>JALXJV020000002.1:10046077-11521852 GCA_024633595.2 Lepomis macrochirus | reverse complement strand
CGATGAAAATCATTTGCTCTGCATTGATATCAAATAACAGTGAAATTTTAGTAGCAGCGGTCATAATTCAGCAGTGGCGATGCGCCGAATATAGGGGAACCATGTCTCTGTAATGTGCATATATGAGGACAAAGAAACAACAAAACCATTAAAAAAAATAATAGTTCAATAATCATAATCACATACTTGTTGTGTAGCCAGCTCTAGCCATTGCACTAGTAGATTGGTAGGCTGTATCGCTACATAGCCTAGATATCGCAAAATGTCAGCAGCAGCTGATTGTCCGAAGTTTCTTTAGAAAGTCCAATAATTGTATTGTGGTTGATAAATGAGGTGAACAAATAAGGACTGATGCAGTGGATGGTGAAGGACAAGCGAAGTAATGTGATAATGTAGTGATAATGTTTATCAGTCAGCAGCAGCTAATGTTACAGGCAAGGCAAATGGCAGCGAGGAGGTAAAAATCCTTCATCTGCTTTGTGTGGTGACATGATTAGTGACCACACGGTTGGTGTCTCTGTTCATCTTTTCTCTCCATGGTGTTATAATACGCATAATCTGTAAGTTCTGTACATTAAATGTTATTGTGATTGAGTTTTTTTGGAAAATGAAATGCTATTAAATAGGCTTTATGTCGCATTATCGTTCAAAAATTTAAATTGAATTGACGGAATAGTTACAATTTTTATCACCCTATGTGTCAAAATGACTCACAATGATAAAGTATAACGCAACATCGGCTTGAATCACACTACTCATGAACCTGTATGCACCTGCCTGTTATATAATGAACAATTCAAACAACGATTCACAACATTAAGTGATGTACCAACACACACTTGGACTTATTTACCAGAATACTTCCTACATTAATGTCACACTGAGTGCCTGATGCACTGTTAAGTGCTGACACAAGGTTTCAGCATCCGTCACGGACCATTTAGGCATTGTACAATGATATCATACATACACAGACAACAGAAACACACAGCATTTCTTTATTATTAAAACGGCTTCAGTTCATCTACTTTAGCTGAATATTCAATAAGCTGTACAACAGTAAATAGCAAAGTAATCATCCCTTTTAAAAGAAAACAAGTACGCACAAATAATAATATTTTACATCCTCTGTAGTGGATATTGGTTCACTGCTAACAAACAGACGTCCCTCTTCATGCTCGAATATGTTCTGTGGTTTGTATAGTTCATCACAGAGTTAAGGACAACTCAGTGCGCACACTGCAAATCTCTGTCCTTCTTAAGAGAAAATGAATACAAGGTAATGATACACTGATTGCCGTTGCCATTTTGAATGACATAAAACAAAACCAGCCAATGCTGACATAATACGATAAGCTCATTACACATGAAATATTACATTTACATATAAATTAAGTCACAACTCGCTCCGCTGTTATTCAGTCTTATCAGTAAAGAAGTTGGGTGATTTTTAAAAAAAAATAAAAAAATAAAAAACAGTTGACAATGCATTAAAACAGAGACAAAAGTGCTGTTCTTTCTCTGGACAGCATCAACGTTAGTGCTGACCAAGTCACTTTAAATGAAGTTGTTATTGCTCCATAATGCTTTCTGAGTATCAATGAAGCCACGTGGACACAAGATTTTTCTTTTTTTTTTAAAAAGGCCAAATCTACACACACACACACACAGAAAATAATCCAACAACAACAACAACAACAACTGTTTTTAGTGGGGCTGTCAAAGCTCAAACATTTGCTTTGTCGATTCTTAAACACAACAAAAATAACACATCATTACACACCAACCAGGATGTGAAAGCACCACAAAGTACAGCCATGTTAATGGCTCTGTGAGGCTGAAATTAGGCATCACGGGCTTTGAACTAAAGCATTAGCATGCTAACATTAGCTAATTAGCAGTAGCACCTTCTTCCTGAGGAGGACATGAATGTGTAAACCAACTGTCATGGAAATCCACCCAATGGTTGTTGAGACATTTCTGTCAAAACCACAGATGTCAAAGTCAGAGGCAGGGGATCAGGGACGCAGCGCTTTAAAACGTCATAGTTAATAAAATCGTAAAGGCTCCACTACACGTAGTGTTTCTGTTGCACGGAACGAAACTGTTGCAACTTGCACAAAACCAAAGTTACAACATCGGTGCATCAGCTTAAAATGTCACTGGCTAAACTATGGCAGAGCGACCAAACTGCGAAGCTTAATTTCCACCAAAGAAACAGCAGAAGTCGACAGTGTGGGAGAATTTCAGGTGTACCAAGGGGTACACTAGCGGTGTTACTGAAGATGACGGATAAGTGGATCAAAAAACTTGCTGTTAAAAGGTTGCTGCTCAAGGAGTGAATATCTACATCACACTTGATGCCGCACCTGCAGGATCACCACCCAGCTTCGCACACCCAAGTAAAAGGAATATATCTTATTTGAGTTAAATAACGTGATTATTATAACGTTATTATAACAATCAAACGTGTGATTAACAATGCAGGGCTCAAGAATAATGGCGGCCCGATGGCCCGGGGCCAGCAAAAAGTAACATCAGGATTGCTGAACTAGCAACCCACTGGCCGGTCGGGCCATTAGTATTTTAAATAAATAAATTAGAAACTCAACATCCTGCAGTTACAAAAAAGTTTAACATTGAGCCCTGCAATCGATGCCATGGCGGTGAGTTGGGCTTTCAGTGCAACGTAACCAAACAAAGCAGGTGTAACCTTTCCGACCCACAGCAAAAATGGCACCACTGCACTATGAAACCCATTATTTTCAATGGCTTGCGCTGTGCCAGGGCGGTTTGCTGCTGCGTCAAGCAACACGCACCACGATGCAAGCTCACGTGCACGCCATACTCAAAGTAGTTGAACTTTTGCGCTGAACCCAGCTGCAGTGCATGCAAGCTGGGTTGCAGTGCATCGCTTCTTTTCTGAAAGGGCCGTTATGGAAGAATGTAGTCCTCTCAAGACCTTCAGTCACTGAACATTTAACGCAACATCCTGTTACCTTCTCTTATCTGTGTTGAGAAAATGTTAAATAACATAACATCAGGAGACTATAGACCTCGAGGACTATACCAATTAGGGTTGGGTGATGTCTACAATGAAGCACTGGGATGGACAATGTCATCGGGTGCGCAGGCACACGCGCGGGGGGCAACAGTTTCCAGCATTTGTTCTTACACAGACTTCACTCGTAAAAAAAAATAGAAGACTATTAACTTATGTTACAAGTCGCGGTGGATATTTTATGCATGGACAAGGTAAAGCAACAGTGAGCCCAGAGTGCACACGGTGGTTTCAGTTGTTTGATAGGCTGCGTCATTATTAAGCAGACGTGCGGCTCACCTGCTGCCGTGATAACGGATCACGGGGTGGAAATATACGGAAAAAGGACTAATTCTCAAACTTTTAGGCGACTTTATAAAACATACAGCTGATGAAGAAAATGGAGCAGAGGGGGGAGAGAGAGGCGGGCCTGAGTTGAAGGTGTGTGCGAGTGGGGGGAAGAGAATTCTGAGGCAGGTGCAAAGAATAGGCTACTTAAAAACAATAATAATGTTCTTGGTCATTAAAACCTGCTTTCACAGGGTGGTAGGACGATGGCATCGTGTATCAGCCCAACCCTAATACCAATTAACTGCATTTCAGTTATTAATTACACTTCATGAGGGATGTTCTCAATTTCTTGTATGGATGGTATGGTATGTATGGATGAGAGTTGATGACAACTCATCCATATGACAGTTAAGTTTATTCCCGTCCTTAATAACAAATTCCCCTGGAGGATAAATTAAGTTAACATTCCTCTTAGAAACATATTATAGAAATATAATTGTTAATGTGATTAAATATTAAAAATCAACTTAAGTCATTACTAGTGTTATGAAATTAATTAATGAATAATAACTGTGATAATCGTGAAAGTGATTTCTCAATTCCTCAGACTATAATCATACCAACAAAATCTGCAATTGTTGCATCCCTACAAGGGATTCACCAAAGACATCAGGATTCGTCACCCGGGGACTGTGAATGTCAAGACCAATTTTCATGGCAATCAATAGTTGAGAAATTTCTGTGTGAACCAAGGTGGTGGACTGATAGACAGACCAACATTGCCACACATACAGCCACACCGCTAGTGTAGATATACAAATATTGTACAATTTTTTTTTATTAGTTATATTTCTTTTCTTTAATTTAATATTCCAGAAGTTCACAAAATGTTTTGTGAAAAAAACTGTCATCTAAAAAATTATGATAGCATCAGTTTTTGTTTGTAGTAAAATATGTCGCTACATGGGATCAATACATTTTGCCCTGTATTTGCATTAGCAGCAAAACGTTGAACCCATCTGAAATACCATACGCAAGGTCAAACAGCCACAGCTGGTATTACAATCATTTGTGGTTTTTATTCCTGCTAATCCTTCTTGTGGACCACTGCTCATGTCCTTTAATCGTAGAATAATTATGGTTACATTCTGGGTTATTTACACCGTAGCCCTTCAGATATCAATAACTTAAAAAGGGTTCCTCTGCAAAAACAGTGAATATTAGGAAGAAAGATGTTTGCTGCCATTATGATTCCTGGACTATTGGATTCTCTTTAATGTTTCTGAAAAGTGGCCATTTACAAAAGGTGGCTACGTGACGGTTTCTCAGTCATTCTCCATATCCTCCTCCTCCTGTAGGGCTGCAGTTTTCCCAAGATGCAACATCCTGGTGACAAATGGTTGCTTAAAAAGCAGTTTAAGAGGATTACAGTCTGTGTCTGCACTGTGTGTGAATATATGAGAGCATGAGAGAGAGAGAGACAGAGAAAAGAGAGGCCAAGTAACATCAGCCCACCCCTACTGATTTATTGTTTGTGGAACTACATGAGGAAAACATTTACTTTGGCGAGTTAGCTGAAGGAAGAGGGAACATGATGGTTTACTTCATCACCTGAAAGTGATGAAGCCTTCTGAAAGGTTGTGACAAAATTTCATGGCAGGAAAAAACTTTTAAACTCAATGTGTTTTAGTTACTGTCAAAATACACTGTTTCAATGTTGCCCTACTCAAAGCTCTGGAAGCTCTTCAAAGAAGCAGTCTATCTGCGTATGAACTTGTATGTGCTTCTCGAAAGGAGCATTTACATTGAGAGGCTCATTGTTTGGAACTCTGTGTAGTTCTTTCTAAAGTTATTACTCTTTAAAACATTGTGGGTGTTAGTCCGGGGCAGAAAACTGACTGAAATTTGTTGTTTCGGAGTTGGAGGATAGGTTTTCATTTTCTTGAATGAGTACCCCATGACGGTCATTAGTTATCACACAGCACCATCTCATATTGATCACTTGGAGTAGTCAGGCTATCTGATAACACCTTGTCTCAGTCGTCAACTATGGAGAGATTCACCATCTCCTCCAGATCAACCGGACATAAAAAACTGCACAAAGAACACACATCATGTGTATAGGCCTTTCATGTCAAAACACAGTGTTCGGTATTGACTCTAACGATGGACACATTTTACCACTTGACGAAGCACAGTATGGACAAAAGCACACACACCAAAAAACAGAACTGTAACCCAACTCCTCCCATGTACCCCACACATGGTTAATGTAATTATAAATGTTTGATCTGGATCGTGGGAACTGCTTGCATGCATGATAAATAGCAGGTCTGTCCGGTCATTAGAGAGCCGTCGGGTTGTTCGTGTGGGTTGCGCTTGGCAAGTTTTCCCTGAGGTTTGGAAGCTGCCCTGGTGTATGTGGTCAGCAGGTCAGACATATCTGGCAGCTCATAGTTCAACTGTTCCACTGTCCGCAGAATCAAAGTGTATTCTTTAAACAAAAACAATACTTTTGCGACTTCAAATGTAGGGAAAGTTACGGCTGGATTCACTCTTAACTGACATGTTTTCATACAGACCACAGCTGCTCTTCTCTGTGACAATGGAAATCTATTTAACCAACCTGTTTTATTTTATTTCCAAATGCATTTTAAGCCAAGAGTCTTTGATGCTGATATTTTTATTTTAGCTAAAGTATGTGTACTTAAAATGTGTATGTGTGTATGTGTATGTGCTGTGTGCTGGCCTAAACCGAACATGAGATTGGTCTTATGACTGATACTGTGCGTTTGTTTTTCCTTAATTAACATGTGCATACAAGTACAAGCCGTCTCTTCTTAATTGCTTAAAGTAATTAAAAATAATCTGAAAATGAAAGATCAGTCAGGAAAGTAAGATCAGGTTTAGTAAAATGTCACATCCCAACTGCACAACAAAAAAAGTTTGTTTAACTGCAGGACACATTACTGAAGAAACTTCATATTAAAAACGGGCGTTACATTTATGTGTCCGAGCTTTAGAAAACATGTCTTACAGAAATCACTATATATGACAATATTTATGCATACAGAATTTTCTTTTAGCTCTGTGGGTGGTGAAACATGACAGGTAACTATAGAAATTACAGACCCAAAGATTACTGGCTGCTTGAAAGTTTGATAAAAATCTCAGTCTCAATCTCATGACCAATCTGATCTGAAGCTAGAATCAGGGTCACAGTTGGACAGCCTAAATAAGCCATTTAAAAGTATATAAAAACACTGTTTAAATGGCCATTAAAGAAAGTAAGAGTGACTGCGTATACATGCAGGGCTCGACAATAACAACCTCTTTGTCTAAAAAGTGAAACCATGCGAATGGAATTTAAACCTGTATTCTTTCTAACAGCCAGCAGGGGGCGCGTCCGCTGGTGTGGTACAATGGTACAATGAGCCTCCTTCTCATCTGAATTATTACCTCCGTAAACACTTTCATAATGACTTTAAGGTCTCAGTCGCTAGCTTCATGTCCTCTTCAACACAACAAGATGTTCATTTAGTAAATGTTGGTCCTATTTAGGGAGAAATAGACCAGCAAGCTGTGTACGCTTTAGGGTGGAAGTACTCATGATCTTAGTCCTTATGATCGCTACCATGGCGAACTGTCAATCAGGATAGAGACGACTTGCTGCTCTGTGTAAAGTTTTTTATTAAATTTACATTAAATTTTTTGATTAAATTTTTTTTATTATTTTATTAAATGGCTGTCAGCAGGAGATAGCATGTCATGTCTGAGGTTGTTAGTATGTTTTTTTGAAAGGTAAATTGTTTTGTTAACCTTTTTATTTTTTTATAATTTACGTGTGTTTACATTTTAGTTTAGTTTTTTATATTGAGTATGTATTTAAACAATTAAACATGTTAACAGTATAACATAACTTCTAAGTATTTGGTTTTGTTGTAACACTGATAAATTACTTTTGGAAGGAACACAGTAAAACAGTAAAATTGTCTTGGGGCCCCGGTGGGGCCAGTTGCAAAAAGTTTATTTTACTGGTTGCATATTTATTAGCCCTTAGCGCCGCTATAGTTGGAGTAATTTACTCGTGCTGTGTCATTGATAGATAAATCAGAAGAGATCTTCTTCCATTAGGCTAAGATCAAGTTCTACTTAACAGTAAATGTTTGATGGAAGTCTGTGTGTGCTGCCTAAACTAAAGCGTTAAGTGTTAAAGTGTAAAGTGTTATACTTTCCACATTCGTGAGGACGCGAGGGACCGCTAGGGTCAGCGTGACGGAAAGAAAATGTCAGAGGGTGTACATGTAGGTTCTGTGCGGACATCTTTGATACATCGTTGTACCCGTGCCAACTAGGGCACCAACCGATCGTCCGCTCGTGTGTGTAATGAGTCCGCCAAGCTGACTCCAGAAAGCAGTATTAACACAAGTAGTTTGCATTTGCGGCGTCACTTTTTAACTCCCTGGGTACCCCTTTTTTTCAGCATTTTTCATTGTTTAGGGCTCCGGGACAAGCTAGCAACAACAAATTTGCAACATCCGGCCAACTTAGCAACATTAAATTACATAACGTCCGGTTAGACCTCAATGTCTTAATGTTGCGAAATGTCGCAACAAACAGCATATTGTTAACACAATTCTGTTAGGTTTAAGAAAAGATCGTGGTTTGGGTGAAAATAACTACGCTACTGTTGCAAGTTAATATTTGCAAGTTAAGTAACGTTTGTTCGCGTAAGTTACTAAACTTACGTAACCTACATAACTTAAATTAAAACATTCAATGTTGACTTTTTGTTTCACACAGGAAACAAACACCGCGCTCTAGGTTGAAAGCCCGGTTTCTGGCACACCATCCACACCAACCATCTCCTTACTCAGACTTTTGTCAAATACCCTACACCTTTAACGTTCAAAAGTGACGCTACATGGCTTTGCCGAGTGCGTTACAAACTGAAGCCAGCGTCCATATGTGACAACTTGGGGGTGAGAACGGGTTGCCTATACGCTGATCAGATCTCCAGGGATCAGACACGAAATGTTTGGCAGTTTAGGGAATCAAAACAGTTTCATTTTGATTGTAGCCAATAAAGCAGCCGATTTGTCACTATAGCTACTGAGTAATACGGTTGCCAAGGTGTCAAGTAAGCTGCTAAATTGCAACAAAGCTGTCAAGTTGGCAACTGGAGGCCAGTCTGTGTATGAAAAAAATGAATAATGTCCTCAAGTGTCATTCAAAGGTGTTTGTCTGTTAGATCATATTCTACTTTGCAACAGAAAAATTACATTTGTATGTAACAAGTCATTTTCCCCAATCATGTTTCTATTCTAATATACATCATCATGCATGTATAGTGGACAGTGAAGGGATTTTTCTTTGGTTTTACATGTGAAACCTTAAATATAATGAGCATATCGTCTCGAAACAAAGAGGAAACAAAAGCTGACTGTTGGGAGACAAAATGCTACTTCAAAGAATCCTTTAAAAACCTACACTGCGACGTTTCATGACACTTGCTGATAGAAAAACCTGTCCAACAATAATAAATTGAGGTGAAAAGAGGAGGGAGCATGGAAAACGTCCTTTGTGACACTGCCGCTCACTCTGGTGAACACGCATTGAAGTGCTCCCTCCCTCTCTGATCTATGGACTGTCAGGATGGATATTTGCTGAAATACGTTATCCCATTTCTGCCACACCAATATGAACTGCCCCTGACACCAGCTGAAGGAAATGGGGAGTTTAAAGAAACCCTTTTCTACTATATAAATTAAAGCTTTGGTGAGTAAGCCTAACTAGAAAAGTATGTGAAAGATATCAGTTGGATGACGACGCAGGGTGCTGCGTTTCCAAAATACATGTTTTGTTGTTTCTGAGGGGTTTTGTGCTGGGAAAGATGATTCATACTGTAGATGGACCCAACAGGATTGTGGTTGAAACCTTGACATTTTGACTACAATTTAGGTCTGGGATTATTCACAGGAAGGATCCAGTGAAGTTCAGCATGCCTCACAGAAACGACACATGTGGGTAACCTCAGAGTACAACGTTCTTCAACAACAAGTCTCACTTTGTTTGTCTATTTGTTCCAGAAATACAGAGATAATCGAGTGGTTAGCTTCTGCCTCTTGAACCACATATGGACCTCCACTTTCTTCAAACTAAATCGCATCACAGTGTCTCCCCTTATGTCACTCTGTCTGAGTAAAGAAAATAAAAAAGCTAAATGTTGATTATTATTATATATGGTCTTATGGGTATTATATGTTTACCACACTACCCAACCATGGTGGTCAAAAGGTAATACTTCTTGATGTTGATGTTTATTTATAACAAGTACTAAATATTGGGGAACCCAACACTAAACTTACATAAACAGAAAGGAAAATGATGACTGCAGACGTCCACTGTGTGTCTGTGCAAGCTTATTTTGCAGCTGAAGACAAGGACAGCCTAGACAACAGACCACCATGGTGACTTGGTGAAAAAGATTGACCTGGAAATGTGCTCCCCTCGCTCAGAGAATACTGTGGAAATGTCCCTCCCATATGCACTCATGCCTCAACTGCTCTGGTCCAAGTTGTGGGTAACAGAGTGTGAAATGGCATTGCTCAAATGAAGTGTCTGCGTTCACCAAACAATCTCAGGGGTAAATAAAGTTGTTATCCTACATCTGAACATGAGAAATGAAGCATATGCATACATGATTCAGTTCGATTACAGCAACTTGTTACATCACTATTTTAGTCATCAATAGATTAAACGAAAAAGTTTAGGGTAAACCTGCAGGCTTAACTTCTGGTGATGATTAAATGTGGCATGAAATGTCGGTATTCTACCTCTAAAGCAAATCATTCTTCCTCCTATGAATTGTTGTGGGGTAACGTAAATAGATTGAAGAGGTCTTTGAGAATCCACGACAGCTCCACAAACATTAACATTTTCATTCTCCTCTCATCGCTAACAGCCCCAGGGAGACGCAACCATGCGTATTCTATTAACAAAAGGCACGCCCAGTGCTCCCAAGTCTCAGCCTCGATTCATACACATCCACAAATCCCTTGGCAAAAGCTGTTTGTGTTCACCAGAGCCTGCAAGAGGGACAGAAAGAAAAAACACACTGAGACAAAGACGGAGAAAGGAGAGAGAGATGTAAGAAAAGCTGAAGAACAAACCTACAGAAAAACGTCACTTCTTGCAACATAACACAGCACTGACTGAGCCTCTTTACATTCATCTGGATAAAAGCACCGTTTTGACTTGAGGGGCTCAACCCTGGCTCCTTCATTAGCCTGTAGATCTATTAAAGTGCCAAACAAGTCTGACAACTACACAATATTGTGGTGTCTTGCCTGAATGTCAGCTCTTCCGCCTGCCTGCCAGGCCAGGAGGTCAAACACAACAGTAGTTTCAGATAATTATGGGTCACTCACAATGCATTTGCAGACTCTTTCCAAGCACACTGTTAACTGTACCAAAATCAAAAAGTACAATAAAAAACTATGTTAAAACCTTGTTAAAAGTTAAGGAACAGAAAGGCCAGAGGCAACTAATGTTAATGATCAAGAGGTATAGGGTCTTACAAGGCTGCCTGCACACCTAAAAATTACAACGTTGCAAGGCATATTTAAGTTAGAAATAATCATTATTTACTTACTTTATTCTCATTGTCTTTTGAAGGGTTGCCTCACAGTTTTCTGATCATCTCGCAGCTGTTATGTGCGCATTAAAATGGCAAATAAATGTCCAAATATATCATTTTATTAATTACAATAGCTAGGACACATCTTACTTCAAATCTATCATTTCATATATAAAATCCTGATTATTTTGAAAGTAAATTAGCTTTTGCCTGGATAATCTATGATTTAAGAACAAAATAGACTAAAACATAATAGCTGTCCTTTTTTTTTTACTTAATATGTGCTGTTAATGTCAACTAATAAATCTTCTGAGTGGTGAGTGTTTCCAGGGCAGAATAGATTTTGGGTGGTGTGTCACTTTAAGAAAAGCCTCCCTTTCCGTGCAGTGCAGTCCAGATGACATGTTTTTGACACGATCTTAGACAAGTACACATACACACACACACAACACCTGCAAAGTCACTGTGTAAAATATCTGCAGAGCGGTGACATCATCAATAGAAGGCTTTGAGCCATGAAGAGTGCAGGAGATGTGGTTCATGTGGGTACAGGCAGCACAGGCTGGGATTAAAAAGTCTGCTGCTACCCGGGGCAGGTAAAGCAGAGGACGTGGTGAATCAGAATTTTCATAGGATATGATAATACAGAAAAATCACCATTGTGCAGTAACTGCCATCCCGCCCTCTCTCAAATAGGTGACTCTGATGCACCGTGTTCATCAACCCGAGAATGAATATTATACTTCACAGAAAGGAAAATATCCCTTGCAATTCAATAGCTTGCTTCTTTGCACACCTTTGCAAAAGTTCCCTGCAGTCGAGACACATGGACAGCGGGGATCATTTTCTTGTCTGATAGAAAATGAATGCATAGTTAATTTCACAGTAGGTACATGTAGAGCCAAGTAGAATTGCTGATGGAGGGAAGTTGTTTGCCCAGCAGGTAAGCAACACATCACTGACATTTGCCTCTATTCATTTGCGCTAGGTCTCGGGCCAGCTGTGAGCTAGACCAGTCAGAATAGCAAAATGGTCTCCTTGGTGGGCAAAGTTGAAGAGCCAATCACACTTAAGAGCTGGCTTCTCTCAGGCTGTAATGAAACAGGCATGGTCACATACAAACCATATTTGGAAATGGCCTGGTGTATAGTTCAGCCCCACAGGATTGGCCTGATTCGATCACTGCTATCAGCCTGTCTAGGTTTTGGCTTGCAAGAGCAAATTTATAAATTGTGGGACAGGCAGGAAAATAGTTTGATGTGTGTTTAATACATTCCCTAAAAAAGTGTTAAATGAATTTAGTTGGGTATTGATCTGTGCATTATATGACCACAAGCAATGTTTTACAGCACACATTTGAGTTAGTTAGAGAATCAGCCCAACAAGTTTTGCTGTTGCTATTTCTGAATCCAACTTTCTTGGACTCCAAGTACTGCACTGGGCTCTGATAGTGAAAGGTGTTTATCATGTAATGGTATCCACAGTGGAGCCACTGCAGGGCGCAGATAGCAAGCTGCTGTTTTCAGATCAGTTCTGTTCCAGCAGTCATAATAGCTGCTGCTATGATTAAAGATTGAGAGAGAGAGTGTTCTTGGACCTTCATCATTGCGTCTCTCTAGGGCAAGTTAAGACTGAAGTGATTCATCGCTCAAATGACACACAAACGCAAATGTGTTGTTAGGCTTTCTGTATAATTCTGTCCTTCCCATATTCCCTGACCTGCTAAGTCCCACTTTTCCTTTGGAGATCTAGAAATAAGTTTTGCCAACTTTGCATTTGACTGGCTTTTTGGACCCTCAAACAAAACAGTAAAAAAACAACAACATGCAAACACTTCAAAATGATAGATGAGCTACAACTAACAGAGGGTTTATCTCTCTTTTCTCAGGTTATCTTCAAGGGTTTATGCCATACCCATGCTATGTGACAGCAAAGTGGCTACAGTGGTTTTTTTACCCACAATTCCTCCTTTCCTGTGTGCTTTCACAGGTCACCTCAGTAGGGTGGGATGCTCTCACCTCAACAGAAAGTGGCAACCAAGATGCTAAGAGGTAAATGAAATGCAGCCACATGCTTGTATATCACTGAAAATGCAGTTGTTGCTTGAGACAAGGAAAGACAACACTGACCCCTAGGTGTAGAAAATGTAATAGTAACATGAAAAGCAGATTTAGGGTTAAGAGGGAGGAGATGGCTTTTCAGCAAAGAAGTACAGACTCATACATGCAGAAGCCTTTAATAAGGTACTTCTGTTGCTTAGGTTGTGCAATCAAAGTGTTTAATTAATGCTGATTAATGTTCTTATGGTCTTACCTTACTTGATCACATTTAAATAACAAATGTTTGACTATGGCAGCACAACACAAAGAGGAAAGAAAAAGTTTTAAAAAATGATCTCATAACTTAGACGAGACAGTCTGGTTATAACTACAGGAAAAACAAACATGACTTTGGTATGTCTGCAAGTGAAACTGATGAGGAAAATGTAAGAATGATGAAAGAAGGTCAAAGACAGGCCAGTGACTTCAGAGTATTCTTACATTACCAGAACTTAGGTACAGTACTCTGTACCTTACATTAATTTAGTCAAGATAACCGAATATAATCAGTGCTCCAACTGGTCTCTATCAAAGCAAGCAATGAGCCCATCAGCAGCTCTTAAATCCCCTCTCTTCTTTTCACTCTGTCTCTCATATACAGCTCAACTCGTTGCACCTGGCTATTGCTAATCTGGCTCTAAGCAGCGTGGGCGGCAGTGGGCAAGGGTACAAAGGAGCTGCTGGGTAAAAAACTGTGGGGAGACAGCAGTGATTGACGGCTATAATTAGTCTGCTGAAGTTGTGCCGACGGAACAAGGCAGAGGGGAGGAGCCGGGGTGTTTGGAGAGCATCTAGTACACTTTGATAGACACAAACTTACACGTTTTTATGCAAACAAGTGTCACGATGTATGGGCACAGAAATATGCACTCCTGCGATGCATTTCAGTATATAACGGCTGGAAAAAACACAATGCAAGTAGCATCATGTCAATGTGTACGCCCACACACTTTCTGAGGAGGCAAAGGGTTTCCTTTGCTTCTTTCTTCTTACATAATCAAAATCCTGCCCTCCAAAAGGCATAAAACCATCCAGACTGACTAGAATGCAGAAATTCGTGACGCAGAAGACACACTCGCTACAGTCGGTGACATATGCAGAGCTATAGGTACTAGGCACAGTCAGCACAAATAAAAGGCTTTACGGGAAAGCAAAGTACATAATACAACAGCTCCACCAAAACATGTAAAGAACAACGCACAACCACAGTGCATATTACAAAAGTTTCACCAGAATGTGAAATGAGCACAGCCACAGTATAATAAATACATATGTCTTACCATCATGTATGCCTAGTTAACAAGGCTAGGTTCATTGGGATCTCCTTCTCTGTCGCCATCAGCACAAGGTCCATTGTCTTGTGACATTCTGCTCCTCATGTGATGCTTGATAAACTTTAGCATGGAGAAACTTCTTTCAAATGCCACTTGTATGCAGGAGAGGGTCAACAAAAATGTGTAGCCAATTTTGTGATAGGCATGAGCTGAACAAGTTTCAACTGATGCAAACAGCAGCAGAGTGCACAGTTCTTGCTCACCAGATCAGTTTCATCATTCTCCATCTCATCACTGTCCTCTTCCGCCATCTCCGAGGCAACAGGTTGTGACAGTCTGACTGTGTAAAAAAATAAATCAGTTAATTTTGCACAGATTTCTCCCTCAGCCAATACAGCTTTGTTTGTTTTTTCTTCTCTTCTTCTCTGCTCTCTGCTGTATTTTCTTTAAGTTTGGTCAGTGATAACTAAAATGATGCTGATAATGTTATGTCCAATCATGCTCAATTTCTTGTTTCCTCCTTCACGCGACCTTTCAACTGGTTAAGTAGGCCTCAAAGGGGATCATGATTGTGTTTATTAAAAAGGTACATTTGGGCCTATATGAAATAGATGGGCTGCATGCATAATTAAAAACAATTACCATTAAGAGGCAAAATCCAGGAAGAGATCTCATAGTTGTGTTTTTTCATACACACAAATGAGCAACTTTTAATATTAAAAGGTGAGACCAAAGGCGTTTTTCTCCTACTTCTCAAATTCAACTCAGGAGAAACAACCACATATAATCTTACTTAGGCTCTGTCTTACTCTGATGCAAATAACTAAATGATATTCAATAACTTTAATTTAAGTCTCCTGAACATGGGACCATGATATCAGAGGCTCAAATAAATCTCAGCTATGACTCCTAGGATCTCATGATTCCTCTCAGATATGTCTCAGTTTTCTCAACGTGACCTCAGCAGAAGCAATGACCCACACATATAAAGGGCAGCCCTTCTGGCATTTTCCCCATATAGGCCAGTCCTCACTGTCTGAAAATGTGTATTCAGATTAAGCCCTCTTACAATAACACACAGACCAAGCAATTTAAAATGTACCTTTTTGGGGAGGTGCTGTACTCTGTGTCGACTCTGCTGTCATATCTCTAGGTTAATGTTAGCTCTCTCAACCAAATAAGGGAGAGGAGCCAAGGCGCGTAGCTTCAACGTAATTTAGCGTAAGATGTGCGCAGTCGACATTAGCTAACAGTGAAGTAACTTCACTGGCAAATTAGCTACATAGCTTCACGTGGCCTGTCTCGTCACTGTTCACCACAAGCAGAAATGTAGCTTAGGAACAAGTCCTCTCCACGTGCCCTGTCCCTTCAATATCTCACAAAGTTAACACTGCATTAACTACTTTCCTCAATGTCAACTAAATTAGCTTGTGCACCTGGCACGCCACTAGTGCCCTGAAACATACAGTAAGTTTGCAAGCTTTGCTAACGTTATAGCTTAACTTACCTTATTTTATTGTTTAGTAGCAATAAAAGTTTGACGTGGTCCCTGCCGTCTATGTAAGCTTTCCACTGCAGAATTTACAGGGGTTTTTTTTATTGCGGACGCTGTTTTACAGATTATTTTTTTTATGGTTTAGGTAGCCAACTTGTATTACAAAGATTTTGCTAACAGCCACAGGTTCTCCTGTCTCCCGCATTCACTTTCTTGAAGTGCGTGTGAAGGGGGGCCGGGAGGGGTGACAGCCGATAACAGCAACAAACATTTAGAACTAGCAATCACTCACGCTATTGGTTGCATTTGAAGAATTACGTTTTACATCCAATCAAAGATAGGATGTTAACAAATAAATCTGTTTATATACAGTCTATGAAATAAATCAGACAATGCACAGGCAATTAAATCGCACCCCCATAGTTGTGGTTTTGATTGGTCTTGAAATAAAACCCGGAGTCCTCGAAGTTTGAAACTGTGACGAGACCAAGTTGAACTGCTCTGTAAAGGTCTCTGTTGTCTCGACTTTAAAAAAGTCTTCAGTATGACAACACGACAAGTATAACAAATTAGAGACCAACTACCAATGTAGACCATTTTTCTTGCACAAAGATTTAATGAAAGAACAAAAAAATTCAAAAATTATAAATGTTGGATAGAGAAACGCGTCAACATGTGAATAAGAGGAGTAGGCCTATTGGCACTTATTTTTTTCCACTTCAGCACTGATTGGGTCTCATGAGTAAAATCATGCTCATCTGCTTAAGTTTCATAATCATTAGGGCAGTGGTTACAGGCTAAATCGTTTGGACACAACAGAAACTTTTTATATCCACAAAGCCGGGTGCACCTCATGGCAACATGCGCTGAGCTCTTAAACACAATATCTCAGTAACACCATTAGCACAATTTAAACTTGGGAAAACAGACAAGGCGATAATGGGCAACCCTGACAAGGCCTTGAAGCAGCACAACTTCTGATCACGTTAATGGAAGTTTTGCACCCCGTCTCGCTCCTTTTGGCTCCTTTTATGTGGAATATCATGTCACTGTCAGCGTGGCCATTAAGGCAGAACGAGGGAAAGAGGGGTGCAACTAGCTGCCAAATGGTCCAGAGAAATGAGGATTCCATCAGGCTGACAGACCCCTCGCCGTCTTTCTGAAAAGGTGTCATTTGCTTTAATTTGATTGTTTTTTGGTGGCCAATAATATGACTTTTATTTAGCCCACCTGCGGATCTTCCCCAGTCTGCCCTCCGGCAAATAGGCTTACATGTGCCTACATGCAGATCCTTTTAGACCATTTACTATTCAGAGACATGTGAAAGCACTGTATTTATATGCGATGTTTTCAGAGCTATAATGATCATCTACATGATTTGTTTCTGTAGAGAAGAATCTGAATTAGCATTTTGGGTGCAGATGCCCTATTCATTCAATTCAGTTTTTTAAATATAGCATCAATTCATAACAGAAGTTATATCACTGCAATTATTGCTTAAATGTTAATTTTGGTGTTTTTAACCTAAATCCTATTTTTACATATTTTGATGTTGGATTGTAAAAAACATTTTGGAATCCATGCAGTAGATGGCTTCAGCTGACATCCTCAAACCGGCTGCAGTGGCTGCAACGTATCCCCTCAGGGCAATTGTGCCTGTCAAAATTACATCCACAAAAAGTGCTTCTTTTTGCCACTGACAGGCTCAGACTGTTTAACGGGGTGTCTGACAAACATCATGGAAAAGATCCCTACGAGTGACTCCTGGTGACACCCTTTGTTTTTAACAAGAAACAGGAGTCTTGCTCAAGGATAATTCCTTTTAAGTATGCTTTACCTCTCATTTCATACGTCAATGTCTGTTTCAGGTGTTCAGTCCGGTACTCTTTTAACTTACCGCTATATCACATAAAAAGGTTTTTCTGTGTTTTCACACAAGATGCAACAGTCTTTTTATAGCAACATATTTGCAGACACACACACACACACACAACACACACACACACACACACACACACACACACACACACACACACCCAGACTGTCAACACCATGATTTTCAGTGTTTTAAAAAACATCAAGAGTGAATGTTGATGTCTTGAAATGTACTGTGGGGCAAGTAAAACCTTGCTATGCCAAATCAAATTTTGTATAAGTTCTCCATATCTTCAATACCAAATTCATTTTTCCTTCAGACACATGTGCAAGAAAACTGTTCCTTCTGCTACTGATGACAGGGGTTTATAGGTCCAACAATTCTGAACGACTATCGTAGCTACTGTAAAAACCTTCCTTTCTATTCTTTTCTGCATCAGGATCCACCAAATGGCTCGCAGCACGTAGTAAGTTAGGGTAACAAACTGTGCCGTGATTTAGGACAGCTTAGCTGTTACAACTGTCAGCACCCTTTCCCTGCACATAGAAACCATGACTACATACTCTTACTTTAATAAAGTCTGATTGCTCCCGGCATGCAATATAATTCTGTATAACTCCCTAGCTGTAAGTGTTAGGGGGGACGTTTTAGAGCACAGTCATAATCTAATGCTGGCCAATTATCACTTCCTGATGTGTCATGGGAACAGGGCAGTCCTTTTAACTTCCATGATAATTCAAATGGCTGTGAATGAGACAGTGTGCATGTATTTTGAGACATTTTCACTACTCAAGGGAGATGTTATGGTGTAAATAATCTGGAGTAGCTAGTAGAACAGAAGGCAAAAATGAAACCTAGGTGCAGAAAAAGGATACAACGCAACGAGAAATAGAGCAAGTATGACTCTGCTGTGCATGGCAGTGCATTATGTGGCATTATTGCTGGACTCTAAGTGGAGCACAATATTTCCACACTCTGTGATTGACAAGTACTCACTCCTTGGAGACCTTGTTGGTACACTCAGGAAATTAGAAAATGAAAACAGATTAGAAAAATGCCACAGGACTGCTTCTCTCCATGGCAGATAAAACGGCCTCGCAGTGTGCCACTACAGTCGCATGTCAACCATATCGACTTCACGCACCTTTCTAAAGCGGCACTGCAATCTCGAAAACACAAACTTTGCTTTCCTGCCGCCGTCCAGCTGTGATGGTTTAGCTTGGGCCGTCTAGCCCGAGGCTTAAACTGGTGTGTTATTCGTGTTCTTCTGAAAATGTTCACATAAATGTTAAGTTATTTGCTGTCAAGAAAGCAGGAGGCATGTCTTATACTAAAGATTTGTAAGGACACCTTCAGTAGCTGCATAGTCTTGGACACAGAAGATATACCTTTGGGGGCATACTCACACTGACAGTTCAGTACAGTCCACATGAAAATTCGAAAAGATACTTTTTCAAACATGGGTGCAAACCAGTGAACTGTACCTGCTTGGGATAGTCTGTGCACAATTTCAAACATGCAGTCTATACTGATTTAAGAACAGTTAATGGATGGATAAGATATGTTTCTTTATTGACCCCCCATAGTGAAAATTCACAGCAAATGTTAATGTCCAACTTTGTTGTCCCTCTTTTTTTGATATTTAAGCAGATTAGCAATTTGTCAGAACGAGCTTCTTCCAACTTTGTCTCCTGTCTTCTGATGATTTTAGGTAACCTTGTCTGGCTTCTATGTCTTGTCTTTTATTGAATGCTATGTTGTTTATTCTTGTTTGACATAAAGCACTTTGGACACTAGTTGGTTGCTGTAAAGTGCTATATAATTAAATGATTGATTAATTGATTGATTGATCTTCTGCAAAATTATTAGTTATCGGAGTGACAAATTCACTAACTTCACATCCCTAATTAATGAGAAGTTATTGCTGAAACTACAGGCCCCCCTATACATTTAAATTAAAAACAAGTATTATTAATGCACTTGACTATTTTACAGCCACAATCAGTTCCTTTTTTTTTAAACTGCTGTATGTGGGAGCAATTACTATTCTGTCAAAATGTCTTCTCCCCTCATACAGTCTCCTATCTCCCCTTTTTCTGCCCTAAAAACAGACAATAAGTCTAATATTGTGCAGCGCTAAACCCACTGTTTACCAGCAGGTTTAATGCAGCAAGCCCTTAATTGCATTCATTATCTAAAGCTCCAGGTCTGGGCCAAGGTTGTGGAAAGAGATGGGGGATTTCAGTTATCTCTTGTTTGTTCAAAAATATATATAATAATAACTGCCCGTAGTGTAGATAATAAGTAATGAGCACATATTGTGAAAATAAATAATGAAAAAGGAAAGGATTGCCTCTGCACTTTTATCATCCCTATTTTCTATACAGAAAAGAAATAAGGATGTGTAGCTTAAGATGCATTGGAAGTCTGGAGGAAAATGGGAGTTTCTTTGTGAGAGGGGACACATAATGGAGTCCTCCCTGTCCCCTGAGGTGAAGTGGAAAATGGGTATATAATTGAAAAGCAGTGCATGAACGTAAAAAGGAATGTATGAAGTTACTTATGAGGAATGTCATGTCAGCTGATGTTCAGTAGAATCAGAGTTGGGAGGAGATCGGTATGCTAAACTGAATAATCAGAAACGTTACCACTGAGAACGTTTTATAGTTTTGTTAAGTTGTTAACAAGACTTAAATCAGGAGAGACTTCAACTGATTGAGC
This sequence comes from Lepomis macrochirus, assembly GCA_024633595.2. Taxonomy (NCBI): domain Eukaryota; kingdom Metazoa; phylum Chordata; class Actinopteri; order Centrarchiformes; family Centrarchidae; genus Lepomis; species Lepomis macrochirus. The sequence goes on along the minus strand of JALXJV020000002.1, from coordinate 11,501,417 downwards.
AATAATTATCCAATGACATGTGATAAAACAAATATGAGCATGTGAAAAGTATTTGGTCATTAGACCCCACTGTGATGACATGGTATTTATAGGGTGGTGAAGCCGCAGAGGTAGAAAGCCATCTGATGGAGTCTAGACGCTGGTGGCGGTGGGCATGAAGGGATGAAGATAATGCTGAGGATCTGGATGTGATGAGAGGAGGACTTCTGCTGAGCAAGAACTGGGCCCCGATCTCAGGTGAATGGGGTGGAGTAGGGCCACAGTGATTCATCCTAAATGACAGCTGGTAGCAGAGAAGGGAACAGGTTTTCCAGTATGACAGCGACAGCATGATTGGCTGTGTTGATGCTGTCACAATCTGATTGGAAAACAAAAGAGAGAACGCCCATTGTCAGCGTTTAGAAGGCTGCAGGAGAGAGATTTGTGAATAATTGAAGCATAAAAATAGTCTTCCTGGTTGAACTTGAACTCTGAATTTTGATTCTTAGTGTGGTGTTATTAACTCAAAATGTCCACAACAGATATACAATGTTATTTAAATGAATATTCAACATCAACTGTTCCATTATTAATTTATAATTAAGCTTCATTATTCATTTTAACAACTTTTAGCATCCATTGGAACCCCTAAAACCACAGAGATCTAGAAGTGTCCATGCCATGTATCCCACCAAAGACTCTAGGGTGTGGCAATAATGTTTGGGTGGTTTGAATATTCGGCCTCTCTCTTAAGGTAGAGACAGTCCCTAAAGCCTGACAGTCCCTAAAGCTAAAGTTGGATAAAGAGGCATAAACATAAAGCTGAAGAGAGAGAAATATCAAATTGCAAAATTCAAATATATTATAGGGGGCTTTGAAATGACAAAAGAATGTAAAGTATGTTAAGCACACTGTAAAGTCACTAAATCCTACCAGATATGTTCGTAGTCCTGACAAGGATATTATATGAATATTATACAGGGCTTGAATTGATAAACTAAGTGAACAAGTGCTCCATATCTTTTTCATGGTTCAGTATGTGTTGATAGCAATTCCCAGCTGTACTCTGCTTACATATTTCATGCCGTCCTGCTGAATAATGTAATACATCTCTTGCAGATTTCATGACAAAGAAATGTAATCGGCATAATCAGTAAAAAATTTCAGTTTAGGCTTTTGTTATTTGTCACGGACACGGAAAGTGATGGCGCGGAAGAGACATTTCCTCATTGTTCAGATGATGGACTATGTGTTTCTCCATATATTTCTTTTTATTTGTTTGTATGGGGACTGAAGAATCTCAGGGATGAACCAAAAATTTTTTCCAAACCAAGATAAGATCATTATTTTCATTATTTATGACAAATGTTTCACATGCCGCTGTACCATATTGCCTACAAGTCATTAATAACCAATTGATTTTGATGTACTTCAGTATTAACAATACATCACAATTGGACATATTGGTTCTGATCTCTGACAGATTCAAATCTAATTTCTTGCAAATAATTTGAGGGGGCTCACTTCAGACGGACAGACTGATTATTTTTACAAAAAGGTATGAAAAGTGCAAGACTGTTTTATTTGGTCGTCAGGACTGAAATGACAGCATTACATTACCTACACTACATTGGTAAAAGCAATGGTATTCTAACAGAAGAAACTCTACTATTGTCCAATTTCCCCGACATAGAAGTGGGTATCCTAGCTTTTAATTATTAACTTCACATGAAATATAGAAAGCGTCGGCCACAGAATTAAATTGAAAACGCAGTAACTGTGTGACAGGGAAGAAAGGCTACTTTTGTGGCCAGGTGCATTTTCTCTACATACAGACAGGCAGTGAAGAGCAAATGCTGTAAAGTTTACAAAATTAAATATCTAAGCACAAAGTGAGTTTCAATTGGATAAACCAGCCAGGTTCGTGCAGGTCCCCTATTGGAGCTATGGTTCTGTTAAATCTCAAATTAATTGGCATTCTCTTTTGGTAAAAGGATTCATACATTAGCCTCCGAAAGAATGTATTACAACCACCTGGCAGCCAAGCATGTGCTGATTCTGACTCAGTAAGGTGTAAGCTCCCATCCCAGCGAGTTACATCAGATGACATATGTAGGGGCAGATGGGATGGATAGCTCTTCCAGGTTTATTTATCAGGGATGTCGGCAGCATGTTGTACCAACTGATCGAGCCAGGTGCCAAATCAGATAACAACCTGATTGATGAATCCCGCTCTAACAAAACACCCCCTCAATATGGAGAACACCGACGATCACAATGTGGTTACTTGACCCAAAACACTTCTGTAAATTCTTGTAAAGTTGAATGTGCAGTAAATAAACTCACATAATACTCATTTAGTCATGAAAAGCTAATTAGAAGCATGCAGCTTATTAAACTCTTATCACCAGATCACAGCTGCTCCAAAATTATGGAGACATAAAAAACGGTAAACGCAGACTTGTATCGAACACATCAGGCTGGTCACACTGTCACAATATTTGATGAGCGGAGAGCAAAAGCACATACTTTTAGTCCACTGCTGACTTCATTGCCATATGCTCTTCTCCATTGCTTGTAATATTCATTCACTTTCCCTCCTTCATTCTCTCTGTCTCCCTCTCTATCAACTGTATACCTGGCAGTCATCCCAGAGTACACAACAGCCCCTGCAGAATCTCTGGAGACCTCTATTCCAAACTCCCACACTCTGTTTCCCTTTCTCCTTTTCCCTTCTTTTTCTTACCACCTCTCTGTGACACGCCTGCGCGTGCACAGTCTGGCTGAAAAATCCCACACATTTTAGCAGCTCTCGAAATAGAATAACTGTAGGAAGGAGCTCAGAAATATAGTATGAGTCATGTGACATGTCACTCTGACCCTTTTGTGCAAAACAACACAAGGGAATCAGGGCAGCTAGCCACCCACACATCTCACCCTTTAAATCTAAGAGGAGCTACGATGATGAAGATAATAAAGAAAAGCCCTTTTCCACTTAATAACTTTCAGTGTAGCAAATAGCTTTAAATAAAGTAGGTCCCTTATAGGAAACAGTGTCAGCTTCCATAAGTCAAACACTCAGGTAATTACAGTTTGGCCTACTGAGCATGTAGAAAACTACTGAACTCAGTGTCAACCTTGCTTTGATGTCCAACCATTATGGAACCTGAGGGAGTAGACTCACTCATTTATTGCTAAATTTAAAAACCAAGAATGAGCTCAAACAGCAAATTCAGCCCTGTTCTACTGTATGTTGTACACTATGAGCACATGAGAGTCCACTGTGGGATATACATGCCACCACCAAAGAACCAAATACAGGTTGATTACTTTAGTGAGGATACTGGTTCGAGCAGTTGTCTGTTTTAGTCTGCAGGAGCAATAAAAAATGAACCAATCGAGTTATTTCAGTAATGGTGTCCCCGCCTTGCTGAATTTGTAACCCTTTTAATATGGCAGAAGATGGCAGGAAGAAAAGAGGAAAAGGGGTGGGAGACAATTTTTATCTGAAAGAGGAAGAATGACAGTTCCATTACCTGAGAGTCGCAGATGCTGCCTGCAATCCAACAAGTAGACCTTTATCCCCCCACCCCACCCCAATGAGTGCTTATCAATACTGAAGGCGGACCGTTTTGAACCATCAGCAGTGAGGCTCTCTCATCGATCCATCCCTGAAAAGTCAATCATGGTTTTCACTAATCAAAGACCCATAAAGATTTGTGAGTCTGGGCTTACACAGAGCACCATGTGTGAACCATCGCACTGTATCTAATGAAGTGAATCCTCTCCAGGGCTGTGACGACACTGATCATTTCTCGCTGTAGTGATAGAACAGCGTAACCCAGCAGTCAGGCGGTTTGCAAACGACCCCGCACACGCTGGAATAATGAACCTAAGTGAGAGACTTGCAAATGTTTGCTCTGGAGACAGTTTATTCATGTACCCGCGTATCAAAATGCGCCAGATGTTCACACTGTTGGCATACCTACTATATAGTCGACTGCCAGAGTTTGTGATGTACAGTTTACGTACAGGAGAAGCACAGTTAAAAGGGTTACATGTTAGTGCCTGCCTGAGAATACAGGGAGAAAATAATTGTGATGACATCTGATAATGCAGTAGCCATTTTAGCCCCAAACTTCCCATAATGATCAAGACATGGTTGCATACATGTTGTTAGTTAATTATACAATACATGAATACATAAGTATTCACCCCCTTTACTTGGACACACCTTAGTCATCATGATCATTGCTTTTAGACGTCTCAAAATAAAGTTGGAGGTCAACTGTGTGAAATTAAAGTGTGATTTAAGGCTACATTCAAATTTACAGGTGGTTTGTCGCTATAAATCTTCAAGTGTCTGTCATAATTGTTAATTCATTAATTCTGTCCTTTTATAATTCTGTTCATGTGTCAAAAAAGCCTTATTACATTCACTGCAGGAGTTAATACCTGTTACAGACACACTGTATCTTTGCAAATTATATGCTATTGGGAGAGTGAGGGCTGTGAGGCCGACATTAACTGGCCCCTATGTACTGGCCAGTGTGCTGAATATTCCCTGATCTTTACACAAATACAGTCGGGCCAGATGTTTGGTCTGCATCTAATCAACAATGACCAATGTCAAAGAGGCTAATGGTGGTCTAATGCTAATTAATCTTCAAATATAGATCAGTTGAGCACATGTAAGCAATCATCTTAGGGGCATCGAGGGGTTGGGGCCCCTAATGTAAAATGGCAGCCAAGCATGGATAATCAATTTGCCAAAAATTCCACAGTACAAATCAGGCATCACACTGGCGTACTTCATCTGACATATTAATTCCTTCAGCAGTGACCGCCTCTCTCTTTCACTACCAGTGTTGAGCTTGGAGATGGAGGACAGAATTTCAACAATAGCAGCACGTTCAAGTACTGAATTTTGCCTTGGGCTAAAGAAATGAACTCCCGTCTCCTAGAAGGTATAAAACCTCTCAATCAGCATTTTCCAGTCCTATATAATTAAATACTAGCACATACTGAGTTGTATTTTTGTAGTGAGTGTTTCCATTAAAGGGGCTGTATGTAGTTTTTCTACTAAAATGAGTAATTTTTTATTGCCTGTGTTTGAAGGGGTTGTAATCTGACATTAAAATGATCCACTTGCCGGGTTTGGCCATTAACTCTGAAGGCAGGTATTCCTATTCTTATTCGAAGGCTCCGGGTCGGATTTTCCACGAAATCCAGCGACTGACACCTGCATGCGCGCTCCCGAGCCTCTCGCTGTGTCTACTTTGCACTCAGCAGCGACGACACTGCAGCTTATGACATGGAGTCTGCTAACACTAAGAAAGACCTGCTCCCAGCACAACACAGACTCCAACATAAACTCAATTTGTCAAAGCCTGCAAGACATGATGTAATGGTAAAAAGCTAATGTGGAGCGATTTGTTTACTATCCCATAGTGATGCAGCCACGAGCAGCTAACTAACGCTACATTAGCTCGGACCCGCCGCTGTTTGCTTCGTAACGTTCAATTTAGATTTATTGCCTTTTACTGATGGGTACACAGCTTCTCCACCTCTCAGTCGCTGTAACTAACATGACCCACATAATATACAACCCAGAGGAAGAGCCAGCCACTAACACTAGTTACAGTAAAGTTACTTACTGCGGTCTAACTGTTATAAAGTGTGACGCAATCTTATAATATTCAGTCCGGCTCTCTACCCGTTTCATTATCATCCAGTACATGTAGCTGTGCTGACATTACTGAGCCTCCGGTGACAGATTCAGATAGTAAAGATAGTTACTGAAAAGCAGCAGGCGAGCTAACGATGTAGCACGTCGGCTAAATGCAGTAAATGTGCCGTGATCATGTAACGAGAGCGGATTAGTTCATCCTGCAGCTGATAAAACTATTACTGTAACGTTGCAGTGGGAGTTTACCTGAGTTTCCACCATGTTGTGTGAAGCTGGCTCCACACCTGCCTATAGCCGCTCTCACTTTTTTCGCGAGTACTGTGCCGATATGCCGGTGTCTCGCTGCGCTGAATGAAGTAACATTACGGCGCCGGTGTTGATCTACCTCTGAGACGGGAACCTTGAAGTAACCGAGCCTGAACATGTCTGAAGCCCCTTTTCCACCAAAGCATTTTGAGAGCTGGTTCGGAGCTGGTGCCTACTCGAGAACCAGTTCTTTGTGTTTCGACAGCAAAATAACCGGTTCCCGACCAGGAAAACTGGTTCCAAAGCGGCACCAATTCATTGCTGGACTGGAACTGTTCTTTTACCATGTACACAGTGACGTAATGACGTCGTTCGCTGGGCTTTCTAGTCAGTGGAAAAACAAACCAGTTCTGAGAAGGTTCGCAAGTTGAACCAGCTTTGAACCAACTTTGAACCAGCACTAGTACCGAACCAGTTCTTTTTTGGTGGAAAAGAGGTATGAGTGAAAAGCCAAGGCCTGCATTCTGTTGTTCCTGCGTTTATTGCAGGATTTCTGTATGAAAGCTTGTGTTTCGGATTCTGTTCGCTTATGAGTTCAAGCGAGCACGTGTACAAGCACACACCTGGTTGCAATCTTAAAACGGCACCGCTAGTGGCCACTGGAAACTACATAATGATAAGCTCACCAAAATGTTTTCTTCCCTTGTAATTTTGTGAAATATGGCTGAAATGTAGGATTTTTAGATTTTTCTAACATCCAGATTAATAAATGACTCCTTTAAATCAGAAGTTACTTTTAAATACTATCCCAACTCTCAGTGTTGGATGTGTTATCCTGTGCGAAAAAAAGCCACAAGACAAAGACACAAAGTATCTCTGCACAGTTAAGCTAATATCATCTAATGTTAATGACCTTTATTTCAAAGCTGTACAACTGCATACCCAAGAGCCAGTGGATTTAAACTTTAATATCTATGAATAATTGAAGCTCTGGGAAAAGTCCATTTAGCTGGCCAATAAAGATGAAAGGAACTGCCATGTAAAATGATGACATTTTGAATGGGCCTAAAATAGCCATCATTTGGAAAGTCTTATATTACACTGATTCACTTTTTGGTCAATAAGGTCAAAAGCCATCAGACCCCATTAAGTAATGAAAAGAAGACGCCCAGAGTATCTCAATACTGCGTACATAACATGATATTCCCAATTGTAAGCCACCTGCCCTAACTAATAATAAATATTCTCATTCTAACTCGTGAGCTTGTTTAGGGTTTGTTTGAGCTTCATATGGCCTCTGCAGTGCCAACAAGAAAAAAGAGCTCCAGGATGACACATAGCCTGAAAGGCTATGCTTGTGCTGAGCAAGTTAGGGCAGCAAAGGCAGAATCCAAGCATGTAAGAATGTGTGTGTGCTTGCGCACACACAGTTCAGTCTGACTAAAAAAGGATCATTGTGATAACTATTGCCTTGGCAGAGTTCAGGCACACATTTGAAAAGTCTAAATAGTAAGAGAAATTAAATCGCCTTGTCATCGTCAGCGTTGATGCCAAGTGCCATTACACACAGCGGGTGGAGTGAATGATAGGCCTTAAAGAAAACAAGTAGCATCCACACTTTCGCCTTAATGCGAGTACTGCAAGTCATCATCTTTGCAAGCATTAATGACATTTGCCATCACTACGGGGCAACAACTTCATTACACAGGCATATATGCATAAAGACTCAAACTAACGCCGCTGGGTAAATACGGCTGGCTCTTTTCCCAATAGAATCCATAATGAATATTTTCAGTCATCTACTTTTGCTTGATACATTAAAGCAGAGACAAAACTACCTAATTCATGTAGCTCAGACTCCATTTGTGCAAAAAAAACAAAAGTATTCTCTACTGAGATTCGAGTGAACTTTGACCTCAAGCTCAAGCTGAACCTACAGAGTTATGCTGATGGGCGGAAAAAATGGTAATACTATTGGTCAGCACAAAGGGGGCACTGACCCGGCCTAGTCCTGTCATGGCAAACACCTCCTGCTCTTCTCAGCGTCTTGCTGCCATCTTTGGCCACGCTCTAACCTTCAGCCAGACGGTGAGGGCAAATAGGCTGAACTCTTGCCGTCAGCCGGCCCGTGATGGATGGGTTTGCGCATGTCGGGCGTTATGCCATAAGATGCCGTGCTACAGATAAATGCCTGCGCTTAAGGTTTTAACGCATTCTCTCCTCTTAATAAAGATGTCTATCATCTGTGAACAAGTAACCTTGTCGACCCACCGGTTGGCACTGAGTTAAGGGTGGAGGGCGAGATCAGCAGCCCACAAATCAATCACGCATAAACAACGTGACAAGATGAACTCGCCTACGATAACAATTCCAAGAGAATATTGCAGCATAAAAACGGATAATGAAAGCCAAGACGCCATGCCAGTAATAGCATCAAGCTAATAAAAGAGATAAGCAATCAAATGGGAAGCTGACTTGCGGTAAAGGGAACAATATCAGTTCTCATTCTTTCTGACAGCGAGGGGGGGGGGCTTTCATAGCTGGAGTAAACCAGATTAAAAGAAGAAAAGTCTTTTTAAAAATATCACCAAACATTAAACCAGAAACTAATTAAAATCAATAACATTAAGACAAAGAGACCTTGACTGACAGACGTGACGGGCATGACATGACACGAAGTGGAAGCCCAGGTTGCTATGTATATTGTGTGGGTACTATTTATTAATATGTGGAAAGCATAGTCAATTATATGGATTGCATGCGCTTTAGAGGGAGGTGTCTGATTGCACTGTCTGTTTTTCTCATGTTTTGAAAACTTACATAAATAATTCTACATTTGTTCCTGTATAATTAACAGACGTCAATGTTTTGTGAATATAAATAACCTACACCTGCATTTTGTGACAAGAAAAATATATGTATAAATACCAAATTTGATGTACTGTGTAAGTGTGGTTTAATACATGTACTGCGATATAGGTTATATATACACAGTTTAGTACCATTTTGAGCCAACACTATGCACAGACCTGCCTTACAACAACAAACTTTGTTTAGTCCATCATGGAAGAGGTACTGTCGAAACAAAGAGAGGTTAGAGAAAGGATCAGGAAAAGGGGGGTGAGCTGACGGAAGAAGAGGGAATTGGCAGAAAGGTACAGGACAGGAGCTATGTGACTGGAATCCGTGTCACCCTCCTCACTCCATCAACTCCAATACACCCGCTCAGATGATGCATGAAAATCCATTTATGCTACAAGCCGGGAGGGAAGACAACGCCGAGAAAGAGGAAGAGCGATACAAAGGATGGTTGGAAGGAGAGATGTATCTCTACTGGTTGTGTATGGCCAAAACCTAAATGCTCAAATTTCACAGTTAGTGTCAACAGTTCACTTTTGGGATCTTAATAGTAAATCAATCTGAGACACTTGGCTGGCCGATTGAATAGATGTATGGCATAGCCTGCTTTTAAAAAAGTTGAGATATTGTTTGTTACATTAACATGTGGCTGGGATTGAGGTGGTTACATCAATGTTGTTTTTCAGCGTATTTTTTGTAGAGAAATCCTCGGTTTTATATTTTTTTAATTTAAAAGGGGTTTAAAGTCATACAGCATTGTTAAGGACATCGATTTTAAGACTGAAATCCTGATTCTGTAACCCACACATTGTCTGCAGTGCATCAACTTCACTCTGCCAGCCACCCACCAGTGCATTTATCTATTCAAGGTTTGTGTATAGATTGTCTCAACCCAGCCAAGCTAGTCATAGATTTAGTTTCGTATTAAAGACACTATTTACAAAGGCTGTCACTTTTTATTGGAAATTTGAACTACCGCAGGGAAAAAATTTAGTATTTCATCTGTGATGATCTGTCCGACTAAAAAGTTCAGTATAAGCACAAAATGCCTTGTACTTTAATCAATCAGCTGTCTTCACAGGCTGCATAACAGCGTGCATGTCACTCACACTACACAGTGATATTTGAACGTTTCAAGTCTATTTTCTTCCACTTTATGCGCATAACTACAGTGATTGTGTATTTGGCTCTGAGCGCTCCAAACATGCGGGTGACCTATACTCATATACTGTGCCTGAATGCATCTTGTGCAGACACTATAGACAAAGCCACCCCGCTGGTTTGAATGGAGAGCAGTGAAGCCAGTTTTGGACCAATAAAATACTATTACAGGGCTACTTCCTCTTGGCACCAGCGTCTACTGTGCATAATCGTGCAGCATAAACATGGTTTAATGACGTAGAGCAACGGCAGAAACAGGTAGCTGCATGGCTTCACAAACAAAAGTCTTCTGGCTCAGCGTGTTTTTCTGACACAGATCGTCACTGTTTAATCAGCCCACCTACAGGGCTAACCTGCCAAACACCAACGCATCTCTGATGGCCGAATAGTTTTGTTAGATTCACTGACAGTTTATAATCTAAGCAATACGTTTACATCTCCCATGTGCGACGAGATGTCACAGGCTTTTGACGTCATTTTTGGGCCTACATGGAACCCTCCATGCAGGCTTTGGTCGGCTTCACTGTTCGATCTCTGGCTTACCCCTTGGCAGGCGCAGGCACTGGAGCTGCTGCTACAGCGCTAATGTGCTGTTCACTCTACAGCTGTCAGAAAATCGCATTAAGGACCCCTAAACCGACACAAATTAGACTACGGACCCCCGTTTAATAAGATTTTGTCCCAAAAGTGTATGAAAGCTAGAGATGAGTGTTTTTACTTATGGAAGGAATTATAGTGATAATAAATGAACCCTGTGGAGTCCCATCAACCCTTCAACCTCTCAATCACTACAACAAATGTTGAGCACAGTAAATGATGTATAATATAAACCTTGAATGCATTATAAAAATATTTCCTATAGCTTTCATTTAGTTTTTGAAATGTGGGTAACTGCATACAGTGGACAAGAATAAAGGAGAAAACAATTACCTTATGTTAGAAATCTAATTGAATTCACCAATTCTTAATTTTAATTCAATAATGAATTCTTAGCACACATACCCTTATTATTTTACATGGCGGTTAATAGGTATTATTTTAACCCAATCACATTTATGGACGCAGTGGGAAAGATAATGGGCCGCGTTGACTCTCGCCTTAAACTGATCTGTCTTCAGTGCTTACACAGTGCCCAGGGGAGTGTGGGGGCGTGAGAGCTGCTCTTTATAAACTGGACCTTACAACCTATCACAAGGTACTTGAGTAAAAATTGACTTTTATACACTTACTTGCTGCCAGGCCACATTAAGAGATGTTTTTGCCAGAGGAAACTGCAAAACAAACAGGACACTGGACAATGTTGACTACTTTCCTTTATTAATTCTTAGTGTAGCTAATGAATTCGACTCTTGCCTCCATCCTCCTGATTGGTCAGGTACATTAAATTGACCGTTTTGACCCAAGTATTCAGTGCTTGTCACATACTTTTCCCACCATATCACCTTTTGCACATTGAATAAATTGATTCTTTTTGAATTTTAAGAGCCTCTAATACTTTTGTTGTCAGTGTGCAGGCATTTTTTTGCTGTTAATTCTTAGTGCTTCAGCTAGCAGCAAACAGGAGTATCATGTAAATGAATGGTGAAAATATAATTGTTGGTGGTTTATCTCTGATAAATACCTGTGTATGAAATTCACTCTTCTTACTTGCTCTTGCAAGAAATGTCATGTGGGATGTTCTCAAGCTCCCGTCTCACGTGTGGACCCAGGTGTTGGGCATCCTCTCTAATTGCCCCCCATGGATTGCTGTCTATAGCACACCTGGACCTCGACACCAACAGCTACGACTGTCACAAAAGCCTTTTTTACACATCTTGTCATGAAGAATATACTTGTTTTTTGACAACTCTCAGAATTCCCTGAACTTTTTAAAGGCAATTAACTATATAATTGCTTTGAAAACATTGTGGTTCTGTTGCATAGAACATTCAAACATGCATTTTGGAACTGCAGTTCTCTGTGATTTATGTACTAGGGTATTCATGTTTTACCTAAGATAACCCATGTAATAGCGGATATCTTAAATTGGTTGAGACTCACATGACACGATGGGCACATGATGGTGTCAGGAGATGGGGAGGTGCAAACAAACAAGTGTTTGTTTATCAAAGCCGGGCCAATGTGTGATCTGACTGTGTGTCAAAAGTCCATTTATCTTGCTGAACAAGGTGGCAGAAGCCAGCCAGGATTAAAGAACTGGGTCTCTGGCCGACTCTCACCTTCAGCGCTCTCTCAACTCGGAATGAGAGTGCTCCATCATCCAACACACTCTGTGACATCAGCTGGGCGCACGGGGGGAAAGAGCAATGGGATGTCGCGCTCTCCACAAGCACCTTCCTTGTGGTGCGACCATGCATGCTTTGGTTTCAGCTCACGCATCGACTGCACATGAGCAAAGAGGAAGCACCTTGGTATCTTCTCCTGATCGGGGCCATTACCACTGTCAATAATAGTAGAAAACATGGTTTCACTTTTTTGGGCAAGATATTTGGAAGTTTCATCATGTGCACCAGCATCACCACAGAATACACATTCATAACATAGAGACATACATGCAACTGGTTTGTTGTTTAGCCTCACAAAAGGCTAGCCTGCGGTTTGACTTTCTCTCCTTCACCTTGTTTTGTAAGAGAAAATGCTTGTGATGCTTGTTTGCATCACATTCATTTTAATTAGAGACTGTGGCCATCGCAAGATGCACATGCATTTTAATTTAATCTAATTACCTGAAAAGCAGGACTCTATCCATAACTGTCACTTTTTAATCACGAGGTTCCTTTACAAGAGCAACAAAATAAGTTAAACTAGGAGAGTTTCTCATCACAGTATCAAATCCTCTTGGGCAATAACAATGCTGCTGGGGATTTGTGAAAATGAAGTTTGCCTTTAACAGATAGGACCCACATAATTTCAAGTCAGTAAGAACCTTACAATCCTTATTATTAATTGCCATTCATAGCATACACTCATGCACTTTTAAGATATACAAAAAATATGTATCTGGAATGCATGGGGAGTTCTTCCACATTTGCCCCCAAACAGTCATGCTGAAAATCTAAGGCAAATTTTCATTTTACGGCCCGTCAGCTCCCTGATACAGAGCAAATGAATGCAGCAGCAAACAAATCTATCAAATCCTACATCAAAACAACCGTGCTCTCTCTCTCCCTGTGACTTAGGGACACAGACATAGCAGAAGAGAGAAGTGAGGGAGGAGAGGAAGAAGTGGTAGTGAAAGGAAAGGGAGGAATTGTGGACAGTATTGAATGTATGACCCAACCTGCTGACTTCAGAAAAACCCTCAGCAAAGAAGCCCTTTGGCTCCAGTACTGGAGAACTGCAAACTCTATTTGACCATGGAGAGCAAATTATTGCTCCCCGGATCACATCCTATAATATATAAACATTTCCTCTGTCGTGAGGGGAAGCAGTCAACGTGAAGGGCCAGAAAATGAATGGTAGTCATTATACACTGACATTACAAGAAATAAAAAAAGGAAGCACGGTGCCTTAGTCTTGCTAATGTCTCATAATAGGGCTTCCAGTTTGGTTGACAGTACACAGGACCCTTCTGTTGACCCGATGATGCGTGTCTCCCTCCACGATCCTCCAACATGCTCAAGATGAGAAACGTTTATTTTTTTCGATGCAGACTGGGAAAACAAAAGATCTTTCAGGAGCTTTGATGCATGAAGACGGCAAATGAAAGTACAGGTTTGAGCTGCTTCAAGTGCACTGACGTATAAGGGCAGTATCCATTCAGTTCACTGCTTTGCGTGAGGCATTATGGTGGGTTGAAAATGTCAATTTCATGCCATATAGACTTTGATTAAAGAGTCTAATGGATACCTGTCTGGAACATGACAGGTTAATCAGTGTATTTTCATAAAGCTTTTTTGTCCATCTCTGCTTGAGCGTTCCTTGTCTTCGACAGGAATGGCATGAAAAGAAATGGAAAAGATGGCACGCTCAAGATGAGACATTAGAGCTTTAATTAGAGCCACACTTTTGAGCCACTGTGTCTACCTCAGTGGTTTCACTAAATGTACGCTGCATATTGATGTTCTTGAGAATACTCTGAGGCACTTAGATTGTTCTTGGTTCTCTGAGCATAATGACATAACTGGTCCCTTAATTTGAGATGGCACTGGTTGATTCAATAATCAGAAAACAAGTCGGATATGGACGTTGGGTCTACATGGAAATAAAAAGCCTCCACGTCTTCACAGCTCCTCATTTTCAAACGTTTGAATTATGATTTAGGGACATTTTTATTGCTAGCGCTGATAAGAACTACTAAAATTAGGCTCCCTCTTCTTCTGAGTTTTTATTTTTCCAGCAAGTCACTGCACTTGAAATGATGACTTTGGAGAAATTAATGTGCTGCTGGGTTACTTTCAAAAGGCTCGGAGTACTGTGAGGGGGAGAAATGCAATCAGTCATCAATGGCCATAAATTTCATTGCAGAGTGAAGAGAGACTGCCGCATTTGTGCTGACACTGTAAAATAGTTTGACAGAGCGCGGGCTGGTTTTACAGTTATTTTTTCGCAATGAGCTTTTCCATTAGGGAAATATCTACTCCGAGTCTGCACCTCCACAGAGGTGTTGAATGTGTGTGTGCTGTGTTTATGTACGACTATATGCCAATGTGTGGTTGTGTAGTCCGCATACATCACAGCAGCAAAAAGCAAGCGGATGGTGGGTGAGGTCATTTCCAGTTAGAAAAGTGTGACTGAAACCATCTAATTTAATAAGCCATAACTCATTATGTCGGCAGGACTTATCACTTTGTAACCTGAGTGATGAATTGCACTTTAAAGGGACATAAACGCTATCAGATGTCTTCTTTTTAATGAGCATGTGTACTGAATCACATCACCTGCCACCTTACAGACACCAAATGGAGCTTTGATACTCGGTGCCAAACCCTTTGTCAGAGTCACATGGTGTTATGACAAACAAACAACATGTAAAAAAAAAAAGATGTAAAACTGCACCGTGTATAATAGACATAATGATAATATAAGCTGGAACGAGTAAATAGGGTGAACCACTTGCACCAACCTTATTTTAAGTAGTAATATGAAAGATTTTCTTTATTTTTGCTTCTGACAATTTATGAAGCAATGACTGAAATAGACCTGTACACTACACTAGATTCCAATTAAGCTAACTAGGTAGTAAATACTTTATAGCCCTCAGGTGGGCCTGTATGTAAGGACCATGCCTTCTGTAACCTACTGCAATTTCTTCTATCAAGTACAATATACCCTTAAGTCCAGTGTGTTGGATTTAGTGGCATCTAGCGGTGAGGATGCAGATTGCAAACAACTGAAAACCCCTTGCCTCCTCCTCTCCTTACAAGCGTATAGGAGAACCTATGGCAGTAACGAAACTCGGGAAAAAATGCGAAAGGCCCTCTATTGTGGGCTACTGTCGAAACATGGTCATGCAACATGGCGGACTCCGTGGAAGAGGTCCCACTCCCTTTGTAGGTGTAAAGGGCTCTAAGGCTCTATGCTAACTTCTAAGTTAATTTCTTCCAAGGAGGACACGTGGACACAGTGAAAAAATTTGTAGAATGTAATAGTTTTTAAACCAGGGACAGATAGGTAGGTAGGTAGGTTTATTGTCACAATACAACAAGTTGTAGAGTGAAATTGAGTTTTGTAACTCCCTTCTGCTACATAGCAGACAATATACATTATTAAGAATCAATTATGATAAATGGCTGCTCTGCAGCAGAAATTTCTATATCTCTTCCTAGAAGGCAGCCGGGTGAACAGGCTGTGGCTGGTGGGTGGCAGTTTTAATCACCCGCTGCAGAGCCCTCCGGTCCTGGGCTGTGCACATCCCATGTTAGTCATGTTTCCAGTCACGATTCTTTCTATTGCTCCTCTGTAAAAGCTGAAGAACTTGGCACAGGAATTTGGCCTTCTTAAGCTCCCTCAAGAAATGCAGTTGTTTCTGAGCTTTCTTCACCAGCATGGAGATGTGAGATTCTCTGCGATGCTGATTCCCAGGAACCTGAAGTTATTCACCTGCTCCACCTCAGCACCACTGATGTAGACAGGAGTGTGTGTGTTTATCTCCTTCTTCCGAAAATCAATGATCAGCTCCTTGGTTTGGCAAAGCGGTTAGGGTCCAAGCTGGCTGGGATGTCGCTCTTTAAGTGCTGAAGAACCAGTTTCTCAAAGCACTTCATCAGAATGGGGGTAAGTGCCACAGGGCAGTAGTCGTTCAGACTGGACACTGCAGACTTTTTAGCTACAGGGATGATGGTGGCTGTCTTGAAGCAGATGGAAACCCTCTCCTGAGACAGTGAGATGTTGAAAATGTCAGTAATAACATCAACTAGCTGATTGGCACAGGTTTTTAGTACACGGCCAGGGATGTCATCAGGCCCAGCTGACTTACTCATATTCACTCTCCTCACATCTGCTGTGGATACTGACAGTGGCCGGTCCTCTGGAGGTGGAGCAGACTTTACAGGTGAATCCTTGTTGAGGAGATGAAAGCGAGCATAAAAGGTGTTAAGTTCATCAGGTGATGTGGCCTCACGCATGATGCTCCACTCCTGCTTTTGTAGCCTGTGATGTTTTTGATGGCCTGCCCCATATCTTTGGTGTTGTTGGTGTTGAGGTCTCTCTCCAGTCTCTGCTGATGTCTTCGCTTTGCCTCCTTGATGCCAGCTTTCAGTCTCGTTCTGGCGGTGTTCTTAGCTTTATCACCTGACTGGAAAGCAGCTTTTTTGGCTCTGGATAGAGCCCTCACCCTCTCCATTCATCCAGGCCTTCTGACTGGGGAATGATGTTATCGTTTTAGTAATCAACACATCATCAGCACATTTGCTCATTTAAGATGTCACTGATGACATACAGTATATTCCTCAACGTCGATTTGGCTCTCCTGGGTGGCGGCCTCTCTGAACATACTCCAAACTCTGCTCCCTACAGTCCTGTAGCGCTGCTGTAGATTCATCTGTCCCCATTTTCACTGTTTTAATTGTTGGCTTGACCCTTTTAATCAGCTGGGTGTAAGTGGGCTGAAGAAGCAGAAAAATATGGTCTGATAAACCAAAATGGGAACGAGGGATGGGCTTTGTAGCTGCCAGGAATATTGGTGTAGACGTGGTCCCGTGTGTTTGTTCCTCTGGTGGGGATGTGGACATGCTGGTGGAATTTAGGTAATACTGTTCTAAGATTTGTTTGATTAAAATCACCAGCAACAATAAAAATATGGTCAACATCTCAACATTAAAAATTCCACATCTGGTAAACATTGTCCATCCACTTTAACTGTGTTTTAGCACCAAGCATTATTTATGTAGATACACAGTCCACCACTGAAATATTTGCACTGTAGAGCCCTGATTCACATTTTCAGGTGACTAATGAAAACATACTTATTCATGTTATATTCCATTTCTGCTATATTCTGCCAATAGATCCCCCTAAATCTTACACACTGGACCTTTAAACCACAAATCAATATAGTGTTCTCTAGTTTTAGGTAGTGAGGTGACCTTAATGTCTTAATGCCTTGACATTGTTTAAAGAATATTTTGACATAATGTTGTGTGCTTTCTTCTCAAGAATCAGACTAGTTTATTGCCCTCGTGATATGTTTTGCCTGTCTCGCTCACACTGTTCAACAGACAAAGGAATATTGTATGTGTATGGCTGAAATAACAATTTGTTTAGTCCTTTTGACGGACAGTTTTTACACAATTCATACATCTTCAACCACCCATATATTTTATGCTTGCATGTTTCTGCATGTTAAACGCACATTTGAAATGGCAGCTTTTTAATAAAAACAATAAACATCAAGCATTTGATATTAAAATAATGTCTTTTTCTATGGCACGGGTCAGTGGCTGCAGGCAGGGTAGCATAACAATGACAGTAAACATAATCCAAAGCTGAACGTCTTTTGCCACAAATTCTGCACACCATCACACCACCCTAACCCTCTTGCAAGTCTCTAACACCACCCACACCACCCCACTCTTACACACATACACACTTTAATCATTTAGTTTTCCATTATCACAGCTTCCTCTTCTCATTACTCAACCTAGTTCTCCTCACTACTGAGGCATGAACCAAAATTAATTCATTACCTTGTCTTCGCCACAAGATTGCCATCTTAGCTGGATCAGAGTCCTCATTTCAAACTCAAACATTTGACATTTTCTATATTTTCTCACAAAACCTAGCTAGATTAATTAGAATAACTTAGCTGAAACAGAGACCAGACAGGGCGCAATATAACTGCTTGAGTGAATATGGCAAAGAAGAATAAGACTACAGACTGTCTCAATATCGCTGAGGCAATTTCATTGAGACAGGAAAGTGTGACTGGGGGGTTCCCATCTACAGCAGGTTGTCAGTCACATAAACCTGTGCCTAGCGGCTTTGAACACTGTGTGCGACCATGCTCAGCTTGTTCTTTTTGCTCTCGTCTTCACTCCGCCCCTCCCACCACCTATTTCCCTCCTGCTTCAGTGCATTTCACATCTAAGGGAAAACAAACAAGCAATGTCATTCCTCTATTATTTGCCAGGAAGCCCACTACTCAAGCCTTGACACTTGCATAATGAGAAGTAGATGTACATGGGGCCCCTTCTCAGATGAGAGCTCTATTAAATGATCTGCAGCAACAGCCCAAGGAGTTTGATGAGTTTGTTGGATAAGGACAAACACACAGAAGTAAAATGTGTGGACATTTGCGCCAGTACAATGGCAAATATATCCTCTACAGCTGCATTTTTATGTGCTTTTAAAATACTTTTCACATGATGTGTTGACAGGAAGAACTCAATCAGTACATCAGCTGTACATCTCCTTGCGTTTACCTCAGTGCCTCCTTGGTTAGCATGCTAGCTACCCAATTCTCTTAACCTCAGAATTGTGGGAAAAAACTTTCCACAAGCAAATTCAAATTCCCTCCACAGAGTCCGCTTAAAAAACACACATACCCTAACACTGAAATTGGATTATTTCTTTTTTTTCTTGGGTGGAAAATTATGCTGCTTTGGCACATAAATATAGAAACAGTCTCAGGCAGCTCAACATAGATGCTCTCTGGATAGCGGAGGGGGGGAAGGAAAATTAATTGGGAAACTCTGGGCTAGGGTGTGATTGTGACTTTGATCAATGACTGGGGAAACTCATTACCAGCGTGGGCCAGTGCGTGAGGCGGACCCTAATTGCGTGCCAGTCTGTAATTCTGTGCTGTAATTGACAGCTGGACGAAGCAGGTGTGCCCGGTGACACAGCGGCACGGTGAGAGAGACAAAGGAGAAAGGGACAGAGAGATCACAAGACGGGATGAGGAAACCGGGAGTGATAATGGATTAAATAAGACAAATGGAGATTTCTTACCATTCCTTGGCACACATATTTAAGTCTCGGGAGATGAAAAGAGGAAGGTCCTAAACAGACTTTTTCAAAAACAAAAACGAAGAGAGTGGGAGGGTGCAATGAGAAGACGCAACAAAGAAGACAAAATTAGCAATGAGGGTTGTCCATGTTTTATCTTTGGGGTTGAATATTTGAACTACACACTTGGGTGTTACTAAAATCTGCTATACTTTGGCTCATTATGCAGCTGACTCAGTTTAGTGCCATAGCAACGCCAGATTTTGAATTTGGGGAAAAGAGAAAGCTAGTATTGCATCAGTGCTCAGTATCAGTTGATACTCTCAATGAAGGTATCAGATTAGGTATCAGGAGAGAAAATGTTGAACCACTGCATTCATAAGATCTTCAAGATCAAGAACTGAACATACAGAAAACTGTTATTAATGCTGCTATTAATAGTCACTATCTGCAGGTAGTGGGACTAATGAAATTGATTACTTACTTACCTAATCTGTAGCTAGTAACACTGCCATGCATCTTCAGACCTCATGCTGCTGCTGCTCCTATTACTTTACTGCCCTAAACCTGGCATGGGTTGACTTTTATAGACCTGGACTGATCATGACTGAACAGCTCCCACTTGTGGAGAATCTGCAGCAGGCTATAAGTCAGCTTGAGAGTTGCAAGCCAGTTTCACGAGGTGCCTTGCATCTAATAAAAAGCACATTCCAAACAAGGCCTGTCTGCTTGCTTGAAGCAACACACCAATACAGGGAGGCTTTTGTAGGCTTCTTTTGCTCCTTTTGGCAAGCTCTCATAAACCAGGGGCAAAGAATGTTGAATTCAATCAAGCACACCATAATTCCTCACAGTGTATGAGTGGGGCTGACTCACAGGCTTCTAATGGCTGCTCATAATCAAGCACCATGATTAAGCACTTGGGGAAGTGGGCACACACTGAAAATCCTTTGGAGATGTCCTTTCCCTTAGAGCTAAGTACACTCATTACCTTGCGACAGCGGGTACGTGGGTGCTTCATTAGCTTTTATGCCGAGTTGCCTGTATTTGCTCATAGTTTTTCTGATTTCCATAGAGTGAAAAGGCGCCTAAAGGGCCCTTGACTGTAACAGTTTGAAATCTGTATGCCGGCTATGTGGCACCAGGAAAGTCTCAAACTGTAGTAATGGCAAGTTTCATGGTCTCAGTCCAAGCAAGAAATGGAAGAACGTTTCCTTCAACCAAAACCATCCATTTTGGCCCTAATAATTTTACATAATACACTTTGGAATTACAGACAACAGCATGGTGCGTAATACACTTTAAAATTATTGGAAATGGCATGACAACTTCAGTAAGGTGCAAACGACCACCCTGCAGCTCTAGACATTACAGACCATTTAGTGCACTCATAAAACCCTGTACAATCCAACTTTAAATCTTCCCCGCAGAAATTATGAAATGCATTATTTCTTTAAGTCTACTACAATAAGGCAGCATAAATCTATCTGATCCATAACCACATTTTGCCTCTCTTGTGGTTAAAGTATCACATAAAAAGCACAGCTTCCATTGGAGAAAAAAAGGCACTTTTGATAGGTCATAGTCAAAGTAAAGAGAACCTCTCAGGATGCCTTGGTTGTAGACTAATTATAATGTTAACCCTGCCGAGGAGACTTGACTGTAGCTAGAGGCCAGACGGCGGATGACATTCTCCACATGGCGAGCTACATTAGATATCCAGACAGATGCTTCAGCCGCATAGACTCATTAGCAAAGGCCATCAAGGTTCTGAACCACTAACTACAACTTTGACCACAGCCATCTGTATTATAAAGCATTGTGTATCTGTTTAAAGAGCATTATTAAGTTTAATTTACTGTTAATTCAAAACAGCTACCTAAAATGTTGCACAAAAGTATGGCTGCACTTCTACTAGTAAAAGACATATGGTGGATTACGTCATCTTCTAAAGTACGACTAAAAATTGGCACAGCCATTGTTCAAGAGTTTCACTTCATAACATCTACAAACATCTCTGCTCATCAATAAACACAGTCTCCAAGAGTTCTGAAAGGACAGTTTTGCACTTTTCAGCATTGACGACGGCAATCACAATGGGTGTGCAAATTCAGACCTTGCAGATCTGTGCATGTGCAGGCATGCATACGCACAAACACGCACACCATTGCCTTGAGGCATAGGGGAAGATGGATTGCCACTAAGTGTTTTCTGAATCATATTACAGTCCATAGATTATAACCATTATAGGTAAACCTCCTGGCATCCTCCTTAGTCTAATTAGTTCTCTTTTCAACTATGCTCATCTTTGGTTGGACACATTCATGATGCATTGCCTCTTTAAAATGTAGAGAAGCAAGTAGAATGCCACTTTAATCGAGCGTTTTACATCTTCCAATCTGTTTACCCTTGTCATCATAATGTGACTTGAAATGCTTAAATGGCTCTCGAAACGATTTATTGATGACGATTTGCTTAATATTTGTTTGAGAAAGCAAAGCTACAAAGACACAGGAAACGCACGAGAAACAGTTGAGCTGCTGTGACTCTTCCACATCAAAGACATCTTCCATCAACTTTCAGCCGTTTCTCCTCCTCAAAATATGGATTTGATGATCCTCATCTCTCACTCCCAAAATAAGCAGACAGATGCCTGACAAATGTCCTGATATCTATCAAAGTACTATCTCCTTGTCTTGTTTTTTTTTCTCTATCCATGCAGCTGCTGACAATACATCACTGCCTCTGATCCCAACTGTCTAAATGTCTACTGAATGTCACACAAGTTTTCAAACAGCCTGTCAGTGTGTGGTGTGTAGACAAACACTGTGTGGTGTGTCTGCGGTGCACGCGTGTAATGTGACGTGTAGGTGCTTGATTGTGTAAAATGCACACCCCATATGTGCAGAGAGCACAACTGTAATCTGTGTTTACGTGTGAGGGTGCAGTGTGTAGCACAAGCCTTATCCAGAGAGGGATAAATCCAATCCATTACCTGGCGGGGCTCAGGGCAGCTCAATCGATGGCACTCTCAGTGGCTGCTGATGAACTTCCCTCTCATGACAAGGTGTATCATTCAGACCTGTCGCCGAGCAAGACTCCGTCTGGTATTTCAAAGCACCAAGAAAGCTTAAGGCCAAGATTTTTACTCGAGGGAAACTGAGCAGTGTCCTCGCTGCTGAAAGTATGCCCGACCACATATTTGCTTATAAATGATTTCTCCCACAGAACTTCAATGGGTGCAAGTAGAGCTACGTGTATCCTGTCACATTCCAAGACCTTCACGCAACCCTCAGCACTACTGAATCCACGTATTATCAATTCATGCATGGGTCGAACATAAACTGTAATTATATTCAATCAAGCCGAATAAGAACAAACTGAATAATGCGCTTCTGGCATCCGTACTCATCTACAAGCATGTTTTCTTATCGTCTCGCTGCCACTTCCCTTCAACCTGAGAAAAAAAAAACTAGAAGGGATGGAGAGATGGAGGAGCAGTCAGTGTGAAGGAGGAGGAGGAGGAGATCAAATGGCAGGGCGGTTATGAGATGTGTGTCTGATGCCTTTTCAGACTCGCTGTTTTGGCCGCCGCACCAGTCAATCACGATTACAATGGCGAGGAGAGATGGGAGCAGTGGTGCAGAAAGAGCAGGAGTGATAATTACAATGCAAGGGACAAGATAATGGGAACACGCTGCACTCTCCCAATCATTTCATGTATCAGCAGCCGACTGACCCCCCCAGCCCCCCTCCCCAGCCCCCCTCCCCTACTGACAACCAGCAATCACAGGTCATATTTGTGAAGTCCAAAATGAATTCATTTAATGACAGCAGTGGGGGGTTGTGATCCCGCTCTGTTTACGCACGTGTCTGTGTGCACAGTTTTGTCAAAATGTCAAAGAATATTGAGTTGAATGAAATGAGCATATGAGCATGACATTATCACTGTGGGATGAGGAGGAGCACTATACTGTAAGCTGCTTTTTTGCGTGGATTACAGCAGGCGTGCCAACCCCTGATCTCACAAGGATTCACATTTGGGCTTCCACCTCTTAAACAATCTCCTCCGATCACGGCTATAAATCAACATACGCTATGCAGTGTTAGTCTCTGGTAGTAATGTACATATCGCTTTAAAATGCATTCTGCTGGTGGTTAACCACCTGATGAATATTGTAAAAGTCTAGTAAATTACTGCAGCTGTCATTAAATCTCAGCATTTACATGTTGCGTGTTTTGCTTCTCAGCCAGGATCAGTTAACATGTAGTTGTTCAAGTATCAAAATAAAAACCTCAAAACATTTCACAGCTGATGATACACAGAGCAACTTTTAGAGCAATTGTGCAAGGCAACGTTGTCGTCAGTGGTAATGAGTAAAGATTACCGCAGGGCCCTAGAGTACCGTAATCCCCTTCCCCCGGCCCGCACCACCGCTATCCATTTAAAACAGTCGGATTTGCCTCTAGCAAGATTGCCCAGCAACATTGCTCAAAAAGTTGCCCAGTGTATCATCAGCCAAACGCTAGAAGTAAGCTGGCTCACATTGAGGTAACGTTAACTTTGCACTGTTGTGAACTGCTGTCACCGTCAGTTAACTTGCGTTAGTTAACGTTATATTGTGAAGACAGTCAACCTCTGCATTTGTTTGCTGTTCTTGAAATAGTGTTGATGCATGGCTAAAAGTTTAATGTTATTAGCTGTAAGCCTAATGATTCTCCTCAGCCCATGTATTGCAGAGACTAGTTGCCTCGTCTGAAGTGGCTGTGACGTTAGTATGTATTTGTAAAGGAGTAGTTTTCCACTGTGGTAATCAAACATTTTAACTATTGAAGAATGCTCAGTTTTCATTGAAACTATTTTATGGTTAGTTCATTAGATGTTTGTTACATTGACATGAGTTGCATTATTATTATTACACAAGAGCGTGTGTTATTTAGCATCGTCTCAGATATTAATGAGATGGACAAAGTAACAGAGGCACCTGTCCATGTGATAACGTTACAAATTACCAGCAGCACAACGGCAGTTTCCAAAATGATCATACAGTCGAATCAACAACTCTCCGAAATGGTTTCATTCAAAACTGAACAATATCAGGATTTATGGTAGGAATGTTGTATTACTGCATTACTTTTTAGCTAGATGTAACTATTTAACTGGTAACTTAGACTAAATACATTTCTCACAACATTAAACTGTGCCAGTATCACATGTTTGTGACAAGTGTTTACGTGGCCATTATTTTGTAAACTAATACGAAGTTGGTGTTTATATATTGTGTGCCCATTAAGGATTATAGAAAGTGCTGCTGAAGGGATTTAATCATGTCCATAATCACCTGACTTGTGAAAGCAGCTCTTGTATTGGTGAGTAAGTGAAATGATAAAATATATTATTTTTAAAAAAAACAGCAATTGATGACGTTCTTGTTGACTGGACTAATGGGAATTCTTTGTGTTTTATCTGCTCCTGCAGGATTAAGTATTGAGTGACACTACAGCTATCCAAGGTATGTTTTCAATTTGCACATCTCTGCATAGGAGTTAGAATATTTATTTTGAATTATTCAAGATTATGTAGACTTGATGCATTTTATACTGCATAGGCATCATTTGAACTTACTAGGATGCTTCCTTATTGAACGAAAATTCCCTTTGTGGTAACAACATTAATCTACATACATTTATGTGTTTGTATTTGAATGTCTGCAGGTGTTTTCTGAGTTCCATCGTCATCGTGACTTATGTTGAACCTATGGAGCCAATTCAACTGTGAGCTTGACACCACAGCTGATTGTCCTGTCCAGGTGGAGGGCCTCACAGAAGGGCAAGACAGCAGAGGCACTGCGGAGATCCTGGGATTTATGACCTCCAGGTGAGTGTAAGATTAATTTTGCCATAGCCATAATGTAGATCACATAATGTGTGGTCATTACAGATTAGGACATCTCTGCAATACAGTTATTCTGATTTTGACATCTACTTTCAATGGTCATTTCACATTTGCACTGTTGTGTCATTTTGCTTTGTTTTCCAGTCACTTTAAAAGCTGTTTCAAGCCTATTTTAAATGGCTATTATTAGGCTGCCCTGAACACATAATACAAAACAGAGAATCCTCACTTCATTTTTTACTTGTCCAAGAGACCAATGACATCAATGATTGATCCCTGTGGGGTCTACTGACAGGTGCAGAGGAACAGACAGAGAGAGATGTAGTGTAGGCCTCCTCCACACGTAGATCCATCCAGAAGTTGTTAACATGGAATCTGGGCTAAAGAGGTTGAGCCAATGGGCAGCGTTTTTTTTTGGCTATAAAACTTGCTGCTGACAACCCACGTGTAAGTGTTTGTCCCTGTATGATATAGTGAGAGAAAATCAGAAAGAGGTGGTGTGAGCTGTTGTGTGTTGTGTGCCCAGAGATTCACACCCAGAGTGAATAACTAGAAAACTGGGGTCCAGCCCTACTGGCTTGCAAATCTTTTGTAATGTTGTAAGTCTTTTCTTATAGATAGTTGCAGCTGGATGGATTTATTATTGTTATTGCTGTTGTTGCTAATAATAGTATTATTATTCTTTTAGAATTACATTGGTATGACTGTTACATTATAACAACATTTGTAAAATGATAATTATTTTGATTATCAATCTAGAAACAACATGATGTACACATGAGACGCATTCTGGCCCTTCGTGCCCTCCCAGTGGACCTGCGAGAGGATGACTGATTTCTTCAAGATCCACAATGTAAGTCCTCAGTATACTCACACACAATGTCAATATCATTGAAATGTACTATGGCAAACCAACTTTAATGCCTCTTCCAGCATTTGAATGACTGACAGACATCACTTCGTAAAAAACTTGTTAGCCTATTACATTACAAATCGCCTTGGATATTTTACAAGTAAGACCAGGTAAAGGCACAGAGAGAGGCGGGACAAGTCGGTGTGTTTGCAGTGAGAGACCAGAGGTGCAGGTGTGTGTGAATGTGGGGAGAGGAGAAGTCCAACGTAGGCGCAAAGCGGGTAAATTTAAAACTTATAATAATATTCGTGGGGATTAAGAAATGCTTTCACAGGGTCGTGTAATGTGAAAAATTAAGACTAAGATTACAATCACAATGTCAGCTCAACATCGTGATGTCTGTCAGTCATCGTCTCGATCCAACCTTATTCATAGATTTTTTTTTCTTCTAGTCTATCTCAATAAAAGGCTAAAATGTGATTTGTACAATAAAAAAGTTATTGGTGCTTTCAGTTTGTGGGGGCACCGATGAAGCAGTGCATGACTTGCACCCTGTCTTTTAAAATTATCCTCATAATTGGATTGTTTGTATTTTGCAGTGCAAAGATGAACCAGATATTGCTGACACGCCTGTGACTCTCCTCACTGTGGTCACTGACGACGCCCCGCTGCGGTCCACTTCAACCCTGAGAGCATTTCTGTTGTGGTGGAAGTGGAAATTGAGTGACTATCCAAAGAAACTAATTTACACATTCACCTTTGTTCAGAAAATAATAATGTGTTGATGATAGCAAACCACTGAAGCTGTGCCTAAAAACTTGATGAAAGAAGTTTGAATGGACTCATGTACATAAACGGTTTGTTTCTGTGAAATATAGAAATGGCAGGAGATGTTACAAGTTTTGATAATGATTGTTCAATAAAGAAAACTTGACTTGTAATAATGGAGTTGTACTTGTGTTTGTGAGAATTACTGAGCATTTGGGTTTACAGCAGGTTGAAAGATGGCCCAAAGTGCGTCTTTGCAATTGCTAATTTCTTTTTTTATGTTTTTTATTTTTAATTAGACGTTTTTCTTTCTTTCAAATGTTGTTTATGTTTCAATCTGTCCTAAAAAGACGTGGGAAATAGGCAAAAATATTGACTTGTACTTTTAATTTGACGTTTTTTTTTTTTTTTAAGTTAGTTGTACTCAGTGAACTTAAGGCAGTCGTTTGCCACAAATATTTTAAGTGGGGTAAATTATTTGTGTATGAGGAAGTCAATGTTTTTGAGTTAGTAGTAATTGAAAATATTGAACAAGAAACTAATAAATATTGAGTTCATTGAACATGAAACACTGGGTTTTCATACTTAAAATAATTAATTTCTGTCCAATAAATATTTTAGAGTTGCATTAACTATAAATATTTGAGTTGTGTTATTCAGCAGTTTTATCTAACAGTAATCAAAAAGTATATGTAACCCAAACTCCAAATATTTAAGTTCTGTAAACTTCTGACTTTTGAGTTTATGAACTCAAAAAATTACTTTTTTTGAGTACTGCTTACTTATTCGGGTTTACAGTGTATAGGAAAACCAGATTTTTGTTTTTCAGTGCACATACAAATTGGAGAGCTAGCAAACCGTTAGGAAAATGCACTGAATTGAACAAAAAAACGTATTGGATCACTTACTATTCCTGTAACAATTCTATCTTCTGCAAACCAATAACATGTATGCCCAAAACTGGCTCCTATTCCTTCTCTATGCTGGGAGCAGTGTGTGTTTTCCCACTGCTCCTCTTAAGCATAGTCAGCTGAGAACATTAATCATAGTATCGTCCAAATTAAATTTGCCATAAAGCGTAAAGAGGCTTAATGAAAATTAAGTTGTTTATGATGTGCATGATTACAAGGGTATGTTTCTCTTTACTGCAAGTACTTGAGATGAGCAATGGGATTCGAGCCATTTGGGAAGGGACAACTCTGATCACACAGTTGACGCCCAAAAGCATTCAAGCAAAGTATATAGGCACAATAAATCATGGCACTGTTATTGGGGAAGTTTTATGTAACTAACTTGTATGTCTATGTGCGTTTTTTGTTTGTGCGTTTGTTTGTTTCATCAAGCCTTTGAAATACTACATGTGATAATTATATAATATGATTAATTAATTAACAATCATGCCAGAATAATTTTGGCCAATATAATTGCACTCTACAGTATATTCTTTATATTATCACCATGCCTAACAGGAGCAGTGTTAACAACAATATTCACAGTGCTAGTGTGAATGATGCTTTGTCCTTTAGCCGTCTAAGAACACCGGAGCATTAAGCTTGACAATTTGCAAAGGAACAACAGAATCAAAAACAGTTATTCTGAATACTAAACGTCTTTGAGAGCATTAATTGCGTCTGCTCGCACAATGTCAATCAACTGATCCTTGCAACCAAAGCTGTTCACACAAACACACGAGGAGTGGATGGTGGAGATTACAAATTATATGCATCCATGGTCTGTTTAAACAAGTGTCAAAGATAACGTTGCTTTTCCTCCTTGGCGTCAAACAAATGACAAAGTTGCAAAGCCATTTCCTGCTC
This sequence comes from Lepomis macrochirus, assembly GCA_024633595.2. Classification (NCBI taxonomy): domain Eukaryota; kingdom Metazoa; phylum Chordata; class Actinopteri; order Centrarchiformes; family Centrarchidae; genus Lepomis; species Lepomis macrochirus. Next base: position 11,472,762 of record JALXJV020000002.1, on the reverse strand, counting down.
AGCAAAACCGATCACGCTTTAAATGCCTGAGGGGTAGATTACCTTGTTGGCCTTATATTCAGGGCTGGGCTTCCGGGCACAAGACAGTTGCTGTACCGTTCTACAGCAGAAGACGATATGTTTATGGAGTGTGTGTATGTGAATGAGTCGTTCAAAACATGCAGAACGTGTGAACACGTGAAACGGCACACAAAAGTCACATCACCCACAATGCCCCTTGTGCACACATGCAATTCTGCATATGGTGTACAGACAAAGGGAGGAAGGTTGAAGAGAAAGAGACCCCACAGTTTAAAGCTGCCTGAGGGAAAAGGCAGAGTTAATCCGTGGTTATCAACACTTTTAAGCCTGCAGACTTCAGAGCCATTTGCAAACACCCCTCCATTTCTACTTCGACCCTCCCTTTTGGCTGGCACACGAAGACGCTTGTGTTTTCCACCTGAATCTGTGACAGACCGCCTGCGAGTGGCAGCGCAGTAATGGTTTCCAGGGAGACTGTACAAGCAACGTTCCTTGATGTTCAGGGATACAATGCTATACGCCCCATTTCTGCTCTTAGGCACAAGCAACTGAGTCATCCATCCAGCAAGCTTCTACTTGAACCTGGGTTTACCACATCATCAAGAGCCATTTTGCTTGTCTGCTGTTAATGAACAATGAAAAAAGGAAGTATTAAAAGTTTACCAAAACAGAATATTTTAAAGGGGCTTATCAATTCAAAGAACGTGTTATTCCAACTGCTGCATTATAGCAATAGTGACCCTCTGAAATATTCAAAATAATTTTCATCAGGTTGAACTGTACAGTTTAAGTTGCAAATGAATATTAAATTATCTATTTTATGTTTATTTTCAAGGCTCAATGTTCTTCCAAAGTAAGTAAGACCTTTTTGTTAATCAATCAATTAATTATCTGGTGCAGGTAATTTTTCTTATGCTTTTTCAGAATCAATATATGTGAGAAATGTATCAAACAATTGTTTGACAGTTTTTTTCTGATTTCCACAAATATAATGGGCAATTCACTCCATATAAACAAAACATGCATTACACAGGGCTACATTTTGAAAGGACTTTCAATTTAGTGTGTCACAGTAATTTGTATCGCTTTGCAGACACAAAGCAGAAATTTGGTCTCACAGTCTACCTGAAAACCTCAAATTCCTGGGCACACAGCCACACACACACACACACACACCCTTCCAAAGGCACAACAGTTGATGTCACTTTTGTATATATTTACAGTTTAATGGTAACAACTTTGGGGGCTTAGCCATCAAAGCAAAAAAAAAGGATGTGAACTGTTTCCTAAATGAGTTTTCACAACGATCTGCTGGGGTCATGGCGCTAACATGCAATCAGCGTGGCCTCTGTGAAACGTAGTAAGATTATGGGTGGCACAAAGAAGAAACAGTTTTCTCTGCTAAAAGAACAGATTAAAATGTTTAAAAAATGCAATTAAAAACACTCAAAAGTCTGGACTGGGAGAAAAACAGAAAAACAGCAAGCACTTGTTAATGAAAGACATATTTCAAGTTCAGTGTTGTCTCTCCATTGCTCTGTACATTTTCCTCTCATTCTAATCCTTGCACTAGCTTTCAGTGCATTACAGAGTCTAAGCTTCCTTTTTGTGTGATACTGATTTGCTGTAGGTCTAGAGAACAACATGCCCTGGAGAAGGCAACAAAAACAAACAAGCAGACAAGCAGAGCAGCACCATGTTACAGGATACCATCTTTGGTTGATTTTTTACATACAGTGGAGGGGAAAATATCAGCAAATATAGCACATGTGATTCAGAAAGAGAAGACAGAAAACGTGGGACGGCATAGTGGAGCATACGACTTGCTCTGTTTCTCTGCACCATGCAGTCATTACAGTGATTTTGTTTCATGGAGGCAAGTGGAAGAAGCTCATAAATGGAAGTGGTGGAAACTGGCAAGTGGGCTTTGCCAAACAGCCTCAGGCTGGAGTGGACCAAAAACACAATACTGTAATGCCCCCTAGTGATGAATTATTATAATGCTATATGAGATATCCCCTCGGAACTTTATATTTATAGTTTATGAAGCTTTTTTTTTTAAATATTACAGCTGTTTTTGTGAAGATATTATGCAAGCTTTTAAAAACACCGGGACAATATGTGAGACTGTTTCAAAAACCTACAGTATATATTTTGTGTATTTTATGATATCTAGCTGCAAAGTATTATGAATCAAAAATATCGATATCACTAAAACATCCCAGAGCAAATTAGAGTATCAACAAAACCAAACTTGGAAAAGAGATGCTGGAGAAAAGTAGCTTTTGCCACCTATGCACCCTGCAGCTTCGTCTCTCTGTCCTCTATTAAGCCACCCTCTCAAGTCTGAAAATTTGTCTGACTACACCCTACTGATATACTCCTTCAGCCTGCTCATATTTAGGATTCCGCCGACCTCACAGGGTGCTATTTTTTAAATCTTCCAAAGCAATCAGATTTCACACTTTCTTCTGCCCCAAGTAAGAGGGTCTGTACCCATAATCCTGTTCCTACTGCTTGTCAGGATGACAACAAGAACAGAAACCCCCGTGGGCTGTCTGTGTGTGTACGCACATGCACACCATTGGGTACAGGGTGGTCTGCTAAGGAAGAGATACAAACAAGACAGAAAAATCTTGGGGTAAAAAACAAAAAAAGGAAGAAACTGTGCGGGGAAAGGAAAATAGTACATTTGAAAAAAAGAGTAGAAATAAAAAATTCTATTTTGCTTAAACCTACCAGATGGAAAACATATGTTAAACTAGTAATATGGCACTTAAATATAGAAAAAGCAACACCAACACCTCGTTAGCACTGGGAAAGCATAAACTCCAAACTTTTGACATTATTACTGTTCTAATAGCTTCATCCAAGCAGCAACCACCGCCAAAAGCCTACAGATTCAGTTCCTCTGATGGCCACTAGATCCTGCTGCCAAGAAAAGTACATGTGTGTCTGGACTGAACACAAAACAAATTGTAGAGGCAGTGCAATTCCATCCAAAGTTAAAGGAATAATGTTACCTGCTCTGGTCATGTAAAGCGAGGTGAACACGATGGTGGTGTCTGAAACGGAAGGCAGATGTCTCGCTGCCTCGATACCATTATAGACATCTGCCTCAGAAGCATCACTTTCAAATGAAGGCATCTCTGTTAACATTGGTTTCGAACAGCCTTCTAGGGCAGCACTTGAGGCATCGCGTGACGTCGGCATGCCGTCTTGCTTCTCTTCTGGCTGTTAGAAGAGAGACACTAGCCTTCAGCTAACCAGCTATTCAAAAGCCAAATGGCTAACAGACGCCACAGAATTCATACGGCACAAACTTGGTTGGTTACAGTTGCATGCTAATATGATAGTTCAGTGTTTAATTCTCGCTAGCTTTTCAAAAATCTAAACAAAAAAACTACTAAAAACTTTAAAAAATGTATATTTGTGTATGAATTTGGCTTGTTTGATGCCATCTTGACCAGTTTTTGAAAGCTACGGCGGCCACAGCCACGCTGGTTCATGGATAATAGGCAGCATCAAGTTGCCATGCCTTCAAAACTGGCCATTACCGGTGCTGTTTGAAGGCATCTTATGCGACGGGAAGAGATCGTTTGAGCCATTTTAGACAGCACTCGATGCCTCGCTGTCCTGTTAGACACCTTCTGAGACAGCAGTTTAGTCTGTTTTGAACACAGCTCATATTGATATATAAGTAAAAATGCTTTCACTTACTAAAAAGATCTGTGCTTATCCTTTATAATCACACACAAACAGAAAGTCAGTGCGAGTGGTTTACTAATCAAAATGTCTGCCAGTGCATTTGCTATTTGTGGAGACTGAAAACTCAAAATTTCTGTGTTCACGCTAAAAGTGCAGCAGAAAGTGTGACACCAGAAAGTGGGAGACCAAAATTCCTCCATGTGATGGTGCAACTTCAGGTAGCTAGCTCAAGCTATACTTGTTAGCCCGTTAGCTAGTAGTTGTTATGGCAGAAATTGTGTCCTCTTACATTTAATCTTTAGTATATATGATCTTTTAATATTATCATTATTATTATTTCTATTATTGTTATGGATATGTATTGTGTTTTTATCCTTAACATGTCTTCTTCTATACTCCTTATGTTGGTCTGTCCTCATTTACTAGGGTTTAGGTCAGAGCTGTGAGATTGTTTTGGTGTTCTCCCTCTTGTTCCTCTCCTCTCATGGAATGTTCATTCAAGGCTGAGAGAGGATCTCTGTTCCCCAAAACATAGAAACCTAGACTGTGTAAATGATAATGCATCCCTTTGTTCAGGGCCAGACACTCGATGCCGCCCTAGGCGGCAGGTCTCTGGACCAAATGTATGTGTGTTTTAGTACTTCTCTGTTTATTCTATTCTTTAAAGACAACGTTTTTTTTCTTTGCTCAACCCCTCACCATGAATATAATTTCCATGACAGAAGTAATCAAGCTAGCTTTTAAGCTAGATGTTTGTGAAGGTTCTCAGTCATCCAGGTCATATTTATCCAAGGAAGGTTAAAATCAAGGCTAGCTAACACATATCATGCCATCTGATCAATCATGTATCCTGACTGCAAAGCACACCACAGGTCTTTCAAAGGTCTTGCAATTTCTGTTACACTGGCTAAAAAGATTCTGCCATTGTGGATGCTAATTTCTTTTTTTGATTTTAAATGATCTCATTGCAATTATAGGTAGTACCAGGAGCTTGATTGCTCACTAAAGCACTCTCGCCAACGGCAAACAAAGCACATTTAAGAAAACTGCAGTTACACACATTATTATACATGTGCTTTTCCTGTGATTTCATACCTACCTGTGTCTGTTTCTACAAGATGCATGGACCTTATCACTGACATTTTTAACCTTGGTCATCATTTCGACTGCAGCCACTTTAATTTAAGGGACTGGCATGAATATTGTTGCATGATATGTACCTTCTCTGCTACTGCATAGTGCAATCTGTTTTGCCATTTTTGAAAAGTATTTTTTAAATAAGAAAAGTACAGAATACCAGATGCTTAGTAGCTTATTCAGAAACATCACATTTACATAGTTATCTTTCTATGTCTGCCCCTTAACATCACATCTCATCAGAGCTGATAGAAACCACGTTACCGCCTACACTCATATGTTGGTAAACTTTTACACAAAACAGGCACAGCATGAAGGTTTACAATTATTTCTCTTATTTGAATATGACATTTTGGAAAGACTGTAAAATGTAAATATCCTTAAAAGAACACACTTTAAATCAGTCTTTACTGTGCAAAAAAATCCACTTTGTGAGTTTATTCTGAAACACAAGAGCTATGCTGACTAAAAGAGGTAATACTGAATAGAAAATAGAAAGTCGGCTAAAAAAAAAAGGAGTATGGGGAGAGGAGATGATGCAGAGTGAGGGCAGGGGGAAATTTAGCAAGACGGGAAAGACTGAGGTGAGTTGACAGAGTGAAAAATCATATGAGGATGAAGGACGTGAGTGAGCTTGAGGGACAGTTTGCGCGCGCGCGAGAGAGGCAGAAACAGAGAGTGCAAGGGGAGGAGAAATGAGAAAACAGAAGTCTGACTCTGACAGTAGAGCACTGAGCTCAGCTGATGGCCCCTAATGAAGTGCGGCAGCTGCAGAGGAGGAGCCCACACTGACAGGCGAGTCCCACTCTGACAGATTGTGGAGAAGACATTCACACGCGCACACATACACACCAGATTTAAGCATACCGAAACTATGATGGACGTGCCATGCAATGAGGAGCTGAGTACTGAATGGCAAAACATTGTCAGGATTCTCTGAATTACACTGCATGGTGTGCATTTCCCCTTTTCGCCTTCCAGTAGACATTGGAAGGATTCTTTTCTGCTTCTGGACATTTAAAAAAAATTAGCCTTTCTTAATTGTGTTTGTGAGTTGTCTTCCTACAAGTGGCAACACGTAGTTTATTTGACACAGAAGGGGAGAGGATTAAAGTTCATTCTCTCCCTGTTTTTTTCAGTCACTTATTTTGGTACCAATATAAATGTTCATTTTGTTTCCACATAGTCATTCCTTTCTGAAGAACGTGTTTCCAGCATTGATGATAAGTGAATTAAATCCTGAAATAGCCTACCTGTGGCGATCCCACTTCATTGTTGGCTGTTGGAGGATGACAACATGCTGGGGTCGCAATGTGCTAGAAAATGACAATAAATGTTGCCTGAAAGTATCTCATGAGGTTCACCGGTCTGTCTTTTTTGTGCTGATGTTTAATGAAACACACCTCCACCTGGATTAAACTCCTCATATTCTGACACTATCAACGCGCATTCTTCTGGGGACATAACGGAGCATGCGCAGTTGCGGAAACACAGCCTGCACGGCCGAACACACCCCCTTTTATGCGAACGCACACCAACTCCAATTAAATTAACACCGGGTTAACACGACTCAACGAACCAACATCTTATCCACCTTCTTAGTACCGTTAACTCCAATGTATGCGACCAGAGTTTGACGACCCTGGGTTTGCCTGATAACCCCGAGTTAACTCTGAGTAGGTTGAACTCCCTTCGTAGTACAGGCCAAAGGTGGCATCTTTTGTCCTGGTGCTCTACTTCCCTCTTGAGGGTGAAAAATGCACGTTCATTTATTTTATGTTCTGAATCAACATAACAGGAGACCTTTTAGGGATTATTAACAAGACACAGAGAAACATTTACAGTACACCAACACAACAATCTAGAAATACTCAAAACATTTGTGTAATATTATTGAATCCGTATAGGCTACTGGCTGCACTCTTCTTCTCTCTGGAAAGAATTCATGTGTCAGCATGGCCCAACTGTATAAGAATAACCTCCAACCTGTGGATATTAATCTTAGTTCAGCATTATTTCATTGCTCATGAGTGTAACAAAAGTATGTTGAATGCACTTAACTGTTCAGTGCTCATACAAGTAATATGATGTTTTTTTTCTAATAGTTTCAAAGAACCGGACTTGCATGATTCTCTGAAATATGTATATTTAGGTTGAGCATGGAAGTCTTCTACGCTTTCAGGCCACATTCTGATAGTGACAGAATCATCTGTAACGTAATTTTCTCTGTCCATTAATTACAGGGCCTTACGTTATCATTTTATCAGGATAGACCTTTTTTTCTCCAACTGGTTAACCTTTAAGATTTTCCCATGTGGCGGGCATCATATCGCTTCTGTTCAAACCCGAAGGTGGAAAGGGCACAAATGTCCAAAATGTAGAATATTGCAGACTGATGCTTAATGAGAAGTCATGCCCTTTGGGTGGAACATGACAATTTAGAAAACTGTGAGGTCCTACTATGGAGAAGGGAAAACTCATCTAGTGAGTGTAAACAATTTGGACAATAATGACATGTTGGATTTATTATCCAAAAGTGCCAGAAAACCACTGGATTGAATGACACTGGCCCATGTTCATAAAGGTGGCTGTCTATAGTAGGGGAGACCGGGGGCAATTGTAACATTTTTTACATTTTCCTTAATAACTCACGAACTACTTGAGATAGTCATCTTTTGATACAAGAAACATATATATGTGCACTAATTAATAATACAATTGATATATTTTCACTTATAAGAACGTCCACAATATTTAATTAAATTCAAGAAGTCAGAGTGTAACAATTGCCCCTGCCAAGGTGCATGGGGGCAACTGTAACACTGAAAAATAAGTTAGTTAATCCACTGTATATCACGTAAAAGGCTATACCTCAAATTAATTACTTTACTGCTGATAATGTTACTTAAGAGTTTTTTTTATATGGTTCAAATTATTTTAGATGTTAGGCATCCTTTGCTAAGTTCTCTGTTCTAACTTCATAAAATTTGCTTTTCACAAGTGAACTATTCTCTTTGGTTTTTTTATTCTCTTTGGTCTTATACAATCAACTACTTTAAGTCCACCATACAGACAAACTGACAATGAAAGGAACTTTACTTTTGCAGGCTTAGGCCTATTTAATATTCACACTTTGTTAAACACATATAAAAAAACATTATTTTATACAAAGAATGTTGGCGTTTGTTAATTTGTGATTTGTTTATACTAGAAAAATTTCTTTTAATACACCCTTTTTTAAACATAGTTTTACATTTATATTTAGTGAAATATGTTCACTCTCTAACAAAGTATGTCAGCACAGACACGCTGCTTACATTTGGCCATGTGGCTTGGGGGCAATTGTAACACAGTGCTACAATTGTACCCGAAGTTGCAGCCTTGATAAAATCTTGTATGCCCGCTAGCCACAACTATATAAGCATAGTTTGTTAGTGTTAATTGTTAACCAATAACCTAGAAATAAAATGTATGCAAGTTTAAATTTGCAGTCAACTAAACTTTAGACACCAGAAGAAAAATACTGTACATCCAAAAAGTTACTTTCATACCTCAAAATCAGTATTTTGTTCTGCTAAAATGAAATGATCCTGCTCCTTTTCCGCAGGAAGAGAGAGAATCCTATTGAGTATGTGCAGATTAAGTGTCATCACTCTAGCTTGTTTCTGACTGGAGAAATTGAGTGTGTTACAATTGTTCCTGGTCTACCCTATTTTCACACACAAGACAATGTGCTCTTGTGGTTTATGTATTATTTGTTAGGAGAAAAAAGGACAAGATTAAAATGTTTAAAGAATTAAGGGAATAAAAAGGGCAAGTGAAATGCATTGAAGTGGTCAAACTAGTGCAACAGGGCAAAACATACCAAAAGACATGAGAGCAGAGAACATTAAACCTTTCAGAAAGTCAGAGGTGCCAGTACTTCATATTAGAAGTGGCTTTAAGGATACACGACAGCAGGTGGCAGCAAATCACTGTTTCCTGGCATTCGTTCGACACAATGATCTGCATTTTGCGTGTCAGTAGAATATATTTATTTAGTAAAGACACTTTTCAGCATCAGTATATATATTTGGATGATTTCTAAATTAGCATCCTCTATTAGTTTCCTAATATTATAAATTATATACAGATAAGCACTGCTATATTCTAAACATTGTGCTCTTGAAAATTACACAGCTTGACACACAGACATGGTTAAATAAAACTGTTTATTTAACAATTGTTCATCAATAAAAATAAAATAAAATGTTACAAATATTCTTTAAAATCAAAGAATTGTACAAACCATGGCTCCAATTTAATCTTGTCACAACATAGAAAAATACAAAAGGCACTGTGCATTAGAGTCCTGCTGCATATAGAAAACATTTTGAACCAAATAAATAGTCCACTACTCAGATTTACAATGTTATTATTAACCCCCTCAAAGAAAAAGCAAGACCTGTCAATCCCTCAATGACAATTTTTAATTCTAACATGTCCGTGTCCTACAAGAGCAACTTGCTGCCAATAGGAGCAATCTTCAGGAAATTGGACAGAAAACTGAATAATTAATTGAGCTAAATACAACCAATTGAAGTTTAAAACTGTTAGTGTCACTGATAGGAGTGTAAAGAGGAAAATAATCAACCAGAAAGACAGTGTAAACACATAAAACACAATAAATATGCAAGGATGATGGGAAGTGTGTAAGTGTGCAGGTGAGGAAATAGCGATGTGCCTCAAGTTTCTACAAAATAAACAATCAATTTTAACATATATACCCATTACCTTATAGCCCCTGGACACCTACACTGGTCAGCAGATATTTTGGCATTCTAGACCTCCCTTTGGTTTAAGTTTGACAAATACAGAGACAAAAGAAAGAACTATGCGTGTTATTTGTTTAGGTCACTAAATTCTACATACCAGAAGGAATCTGAGTTTGTACGTTTTTCCACCTCAACGGTCCTGCAAAGAGGTCTCAGCCAAAAACCTACGCGGGTGTCCAGGAGCTTCATATTCACACAGCCTCATGGAATCAACAACCCATGTTCTGAATATTACTGGAACCTTCAAAACACACGAAAGGGTATCGGGTATATTATGTGAAAAACAGAATTGGGGCAGACACCTCGTAACGCTGAAATGGGAGTAGTTAAATGCACAAATAAAAACATTCCATGGAGTGAGAAGAAGTAGAACTGCAAGAAATGTCTTACTTCCTCATGAAAATAATCTCTTGAGTGGTAAAGTGGCTTTTTGTGACACATTCTTTACTAATCCAACCCTTTGCTTTTGAGCTCCAAAAGTCCAAACATGATCACCAGCAAATGTTTTTCGAGATGTTTATTTCTCTGTACCTTTCTAGTGCTCTCGACTGTGCAAATTCACGGTTCATTCAAAGCTTTTAGTAGTTCATACCAAAACAACAAGATAGCTACTAAGGACACCTGCCATTCTTTTCACAATCTCTTTGGCATCCAGTTTAATGTCCAACTTTCTGTTGCGTATATAAGCAAATACACATCCCAGTCAGAAGGAGTCACTGTCTAGCAGTCATAGTGCATAACAATTCCTTTTGGCATCCAGTCACTGGATCATACAAGGTCTATTGATGCTTTTGCTAAAATCATAAGAAACCATGCTCATCTAGTCCTTTTGGAGTAACAGGGTTCCACTTTGCAGCCGTCTTAGTAGTAGTAAAGCCTGCAAGACAAAAGCCAAAGACTCAATCAATGCTGACATTACAAAAAGGCTACAAATGTCACGCAAAGTATGATTAGCAATAATAACGGCATACGATACCTGATTCTGATCTGCTTTTGGAAGGCTCTGGTGGCTGAACATCTGGCAAAGGAAGTCCCCTCCCATCAACATCACTCTCCCCTGATGACATGTGGTCCTCACATGTGGCTTTCATGTACAAGGCAGGCTTGTGGTATTTGGCCCGGTAAGTGTCTGTCATACAGTTGTCCACAGAAAAGTAGGTGGTGGGAAGAACCATATCTGTCGCACCAGGGGAGTCTGTACCGTGATCGTGTCCGGGCTTTGGACTGGGTAACCTCTCGTCGCTCTCGCTTGCCGACAGATCGTTCCTGTCCTGGTCCGATGACCCTGACTTGGAGCTGGCATCTGATGAAAGCTTGTGCTCGGCAGGTGTCTCAATCCACCGGCGGAGGGTGGTGTGCGAGAGGGAGGACAAGCCATTTTTGGGTTCACTGCGGGGGCTCAACCGTGGTGGCACCTCCGGTGGCGGGGAGTGGACGGCAGATGGGTCAGCATGACTGCTGCCAAAGGTCTTGGGGGGTACAGGTGGAGGATAGTTGTGCGAGAAAGGGTGTAAGTGGGGAACTGTGCTCGTCTCTTCTTGCTCAGAGAAAGGTCCTGCAAGGTCATCCGAGCTGTTCCACTCAGAACTGCTGGTCTTTGCTAAGTAAGGAGGCACAGGGCTCACGGGGCTGCTATCCACATTTTCCTCTAGTTCGCTGTCAAGACTATTACAACTTTCCAAGATCCCAGGAGTGTATCGGAAGGCTCTTCTTCTACTATGAAGCAAAAGCACAATCATCAGTATTTTACTTTGCGCCAAATAAACCAACCACTTGGAGTGTTGTTGTAATGAACTTTTTTTTACCTTTGTATTGGCTGACTAGAGAGGACGTTTGCGTCTTGTAGATCTGGAGATTTTCTTTCTTGTTCACCTACAGACAATAATGAAGCCTCATGAGCATTTTATGTTACACACACACACACACACTCATTTTGTAAACTCATGGTCATCACTACCAGATGGTCGGAAAATAGAGCTAGGTAACATCTGTCATGGGTTTCTATTTGAACACGGCTACAATAATTTTGTGTCTGTGTCTCTCCAGCAAAGACATGTTATCTAACTGGGGTCATGGTGAGGGCCTTTGCCTGGTGCTGGGAGAGGAAGTATCAAAGCAGCTAGTCTGGCAGAACGCCCTCAGGCCCCCTGTGTACCACTCTGACTGTCTGATCCAGCCAAAGAACGTGGCCCCTCAAAGGGAATTTGGGTTCATATCCCGGCCCTATTAGCTTTGAGCTAACAGTACTAATGAAACAATAAAGACCCTGAATGAACTCTAGCAGATTTAGAAGTTGAAACATACGTAAACTAATGAAAGCAAGGGAAATTCTATCAAGCTATTAAGGTCAATCGGGTCATAATGTGATGTGAATGTCAGTGAGTTATGCTGCAATAATTTAGATGTAATAGGTGATTTCACTCATTAAATCAGCAAAAACACATGTTTAAAAACAGGTCCCTGGGTGGGGGCTGGTGTGGAGCTTAGCCAAGTTAGCATGGTGGGTGTGATTTACAAGGCATGAGACAGACACCGGCTGACAAACAGGACAAGGAAGAGAGTGAGTGGCTGAGGACCATCTGTGGTGTGTCAGCATACCCTCTTTTTTCCTGTGCTCTCTCAAAGCATTAGTGGCTAAATCCTTTGTGCTGGCATGCAATTACGCCGGGGTCAGACTCCAGACTCCAGATCCCCTCCACAACACTATTGCATTTTTAAGCCGCTAAGTCCATGTGGCAATTCACAATTTGATGACGCTGATCTGCAATGTTGGCAAGCAACCGTAACAATATCATTCTCAAAAACCAAAAGGGAAGCAGCTTGCAATGCCTTTTCCAGAGAAAATGCCCTCGTCTTTATGGTCACGCACACTGTTGCCAAGAGAAAGCTTGAAGGAGAAAGCAGCTGGATAACAAAGGGCAAGGCGGCAGTGTTGTTGGGTTGCAAGAATGTCTGCTGTTGTTGAAATCAAAAGATTTTTCAGACAACAGCTATCAAATAATCACTGTATTTCCATGTGAATGTAACTGTAAATCAATTCTTCAGGTTCAGAGTCTCACTGATCTCCAGAAAACATTCATTTCAGTGGAATTTTGGGATCACTGCTGTAGCTGCGATCACCAGCAAAGCAGATGTACTCAAGGTGTCCTGCTGTTTACATGGCCTACTGCACTTGCCTGGGAAACCGTCCATGTGCTGTGATTGCATGGATTAGACTGTGGTTCGGTGACATTTAATGTACTATCTAAACTGCACCAAGTGGTGTGCAATAACATTTCCCTGACATTCCCATGTTAACTGGAAAGCATAACATCAAGTTGCTAAATAGGATTAAAGAAAGTGAAGCTGTCGCATATGCATACATGTTGGTTTTTTTTGCACTTTCCAAATGCGTGAGAAATCAGTGGTCGACTTATTAGGAGCCATGCTGTGTGCATTACTATATACTCATCTTTTAAGGACTTATAAAAGATACTCTACTCATGTAAATCACTCACAGACCTGTCTCTAATCCCATTCCAGCATAAAAGGATCACTCTGAGAAATGTTCAAGAGAAGCACCTGTTTAGGCCTGCTGTTATCCACTAAAAAGTTACTCGGGACATTTAACTGAGGGGAAGCGAGTTGACATCATTTCAATTATTCCAACTGCCAGAGTGTGAAACTCCCAGAGGAAATAAAAAATGTGCCTCTATACAGACCATGAAAGCAAGCCCTAACTAGGTTTAGAGAAATTGTACATGCAAAAATTCCTGACAGCCCTTTGAAGTTTTGTTGGTGCCACAAAAAAAACAAAAACTCTACACATTCAGCTGTCAAGTCGCGATTTGTAGTTCTCTGCGTTCTGCTGTCTGGGGTGCTTAAAATTCTTGAACATCAATCAGCCTTGCATGCATATTTGCTGTTCAGCTTTTCATTAAGACCTGAACTGTCTGGGTAGAAAACATGAACCCTGGAAAAATGTCAGGTTTTCAGCAATTTTATCCATCAGTGGCCACAACTCAAAAAGAGTCACCACACAATTCTTTCAAAAAATTCAGAATAGCCTTTGTTTCTGTGAGTGTTGATATGGCACCGGCATAGGACCGTTGAGCCAAATGCCACAACAGAAGCATATACTCATGCCATGGCATTAACACTATGGTTATCACATCAGTCACTGGCTTGTTAAGTGGCATCCATAGATGGGCTAAGCCAAATAGCATTACAGCTAACTCACGGACACACGTTCACTGCAGAAGTTGTATGCAAGCAAGCGCAATGGATAACAAATCCATTTAATCAGATAAGGGATCAAGTTTACATTTCATTATTTTCTGAACTCACAAGCATTGTTTGAGAAAGGGACACAATTTATCTCATACAAATTAATTGTAACATTGTATTACAGATACTTTAGGACCAAGTTAAGTACACACCTTTACTGTTTGTGTTATCACAGCTTTGAAGATGATATGGTCATGCGCAAAGTGAGTCATAACAGGACTGCTGATGAGTAGCCGTCAAAGCCAATCATGACAAACTGGGAAAAGGTGTGGTTCACTGTCAACATAGCACACTGAAGTGCACCCAACTCGTGACAGCCGTGAGCCGCTCTAGTATACAGGATGTTTTGCTACCATTTTGGTATAATGCAGCTCAATGGCAATTATTCACAAGTACAAAAGTCGTCATCCATGCGACCAAGAAGGTCCCCGGCCTAGACTTCAGGTCCCTTCTTTGATGCAGTCAGAAGAATGAATGCCTGTTGTCAACATGTCAGCTGAACTCTTCACAACTGCCCTCCCACATCTGTGTGCTTCTAGAAAGGATTTTGGACTTTAATGGACTACTAGAATCTGCAGCTCTCGATGGACTACCATCACTCTAACCAAATTGACTTTGGACACATTAATTGCAGCTTGTGAAGACAATGTAGGCAGCAGGGCATAAATATCCCATTACTTACTTTAAAATAGCTAATGAAGAATACACCTCAAATCTGTGATTTTAGCCAGGTTTAGGTCCAGCAATTGACAATTCAGAATTTCAAGCCATTCATTAAATGAATCAACACTAACTCAAAACACAGCTATAGATCCTTCAAATACCAATGTTTTATGAAATGGTACAAAAAATAGGAGGTAAGTGATTCATCCTGGTTATATCCAGGTATATATCTATTTTATCTGTAGACACTGTTATATCTCCCTTAAAGAACTAGGGGGCAAACAGCCTGAGTGATTAAATAAAAGCATTAAGGAGTGCCTTTCATCCAAAAACGTACAAAATGTAAGTCTGTGCAAGCAATATTATGAACACAGAAGTCATCAGATAAAGACTATCCTTAATGATAATTTGAGGAAAAATGAATACATTCTTTAACATTAAATGTTATATTTTGAGATATATATCTGAAAAGGGATATTGCAGGAGTGAATGAATAACCATGCCTATCACAGAAGTGTTTGTCTCTTTCGCATGAATCACTCAGCACCTGCAGATGCTTGTAGGCCAATGACAAGTCCAGAATTCAGCACAATGTCTTTTTCATTCTCTTTCCCTAACTCACCACCCTTGTATGAAAGCTATTTTTAACTCTGCATAAAACTAAAGACAGATAACAAATTGTAGCTGCTGTTCCTGTGCTGTATTTCCTAAGTCTTTCGGACCAAGAACTAACTGCACTGCTACAAAATTGCATTTTCGTTGCCTCGTGTTTGAATACCACCTTCTGACAGGCCCAGTCGTGGCATTTTCTGCCCGACTAGGCACAGCTGGGTGGTCCCTAAAAGCTCGCTCATCTCCCCCTCTTATTCGGGATTAACTCAGTGTATTCCTGTTGAGGGAATTAGGGAGGCATTTTTCCGAGATATTTGGTAATTTAAAAGATGTTTTCCTTCTTTATCTCTGTGCTGATACTGTGTATCACAAGCAAGCATGTGCTAGATAAAGAATGTGAAGGGTGTCCAGGCGACAATCCCCCTTGAGCTATTCATGTCATCTAATCTCCCTCCATCCTGTCTAGAAGATAAAAATAACCATTTTTTCTAAGTTACAACATGACTGAGGCATATATTATGTTATTTTACAGATTTTTTTTTTTCTTTTACAGTAGTTGTGACCCACCCCCCTCCCTGATTTTGTACCTCCATGGATCGAAAACTTTGACATTATCCACTGCAGTAGAACTACCCATTTTGCTTTTTTATGTAATGTGTGGGGAAGTATGGAAAACCTAATACAAAACAGGATTTTTATTTTTGTCTGTTGAAAGTGTTTTTTTTTTTACTTGACCAGTGTTCCACTTGGGTTGATGTTTCCTTTAGGGCCCATGTACGTTACTCTGGTTGCTGCATTACATAAACTTCGCTCAGGGAAGAAAAAGGTCAAGGCCAGGCAGTGAGGAACCAGAGCACACTTATTTCCATGCAGTATGCCTTCCATCAGGCTGTGACCTTACCACTACTGATGGAACAATAAATCAAGGAAATTGCTCAGTACTATCTTAATGTTTCAGATCCTTACAACACACGGAAGTCTATCGGGCAGAGGAAATGTCTGTAATGTCAGGGACAAGCCTTTTTGAGAGAGCGATACCTTAATTTGTGACCTATCTCCACAATGTAACGCATAGAAAATCTATCTCTCCTCAGGATTTATGTGTTTAAATATTAAGAATTTTCATATTTTTGTTTTAATGTAGCCTCTACCAAATGTCTAAATATAACAAACCTTAACCGCTGCATTTTTAAATGCTAGATCTCCCTGATGGTGTCCATGTTTTGCCAGGAACATACAGAATAAGCAGACATTGCTACAACATAGTTACTGATGTGCAGAAATCAAAACGTGTGAAAGAGTTACTTACCTGTGGAAAATTTAGAGAGCAATATGTCAGCCTTCAAATCATCACTTCTTCTCTGAGGGAACTGATCCCTAAAATACAAAATGAATTCATTTATTCATGCATTGTGGATTGCCACGAGATATTCCAGGGCTTGTTCTTTTACCAAGTGCTTGAAAGGATTAAGATGCTGTGCTGTGAGCAAAAAAGGGGAAATAAACCCTCATGACCTCAGCCTAAATATATATTCCTATCACGAATGATTTACAGCAGTGTAATCTGATACTAATTCCTGCAACATTGTTTTCTTGAATGTAAAGACCGATCATGTACAAACATCTTACTGTCAAAACAACTAGTGCTTATGATATTTTTAATGTTTTTATCCTTTGTTGTAGTTGATGTTTACTATGTGTCACCTGTGGTTTCCTCTTCTCCAGTGTTACAATGCTCTGTCCTGCTATTGGGTGTATTAAGAACCAAATAAAAACTGGTAAAAAAAAAAAAAATCATAAAATGTAAACATTTTTACTAATTTCAGGCCTTGACCCAATCACAGAACATCCCAAATATATGTTGAAGAATCAAAAGGAGCACTTTGTCAAGAGATAGGCTTGAATAATGCACCAGTGGTTGAGGAAGTCAGCTATCTGCTGGCTCTCCCCTCTGAGTACAGAGTTGTCAGCTACTTTGGATCATTATCTCCAAACAAGACCTGTACTACAAAGCCAACAAATGACAGCCCAGCATAATAAGGCTGGCACATCTGCCTTGTGTGCATTTATGTTAAATGGGTCTTACTATTCTTAGAACAATTTGTTTGTAATGTTTAATCATTTAAAAATGGCACCACTTCTGAGACTCAAATCCTTAAATGAGGAGGGCATGGGATGACAAAGCAGCATACTGAAGCTGGCATCACACAGCAAAAAATGTGCTATAGCTATTTCTGAATCATACTTTGCAGTGCCAAGATTGTGTGTACTTGGCTGATAAAAACTTTACCTTGTCAGTTGCAGCTCAGGTATGGGCCGCAGGTCTTTGGAGGAAAGGTTCTCTACCACAGGTGAGTCAAGATTTGCTGAACCATTGCTTAGTCTGTCACTACTCTCATATCCAGATTCAGTTCGTTGGATCTTCCAGTTGTCATTCCGTACTTTTAGAGCTGCTGAGCCCTTTGACCTGTCCTTGTCGCTGTAGCCGCCCCGGCCTTCTGAGTCCAGCGAGCTTCGGCTGCCACCTGTTTCATGCCTCTGCTCATCCTCATAGATGGTCATTAGGCTCTTGGGTTTGCGTTCTTCTTTGCCTCCCCACGTAAAATCTCTGTCTCGCTCCCGGGAGGGTGACTGACTACTGGGTCTTCTCCGGGGGCTGTGCTGCCTTCGTTCTTGATTTACCGAAATACCACTGCTACTCCCTCTTACAACACTGTCCACATTTAGCGCCTCCCGAGTGGGCTTCCATGGGCGGCTGGCCCTGCTTCGGCTGTTCCCTCCACTTACAGAACGATCTCTGGAGTCTTGGCTGCTGTCAGTATCGTATCCGTTGGAAAGCTGGCCTAATCTCCGCTGACCACTGCTGATACTGGGCCCACTAGGCCCACTGGGCAACACTGGGACCCTCGAGTGATAGGGAGGGGGCTCATGCGAGGACCGTCCACCAAGGTGGGGGGTTCGCTCAGTCCGAGTGGGACCTTTTCCTTGACTGTTGTACAGTCGAGGTTCCAGGTGTTTTTTGAAGCCATTCTCTGGAGGGGAGGCGGAGCGGGAATAGGTCCTGTCCTGACCTGGATCTGGTTTTAAACAAAAGAATTTTCATTAGAGCTTAAACTATGAGAACAGCAGCACACATTAGTGATTGACCAGTATGAGTTTTCCAATGGCAGACGCTGATGGCGATGTTTAGAGAGCAGGACCGATATTTTATGCCGATATCAAAACAAAGAAAAGTTTATAATTCCATTACTCCATACAGTCTAAAGTACATGGTTAACTTAACCAGTAACATGTTGTTGTAGATTAATTCAATTAATGAAAGAAAAAAAATACAGCGGGTTATGCTGTAGATTTCAGAAAGTGAAAGGTGTTTAAGGGACAGTGGGGTACAGTTTGTCAGATGTAAAGTCATTCAACTGCATTATTCTCTACAGTGTAACAATATATTTAACGATAGCCAGTAATGGTTTTTGATTAGATTAGATTAACCATTTAGAATGGGAGAAACATGTAACATTAACTCATTCTAATTAGGAGCAGTGGGCAGCCAAGGGACCAACGGCACATCTAAACCAGTGCCTTGGCGCTGACTGGAGAAATCAACCTAACGTATTATATGTTTTTGTTTATATCATGTGTCATGTATTTCCTGCTGCACCTGATGCCAAAATGTCGTGAATAACATTGTCAAGAGCAAAAATGTACTTTCGCTTACACCTCGATACAAAGGCACAAAGTTGTGCTAAAGCATAGTGCAGGTTGGGCAGAAAGAGAGACAAGGACATGACGACAACAGGGTTACTGACATTTATGTCTGCAGATGACAGGAAGGTGTAAATTATGGGTGACAGGAGTCGATTTTCTTCCATTGGTGTGCATACAGAGAGTAGCCAGATAGCATAGAGACATTCATGCAGATACTCACAATCAAAGATAGCACTTTGGTGTATTTTTGTGTGCATATGCACACATACATGTTTTCCAAATGCACAAGTGACATGTCTGCACATGATGGTGTGTTACGGATGTGTGTCTGCTATTCCAAGGACACTTCCAGCCATAATAGCCATTTTCAGAATATATGACCAGACATCCTTCCTGGAAAGTAGTTCATTCGTGTCAAAGTATACATGCACTCACACGCCCTTATTTATCTCCATGGCAGAGACAGTTATGAACAGCAATTTGTCTGCACATGTTTTGTTTTAGATTTCTAAATAAAATATCCAATTCCATTTTACTTTACAGGGAAAAAACGTGGTATTATAGTGTTTATTTAAATTGGAAGGTTCATCTGTCCAGTGCATTTTCATGACTTAAAGCTGATGGTGCCTAAATCAGAGGCTGTATGCTTTGTATTAGAAAATCTGATCTGTGGTACCATCGTCTTTGGGAGTATAAAAAGTGAATTTAATACTACATATAACTGTCAGCCCTTGGAAATAAGCCTGCGTGAGATGTAGCCCCTATTTCATTGGATTTTGCTGACTGTGTGCCACAGTTAAATCACTTCCAACATGCTTTCTGCATTTTGCTTCATATATATATATTTTATATATATTTTATATATATTTTATATATATATATATAGAATAGAGAGAGAGAGAGAGAGAGAGAGAGAGAGAGAGAGAGAGAGAGAGAGAGAGAGAGAGAGAGAGAGAGAGAGAGAGAGAGAGAGAGAGAGAGAGGGAGAGAGAGAGAGAGAGAGAGAGAGAGAGAGAGAGAGAGAGAGAGAGAGAGAGAGAGAGAGAGAGAGAGAGAGTCAACAGTATACAAAGCCATTTTGGAAGAATGGTGACATGTCTACATCAAAACAGTCAGTGATTGTTTAGAAATACCCTGAGGTTTTTCCACAGTCCAAAATCAGCTACAAAGTTGCTTAAGCTTTTCTTAAGTGTTTTTTTTTCTGGATTTTTTAGCAAAGTGCTAGCCTGGGCCTGAGCCGCGCCGTGGTAAATTCTTGCTACTTACATTAACTGTACTGTCACCTCCAGCCTTGCCATTCATCATGGCAACAACACTAGCCTCCTTTAGCTTACTGCATTCAATCATAATGGGACGTGAGCTCGCTGCTAACACGGGCTGGTGCTGTTGATGTGGTGGATTTGGGAGCTTGTTACAATTGTGCTCCATAATCCCTTCACTGATACTTAATTGAAAGCAGTGATGTACTAAAAGAGTATTAAAGGAGTGGACCGATCAGCTTACTGATTAGAACACACTCACTAAGTTTCTGAGGTCAAAAGACAGGGGACATGAGAAAGTTGGGAAAGAAATATACATTTTTAGGGCACTTACCACTATTTGGTTGAATCTGCTTAGTTTATAGTGTATGTTTGTTTGTAAATGTTCAGGTGGAACACAGAGAGGATAACCAACGGCTCAAAATATGAGAGAGTGGGATGAAGGCAGGCTCTTAATCCCCTTTCTGACACATTACTCCCGAACTGATGGTTACATAAGGGCTGGGGAAGTGAAAGGCTAGCCTTTTGTATCATAAAGCCCGGCAATTCTCACGTGTAGGTTTATGTGTTGCACCACATGTGCAGTTCAGATCTATACAGCCAAATACTACCTATCTGTGACCAACCTCTGTAGCGTGCCTCCGGCCTCCGTTGACCACTCCTATCAGGCTCTTTTTTGAATGGATGCATGCCACGAACCTCTCCTGCTCTCTGGGCAACTTCTCGAGAAATCTCCCTGAGGCGACTCTTGGGATCGATGGTGGCAATTTTCACTATAAAACAAAATAAATGTCAGGCAATAGCATCAGATATTTGGCACAAGTTCCCAAATGAGGGCCAGAGGGCATGTAACCAGTGTGTAATTAATGCTGAATTTTTCATTTTTTCAATCTCTGCTCAAACTCTACTGAATCAGGTGGGTGATTTCTGCCACTGCAGACACCATTAAAATTATTTTTTATCTCAGTGCACAAATGGATATTTATTATCACAACATCTTTTCCCTTGTCACTGTCACTGTCTTCCATGTCATAGTCAGCCAGCACCCCCAAGGCACTGTGCAGTTGTTGAGTGTGTAGACGAAGGCAAACTTTACAGCACATCACTGTGCCGATGTATACAGCACACTTTCTGCTACATGAGGGGAAATGCAGCAGAGTGGAAACATGGCCATGCAGAGACTTCTCTCCCCCCGTCTCTGCAGATATTCACTTTGAAACGCTTTGATTAGTCATGGCACTAGAAAACATGATCATACTGCGGTTCTGTTAGCTGTCTGAGATTTCAACAGGAATCACTCTGAAGAGAACTTGACGTTTAGGAAAACTGTGCATAGAATCCTCACTAAAAGTGTATGTGCGCCCAAAAGCCAAAAATGGCGTACGCCAAAAAATATTCAGACTTATAAAACCGTCCGTACCCACACCTGTAAGCAATGTTCCCTTTATAAATCACAATCAACTTGAAATGTGGCGCATGTGAGGGAGCTTTATGTTAGACCCTTCAAAGTGAAACGCCCCTCATTAATTTTAACATGTACTGACTGTATGGAGAAAAAGATGGCAAATTCTGACAGCAAAACATACGAAACAAAATTTAACTCAGTGTGACACTGATGTTTCCTTTTACTGAAGCTGAAGCATGTTGTTTGGTGGGTAAAAAAAAAACACACTTTCACACAACACTTGTGCACTGGAGGAAAGGGGGCACTGGAGCTCCACCCCTTTATAACCGAGCTGCAGGAAGGGACATCCCTCCTGAGTAGTGACGTCGCTGGCTGGAGGGGGACACACACAGGTACTAATTTGGATTCCCCGTTTGAGAAGAGAAAAAAACAAATGCTTTCCATTTGTGTTTAAACATTTATTTAGGCTACACAAACAGTCCACTCACTTTACGTGGCTGCCGATGAGTAAAAAGGAATATGACTTGTCAATGACATAAGCAGAAAGATTTACTTAATAAAATAATATTGTATTTTCAATAACGTGTTTGTACAAGCAGCATATCACATCCACACGCTGGTGCAGTGTTTGGCTCGATAAGGCAACGAACATGTGATAGCAATATATGAAACTCGTATTTGCTCCACTGACCCATTGAAAACTGCATCAATTTAAACGCAATTTGTTCTCCCCTTCACCTTATTTATGAGAATAAATTGCACCACATGCAAGCATTAATTAATATGATTCCTGATTAAATTGTACAATAACAGGCGTTCTTTTGTAGAAACGGATATCTCCGTTTGTGTTTAAGATCCTAAATCTGGTTCTTTTTGTGTGTAAATCATCTTAAATGATGTTTTTTGCGCACTTCAGGGAAAATCATTTCAAACTGTCATCCTTCTGCCATGTTAGTCGCCGTTTCTCATTTCTCAGGTTTGTGTGTTTATGCGTGTTTCAGAGTTTGCATTGAGGACCGCACATTCTCCCGCCAAGTTTGTTTTTTTATAGAGCACAACCTGGAAGCAGCATGTTTCCAGCCCTGTTTTGTATGTATGCACTGTTTATAAATGAGGCTCCATGTGTTGTTTGAGACCACATTTTTGCGACCCCGTGTTCTCTTCAGCACACAAAAAAACTGAATGTGTAACAGTTCGATACATGATGAATCAGAGCTTAATTATTTAACTGTGGTGTTTTCGGAAAGCTCTGAGCAACATTCCCTCCGTACACCACATATAAAGCAACAAGCCTTCAAGTGAGGGGAAACAATGACACACAGGTCTCTAGGACCTTCACAACTTTACACGGCCACATAAAGACAATGACAACGCAACGTGCAAAAGGAGATGCTATTTCACCAGCTTTGTCTGCACCAGCAACATACTCTTACATAATCTTTCCATAAGGGGCCATTTACTAATCTTAAATCTTAATTTGCACTTGTCTTGAATGTGTGCAGAATTGGCAGTCCTGTGTTACCTTTCTCCTCAACAAGAGTCCCTACTCTCTTCTGTATTACAAACACAGCCAAGTTAGTTTTACAGCAAAGACCTTTAATTGTGTCTTCCTCTGGTTGCTATGCCAGATCCATGCTTGTCATCTCTCTCTGTGAAAAATATTTATAAATTAGCAGTCTTTCAAGGCTAAGTACAACCACCACACTGTGTGACTCATCTCTGTTTTTCTCTCTTGATCAAGGCAAAACACTCCATTTCCAAAAGCACATATTGTGTGTTTAAACCATAGTTTTGTTTACATGGATACTTCTTTGTAATGTTGGAGCAATCTCTGTCATTTGCAGTGGAAACAAGGAAAATATCTTACAGATTTTTTCCAGTCCCCAACACTGGAATACTTAAATACTTGTTAAAATGGAATTTTTGCAATGCGTAACCACATGCTGGGTTACGAATCTCTCTTGCTCACTTTGCATTCTGAACATATTCAGTCCTTCCATGTTTCCCGTCTTACCTGGTCCCCGTCCTGCACTGTACTGAGTGCTGCCCCTGCTGAAGGTCGACGGGGTCTTCTCTTTGAAAATGGCTTGGCCCAACAGGGCGTTCAGATTCTCCCTGGTAAGGTCCAGCTTCTTGGGAGCTGAAACTGGAGGCTCGTAGCCTGCAGAGGAAGAAAAAGGACACACGAAAATATTACATTTTCAAGCTCAGGCCACATATGCAGGATTGTCGTCTCTTGTTTTCTCTTTTTACTTATGTTTTATGATAAACCATACAATTGATATCAGCAAATACACAGACTACACCTGAAACTAAGAAACATAATTTACAGTGCAAAGTCCATATAATGTTGTCTTTGGTTTTTGTAGGATCATCCAGGTTGGTCGGGCCCTGTCAGCTCTGATGGGCAGTGAGCAGCTGCCACAGCTTGCACCTGGGGCGCGGCCAGCATGGAGAGTTGGAGGAGGATCTTTGAAGGGGATAAAAACCTCCCCAACCAAACAAATCCAGGGATACATAATCCAAACAGCAGAAATGCTCAGCTGTTGTCATTAACACAATTTTCATTACTGCCTGCAAAGGCAACTAATATGATCTGGGATTTTACACGTCCTACAAAGGGTTGTTTTTGGTTTGCTGATGTTTCTCTCTTTTTATTTGCAGTTAATTAAATTAGTGCTCTGGGAGTAAAAGCATTACTTAACTAAACCACATGCATTGCAAGAATTTTACTAAGTAAAGAAGTAAAAACCATCATGTCTTTTCAAATTTCTATCTACACATAAAAGGACACTTGTTCTTAGTCAAACACTTAACTCCAGCTGGGTGTGCAGAGGCAAATAGGTCAAAAGAAGATAAATACGTCACACTTTTAAATATTTAAATAAAACTTCATATACAATAAATTGCATTTCAAGGCAAGCAATTTTAAGTTTAAAGAAACTTTTTGCTGAACTCTGATGCTGCAAACTGATTCAGCATTCAACGAGCTAGTACTGCCAAAACGTTCTTTACAGTTCTTTTATTCCCTCCATGTCCTGCACTTACGACAAGAAATACTAAAAAAAAATCTAAAAAGTGGTTAGCTGCACGTCTCGGCTTCATAATTATGGGTGTTTTACAGTATGGAATTATAATCAAAGAGGTCACCTGGGATGGGATTATAGTTTGTGAAAGCAAAGAAAAACACTCAACAGCACTAATAATAAAGACAAATGCATCTCAAAGGAATCTGATGTTATTTCATTAAAAGCTGATACAATATAATTATGTCGCAAACAGAACATATTCAGTGACATAGCTGATGTTCCTGAGTCCTCATTCCAGTAAAAGTTGGCAAAATAGTTAAGTTAATCAAATACAGAAGCAAGACTGATTTTTAAACAACCCACGTCGACAGATCCTACCTTGCACTTCTCCATCGACAGTGGTCTTGTAGTGGGACTGGCTGCTGTTTTGTCTTGAGGCATCATCTGCTGTAATAGCACTGCCGTCGGGGTTGGAGTAAAAGAGGAGGAGAGGCTGGAAGTGACCTTTGATACATTTGCTGACCACATCTTTCCACCTGGAGCCAATCTACAGCAAAACACAAAGAAAAGCTGGTCAATGCACATGTACGTGCAGATTTAAGCACATTAGACACAGGAATTTGGCACCTTTATGTTTGATATAGTACCTATTGGAAACAAACCAAAATTTAAAAAAAAAACATTCACAGGATTCTTCTGTGTCATTCACTGTCATCGACATGCTTTCTTGGTGATGAATTTATTTGAAGATATAAAAGAGGGTTAAACGTTTTGGATTTTTCTAATGGGAAATCAAGCAACCATGGTCCAATTCAATTTAGAAAAGTAGACTGTGCCGACATAACAGGATAATTTGCTTTCTTGTGACCCCATCTGTTTTCATTTTAGAGAGAGGTATCAAAAAAGTTTTGTTGTATAACTGTGATCTGATATAAAGCATTTTATTGATACCCGGCTCTAGAGGCTTCTAGATCTTCACCAAACAGAAAATGACAGAAAATGATTGTAAATGACCATAAAATGAACGGGCAAATTTAAAACAAAAAACCTCAACTTTATTGTGCATAGTCTAATTTGTGAGTGAATATAATACACCAAATCGCACAATCACATTAGCTAAGCTGTGTAAGGTGCATGTCTTGCCCCACAAAAGGCACTACAAAGGAAAGCTGCAGGCTAACAGATGCTTGTGTGCTCCTTAATTAAGTAAATGACAGTGGAAGAGGGGGATAAGTAGGTGGGTAGGTAGGAGGAGAGATAGAAAGAAGAGGTAAAGAAGAACAAATGCAAAGCAAAACAAAGGAAACACAAAGAGTGGAATGTAGCAGAGATGGCTATAAAATCAACAAATAAACAGATTGTGGATGGAGAAATATACACCAGCAGGAGGAAGACAAGAACACACAATGTATGTTTGATATTTTCTATCTAAAAAAAACACTATAAACAAAGCTCAGTGCAAAGTGCAGTGCGGTGCCATGAGGCTGTAATCATCTTTGCACCTGCTTGTCTGAATTTTTTATTGGCTACATAAACTAAATGTGTAGCTAAGACAACCTCTAATTTATGTCATTAACATAACACAATGATGGATTTCTTTTAAATGACAAACAAATACCTGTGATGCCTGTGTCAGGTGTTGAGTTACATTGTCAGCTACAAGGCTTTTTTATTTATTTATTTATTTTTTTTACACAAGCAAATTTGCCAGCAAATCAGAATCGAGAATTCTCAATGGCCATGTCACAGGTATGAGTACTATAACTAACAATGGTAAAAAAAGAGAGACAATTTTGTTACTATTTGCTAATAGATGTATTTTGTCATCCTCATTAGACAAAGAATTTCTCATGCACTGGAAAAGCAGCGATCAGGCTACACTACAGTCATAGTCATTAAGCGTCTGGGACTTGGGGAGACACAGAAATGCTGGCAAGTTTCGACCCAGGTATGGACTTGGCAGGCGCTCAGCACTGTAGCTCCTCCATCTCAGTTGGGAGGAGGGTGGGTGGGAACGAGGCTGCACACACAGCACAAGCTGCTGATGGATTGACACAGAGCCAGCCAGCCGCTGCACCACAGTCCCCGAGAAAATTGTGAGGATGTGAGACAAAAGGCATGCTCACATTTGCACCATGAAAATAAAATCCAATATTTAGAAAAACAGGAAGGAATAGGTGAAAGGATTTAGAGCTCTATGTACTGCATGCATGCAAACACACACACACACACACACACACACACACACACGCCTGCAAAAAACAAACAATAAAATAAAACCTCTTTCTCACACACAGACAGCAGACACACCTACTCACTGCAACTTAGTGTTTTCTTAATGACCCTTCAAGTTTAACCAGTGAAGTGATCTGTAAAATAATCTTTACCAGTTAAGCTTCACTTGACTGCTGCAGTACTTCGTAATGAGAGAGTTGGGGAACTGCAGCAGAAATGGGGGTGGGGGGTTAGCTGACTCTTCAGCGCCATAAAGGCTTATCAACCCAGAGGCTCATGAAGGGCAATCGATGTGGCCCTTATTGGGCAATAAAGAGACTAGGTGATGGAGATGGGAGACATTTCTACTCTACTATTATTTAGACTGCATTTTTATGAATAAAGATTTCCATATTTTAAACTGTGATCCACTGGTACACCAATAACTTGATGCCCAAAGTGAAGATTTAAGAAAAGCAAACTAGCATAAAAAGTTAACCTTTTTTTGTTACAAGATGCAACTTAACAAATACGATGAGGCCTGATGGGCTAACTCTTTCATTCACTGGACTCCTATATAAAAACATGACAATGCAGCTTCTAATCTGTGTGCAGTAAGCTCTGTGTTGTGTCACTGTGTATACATTAATTACTAATTTCCCAAAGCACAATGTCTTCAAATTCCTTGTATTGTCTCTCCTACAGTCCATAGCAAAAATATTAAATCCTTATATTTAAATAAACTGAAACCAGTCAGTTTGGCATTTTCCCACAATAAATAACACCAAAGCGGTTGCTGATTTAGTTTGTCTATCAGCTAATTTACATAATTAACAACTGATTTTTGTGCGCTGTCTCACCTCTTTCACTGTGGCGTCATCAAAGAAGACCCATTTGGAAGACTTGGTGTGAAAGGCGAAGGCACAGTAGTGGCGGCTGGAGTAGCAGATCATCCCCACGAGCTGCAGCTCTCCCTTTTTGGCATGATCATCTGTCACCCTGTAGAAGAGCTGTCTCCACACACACACACACACACACACCAATTACTCATTGGCATCAACACTACACTAAGTGGGCTGGAAAGTGAGTAATGCTGATAGCTAGTGGAATCAGTTACTCCATATGTTTATAGATTAAGGTCTGAGGGAATGAACCGGCATTGATTTGACAATCAGTACCAATAAGGGCTAGTTTAAATCAGCAGTCATAGCAGCACTTGATATCTAGACTGATACTAGAGTGGTCCGCAGTCTTCTTATTGATGGCCAACATACAAATATACAATGGTATTGTCTTTCATAAATACTGTAAAAATACGAAAGAAAAAAAAAACGAGACAGCCACTTGTTTCAGCCTCTCATGTCTCCTGCACAGGCAGTCCTCTGTCTTCCTCTCACTCACTCAAACAATAGATTTCAAAGCAAACGATGGGGGTGGAGGGCTCCCTTTAACACCCAATAAAGTCACATTAATCGCTCCCTAATGAATCAAGGCCTTTGTGGCGCACTAGTGGGAAGAGGGGTTGGGAGGGGGGTGGGGGCATTTCCACGATTTGGAAATGCGCAAGAGGGAGCTGTCAAAACAAAATGGTTTTGAATACTTCAATAAAGAAGTTATGTAATGTGTGGAGTGTATGAGCACTGTCCTGATCTGCACTACACCGACTGATTTTTTTCCTTTGGATGCTTACTCAACACAACGTTCTGATTTGAACAAGCTACTGAGGAATATTTAGCAAGTCATGTGCCAATTTTTTGACATACATATTTCATGCGAACATGTGTGTATACGTGTGTGAAGATGCGATTTTGATGTGATGACACATGCCCACATTTTGTGCATACTTATGATCAAGAATGTGCAAATATAAACACTGAAACAAAAGCAGTCTGGAACACGTCTCAGTGACGTCTAGTCAGCCCACATGTTTGCCCAGACAGGCATGCACCCACATGCTCAGGAAAACACAGAGAGGAGGGGAGGGGCTTTTTGACAAGCTGACCAAGGCCAGCAGGGGCTCTTTGATCAGTGGCGCAAGCCAACTGGGCATTGGGTGTTGACTGCTTACGCAACGGCACCGACTTACAGAGAACTAAATCCCCACTTTATTTCCCACATATGTTCGATTGCACCAAAATAAACTGACCCTAAAACAGCAACAACAAAAAAGAAAGAAATGGCAGCTGTGTGAATGAACAAATTCCAAACAGATACTGACAAACAGACCCATGTCCCGAGAGATTTATTTTATATCCTGTTGTTTTTTTTTAAAATTACTTCAACTGAAAAGTGTGATGAAATGTTCTAGCTGCATGGAAATGTTGTCTTTTTTAACTACCTGTATCTTCAATCTGACTAAGATCTGTGGCATTTTCTGTTTACAAAAACATCCTTTCAATTTTCATGTTGCAATTCAACACATTGCAGAACACAAAATATAAACTGTATAAAATGTACGCAAAATGTTGGCTGAAGTGGACTCACCGTAGAAAGACTGAGATTAGGCCCCAGCGACCTGATAACATCTTCCGTGAGGTCTGACTGGTCAGAGTCCCAGACGAAGCCTATGGTAACTATCTCAGGGGAGTTCATGAGAACCCGCCTGATCCTAATCCTCTGGCCACAGTTGCTCTGAAAAAGAAAGACAGTTTTACCCCAAAGGAACTTCACTCCAAAACTGTCCAGTCAGTAAAAATGTATATCAAAAGCAACATGTTTGAGAATCACAACACTAGGTAATGTTATTCAACAAATAATAAGAAAACTAATAGCTAATTTGCTGATGAAAAGCATCTGCAGGAGAGGGGTGTATTTGTTACAAATGTCTCTCTCAGGGAACTTGAACAATGTGCTTATTAAAATATTCTGCATAGGCCACTTACTGGACAGTTGCGAAGGTCCCCTATCGTGCTTGCAGCTTGTAACAGTTCCCCAAATGACTCGTCTCTGTGCTGAAGCGTCTGTTGACTGAGAAAGAAGGGACGCATTGTCAGCAGGAAGGAACAAGCGAGTACGAGGAGACAGACAGAGACAAATAAAGATTAAGGTATGTGGGGAGAATAAGCTGTTGTATGTGATATGTCAGCTAAAAAGATAAGTTACGGCCTTGTGACAAATGCGCAGAGAGAGAGACACGGAAAGTGAAAACATAGTGGAGTGGGAAGCAAAGGAAGTTTCCTTTCTCCTGTGCCTTACCAGAGTGCGGTGGTGGAGACATAATGCACCAGCTCTGTAAACGGCAGTGGGTCGGAGGACGCCCCACAGCTACGGCACACAGACTGCAGAGGGGAGGGAGTCAGAGACCAAGAGGGTGATAAACACAAATAAAGAGAAACACAGATTTCAGCAACTGTCAGTGACTAATTATTAAGTTAGCATGTCATTTTCAAAAAGAGATATCAGAGTAAAAATATATAAATAAATAAATAAATAAATGAACCTCTTTAATGTGTATAAACTGGGAGAAGAGATTTCAACATGCTTGTCTTGCTGCTCCCCTTGTGATCTGTTGTAAACTGTGGCCTCTGTAGAATCCTTTTAAGTCACCAACTCAAATGATTGACATTATCAGGCATCCAATTTAATTTAAGAAGTTATCAATCTCCCTCTGACCAAGGCAATCCTCATTTAGGCCTAGATAATATTTGCGGGATTGGGTGCCCTGAAGTTGAGGCGGAACAAAATCCACCGACTGTGCCCCTAAGGGATTTAGTCCAAAGGCGCATTATCTGTTTGATTCCGAGATAGAACTGGTTTGGGATGGGGACAGAGTCAGTGATGGGCATCACAGCCACAGGGAAGGGTGGTGTGTATGTGTGCTGTGCTGGAATTTATGTGCACACCATCTGTGATTTATCTGGTACTGCTGCACTGTGGAATCTGACCAGAAACACCCTCCTTATTCCACTGGGGCGACCCAGTATCAAAACATGAGGGATTGGATTTCTACTGTCTCAGACAGTGATTCATGTACCTGTCTGTCTGTGTGTGTGTGTGTGTGTGTGTGTGCTGTGCTGCTTAATCCTAACACAGAATAGTGTGTTTAGCCTGTCCACACTTTACTGTGGATGCTGAGCAAACAAACTAAAACATCTACAGTAAAATAGTAAGACACAGTAAAAGAATAAGTAACACATAGTAAAAGAAAGAATTAACACATTTTAACATTACCTTTTCACAGATTGGTGAAGTAGCAAAAAAAACATAAATAAATAATATTTCATATGTTACCAAACCCCCTACTGACCTGCTCATAAAGTGACATAGCAAATTTCTGATGCGTGATGCAAGACTTTGAAGTGCAGGCATCAGTCTCCTCCGGTACAATGTGCAGGTGGATCCTCTCCAGTATGTTCTCCTGTGACACAATAGGACAGCTATCAAGTATGGGACAAAGTATTTCCAACTCTGTAATCGTGAAGTTTCCTCTTTACAAGCAACATGGGCTATTCCTTTTTTCATTCCGGACACACTGTTCCATACCAAGTTTTAGGAGTCACGATGTAAACCCGACAGCAAAAGGAACACAGTCAAATAGCCAGCTATATTCCATTTTAGCTCCCACCTGTTTCCATGGAGTACTTGTGAGTTTATAAAATATTAAGGCTGCGAGGTAGGCCTGCAAAGGTTACAGGCACAACTTCACAGCCTGTTAATCTGACACTGGCTAACTCCTCACATAAATTCTGCACCGGCACGCTGCTGCCAATGCATTACATGGTGAATGCTCAAGGGCAAGGATCTGTGTGGGATTAAGAATTAAGATGGCCTATAAAAGATAGAAACTTTGGCACGTGAGCTTCAGTCTTTGAAAAGTTGGAAAACTTAGAAAAGTTTAAAAAGCTTTTTGTATGACTTTTTGTATGATGATTTACATTATGTTGTAGGAGAAATATGTTATTTGGGAGGCAAAGTGACTTAATGTTAACATCCAGTGTTTTACACTTAGTACAGTCCTCTCCACCTTCATTCCAGAGACATTAGATTCTCCCTTTTGTTTATGCTGTGTAATTGGACTTCCTAAGTGGATAAACAACGACTGTGTGTGTGTGTGTGTGTGTGTGTGGGGGGGGTAATCAGGATACATCTTTGTTGTCCGAGCATACCGGTTTTAAGCGGAAGTAATCAAAATCGTGGGAAAAAAAATAAACCAATTAAGCCTGCTGGACACTGCAGAAAACGCTGTTGTAAAATGAAGGATAAAAAAACGCTGAAGTATCCGTTATATATTTTGGTCGAGGCAAAATAAAAGTGAAACAACAAAAAAAAGATGGAAAATTACAAAACAAAATTACACTGCATTTTGGGGAAAACAAGTTCTGGCCAAACAATTTGTTGTGCCAGAAGGAGCAGCAAAAACTGGAACTGATATGTTAAAATGAAGGGCACATGAAATGAACTTTTAAAAAGCACAGAAACGATACGACATAATATGGTAGCACAAAACAGAGAGGTTCTAACACAACTCCGGCGCTTATATAACCTGTCATGATGATATTTAGCGGCAATGTGGCAGGGGTTGATGGGAGGGGGAAGGGAGGGACAGAAGCTCTTTCAGTGACCTCGCCAAACAGTTTGTTGCAGTGCATTACCCGAACTGTGAGGCAGGGTAACACACAAACATCCACACATCCCTCTCCATACGCTAGCCTCCCTCCCTCAGGACAGCCGGGTTGCCACAGGAACTTACAAAGCACTCTGCGGCATCGTCCATGAAGCCCAGCTGGAAGCGTTGCTCGTCCTTAAAGGTCTCTGCCAAGGCGTGACGCAGGTTGTCAGAGGGCAGGGCGCGCGCTCCCGACTGTGCTGGAACTGGGAGAAAATGCCCTGAAGAGGAGAACAGGAACTCGTTTGCATGTGGATGATGGAACATTTTGTTTATTAAAAGCATTTGTGTCACCATCACTGCTCAATACGCTGTCAGGATATGTGACCCAAACAGCTGCCACATTCATAATGCCAAACTGGAACTAGAACCTAATGTTCAAATTCCAATTGAATATGCTTCTGATTGTATTCTACCTTTAATGCACAAAAAATGCATGATTCTCCCAGACAGTAGTGTCCAGGTAGTTGCCTCAAGCTGCGTCTGAAGATATCCAGTTGCCATAGTACCTACACACAAGAAAAAGAGGAGCATTTGTTAGTTACAGGATATAACAATGAAGCAAACATAAGAACAGGAGAAGTTTTTTTTTCAAGAGGGAAGTATCTTGTTAAGTACAAAAACTTGTCACCCTTGGGTCTTTTGTTACGTATGGCATTAGGACAGAATCTACAGGGTCATGAGGATGAGGAGTGGGCGCAAAAGGAACAACTCCCTCACAGATACAAAGCCGAAGGTAATGATCCTCCTCAACCAGCTCATCGGTGGCCTCACCCTCTGAGTCACAGTCTCTGAGAGTGACCTCACTGTGGGGCTGACAGCAATAATGAACTAACTCGCCAGCCAGTATCCCAATAGTCATTTACATCACAAGTTTTGACGAATTTAGACAGTGACTAAAGTTTTGAAATGACTAAATAAATGGTCATATTTTGCAAAGGTACAACATGGTATACAGCTCCTGGAGGAAGGCAGCAACAAGTGAGTAAATAAAGTTATACAAGCAGGTGACAAAATAAGAGAAAAAACTGAAAGATCTCGGATTGCCGTAACATTTTGTACAGACAATTATGGTCCCCAGAGGTTGTGGTTCTGAGTGAAATATCTCAACAAAAATTGGATGAGATGTGGAACTAACATTCATGTCCCCATCTAGATTCATTTTAATAATATGGTGATCTATAAAATTTTCGTCTAGCACCAATATCAGGTCAAAATTTTTAATCCAGAATACTTTGCTTAAAGAGGTGGTATTATGCTCACCTTTAGGTTCCTAATCTTATTTGGGGCTTGTACCAGAACAGGTTTACATGGTTTAATTTTCAAAAAACACCATATGTTTTTTTTCATACTGCACATTGCTGCACCTCCTCTTTTCACCTTGTGTATTGAAAGCTTCGTTTTAACTATGGAGTGATACATCTTGTCTCTAAATGATCTTTGTTGGGAGTTGCACATGCGCAGTTCCTAGTTAAGGACTACAAGCCAATCAGAAGAAAAGAATGGCGAGTCAGTGAGAAGCCGGTAAACACGGTTTTTGTTTCAGCTTTACATGTTGCCGACCATTTTGGCACATCTTTCAGAGTGGTGAGTTAATATTCTGTAACAAATGAATCTTTCATCCATAAAGTTTTAACTGAGCTCTGTCTCTACATCACAGTAACCACTTTATGTTCATTGACTGCCTGGAGGGTAGCCAGTGTTTAGAAGGGAGAGGAGAGGTGTGTGCTGCAGCTTAGTGTTTTTCCACAGGTGTTTTTCCAAGGTGTGTCGCAGTAACCGCTTGGCGAGTGTTGAGCCGGCATCATGATTGTAAAACCTCCGCTCCCCCACCAAAATTTTGTTTTAAATGTTCACATTATACCACACTGTGAAAGCAAGTTTTAATGACCAAGAACATTATTATTGTTTTTAAGTAGCCTATGCTTTGCACCTGCCTCAGAACTCTCGTCTCCCCACGCTCTGACACACTCACACACACACCTTCACCTCAGGTAAACACCCCGACTTGCCCCGCCTCTCTCTCCCCTCTCTGCTCCATTTTTTCCATCAGCTGTATGTTTTATAAAGTCGCCTAATAGTTTGAGAATGAGTCCTTTTTCCGTATATTTCCACCCTGTGATCCGTTATCACGGCAGCATTTAAGTTGCACGTCTGCTTTATAATGACGCAGCCTATCAAACAACTGAAACCACTGTGTGCACTCTGGGTTCACTGTTGCTTTACCTCGTCCATGCATAAATATCCACCGCGACTTGTGACATAAGTTAATAGTCTTCTATTTTTTTTACGAGTGAAGTATAAGCGAGACCACATGCTGACGACCCCCGCGCGCCCCCCGCACCCGCGCACACCATGACATCGTCCATCCCTATCCTTCATTGAAGACATTGTCCCACGGAAATTTTGTAGATATCGCCCAATTACATGCACAAAAAAGGTAACCTTGGTTCTCCCAGTCAACTTTCTTTGACAGGCAGAACCACTTTTGGGCATGTGCAGAACGGATCCGGCAGCTTAGCATTATGCCGTGAGCATTTAGCTTAAATCGCTACTGTACCTAGACAGCATGCTGCTAGCATGACTGCAGACTCTTAAATTGAGTTTTTGTTCAAGATTTCATTCAACTTTATCAAAATACACTTGCAAATAAGGATTTAAGTAAATAATAAAAATAAGTAATTTTACTAAGATCTGGTAAAAGGATGCAGGAGCTTCCTTCGTTCCTCACGTCAGACATAATTTTTAACTACTTCACTCCTTAAGTGTGAAGTAGCTTAATCATGTCAAGAAATGCTGAATTAAATCCAGCCACCAACAACCAAAGCAACAGGATAGACCAACCTGCACAGCACTGTTGAGAAAGCAGCTGTTCTGGCCCGGCTCGTTCAGCAGTCCTTTAGTGGGTGCCAGAGACAGCATACTCCCTGGCTGGTACGATTTCCCCAGATTGCCCCCCGGCTTCCTGAAGAACTTGACCCATGCCATTGGATAGTTGGGTCTGCCGACAGACATGTGGGATAGTCAGACGACGACAGGGAGAGAGGTCTGGTGCTGGGATCAGATCCCACGACCCCTGAAGGAGTGACTCCCGAACAGTCTGGGGCTAAGTTATTCCACAAGCTGCAACAGTCACCCTGCTACACATGGGCTTCTAGTCCATTTCTGCAGCTCATGTAGAAGGTCCTTTTACTTTGTCTTCCACTTTTTCAAAAATAAAAAAATTAAAAAGTCAACACAAACTAAATTACAATCCAAGTCTTTGTTTTGGGAAGCCTTCGATGATCAGCGGTCTGATACTTCTGATAAGATGTGTTTTGATGACAAAGGAACATCCCTCAGTCATCCTGTAGTTTTGCTTGCTCTGGACAAAGCTTCACAGCAGCTTCAGAAGGGACTGTGGAGCCCCGTAAGGAAATTCTGCCACATGGTCCTGATGCTACTGAAGATATTCAGCTGCAGTCAGTTGGCCCAATCAGAGGTTTGCTGTCCAGGCTGGACAGCAAACACTGCTGTGCTATTAGAGAAAGAGAGAATGAGATTAAAGATGACATTATGGAGCTTCTTATCAGTCACAACTTTTTTTCCCCTAGTATGTAGGTCCTATTAGTACTAATATGTTTAATTACCCCTTTACCTGGACAACATTTTAGTTGTTTAATAAAAAGGGATTCCATAACAACAGAGAAAATAACTGTATTGAATATACAGTTATTTTCTGAAGACTGCGGTCTTCATGTCTCATTCTAGTTTCATGTCAAACTGGACTTTTTAGATGTGTCAACAAAGCTTACACATTAACTTTTACAAACACCCTTTGTACTGGAGGCGTGTCAAACTAAAGTTGGCCACAGCTAAAGTTGCATAAAAAAATTCAGACCAGATTTATATCAGTTTCCTTAACAATAGACAGCAGAAGCCAAAAGATACATAAAACAGCTTTATGCTGACCCAGAGCAGACTTTGCATTAATATGCTGACTTTAATATGTTGACTTCATTTGAGCATATTATTTTTTGTACCATTTTGTAATTGTATATGAGGAACATAATCAAATACTGTACCACTCATACAAAAGTAAAACCTGACATGTGCAGATGTCCTCCTCTAGTGTCACAACTACAGCCCAAAATTAAGTATTTAAAATTGACCACCAATTAGATAATGAAAGGTCTGCATAATTTCCATTGATTCATCTTCTGCCGGCCAACTTCCTGCCCTACAGATTTACAATATAGCTGTGTCCCGTCTACGCTGCCATGTTTTCATGCGTTTCAATCAATAGAGTTTGCATCTGTAGCTCCAGATGAGAGCCCAAAATGAGGTTGTCGATCAGCAAATTTGTGGCCTAAGATTTAGAAAATGTCCATATAATTAATCTGATCCAAGGTTCTTTTGTGTCCAGTTTTTGTCAGTTTTTCTGGCATTGTCATTTTGATCTAAACTCAACTATAAAAGAGCACTGGCCTGACCTATTTTTGAACACGAGGAGCAGGGGTGGACATACCAAACCACTGAAGATGCAGTTCAATTTATGAAACTTGCAATCCACGCAGCTTAAATAACATAGTGAGAAAGACCAACAAAATTTGCAGTGAATGTGCACTGTGCACCTATGAAAGCAGTGCTGAACACAGACTACATTGAGAGGTTTGATGGATGAATAAGTTTGTGCTGAGTGAGGCAGTGGAAGCTGTGTGTAGGTTATTGTAACAGTGAATGCCTCAAGAGGTGCACATTGCTACAGCCTGTATGTTTTAATTTATTGTAATTTTTACAGGACATTCTTGTATATCATTCTAAATTATAACAATACCTGTCCTGTTACTTTAAATAAAACTGAAGTTGTATCAAAGCAGCACTTCCAGCATCATAACAAGTACAAAGAAGCAACAATGAGCAATGGTTCCTTCTGTGATGCATCATGATTCATCCTCTTTTAGTTTCCAACACCTAACATAACCAAAACATAACCTAAAAGAATAAACCTCAAATTTCTTGTTATTCAGAGTGAGGATAAAAAAAACACTGCCCTACTTTGCGCAAACAATGAAACTTCCCACTTGTGACAGTCTGCAGAATCACACAAGGTTTCTGCCAAAACCAGCTGGACAACATTTCCATCCTGGTGTTTCAGGAATCCTCACTGGACGGAGATGTTGCAACAGTGTTAACTTTGGAGTGGGGGTTAATTGTGCAACCTGAAGTTTAGCAATTGCATGTGGCATTTCTTCACATGGTTCAACAGAACTCACACGTCTCTGCTGCTGTACTTCAACTGTGCAACTGGACTCCATAGCAACAGCATTCCAAAGCAATCACTTAAGCTCAGAGTTGCTTAAGAGCTGCTGTTTTCGGATTAGTTTGAGGGCTGGAGGGGCAAGTGGAAAACTGCACACTTCACCTACACAGCCCACCTTTACTAATGTGACATGCCCTGACATGTTGGAAGTACCTGTTTGTCTCATTATATGACATTCTAGGCAAATACATGGACATCCAACTAAACAATAATGATAATTATCACAAAACAGTTTTCCTCAATAAAAATAAAACAAATGTTCAATACAAAGTGTTTGATTTAATTTGTTTGAATCGTGAACAATTTAGCACTTTAAACTTGCATTTATTCATTTAGCTGACTTTTATCCAAAGTGACTTACAAATGCTATTTATGTCAGAGGTTGTATGCCTCTGGAGCAACTAGGGGTTAAGTGTCTTGCTCAGGGACACATTGGTGGATGCGTCACAGTGGGGAATTGAACCCGGGTCTCTGACACCAAAGGCATGCGTCTGATCCACTGCGTCATCACCATCCCTTTATTTCTCAGATATTAATTTGTTGAGGGATAGAGACTGAAAAACTGATTTAACTTATTTTTACTCTTGCACATATTTGTTTAAAAAAGATTTTATTATAATAGTTTTAAATGTTCTGCCTCAGATTTGTGAAGTGATCCATCGTTTGGCATCAAGTGTTTGTTCTGACCGTAAGGAAAAGTTTTAAACCACAATTAACCATCTGGTTTCTTCAACTTTCACTCAGGAGCAAAAATCAGCCTTTAAACTTGAAAGAAACAATGATTTGACATTTCTCGTAATAGTTATTGTTATTAAACGATATGTAATTAATTATCTTGATAACATTTTTGCCCTACATCCAATTCGTTAGCATGTGATGGAATGGAAACAAATGTCTTTAATCCATTATTCATATACCAGTATTCTAATATATTATTAGATATTAGTATCACTTTGACAGCTCAGTCACTCCAGAACATTACAATTCAACAATTCCCACAGTTAAAGAAGGGTATTTAGGCATATTTTTTAAAAGACAACAGACAAACATCCAAACATGACAGTGTAGTAGTGTAGCACTTCTTTATCAATTTGCTGGCAAGCAAAAACAATACCACATATCCACATTATTCAACGTCAATTTGTTGGCGTGGAGAATGAAGCCAACGCGCATTTTGTATTGTGAGATTGCTGACAACAGCTAGAGTAAATATGGCTCTGCCTTTCTGGTCCTAGACATTTTATTGCATTATGGTGGTCCACTTGAAAAAACTGTCAACCTCACTTAAGTTAAACTATCTTTAAGTCTTAGCAAAATTGGCACTTGCTGACCACAATTGCATGACATAATTTTAAAACATTATGCTCTGTTACTTGAAGGCAAAGAGCATCATTCAGTTCAATTCAATTCAGGAAAATAATTCTACATTTTCTGTGACGAGGCCACTGCTGACGAGGACCTGGCAACCATTTCTGCCACCCACCCAAGAAATTCTAGGCTTTCAGATAAAGCATGACAACTTTTGTCAGACAAAAGGGGAACATATAGCATTTGCACCGCAGAATTGACGCAAATTCATCGACATGGACTGGCTGGGTTACAATCTAGTTTAAAGTGGCATATTGCACCTAATCTGTGAGCAGGGATTCAGATGAAAGAGTGATGAGTTGAAAAGAATGATGTTCATTGTCTGCACAGATGGTTAAGGTTGGGTATTGAGAACCGGTTTCAAGTTTGAACCGTTAGCAAATTTCCAAGAACTGTGGCGACACGTGCATTTTAATTCTGCTTACTGTTTCCTAACCTTTTGCATATCTCAGTCGCGCTCCCAACTGAACTGCAGTGAGCATTTTACACTCCATAAAAGTTGAACTTAATTGCCGAGACCTGCTGCTTAAACCTAACGTCACATGATTTGTTACGCAGTAAGTCAACAAAACATGCGATAAGAGAAAACTTCTGTTTACATTCCTGGACTATGGTGGACTGCAGCAAACGCTCAAAAGTTTGGCTTAGCTTCACTAAAAAAGATAACGACAGCAAAATGCAAAACCTGAAGGGGATGAATCTGAAAGACTGCACCATGGTCTCCCAGCTACAATGACGCCCCAGATTCAGCTAACGCTATCAATAACAAAGTCTCACGCTCAGGTACAAAACAGAGATGAGCTGACATTCACCTTTTTATATTGAAGGTCAACGAATGATGTCTTATTCCAATGTATCATTTTCTTAGAGACCTTTGACACCCCTCTAGCACAGAAACTCCTTTCACTTTAGCCACAAAGGGGAAGATGAGCGAGGAGAAAGTGGATGACTCCACCTTAGCAGTGACAAGATTTGTGGTGAAGGGGTTGGAATCAGAACCGAGATTTGGAAAGAACCAGATTCGGCAAGTAGAATCAGAATCGATGAAATTGAAACGATACCCACACCCTACAGGCGGCTACGCTGATATGAACATTCTTACTGTATTCCATATGTTGCTGTTTCATGATTTTATAATAAAAGCCCTATTCCCAATTGAAAATATTAAATATTGAAAAACAGATCCCATCATAATTGACTTCTACTGAATGCAGCTATGTGAAATATCTGCCACCTTGTTTACAAACCCAGCTGGGGAAAATGACTCAACTGGCCAGTCATAATATTGTCCAGAAGCCAGGTTTACGCCATTACTTAATGTAAGCTAAGACGTCTGTTTTGACGCCCTTCCTTCCTAAGTTCCAAGAAGTGAATGAAACCATTTTCTGATTTTCCTTTCTTTGGGTTGACCTTTACAAGTTTGTCCATATTAAAGTTGTCGGTTTTTCTTGTTGATATGATGGTCAGCTCTTAGTTTCCTCTGTCTTGCAAAGCAGGTAACTTACTGCGCTCAAGTTCTCTTTGAAACATCTGACTTAAATAAACCATTGGTGATCCTGGATAACACATGGCTCAGATGACACTGGGTTCTGCAATTCAGTTATGAGCTCAAGGGCATGAAAGAGGGGTTCATTCACATGCAACACTGACATATTGAGAGCAGTGCATTTGATATGAGATAAGATGAAATTAGGTAACTACTGCAGCTCAAAGTATTATTCCGTGAGGTAAAAGATACAGAATCTAAGCAAACCACTTGAAAATAAAAAGCATCACTTGAATTAGCAGGAAATAGGAATACATTACAAAGTCTGTGAAAATAGTATTTATGCTTTAGTTAGGAAAAAGTAACTACATTAATATAATGAATATATTTATAACATTTAACGGTTAGCTGCAACACTATTTCTGCTCTTGGTGCAGAGAAGAAAATAGTACTTAATGGAGCTCTGTGTGTGACCAAATGTTAGTATGAATTATAAGGAACTAATCTTCAATAAGTAAGATATTCATCCTTTTATTAAACCAAACATATATCACAGATACTTTGCATTAATATAATCTATTATTTAGTCTATAGAACAATTACTGTAACTACTCCTAGAGACATCTTATGTTCTCTGGGGTAGCAGAGATGGACCTGGAGAGAGTGCTACACTGTAGAAAATACAGTGTATATTTTATTTATACTGATATTGCTAAAAACTGTCATCCCGCACAACTCATTAATAGTTGTTTTATAACCAGAGTTTTTGTACTGGTTTGCAACAATGTCTCTCTGTGCTATAAATTACTTTTAAGTATTTTTATTGCTATATTTCTGTCCATACATGATCCAGTGGAAATTATTTCCTCACCGTTGATTAGTGAGGAGGTTGTATTTTTATATTGTATTTTATTAAATTTTTTATATAATTTATTTAATCAGAAAGTCTATACAAAAAAAAAACTGCTACTCGTACTTTGTGGCCTTATTTATTACAACCTAGGCCTAAATGCTGGGGTTGATTGGCAAAAGTTAGCTGAAGGAAAAAACACTTAAAACTAATTCTTAGACAGACCCTGCATCTTTAATATTTTACCACAAACAGGCCACACAGGGTAAAATGAAAATCTGGCTGTTTCAATAGCAACCCAATATTAGTGTTATAACACCAATTATTAAACTTAACAACAATTTAATTACCCTTTTTACGTAACTGCCCTATGTCATTTCAAACCTGACTTCTTAAAAAAGGTGTCAGGAGGACCGTGGTATTCTAGGATATATTTGTAACTATTTACAGGTATAAAACAAAACCAACACCACTCTCTCTGCATTACTGAACATTTGCCAAAAATGTTGTATAGATCTGAGCAGAAGAAACAAAAGAAGTCATTTCACTTTTTATCTCAGGAGCACCAGTACAGGAAGTCCACTATTCCTTTATAAACAAAGGCTCGCTCAGACTTGTCAAGCAAAGTCAAGGACTTCCTTCTTATAGCAATCAACCAAAGAGTGTGTTGTGCATCAGCACCTTTGACAAGCCAAGGGAGTCCTTAAGATGTGTGTAATTTGGGTGTGAAGGCGTGGGGAGTCGGATGCTATCATTTATCTATTAGCGATCTGTTGATGAATGGCCTCATTAAAAATGATTCAATTGATCTTCTTTATATGGTAATGCAGTGAGCCGCTTATGAATCAATCTGTGGTAAATCAAGTCACACAAGATGTGAAAATAAAAACACATCTTGAGATCAGCATAAACAGAGAAGTTTTCAAAGTATTTAAGGAAGCTTTTGTTGGAACCATTTAGCTCACAGGTTCACTTTCAAGCTGATAATTCTTTCCACATCATCGTTCTTTCAACCAGCCCAAATGCAAACAATTGCCCATGGGTCACACGCTGCCTTTAAATTAATTTTTAATCCGCCTTTTCCTTGATAAAACACAACGCGCCCTGTAGCACAACTTTTAGCCTCTCTACAACTTGTGAGAGTAAAAGTCATGGTGCAGTCTACCTTTTTCTCAATGCAGATCAATAAATCTTTCTGTCAAGCTGGTGCATTATCCACCTGCATGACAACCGAGCACGTTCCCTTCTGTTACTCCTCAACTCTGACGGACTTTTGATGACTGACTTTCCTTTACAGGGAACCCTGACTATGGATAGCAAAGTTTTGTGCATATTTTCCCCTCTATTTTTAGTCAAATCTAAGTGGTCAATTTTAACTTCACACAAATAATTTCAGAGCTACGTTGAGTCATGCTTTGTGTCTCATGGCTATTTCCTTTTTCACGCCCACAAGTAAGTATCCCACACAGGAGTTTTTGACGTAAACCACACATGAACTTGAATTGCTAGCTGACAACATAATTAGGTGGAATTTAAAATAAAACCACACAGTTACTAGGTTAATGAAGAAACACCAATGTTTTTAAAGATACCAACTTTTACGCCAAACAGATTTTATGAGCAACCATTTCTTAAACGGCTCCTTTGAGATCCATTAGCTTCGCCTGAAAAACTACCAGGGGGGTGTTGTGCAATCATTTGGGAGGGAAATACAAGTATCTAAATGAATGGAATAAAATGATGAGCAAAGTAACAGACTATATTGTGTTTGTGGTTGCAAACTCAAATATTAAAGGCCGCACTACTCCTGTAGCTAAATGCACATGTCTGAATTTTACTAAAGTGTTGTGTTATGCCAGATACGCCCACTGAATTAAAAATCATTCACTGGGACACAGTGTCAGCTAACAAGTGGACAGTTTCTGACATTATCCATGTTTGGAGAAAAAAACCCTCCCCATTTCAGATGCACTCATGTAAATTTTCTTAGAAGTATGACTCATATGTTAAACGTAGGAATGACATCACACAGCTGAGTCTCCCACTCAGTACATCAAATTCATAGTTTTTTTATAAAGTGCAAACACATTTGGGCATAAATATTTTTCACCACATTTCCTTCTCCCTGTCGACAACATGTTCATGTTCTATGATTGTAGGCACTGTACTTTCAATCAGTCAGTCTGCTTATTTTAATAAAGGGCTGAGTTAGGGCTGGGCAAAGACAGCAAGTATGAAAATATACAAAAGCCTGAGCACAGGTGGTCCCTGCATGTACCAGAAGAAGCAAAAACAACGTGACCCTGCACGCTGAAACCCTAAAATAAGCAGTGAAACTTAACTGTAATATTCCCTACGGACTGCAGACATGGTTTAAGCCTTCGGGCAACAATGCATCGGTCGTTTCCTGTG
This sequence comes from Lepomis macrochirus, assembly GCA_024633595.2. Classification (NCBI taxonomy): domain Eukaryota; kingdom Metazoa; phylum Chordata; class Actinopteri; order Centrarchiformes; family Centrarchidae; genus Lepomis; species Lepomis macrochirus. The sequence continues at coordinate 11,428,906 of JALXJV020000002.1, read as the reverse complement.
TGGGCTTCCTGCTCAAAGGCTTGCGGCTTTCCAGCACACGGTCACCGTGTTCAACCCTGTGAAACTGAACAGGTCACCCACACCACGCTGAGTCACCCATTATTCCTCACTACGTCCAACAGAGGAAAAGGAAGAACAAAAGCACATGTTCCAGGATCCCATACAGAATAGAATCTGATTGAAATATAACATCCTCCTCTGTGCTCTTATGATTGCTTCCTTAATGTCCCCCCCATTTGACAGCAGCTTGCCAATAAATTTTAAGTGTGATGACAACGGCCAACAATTCTGTTCCCTTTATTTTCCCTATCTTCAACTTTATATTTTATATTGTGCCATTATTATATTTAGTCAGAAAACTAAATGTAAAAGTGGCACCTGCCACTATCAGCAGGCGATCAACGCCTTGCAGTGAGACAAGAACATCTGAGAATTGTACACTTTTTCCAAGTACTCTTGCTCCACACGCTTCCAAACAAAAGATGTGACAGAGGAACTATTGTCAGAACTGGTTCTCCAGCATGCCTCCATATTCTGAAGGAAGTGTTCCACAAGCATCAACATGAAGCATGAGTGTGCATGATGTTTACAGGGCTGGTGAGCTCACTGCTTCATCATCGCTGCGATGTGTGGGCCTGAGGTCTGCTGATCAGGGAGCTCATCACTGGGATGAATTAAAGTGGGAGAAACCAGTTCACAGGGTGCACAGGATGGGTTAGCAAACGAGCTTTGAATGAGCTCCTATAAATGTAACGAATGTTTTGTCCAAATATGAACAGGGTGTGCAAATATTACGCAAGATGAAACCTCTCGGCCCACACCAAAACATAACAGGAGACTTGGCAGTTAGCTTGGGCTGTGCTTGTTTATCAAGGAGGTAAAAACACTAAATAAAATATAGAGAAAAGCTGTTTTTTACGTCATGAAATTATCCAAAGCATATTTACGTGCCAGTAAATACATATTTCCACAGACTAAGAAAAATGTTGTGTTGACATTAAAACTGAAGGAGTGGTCACTTAAGCCTCATATTCGTTACAGCTGCTCCATATTTTAAATATTTAACGATAAAGCGACACATAGCCACCTGTCAGCAACAATGCGATTTGGACTTGTAAACAAATATATCAACAATAACTTAACATTCCACAAAATAAACTGTCGAAATGACAAAACAGGTCTTCTGGTCTTTTAAACATTTACACGCCGCATTTTGTACTTTGACGAGTGTGCCAACAAAAGGTAGACGACCGACTGGGGAGCCTGGAAGAAGCTAAACGCTAGGCCTACCTGGTTTCCGACTTACCTGAGTTCAGGGCAGGTAAAGCTACATTTCCGCCCCACGCACTGCGGCTAAAACACAAACCATGGAAGTTTGAAGAACTGCTCGTGTCAAACTCAAATAAAGAGCCACTTACCTAGGTAAGAAAAATATCCCAAAGTGCGGCAGTATCCTCCAGTAAGAACAAGAGTTGAAGTGTTGGCTGAGTTTCGGGGGGAGGACCTGAGACGCTGTGGGAGTTGCTGGTCACTCCGAGACAGAAGCAGACGCTGGAAACTAGAACACCAAGCAGGAAAACAAAGTGTTGTCTTTCGCGCCGCTGAAACTTCACTCTCTCCGGCTTTTTGTGGGATTTCTTCACTCTCGAGAACTCGCACGGCAGCAGTCTGCGTCCACTTGCAGTATATTCCGGGTTTTGGAGGCGTGCGGTTCTGCTGCAGTTCGCTGACGCGCGGCGGTAGTGAGCAATGGTCGCTCGTTCGACTTCGGCACCTGAAATACTGGATTAGAGATGTTTTCAGAGCTGAGATGTCAAACCCCGCCTCTTCAACTGTGTATTTACTGCAGTCTGCCATGCTACTGTACACCGCTGCCACATCTACAACACACACACACACACACACACACACACACACACACACACACACACACACACACACACACACACACACACTACAACACTTGCAGAGCGCCAACTACGCTGCTGGCAGGCTCGTTAATGTTGCTTCATGGTGCAGAGGTTTGCAGTTTGCTGCCCACTACAATGCTGCGTAGTGTTGTGTTTACATCTCCTATTGCAAAAACTGCATCACATATAAACTTGTCTTTTTCTTAAATGTCTTTTAAAAGTAGAATGCCTTACAGAAATGACTGGAAAATCACTTAAAATGCATGAGATTGTTGGTAATACGTTTTGCTTTGCTTTTGTTGTCTGAATGCAGTGATGGAAAAAATGTGATAAAGCCAGCAACTACCAATAGACTCGCTGCATGCATTTGCAAATGAAGTATGTATTGCGGTGGTGTGGTGGGCAATGATTAAACATGCTTTTGGGGGTGTTAAACATTTACCTGCACGGTTATGCCCCAACATTGTGAGGACAATTATAACACATAATGGTGATTATGAAGACAGCAGAGGAAAGTGATGTAAGGCTCTTGTTCCCCAAACACCATCTGCCTGATCCTGTTATATAAAGAAAGCAATGAGAGATACGTGCAATTAAAGCTTTTCTCCCCTTCTCTGAAGCAAGAGACTACTGAGTGTAATAGCCCTATCATGGCTTGAGGCCCCCAGCAAGCTGACCACATTTTGCTTTGAAGAAATGTGTATTAATTAAAAGAAGTATTTTGGATTGCCTCCACAAGAGGGCATATTTTATGGGATGCATAATTATGAGGCCATAAACTATATTTTTGATGTTCAATTCATTTATTTCCAAAAAGCATCTATGTACTGTAGGTCATAACATTTTAACGTGTGGTATTCCTGGTTCTAAATATATCCTACCATATATTGTGGGGGTCCAAAACAACTTCGATATAGGCAACATTACTGATTGCACAAGGAGGAGTCTGTAAATTTTTTGTAATCAGCCCTCTTCCTGATTTACAAAGGTCGACTCCTCTGCTGCCTTTTTCTTTGTAGCTCTCATATTCAGTACCACAATGGCTGTCACTTTGGCAAATTCCACACTGGGTTTTTTAAAAACACATTTTTACAAACTCATTTGGAATTTCCACTAAATTTAGATTAAATACTGTAGGAGGAAATTCACTTCACTTCATCATCAGTGTGTATCCTCAATTAGACAAACCAATGATCAGTTGTGAATCAGTGTGTCAACTTCTTTAAAAGAAAGAAATCAGCACAGTCACTCATTAAGACTGAGGAAACTGTAAGCATTGATGGAGTGTGCGGTGAGGGGTCACAATGCATCAGCGTAGTCCAGCCTTTCCCCAGGAAGTACTTGAAAGGACCCCTTGAGGAGACAATGCAATTTCCCTCTCCACATATTTCCTTAAGGGACATATAATGCTTCCTCTTAAAATATAAAAATGTTTGAGAGTGTGGTAATAAACAGTCTGAGTGATGTGAGCTTTAACTATACATTCTGGAGGGTGTTTTCCTAAATTTTTAGACAGGATTGCCCAAAAAGAGTATTTTCTTATCAGTGTGGTGCTCTGAGCCCACTTTGTGATGTTGGACATTCTCACCCAGGCTGTAGGCCTTTTCGCTTTGAAGTGCTGCCACTGAATATCTTACACCCCCTATAAATAATGGATCAGACAGCTCAAACAGATCAGATCTTTAACAAGTTCCACAAATGTAAACTTTTTCTTTTCTGACCTTGGTGGACAGCTTGGAATCTGGCCGCTGAATCTGACAATATGTGCCCTGTCAGCATTGCTGCCTTACTCTGAGCCAAAAGTCTAAAAATGACTGCATCATTGAACTAACACATTGCTGCCTGGCTGACAAGCACTTTGAATGACTTCTGTAGAATAGTGGCTCATTGTATTTCTGATATGTTTTTTTTCATCAAAGTGTTCAGCTTGTATTGTATTGCAAACTTCAATTTGTTTATCTGGATAACCTGCTGAATGTTCTTAAACTCAAATCCAATAGCCCAGCAAACCGCTGAGTCCATCCACACAATTTAGATTATATTGTGAAGGGCATTGTAAATTTAGATTAATTAGCAAGACTTCGCCAGCTCTGCAAGGAGATGGTGCACACAGCAAATGTCCCGCTGGGAGCTGGTGCCATTGCCCTGACTTTTCACCTTGAGAAAGCCCCAATGACCAGCAAGAGCTCTGCTGAATACAGTGGATAAACAGAACTCAAATGACAAACCTGTGTCCTCTCTTTGCCTGCATTGCCCTTTTTTACATTTTCACCAGCACCAACAAGAACCTTTGTCCATGTCAAGTTTACTTTCAACGTGATATGTTTTGTTTTGCTTTTTCCTCTCACTACACAGCCACTAGGTTACCATTGGCTTTTTATTTTCAGATAGATTCATTGATGATGTTGATTGGGTCACTGGGCAGCTAAATTCCATTTCACCCCAAATGTGCTGTGCCATTTGAAGTGGGATATTTTTAGCACTGTTGTCTGGCTTTTCAATCCATACTTGTACTACTGTACTCTATAGCCCTGAGACACAAAGCAAAAGTAGGGCGACAGTTCCAAAACCATACTTTCATACTTTTATAGTCCGTGCTTTCAGGGCACATGCAAAATACACCACAAAAGGCTTAAATATATTTAAGGAATCTGATTAATCACAAAGAAAGAATCAATTCCATAACCATTTACTGATAGGTCTGTGGGTATACAGTGTAATTAACTGTTTAAATGAATAAAGCTACACTTTCTTGTGATGCTGGTTTCATCTGCTGTAGTAATAACAACTGCAAAAATGGGAAGCGTCAAATTATAATGCCTATGTAACAATAAATGCCCTAGTTTTTGTGCATGTTTGTGTACACGCACGCATGAATGCGTGTGGTGTCATGGGAAATGCAAATAATTCAAATAGAAGAGCTTGTACTAATGAATAGTAACATGAGGACACAAGTCATCCTGACCATGCACATATACACAAACAAACAAATATGGGATATTTGTTAAGATTTGCGTGTGAGTTCAAACCATGAGATTGTCACCTGAGGTTACTTAGATGAAATCACACTTTGGTCACTTTCTGCAAAAACACGAAAAGGACTGGACAAAGTAAAGGTTGTAATGTTTTTATGTGAACAACATTTGTTTTGTTGCTATTCAATTACTACTAATGAGCAACCCACACAGTAGTGAATGCCCTCTTGTTATGTAAGAGATTAGACATGCTCAAACGCCACAATGGGGAGCAACGCCTCTGAAGCAACTCGTGCTATATTTAACCAGGGATTAAAATCTGCTAATGATGAGTTTTGGGGAACGAAACCACTCCTTAGGTTTCTCAGGAAACAATTAAGTGAACAATTCTCTGTGAGGACTTTTTGTTCAACCACTTTTCAGTGTACTTCTTGGTTGTGACATCTGGCAGTCCATTTCCAAATTCAATATAAGGGCCAGAAGAATCACAACAAAGTATCCTTTCCTGCATTTTGTCTACATCGTTTGTTATTCACTGGAATGGTATTTGTTTGCTAACATGACGATTTAGCAATACCTCAAACACAGCATGATGTCCCAGCATAGGTGTGTTATTTATAATACACCAAGAGAGCGAGTGAGAGTTTTTTATCCATCCGGGAGGAAAGACCCTTTCTATTCATTTGTACTAATTTACCTTTTCCCTCTAACACACGAGTAGGGCTGTGGATGACATAAGCACAATTTTTTTGGCAACCACGTTACATTAAGTCTGGAGTGAGGCCAAAGGGTTGACTGTGATATATTTCACTGCTGTATTTGCCGTATCCGTGGTAGCTGCAGCGCACAGGAAAAGCATGCTATCGCCTCAGTGCTGTCTGTTAGGGAAAGTAATACCCTTCATTGACTAAGATAAGGCACATTAATTATTCTTTCCCTGGCAACATCATCAAAAATGGGCTATCACCACCACATTAAGGACATTTAAAGCTATTCTCTGCTCTTTCCCAGCTACATTAGATGAGAAAAGAGTGCTACAGTTTGTTTACTTGGCTTTGACTTTACTGGTTGTGTTAGCAGTTGTAAGTTAATAATTCTTCGCTGACTGTTAATCAAAGAGAAGAGGTTAACATATATTGACCAGTCAGGAATATAGATGAGCCCCCTGAGGTAAAAGTCAGAGGCTGGATTACTGCGAGAGAGAGCACGACTCTAATTGGTCTCGAGGGCTTTTGCAAGTAAACAGGAACACAATCTTGAATGTTCATTTGTCCAAACAGGCTAATTACTAGCCTAGCTGTGCGCATCCTTCCACAGCGGGGAATGTTTGTGTTTTTAACCTCTCTGTGCTTGATGAAAATGAGTGCACACTCCTCAACAAACGTTTTCCGTATTTATTTGTACCAAAAGATCAGAGAGTCGTTCCGGCATTCACCTTGTGATCCCTCCAATTCGATATATTCCCCACAAACTTATATACCCAGACAAACAAGCACCCTCGTCATTGTTAATGGATGAACGTGCGCGTACGCAGGCATCCACCCACGCACACCTTCCTGACACTTGATGGATTGAACATTTTCTCAGAGCGAAACATAGTTCAACCCAAAGCGTAACTTCACCCAATTTCAGGAGCGGAATGTGTGCCCCTGTCTCCTTTCATGTCACCTCATCGGCAACCCGACGCCACCCTACTGACCCCCTGGGATGCTTTATTTTCCCTCATATTTTTAGATATCCCAGTGAGCTTTGCACTTTCCCGTGAGGACGACCACCTGCTGCACACATCCATCAGGCTAGGTCCATCGTGTCATCAGATGAGAAAGATTGAAATGTTGACACGCTATTAGCTGTGATTTTCAGCCATTTATGGATTTCCTATGTCAGGAGTTCACTTTGACATAATATCACAAGGTTAATCCCAGATTTCCAACGTGTCTGGTGGAAATTTAACACAAACAAATAAACTCCACCTAAAATTTAACTGTGGGAAAGTGTGTCTGTATGCTAAAACCTCTCAGAGAATCATATGTCTCACTCCTAAGTACAACTCGACGGCCTTGCAGTTTTTATTTCGCAGCACACTTGTTTTCTCACCCATGCCTGCTTAAAGAAAGTTTCATGTGACTCAACCTTTTAGCAGTTGTCTGTGTCAGCAGCAGACTGCACACTTGCCATGGTCAGTGCTGTGTGTGCAGATGGAAACCCAAGGGACTTTTGCTTTAAAACAGCAGAGTCCATCATTAACTGCTGATAAAGATGTTGAAGGCCAGCTGCTCAGTTATAGCTGGGTCTAAAACATAGGATGAATGATGAAATTTAGTCCAATTTTTACAACTGCATGTCTGCATGTCCAGTTAAACACAAAAACACAGTATGGACCTGTCTTATCTGTTCTTTTGTGACATAACAAACGGTCACTCCAGTCTTAGATTCCTATCAGGTGTGCAGTTTCTCTCGCTCCAAAAGCAGTTGCTAAAATGATTGTATTTGTGCTCCAACATGATATTGCCTCACTTTCCCTGATGCTCTACTCCAGGGAGTTTCAGAAGTACTATGAGTTGACTGCTGCAAATAACTTCACCCTTTTGGTATAGGACAGCCACCTTAACTACCAGCCTATAATCCAGTATCCGGTGCCTACTGTGCCATCGCATGCCAAGGCAAACACGCCTGAGGAGAAACTGGTTGCATTTAGAGACTAATAATCGAATCGTCCGGCTCCCCAACCCCCAGCCTACGTTTCAATCTCTGCCAATAATATTTCCGTTGCTGCATTTTGATAATGGGTGCAATCAAAGTTCAAAGAGAAGTCATGCCTGCCCTTGATAAGCACTGCTCAATATTTACTGTGGTCGTTGGCAGAGCTACTGCCGCTGTCGGATGCTGTGTTGGCGTGCTGTACACACCGTTCTCCCGAAGAGGCCGGCGAGAGGACCCAAAAAGGGAGCGGCACCGGGAGCTGCACATTCCAATGGGTCTCCGACAGAGGCGAGGAATGCTGATGCTGGACTTAGTCACATGCTGGCTGAAGGAAATGTGGGAGGCATTTACTAATTCAGTTTTGGAGACAGAGAAGACAAAGTTATGAAATGAAACATGATCACCTTTTTCAGACATGTAGGTGATATAAAGTATGTCACCACCCTTGTATCACGGACAGAAGAACAAAAATGATATTTACTCACATGAAATTGTTAAAATGTACCCATAATAAGCACACACTGATTTAGACCACCAACCCCAAGAACAAGTAACATTGTGTTTATCACATGGTTTGCAAACCAGACCCATAATTTACCACCATCATATCACTCATCAGCCACACATAAAAGTTCAATCAGACTTGACCCGTAAAATCATGCTTCTCTGATGACACTCAGATTTTACACCAAACCCACAGTTACTAGTAGCAACCTAATGGTCTTAAAGGTCAAAGCACTTTTAATCTGTGGTCACAGGTGAAATGAGCAGATATGCTCTTTTATGACTTTAACCTTGTGGCACATGGAGTGAAATGGTCAGCAATTAGAGAGCATGATAGTGTAAATGGAAAAGTAAAAGAGCTGGCAAAGCCCTGTGAAATATTTAACCTTCTCCACTGCTTAAGTTTTTCTTCAGTCATTCAAATAACTCTGCCGGTTAAGAAGCGGCAAAACTGTTAAAGATCATTAAGAGACACATTTGTATTATAAATTGCTGTTATGTTTCTCACACTTATTCGATTTAGGGAGATAAGTACATACAAACATGACTCATTCTAAGAAACAAGCTACTATGTTAGCTAGTTGATGATACAAAATGCAGCATGCAAAAAAGCAGCTTTTTTGTTTATTCCTATATCAAAATATTGCTAATAGCCTATTGTCTACTCAAATATTTGAAATTCAAGACTAGGTGAAAAAAATTAACTTTTTTAGCAGAATACAAACATGGTTAACTCACTGTACTTTGTATGTGCTTCACTTGTAAATAGTTAAGTGCTGTAGTAATAGCCAGACAGATCTGCAGTGGGCACAGCTCATCAAGCTGCTCTCCCATCAACCCTGTTCCTTCGAGTGGGCATAGCCAAAAGGTGAGAGATTCATCAGTCAAGCCGCTCATGTCAGTGAAGCAGATTTAATTTGTCAGGCAGTGTAACCTTCAGGCTACATTACAGTGGCTCACATGTATCTTTGGAGTCTCACACGATTCCATAAGTGATGGGTTTGCAAACCACTATAACACATGGGCGAGGCATCATTCACTCAAGTGAGCCTTCAGTGCAGCTCAGACCAACTCACTGTGAAAATATCACCTGGAGCCATGTTGGAGAATATGTTACAGATTTGCATCTATGTCCAAAAACAGAAGCATCTTGAAAGGGCAAATTAATTTTATCAACAATCTCAGTGGCAGAAAATGAAATGCAAGCATGAAAAAATAACTTGGACTTCTTACACCATTTTATTGAGCAAAAACGTGTATCAGCAAGATAAAATACTCTTATGCACATTAATATACAACAAATTCCATTTTTTCCAGTAATGTCTCAGCCCACTGTACAGGGTGATGAATTCATGCAGTGCAAAGGCTTACATCCCTGGAAAACCAAGAGATGCTGCATACATGGTAAGTTGAACCATCAAAGCCCAACAGCATGCTTTCTCTCGCCCTGCTCACCATGGTGCAGCAACTAAGTAGACAGCATCTCTGTGTGACCTCATTATGGGTTCAAAGGTCCTCTGACTCAGGGATGAGCACAGGCTCAAGGGAAACGGTATGGAGGGGGACTGGACCGCCCGCCGACACCCACCCCATAGCAGATCTGTTGAAGGAGGGTCGATTTACCGCTGTGTCCCCTTGGAGCTCAGGGTAGTCAGGGACGGGTTCCAACTGGAGGGGCTTGATGGGAGCAGGTCTGGGTGCCTTGCTGAAGCCACCGAATGGGGTTGCCACCCTGGAGGTGACAGAGAGACAGTGTTTTAACAGTAGTCGACATGTGCTAATGAGAGGGACTGAATTGACATTTGAAGTGATGCAACTAATTAAAGCCAAGTAAAGCCTAGGGGACATAATCTAAGAAATAGCTGCTTAGAGTGAGAAGCATATTTTTGCACATTGTGAGCTAGATGAAGGGCAGTACTTGTTTTGCTTACTCAGCATTCGTACGCAAGATTATGTCAATTTTTAATAACAAAATATCACAATTATCATCTCATGAATAAAAAGTTGAATTTATATGTAACAAAAAACACCCTTGCTCAGTTCAGTCCACTCAGGGATTTGCTGCTCCAGCCACCCTCTGGTATGACCAGTATAATCAAAATTAGTGAGTAAGTTTTCTGATTTTCTGAATCATGGTCAACAACATTTACCATCATCCAAATATTCACATTTCAGTTTACATGAGTCTGCTTCTTTAAATTTGGTATTTACACAGTCTCTTCAGGTTTTCTTTAGTTATTTAAATAACTCTGTCGGTTAAGAAGCAGCAGTAAACTTACAAAAGTATTAAAGACCATTAAGAGAGGAATTAGTATTATATGTTGCTATATTTCTCACACATATTCCATTTAAGGCGATAAGAAAGTACATGCAAGTGTAAATTGTTAAGTGCTGACTTGATGTCCACCTGTAAGGTTATTACCTGTTGAAACTTTTGAATCCTGGTAGGTCCTGTCGGGGCTCTGGCTCAGGTATGCGGGTGATGAGAGTGTCAGCCAAGGCTGGGTCATTGATAATGGCCTGCTCCCAGGGTGAGTGGTAGGACTTCGGCACAGCTGTACTGTTGAACTTCTCTGGAGGGATGTCTTTCAGAGGACCACCATACCCTGGGTAGGTTTATAGCACAGACAGTGATTGTAAACAAGGTTTTGTCAAATAAAGAACACTCATTAGTTTCTCCATTCTTTTTTTCAGTTTATTAAATGTATCATTTTTATATCTATTTATTTATATTTTTCAAGTGAAATCTGTTTTTCCAAAACAATTCTGCTGCCAGAGTTGGGTATTTCCCGAATAGTTGGATATAATGAAGGGAAACTTAAGAGCCAAATTTGAAACAAGAAAACATGCTGTCCAAAGAAAGCGGATCCTTCCCTTAAATGTCCTTTTATCTAAAACGATTAAAAGCTAGTCAGCTGGTTATGAGTAAACTTGAGGAGGAGTGTGTGCAGTTTGCTGATGTCTCATCATATGATTTCTCAGTACTGAAGTAATAAAAAGTCGAAGTTGTCTTTTTTTTAAGCTTTGAAGTAATTAACATTGTCTAAAATGTAATCTTTTTATAACATATGAAATATAATCTTTTTAAGGTTCATTTTATATACATATATATGTGAATATATAACTCATTAACAACAGTCTGAGTGCACAACATTGCAATACCTTTCACACATTTTCTTTATCCTTTCTTAAAGTTCACAGCAAAACAAATCAAGAAGCAGCTTCCCCGCATTTCTGTGTGTTTGTGTATGTGCAGGCCTCCATGTATGTCTCCCCTCGAAGTCTATGTGTGTTGATGGGAGAGGCCTATCCAAAGCACTATACTTCAAACCCAGTGCTTCACTCAGGGGGGGCTTGCAAGCTCAGGCATTACATAACACGGGGCGTCGTGTCACGTCCTAACCTCTCACAATGAACAATCCCCCTTCCTGAGTTTATGTTTTGCCCTGAGGAGGAAGCAGGAGAGACCAAACAGACTTGTGGGGAAGTTTACAGATTTTGGGGGGAATCTATTACAAAACACTGTGCAAGAGACTTTCTGAGGCCAATGAATATTTTTCTTGTGGTTGGACATTTTGGCTAAGGTCATATTTTGGTGGGCAAAGACACACCCAGTGCTATGCAGACTAGGTGGAGATGAAAGAGGAATCCCAAAAAACTCTGGAAGGACAGAGAGAAAGGCCTGGCTTTTTGTACATAACGTTTTTTCTTCCTAGTTTTCTAAAACATCCAAATGGTACCACATTTAGAAACATGGTCCTGTAACGAAAGACACACTTGATATTATTCTATGCTTTGTTTTGAAAATGAACGGATGGTGAATTATTAATTGTCAAGCTAAAACTTTCAGCATATTATCTGCCATTTTGTCTTATTTTAGCTCAACTAGAACGTGGAGTGTGTCTCACCATAGCCTGGTTAAGACATGTTGCTGCCTGGCACAAGGAACATGGACCCATGGGTGGAATAATGTGCTATTTTAAGAGTTCTTACCATTTGATACCTGACACACACTTTGGCCTGATTTCTGCCACAGCTGGAGTGACTTCATTCAGACACTGAAGGTCGGTGTCTGGTCCTGAGCACCAGAAATAACACCCCGGCCCTGTGTAGACATACTCATCCCTAAATCAGTATCGGTTTTGTGTCAACTGGGCAAAATTGAGATACGAAGGAGGATGTGAGTGAAAAAAAAGCTGATGGTATCTGTGGCACGAGAGGCAAACAGGAAACACTTCCCGCAGGGTATAACTCAACATTCTTTTAAAAAGATGGTCAAAGCTGATACTAACACTGAGGGTTAAAATAAATGAAAAAAATAGGTGGGAATGAGAAAAAAATGGGGGAATGTGCAGGAGTAGACTTGAAACCAACGAGTAGGATGAAAAGAAAAAGACAAAGAACGAAAGGAGACAGGCAGAGAGAGGGAGAAGAAAATGTGTAATCATATTCTGCCTGAGGCCAGCAGATTCCAGGCAAGAAGAAAATGTTTTCCCACTTGATCAAAGCCAGCGTGAGTACAAACAACGAAAAACTGTTGAATCCTTATCAAAACACGGCACATCCAGTGCTTTGTGGTGAGCACATCCACACAGTCTATGCAACAGGAGCAGGACCATTTCCCATGAGCTTTGCACTACATTCAATATATTGAAATGTTTTTGTTTTTTTTAAACTGCTCAACCAAAGAGGAAGTTCAGTATGACAAAATTATACCAGACATGTTAATGAAGCCGAAGCAGTGCAGGATATAACAGTGACAATCTCAGTTAAAATACTCCTCCTGGACTTTATCAGTGACGTAACAAATGGAAAGTTGCTCCAGAGTATTGTTCTGCAGAAACAAAGGCTAAGTACGGTCACTGAGTTGGATATAAGTCAACTGGTTTATCGAAGCCAACCTTAGCTACACTATGTCACCACTGCAATGTTTTTTGGGTCCTTGAAATGTACTGGTGTTCCAGGACATTGTATAACCAGGTTGACCTACCCGGGGCAATACTGTGTGGATTCGGCACCATTCTTGTATCTGGTGTGTCGGACGGCACTTTAGGTGGCTGGGCGACCCCCAAGTTGTTCTCGCCGCTGTTCCCATTCACAGTTTGGGAAACCATTGCATTCTACAAGGAAGATGGAAGAGGTGAGTTGAGCTTCAAAGAACATTTAAAAACAATTTTCTATCTGTTTTGAGAGATTGAAAGCTCCTTGTTGACAAAACAAGGTCAATTTAGCATATTTTCTGGAGCTTTTGGCCATTTCCTCAGCAGATGGAGTTTCCCAGTTGTCATGGAAATGTACAGATATTTTGGCCTCTTGGGGGCAGAGGAGACAAGCTGTAACACTGACATATAATCAGTTTTTAACTTGATAATTGAGCACATCCAGGAAATAAGGGGCACTATTCATTTGGTGTTGTGTTTCTGGCAATCAGACAAACTCTCCCGTTAGCTCAGTTAAAGGACTTCTGAGTAAAATATCTGGCAAATTAGTTTCTAAATGTTCCACCTTCTTCATCTGCTAGTCGCTAACTCTGTCTGCCATATTGGTGCTGGGCAGGTAGAATACTGTGGATTTATCGAAGTTTTGCACTGTCAACAGCTGCCTGCTACAGATGGAGACGACTCTAATTAAAGCGTGAGAGTGGATCAAAACAATAAAGCTACGGGTCCGAAAACAAGAACAAGACTTGAAAGCAGAGCTGAACGGAATTGAAGAGACAGGTGTTAATTCTCTGTGGATTTGTCACTACGAGCCACACCTTTCACGCGCACACATTCGTTTGAGCCACAGTAAATGTGATAAATGTGAAGATTATGTGATATATTCCCAAAAGTGATGAACAAAAATTATATATTGAACATCTACATTTCCTTGACGGCTGAGAAAAACACAGTCCACTGAGAAAGATTGTGTAACACTGGGACCTTATGACATTCTTTTATAATTTTTTAACATATTTAGATTTATTGAATTAAAATGCAAAATGATTTGCATGCACAGTAAATTGTGGCGCCACAGCTTTATTGATTCCAATTGAAACAGAATTTTCTGGTTTTCAGTGTTGCTTATTTTCATGTGAACTGATTTTTACATGTTTTCCAAAAACAGCAAGAGGCAGAGAAATGATCTACTTTTCCTTAACATTATAAACATTATGATTGTGGGCTAGGAAGAAATCTGCTGCAGCCCATGCATCCTGCTTTCATCCCTCTGAAAGATATTTATGATGATTTACTCCAGGACTTCCTCAGGAAATGTTGACAACTTGAAACAAAACCCCTCCGTTGCCCCGAGCAATAAACAATTCAGAGATATCTCAGTTCTTCTCACATCAAAGATGAGGGGGGGGGGGATCTTCCCTGGAGCATAATAATTATTTCATGCATGGACTTCAAGAGGGCAATACAAAGTACACAAGGCCACCACACAACTAAATGAAAGAGGATATAACTAGTGCTGCTAATTAATTAGATATAACAAAGAGAAACTTAGTTAGCTTATCTTGATTCAGTTTTACTGAGAGCTTTGGTACCTAAATTGCTTTATGTGTGACCAGGTCGGTCTACTGCTGGGAAAAGAAAATGCTGACTTGGCACACTGCCGTTACATATACAAAGGGACATTAATAAAGCTACTTAGGACCAGTTGGGTGGACTTTCACAACTACTATTCTGTGTCGCTCCATGCCTGTAGCATGAGTCAAATAAACACTTCAAGTGCTTAATCTTTACCACATATGCTTTGCCAGGATGTAAAGTGTTGTGCGTATGCTTTTCATAGGATAGAGGCAAAACATGTGGTGAAAGTGGAGGACTGTGCGTGAAGAAAACACGCTCTGCAGTGTGAAACGCTTACAATAAGTGCTTTATCAAAGTGTTTTTTAATAGTTGGCTGTATCCACATTGATCTACCATTAATTTATGTGCATTAAAAAAAAAAAGTTTTGCAAGGAAGAGATTCGGCGTATTTCCAAAAATGTCTGTGTACTCTTGTAACAACACAATTTAGACAGAATTGACTTGACAAGATTTGTTCATTCATTTGATTACTGCATCACCACTTGTGCTTACATTGAGCTGCTTGTTGTTTTCATTGCGCGTGCTCTCAAAAGTGTATTTTTCTGAGCGTCTCTGGCGTAGTTTGAAGAGACGGGAGCCTCGGTTTGAGGCATAAGACAGCTCGTCCAGCATGATGTCCTTAGGCACGCTCATTTTCTTCCCAAGATCCATCTCTATATCTGGAAACAAAGAGACAAGCAAAAGAGCTTGTGTAATATAATATATACCTGCAAATTGATCTGATTTTTGACAAGACAAACTTCTTTTCCCATCTCCTTTACTCACACATATCAAACTTCATGGAGCACAAATTATATTCACTCATGTGGTGGGGGGAGAAACCCTTGCTGCAAAAAAAGCCATCTACATGGATTGCTGACTTGGTATTCCTGCCAATATGATGAACGAGGAATTATCTTCCCCCGTAATCCACTCATGTCCAGCGCTTGTTTTGTGGTTAGCGCCGCGTGCTAGCTACTGCATGCTGATCATGGAGATGTCACAGGCCTATATCCAAGTGTGAGGTGCATAATTTGCCAGAATATCTTTCAGCTGTCAGTAGCCTTCAGACCCTCCCTATCCCAGCCACATAGTTGTCCTCATCCTGAAATAGCGTGTTCAAAGGACAACGACAAAAGGATTAGTTACTTTGGCCCATAAAAGTATTCATTTCCTTATTTATAGTCAGGGTCGTATAAGGGAGGGTTGGCAACTGCTGCACTGGCAAATGGTGGGCTCATACTTTCTATTATATGAATGTGGCAGTGTCCAGTGCGTGTGTGTGCCGGGCAGGGTGAGCTGGTGTTTACAGTAAAGTTAATGTCTGAAAATGAAATGTTTACTGTAAGCTATGGTGTCAAATCTGCGTCTATGTTGCGATATGTGATAAAAACAGAAAGAAGAGGGGTGAAAGGAGCAGGATGTGAGGAGTATGAGAGAAGGTGAGATGGAAACAGAAGCAAGGAAAGGATGCAATAAGAGAAAGAGAGAGAGACTGAGAGGTCAGAGGGATTCGAAGACCAGGAAGTGAAAAGGAAATGATACAGCTACCTTCCTGGGCTTGAACCTCCCTGCAGATTGCTGCCGCCTGCATTTTCCTCTCCCTGGTTGTCATGGTGGAAAACTGTGACATGGCTGCCCCTGGGGAGTCAGGGGTGAGGCAAAAAGTCACAGGAGACAGCACACATCAGTACAGCCTGTTCCAATGTTCAAAGATACACAAAAGCAAGACAGCACGGTCGCATGTTGGCCATCGATTATTCCACATCAAGCTTCCACACTTCGCACAAAGACCCACTGAAGCAAATAGAATTTATTGGGGCAGTGAAAAGGGCAAAGTTAGCACATCCCTTTAAATAACCTTGGGCTGTTAAACGCCAAGCATATGCTCTTCAGACATGGCAACCAGCTGTGTCAGGGGTCTGAGAATCAATATGTTTGAAATTACCCAAGTGAGCTGAAAGGACACAGATAGAGAACATGGTGCTGTCACAGCAAGCACGTGAGACAGTGGATGAAATAGCACAGTGGAAAGTTCACACCAAGGTGTCAGTGAACACAACACAAATGTTCCTTTCCAATCCAAAATCATTTTCAGTTCTCCTGATGGAACAAATGAAGGAGCATTTCATAGCAAATGCCGAAGTCTATTCACTGTGAATACTACTTCATCATTTGGACTCAGAAGATAAAAGACAAGTTTAATTTTTATTTTAAGAAATCCATTTAAGAATCCTATCAGTTTTATGTATATTCATTTTTAAAGATATTAAGCAAATGATCAACATAAGCATGTTTTAAACATGATTCATGAAGACTTCCTGCTGTTAAATCAGGATATCCCCTATATAGAAATGTCAAGCAGTAACACAAAATATGAATTAAAAAAAAGAAAGAAAGAAAAAAAGACAATTCTGAACTAAAACTCAACTGTGTACATGGCAAGCTGTGTGAGTGACAGGGAAATGTAGAGGGAACAACAGCAGGTGGTAGTGAGATTCATGCTTGATTCAAAGTGTCATGTTAGAACTAGACAGCACACCTGTGGAGAGCCCTTGTGATGGCTTACCTGTCCTGAAGGACCCTCAGGGGGTAGTCTCAAATTGTGCCTGTCTCCTCAGGGTAGGAAGTCAGAAAGGTGAGAAGCAAGAGGGTCAGTGCGACCCGTGTGGGTGCTTGCACTTCCCGGCACTGTGGTTTGTCATGGAGGGGGCTGCACCCTGAACAGACTGAGTGACTGAATGAGTGGGTGGGTGGATGGGTGTCAGTTGATCAGTTGTCATTGGTATTTAGTTCACAAGCGGAGGGTAGTCTAAATTTAGAGCACTGCCACCAGCCTACTGCTCACTTGGCCCTCCATCTGTCTCTCTCTCTGCTAGTGTCCTTACAGTAGCTCAGGATGGTGATTCCCAGCCAGGGGTAGGCCTGCTTCGGGGTACTTTCACTGTTGCCAGCGTATGCGGAAAGATGAAATAAATACTTTAAAGGTTTAGTGTCTAATATTTCTGAGGATCTATTGACAGAAATACAATATAAGATTCATAACTGTGTTTTCAGTGGTGTATAAAGACCTCAGATAATAAAGCATTATGTTTTTATTACCTCAGAATGAGCCATTTATCTCCATAACTGAGGGTCCCCCCTTCCATGGATGTCGCCACGTTGTTTTCGTCATGTTTCTACAGTAGCTGAAAACAGACAAACAGCACTACAGACCGTGTTTGTCAGTGCATTCTTCTTCATCTACTTCTGGTACAATTCAGGCAGTGCAGACTCTCATCACTATATTGAATACGTATTTTCGAAGAAGAAGAAAAACTAATAATATACAGCAGGGGTTGGCAAAGTTTTGCATGAGAACAATATTTGGATGAGAATATAAGCCATAATATTGGCTTGCATCAACATGTTGTTTAGTTAGCTCAGTTGGTAAGGTGCATGACTGACAATGTAAGGGTTAAGAGTTTGATCCTACTGTGAGACAATTTTTTCCCCCTCTCCTCAACAAATGGATTTTACAGCGAATGTCTCATATCACGGCATGTGCTGCACTGTTTTTGTTTCAGTGTTTCCATCAACCTACAGACACTTTTGCAATTCCCCCGTATCTGCAGGCAGAGGACATTTAGGTCATGTTCTCTGGCGGCTCTTTCAGAAGTGTGTCAAGCAGGCTTCAGACTTTTTTATGTCATTTAAAAAAAAATAAAAGCTCAGTTCAACTCCAATAGTGCATTTCAGTAAACAAGCTTTGAAAGGTTAGGAGACAGTGGTAGACTGGACAGATGGGTGCAATTCACAAGCCTCACCACTAGATGCCACTAAATCTTACACAATAATCCTTTAAATAGATAACCTAAATGTAAGCAGTTGAAACAGATAGCTAAAAGTAATGGAAAACCAAAGTTATAACTATTAGCTAAAAGTAGGGGATAAATGGTTGCAATAACTAAATGTATGTACAAAGTTTAGACAGAAGCTAAAAGTAACAGATAAATGTTTGACATAGGTAGGCCTAGCTAAAAGTATGTACATAAAGCTGAAATAGATGGCAACAATTAATAGATACATGTTTGAAATAGGCAAAAATAGCCTAAGTTAATGGCTTTACATGGCTAAAAGGATAAACAATTTAACCTCTGGCGATAAATGATTAGCCTAAAATAATGGATAAATCATTGAAATAGCTGAACATAAAGGATAAACGGTAATAGTTTGATAAATGTATGGGATAAATGGTTAAAATACTTGGACACAAGTAATGGGTAGACAGCTAAACGTAATAAATGCTTGAAACGTGCAGCTTCAGCCAATCCAAGAGGTAGTGCCAAAAATGCATACTTAACCAAACAGACCTGAATATTAGTTAATTTATACAAACAACATATTGTAACAACCAGTATTATTTCCATATGTATAGACAATTCATAGTAAAATAATATCCAGTTTCAAATTAATTAAAATAATCCTATTTGGAACATGATAGCCTATTTGTTTGGGAACCACTGACACTAGAGAAAGGCTAATAATCTGCTGCAACTTTGTAGCATTGCAAATAAAGTCTACATGAACTGTAAAGCACCAACGGGATGAAACCCCTCTTAGAAATCCCTGACAAAGCTTTAACATCAAAAATAAAGTTGTATCAGCTGCAATTCTCTTTGTCTGCACTCCAAAGTTGCAGTACACAGCCAACAATAAATATATTCAGGGACATCCAGCATGGGAACACAGCTCCCTCAGGCCCTGATGCCCAATCAGATACTATTTGTTTTAAAAGCCATTATGTGATACAGGAGGGACCAAACCCTAACAGGGGTCACTCACCTTATAATCCAGTCACTCGGTTTTAATTGACCTTGCTAAATTAAATTTACCTCCTATATATTTCTTTACTTGGTAAAAGAGACAAATTAAGGAAGACAGATTGAGTTTGCAGCACTCTGTGGGGCAGGGAAGCATAAGGTATGATGTTCAAAGGAGCAAGTTCATTGACATACTGCAATGTCTCGCATCAGGATAACTATGCCTATAATCAAAGTGAAATATTAAAGCTATGTGTGTTGCACTTTATGATTGTTCATACTCTGATTCAAGCGCCACTCTTCTAACAGCTTTTGAATCCCGCACAGCATATTCAAAATCTAAATTGGTAGGGAAATAATTTCTGTTTATCCTCTCCCTCTGTGTCCTTATCTCTCATACACTAATGGTTCAGCTACAGTGGGTACCCACTGTTATTATGTAACTGGTGGTCACCATGGGAACGTGTCCCCACCAACCCCTCGCAGCTCCCACAGCTGGATACGGAGCGAGCGACCATTCAAGACAACACATCATGCAAAAAGCTTTATGGGATGGTACAGCAAGCAACAAATGGCCCAGAGCCAAGTATATTATGTTTGCAAAAGAGAGGAATGAAACAAACACACAGTGCAAGTTGTGAAATAGTGCTATTTGTACCATTTATTTTGTAAAATGCTTTGTGTGAAACCATATCAAAATTACTTTGGAGCAGAAATTGATTACTGGTGTTTTTTATGACCATAATAATGCTTTTGAATGGAAGCAGTACAGTGTAATTATCACAGATACACTATAGTTTTTCAAGATGTTCAGTGAGTCAGGTGAGACAACACAATGCTGTGTGATAAATCTTATTCATGTTTATGAGACTGCTTGGTGTGGATCATATTAGGACATTATTTACACTCTGTGGAAACACCAACCTAAGTCTTTGGAGATGATAACAAGTCTATAGCAAAATCCCAAATCAAATGAAAGCCACAAACCTATTACATACTGTAAGCAATTCTACCAGTGTCATAAACTATCTTAATAAAATATCTTTTGTAGTCATAATTAGAATACATCAACATTCTCCAATTTAACATTGTTCTTCACTCAACTACAACTCAACATTGTCCTCCTTCATACTGCATCCTATTTTTTTCATACACTGCACTGGAATGTGACAATTCATTTGTTTTTCAAGATGCCCTAAGAATAAACAGTCTTGGAAACTGTTAGTAGAAAAGAAGCTGCATTTTCAGCTTCTCGTCTTCCATCTCTGAGTAGTTAGTGGCCACATGCTAATGTATTAATTAAAATGCACCTGGTAAATAAGAACATTCATCTCACTTATTAGATCTTACATAACAACATGTCCGCCCATAACATGCTGAGTTATAGCCCTAACCTTTCCCCAAGTTTCAAACAAAACCATCAAAAAAAGAGAAGAGAGAGAGAGAGATAAAAGTGCACAATCACTGCAAGAACCAGCATGCTAGATACGTACATATCAGAAAATGAAACCAGCATGAACAGGAAATCCATCCACAAGGTGAAAACAATTCAAAAGATAATCTTCACTTCTAACTTACTATAGGATGGGTATGTCACTGTCTACCTTCCTCTCTATTCCGAAAGGTTCACTGAACAGTCAACAGTTACTGTTATCTACAGATATACTGTCACTATACAATAATCAAATCCTTCCACTTATTTTGTACTAAACATGTCCATTCACATTCGTTATATCCATTCTGAACAACATACTAATTGTCTCTTCTGATAAACTACAGGTCCACTTCGGTGTAAGCTAGAAAGCTGTCAGTTACACGTTACTAAAGTCTCCGTACATGGAGTGATCATCTTTTTTCACATTTGATTATGGCATGTAAATGTTTTATCTAAAATGTTTTATACTAAAAATTTAACAGTATAACAAAGAAAGCATTTTTCAAATGTTTGAATGTGTTATGGAATTAGTGAAACTTGGGATTTTACTTATTAAGGTTACACAGGTTCAGTTGTGTCCTACCGCTTCCAACTCCAAGTGTTGCTGGTGTACACAGACTTGTAAGTTTGTTTTCCCAACGGCATCTTGTACTCAGGGCTGGACACTGACAACCCCAGGTTTGCATCTGCCACAGACCTCTGAGGCTGCCACTGTCTGGGCAGAGACCTGTAACCAGCATGACCGGCAGGGGTGGAGACAGCGTTCCTTGTTGGAGACAGAAATGATGGTAGAGGAGCTCGGCTCTGACTGTGGCTTTGGCTCCAGGTCTGGCTGCCTGTTTTCTGTGGGGCTTGGTAAGAAACCCTGGCCTTCCACTCTGTTGGCGGCTCAGGCAGCATTTTGCGCTGAGCTGCCAAGCGGACGTTTGAGGCGAGGGTTTGCTGGAGGTTCTGGAAAGCAAAGGCTTCATCCACCAGGCCCAGGGGATGCCGGGAGGCAGCCTCCCAGGGCGTAGGGGGTTTGTGGCCCTTCTCCAGCCAGGATGACTGCCTTGCTGGGGGAGTTGTGGAGGTCTGAGCCGAAGGCTTGGGGGAAGAAGAAGCCGAAGCTGACTTCTGGCCTGTGGATGGTACTCTGGCTGGTGGGGAAAGGGAGTAGCTCCTGCCAAGTGCCTATAAAGAAAGATCCAGACATGTTTATTTTAGTAAGGGCATTTTTGTTTGGCTGAAATCAAATCAGCTTGGAAAACATTGGAAAGAGATTCACTCTTTGTCAACACATTTCTTTTAAGAGCTTTATCAAATTAGCTTTTTATGTTTACATTGTTCTCTGTTCTTGATTCTTTACATATGGATATGTCAAACCATGAAATAGAATGCAAAATAAATTGACTTATAAAGCTCTAAGAAAACCTACTGTTTACTTGATTGTCCATTCCACAGTAATCCTCCTCAACCCAGTGATTTAGCATTTGTGCCAACAGATTGGACTGCCTATTATTTCTTAGAACAACTGGTTTATGAGAGGGCATGGGCTTCCTTGAATAAGTCACATTCCGTTTGCTTTCACTGGATATGCTTTACTAGACAGCAACATTTTGACAGTATGACTATGAGACAGACATGGGTTATGTGGGATGACAAAGCACCTCTGCACTCATCATTGTCTCTGACAATACACTCTGTTATACATGGCAGACGTGCGGAAAAAAGGCAGTGCTGCCATCATGTGGAGAAAGAGGTGTAAGTTCACCGCGTGGCAAGAGGTGGCAAAAATGACACAGAATAGAAGACAGCGCTGTCATTAAACAGAAAAATGTAGCTGAATGAGTAAAGGGGGAATAAATTATCTGCTGACTCGGGCATCTGCCTGTGGAAGCATTATCCTGGATTAGGACAGACACAAGAATATGTGAATAATTAGTAGACAATCTTACGTCATATTTCCATATTTACTGAAGGTGATTTTCTAAATGACTATATAGTTGCCTACTATACTTTTCTATGTCTAGCTGGCAGTCTCCAGAATTTAACATATATTTCAGAAATGGGTCTCAGCTGGTCTGGTGTCCATGATGATTTATGGTGGGGCCATGGTAGGAGTTTCTTTGGGATCCCAGGTCTATAAGAAAGTATATTTGAGAGAAGAGGTATTGAGGTATTGGGGGTCAAGTCTAACCATTTTAGTTAGAATCGTTGGAAGAATCATTCCTCCAAGTTCTTTCAAAATGCATGAAACAACATGTATATACATTTCAGCAAGGGCCACTCACTTGACCTCCAGATTTATCCAGTGGGGTCGCCTGTATTCAGTGAAGTCACCAATCTAATAATAACCTTTGTACATGCATCATCAGGTTGACATTCTGCAGGGATGTGCTTCTTAAGCATTCACCTGTTGTAAAAGTAGGTGATTTGGATAATGAGGGGTTTCTGGCTGATGTTAAAAAGCTCTTTGTACAGTGTATTTCATTCAATTTTATTGTCATTTTAACCACTGCTTTTGCAAAAGGATATTTGGTGTTGGTCTAATTTAATGGTAACTGATTAATTTGTAGCTGGAATGTCTGTCTGAGTTAATAGAAAGTAACTTAGTCATAACTTTGTATTTATAGGACAGGCGGAGAAGTGGTGTAATTAACCAAGATCAAAAGAAAAGAGACTAGAAATAGAAGAAACCCAAAAAGCATGCTCAAAGGACAAAAGAAAGGAAAGCCAAATAAGGATAAAAGACATTTTAATGGCACTGCAGTGAATCACACAGAAAGTGTACTATGAAGAGAAACAAACAAAGGAAAAGAAAAAGAAAAGAACATGAAGAACAAAAGCAGCCCTGTACCAAAAATATATTTGTGAACATTATGGAGCTGGATATCCTTTCAATAATTCTTCTTTTGTATACAATTTATCATCTATTCTTATAAAACAAAACCTGGAGACGATGCACAGAAGAGTGAAGCTAGTGGAGTGGGCAATAATGTGTATTTTTCTGTTATCAGAAAAAATACTGCGAGGGTCTAAGATATAGTAGCATTCACTGGCTTGAGTTGAAACTTAAGCCTACTATATCTGGACCTCAGCACTGCCTCTCATGAGGCAGTTTAAATATAGTACCTAACATGATGCAACAGCTGGTAAAAAGGTTAAAATAAAATGAACTCATGTAAGCAGGTGTTATGGCAAAGAGGAATAAATGTGTACTAATCAAACAATCAAGAAACCAGCGTTAGTTAGTTACTTTTTGTGAGGAGTACTGCTGTATTCTCTGGGTTTCACTTGCAACACCACAGTTATTACATAATTGCTGTACTTATGACATCACTGACAAACTGACAAATTTAGCCTTCTGCTTGGTATCATTTCAGCCCACAGACCCCACCCTTCTCCTTCACTACTTTATTTTTACGTTACTCATTTTAATATTCTTTTATTGACCTTTATTTCAATTTGGTATGTTTTTTGTTTTGATTGTTAGTTTATCAAATAAGATTAGAAACATTTAGTTTTTTTCTTCTTTTCAAAAATCAACTTCCTGTTGTCACTGTCCGATACCATTCTTTCATAACGTTTCTTTTTTTCACCGCACTTCGTTCTTTAAATACTTACCGAGAATCGTGTTCCCCTACATTCTTATATAGCCATCACTTTAGAATCTTTTACATATAATGACATTGATTAGTATGCATATGTACCATTTTCTATTAACATGTTAAAATGTACATGCTTTATAAAGAAGCATCTGGCTCCTTTTTGTCTGGTAAGAAACAGTTCTTATTCTTATGTTCTTAATATGTTGGTGATGCTATCCACATTAGCCCAAAACTCTGAAAACCATCAAGCTCTGTCCTATGACACTAATACTATCAATGAAGATAGCCATTGCAAAAGCAAGTGTAAGTGCTCAAAATAGTCCCCCAGGCAGAGGACTGCAAGAGCACCAACCACCTTTGACTTAAGCAGACATCAAGTCTCATGATTCTACCAGAATCACTCTTTATCAACTGCTGTAGGCTTCCACACCTGAGCTGAGCTCTTTTTAGCTGTAAATTTAGGTTTAGGAGCTGCTGCAGTGTTACCACCTGATACAGACTCAGGCCTTGCAGGTACAGGAAAACTAGGAGCAGCATAGCTACTTGGAGGCTGTGGCTGGTAAGGTACAGAGGGAGGTGCCAAGTAGGGAGGGCTATTAGCTGGTTGGTAAGGGGCTTGTGGTGCCTGTTGGTAGGGAAGGTTTGGAGACTGAGGAGTTTGGAGATGATAAGCAAGTGGGCTGGGTTGCTGATACTGTTGGTTATATGCTTGCTGGTATGGACCACCGGAAGGTTGTTGATAAGGATTGGAGTGAGGATAAACATTAGCAGGGTTTTGCTGATAGTGGTTGTCATGCATAATAGGCTGCATGGGCATCCCAAAGGCTTGGTGGTTGTATGGAGCATTAAATGGTCCAGCTGGCTGGATGGGGGCCATTTGCTCATATCTAATTGGTTGGTTTTCAACAGGTGGATTAGGAGGTGAACATTCGGGGTTAGATGCTTGGGGCTTGGTAATCTCGGCTGCTGGGCCAAAGGTAAAGAGTGAGGAATTGAGTTGATAGGGTTGATGCTTCATAACATCTATAACATTGAGAGGTTTGGGAGCAGGCTTTGGTTTTTCTTTGGCTTTGTTCTTGTCTTTGGCTGAAGAGCTACTTGGAGGGGCCTGCTTTGTTGCTGCTGGGGGATAAGAGGGAGACTGAATAGGATTATATGCCCGTGAAGGTGGAGCACGTACGTTGGGTGTATATTTCCACTCATTCGGTAAGGACGCAACTGGTGATGTTGACCGGCTTGCCTTGTTCGCTTGCACAGTCTCAGAGTCCACAACAAACTTCTCCATACGAGACTGCCTCTTGGCGAACATATCAGCTCCTTTTCCTCTAACGGCTGGCATCTCAAAAGCTGAACCTGGGGATGATGGGTTCAAGACAGTGGCCATTGGGTTGATGGGTGATGACGCTCTTTGACCAATGGTAAAAGAGTGCATTCGCTGTGGTGGAGGTGGAGGGGTCCGGTTTTGTGGGGCATTTTGTGGTGGATGCCAAGGTTTTGGAGAGGGTCGAGTGTTCACCATTGAGGTGGAAACATTCACAGGTGTTTGCTGTGACTGTGGTGCCCAGGCATTTACAGGTGTCTGAGGCTGAGTGTGAGCTGAAGGCCATGTATTCATTGGTGGCTGTGGTTGAGTCTTTAAAGTGGACTGTTGCCAGTTTGGCTGTGGTGAGGGCTGTGGTGGGACTGGTTGAGCCCAAGGTGGTTGATGCTGGCCTTGATTTTGCTCATGAGCCCAAGAATTAATGGGTTGCTGACCATGTTCTGAAGGCTGCTCGGCCCATGATGGTTGGGATTGAGCCTGCGCAGGTATTGGCGCCCATGGATTCAAATTGGCTTGGGGCTGCACTGGAGGTTGTGCTTGAGCGGCTTGGATCCAAGGAGGCTGAACTTGGGGTTGAGTTTGTGACGGAGGCCATGCACTAACTGAAGGTTGCTGTTGAGGCTGAGCTGACACCCAAGGTGGTTGAGGCTGACCTGGTGCTTGGGCCTGTGGCCATGCTTGTTGTGGAGACTGATGCTGTGGTTGCTGAACCCATGGTGGTTGTGGTTGGGATTCTGGTTGAACCTGTTGAGTCCAAGGAGGTTGTGCTTGGGGTTTTTGCTGGGGTTGTTGCACCCATAGTGGTTGATGTTTAGAGTCAGTTTGTGATGGCTGTGCCCATGGGGCCTGGGGCGGCTGCTGCATTGGTTGTTGAGGTTGACCCCAAGTTGGTTGCATTTGCTGCAGATTAGGCTGCTCATGAGAGTGCATCCAGGGTGGCTGAACCTGTGGCTGAGACTGTGGTTGCTCTTGAGGCTGGACCCAGGATGGCTGAGCATGTGTCTGGGCTTGTGCTTGCTCTTGAGGCTGACTCCAGGCTGGCTGTATTGGAGTGGTCCAAGTATTTGTGGGAGGTTGAGGCTGTGCTTGGGTCTGAGTAGGCTGACGTGTCACCCAAGGTGGCAGTGATGGGGACTGATTTGGAGGTGGGTCCTGGGGGTGTACTTGAGCTGGATGCCAAGAATTGGTAGATGGTTGTTGTTGTGCTTGTGTTTGTGCTGCTGCCCAGCTAGTCACAGGAGCAGGCTCAGCCTGCAGGGTAGAATTCATATGACCACTTTCCTCCAGAGTTGTCATTTGCATAGGCTGTTGTCGAGATTCAGACTCTGGGAGAGTCCATGTGTGCTGTTCCTCTGCGGGGGTGCTGGCAGGAGCCTCATGAAGGGCAGGAGGGGCTGGGGGATCAGGGGCAGGTGCAGGGGTTGGCTCTAGTTCTGGAGCAGAGGTAGTCTCTGTGGTGGGGGCTACAGCAGGTGTGGCTACACTATTTTCAGCTTGTTGAGGCATGTCCTGGTTGGTCGCTTCTATCTGTGGGGACCATGGAGGAGAGTTGGGGTTGATCACAGGCTTTGGTGCCACTGGTGGAGGAGTCTTGTGTTTAACTCGTTGAGACTGGAGGAAATTACAAGCCTCAGCCCCAAGGCTAAGGTAGTCTTCCTCAGGTCCTGACTCAAAGCCCAATTTCTTATCACTCCTGTTGAGAAGGTTAAGCAATATTGGGTTAGGTGATACTTTCGGTGCTTCCTTAAAAGTGAACATAGGCTTGCCAGTATTTCTTCTCCTTGCATCCATCAAAAGGCCAGTCTTAATTGCAGGGGTAGAAATACGCTCATCACGGGAAGCTATCTGCTCCCCTTGGCCCACAGAATCTTGATTGGTCCCACTCATTGCAGGTGAATAAGGGGTAGCCGCCATGTTTTCTATCGAGAAAGGCTTTGCAGCACGATTGCTGAAAGAACTTTGCATTTCACTGGTTTGATGTTGGACTGTGCCATTGATGTTTGAAGAATAGTGCTGCATCTGCTGCTGCTCTTGATGATATTCTTGCTGCTGATGATACAGTTGCTGTTGTTGATAATGCTGTTGTTCATACTGCTGCTGCTGCTGATACTGTTGTTGATATTGTTGTTGTTGTTGTTGTTGTTGTTCTTGTTGTTGGTAGTTCTGTTGTTGCTCATAGTATTGTTGCTCCTGATATTGCTGGTACTGTTGTTGCTGTTGGTTTTGTTGGTGTATATTTACATCCATGTAAGTATGGCTGTCTGTTGTGGACTGCATGTAGGAGTGCTCCGTTATCTTTTTTTCAGCCTCTGGCACTCCTTCCACTGGAATCCCATGGCGTCTAAGCTCCTCATGTTCAGCAGAAATCTCATCCATCCTTTGACGCCGTTGGGCAAACATTAAGGCACCCTTGCCCTTGGTTTCAGGCAAACATTCCATCTCTGCTTGGTTGTTCAGGTTCTTTTCAATCTCAAGGAGACCCCTGTCCCAGTTGATAGTTAGCACACCTTTGCTACTATGGGCATTAGCAAGGAAATGCTTGTCTATTTCAGAATTGTTGGGAGCCACAAGGGTAAATTCAACAGTGTGGGTTTCTTGTTTGTCGTCGTCGTTTTCCTTGTCGTCTTCGTCACTGTCCTCTGGTTCGTTTTCTCCTGTGCCGTAGCTCACAAGTGTGTATTTCTTGGCCCTCTGCCGATGTTTCTTGAACATCAACACCCCCTTGTTGTTGGGGTTGGGAGGAGCAGCCGTGAGAAGGAGAGCAATACGTTTACATTTGGACTTGGCCTCCTTCACCTGCTTCTCAGACTGACTCTCGCTACGCCTGAGTCCTGTGTAGAGAAGAAAAAGAAAGATTTCAGTGTTTATAATAAAGGGTCTTAGACAGGGGAATCAATGCTATTCTTTGATGTATTTCACCTGAAATTATAGGTATTGTGGAGTAAAGATCAACACAAATAATTTTATCTTTGGAGGATGTGTTTGAAAAACAATCCTTGAAACAGCTTGCTTTAATATATCTCCATTTGAAATGATTTTGTTTGTTTCAGTCCTTAAGATCACTGACTTAAGGACAACTTCAAGGCAGCCCTTGCCCACTGTGTCTGCATTGATCATATAACTGCAGCTGACTAAATTACTTCAAATTATGAATGTGGAATGTTTTTTTTAATAATATGCCCTCCTGATTATCTGTCAAAAAATACAATTATGTTTCATCATATAGACCCCAGTTTGATTTAGCACCATTTGAAGAGTGAAAATAGAACACGCATAAATAACATAGTGACAGATGACAAAATTAAGTTTTGAAAGAAAGTAAAGCAAGCCACAAAGCAATAATATTTCAGAGTAACATTACGCTTATATCAATGTAAAAACATAGGTTTTAAAAATACATCCAATGTTCTCAGTAAAGCAGAAGCAATATTACAAAACAATTATTACTATAAGCACGGTTGAACACACAATTAATATGGAATAAACTAAGCTATTAACTGATTCCTCCACATGTAATATTTATCCAGCCATATCTAAGTGCTTTTCCTCATTTGTGATTGCATTACTCCGAATTTGCTCATTCAGTTGAACATATTATAAATCATCAACCCATAAAGAAATACTGAAACTCTCTGACCTATGTCTAATGTCCTCATTTGTTCACAGACAATGAACTGCATTAAAACCACTGTTCATCCCCATAGCCAGGAACATGAACTGATAAAGATTAAAGATAGCCTACATGCAATACACCAGGACCGGAGTGTCTTTACCAGTCCTTATCTGTAAGTTCACACGCTATCCACTTAAAACCTTCTGTTCTTCTTAAGTTATTTTTGCTGACACTCAGGACAATCTGATAACAGACATCACACGGCAAACCATCCTAAAAATACAAAGCAGTAAAAAAAATAATAAGTAGGCTTACTTTTTTATATTGCTGCAAGACTAACCTGAAGGTGGAGGAGACAGCGGGAGTGAGCAACAGACTCACTTTTTTAGCTCAGTTAAAGCACCCAGTTTGAAAGGATCAGGTAACGTTCTAGGGGAGCACATGCTGGTGTCTGTCAAAGGGCCACTTCTGCAGGCATCATCAGCGTGCTGGTGTTATATTTATGTCTTCAAAACAGCTCAGAGGAACGCCTCAGTATCCATATTCATCATCAAGCCTCTTCAAATGGATAGTTAAAGATTTAAGTTTTACAAAGTATAGTATCTTCTCAGATAACTTCTTTTCGTGTCTTTTTTTAGTTCTTTATATCTAGCTTTTTGTCATCTTCCTATCTGCACTGTGCTTCCCTACTATCCCTTTGATTCTGTTGTAATTTAGGTTAGACCCGGATGTGTCCCCTTCTATTCGAAGGAATGAGCACCCTCCTCCAACTGCAGTGAGAGATATACTATTTTGAGAAGTACAAACACACACACACACACACAATATCAGGCATTGGAATGCACACATGTTGTTGACAAATGCAATTTAGTGCAGACCTATTAGCTTGCAGATTCTCCCTTAAAGAATAGGTTGTTTTCACCCCCTCCTCCACCAACACACACATACACACACACACACACACACACACACACACACACACACATACAAAGGACTAATGGAAATAGTCCATAGGTACTTACTTGCATGTCTTGCCCGGTGCTTGTTGGGTTTGTCTTGATCCTCCTCACAATCAGAGTCCTGCTCTTCTGCTGGTGTCTCCTCTTCAGAGGGAAATCCAAATGAGACAGTAAAAGACCCAGGAACTCCCTCACAGTGCCCTCCTCCTTCTTCTCCTTCACTTTGGGATCCAGCACTTCCACTGACCCTGGGGCCACCCACACTCAGGATGCCCCTCCCTGCTCCTGATGCTGCTGGCTGCTGCAAAATGACCTCCACCTGCCCCAGCATCAAAGGGGGGCTGAGCACGACTCCATGCTGGCCGAGCGGTTCTCTGATAGAGCACGGCACATAGTGTGAGGTGGTGGTAGTGGCGTGTATTGTCTCAATGGCCTCTCTGTTTGAGAGCTCTCCTTGGATCCCTTGTGCACTCCCAAGAGAGGTGCAGCCCACGTCGTCCAAATTTTGCTCAGACAGGGACACCTGGAGCTCGACCATGTCCCCAGGGGAGAAGCACCGCCGTACTTCTTCATCATTGTCCTTAAAAACAGGCTCCCGGCCTCTCTGATCACCAGATGAGGGAGCATGCAGCTGGGTGCAAAGCAGCTGGGGTCCCTTCGGGAACTCTGTGTTGCTGTCCAACTCACCATAGTAGGCCTCATCCTGGGACTCAGATATGTGGAGTACCCTTGAGCTTTGGGACCTGTGCTTCGGAGAGAAGATGTGGAGGGTGGTGCTCTCCACAGCCTCACCAGAAGAGTCCCTCTCACCGCAGTACGTCTCTTCTGATTTATAGTCTTCTCGGGGGGTGGCGCAGTATCTTTCAGAAGAGAAGGGAAAACAGGAATGAAGGAGTGATGCAAGTTTTCTTAATTCAATAACCACTGTTGATTGTTAATAGTAATAAGATGCCACCTCTCATATTATGTTTGTTAAACTTGACATTGTTTGGACCTGTGCATTTAAAGATAAGTCACTCTCAAACAACTATTAATCTCCATGCTGCCTTTAAACTATCGGATTGTGTATCATCAAATATTTCCTTATATTTTTACTTCCATATAAGAAACAGGTGTGACAGGCACATCTTTGTTTTGCTCATTTAATCACAACAAGCTACAGTTCAATAACTGCAATACATCATCACTGAGGAAGGGAGCCATTGGATTTTTGAGAAAGTAAAGCTTGTCTGCCAATGCTGAAGTTGTCAAAGTAATCAAGAAGATTTAATCTTCATGCAGCAAGTTAAATGAAAGGGTCAGCTCACTGAAGAGGAAAGTAATCATGTTTCAACATCGCTCTGCCTAATTTCCATTTTCAAGGTCAGCCATGAATCGGGTTACAGAATGTCGTTATCTCTAACTGCAATTATTGAATTTAAGCCAATTAGACTTCAGTGACTAGTCCTATTCTCCAAATGGGAAAGAGTGACATATCATAATACATTTTGATAGCCACAAGCTGAGGTCATCTGTTCTCCGTGTCTACAGAAACAAGATTCTATAATCATGCAGTCAGATTTGTCTTAATACAAATCCTGTTGTGTGCTCATAGTCCTGCTTAGCCACAAAGAACATGACTTTAAATTAGAAGAGAACTATATTAAACTTTAATATGCCTACGCATATCCTTCTGCAGGCATATGCAGCAATATTTGAGGATGTGTCACCCTGATAAAGACACTGGCAATACCCACTGAATAACGGCTGAGCAGCTGCATGTCAATGAAACACACAAATCAGCAACACATTGCCAGTTGGAAGGTCAGCATGGCAGACGCACAACTTGCTATTACACACACAAACATGAATGCATACACATACACAGACAGTCAGTGGTTCACTGAACTATGCAAAGGGGCACAGGTCATAAAACTACATGCAATCTAAATGCTAATACAGTGCTGCAATAATCAATTGCATTGCTCTTGTGAACACCAAGGACCTAGAGTAGTGCATGGTAGATATTGTAGTGTTACTGAAGGTAAATTTTTTGACCGTGATGTTGTGTTTATGTTGTGTTATCTGCAATTCACAAATGTTCTTTGTGTACTACTTCATTATCATTAATATAATGGGTGATATTGGCCACTACCTTTTGACAAGCATTTGCAGACAGTCGATCGATGTGTCGAGGAGGGCAAAGGCTCGTAATAGGGTGAGATCTGCACATGGCTCTCCGTTGAGTGACACCAGCTCATCACCTTCCCGCACTCCAGCCTGGGAGGCACGACCACCTTCTTCTACCTGTGTAAGACAAAATCTTAGTAAGAGGACAAAGAGCTAGAAAATCACACATATCACACACAGGGTGTCTATTATCAGCATAAGTAAACTTTTCACTAACAGCGTCTTAGCGTCACCATTAGGTAACAGTATCCTTAGCTGCCACTGACCCCCAAAACACAAATGTTCTCTCTCAGATAAAGAAAACAGCTGGACAGGGAGGGTGACCCAAGTGTGAAAAGTGCTGAAGGCCTCTTAAGACTTCCTAGGCAGCCTGAATGGGTTATCTCATTTGACGTGTTCAAGTTCAAGCCAGGCAATGGATGACAGTGTTTGTAGAGGACAATAATTCCCTGTGAGGTGCAATGTGAAGTACATCCCAAGTGAATCAGATCCAAACATGTTTTCGGATTGGATCATTAATTGAGTGAGTTAGTGGCCTTTCCCCCAAATTAATTAGAAAACCTTTGCGAATGAACTCAGTAAAAGTACATGACCAAAAAGTCACGGTAGAGTCAAACAATAATTTGCACAATTCATATTACCATGTCCAATCAGTGTCACTGATTTCGAAGTGGGTGTAGCTTTTGTTTCAACCCTGCAGCTGCATATTATTGCTGTAGGCCAGCTATGTGCAGATCCATTTAAAGGGCACCTTTTTACACTGTTAAACGGATGACTGATGTTTTTGTTCCCTTGTAATTGGTTCCTGAGGCCTATAAAATGGTCCATTAATAAGAGGATTTAATAAGGAAAAATACCCCATAACTTTTGCACAAAATGGCACTTATACAGCCAGGGGGATAAATAATTACTTCCGTACCATGCAATTAGAGGATATTCTCTCAGGAAATATACTTTTTGCAAATACTATATAAATAAATATCTTTGAAAAGAAGGTTTATTATGTCATTATTTCTTGAGATTGGTAACCACTTCAAAATTTACCAATATGTTTTGCGTGTTTTTTGTGTTGAAGATATCACGGTGTGTTGTGTGCCATGACATCTTCAGTTTAATTCTTGTTGTATACAATCCCTCTCTGTTCCCACTGTCTGTCATCGCAAATAAAGGCAACATGCCATAGAAATAGTCTTTAAATATTGGAAGAGATAAAGTTCCACAACTCAATTCATTCACCATAATGAAGTAATGTGTCTTAATCTTTGCCTTGGCTAATTTTTTAAACGGTAATGTTTAAGATACATCAGAGGCAAGGTTAACCTTTGATGACACTGAACATGAGTAAATGGCGATGCTATCCAATCATCGATCATGCTAATGTCCCTTACCGCTACCGTGGCAGCACTCTCTTCAAGTTGATTTATTTAATCACACCATCAACAAACAAAAACAATGACCTAGTTTTCTTGTATTGAAGTTGATATTATCCAGACAACCTTCCCGGCAAGCAGCAGCCACATAAATTGTGGAACTGCGAAGAGCTCAGAGTTCTTATCCGTCTCCCTGTTTATTTTAACAACACAACACACAGAAAGTCCATGTTGCTTTCTCATACCTTAGAGGAGAAGGTAAGGCGAAAGTAAACAGGCAAATATGTAGACGGTTGAATACATGCCAATAACACACCAAAAGGTCCTTCTTCACAACAAATGTTTGCTCTCTTTTCTAGTTTATTGATGGAAATATCTAAAACAAATCCAAAACAACTGCAACGATATCAGGATAATCATCTTATAATCTTGCAGCAAAAAACTTGATCTCAAATGTCACACGAATGGAGATCATCTATCAACTCTTGCAGCAACATCTCCATGGACGTTCATGCAACTCGAGATGCTTGCAGTAAAACAAGCTTGTCACTAGATGGCGACGCACCACACACACACACACACACACACGCACGCACACACACACACACACACACACACACACACACACACACACACACACACACAAACATCTTTTACTGCTGAAGGAAGAAGAGGAAAATCCCTGTGTGAGCATAACAAGAGCATTTAAGGAGACTGCACCAAATGCAGAGCAAAGATTTAGTGATTTGCTACCATATGAAAAGCAATCCTGATGAAACTGTTCACCATCTGTCTTCCTTTGATGCTCATGTTTCATTATTTGTATTTCAAAAGCAGATGCAAAATAAAAGTGTACTTTTGTTGCATCAATCAAAAGCAAGTGTTCCTACATAGACAAACAAGGAGCAATACTGTACCTGTTTATTCATCACATAACCTTAAACACATAAGTCTGAGTCTAGTCCAGCCTACTTTGCCATATATAAAAAATATATATATATGAGTTGCTATATAGAGCTGGTGACTTTCAGATAAAGCCCCTCCAACTCAATCCCTGAGTTTTTAAGAGTTAACAGTGTGCAAAGACACCCTATAAGGCAGCCTATGTGTCTGTCTATTTGGACTCACTCCTCACTCCTGGGAGGATGGTTTGTCTGGAACGCCACAGCAATCATTCATGCTCCCAAAAAGGAGGGGAAACATTTGTCGCTGTCTCTCTCTCCGCAACACAAACATACACAGTGAGGCGGGCAGTGTTCAAAGGAGGTAGATACCACCTAGTGTCTCAATCCTGTTTGCCATATGCTGCCTGTAGTAATTGTGCAGGAAATGATAAATGATAATTTAATATAAATGGTACTGTTGGTGTCAGAAGAGAAGAACATAAACAAATAAAGTGCTTTCCAAAAATACCATTGCCATGATCGTAAAAATTTACTACTTACATTGTATGCTTGTCTTATCCTGGATTGCCCATTTTCAAATTATCTATTTAATAGGCTTAAACAGAACAGAAAATCACAGGAAACACAGGACTGCATAATGTGTCCACATAGCTCCCGGCGGTTCCTACCCTTCACAGCTTTAAGCAATTATGTTTTTACATTTCAGGCAAATATTTTCCAGCTGCCTTACAGGTAGTGCTCACACCATGTGGGATAATAGTAACATTTAATGTCTTAATTCACTTATCTATTCCTTTTTATTGTCTCAGAGAGGCATTATT
The DNA here is from genome assembly GCA_024633595.2 of Lepomis macrochirus. Classification (NCBI taxonomy): domain Eukaryota; kingdom Metazoa; phylum Chordata; class Actinopteri; order Centrarchiformes; family Centrarchidae; genus Lepomis; species Lepomis macrochirus. The sequence continues at coordinate 11,393,272 of JALXJV020000002.1, read as the reverse complement.
TTAGTTCATTACATTTATTTGTCAAGGACCATGTACAAAAAACATTATTCGCATGCAAAGAGAAGTGATGTACGGTACCAGATTCAACTACAAGCTTGTGTCTATCTACATTCTGTGGGCATACGGCTCATGCAATATAACCACGGTTTTAAATTGACCAATAGGTACAAGTGTGTTAAGTTTTAATGCGTGTTGTAAAATATTGTGTGCAGCACAAAAACAAGAGGCAGTTTTCCCAAATTTAGTGTTTGAAACCGGGACTTTGAGCTTTGCCAATCACTTGAACGAAGTCAAATAATGGCTATTGGTCCAGTTTAATTAGGAAGTGGTATATAATGGCTAGTTGCCATTTAGGGCTTTGGAAATAAACATAAACGTATGCCTGTCTTACTGTTAGAGGTGCCCACCCAACCTTTCCACATAACAAGATGTAATGAAGAATACATTAACTGTCACCGCTAATAAATCTTAGGGCGTAGTAATAAACTGTGTGTAGGGATTTAAGAGTTGAGGCAGAGGCTTGTCTATAATAACATCTTCATTGTCCAAGAATGACAAGCATATAGCCTTAATTGTGTATTTCCTCCGGAACATAGAACAATTAGCTCTGTTTCTGTACAAGTATTTTTCAGTCATAACTTGATGACAAGCGTGTCATTGTGAAACTAAAGCAGATACCACGGTATTTACACTATTTACACTTTGGGACTCTAAACTCCATTCTGAGTGGTAATATGCAAATTATAGTCCACAATATCTCTGGCTCTAGAGAATAGCATGTATTTAGTCTGGTTTGCATTTTCAAATTTAAAAGTGCATCTTGAAAGGCTCATTGTAGGATTTTAGTGGCTGAGTGTGCAGTGGTAGCAGAACCTTACTGAACTGTATCATCCGCATAAAGATGGATATTACAGTTTGTTTGTAACGGATGTAATATTGTGGATTTAAATTGTGAACAAGACAGGACCCAATATTGAACCTTGCGAAACCCCCTTTGACAGTGGAAAAATCAAATATTTGTGTCTATGAGACAGACCCTTTATAGGACTTCAAATCCACCATCACATAACCTCTGTAGGAGTGTAGGATGATCAACAGTGTCAAAAGCTTCTCTTAAATTGACAAAGAGGGCAGCACACTATTTCACTTTGTCTGCAGTAGATACAATATAATTCATAATCAAAGGAAATTGGTAGATAGTTATTAAGATCATTTTTATCACCACCCTCATGTGGTGGGATTAAATGTTCAGATTTTAAGACCTGAGGAATAACTTCAGTAGAAACGGAGATATTAAAAAGATATGTAAATTGTTCTGTAATATAAATGCAAAGTTTTTTTCTCACCAATTGCTTTCCTGCAGTTGATAGTTTAAGGAGTGCCTCCCTAACAACAGAGGAAGTGAATGCCTGTATGGTGAACCGATCAGTATGGTTTGAGGAGGGCAGATGAGCCAAAGGCTTATAATCAAGAGCAGATCCTGAGGTCACCATATCAAATAAATGTCCAGCAGCAGCAATATGTGAGATAAAAGCATGACAAGTCTCTGATGTCTTATTTGTTCCAGGCTTTCCTTGAACATCATTGAGAATGCTGTGGAGAACAAGGGGCTCTATCTTTAACCATGAGTTTTTTAAGAGGCAAATGCTCATCAATAATGGAAACACACACACACACACACACACACACACACACACACACACACACACACACACACACACACACACACCATGTATAATTTGTATAAGTCAACTTTTGGAAGGATAAGGTATAGTGACAGCATGTTAAACACATACAGATTAAAGTGACTTCACATACACAGACAGCATTTGCAGCTTTAGACATCAGTGAAATTACTATGTACACATCATGGCATCACTATAACCATAACTATGTGCTGTCAGGTGAGAAAAATAAAAGTGATAGAATGTATAAAACAAACAAAAAAAAGATGATGCACCTCACCAAACTACAATTTAAATCCCTATTTTGACAAACATACAAACACTATTACTACACACATCATCAAAATATAAAGCTGTTGGAGCATTCATTTGTTTAGAGGATGTGAAATAGAAAATGGGGCACAGTCATCATCTGAGGTCACTGCCTTTTCTGGGATGTAGATGTTTTGCTGAAAAACACGCAGCCAAAAAATCCAGTAATGGAAGGAGCTGTGAAGCCCTTTGTTTACTCTGAGAAAACAGCACTGAATGAATGCAGCAGCCGAATTTTGCTGATTGCTTGGCAGCTTAATGAGGTTCCTATGGTGCACTATTAGGACTGAAGAATCAGCAACAAGAGCCATATTTGCTCTGTTAAGGGAAATATTACCCAGGCAAAGAGGACATTTTATTTAAGCTAGGAATATAATTTAATGGAAAGGGGATGACGTTTGTATTAGTTCTTATTAGACTCTGAAAAGTCTCGCAGTAAGATTACATTTGCTTTGTCATGCTGATCTGATGCATGTTGACATTCCACATACCAAGATGGCATACCTTAGTAATTAGCAGGCCAAAATGTCTTCTGTTCAGGTTGGTAGGATTTAAGCAATTTATTTTTTGGAATATCTGTTGCGTGTTAATACAGATTACATCTAAGTCTTTTTTTTTCTTTTTTTTTTGCTAAGACTTCCAAAACGAGCATTACACCACTGCCGTAGATCAGATGAAAATTGTTCTGTGTTTTCTAAACGTGTGTTGCCGTATTTGTGGGTAGAATTTTGCATGACGCCGTTTCTGTAGCTTTAAAAATAAAGTGACCTCATCAACTTTGTACTCAGGCCAGGACTCCAAATGAGAAGAAAAATACTGCCTCCCCTTATATGGAAAGAACCTTTTTAAGAGTGGATACCCCGTGCCCTTACACCGCACCGCCTGTCAGTACACTGAACAATCACTTTCTCTCAGGAAACAAAACAGTTTCCACTTTCAACAGAAGCTTGAAAAAAACCCCACACATTTTATCAGACACAGGAGAGCAGAGTATTTGTCACCATCTTGGTATGTTTGCTTTTTTCGACGTTTAAGGAACTGACTTGGCTCTCTGTCCTTCTTACAAGAAGACATTGGGGGTATGTTTAGAGTTATGCCTTCCAGATGAGGTGGACTAAAAAACCCCAGATGTCCTAGACTGAGGCATATGCATCATATGTAGCTACTTCACTATAATAACACTTAAAAGACCCTCATGTAATGTGTGAGAACCCTTTGGAGGCTAAAATACTAAATTGTCTAGGATTTGACGTTAAAAATTCAAGAGAAAATTGAAACTGAAACAGCCATTAGAAGTAGTAGGCAGAATTCCCCCATGCGGGGAAAAGGACAGAGACCTTCACAGTTGTTTTGCCTGCTAAACCTCACTGTTCCTGATCATTTCTGACATACCATTTTGAAAGTGTTCTGTTGGCACTCGCTGAATAATTTCCCCAAGCAGTGAGCAGGACTTTGTGGGGAGTTTATATAAATGAAAATGAACATGCTTGGAGGGTTGCCGTGAATCAACAGGAATTAGTTTGTTTAAAAATTCTGATTGGATCTTGAAGATGTCTGTAGCCTACACTTGTGATTTTGCCTTTAAGTCATTTTGTTTACATATTTTAATACAACTTCTTCAACAGAGTCCTACAGTATAAGGGTATCAAAGAATTATCACTTGTTTTATGCTTTTACTCTGAAATAAGCCACACATGACTTTTAGTCATCAAGCAAGATGTAATTTGAAGCTTCAGTGGACGTGTATCATGCTCAATTAGAAGAGACCATATCATGCCAACAAATGCGGGAATAATATTTATATTGCTACAAAAATCATGATAAAAGTCACAAATGAACTTCAGAATTGTGACTTCACCTGTATAAAGTGGGTTAAGTGTCGATTGACGCCCTCAGAGGGCTTTCCTCTGGTGGAGCTTTGATGTCACAGGAATGCAGCTTAAGAAAAACATTTACATTTCCACTACATGGAAGACAAGTTGATGAGGGATCTGAGCAGCATGAGCGCTTGTGAACATGAATTAAGTCTCAGCAGCTCTCCAGAGTAAAGGCACCTGGTTTTACCTCTCTCAGTGCACATTTACGTCACAGCAAAACATCTAAAAGTAATCCTAAAATCAGCTGTTAGCTTTTTTTCTTTTAATGTTCAAAGTATTTTTATTTTGACCATTTTTAAAGATGCAATAACTGAGACTGAGAACCAACAAGAAATATAATGTTTGAATGTTACCTAATCTATTTAGTGTTTATTATATAGTGCATCCATTTGATAATTATTATTATTATTAGTAGTACTGTATTGAGTGATGTTACAAGCAGAATGAATGTAACATGTACTTCTGGAATCATATGGACTAGGCCTACTAGAAAGTCATTCCATGTGTTTTCTCAACTGGCTAGTTAGAGCTAAAAAGTATCCTGATCTGTATTTTAAGTCATAGAAAAGTTGGCGATTATTGCCTGCAAGGTGTGTCACATTGGTAAAAAATATAGATAATTGACATTATTCAATTATTTATAATTATTCACAAATAAACAGCCTGCAACCTGATGCCACAAATTATTCCTATGCTGCCACAAAATGCTGTGTAAAGGAAAGCCTGTTGAGCATCATAAGAAAAAGTGGCTGCACAAGAGGGCGGGTGAAATCCTCTACTGTTACCTGTAAGGTTTATTACCACACCATCAGGCCAGACAAATATTATGGAGCCAACATGGTTTAAAGCATGACCTATAATTTGCCTAATCTCCTATCTGGCATTTATTTGAATATCATTTAAAAGTGACATCTGCATGGTCATCTATTTTTTAGATGACTTTTTTTTGTGTGTGTGTGTGTGTGTGTGTGTGTGTGTGTAGGCTATTTGCATTGGTGTTCCTGCATTACGCACATACCTTTCACTCTGCAGGTCGGTTACTCGTCTGAATAATACTTTGCTTTCTCGCTGAAGTCTTTGTGAGTGTTAACAGATCACACTGCCCTCAGCTTCACACTGTCTCTTGGCCTTGACCATATAAGGGTCCAGAGGAATCTCGCACCAAAACACAGCCGACGCACACAAAAATGCAGCGACGCGCGCCGCTCCGAATACATTCCCTCCCACCAGAGTTTGATCAACTTTTTAACAAATATTTCTTCCCACTCAGTTACACAGAATAGAGAAGGAAGCTGGGGAGTTAATATGATCTCCACAATAAGATGAGCAAACTTTCATAAGGGCTATTTGCATCATCTGATTAATTACAATAGATTGATAGATAGATAGATAGATAGATAGATAGATAGATAGATAGATAGATAGATAGATAGATAGATAGATAGATAGATAGATAGATAGATAGATACCTGGGAGACTAAGAAGGGTCTGTAGGTGTCCCCCTCTCCCTCTCGCAGGGTGAATCCCCAGGGTGCGCCACCACGCAGCGTCACGCATATGTAATCCCCGGTGCCCATGCTGCGCACAGCTCCTCAGCCAAAGCACCACAACGCGATCATCGAGCTGTCAGCCGGACCAGCAGCACTTCACTATAATCCCCATCACCGAGTTCTCCCTGAGTCCAGCCCGCTCAGGAAACGTCACGGCGCACAGGACCCGCCTGCAGGCGTTGCATGCAATTGTGAGCTCTTGAACTTGTCTTTTACATCTCTGTCTAACCTCCCGAGATATGGCATCCTAATAAACTTGGGGAGAGAGGCTACATGATACTTTGACTACTAAATATCATCCAGCTTCTGTAGAAAAGAGCCATAAGCAAACACACTGTGATGTGTGTGTAAATGTAGCCTATTATATAAATCCCTAAACAGCTTGTGGCAGACTCCCAAATGTTCAGAGACAATAACTCCACATATGGCCTACCATCTACATCCCTGATAGGCATATACGTGTAAGAAGGCTAGGTCTTATAGCCATATAACTTATTATCATTAGGCCTATAACTGCCTAATCAAAAAATGTAAGGAAATCTGTTCATGCATTCATAATTCCTTCCATGTTAAAGCTTAGTCTCCCTTGATGTGTTTGTATCATACGTCATTGTTGGTGGGGGACATTAAAAACATCTCTCAGAGGTGGATTCAAAGAAATAAGGTCTCCGAGGGACTGAAAAAAAAGGCAGGCAGCGGACCAAACTACTGTGAGCCAGATGGGGAGGAGGGGAGGGGATTTGTTACCAAACACATCGATAGATAGATGTTTTGATCAAAATTATTGCTAGGGACAATTCAACAGTCGTAGAGACATGACCAAATTCAACAGACAGTACTTTTCTTTGTTGATTAGCACAGAAAAATGTTGTCTCAGTGTCACGTAAAACACCCTGTTAATAGGCTACTACAAATTTAAAATAGCGTGTTAGCCATTGTGTGAACAGATCCATTTTGGGTCCTGCTACTTGTTCAGTTTTTGAGGGGAAACCCTGCATACAGGAAGCCTAATTGCAAGAAAGAAAATAATTCTCCCCTCAACCTACCTTGAATGAAATTAGATTAAGTAGGCTAATATTGAGTTGTTCTTAAGAAATAGGGCCTAATATTGATTAGGCTTAAGTAATAAATATTGATATGGTTACTTACAGACAAAATGTGTCTTATACAATATCATAGCCTACCTGTCATATTCTTTTAATAAATGTAGGCTAATTTGATTTTTGTCCATCCATGAAAAGACCGATAGGAATCAAAGTTTTCCTGTTTAAAACACCACATTTATTACTTAGAAAGAAATTCTTAAATGGTCTGCTCTTCACCTTCTGGATAGCAATGAGGACCTGTAGGGCCTAGAGGATGTAAAGTAGTGACAATGAGAGTATGTTTTTGGTCTTTGAACTGATTTTAGGAGCATATAATAATGTAGGCTAGAACGGCTACATTCTATTGTAAAATTAACACTCAATTTGTTAAATTTGAAAAATATCAAGTGAGAACAGCAAACAGCTCTGTTTTATTCGGGTCTCTGTTATGCTGCTGCCGCACTTTGTCTTTCCCCCAATATGCTGCTGTGGAGAGAGAGTAGGCTATCAGTTGTTGGTGTTATAATTGAGATGGTAATTTGGATTTAATAGAAACTCTGTACATATTTAGTGTAGACCTATATATAGGGTAGCCTAGCCTATGCATTGATGTCACTTCTTCCGGAACACGCTGGACTGAGTGGCAAAACATCTGTTACCATGGCTGCATTTAGCTAACTGGGAGTAAAACAAGTGATTATTTGCTCAAATTAAAGGAAGTCGGATTTGAAAGTGATCCTAACTGCTTACCAAAGAACCAGTGGTCCAGCTCTTTCCCATTTTAGATGTGTTGCTTGTGTTTTAGCTGATTTAAGCTAATACTGCTGCTTCTCTTTTTGCCACTCAGTGAGAGTAACGACATTCTGTGACATCATGCGCATACCCTCTATTACTTTTACTAAGTTGAAAATTTCCTACTGGCTGCCCTTTTTATTGAAATAATTGGATCACAACAAAGAGTGAAAGCAGTCATAATAATGAAACGCATAATTATAAGGGACGCACAGGTCTACATCCCCTGTGCTGACGTGTATGGGTTCCCTCTTTTCCACGCATGCGTACTGCGTCCAACACGACTAACAGCCGTGTCAAGTTAGATAAAAACACAACAACCAAAACCAGAAGTCCAGCTGTTTACTTTTCAAGATAAAAGCATAACAAAACGTTTTTCAAACAAATACATGGGTATATGGAGCGTCAAAATTCGTTTACTAAGCTGCAAAAAGTACGGTTTTACAAACAAGTTTTGTGTTAGCGTCATTCATATAGTGTAAGAACGTTTATTCGCCGTTAACGACTTTATTTTGAAATGTATACATTGTGTCGACACTGGTGATTTTCGTCGCGTAACCAGCATAGTGAACCGGCGCTCTGGTGGAGTTTGACGTGGCACTCTGCTTTCACTGAGGGCAATAGGCAGCGAAGAGGACTCTGCCCAGTATTCAGGTAAATACCACCGCAACAATATTTACACCTAGCCAGAATAAATGTATAATTCCGTCTCAGGCGAGGCTTTATTTGACTGCATTTATGCCTTTAAATGAAAGAGCCGCGTGTGCGGCGGAAAACTTTGTAGTAATTTCCGCGTAGCTAGCAAGATGCTCTCTCTCTCTGTCAACGTGTTAATGTTCATCAACACTGGACGAGGTGCCGTGCTGTCACGTAACTGCGCTGTTTCGACAAGGTGTGAAGCCGTGCGTTTTGTAGCCACAGTACTGTGCTAAAAAGAGGATAACGTGTGTCCGTCCAGCTGGAACTGAGGAAGGCAGGGATGCTCTCAGATGTTTAGCCATCATAACGGTCTTTGACGTGGCAATTCTCGGAAGTGGCAGATTAACAAGAGACAAGACAATTAGGCTAACTATTGAACTTAAGACATAACCACGGTTATTTCTTTTTTTGTTATGATTTCTGTTTGGGTAACATGTGTTTACTTGGTTTATTATGTAGCAATAAAGGGCTTTCGTGGAGTTAGTAGTAGGCTACGCAGCTGTTATTTTTGTTGACCCCACTCAATCGGAGTTCAACTTGTTTTAACAGCTTTTATAACTCATTAATTACTGCGTCCCAGATGACAGAAAAACTCATAGTCCATTGACAGCCTGTAGGCCAAAACTTAGACAAAGTGCAAAGGTGCGGTTGGCTGCAAGGGGGTGTATAAATCATGGCCTTAATTATACAGGCCCAAATGGGTAACGTTACTCGTATTGCCTGTATTATGCAAATGTGACGGTAAACCCTGCATGTTATATTAACTGTGACTGAAATGTATCTCTGACAGCAAACACAGAAAGCAACAACTCATATGTGCACTTGAAGACAATATTTGCGAGCCTTGCCTTATCTCTCAAGAAGAGATGCCAAAGGTCCATATGACAGGAGTGCTGATCTCATGACGTCATATATCAGCTGTTATTGGTGTGGCTTTGCAAACATGCTACATTTATGAAAGATATAGATTCAAGATATAACTACAACTACATTCATAACTACAAACTGTCCCGAAAATTTCATTTTCACTTTCTATTTATATATTATTTGTTGTCATGAATTAAGTAGAAACATCAAAGTACATGCATACATCATGCAAACTTTAAATTTCACTCTATCAACTTAACAGGTTGTTAATGCTCATTCATCCAGGCATGAGAAGACAGTAACAGTCATCCCATCAACATGAGTCAACAGGGTTATGTTGCTACACCCCCGTACTCCCAGGCACAGCCAGGGATGGGGGGCTACCAAGGCCGATTTGGAAGTGGTCCTGCACAGCCACACTATGGGCACTATGGGGGGCCACCTCAGGTGTTTAACGCTCCACCAACAGGTAAAAGACTTGTACTTGTACTGTGTTGTGATTGTTTACCGAATAAGGTTGTTTGGCTTTCATTTACCAAGTTCAATCTTGCCTCCTAGCAACAGCAGCTCATTCATACTTGCATTTTAGCAAAGCTCACACTTCCCAAGCTTTCAGAGATGATGTTTGCTGTTTTGGACTGGCAGGCTTGAATAATATGAGTAATGGCTCATAACGTGTGGTAGTTTGCATCTGAATGTGTTTTTGTATCATATCTTTCATTATGTTTTATGTGTCATGGAGTGAAGTTGTCTGTCTAGCCTTTAAATAATTCATGTTCTGCTGCACCATTGTGGAAGCACACATGTTCCAAAACGAGCAAAGATACAGTGACGTAATTGGCTTTATTTTAAGTGTCACAGCAGCCAGCTCCATATGATTAAAGTGCAAACACATTTTGAAGTCCGATACACTCTCAGTAGAAATACTGATATACTGAAAGTCATTAGAAAAGACGGTCAAGATGACGGCAAAGAAACTGAAATGCTTCCTCGACAACAGCGTAGAGATCAACTGCAGCTACACTTGACAGCGGACACAATGGACAGTGGGCAGCACTGGAACCAGATTTCTGTCTGGATCAACAGTTTCAGTCAAAGAGATGTGTTCAGGCATTCCTTTAAAAGTCATGTTCAGAGAAGACCACACACATGTCTGTTACTCACTGCAGGTATGATGAAACCAGTTCCCTCTGCTGCCGGTATGCCTCCACCTCCAGTGTCGAGTCAGTACAATCCAAACATCCAGCAGAATGGAGCACATCCACAAAGGTAACAGTCTTCACTAAGCAGCAGCTGTTCGGCACGGCTGCATTTCTCTCTGAAATCAACACAGGAAGATTATAAATGTGTAACCATTGCAGTGGAAATACATGAAGAAATATATATATGCAGAGCATTAACCATAAGGGGCTCTTCAATGTTAAACTGAGTGATTGTCCAGGGGAAAAAAAGCTTTAATCAGCAAGGATTGGGCGCGACAGATCTATTCAGACCGTGTTTTTTCACATTACATGTTACAGCTTTAAGTACTGTGCCTGCTGTACATTAATAACTGTTTCTTATATTCCTCAGATACCCTGCGCCACCAGCTGCTTCTGCAGGTTATGGACAACCTCCACAGTCCCCATACAACAGTATGGCCTCTACAGCCCCGCCTCCAGCGCAGCAGCTCACCAATCAGATGAGTGCCATGAACTTGGGCAACTATGGTGCGTTTGATATTTAATGATTTACACTTCATACTTCAAGGGATGAGATGGGGGTTAGAAAAAATGACAGCAAGAATGTACTCACCAGATTGTTTTAGTTGTCTGAATTTCATTTCTCACTTGTGTAGCCCCAGGTCCCGTGCAGAGCGCTCCTCCTCCACCAAAATCCTTAGCCCAGCAGCCTTTCCAAACTGCCCCTCCTCCAGCAATGGGCCACCCACAGATGCATCCAGGCCTGCAGTCCCCCCAGATGTCCCCCCACATGTCCCCCCAGATGTCTCCACCGCAGTCACCCCCACCGATGGCAGGCATGGGTAGACCCTTCCCCGGACCACCTCCTCCAGGACCTGGAGGTTTTCAGCAGCCCGGTCCAGGAAGTGGTGGTCCTGGATACCCACAACAAGCAGGTAACTATAAACCAAGAAAACATTAAGCTTTGGGGGACTTTCTGTGTATCATCGAGGGACGGAGGATTTGTGATACCGAGCTTTATAAATAAAATACATTTGACTTGACTCACACCAGTCAGAAGAATGCTGAAAAGGATATTACAGCTTATTCATGTAAGATTAGTTACTTACATTACAATTATTCATTTAGCTGACGCTTTTATCCAAAGCGACTTACAATTGCTTAGTATGTCAGCGGTCGCACGCCTTTGGAGCTACTAGGGGTTAAGTGTCTTGCTTAGGGACACATTGATGGATGTGTCACAGTGGGAATTGAACCCGGGACTCACACCAAAGGCATGTGTCTTATCCACTGCGTCATCACCACCCCCACTTATTGGTGTTGATATTGATACGTGGCCATTTTCTCAGCGGATGGATTCTGTGGTCAGAGGAATCTCCTGCTTGACAGGCAGAAATGAAAAACAGCAAAGTGGTAAACGGAAATATTTGAAACCACGACACAGCGAGGAAAAAACAGTTAGCCATTTACAACAGACAATGTTTAATCTTTTCAAGTAGTGTGTCTGTGAGCCTTGATTTTCCGTCGAGGTTGCTCTGTGTCATACAACTATTTTGTGTGTTGAACAGTTGGTGCAATCGGGTCAGAGCTTAAATTTAGTCAACAAAACAGAGCTCTGCTGTACACACACAATTCTGACCTTCACACAGTGACAGTAAATGCAATTTAACAGCCAGTATATATCCTGTTTTGATGTACAGGTCAGTTTGGGGGACAAATGGCCGGGCCCCAGCCAGGCATGCCGGGGGCCTTCCCTGGAGCACCAGGCGGACTGGCGGGACCGCCTCAAAAGAAACTGGACCCTGACTCTATCCCCAGCACAGTGAGTTGACGATTAATAAGCAAACTTGATCAACATTGCGTTATTTTTTTTGCCGTGTATTTGTAACCTATTGTACTGTAATGCATAACTTGCCTGCTTCAGACCCAAGTCATTGAGGATGACCAAGCAAAACATGGGGGGCAGGTCTTCAACACAAACGTCAAAGGACAGGTTCCACCTCTGGTCACCACTGACTTCACAGTACATGACCAAGGTAATAACATGTAAACTTCTCTTTAAGCACAAACATTTTTAGTAGATGTTAATCTGTAGAAACTGTAGGTGAACATCCATTTATCCCGATTAAAACAGTTGATTTTTTTAAACACATTTTTATGCTTAACATGAACACCTTGTTCATGTTAAGCATATCGAGTTAAGTCATTTCTGTCATTTGTGGTATGAATTTTATAATTTCTAGGCTTCTGCTCAAAATGTTGACATTTCCTTGAGAATTTGAATTACTGACTTACTTAATTACTATTCCTAGTACTGGTAAATTTGTCTAAGAGAATTGTGATACAGATGTGCTCTGTCGTAATAGTGACGTCATTAACCCTCTTTTTTCGCTAATCCCAGGCAATGCCAGTCCTAGGTTCATACGCTGCACCACCTACTCCCTACCCTGCACCTCCGACCTGGCCAAGCAGTGCCAAGTGCCCCTGGCTTCCATCATTAAACCCTTTGCCAGATTGCCAAGGAATGAGGTAAGTCATGGTTTTACATTCTAACTTAAGGTCAGTTGCTCCATCTAAAATGAGCAGTTCAGATAACATCAGCGACACATAATCACCTGCTACAATAAACAAAAAAGAGAGAGAGAACTGAATAGATTCCTAGCTTGGCTGTGAAAAAACACATTTTCCTGGTGGGAAGCATCAACTGCCGCTTGAGTAGGCTGCGACACGGCCTTTTGATGATTCTTTTCCCACTCTGTATGTTTACTCATCAGTGCATCAGACATATTTTCAGTCAGGCTGCACCTTTCGCATTTCCATGCATACTTTTGAAAGGAACGAAAATCTTACAACACAAATACTCATCTTGGGTGGGTCTACATTCTATATATGACAAACACACAATCGCACGCAAAAACACTGAACACGCACAAAAGCATTTCTATCTGCAGAGAGCACTGTCTCATCTCAAGAAAGACCTATGAAACTTACAAGAACACTTGTGGGAGACCCCAACTTCTTGCATTTCACAGAAAGGATTTTTCTATATTCTCCAATTTGAGTCTAAAATCTAGCTTTTAAATCTCACTGTTACAGGCCTAAATTGAGACACATGGTTTTGTTTATGATTTTTTCCACTTTGGCATTTACCTGTAGAATTGAGTTTGGTACATTTTATTTCATTTTAAAAAGGCTTATTAAAAAAATAAAATTCAGTTTGGAAAAGTTGAACATGCAACCGCCAAATATACTTATCCTGTGATAGATGCCTCTGTGTACTACAAAAGTTCATTAGTCTCGTGAATGACCTCCTTTTGGAACATATGTGATCCAAGAATCCTGCCTTAGATACCGCCCCCCCTTCCCTCGCCTTGTCCCAGGCACCGACTGGCCTTTTTAGGCAATGTTAGCTTTCTCTCATCTGGCATAAGGCTAATTAGCGAATGTCAGATCTGCAGGGACCACTGAAGAAGAAAGGGAGGTTTATACAAAAGGAATCAAAGTTGAGTGCACTGCACTCTCAGATTTGATTCCATCGAGTGCAGCATGGAGCATAGCCACACATACAAACTTGCTCTCTGTTTGCTCATAACTCAAAAGAGCATGTTGTTGTTGGATGCTGTATGCAAATGTTTTGTGATCCAAGAGGTTTTGTTCTCTGCGCTGGGTAAACAACTGGGTTATTAAAACAATGTAAACACTTTTACTCTCCATGTTAAAGTCTCCAGTCTGATAAATCTGCTTGCTGCCTTGTCTGCATACATTTTGGGGTAGGTGAGTCCATTTGAAGCAAACATTTTTAATGAATGTGTTAAATAAACAGTGGGTTAGCGTCGGAGGCCTGCTTATGGCACTTAGTGACAGTGCTTTAATTTAGGAAAAGCTGTTGAAAACTAGACCATGAAGTCTTTTTGTGTGTGTCCCTGCGTAGACACCTTTATATGTTGTGAACCACGGCGAGACGGGCCCAATCCGCTGCAATCGATGCAAGGCCTACATGTGTCCCTACATGCAGTTTATCGATGGAGGTCGTCGCTACCAGTGTGGTTTCTGCAACTGTGTCAATGAAGGTACAGTATTAGTGTCAAAAAAAATACATACACCCGCTGACTTATGAAATCATAACGAAAAGTAATTGAATTTATTTTAAAGAACAGAAGATAGACAACGGCCAATGTTAAACTGAATATATTGTGCTGAGTTCTATGTTCAGTTGTATTTCTTTGTCTTACCGTAGTGCCAGTCTTCTACTTCCAACATCTTGACCACATGGGCCGGAGAGTGGACATGTATGAGAGGCCTGAGCTGTCCCTGGGGTCCTACGAGTTTGCTGCCACCCTGGAATACTGCAAGGTGCAAAACAACTACTAAACATTCATTGACGACTACATTAGGCAGAGTGGATTCCTTTGAGACAGGCACTTCATCTTAGGGATTGTTTGCTGTAGTTTTAAAAAATGTTTTAAAACAGAAAGTGAAGTGTCATAAAAGATTTGTCACTTGAAATAGACTCTTCTCGCAGAGGCCTGTCTAACACGGCACAGGATTTGCATTACTGATTTTTCTGAAGGACCTTTTGGCAGCCTACATTATTAATCACAGCTAATTGTATCAAAACTAAGTGCTGGACAGAAGGCACTATCACCTGTCCCTATGGAGGCTGTGGCTGTTGAGAACAACAATGGAGGGTCAGAGTGAGCTGGCAAAGTTGAGTCACTCCTCTGGCCTACTTTTGCTCTGTTTATTAAGACTTATACACAGGCTCTGCAGGCCAGCTATTAGACAAAAGACTGCAAGTTGAGTGTCTTGTCATGGGTTGTACAGTAACTGGGGAAACATAACAATGTCCTACTGACAGTCCCGTCCACACACACCATCTCGGCCTGCATTCAGGAATTCATAACTGTCACTGTGTTTATGATGATTAAAGCCTTCATTTAGGTGATCCAGGACGGAAAAGGGGAATACTTTGTTCATTCAAATCCGCTTTATTCAAGAGTTCACACAATACAACATTTCTTTCTCATTTCCTTTTGAAATGAGGTATTTTATGCTGCTTGCTTGTCAAGCCACGTTAGCCTAGGAAGTTTTTAAAATGGCAACTGACATGTTACACCTGCCGCCTTCTTCTTCCACAGAACAACAAGCCTCCGAATCCTCCTGGCTACATCTTTATGATTGACGTGTCCTACAACAACGTTAAAAGTGGACTGGTCAAACTGATATGTGACGAACTGAAGACTCTGCTGGAGAATCTGCCCAGGTACACACAATGAATCTCAAAAAAGGAAATTAATATGTATCTGCTACATTAGGTGCTATGCATATTGACTGCTAGAGGCCAGCATAAAAGACTAGCAGAACTTCCACATCAACCAAATCCTCAACATATTCAAGTGTCCCAAATCAGTATAAAATATAAACTAAATGCTATTGATACAGTTTGCATCCAACATAATATGCCATGCCAAATAATGACTTCCCTTAAGTCTTAAACACAAAACCAACTTAATCAGCTGAAGATGCTCACATGTAGTTTTGCAGATGCTGGGTATCAGAGACGGCACAGAGGCTGCCAGAAATGGAAAATATGGTGAAGGCTCTCATCTCTGAACAAAACCCAAAACAAAACAAAAAACCAAAACATGTTTTCATACAGCCAGCTCTGGTTTTGTGGAAAGCATTTCCCCCACAGAAGTGAGTTTTTGATTTATCACAGAAGATGTACTTGACCTTATTCCTAAAATAACCACCTCCATTAGAAACAATAGTTCCAGCTGCAATATAACCATATTTGTCTGCTGCCATGACATCATCTTTAAAACACTTAGTAGAAGTGTACTTCAGTGAAGCCCCCCCCCCGCCTCTTCAGCTGCGTTTGAATCTTAACTTCTGTTTGTACAGGCTCTAAATTAAAGCATTTGGACACCCTGCATTTTTATATAGTTCATGTAATTCTGCAGTATTTAATTTAATCGCCTCCAGATAAAGCTAGAGCCCGGTTTAAGTAAATGCAGATGTAGACATGGAGTTTTTTTCCTTATCACTGGTATTTTTTAATCACTGTCTGGTATGAGAAAGAACAGAATAAACTCATCCCTTCTGAGTCCGTTATTTTGAGCAGCACCTGCGGCTGATGTTCATGGAGGAGCTTTGGGTTCGTGGCTGACCAGCAGCATATTTACTTCAAAGGACTTTGGCAACAGTTTCAAGCCACATTACATGTTTCTCAGTGTGTCTGTATGATTTAGGGAGAGAGACCTACGAACCGCAGTTGGCAGAGTCAGTAAAGAATGCTTTTAAATGACTGTGATGGTGAAAGGTTTTCTGATGTAAGGTTATGGTTTACGCTAGCTACCCGTTCCACACCCATGTTCACAGTGTTCTGGTAAATGTCAGGGGTTTTCATGTTTTTATTTCTTTTAGTTGCACTTCATCTACAGACAAAAGACATTTTTTGGTAACTTTATTTTATAGGTCAGTCATTTCTCAGTCAATTTCTAAATGTTTCTGTAATATAGTACTAAGTAAAGTGAAAACAGACAGTGCTAAATAGTTTAGTTAGTGCACACCACATCAGCTAAACCAACAAAAACATCACATTTGTCTTTATGCAACCATACAATTCAACGCAGATGAAGAATAAAGTTTCCAATAATAAATTACTAATACATTAATATTTACTTTGGTTTAAATCAGGCAGTTTTCACAGAAATGTATATTTTTCCTATAAATAGTACAAATGTACATTGTTCTTTCCCCGGGGAAATATTTAAAAAAAAAATACAGTCATGTAAAATAAAGCATTGCCCCCTTCCTGTATGTCAAAGAATTGATTTCAAAATCCTGCTGTTAGTTTACAAAGCACTAAATGGTTTAGGGCCAAAATATATTTCTGATCTTCTGCTTCGTTATGAACCATCCAGACCTCTCAAGGTCGTCTGGGGCAGGTCTGCTTTCTGTCCCCAGAGTCAAAACTAAACTTCAGTTCAGTTATTATGCTCCGTATATTTGGAACAAACTCCCAGATAACTGCAGGTCTGCTGAAACTGTCAGTTCTTTTAAATCAAGACTGAAGACCTTTCTTTTTACCACCGCTTTTAATTAATATTGATAACTTACACTGCACTGTAACTTTTACTGTCCTGTTTCTTTTTCTTCGTTCTTAGCCTTTTATTAGATTTTTAAACTGTTTTTTTTTTTGTTTGTTTGTTTTTGTCTTTATATATTTCCCTGTTGCTTTTATGTTTTATGTAAAGCACTTTGAATTACCTTGTTGTTGAAATGTGCTCTACAAATAAACTTGCCTTGCCTTGCCTTTTCTTATAGTAAATGTAGAAGCAAGTTAACTGTAATACTGAGAAAAAAAGACAAATAGGGAGGATAAAAATGTAAATAGCAGGCATGACTCACAAGTAAATGGGTTTGGTTGTTTTCTTCACCGACCAACATTTGCTCGGCTTGTGTAAACCTGTAGCCGCTATTTCCTTCCCCTCTATCTTTGGATCACCAATTAGGACGTTGGCTTAAACACTGATAAAAAAATAAAAAAAGTCCATCTCAGATGTTTTTGCACTCTTCGATGAATGTTTACACTTGCCAGTTTCACTTGGTTTATGAAATGGCCCTTTTATTTGGTGGACAAGTGCTTGAAATGGATGGCCATTTTCCACTGTGTAGTAGAAATATACAAAAGGTCTTAAAAGCAGTGATGGAGTAAGATATCAACAATGGCTGCGGGTTGACAGTGGACTCTTGTAAATTGTAAATCAGCTTTGACATCAAACTAGATTTTATACATTGCACGCATGGCGCCATTGTAAATAACATTTCAGCAGATTTACTAGAAACGTCCTGGAATTCACTGATGCTTATTCTCCCTCACCAGAGAGGACGGCATGGAGAGTTCTGCGATCAAGGTCGGCTTCGTCACATACAACAAGGTCCTCCACTTCTACAACGTGAAGAGCGCTTTGGCCCAGCCCCAGATGATGGTGGTTTCAGACACAGCTGAGATGTTTGTCCCGCTGCTCGACGGCTTCCTCGTCAACTACCAGGACTCGAGGGCCGTTATCGCCAAGTAAGAAACAACTTTTGATTAATTTGTTGAAGAACTGTTTATCCTGGAAGCCCCACGCAGCAGAGGGGAGAGAGAATTAGGCATGTTGTCCCCCCCGTTTAATCCAGCTAAACTAAAATAAATGGGACATAAGTCTGAAGTAGAAGTGGGCAGTGGTGGCTTGTAACCGTGAGGTCGCCGGTTCAATCCCCAATCCGGCAGGACAAAACTGGGTGTGGAAAGTAAAACAAACAGTGCTTGCCCTCTCTTATTTACCACCACTGAGGTGCCCTTGAGCAAGGCCCATAACCCCAACCAGATTCCAGATGTGAATGTGTAATGTGTGATTGTGATCAGGGCCTTCCTGCAAATGATGTTGCTCTCAGTGAAGCTCCCTGAATAAATAAAGGTTAAATAAAAAATAATAATAAAAAGAGGTAAATCCTAATACAGTAGATGAGTCTATTGGACATCAGCTGGCTGTGAGTCACGCCAGAGCCATAATCCCGTCCCTCTTCTCTCTAGCCTCCTGGACCAGATCCCTGATATGTTTGCCGACACCAACGAGAGCGAAACGGTCTTTGCCCCCGTCATCCAGGCCGGCATCGAGGCATTCAAGGTTAGCAACAGTGTGACATCTGTCAACATAAAATCGGAGACCATGGGCCTACTGCAGCTTAAATCTTAACAAAAGAAACATTGCACCCACCCACAAGATTGTTTTAGTTTGTCTAAATGTTTCAAATGTATCGCTCACCACAACTCTGGCATCAACGCCTGAACTCATTCAACCTATCAGCTTGCCGAAAATTCTTTTTTTTTTCTCTTCCTGATATGTTTGTGTTTATTTTCGAGTCCAAGTCCGTTTCCAGTGATGTGAGGTCAGTCTTCTGGAGCGCAGTAAAGGAAAAGTTCACACACAGCTTTTAATTGGAAACAGTTGTGACATTACACAACAGCAAAGAGCCTGAGATGTATTTATTTGTTCATGCCTGTCCATGTTCAGATTTTTAGTTTGGGCACTGCTTACATCTTTTCTTTATCAAAGGTGGGGGGTGCTTTGTAAATAAGGTTTTTTATTATAATGAGAAGAAGAGAAGTGGAAATCTTGCACTCTGTGACCTCACAACTTCACTATAAAGCTATAAACAAAGCGTCACAGCAACACTACCCTCTTTTTGAGAATATCATCATTGTCTCCCCTCCAGGCAGCAGAATGTAGCGGGAAGCTCTTCATCTTCCACTCCTCCATGCCCACTGCCGAGGCTCCCGGCAAACTGAAGAACAGGGATGACAAAAAGCTGGTCAACACTGAGAAAGAGAAAGTGAGTAGCTTGTTGCACGGTGTATTCTTCAAATACAGACTGCTGGCAGATGTAGATTGAGTAAACGGCCACTGCAGGCCAAGGCTCAGTTATACTTTAAAAACTGCAAAACAACAAAAAAAAACTTTTAAAGACCAAATTATATAAATGCCTGTCATTACAAGAAACCTAAGTTTTGAACTTCATTTTGAAATAATTAAATTTAAATATGCTCTCTCTGCATGAGGGGAGTAGGATCTGGTGGGTGATGTCTTGAAGCCTTATTTGAAATCTGAGACTTCTACTTCAGGGGGCTGCTGACTTGCCCTAATTAAGTTCTCTGTGTTTTCCCCTAGACCCTGTTTCAGCCTCAGAAAGGAGTGTATGAGCAGCTCTCTAAGGAGTGTGTTGCGCAGGGCTGCTGTGTGGATCTCTTCCTCTTCCCCAGCCAGTACGTAGACTTAGCCACCATGGCAGACGTGCCTTCGCACACCGGAGGCTCCGTCTACAAGTACAACAACTTCCAGGTACAACATTTAGCAGGCATACCTGTTTACAGTAGCACATACATGGACAGTGTTGCAAACAGTGTTTTTTCACCATATTAAGTTTTATTTCTTTAACACAGAGGCAAAGACATTTGCAGCCTAATAAAAACTAGTTGTAGCCACATAATGACTTTGGCGCAGGACCCGCAATCTATTATAGACCTGTCCCATAGGAATGGTGGAACAAGCATGGGAAATTGCTCCAAACTGTACAAACACACCACATCCTGAGGCAGTACAATGCAGTGTAACGCACATGGCCTAAACCTAATAACATAAATAACAGTACAGTGCAGGCATTAATCACATAACAGTATCTGACACTAAGAGCTACATCATTTCATCACTCTGTAAAAGCTAAATTATCACATTTAGTGTTCATGTGTTTTTCATTTTTTCCCATTTTTTCACTGACATTTCAACAAATCACCTCTCGTGGTATTAGACTGAATTACTTTTACATTTGTGTGCGCCTGTCATTGGCATGGGACTAAACTGTGACAACACTGCCATCTGCTGGTTGAAGCTTGTGCATATAAAAATATCTGCTGCTCCCTCAAATGCACTCTGATGTTGTCAGGTGGAGACAGACGGGGAGCATTTCCTGAGAGACTTGAGGAAAGACCTGAAGAAAAGCATTGGATTTGATGCCATCATGCGCGTTCGTACCAGTACAGGTAAGGAACGGATTGAGACTTTAGCACTTACAGTTTGCGATTACCCAAGATTACCCATCTGCTACAAGGAGATGAGTCCCAGCATTTTACATTTTTCTGTCTTCCCTCAGGCTTCAGAGCAACAGACTTCTACGGTGCCATCCACATGAACAACACCACAGATATAGAGATGGCAGCTGTGGATTGCGACAAGGCCGTGACCGTGGAGTTCAAGCACGACGACACCCTCAGCGAGGAGACCGGGGCACTCATGCAGGTACGTGCCTTTATTTGCAATTGCTTTCGGTGCTGTCGGTAGTCAAATCCCTGAGGCGGCGGGTCTAACTTTTGTTTGCACCCCGTTTTCCCAGTGCGCCTTGCTGTACACCACCATCAACGGGCAGCGACGTCTCCGCATCCACAACCTCAACCTGAACTGCAGCTCGCAGTTGTCGGAGATGTTCAAGAGCTGCGAGACTGACTCCCTCATCAACTTCTTTGCCAAATCAGGTGGCTGTCCTTTTATGTTTATGGACACTAAATCTCACCAAGCTAGTCTCTTCACGGCTTCATTTTAGCTTTAATTAAAAGCTTGCATTCTTCATAGCCACACACACTAATTTGAAACATACTTTGCTGACACTGAAAAAGGAAGAAAACCGTTTTCTCTCCCGCGATTCTTAAACAGTCCATTATTTGAGGTCGAGCCACCCCGCACTGTCAGCTCTCTTTATTTGTGGGTCTAATGTAGTGCAGACGTGGCCTGCTGATGTACTGCGCTATCATCCTGACCTTTGTTGAATTTACCCCATGCATCTCTCGATGATCCACTAATGTTCGCAGACTTATGAGTAAAAGAAGAATGAGTTGTGAAAATAAGGACCACATGTTTCACATAAAGTACAGATGACACAGAGGATTTCTGTAATCTGCACACAGCGAAGCCTCAAGTGCAGCTGGATTGCTGACCTTCAGTTGCCTCCTTTCATTCGTCCTGCTACTCTTCAGCTCCCCTGTGCGCTCCCCTCCCCCCTGCCTAAATCTTTCTTTCCCCTCATCTTTCATCTTTTTGCGTTTCACTCCCCTTAGCTGCCCATCAGGCCCCTGCCTCTCTGTCCTCCCCCTCTCCTGTCTTTTAACTAACCTTTTCTCATGCCCGCTCAGCTTACCGTGCCATGTTGAACCAGCCTCTGAAGAATGTGAGGGAGATCCTGGTCAACCAGACAGCCCACATGCTGGCCTGCTACAGGAAGAACTGTGCCAGCCCCTCTGCTGCCAGCCAGGTCAGTGCAGGACAGCGCCTGGGATGACATTTGTTGTATTTAGGCTTTGATTTCAGGATACAAAGATTTCCTTGTGCGTAGCATCAGGAACACAATAATAGGGCGACATTTTGACGCATGTGTCCATATGTAGCTGATCCTGCCTGATGCCATGAAGGTGTTTCCAGTCTACATGAACAGCCTGATGAAAACGGCTCCCTTGGTCGGCAGCACAGAGCTCTCAACAGACGACAGAGCCCATCAAAGGCTGTCGGTCATGGCCATGGGGGTGGAGGAGTCACAGCTGCTGCTCTATCCATGCCTCACCCCGCTGGTAGGGGACAAACTCACACACACTGAGAGCACTGTTTTGAGACACTATCTATTCATCCTTTTTTATTTTCAACTATGCATTTATCTCCTATTGAGTCTCGTCTTTAAACCAAAATCAGTGAAGGTGGATGAGTTACAGAAAGATTTTTCATGTTTTTCAAAAATAAAATCAGGACGAGTCTTGACTAACTAAAAAGATAATTTGGCATATACAAGGGAATATATGCAGATAGCTTATGGACGTCTTAATTGACTGCACTCTCCCATTTCAGTGGAAGTGTCAGACAGTGTTGTAATCTAATAAATGTCTTCTTTTTTTGTTGCCAGCACAACATGGACGTTAGCAGCGAGGCTCTGCCTGCTCCGGTGCGTTGTTCAGAGGAGCGTCTGACAGACTCTGGCATGTTCCTGCTGGAGAACGGCCACTCCATGTTTCTGTGGCTGGGCCAAGCGAGCCCGCCAGACCTCATCCAGAGCATCTTTAACCTGCCCTCCCTCGCCCACCTGCAAGGACACATGGTCAGAATTTGTTCAGTAGACCTCAGCATATTCATAAGTCTTGTTTACAAATGAAACAGTACCTGCTTTTTTACATGAGACATCTTCTCACCTCTGTGGTGCCTGGAGGCATTACAGTATGGTAAGAGAACGTCTGGATGTTTAGTATGGCTTGGAAACTTTATAACCAAGAAAAGATGGTTGGTAATAAAATCTTACATCTGATCGTGATTTGATCCAGTAGTGATCCACTGCACAAGTTTAACCTGTAAAATGAGCTCAACTGACTGAGTCAACCATACTGGAATTAAACCCATAAACCTCACACAAAGTTTGACATTTATTTTCCAGGCAGAACTCAAACAACATTTCAACATGTGGTGCCGGTGCATAAGAGTAGCACGTAGAGCAGGAATGTGTCAAAGTAGGCCGACAGTAGCATTTCAAGGAAAAAGTAACAACTACTTTTAATTTTGTTTTTAAGTGATCTCAACTTTATAAAGTCAAAGCCTCTAAGCAATACATCATGATGTAGCAATGCTCGTTTACCCGTCCAAGTATAATACACGTATACATGGACTAGAGCCAGCGACTTCTTTAACTCTTACTATTATTTTAATTGTTTTTTCCAGTGTGCGCTGCCAGAACTGGACAACCCCTTGTCAAAGAAGGTCCGATCCATCATTGATGGCCTGCTTGAAAAGAGGCCGAACTCCATGAAGGTGAGATATCCACGGCAGCATTATACTCCTAAAAGCCTTTGTTTTAATTTGTCAAGTGACAAAAACAGAACAAATTAATAAATACAAGCATTTTAGTTGAGGTAAACAGGGAGAAACAAATTGAATTGAAGCTAACTGCAATGCAGCTTTTATTAATCGCTGCCTCCCTCTGGTGGAGTTAGTAAGCTGCTACAAAAGCCTCATTTAATGTGTTTTATTTGTTTATTATTGATCACATTAATGTATAAATATATGCTTAAAAAAAATAATCAAATGACACTTTTGAGTGACCCCAAGCACTGCAGGCACTGGGCTATTAAGCAGTTAGCGTGGGTCGATTGCAGAGGAGGAGTTAGAATAACATTTAGTGCTCTAAATCCATAAGAATACGCAAACAAAGACAAACACATGGTTAACTTGTTATAAGTAAAATCTGAACCATTACTCACATGTAAACCTGCATTTGGACAGGAAATAGATCACATTTGTTCACTCTCTCCCCTCTCAGCTCCAAATTGTGAGGCAGAGGGACAAACCAGAGATGTTGTTCCGTCAGTTCCTGGTGGAGGATAAAGGCCTGCACGGCGGAGCTTCCTACATGGACTTCCTTTGCTACGTTCACCGAGAGATCCGGCAGCTGCTCACTTAACACCCCCCCACCCCACCCAACACTCGGCCTCAGTGTCTCTCTTCCCGACTGTCCTGGGAGAAACGCAACATCAAATGGACCATGCACAAATCTCACAGGGTCAGTCTCAGTCGGTTCCCTCTTGAGGACGGTCCACAGAAAGAAACTTGTTTAAGTGTTTTGCAGAGAAATGAGGAACCACGAAGAGCCATTTTGAGATTTTACCTTGAGAGTCCAAAGCTGCCTTTCCAACACGCTTTTGTTATCCTTTAGTGCACACACAGTATGATCTTCAAATAACCACTTGTCACTTGAAGAACTTCCACGTAAAACTGGAAGAAGTTAAATGGACACAACACATCCAGCATTTCCCGCACAGACACTTGTGTGTGATGGACTGCGGAGGCCGCTGTGACATCAGTGCCTGAGGCCGGAATGCATTTAGGCAAAAGGCCCGCTGGCAAAAGCAATACAACACATATCTCTGCTGTGCTGTCAATTGAGTTAAGTGTTTTTTTTCCATTTCACTGTGTAGATTTACAGCGTCAAGACAAGGGGTTATTTGTGGACAGTACTGTAGATGTTCACTTTGAAACTCAATAAAGTTCGCCATTCGTTGTAATACATGACTTTCTCCCGTATAGACTAAATATGTAAGGAGTCTCTGTAACTCATTTTAAAATCTTTTATTTTTTAAATAATATAATAGGACATTCTACCGTATTTAAACAACTTAGGTTCCTACATTTTATGACACTTTTGCTGTCCTGATGGTAAATGTGCTTAAAATAAACATTTAAATAGTGTATCCAGAGTACCAGGTACTTTATTATTTAGCAGAAGTAAAAGCCTCTGCTGCCAGGACTAGAAATGATTCCTGCCACTACACCATGAGTGATTCTGTTCCACTCACACAAAAAAAACATCTTGGTTTTTTGACCATTTATAGTTGAGATTTTTGATCTTCAGTGTGCGGTGACGCAGAAAACGTTTTGTTTGGGTGTTCTGAGGATAAAATGAAATGAACACAGCTGTTGCTCTACATAGAGAACAAGGACCCACTCATGTGTCCTGATGAAAAATGACACACTGTTGTTTTTTTTTCTTCATACACTGTACGAGTCAGAAGTGGGAACTAAAAATTGACGCTGAAGGGAGACTTATCCAAGTTGGTAATAAGAACACAGGAATGGGCTGCTAATGGGAGGAAAAGGGAGGAAGTTTAGGGACCAAATATACAAAGCTTTTCCTTAAAACTGTCAAACTGTAACTATCCAGCGAGGGAAAATAATCCAATCTGCTGTTGTTGGATTGATTCATTTTGAGAAATACTTTTTTCAGCAGCTGACCTTCAGAACAAACAGGAAAGCAGTTTACCTGTCAGGACGCTACAATCGGCAGCAAAAGTGTCAGGGCAATTATTTTAGATTTATTAGTAACTATTGGGTTGTCAAATTTTGACTTTTAGTGTAAAGGAAGTTCACTGTTGAACCAAAATTCAGTAAAAATCGTGTTACACTAATTCCTACAATCTGAAAAATTGTCTTGATAATAATATGTAACATTTCAGTCTTGACTTTCAGCACTGTGTCAAACTGCTGCATTGCTGTTTTTTATAAAAGGCAATTGCTTCGGTGTAATTCATGTATGCATTTGATAAATATTGTACGACTCTGTGCATGTGCCTACAAAGTCTTTTTGTATATGAAATACACAACGACTTGTGTTTTCAAAATATTACCATCTGCCTTAAGTTGATATATATTAGTAGTTAAAAAATAATGTATGTCAAAATATGTGCGTCCAAGAGTTCTATGGCTGATTTTAATCTTTTTGGTTTGTATGCAGACTTATCTCAGGTGATTTGAGTACCTTACTATTTCAAGTTGGAAGACGTGATTTCAATTTAACTGGAAAGATGGACAGTTGATGTTTTTTTTTTCTTTTGAGTAGACTTGTGGAAATTCATGGGATTGGTGCGCCATGTATATTTTATTCCAAACTCAACATATTTGGTCTGAATTAAATTCTTGACATAATCACGCTGCTCAATGTTGTTGTTTAGTCTTCTACAGTACAGAAAGTTGATCAGGCAAAAAAAAATAACAAGCCTCTTTCAGCATGAATATGTTATGTTTAAATATTGAACACATAAACACGAAAATGAACACTAAATTCATTGTACACACAGCCAATAATATTCACGTTGTGGTTATGTGATCTTTAATCCAGTCCAGAAGTGTTATCCTCTTGCCACCACGAGGGGGCACCAGATACCTCTTCCTCAGACAGAGACAATTCAAAATAAAGTGCTTTTTGATCCACAATATGATCTGTTTATATTGAACAACACATTTCCTCTGACCATGATGGTCGTCATGAAGCATCTAAAGTCAATTAAACTAGTTGAACGTGCATTTATCACATTGCTAGAGACAGAGCTTCAGTTGTTCCAACATGATGTTTCTGTCCTCTCCAAGCTTAACAGTGTGAAAATGTGTAATATGGGACCTTAGTGTGTCATGGCGTAACTAACAGAGAGGCCCTCTGGTCACCACATAATCAATGTTTTAATGTAGCTGTTTATATAAAAACATGCAGCCTGCACAGTAAACTGATCCAAGAATGTGAATTTTGAGAATTTTCTCGGTGAAAATCTAATAACATGTATACAAACATTTGTTTTTTTTTTGAATGGCACTATTACAGTGTCGTATACAGCCTTTAATGTGTATTAAGCCATTTAACACAACTTTGGAAGTTTGAGGTGTATAATTTATTTTGTTCACTTTTCACCTTTCTGAGCTTGAGATATTATTTACAGAAGAAATGCAGAAAGAGGTGTTTAAAAGTGGATAATGTTGCAAAAATGTGTGCCCTACCATTTTATCAGGTCATGACCATATTTGTGAGACTACTGCCAACCAAATATAAACAAAACATTTTACAAACAGTAAGGCACACGAACACAAACCAAGGAAACAAATTGCAGGTTTGACGGAAATACACACATTAAAAGATCAGTAAAAAAAGAATACAACTGAGAAAATGTGTCACTCTCTTTACTAAACAAATGAATGAGCAACATGCCTCACTGAGGAGGGTTATATCTTTGTGACTGTTTCCTCCCAGTAATACAGGGTGGTGGCATACTGACTGAACACTGAATGAAAAATAACACAATAAACTGACATAAACTGTCAAAAAAATAATCGATTCTCAAGTATGTAGCTGGTTTGACGGACACTTCCTGTATCCAAGATCCAAGTCATTGTGAAAAAGAAGAAAAAACGTCATATCGCAGTAACTTACTTACATAATGTCCGCGACACTTCTCCCAGTGATCCAGTAGTTTCCAACGAACAACAGGAAGTCAGTGAGTGAGACTTCTACCCAGCATGCCTTGTGTTTGCTCACATTTTGGGCGCCAAGCAGTGCTGTAATCACGGGCAGCAAGAACCAATCAGGCTATATAGGTGCAGGCACCTGGACTTGAGCCCGCAGGGATGAGGAAGAGGGAAACAGCAGGGAGCGCATTAACCAACGGCCCAAAAAATGATGAGTATAATACAAAGTTGCAGTGTTTGTATCAACAAGCAAAGCTCCACGGCCCTTTCTGATTAAAAACTCTAAAGACCTGATATTCACCCGAGAGCGAACGTTCATTTAATGCTGTACAGTGACCATAATACCATATAAATAACTTCAAGCACTGCTCTTAGTGTAAAAACAAAAACAAAATGACAGTTTGTTTGCTTTACAAGGAATATACATACATAGGCTTAATGAAATACACTGAAAGCTAACGTTATACTCATGGTAAATATAGCTACCTGTGTGCTTCTGTAGACAAACCATCGATAGTATGGTCCGGTTTTTGACATCAATACAATCCTTGTGTTGTCTCATTCTATATGGCAAGTAAACATGAACAAAGTTGAAAAGTTTCTCATAGAGTTCTCATCTAATGCTGTATCTATAGTATATACAAATGAAAATGGTACAATGTATGTTGTTTTTGTTTTCTCTCTAAATGCGCCCTTCAAAAGAGCAAAAAACACAACCACAATGGTTAACTAAGTCAGGGTGGAAACACTCTGGAAGTGAGAGCCAGCCTGGAATGTCAAAACAGACGATATTTTGTTCAGTTGTTTTTCTTTTTTCTGATGCTGTAAAAAGTCACAGTGATTTCACCTGGCAGTAAATAAAACACGTCAAGGCTGCAACACAGATGGTAGGAACCGGTCTAAGCCCCTTCATTAGGCATGTCTTTTTTTTTCCTGTGTGTTTATAATGTCAGAAGCTAACGTCCCCTCACTAGAAAGCGGTGGAAGTCAACCTTGAAGTTAAGTATTCAGTAAAATGTTTAAAAAGGCGACTCATTCCAGAGTGCTAACACCCTATTGCCTACTCCTACTTGTGGCCTGCTGTAATGAACAATATTTTATCTACGGTCAAAAGTCTGCATAGCACTCTGTACACGGTATGAGTCCAAGTCAGTTAGTGGGCCAAGCTAAAGATGATGTTCTCTTCCAAAGCCTCCACAGTCAGCCAAGAGTTAAAGAACATTTTCAAAGAGGTGCATTGATCGCATGATGTTTTCATCCTGTTCACACACACACACACACACAAAAAAAAGAAACAACGTGATGAGAAAATGCAAGTGTGCCAACAGTAGTGAAAGAGACGTGTCGGGATATCCGGCTTACATTTTGGCAGCAGTCGATGAACTCGTCTATGGTTACCACTCCATCTTTATTCTTATCCATTTTCTGTTGGAGCCAGAGGGAAGGAAAGATGAAGAACAAATAAAGGAGGTTTTCTAAATCTAAGTCTTTACTGTAACTGACACTTACAGCACAGAGAACGCTAGCCAACAACACACTTGCCTGAAAGAATACTTCTACATGCTGACGCGGCGTCTCCTCTTTGAGGACAGGGTATGTGCATTTGCCCATCATGTCGTAGATGGCCTTCATGATGTCTAGCATTTCCTGTGGCACACAGTAAAGGGTCAGTTCACACACATTACAAGAAACTCCAGTCCTTGTTTATTCCTAATGGGAAGCTTTGCAGATAATTTAGGTTTTATGTGGCAGAGGTTTTTAGCTGCCCCTTTTCTGCTGCTGTTCCAAAAATAATACTGTAAATGAAATTTCATTTGAATAAAGGCATTTATAAAACTGAGAAACAGTGTCTTCCTTACTCTGGCTAACCCACAGACCTCACTCTGGACTGTTTCCATTGAACCTACTTTCTCCTGAAATAAATAGTCCCTATGAAAACAGTCTACAGTCAGATTTGAATATTATCCAGAGTAGAAGGCGAACTGTTTCACAATTGAATTTTTAGGTACACTAGCGTTGTGGCTTTAAGGATGGTAATGGATGCTGGTCGGTCTACAACTTTGGTCCAGAATAAATGATCTCAACAACTATTTGATGGACTGACATGAAATTCTGTATAGAAATTCATAGTCCCAGGAAGATAAATCCTAATAACTTTGGTGTTCCCGACTTTCCAACTAGGTCAACTTGTGTTTAGTGCTGATTATGTAATGTTAGCATGCTAATATGCTACACTAAGAAACTAAGATGGAGAACATTACACCTGTTAAACATTGGCTTTATTTGGCTATATAACTGCCTACGATTCATAGTAGTATGTCGTATGCAACTGTTATGCAGTTCTCTAAGCCACACTAGGCCAGCGTAGGTAAACAATAGGAGGAATATGTGAGCATATATAACATTTTTTTCTAATTTAATCTTGTGGTAGATTGTTGTGTGGTAGATTGTTTTTAAATCAGGAACAGAGCAGTTATATTCCTCCTTGTCCACCAGTGACGCAGAGTGGAACGACCACTTGTTGAGGTTGCCTGAATAAAGATGACATTTTTCTTAAAAGACAGGTTGTTATGAACGTTCTAGCTCTTTGCATTATGGGACACAGTACGCAAGGTAGACTGGCCCAATGCATACTGGAGATTTTTCGGAGTCAGTACGACATCTGGGTATTTTTGGCATACTGCAGATTTTGCTTTTGTTTGCATACATCATTCTAGAATTAGGCAAAATCAGTAGTACTGCTGTTATAGTAGGCGGTTTCAAATTTACCCATTGTTATTGTGAGCATGTTAGCATGCTGATGTTAGCATTAATCTCAACGCAGCGCTGTCCCTAGGAACAGCATCACAGAACTGCTAACATGGCTGTAGACTCTTAGTCTTGTTGTCATTATGTCATTATGTCATTATTATTATTTTTTATCTGCATGGCTAAATACCACTAGCAGAAAAATGGTTTTCATAATTTGGGTGAACTGAACCTTTAATGAAAACTCTTGCGTTGATATCTACTTCATATTAAAAGGTGGATATTTGGGTGTTTCAGTCGCTCTTGATGCTGTCTGAAGGGACATACCTCTTTTGTGATATAGCCATCTTTATTGATATCGTACAGGTTGAAAGCCCAGTTGAGTTTTTCCTGGATTGTGCCTCGCAGGAGGATAGAAAGGCCCATAACAAAATCCTGAAAAAACAAGATTCATTAAGAATCGTGCAAAATAAACACATTAGAAAAATCAGCATTAAGTAAACAGCAAGCACTCGACAGTTATGAGAATAACAAAAAGTAACTATAATATTCACCATACACATTGAATGTAGGTAGTATTTCAACTGATTTTATACATTAACATTTATGCAGGGATATTATGTCAGGTATTAATTGGAAGCAAATGATGAAACAGCAAGAGTGCAGTACACTAGAAATCAAAAATACCTCGTTATTCAAATTATTAGCCTACTCATAATCTGTGTCGGGTCTCAGGGGGCTGCCGTACAGAAACATTAGCCAGAGCAGCTCTGGTTTGGCATAATGACAGCTTTTCTGTCCTAATAAACACATATATGCCCTCCATAAATATTAATCCCATGTTAATAGCATCTCAAGTAGACTCACTTGGGCTAAATTCTAATTATTGAAGTTGCAGGTTACATAATGTTCCAGCGTAATGCCTTAGAGGCTTGCAGTGTTGAAGCTTTAAGAAGGTTAAGTGTGACGTATTCGTTGTTATTTGTCGAAACCCTCTGACAGCTGCAATACGACAATACTTGGCTTACCTCAAAACTCACAGAGCCATTGTGATCTGTGTCAAATGCATTGAACAGGAAGTGTGCATATGTTGAAGCATCTATGGAGAGAACAAACATACGCATGAAATCAAAAACCATCTGCTGTGACAGCAAGCTCAATTAACACCTACTGCAAGCAAGAAAAACGGTTCAAAGAAAAGTTTTGTAGCTTTTTCAAAGAAAAACAATGCCCCTCTGAATGTTTTTTTTCTTTTATGACAAAAGAGGAGAACAATATGCTCAGAGCTAAAAGTTTTATCATTCTTTCCCGTGTAGTGAACCACTATATTTACTGGTCTTCTCTCTGAAGAGATATATAAGCCTGCTAATGTTTTCTCTCTTGTTCCTCGGGTAGAATCTTTGCATAATGACAAGAGAACCAAGAGTGAGCAACTCCAGGCTGCTTAATACAAACTGCTTTCTCTTTCTCAAACTCTCTCTCGCATTTGCTTGGATGGAAGTTTAACTTCAAGGACTCTGGGCTTGGCGCAGTTTTTGTAAACATGAGTGAAAGACAATTTATATCTGTCCAGCACACAGAGGAGATAAGGAGCAGCTGTAAGAGGCAAGGCAAGCTGCAAAAAGCAAAGTAGTGAGCTCTGCCTAAATAAGAATAATGACACAAACCTCCTTGCGGGAAGAACTGCGCATAGATGTCTTTAAAAGTGTCTTCATTGACGACTCCACTGGGGCATTCCTGTAAGACAAATGGAATTGCACAGGTCATTCAGCAGCTATGTTAAAGTCCTCACCTTTAATCAGAGTTCAAGATGTGTCCATCATGGTCCAATGTACAACTTAGACGAGTGTGGCTGAAACTTTAAAATCACCAGTGCACATACTTAAATCCAGCGATTAAACTATTTTTTAAATCTTATCTTACCAATCTTATCTATATAAATGATTTTTAAAAAATATACCTTAACGCAAGTCTAAAAGTTATCTTAGTTATCTTCTGAGTGTATCACGTACATTGCACCATCATTTTGGGTGTGGTCAAAGGTGCAACAGAACTGTAATTTTCAACTGGAATGGGCAGTGAAACACTGCTTTTCAGTTTGATGTGAAGTTACTCTTTAACTTCAAATGAATAAATTAGCTGCTAGGTAATTTTATTCAACTGCTTTCTGAGGAAAGATCCATTTAGAATGATGACATTTTATTTATTTCTACCAAGGATTTGATGTTTTATTTTTGTTACTTCCACCATCTACAGTTTCTCAGACAGTATGTAAATAAAGACTCATGTTCTGGTGGTATTCAAGCTGCAAACCATCCGAGCCTCAATAGATATCTTGTCCACAGCTATTCAAAGTCACCCACTTATGGTTGGTGGGTAGCCTTTAGTCGAAAAGACTGAATACTCTTATATAACACCTCCAAGAAGCATGCTTTTGTCTCTTTTAAAAGAAAAGCTACAACCAAAGACTCGGTGGATGACCTTCCTCAGAGCAACGTGGTGATAAAGGCAGCTAGTTTTGCAAGTTCAATTTGTGCTTGTTGTCGGGCTGCACACTCTGGCAGGATATTGAATCTTTGGAACAGAGGAAATGCCAAAACAACATGTCTCTGGGTTTTCTATACCAGACAATAAGCCATGGCAATAGGGGTGGTTGTTGGTAGGAAATCAAAGATAAGGAACAGACTGTTCTGACTACATGGGGTGGATATAACAACACAAACACCTCTGTGATGCAGTTTGGAGAGAAATCACACACAAAAAATAAAGAGAAAATTAAAATATAAGTTTTTACTTCTGAATCTGCATTTGGTATACCTTTATCTGCATATTAAATGTTCAGTCAATTTGTTTTAATATCTATTTAACTTTTCTAAGCAACTTGAGTAGAGAGAGTTGGTTACAGCCATTTATTTGCTCCATTTCTCTGGCATGAAGGGACGTGAGAGAGAAACTATTTTTTCAGTGTGAGCGACCTAGCAAGAATCACAGGTTACACCGGGTTTCCTCCTTCCTGTGACCATGTCTGATCAGCCACTTTGAGAAACAGAGCTGTGGGAGTGGGAATATAAAGATGAAACCTTGTTGTCTTGATTCAAAAGGGCTCCTTGTGTTTCAA
This sequence comes from Lepomis macrochirus, assembly GCA_024633595.2. Lineage (NCBI taxonomy): Eukaryota > Metazoa > Chordata > Actinopteri > Centrarchiformes > Centrarchidae > Lepomis > Lepomis macrochirus. Next base: position 11,360,001 of record JALXJV020000002.1, on the reverse strand, counting down.
GGTAAGAGGATGCTGCAAGGTTGTCTGCATAAGTCCCCAGAGACTCTTCTTCTGTTGTCTCACAGACCCAGTTACATATCTTGTGCGGTGAGGTGAGGTGAGGTCAAGAATTTGGAGAAGTTAGGGAGACAGAATGAGCACAAGTTTGCAACCTAAATGAAGTCTGAGACTGGGGTGTGTGTGGTAGTGTATATATCCAAATGATGTAGCATGGGGGAAACTACTGCTCATGGTGGGCAAATTAAGTAGCATCTGAATTATACTGGCAACTGTGTGGAAAAACACCTGGTCTGGTTTTTATATAAGTTGTTCTTTGGATTTATAAAACCTCTTAAACCCTGTGGGTCGCCTGCTTTAGCTGCATCTAAGCTGCTTAGATGGTTAATACAAATATTACTGTTTAAACTATGATCAAAATGTCAGTATGGACATGCTACACATCCTTAGATCAGCTGGTGTAACTGCAATGGTACAAGAGATGAAAAGTAAAAAAAACTGCCAACTCCCGTTACCTTTGAAGCGCTCGTTCAGTCTGAATATGTCCGTTTCTTGATTATTTATGTTCCATTACTCTGTAAGCGTCCACTGATCAAAAGAATCAAAATAGCTTTTCATAAAAACTAAAAACTAACTAAAAGTTATGACTACTGTCATGTGAAGTCCAATTTCTGCCACACTTTTCTCATCCTGCACCCTGTTGTTGTTTTTGTTAAGTCGCTGCCTTTAAAATAAAAGTGAATAAGCCATCTATCATAGCTAGATAGCTAATTGTACAATAGCAGTTTTGTACAAAAGGAATTAAAGGCCTGTCCCATATGGACGCCTGTCCCAAATATAGGCAGGGTCAATTCAGTCAATTGATTTTAGCAAATAAAAGCCCGGGTTATTAATCAACGTTTTACGGTATTTGCAATTACATGAGAAGATTGATACCCCCCTCATGTCTGGGCTTTAAATACAAAGCAACAGCTAGGAAACAGTTAGCTTAGCATAGCAAATAGACTTGAAGCGGGGGCGTTTTTGAGGCTGTTCTTTGACCTAAGTGCTAACATTACCCTTCCATATACTTGCTGTTTTGAATGCATATGTGCGTTCACACTGTCAAGAATGGCAAAATGCAGGGCGTTATGAGTACCTGGATTGTACACTCATAATAATCAAAAAGCTGAATGTGGAACACTGGACTCCTCTCACCCTCAACGGTCACCATCTTAGCTACGTAGCAAAAGAGGAAGAACCACCAACCTATTTTCAAACTCTTGAAAATTGTATCTAAGGAAGCTGCAGTGGTTGTTAGTGTGAATATAAAAGTTTGTTACTTTGTATTAATTTTTAATAAAATTGAACTAAAGTCAAGTGAGCAAAAAAGCCAAAAGGTATTTTGGCGGTCAAATGTTTGTTATAATTATGCGCCGGTGACAATTCGCCATTAAAAAAGAAGAATTAGAAGAAGCGGTCAAATGTTGCGATCTTCATTTCTGGTCAGTGCACAATGGCAGCGTTTGATTCGAGACAACACTACACTGCCAAAATTCACGCACTATACAAGTAAGTACATTGTGTGCACAGTGTGCTACAGCGGTGCTTTGAGCTAAATGCAAGAGCCTCGTTCACCATCTCAGTTTAGTGTGTCTGCGTGCTACCATTTACAACATCTACAGGGCTAAGCTAAGCCCAGTGGCTTCCTATTTAATAGACAGATATGCGAATCACATGAATCTTCTCATCTAACTCACAGCAAGAAAGTGAATGAGTATATTTCCCAACACTTCTATTGAGTATCTCAGTTCACAAACAATTTCAGAATTATATTCCAAGCAAAGTCTGCAGAGATGTTAAACACTGGGAGAAAAACTTGCACATGAAACACTCCAAAAGCAAAGTTGCTCCACAGCATCTTTGTACATTGGACGCAGACAGTAGTTCTTTGTTGTTTAGTAGAGCTTTGGTTAATTAGAGCATTGTTTATGTTCTACAACACTGCAGTGGGTGGGATGTCAACAGTCAACCTTTTCTCGAAGTAATGCAAGGACATGCCATGTAATTAAGTACCTTAAGTGAGGAGAGGCAGATTTTTCAAACATGTAATTTCACCTCGCTTGTAGAGTCTGTGCACGCTTCTGTGCCTGTACACAGACGGGCAATTACAGCTGTCAACACTAATAACACACTGATTAAGTGTGACAGTAATATACAAAATGGCTGTGTTCCAAGTCAGCCTCTTCTTCTAACCTCGCTAACTCATCCTCACAAACCTGAAGGAAAATTAAAGGTCAGTAAAACTTTATGATTGTTGAACCGAGTCTCACACTGGTGGCAGAATTCATCTGATGGTATTTTATCGTCTCTTTTCAGCCTCATGATGACATTGGCGAGGGAGACAGTTTTTCAATTGAAAATGAAGCCAGTGTGTTATCTAGTTATCATCACGTACAAAGCAGTGCCTCTGCAATTCAATTTAAAGTTTAGTGAAATAGTTACACTGACTTGATACCTGAGTGGCCTTAAGGTCAGGTTGGGATAAACTTTGGTGCCGCTAAGTAAGCTAAAAGTCGGGACCTCATCCACACACTTTTCTTTACATAAGTCATTAATATTTAGCTTTTGGAAAAGCTGTTGTCTTGTAATGCATTTTTCTCTGCATCAGTAAAGCACTGAGAGATGAATGAATTACCCTATTAAATACTTTACATTTGGATAGTTCACATAATAATTGAAGGAATTTAACAAAACATCTTGGGAAACACAGATGTCAATGGAATTTGTTAAGATGCATTTAAATTTATTAATTTCCTACATCTTATCTCCCATTTTTATTAGAGCTTTTCACATATATGTATATTCCTTTATCCACCTCTAAATCAAAACTGAAATAATTACAAAGGTCAGGTTTACAAGTATTTGTATTCATTTCACAAGCTTATAGAATTTTCTCATGCATGATAATAAAATCACAAATACAATCTGTGAAATTCCTTTCCTAGACTGGTGAAGCGATGCGGCAATGATCAGTGTGGGGAATGAAATAAGCCCGTGAACAGAGGCATCATCGCTGATGGAAGAGAAACTGTGTGATCTTAATCTCATGCCTGAGGCCTTGGCCCAGACAGTGAACTGTGAAAGCCCAGCAGATTTAGCCAGACGTGAGGACAATATTGTGTTATTTTCCTGTAGTATGGGGTCAAGGGATTTATAAAACAACAGATTCTCTCATACCTTTACGGTGATCTTGGCTTAAATTCCAGCAAGACCTAGAGCCATACGTCTTATTTTGGTCCCTGCAAGACATATTGCTGCATCTAAGACAAAGCTTCACATTGATCACCTGCGCTAGACGTGAATGAAAGTTTGTTGTCAAGACAAATGACCTCATCTTGCCATTCGAATTAGAGGCATCTGATTTTCTTTGAAAGCCTGGACACCACGGACAAATGGCCGAATTTCTCATCTTGGGAACCATGCCAGCTTCTATTAGTCTGGCTGGCCTTAAAAGCCTTTATTTGCCAATGTCACCTGGTTGTGGCAAAATAAAGATGAGCTGTTTGACCCTGAAAAATGAGCTACACTAAGGGCTCTGTGATGGGCAAAAGCTGTTTAGTAACTGCAATTTAGGCACCATGACTCTTTCTCTTCGTCCATTTTGGACTTCTGCCACAGCAGCATCTGTCTAATTACACAGCAGGGATGAGCAACTTTGAATACAAAGGCAAATGGGGTTTATCCTTAGCACACAAAATAACTGTAATCTGTGATGTGACAACAGTCTACAGCAACTCTCGCCGTTCTGTGAGCCTGTACTTAGGCACAGCAGTGCTTTGAGCTAAATGCTAACATCAGTATGCTAACATCCCCACAATGACAATGTTAGCATGCTGAGGAGGTATAATGTTTACTATGTTCGCCACCTTAGTTTAATGTGTTAGCATGCACACAGCCAGAGACATTTTAGAGGAGACGTGCCACTCAATCACATCCTCAATATAACTCTATGAGGAAAGCCAAACGCCAAAGATGGCGGTTATCCCGCCCCTCCTGCTAGAAAGCCAATTATCTGCTTTTAACAGCAAAGCGGGAAACATATTTCATATTTCGTGTGGTTCCATTGACAGATAGGTCTGTTTTACCTCTACTGCACATGTGCGGAAGAGGTGATGCTTAGTAGAAGTATAACTGGTCGGGAAAAACGCTTTTTTAAACCTTATTTTGACATTTTCAGCGATTTTTAACAGATTTTACTGTTGATTCTATTCATGTAGTTTTTATGTCTTGGTGACCAGTGAAAGTGCAGTTCTGGCTCTCTCCCCATTCGTTCAGAGTCTTGTTAGTCCGAAATAGCTGCCCGGAGACGTTGCCAAGATAGCGACCAAGTGGCCTGACTTGCCTAGAAGGACTTTGGTGCAGGTGAGGTGGAAGGGAATGTCATTTGTTTTGTTGATAACCTATTTGGTCATCAAGTAATGGACAAACGGACATTTTGGCGGTGCTAGATGAAAAATCAGAGTTATTAACATCCTGAGGGGAACAGATATGTCTGCACTACATCTCATGGCGACCTGTTCAGTAGTTGTTGAGACATTTTACTCAAACGTCAACCTCATGGAGAAAAACTCTAGGGCCAATCTATCTTGTAAATGTTAATGAGATATTTCACTGGATAAGTGACAACTGCCGGTGGAGCGAAGGGTTGACCAAAGGTAGCAGGATCCATCCTCTGGGTGATGAATGTCTGTACAGAATATCATGGTAAACCATTCAATAGTTGTTAAGATATTTCAGGCTGGACTGACTGATTGACATTGTCATACCTAGAGCTAAATCAGTAGCGTGGCTAAAAATGAAATGCGGAATCTGTAATGTAAAAAAAAAATGGGAGGAGGGTGACTATATGCAATATTCCCTCCCTCAGCGTCAGAGGAAGTGAGGCAGAGTGTGCGGCACAAATTAAAGGCCTCATTAGTACACTTCTTACCTCTTACTCTATCTCAAGTGGAAGCGGACTAATGGGCAGGCTTTGTGCGGACTTGGCTGGAGCTCAGTGCCGGCTCAACAGGAAACTGAAGCCCTATGGGAATTCCACTATCACAGGACTCTCACTATCCTCCTCACTTTCATTGCCAGACAATTTGGGTTGAGTCAATTCTGGGTCATCTCATTACGCCTCACACCAGAGGTGACAATGAAGTGAGGGGATTTTATATGGGCTGCTCTGGAGGACTTTGACCTGACTACTCATCAGCACTCTTCCACAGTGTATTCGGGAGATGGCCTAATTATTCACGGCACGGTGAACAATGTACAGAAATTTCAATTTTCTGTGGTAAGCACAATTAGACATGATAACATTTAGTTCTAGATGAGTCAGCAAAATAGCATTCCTCAGATGCTTGATTATTATTTTATTGCAACACAAGCAGAGTGGAGGTTGAATAGTGATGTGGACTAGAAGGAAGAGGAGCTGAAGAAACACTCCTGCAAACGATAGAAGAAGGTAAACAAGAATAAATCAAATAAAATCAAAGGAAACATGCTTTTTTGATGTCCAAGAGAGAACCCACTGAGCTTTGCATTATGGATGATGCTGAAGCTGCGTGGCGGCCTCATCACTTACATTCTTGAAGCCACGGTAAAGGATCTGTAGCTCCTTGCGGGGAGAATCGTGTCTGGGCTTCGAGCTGTTCCAGGCCCTCTGGGCGATGGCGGACTGCAGACAGTTCGAGCTCATCTTCAACGCTGTCTGGAGAGGAGGAGGAAGGAGGTCAGATGTGAACAGATGCTGGTGAGTCTTTGCAAATTAGCATTTTTAAGGCTAGAATTTCAGATCTTTCCAAATATCAGCAATACGTACGCAAATACATCTAGACATTTGAAACCTCTCTATCCAAAATGCCACATTTTGGCATTAAAAAGGGCCACAAATTCCAGGTAACCTTCTCGATAACAAAGAAAATCCATTCAAGTGATTCAATTTTGAAGCCCCCTTTTCTCTTCATGATATCAGGTCCTTTCATTTGTAAATGTTACTTTACACAACCACACCAAAATCTGAACGCCCCTCTTCTTCTCTACACCAAATATGACAGCAGTGGTAATTAGTGTTACTGCGACCCCAGAACAAAGTCCTTGTGGCAGAGAGCCTCTTCATGAAGGAGGGCGGCTGAACCCTGTGAAACTTTTTAATGGTCCTGTAATGATGGCAGATGCTGTCTGGGCCCTGTCACCGACTGCAGTGTTCTTGCAGCACCGCATTTGACTTGTCTTGTTGGCGCAGGGCCTCTCATATACCTGGAGTGTGACACAGTGTCTAAATGCCTCATTAGCTCCATGGGTCTTAATGTGGTCTGCAGCCAAAAGGCCAAGTCTTCTAACAGTCCACAATTAACCTGCTGCTATGGAGCTAATGCTTCGTATTTATAGGACAGGTGAATTGATATATTATAGGGAAAGAAAATTGCTCTTTCATCTCATTCTCATCATCACATTAGTCCAGAAGTTGTACACTTAAAGAAGCAATTGTAATTAACAGACCCCTAGTTTAACATTATACATCATATTTGTGGTGATCATATCATATGAGAATGATGAAAACATTTTGCAATATGCAAATATAATATTTAAATGAATGTAGAAAATCAAGAACAGCAAAACGGATTAGGGGAACACTCTAATATACTTCTGTATATAAATATCACAGAAACTCACAGATTCAACCATTTTATTTACAATTTATTAAATAATTTATTATATAAATTAACTTTCTTTTTTTTACTTTTTCAACTGTAAAACCAAAATGTTGTGAAATAGTGAAACCAAGATTTCTAAAAATAAATGTAGCTGTCCTCCAGCTCGAGCAGTCATGTGCAACTAAAGCCTGTATTTGAGTGTGTGCCCCCATACCAAGAAAAGCCAGTGAAGGGAAAATCATCTTAGACAAAGACAAACCCAAAAAAAAATCATCACAGACAGAGAGAGAGGGGGAGAGAGCCTTGGAAAAGCCACTTGCTTTGATTACTGGAGGATGCCTTTTTGGCTGTGGAGCATGGAAAGAGCCTCATGAGTCGAGCTCTCACCCCGCGACCGTGGACAATCTGAGGGTAACCTGGGAAATACAGCATTAGGTCTTGCAGTTACCCAGGCAACTAACAGCCTTAGAACATTCAAAGGGAACTGGACATGCAGGAGCTGAGGGTCTATTAAGGTTCATATAGACAGACAAGGCTACCTCTCGCAGCTGGTTCTTCAGGATAACACCACAGCATTTTGAATTGTATCAGTTTGAAGCTGCACCAGGCAGCAAGAGATGACTTTTTGAATTTGGCAGACTCAAAATGAGAGTAACATTACCTGAACACAAGCACAAACAACTAGTTTGATATGAACATGACTTGTTACATGTGTGGTACATCTGCTGGAAGCTACAAGCAGTTACCTTGCTGTTACTTTTGCATTTATGCTAAGTTCCAAGAAATGTGAACAGCTGATATTTGGCTAACATGCTTCAGGGTTATTAAAAAATATTTGTAAGAGGAGTTCCCTCTTTTGCTTATCTCTGTGTATCTACATGTAAACCTATGGTAATAAAGAGCAAGTTCAAGGCTGCCAAAATACGGCATCTCTACAAGGCACCTGCAACTACTTTACTGGGTTACATTACTTATTAACAAGTCTCCTAACACACTGTGGGTCATCAGTGTAAAAGAAATGCTGTGAATATGATATGTGTGAGCCTGTGGCCTCACGTCAGGGAGTAATTTAATATGTCATCAGGTGTCAACTCTTTTCACACATAGCCAAGCATGCTTGTTGACAAAAGCGTATTTTCCGCCCGTCAGTGTAACAAAGCTGTAACAGCTTGGTATATGACTAGTAAACTAGAGTGGCCTATCCACAGCTTGCAGTGATGACCACAATACACACAAAAAATTATGATTTTATATTTACATACTGCACCACTGTGAGTGAGCACACCACTGTGTTGCCTAAAACACAAGCACAAGCCCATTTCCCCTCCCGCTCTGGGCTATTCTGAAAAATTGGGCACGCCGACGAGCTCTTGAGTGCTGCAACCCATTTGTCAATCAAGCCAAAACTCAAGGCTGAGATCAGTGGGAAAAATAATATCAGAGTAAGAGCACACAGTATGTTTATAACAACCTAATGTCAAGATTGGCAGACAGGAGTTGTAAAAGGCCTCTATAAACCTGGGCTATAAAGGGACTGGGTAGTAACAATTACATAATTAAGTACATCATTGTGAAAATTGTGTCATAAATCTGCAACCTGGTCTTGCAACATCATGGCAGTCCAAAAAAAGAAAAAGTCTGGAAAAATGGTTCAGGGTAAAACTACTTGGCACAAGAAAAACAATACCTCACAAGGGTTGTTGTGGTGTGAGCGTAGGTCAGTTCAATAATAGAACTGATCATGGTACACTTTCATTTTTTCAAATAAATTATATGAAAAACAAACAAATTGAAATTCTTAGTTTTTGCACTTGTTTTTGTCAGCCAACTTGACATTAGGTTGCCTGCAGTCTTTTGAAGTGCAGTAGAGTGAGTACAGTGAGTTCACACAAATTACGGATCGGCAAATACTGGATGATTTTCTCAAAAGATGAAAAGGGATTTCCTGGAAACATAAGTGTCAAAAATGCTGCCAACAGATCGACAAATAAAATAACAAGAGCAAGAGTCTACAGCCATGCCAGCGCCCTACTTAGGCAAAGCTTTGAGGTTTGCTTATATCAGCATGTTAACATGCTGATGTTCACCATATTAGCTTAACATATTTGGTCAGAAACCAAAGTATCGGACCCATAAAAAATTTGGCCTGACGATGGTGCTGGATGAAAAGTTAAGAGATCACTAAAGTCATTACATATCATCCTTGTGGCACCTTGGATTTCTGTAGTGATTTATAATCGACTCTATGTGTGAATGTTAAATGCTTTGAATAAATGCTCAGCTTAAATGGCCAGGTTTGAGGCAAAATGGTAGCTTGACCAAACCTGACCTAAAGCAAGATTTCCTATCATTTCTAAATCCCGCCAAATACTTTTTCACCAAGCTGGCACGGAGCCTTGACAGAAAACGTCGCAAAGTGAAAATCCCATGTGGCCTCTGTGTTTTAGGGCCTCACAATGTGGAGAGTTAAACGCAGCACAGATACAGAGCAGATGCTTAAAAGCTCTTGGCTCACATCTGCAAACAACGTTTGTACACAATAACCAGCGTTAACGGTGCACACTATAGCTCTCATAAAAGACACAACAACTTTGAGATATAGAGAATGAAGAGATGCACTGGAGCTCTCATCTGTTCTTGTTACCTGCCTGACACTTCTGTCCTTCCTGCGTGGAGAGGAGACGTCCGAGTGCCCTCAATGAGGTTCAACTAGACTGATGTTGCTTTTGTTACCAAGTGATATTGGTCTTGACAGCTGGCTGCCTTTATTTGGAAGCATTACTGGCCTGTCGTACACGGAGACATCTTTTCTAGCATGACGCTCAAGGACAATGTAGTAGTCTTAGTTCATTCTTCAACACTGATTCAGTTTGGGATGTAGTGCACACATTAGAAGAGCAAAATCTGACAATCTGTGCTATCACTAATAGAACTGAAAGCATGACTGTTGGTGAAAAGCTGAACAGACATGAAGGCAATAAAAGAACTGATCTCCAAGTGGAATAAAACAGCATGAGTGACACAGCGCTTAATCAGATGGGAAAAGAGCAAGCAGTCATGGCTGTCTGATTAACATTTGCCCTTTTTAGTTTATTGACAAAATGGATGTGACGCTTGAGTATGTGTGTGATAATGTAGAGAGCGGCTCGTGTTGCACCCCGGTGCCCCACAAAGGTCAAAGGTTACCATTCTGCTGGTAAGAAAAGAAAATGGGTGGTGTTGTCCTGAAGAATCAAGTACATTAAGCAAAAATGGAGGATTCTGTAAACATATTACAGATTCAGTCATTACATGCACACATACCACGCCGTACTTTTGCCTTCCTCGAAAAGAAAAAACTGACCTTGGCAGCTTGTTGAGTGACTGCTGTTATCAAGGCAGGTTGTAGCTGACGGTACAGCTCATCAGAAATGTAATTCATTGCCACCTCTGAGTAACAAAAGCTGCCGTAGTCATTTCAGCCTGCAGCAGTACAACAAAATGAGATTGAATGCCCTATGAGGGTTATAAACAAATAACAATGCCTCAGCAAAATATAATTACCATGGGACATACTGTAACTAGCTTTGTAGACTATAGCCATAAATGCTCTACTACACTGTATTTTGTTAATCAGTGAGTTGACAAAGTCGCTGATACTTAAATTTGAGAATATTACACCCCAAATTGGGTCTGGACTGATCAATCATAGTTTAACTTCTACACTTCCTCAAGGCTTGTGTCATTTATCTAAAAGTCAAAGTCAAGCCAGAGGGTAAAACTTCACTATCCTAAAATCAATCGGAAACCATGAACCGAAAAATAGCGGCTAATAAATATTTGATAAATTTATATCATGTACAAAGTAAAATGTCTTCAGTTGGCTATGGATGCTTGATACCAATAAATCTCAGTCCAATTCTTGTGCTGAGGCTGATGAATGGTGCTGCTGAGGTTGCTGCTTCATTGTTGCTGTAATAGCGTGTATGTACAGTGCTGTTAGCCAAGTGCTACGCAGAGGAAAACAATGGCCTGGGGGTCTACATGAGAAGGATTAATTGACATGCAAAAGCCCTTTACTATATATGAGATTCAAATTTAAATTATAAAATGGATCTCTGATAGAGAAATTCTAGGTTTAATCTGTGTGAAATTGGTAAAGGTAGTTCAAGTCAAGTACTTAGTTGATCTTTTCCCTCTAATGTTATCACACAAAAATAGTCTTTCCACATCTGTGTGTAATATTTGCACCATGTGTATTCTGTTTGTATGTGTGTGTGTGTGTGTGTGTGCGTGTCTGCAGCGAGGTCTTAACTTAACTAGCTCCAGTGCGTCGCCGTCCCTTTAGCACCATGGCGCCAAGAAGGCAAGGCTCATAAAAGTAGGCCATGACTCCAAGGGATCACAACTCATGTTATGACAGTTTACATGATAGTGTTACAGGCAGCAGCGCCCAGCACGTGAGGCTGTACACCTTCAGTAATGGTAAGCCAGAAGATCTCTGACCACGCTTGGCTTTATGTTACTCTTGATAGCTTGACTCTGTCTCATTAAATGAGTGTCAGTGTACTCTCTTGGTTTCACTTAATGGTTGGAACTGAAAGCCACGTTTCGACAAAGGTAATGTGAAAACACCTTTAAATAATGAAAAAACTAAAGCATAGTGCTTTTTGGGGGGTTAAAAATGTTACCCAAGTACCCTCCCATCATTTTCTGTTTTTTAGTGAATGCTAATATGGTCAAAGACACAGCAACTTCTTTTTGTATGTGATTCTTTAACTCCAAAAGGTATTTCATTAATAGCTAATCTCTCCTTCTTCCAAAAGAAATGTAGTGCTAAGTTAAAAAATAAAACTAAAACTTAATGTGTTTAGAAAGAAAAAATGAGCCTGACATTTAACATTTAAACACCTCAGCCTAGTACAAGAAGGGTCTTACAGCAATGCTAGCTCCTCGGTACATCAGCATGCTAAGGTGTTCACATTAACAATACTAACATGTTGATGTTTACGAGGTTTAATCTTTGCCATGATAGTTTAGTGTGTTCGCATGCTAACATTAGCAAAGTAGCAGCAAACACAAGTACAAGTACGATGAAGCTGAAGGGGAATGTCATTAGTTTTGCAGTTATTAGGTCATAAATTAAAGTATGGGACAAACTGATTTGATCTGATGGTGGCGCTTGATGACCAATAACTAGATCACCTTATCCTGAGGGGAACATGAATGGCTGCACAATTGTTATTGAGACATTTTACTCAATTGTCAACCTCATGGTGGCCATAGAGCAAATGGTTAGCGTGTTAGAATGCTACATTTTCTAATCAGCATTAAAGACATGCTAATTTATTCAGGGGTGATTTTCACTTTTTCAGGAACGCACTATCCTTGAAAAAAACAGTTACACATTCACACTTGGATGCTGTCCAGTACAACATCAGTTTGATCTGCTAGCCACTGAGAATCTCAACTAGAGTGGTTGGGGTTAAGGGCCTTGCTCAAGAGCACTGCTGTGGTGGTAATGAGGGAGGGACAGACACTGCCATTCACTTTCCCTACCAAGATTTATCCTTCAGGTCACAAGCTCCTTATGTAATATATATATATATACAGTTTTAGATTAATATACAGTACATATATAAATAAAATATAGGCAGCCTGAGTCAAATTGAGCCTATTTCATTGATTTGCTATAGAAGCTAACGATTTCAGAATGTCCATGTCAGCATTTAATCAAACAAATTAGCTTTATTGGCATGAATGTAGCAACAATATTGGCAAAGCTACATATAAATTTCACACAATTAATCATTAATTCATTAATAATTTAATACATTGTTCATTTTCATCACTTCAGAAGCATGCATGTAGCCACTTAAGTGTATATTTTCAGGAACACACATTTTCATCTATCGAAGTGCCAGGTATTTAGGTTTGATTTTAAATACAGACTTGGTAATGACAAACCTTTTATAAGTAAAGGCACAATATCTGCCCCTCACTCCCGCACTCGTCTAAGCTCCCACGGTTGAGGACGCACCATCTTGACAAACTTAACACCTCAACTAAACTGATCTTATCTCAACCCAAGCTCACTCCTAATATAGCATGTTTTAGTCCTGGCAATATAACACAGGACAATCAACCACCAATCTTGGGGTATCGAGTTCATCACAAGGCTGCACTGTGTCCGCCGCTGTTCATTTAAGGGCAAAATATGTAAACACTGTCACACAACAGGTATTGGTGATTGTGAAGGCAGACAACAGAGTATCAGAGTATTAGTTAGACATGATCAGAAAGTTACTTTCAGTCTTTAAGCTGACATTAGTATTTAAAATATCATTCAAATAAAAATTGGAATTTAAATTCCTTGGGCTTCAGTTTGATTTTTTCATTGCTTCAGGCAGAGTATAATCAGTAGTAATTTTCTGGGACGTTTCAAGTCCCTTCTGTGAACGATTTAATCTGGCAGTGGACACCCGGGCTGCCCTCCCATCTTTCTGCATCTTAATGCGACTCTTTGGTTACGGTTCAAATTCAGAAGCAATAAGTTACTCTACAAAGAATTGGAAATTCTCTGCATTGGCTTCCTGTAAAATCCAGAATAGAATTTAAAATCCTTGTTCTCACCTACAAAGCTCTTGATGGTCAGGCACCATCTTATCTTAAAGAGCTCATAGTCCCTAACTATCCCACCAGAGCACTGCGCTCCCAGAATGCAGGGTTACTTGTGGTTCCTAGAGTCTCCAAAAGTAGAATGGGAGCCAGAGCGTTCAGCTATCAAGCTCTTCTCCTCTGGAACCAGGTCTCACTTTGGGTTCAGGAGGCAGACACCATCTCCATATTTAAGAGTAGGCTTCAGACTTTCCTCTTTGATAAAGCTTGTAGTTAGGGCTGGCTCAGGTGAGACCCTCCCATAGTTATGCTGCTATAAGCCAAGACTGCCAGGGGACTTCCCATGATGCTAGTTATATAAGCCACGGTCTGACATTTTGGGTTTGTACTACTTTGTACTACTTCCAGGTGGCGCAATGGATAAGATGCCTGCCTTTGGTGTGAGAGACCCGGATTCAATTCCCCACTGTGACACATTCACCAATGTGTCCCTGAGCAAGACACTTGACCTCTAGTTGCTCCAGAGGCGTGCGACCTCTGACATATGTAGCAATTGTAAGTTGCTTTGGATAAAAGCGTCAGCTAAATGTAATGTAATGTAAAATGTGGATAGGACAGTGAACAAATGTTTTTTATGGTGCATTTTGTGAGTTTTCCATGGAGCTGAATCTCAAATGGGGCGTAAGAAAAGGTCTTGTTGGGTTCACTACCAACTAACCTTAAACCTATCTATTTTCTGTACAAATTTAAGCTAATTATCTAACATAATTTCAATGAAGATTTGAAAAAATGTTGTAGAATCTTCATCGCCCTCTTATGATAATTGTTAGGCTTATCTAGACAGCTTTTCACATGGTAACGAATGACAACATGGACACTGACAGTAAGATTGCTTAAATTGATTTATTTCATGGTGAATGTTATTAAGGGGGTATTTTGACATGTTGACTGTCCTCCCATCAGGAATTAGAGTCGGTAGTTCCAAGGTGTTAATCTATTAACAAACACTTCAATTTGTCTCCTGTAGATCTCAAAACAGATGGTATCAATGTCTAAATCTTTTGCTTTTGAAAGAGGCAGTGGTTCCCTACTTTTCATTTTCCAATAAAACACAACAATGTCAGTTTTATTACATAGCCTATCAACTCATCTTATACAGTACCCTCACCCGCAGCACAACTAGTTGTTCAAATACATGTTCTCTGAAGATCCATCCTCTGCAGTTGTTTCAAACTAGGAAACCATCAATATGAGAACCAAACACACAGAGTCAGAATTCACAGTTAATAGCTATAAAAAAAAACTTCCTTGTTGTAATTGCATGGTATTTAAGTCAAAGCTAACGATTTGTGACATGCTATGCAAGCTAGTCAATACCCCCTTCGATTTTGAATTTAAACTCTTCCATCTTTCTAAAGGTCAACTCAGCATTAGTGGTAGTGTTATATTGTCATATAGTCAATGCAGAGGCAAAAGCCTTTTGGGCAAATTGGAATCCAAGTCAATCAGCAATAGCCAGGGGACGGCAGACTACGTTTAAGCCAAATATTTATTGGGTCAGTGGGTGGACAACAGGTTTGCTTTAACACCTCATTCTAGTGTTTAAGTCCCTAAGGCTGCATGTTGTTTTTGAGCAAAACAGGGACAAATGTGACAGACACTTGGTAGCTAGCAATTAACTGAAATCATAGCCAGCGAGACACAGGGGACAGGGACGGCAGATGAGCAGGGTCTGACAGCCTGGCCAGTGGTGGACTTTATCCATGTTGGCATGATCCCCAAAATAAATAAACACATAACTATAAAGGCAGGGTGAAATCAGTCTGACCTGTTTGTCTGAAATTGCTCCAACACTACTGGCTTAAATTTCCTTTCAGCAGAATACTGTGTTGTTCGGCTATTTTAATTTAATTCTCAAGTAATGCCTCAAGACTCAGAGCAAGGCCAGATTAGATGGACCGATTAGGCTGAAAGGGAAAGCTACCTGCAATAGCTCAGAGGAACGCTTTCATTTTGCTTCAGTGGGAAAATGTTGATATACATACTCTGAGACTCTGCCTAAGTTGGAATGTAATAAGTAATATTGTGAGTTCAGCATATTTTGCCTCAGGTTTTATTTGCTTGCATAAACTTCAGTAATTGTCACTGTACATGTAGAAAGTAATAGGAGGTGAGTGGGCTCCGGTGGGCTATCGTGAACCTACCAACCAAGTTAAGGGAAGCTGGTGATACCATGTGTATTGCTGTCCAACAGAAATATGGCAAGTGATATCAAATGAGTGAGCTGTGAAAAGGTGAATGAAAGTGCAATAATAAATGCATATCCAAATCTGCCCTAGGACACAAGATAAAATGTCTCCTTTGCAAAGGCTGACTTCGCCTTTCCTGAGGCGTAATGAATTCCCCTTTGTAGCCACAAATATTTTCTATTGCTCCAAAACAAATTATAGCCGACATCCAGAATACCAACGCTGCCAAGGGTGGACATCTGCTGATTACAATTCTGCCGCTGCAAGTGTGAGATCTGCCAATCCGCGTCAATAAAAGAAAAGTAATTCAAACACAATGCCCACTGTGGAAAGAGAAAGGCTTATTTTATATCAGATAAATCACATGGACGATGTGGGAGGTGGATACATGTCTGCCATTTCTTCCCATTTGGTGGGCCCAAATACAAATAAGCCCTGAGATTGGAGTCGGGGAGAGCGATGTGTCAGTGCTGTTATTTAATCAAACAGCCTCTAGTTCCTTGTGGCAGGCAGGAAAAATGGCAGTGCAATCGAGAGAGAAGAGGAAGAGGAGGGCAGGGTCACTGCATGGCCTGTCTTAACAACAAAGCCAATTGGACATATTATTGCGACCGCAAAGACCAACTGTCTATCTGACAGTCCTGAATATAAAAACACTGTTTTGCATTTTAAATCTTTCTGCTGAATTTATCTTGGGACATGACATCCAGTTTGGTGCTTTACAGCCGATGATGAAAGGCAGATCTGAGTCCAAGAGAATAGATGTGTGTAAACAGCCAAATGGCCTGACGCTGTGATTATTCCCTATAGGTTGGCAATTGCAAGAAAGACGTCAAAGCAGCACAAGCTAAAGTAGCTATCTACTGGCAAAAAAGAACCCATTAGCCATCGCTTTCCGCCATTAGTGCCATTTGCTACAGTATGTTTTGGCTCATTCACTTAAGGTGGTTATAATCAGTTTAAATGAGCCACTCTGAATATAAGAATCGTCATTGTCTTTAAGTCTCACAAGCTAATTCTTTTAGCCTTCAGATGTCAAATGAAATGCTGTCCTTCGCTGTTCTGAACCAAGTGTGACTGACTGCGCTGACTGGTGTGCTGGCGACTGGATGCCAAGGTTCTTTATGAGGGAGAGCATGCTTTCACGCCGGCCATAATGACACACCATCAGAGGGCCGAGGCATTTATTGGAATCTAGGGGAAAGAGCAGTCTATGCTCTTAATTGCAATCATTTGTCACTTGGAAGTGTTTCTATAACAGTCCGTCTCAAAGAAAACCCTGCTCTAGCATTGGAAGGAGAGGTCCTCTGCCCTTTCTACTCCAATCATTTTAAAGATTATTAGGTGGGACAAGGGAAGACATTTTATCACACTTCAGCTTAAAACTTTCAACTTTCAAACTTCAAACTTTAGAGCTTTCATGGCAAAAAAAAGGAGAGAGTCTTTCTGACACACTTCCAAGTGAGTCATCCGTATTCCAGTCGCTGACAAGAAACTCACACTGATGCTATCAGTCACCCAGAAAAGGGCATGAATGGATTTATGGATTTTATTCTGACAAGATATTCAATGTTTATAGTTCACAAAAACAGACTGTGATCCCAACACAACCTTTTGGATTAAATCAAATTTTCCATATATAATGTAACTCTGCCAAAAGACAAACACAATATCCAAACTGGGGCAATATGGCATCTGTGGAAGAACTCCTCATGAAAATCACCAAAAGTGAAGTGAAAGTTGGCCAGGAGGGTTGATGACTTTTTAACTTTCTTACTTTCTTACTTCTAAGACTACTAAAATAAAAAAATGCAGACAGTTTTGTCACAGAATGATTTACGGTCTACAACACCAGCGAATTCCAACACTAGTTATCTGTATTTATAATGTTTTTTCTGTCTTTTGTGCATCCATTTCTTGTTTACTTTGCTATGTAAATCATATTTGACTATTTAGATAAGTGTCAGGACCAGCTGGCTTCACAGCTGTATGTATTTTATCAGACTAAGCACAAATAAAAACTTCACTTTGTGGAGTTAATGATTTGAATATACTATAGAAGTCACTGGTAATGAGATAGGGTCACTATAGGAAATTCAGCACTTACAAGTTCTCTTTACATTAGTGCACCCAACTGATGCTGGCAGACCAGGCTATTTCCACCACTTTACTTTAATCAGAAATGTTATCCTCAATTAGTAGAAGGAATGAACTGATCGATCTGAACCAGGAAGACAGTGTTCATAAAAGAAACTTTTTTTTTTATCCTACGGAAATTGAAAAGGACTGTAAAGCATGGTACAGACAATCCAGCTGGGGAAAAAAGCAAAACATCCGCAATTAGCTATATCGTTGGCAAGGACCTACTGTATTATGCATGAGAACCTATGTCCTTGGCTTTAGTATTGAAAATAATATTGCCGGATCTCTGTGGCATCATGCTTGTTAATTTTGTTGGCTAATTAAAGTCCTGAACGTGCTGAATGAGCATACTGGTTATATAACCTTGATTGAAAAATATATACCACGTGCCGCTTCAAAGCTCCAGAGACGGCTGAAGGTTCATGAAAGTGTGGGGGGTTTTTCTCTATAACAACACCCAAGAGCATACTATGCAACATTTTCCTTTAATGAAACCCTCACAATCTGCATAGTCAAATTTTACAACGGCATACTGTATATATATTCATGTTTAATAACATCAGACAATGTCACAAGCTGGTGCTTCACATTTTACTGCATCCCTGAACTGCTATGGTACAGATATAATTTAATTAAATACAATCTTTAAGAATGTAGTCTGCCTCCAGCTCCCTCTTCCACAGGGAGCCTAAAAGTACAGAAAGCATCTATATCAGATTCTTGGCTCAGATACATCTGTCATCCTCCTTCTATCAGAAGTTATTACCTGTGATGTTTTCATCAACATTGATATGATACTTGCCCTTGCTTTCCTAATTCAAATTGACAGACAGAGTTCTCTTACTTTCGGTAATTTCCTCCACCCCCGTGCCCTTTCTTCCCTCTAAAGACACCAGCGGGGCCCATAACTTAGGACACTCAAGCAAAGGTTAAGTCAATCATGTCATCGCTCTAAATAGACATCATGGAAAATAGCCAAAGGGCAATTGAGCCAGTTGATTGTTGTCCTTCAAATGGATTCGAATGGATGAACAGTTACAGCTTACAGAGGTGCTGCAAACTTCCCTACCTGTTACCGAGTCATTGTTTCCATATTTTATTGTTTTGTTTTTTTCTAAATCTTGCTCGCTTGAGTAAGAGTTATTTCCTCAGTGGACATTGCCAATTAAATTAACTGGACAGAGCTTAAATGCCATCATCTGAAATATTGAAAAAGATGCTAAATATTTCTGCTGACTCAACTTGGATGATGGATGTATGACAAAGAAAACAATCCCATAAAGATGCAGTGCAGTTGATACCATGCCCATAAATACCAGTGTGTGTGTGTGTACTGGATAATGTACACGATCATGCACTTAGCAAAATGAAGAACACACAACAGTATTTTTTTACAGTGTTTTAAATCGCTCACTGGTGGCACACTGTAAACAACATCATAAATAACTTTACAGGAAATGACCACTATGACTAACACCATCAGCCTTGGACTCATAACTTGTGACTCTCCTACTGTAGAGCCAGCTTCACAACTACCCACATGATGTGATTATCAATGACATGCATGTGAGAGCTGCTGGGTCACAACTGAATGCCACCAAAACAACAGCTTAAAGGTCATCCATAATTTTTTGTCATAAAAATTCCACAGGCTTGTTTGAAGTTTAAAAGTCTCAGCATACAAAATCAAAAGTTTTGCTGCCTGTTTCAGACCTCTGAGGCTTGTGGTACCTACGCAAAGTGGACTTTAAGCTAAATGCTAATGTCAGCATGCTAATACCCTCATAATGACGTCATAATGCTAACATGCTGATATTTAGCAGGTAATGCATACCATGTTCACCATTTAAGCTTGAAATGTCAGTTTGCTAACATTTGCAAAGTATAAGTTGAAATTGTGACCTGATTGTTGGCACTAGATGAAAAGTTAAGGGATCGCTAAAGTTATTACAATTCTTGAGAGGGACATTAAGGGACAGTAGCCTATTGAGTGACAGCGCTGCAGCTGGCAGCGGCGAGACAGGTCTGTACCTTAATCCTTGTGGGCAAGGATCATCGCCCCGTCACAGTGCATCCACTAAAGTGCTTGTTTTTTGCCACTGACAGGCTCAGATTGTTATTATACGACTCTGACAACAGTGTGGAAAAGACCCCTGCAGAGACAGACCTTTTTTTAAAGAGTAAGATCCTTTTTTTTTTAGCCAGAAACAGTCACTGTACTGTTTTCATCAAAGCCACCAGACTCCATTTATAAAAAAATTTGCCTTGCAGAACACAAGAGTTGCTGATCTACTGCTGCCTCACTCAGTTAGTTTTTTGTGTTAGTGTCTGACTTTGTTGTTTTTGTTTGTTTGTGTCATAGTGTGACTTTGGTGTTCTAAAGGGTTTAAAGGGGTTCATTTTACCTCTCTGGTCTACCGCTGCCTCAATCCATTAGTTTGTGATATTATGTGACTTTGGTGTTTTTAACACTTTAAACCATGAATTACCAAATTTACCAAATCCATGGCAATCCTTCCAATAGTTGTTGAACCAGTGTGTTGGTGTGAATGAGAGACCAGGAATGCCATCCCTAGAACAATGCTGCTATCACTGATAAAAATGGTTAAAAGTAACAAAAAACACTACGTGTTAATACTAACAGTATCAAATGTAATAATACTAACATGGATCTGTTCCCTGCTTACATTTACTCATCACAAATCGCATAAAGTACTTGGGCAATACATTTGTGTCATGATCCTGGTCCGATTCTGTCTTTGTCCTTTGCATTATGTTCGGCCCAGTCTGTATTAGTCTGCATCTGTGTTGGCCTTGTGTGTTCTGTATGTTCACCATCACTACCTGCCTCTGTGTTCTTGTTCCTGGTCTAGATGTTTGTTTGACAGTTTGATACCACAATATCAAGTGAAACTAAAACGTCTCTGGAAAATCACTTGATAAAAATAACAGGAACATTTAAATAAGTAAATTAAATACCTGAAAAATCAAAGTATGTCATCACTTTGCAAAAATCCTACAAAATACTAATATTGTACCAGAAGGTGCAAAATGTATAGGTATTGTACAAAATGTATATCTGTCATATTATATTGCCTAATCCTAAAATACCCTGTTATTAAAATTACAATAGCTACCATAGCAACAGCAGTTTAACCAACTAATCACCTCACAGTCTGGACCAAAAGTCCAGAAACTTCAGATAGTCATACTGTGATTAATTAGGACAGAAGAAAATCCATCTATTGTTAAATTAGCTATTGTCAAAGTAAATATGACATTTTTTTCTGATGTAGAGATTTGGTTTAACAGCAGCTTTCTCTGCATATACTTCAAACCCACCCCGTGGCTCAGCTCAGACACACATGCGCCAACCTGTTGACCCACCACAGCCACGACCTGTTCATTCCTGTAAGTGATAACAGATGATCGGCAGCAAAATTGGCGCAGGTCAGCGCTCGACACCACCTCTCTCTGCTGCCAGGCCATAAATCCCCATCAAGGACACAGAGAACACGAGAACTTTGTTAGATGGATATCAGCACTAAGACACTCTCTGCGCTTCCCGCCCGATAACAGCAAACGGCGGGTCCAAATTGACACCGCGTTCCATCCTTGTTCGGGTAATGCTGTACTTGTGAATGTGTGTGTGTTGTGTGATTGAGGGGGTTGGGTGGCGCTGCTGCGTGCGGCTGAACCAGACAATTATTTATCATTGTGTGACGCACTGATTAGTCTGCTCCCTATGAGGCTTTGCTCAGCACTTTGCACTAATGGCGTTGTATGAGTGTAAGTAGAACATGTGTGAAAAGGATCTGTGTTTGTGTGTGTGTGTATGTGTGTGTATATATGGGAGAAACAAAAAGTGACATTTCTTCCTTGTGATGCCACAATGCATCCAAGCTAATCAGACTACTACAACTGTGTCCAAATTTCTACAAAAGCAATAGGCGTCTCAACTAGTCGAGTTGAGCCTTAGCCACACTGCCAGCTGCAGCAGGGACACATGCAGACATCAGTCAAGCTACACTCTTAATTAAACTAAAAGTGGCTGCGCATACACTGCTCTCCAGGCCTTGATCACATTCACAGTACAATGCTCTGGTGAATGTGCATGGGCTGATGCAATGATCTTGTTATATTTCTCCAACATGATGGCACGCCAGTGGCAGGGAGATGCTGTTAACACATTTTCTCAGGTCTGAAGTGCTCACAATCTGCAGCAGAAGTGATCAGAGAGTACACCCCCAACCCTCCTCCCCTCCGCTTGCGATGTGTGGTCTGCTACGACGAGAGCTTAACAAAGCTTTCAGTTTCAGTTTGCCGCCAGCTGACTCTACAGTAAAGAGAGGGACAGTGTTCGACACATCCAGAGCACGCTCTCTCCTAGACATTGGAACATTGCCAGTTCAAATTTGCAGCCCAGCTGAGAAACTCCCGTAGCATTTACCACACAGAAGCCTTTAAAGCAAGACCTAATCCCCCAGACGCCTCAGTGGAGCTGCTCAGGTGGCTGTAGAGGGATATGATCATACTGGGCAGCTCCCAGCTGTGAACGTGTCTGACTGTATGATTGTTAAGCAGAGCATGCACGCTCAGTGAAAGGCCTCCCTAGAGGTTTTATTAAAAAAAATTAAATAAGGTGAAAAACAAAACATTTTCAGTTACTGCAGAATGTGACAGCTGCAAAAGAGGGATTTATATTACAGAAATGTAAGTAATATAAAAAGGAAGCAGTAGCTGAGTGGTTAGGACTTCACAGCAAGAACATACTGAATTCTCAGCACTGGAGTTAAGTGCTGGAACTGTAAGTTAATTAATTGATTAGTAGATGGAAAGAGAATACATTGTTTAATTCTAGCAAAAAGGACAATCACTTGCTGGATAGAGCTTCTGAAATGAAAAAATTCAGTGATAGACCTATATCTGGCAATTTGCGATAATTGACATGGGTCGATACCTGCACTCACAAAGCCGATATATCATCCTAAATGACAGCACAGCTAATTAAAAGCCATTACTGGCTAGCATTAAACATGTGACAATATACTGTAGAGAATAATGCAGTTGAATGACATAACTTCTGCCAAACTTTACCCCACCATCTCTTAAATACCAGTTACATTCTCAAATCTAGAGAAGAAACAAATGTATTTTTCTATTTCTAAGACAACCATGTATAGTAGTTTGTACTCTATATTGAATAAAGAAATTATATATTGCTCTTCTTTGTTGTGATGTTGGTCAGCCATCCCTGCTGTCAAAATATCTGCATTAGCCGTTGAAAAACCCATATCGGTCGACTACTACCAAAATTTGCTTCTTTTCTCTTCTCTTTTTTATTGCTGTAAAAATTAATAGTTTGGGCTTTTGAATTGTCATTGAGCAAAACAAGCACATTTAAGATGTTACCTTGGACTCTGGGAAATGATGGGCATGTTTTTTCTCTTTTTTGATATATTATAGACTAAAAGATGACTACATTAATCAGTAAAATAATCAACTCGATAAATTATAACTATTTATATAATTGATTAATCATTATTTTAACAAATTGCTGATTTTAGCTTCCTCAATGTGAGGATCTGATGCGTCTCTTTGTTAAATATGACATTTTTTTAGTTTGATAAAACATGTTATGTGAACCTGGGCTCGGGGAAGAAACATTTTAACTAATTGAATAACTAAGAAAGTCACTAACAGATTGATAATGAAGATAATGTTTTGCAGTCCTTGTGTCCATGATCTACCTACGTGTGGCGATTACTGTTGAAGTTGACTTTCCCCCCTACTCACATGATTTTAAGTCTCCAAATAATACACAGCTGTGATTGTTAGTGTTGACATGTTTGATCTCTGGTTTTCAAGACTTAGCTTTAATCTCCTAATGCCTCCCTTCTTCTCCCGTACATGGCCTCAAACACATGCACAACATCATCAATACATATATTGACTGCTTGCCAGGGTACAATGGGCTCAGATAGCAGATATGCTGTGACTAATTACCCTCGGACACCCGTGGGGAATGCAGATCGCACCAACAGGCAAACAGCTCTCGACACACCGGTTTGACGTCTGTATCATCAACACAGCAAGGGAAATAATCAATAATCACGCTGGCTGCATTTGTTAATGCAGAGTGAGGTGTGTGCGTGTTGGGGGAGGGACGTTTCAACTTGCCGCTGTTTGGTGAAGCATATAAGCTGTTACGCTGAGCATGATTGTCAAAGTTGCCCCCCAAATGAAAACACTGGCCCCATGTGCCTTTCAAGTAACACAACTGCAGCCCAATCTGCAGACGCTAACGCCTCCGTGCTTCCATCTAAACACCTTTCTCAGGTCAGGTCAGCTTTTTCCATCTACCCACTATTATCACTTTTCTTATCTTCTCCCTGAATATGCATACAGCACTGGAGACTTCTGATAGATAATCCTAATTAGAAAATAAGGCGTGTTTGCTAAACAGCAGTCTGATGGATGGGCTGATGTTGAGCTCAAACTGCTTACTATGCTGCTCTACTTTATTTAATGAGATGCCTGCAGTAGGTCCAAACTAAACAGTTTATTTAGGCCTGACTTAGTGAGCCTTACCATGTCCTTACTTAATAGAGCATGATGGGTTTGCTTTGAGTGCACAATGAGATGCATTTACATCAAGCAGTGTATTTTAAGCTAATGACTGCGCACAGGTTTTTCATTAAACTATGTACACAAGAACACAAGGGACCACAATGACAAAAAAGGAACTCAGAGGCTTGAAAATGCAAAACAGTCACATTTCTCTGCTGTAGAAATCCAATCAAAGAACTTGTCTCTCAAGCTTTTCGATCTTTCTGAACTGACACATTTTCCCTGCTCAAGATCTTCCTCCCTGCAGTCACATCACAAGCTCACACATATTTCTGTCACAATTTGTGTTGTCACAACTTCGACTCATAAGACCGTCCACTTGTTTTTATGAGTCATCGAGTCTTTCCTGCTTTAGTATGGCAACCTCAATTAACTTGTCAAGTTTTCAAATTGCTGTCTCAGAAATTTAAAGTGTATTTTAAAGGCGCAACCAAAGAGTAAACCTGGTTTATCAAGGGAAGGGAAGCTGGAAATTGAGGGGAAATATTATATAGCAATATTCACAGCACGTTACATATCAATCAGAAAGCAATTTCTTATTTCAGATGTGATTTCTCTATTTCTGTCTCATCTATCTCCCTTCCTCAGTCTCCGTCAGTGTCTTACCCTCTGAGAAGCTGATGAGCCCCAGGAGGTGCAGCAGCTTGATCGAAGCGAACACCAGCACCACGATGCCCACCGTCTGCAGCCCCTCTGTCTCCCAGATCGCGCTCAGCATCGCACCGCCCTCTGCCCACTCCGGGCCACCATACCCCGACCCGAACCCGGAGCCCGAGCCAGCCTCCTCGCCCTCGGGGCCGCCGCCAGGACCAGCGCTCCCACCCGGCCCTGCACTCCAGTTCCCCTGCACCCACTCCAGCGCTACACCGGCCCACGCGCAAGGGCCGGGTGCCTCCTGGCACCCGACTACTGCCCCCTCGCTCCCTAAATCCAGTCTGGGTAAGAGTAAGATGGAAGGAAGTCAAGAGCAAGAACTATTGGCCTCAGGTTTGTGAGGAGGCTGAAGTCATTAAGGATCTCTCTGATCTCGAGGGGTCACTGAGAATTTAAAACAGCTGACTCAAAGAGGAATGAAGTCCACACGTGCTGATCTCAATGCTTGCTTCTTTTCCCCGCAAATGAGGAGACGTGTGAAAGCAGCGTAAAAGCAAAGAGAGCAAACTCTGCTCTCCTCTGACAGTTTGTGGCTCTCTCTCTCGCTCTTTCGGGCACGCTGACTGCCTCGCTGCAAAGTAAAGGGAGGGAGGATGAGAGGGAGTGGATATGAGTGAGGGAGGGGAGATGAGACAGAGGCAGAGGGGAGGTGTGGCGCTACAGTGGAAGATGCACAACCTCTCGTGAGCTTCACATGTTCACATGTACACATTTGGAAAACAACTCCTTAAATGCAAACACAGCACTGTATGACAGCACAGGATTTTGGACAGCATGTTAATTTGGAGTTATTGTGTACTTTTGTCTTTAGACACTAAAACTGTATAGCCATATCATTAAAGCATGAAAATGTCACTACCAGGCTATAAGATGGTGAGAAAAAAAAGAGGGAAAAACAGGATGGACAGCCAAAAAACTGCTTTCTTACATTCATTATAATCTTTAATTAAACAGACAAAATAAATATCTCATATGCGTCAAACTACTGCTGAAAAGAGGCTTAACCATGAGGTCATTTTTTTAATTAAAAGGGTTAAAGCTATGAGACAATACCAATGCTTCCACACATAAAACAGCAAAGCCAGAATGGAAAAAAGAGAACTGTAATGACAATGAAAGTGACGGGGTGAAAGTATTGATCTACACCACTATATGCAACCGCTTGTTTTCAAGAGGAGTTTGACTTCACTGCGATGTGGTAGACTAACGACGAGAACAAACAAGCGTGTGAGTGATTGTCTGTGTGTGCGCGAGAGAGTGAGGTTGATTCATGTAGTCCGTGTTTACAGCAAATGAGTGAAGACACCACCATCTACTGTCCCTGTGTAGATTGTCACCACCACCAGCTCAATTATTTCTTTACAAATATAAAGAAACAGTGTCTGAAACAACTGAATTTTGTTTGCAAATAAATATTATTTAATCCATCCATTTACCGCATGATTTCTGTTTTCATTTATTTGCAACTCTGAAGAGTGTTTTCAAGTAAATTGCCAATTTTGAGCCACAGAAACATCCTCTGCTGCGCTTTTTCTGCTTTTACTCCAGTGAAATCAGTCGCACATCACAGAAGGAAATGGACAAAGCCCACATTATTACAATCATCACGGCACTGCATTATTTTAGCCCTGTGAAGGAAGCGGTTACTCAATTGCTCTATGATAAATGTTCAATAAGAAGCAGCTTATTCCAGTGATGGAAGAACTCACAAGCGTTCATTTACATTCAGTCCATCTGCTTAGCTCTTTTCTGAACAACACAGAATGGAAAATGAGGTACATAATTCTGCTTTTGAAAATAATCTTTGTGAATAATTTAGCATGATGCCATTTGAAAAAGAAAATAATATTCAGCAGACACATCCTATTTAATCTGGATGGCCCCTGGCCGTGTGAGGAGTCATTGCTATGTGAGTCTCATCCACACAGAATGTGAAAAATACACACTGACAATAAGACTGCATGGATTTGTGGGAAATATGACCTAAGAGTTAAAAGGGTCATTTTGTGCACAATAAATAAGGGCAGAGTTGTTCTTAAAAGTGGATTATTTAGACAACAATGTAGTGACGTGTGCTTCCTGCTTATGAAATTAGCTTGTTCCAGTAAAGAGTGACTGCAGAGTATGTCCACTATGAACAGACCTGCCATTGTTATCAATCAACATGAGCCTATAGATTCTCTTTATCAAAGGGATATCAGCCAGGGAAACATTATTTCCAGATTATATAAATCGTAAAATTGACAGATTGTCCATACTGCAGATGAGGGGATAGCAAAGACATTTTGATTAAGCATTAACGCTGCTATATTATATTAGTGGAGTGGAGTGGTATACTATATTAATATTTTCATATTAAGAATTGAACAAATGACTAGCCTTATGTGTAGTCGTGGCTTTTCACGATGAGCCAAATATTTTTCTCTGGAAAATGTTAAAGACCAAAATTGGACTTAATTGAGAGTGAATATTGGACTTAATTCATCAAGGGTCCAGAAACAACTTCAAATGAATGCTGTTACCCTGTGTCTGCTGGATATCTAAATAAGTGACTGTTTGCTAACACATTCACTGTATCAACTTTAAAGGGAACTATCAGTGCTGTGTTTACAGCTCGTTTCCGTTGCCCCCCCAATGGCCAAAACTGCAGTTACTGCAGGCTTAACTCCTTGTGATAGCAGCTAGAGAAGAAATAATCTAATGTTTTTCTTCATTCTGTTTAGTACATCGCAAGAAGCAACAAATGTGATAGAAAGCTAAATAAAAAGAATTGCTGGTTTGGCTCAAAGCATTAGCCAGCTGTCATGTACAGTGCAGTGTATTAAATATAAGTTGAACTGTTGGAAGCTTCAGCGGCTCCGGGGCAACAACATCCAGCACTGCCAACATGTGGGTATTGGCACTACATCAATAAAGCCACAGTCGCATCACATAGCCATTCAAACCACATGCGCAGTGGCCAGCAGAGGCCTCAGTTTCTTGAATGCAGCCAAGTTTCCCAAAGCCAGGGGGATGCATTGGCTCAGGCCTCACTCAGAGCCACGGCTTGGCTCTCCAAGCATTCCCTGGTAAACTGATGGTTAATAAAACATGTAGGAATGATTGACCATTCATAACCATTCTCCAGCACAGAAATATTATATCCAACCAATAAATTATTGACACAGTGAGCATGGTGAGAGGATGAGACATACAAGAAAAAAAGAGTGGCGGTGTGTTTGTGCCACAGAGTGTCCATCCAACTATTACAGGAGCCATAATTCTATCAGCGCTGCTGACAGGTAAATATTACACCCCACATCTCGCTCCATTTATGTCCCACAAATTCTGGACAATCACCACTCCTGCACCATTACAACATGGCAGGTCCGACAGACGGAGAACCAAAAAATCCAGCTTTTATGGACAAGGCCATTTTGTTTTGGAAGATTCAAATTACAAAACGATTTTGTATTTAAATTGGAAAAAGACAATGGGAGATGTTGAATGTTTGACATTCTATGACGTGAAACAAAAAGCAAAAAGGGGCTCTTGAATTAAGTTGCATGGAGGGCTATTAAGAACACTGATGACTCAATGATGTTTACCACTTAGAGCACTACATACATGTCATACTTCTGTATCATTTAAAGATGAAACATTTTACATGGGGTTAGAAATAGAAAAAAAAACATGCATGAAATGATGAAAGACGTTCATGGAATCAGTCTACTGTACTTCTTGATATCTGTTTATGTAAACAGATAGATACATGCCTTTTAAAAACATATCCAATCACTTGATGACAGCTTGCGCCACCCATGCGCCACATGCCATCGTGTCTTCAGCGAGGAGTTTTAAAAGACCTCGTCCTTCCTCTGTAACCTCTGACAGGCGGGATCTCTAACTAATCACAGTCTGAAATGCCAAGCTGCACTGAGGTCCAGCATGTCACCATCTCTGTATGTAGTCCCAATTCCTTATCTGTGTAATGAACAGGCTATGTCAGAGTGACAAACCTGCAGCCTTTGTTCATCTGCCTCTGTGAGCTGATAGTCATCGATCTTGGGAATAATACACATTTTTGTCACTCATCGCTGCCACATGTCTCGCCACTTTCTATCCTCAGTATTTGTGAAAGGAGGATCTTATCACTTTTTGTCTGGGCAGAGTGGACACAGAGGGCACGACCAAAGGTAGAGATCAATATGATATATATAGAAAGGAAAATCCATCTATTATATGCAAACTAGCCTAAAATGTACACTGTAGGCCTTGACGAGAACACTTTCCTTCCAAACAGCTCTGACTGGTAAACAGTGTAGACTAGTAAATTGTGATAAAAGCAAACACCACAGGTGCAGGAGGAATTTAAAATCTTTTCCTGAGAATGTAATGTTTTCTTTACACAGCGACACATGGTGCTTACCAAACAACCCCTGAGGAGAATAACATTTCCATTAAGTATTGGACAAGTGTTATCTTTTCTTGAGGCACAAAGCGAGTCTCTGTGAAAATACATGATCAGGAAGAGGGGAGCAGGCTTCGACGTAACCCTCATCAATCAAAGTGGCGCCGATCAGTGGACGGGCAAAGAGGCGACGATGAGATTGTCCCACGGTTTACAGATCAGCTTTGGGTATGAGTGGGTGATATAATTAGGCGACACCTGCAGCGATTTGCTCAGGCATGCAAAGCGCATTAGTGTTTGGGTTGTGTTTTCCGAAGCACATTAAAATGAGGCTGTCATATTTACCGAAGCGACACCTGTGAAGGGGAAGGCAATTATAAGCTGTGAACCAGGGCAACCCTCAGTGAAGCGGCATGTGCAATCAACCGTGGAGTGCCACGGGGTGACTCTGATACTGAGGGCATACTTTGTGGACCCTGGATGACACTGCTTCACTCTGCACGGAGCATGTGCATGCAAGTATTTGGGAATTTGCAATTTTCAACCTCTATACACAAATGATCGAAGGCATCGACAAATCATATAGAAACTGTCATTCAGTCCATTGAATTTAATCTAAAATGATATAATGTCTATTTGTAGCTCCTGTGGTCATCCTTCAAGGTTGGATGGGTAGCAAACCCATGAGCTTGCCCTCTCTGGCCTGATCATTTCCCACCTGAATCAGTTTTATCCGGTCGAGTTCACCTGTTTGTACGTTAAGAGTCTTGTGAAAGGCAATGGGCCAATTTAGGATGCACAGTCAAAATTCAATACATCACAGGAATAACCATCCCCACAGAACCCAGAGTAACCCTACTGGGCGACGCATCTAGGATAAAAGTAAATAAAAATAAACTCAGATTTATTATCACACTTAAAAACTGCAACTCTGATCCACAAAAATACGCTAAATAAGCAGAGAGGAGACAGAATTGCAATTTTGCCCAGTTTGTGTGGGAAAAAAGACTGAATACTTCAATTTAGTGTAACCCAGGGTTACCTAGGATTAAAAGTTTCTTCAAATGCTTTGTGTTGTACTGTATCTCGTGTAAAGCCCAGCATGGCCTCTCTTAGGAAATATTAACCTTTCTTAGTGAAAGCGATTCATTTTCACAAGACATGGCGGCCTTCTCTCTACAGCAGGACCCCTAGATTTTTATCAGCATCCCAATGCATTCCAGATGATTCCTTTTAGTGTAAAAAGGGAAAAGTCAATGGCACTGTCTGCAAGCAAACAGTACCACAAAGCTCAGGGCAGTGCCTGGAGCTGATAACATCGACCTGCCGTGTCTTAGCCATATTAGCTCCGGCACGGCTACCTGACGGCTCACCGTGGACAACGTGTAGAGGCAAAGATCAGACAGCCTGTCATCTGTTTTACGGCGCGCCATCCTTCAGCTGCAAAGTGCCAGTCAAACTGAACTTCAAGTGCAAAGGTCAACGGGGGGTATGCATTAACAGGAACCATAAAAAGAGAGAAGACAAGGGGGACATAAAATGGCAGACAGAGTACAGGACAACTGGAGCCACTGTCCAGAAGATGAAATACAACGAGCATAGTTCATCAGGAACACACGGACGCTGAGAGGAAATCAATACAGGTGGTTACTTCTTGAAGGAACCATGAATTTGGGTACACAACTGTTGAGTGAGAGTGCCTTTGCTTGGTCGCCATGAGAACTGTGGAAAAGTAGAGAGAGAGTAAATGTGTTCCTTTATGAAAAGATTAATATTAATTAAAGTGTACAGTCAGGGATTAAGTCAAGGTACTGGTAGTATATTTATGAAAAAGACGTTGATTTGACTGATCAAACCAAAGATCAATGGTGAGTGAATATTGGATTCGAGGACTCCAGTGGGATGGCCATGTTGTTCTGCCCTGTGATATGAAATGTACACTGCTATGGGGCAAACATCATCTTCCACTTTATTGTATCCTGATTCACAATTAGGAAAGAAATAAAAAATGATTTACTTGCACCCTTCAAGCCAGGATAATCATTGAACTCATCGAGAACATAATAAAAAAAAAAAGAAATCTATATTTTGCTTAATATTCCAAGAAAGAGGTATTCCTGAGGCAACCCTTGGTGTAGGTGTTAATAATCTCCCACTACTAAATATTCTGGTATTCAAATACGCCTCACTCCTAGTTAATTGTGTGGAGACATCCCTTGCCAAAACATTGTTAAATGAGAGAAAATTATTTATTGGAGTTGTTTTGTTCATAGATGTATGAAGCGGATCACATAGCAGCAGAGCAGGCTGTGGAATAAAGTAGTTTAGGAAAGTAGTAAGTAGTAGTACTTTTAAAGTAGTTGTAAAGTAAATTTTAATGACCCTATAGAGAAACACAGATTAAAAAAATCAAAAGAAAATTAGACACCATGAGTGACAATGTTAAATTTAATTGTGTTGAGCCCTGTGGCAGAGGTACCTGAAGTTACAGTGGAGAAAGGTTGCACCAAACCTCGCAACAATAAATAGAACCATATTTTTGTGTGGCACACAAGTGTTATATTGGGAGGTGGCAAAATAATGTGTGAGAACTTGAGAACTGCACAAATACGGAAGCTGAAGCAAACTGAATCTGTGCAGCAAAAGTCAAAGCAAGTTCCCAAGACCCTCATTGTACCTGTACATCTGTCTAACTATTATCAGAGACTCTGAGTTTTAGAGGAAACACTTAATATTTAATATTTCACACAGATTAAAACTATCAAACATTTCCTTTATTAGGAAGGTTAGTTACATAATTAAATAAATATCTCTGTTTCCTATAAGAATCATCGAACTGCTCAGCATTGACTTGATGTTAAACTGGCTGACCAGTGATGGAAAGATTCCTACAGACTCAAACCCTGCAAGCAACATAGTAACATCCACCACATAAATACACTTTGGTGTGTGTATGTGTAATTATAATGTTTATGAGACGCCACCATGGATTCTTCATTTTATGTTTCACATAGTATAAGGTATAAAAACACCATTTCCATCTAAGTTTTATGATTGATTTCAGAGGGCGGACAGGGTAGCAGATTGAAAGTCTTACTTTCTGCATAAAACTCTTCTCTCCTGACAAATTGCAGTTCTTGTTTGGACCAAATAAAAGGGTTGAAAACCAATAATTGTAACTCGCAAATCTTCACCGCAATTAAGAGTTCATACTGCAAGAAATGGGACGTCTGGAGAACCATTTCCAAGCCAGCAGAAGAGGCTTGGTTAATGCAAATAAGCTAAAATAAATGCTCAATGAATCGGGCTAAAAAGTAACTCTGCTAATGTTAAACATGTAAACAGGTCATGGTTGTTAAAATACTGAAACAGATGGTTCAGACATGCTTGTTGCTGAAGCGTTTGAAGTGTTCATTTCAAAGACACGCATGATATTATTTACACTTAATGTAAAGCTTGTTAGCTTATTCATTAGCGTATGTATTCAGTCGCCTTGATAGTCACCTTCACTGGTAGCACAAGGTAGCTCAAACAGCACTGTCTCTGTCCCATAATCGACCATGTGGCTTTGCTCAACATCTCCAACTCAAAGTGTTTTTCTATCACGACAAAAAAAACAATCTGGCCTTTTACAAGTCTGGAACAAATTACCGCACCGTGAATGTGGATCAGTCACTACTAGCTCCCTTATCTTTTGCTGTGACTGATGATGGCGTATAGCTAACGCATGTGGAAACACCACTAACAGAGTTTAATTCAGTGAAAAGCTATGAGGTACAACATTATGCCTGTAATACTTGGCTGAGACTCCAGGCTATAAAAACATTTTTTTATGCTTCTTCACTGAATAACATCAAACTAATTTGTTTAGCATGTAAAGATAAGGCTATAAAGAGCACATTAGCAATGCTAACATGAAAGGGAATTATAGTTCAAATATTAAAAAAGAAAACAAATGGGTTTGATTTCCAACTGAATACACATACTGAACAAGTTTATTTAACCTGCTCTACTCAAGCACTGGCTTCTCCGTTATCTTCCTATTTCTGCTTCTGTATTCTAGACACTGATGACTGCTAAAATGTATAATGTAATTGTCGCATCATTCCTGTAATGTTGGAAATCTTGTGTTTTAATATAACTTGTGCCTTCGAGAGGCAATAGTCTGTTAGTATAGCCCCCACCCCTGAGTAGTAGCAGTGAGTTTGCTACATTATAGAAGCCTTCTTTGCTTTTTTAGTTCAATAAATAAACTAAATAAACTCTCAAAATGTCATGAAAGCAAACCTATTTTCCTTATCAAACTGAAAAATACAACGACTTCAACTTTCTCTCTTTCACCAAAGTAACTGCTTTGTTAACTCATTGTAAAACACACTTTATATCTGTTAGTCTTTCCTCTGGTTTGGCCAAAACAAACCCTTAATTATCATAGTTAGATGTGAAAATATTCTGGCTCTACACGCTGTCGCTGCCTCTGATGCCTGACCTCCCTCTCGCTCCTCTCCCGCTTGATGCCTCTCCTGTCCTTGCCTGAATCAGTCATGTCATCGTCGTCCCTGAAGTCAGAGCCCAGGTCCAAGCCGTTGTAAATCAACTTTGTACTTTGTTCCCTGTCGTCAAACTGGCCTCTGTCAGTCTTGGAGGCTGTGGTTGGTCCTGGTTAACTTATTGGCTGCTGAGCCCAGTTCTGTTGCCCATTCCAGACTGAGACAGCTAACGCTAAGTCAGCTTTCCAGCAAACTGAGCTAAAAGCACTTTGCAGCGGTTATGACGTGACATGTGATATGGCGTCCCCAATTTTTCGGGGCATTACTTCGACAGGTAGGGAAGTACTTTAAATTCTTACACATTGTACCTTTAAGATGCCTGGTCATGATGCATTTAAGATCCTTCTATTAGTTGATGTCACTACATTTTGTGATTTGTTGGTTACTTTTACATGTTTTCCACTTGACATTTATTCAAGTGGTCAGCTGTTGATGTTCTGTATTTTTACTGTGTACAATATTATGTTGTCTGATTTCCATGTGCTTTGTTACACTGTAAATAAAAAGTGCAATAACTTAATTTATAAGATAATATTCTTAATAACTACTGCCCAATAAATGACCCAATTGGAACCATAACTTGGTTAATTGATCGAACGGTTAAAGGTCTACCGAATGATCTAATATGTGTAAATGAGTGGCCAAAACTAAACTGATGTATCTACACAGAACTACAGAGTATTAATTTGCTTTTAGTAGCTGTCAAAAAGAGTGGAAAAAACCCCAGGCTGTGTTATCATATTAGCTCTCCACTTCCACGCTGGACCAGCAGCTGGTGTGGCTGGCTGAGAATGACAGTAAGCTTTGGTTCCCTCTGCTGGCACATCTGCTAACTCTCACATGTACTTAATCAGAGAGAATGTTTACGAAATTCAAGATTGAATCTTGTTAAATAGGCGGCTATTGAGAATCCAAACATATTAGTTTTTGTTCTTTTCTTCATCCCTCCAACTTAAAAATGAGCCCTTTAGCTCAAAGAACAGTGCTTTTAATATATTTATGAGCTTATACTTATGAGTGTCAGCGCTGATCTTGTTTGTTTGTTCTTTGGTGTTATGACAGAAAAAAGCCCTCCAGCTTGGTGTTTTATTATTTTGACAGGTTCTCTGGCACACAAAACTACTGGAATATATTGTTTCATTATCCAAAACAAAGTAACAGGATGTAATTTCTTTCAACTACCACTCTGTATGTGTCTTTTATTACAATACATCACATGTTGTAAAGCACCCATATGCATTAACACATCGACTTAGCAAATATTATTATGATGCAAACACATTTTTCTCCATTGTTCATTCACATGAGTAAATATAAGGGTCCCTCTATGCACGTAAATCCCATGCTTTTTGTTATAAATGGGAATGTGGATGAGTATTGTTGAAGACATGCACAGCTCAGGCCTTTGTTCAAATCATCACATATGTCTCCCTGAGCAGTTTGAACTGGATCCATTTATGCTTTTGTTTGCTTCCAGTTCTCTACTTAATAACAGAAAACCATTTGGTGCATGAATCACAGGTTAATATCACACCAATGTACCACACGCTGCTCAAGAAAAAGAGAAAGTTAGAGAGTCTAAGACACAAAGAATGTACAGCGCGATCAATAAATGCAGCCCAGTCGCATCAGCAAGGATTCATGGAAGGTAGAACATGTTACAATGGGTTGACAATGAGTCGCAGTCAGATATACATTAGCTCTAAAATCACATCATACAGTACAGCATCCAGGGGGAGTGACAGGTGAGCCAGTGGTGGCTAATTCATTTCTGCAGGTTGTTCCAGGGTCTCGGGGCCTTACCGGTAAAAGCTCTGTACCCTTTTGATTTCAGCCTGGACTCAGGGAAAAAACAACAGTTATTTTTAGGAAAACTTGCTATAATACTTGGTAAAAAGATTTCAATGTGTGTATCGGTATTTTTGAACATTTACAGCCGATACTGTTCATTTTAGTTTCTATAATCGTGACATGAACTTTTCATACCTTTTCATCTCTAATGCCATGTGGTGTGCAACCTAAAGGTCAAGTGGTGGCGATGCAATAATTGGCTCTTAAAGGGCATGTATGTGTGGAAACTTTATTTTAAAAAATTTGAAATAATTCCCCTCTCCCTGCAATTTGCAGTCAAAGAGTTGGAAGTATAAGTGACAATCTGCACGTCTGCATTTGTTACATCCTTTCCCGTCTGATGAAAGCCACACCGTCAGCAGGGGAAGCTACAGAGACAATAAGCAGCTGTATGCATTTCTGTTGTATTTTTGTGCTTGTAGGATTGATTTTCTACAAATCTGTTTTCATTAAGATACAATAAAAATGCATCTTAAGTTCAAAACTCAAATCTTTTCTTTTAGTTGGACCCCTGAATAGGCAACATTAAAAGTAAAATAACCCTACTTAAAATCTAAAAAGCTGTTATGGCTCTTGACTATGAGTCTACAGTTTGAGAGTGCCCACAATGAATACGGGGTAACATATGCAACATTTCACTTAACGCAGAAAGATTTCCTTAGCCAATATTGGGTACATCTGAAAAAGCTTCTACAAATATAGACGAACTGTAGCCTAACATACAGACGGAAATATTAACCCTGCAAAATTTTACTTCAAATATGAAGCCATGGGGACACTGCATCACTTTTCTGATAACTTTGCAGAAAGCACTCTCAAATTGATTACAATGAGTAAGCCCCTTCCTTTTCTGTTAGAGTTCTGCTTACATGACATAAGTATTTATCAAATAGTTTGCATGTTAAATTAAAATGGTGATTATAATGGACATTCTGGCATTATAGAGCATTAATATGCAAATTCCATAACTTCCATAAATCAATCATCATGTTTGTAGAGTAAGGGTAATTAAGAATTTAATCAAGATTTTCGTGGAATTGTTCATATCACTAGTATTTCCTTCCTTTCCACATTTTAACTAGACGGGGAAAAACTGTAAAAAAGGCACATAAACAAAAAACAATAACCACCATCACAAACTTCTATGAGGCTTCAGTGAGATTTTCATAATCCCATGTGTGAATGTTATTGTTGCTGTCTGCATGTTTTAAGTAGGCGTTACATTACTGGGATTTTATACCAAAAAAGAATTACATCATTACAACCAGTGAGTAGACACAGCACGAAATACATTGAGTAAACATTAAAATTACAATAATAAGCAAATATGAATTAACAAACAAGCAACAGTAACACCATTAATCATCATAATGCTGGTTGGAAGATGTTTGTTCGCCTGTAATTTGTGAAAGCCCAGCCGTAAGCCAAACAGCATGGTAGCTTCCACAGTAAGTAAAGAATATAAATAACAGGTTGTCTTCAGCACCAGAGAGACCCAACTACTTAATATTAGATTCACACTTTGGAGGGAAAGAATCAGTGGGACACCTTGACAAATCTCCAGTGGGCACATGTTCAACCATTATTTTCTGCCAAGCTACGTG
This sequence comes from Lepomis macrochirus, assembly GCA_024633595.2. Classification (NCBI taxonomy): domain Eukaryota; kingdom Metazoa; phylum Chordata; class Actinopteri; order Centrarchiformes; family Centrarchidae; genus Lepomis; species Lepomis macrochirus. The sequence goes on along the minus strand of JALXJV020000002.1, from coordinate 11,322,654 downwards.
GAAAACATGGAAAAGAAAGTGAAAACCAAAACAACATCAAACCAAAAGTTTAATCACAAAGCAGACGTTGTCTTTTACCGTAACTGCAATCAATATGTAGCATTTATGTGAGCACAAATATGCACTACTACTTAAGAGTGACATAACTTTGTGGCAACTTTTCTTTACTAAGATGAGACAAACTTCTTCTTCTCTCTTTTTTTTTAGACCTCATCATCACCCTCATTGGCACACGAGCCTATCTCCTTTTGCTTTCACCATTTTCATTACATTACAGCATTAAATTCAGCCCACAACTGTCTCACTCTCATTTGGATAAACAAGTTAGCCAACCCACAGACAATGCAAGCGTTCACATCCAATCACATTTCATTCAAATTTAATAAACTAACCATCAAAGATGAAGCAAAGGGTCAAGATGCTAAAAAGGATGCTGGGTGTAAAAGTGAAAGCTTGAAATGATATTGCAATACAGTGAAAAGTCAATAACAAAACAATTTTAAGTATAATGTCAGATTATAACATTTGGCCTGCATGAGTCATCACGACTGTTGAGCCAATTATCAGCAAAGTCAGGTGATTTATGCAACATATTAAATTGAAATGGCTTGAGGGGCACAAGCGGAGGCTGCCGAAGACGACTTCGGTTTGAGTGACAGACAGAAAGTTGACGTTACAATCTGAATCTTTTTAGGATATTTAAGAAATTATCAGACTTGTCCTTTTTTTATAGCTGAAGGTGTCCACTATCATATATTTGAACAAAGATGAGAGCAACAGATGGGAGCACCTCAGACACTTAACGTACATTAAACAAAAACCGACAGCTGATAACTTCCTCTGCAGATGCTTTAGACAAACTCACAGTCAGTATACAGTCCAAGTGACAAACTACACTCTATGGTTTAAACAACAAGTGGTTGATTGCTAGCAAAAGAAGAAAAACACCTCATCCCTTCCAAACATTAAAAGGAGTTTGCAGTTTCCTTACCGTCATAGCCGTCTGCTAACAAACCAAACTGCTCCAGCACCTTAACAAAGAGGACCACAACCACCAGCACCGCAATCATTTCCAGTCCCTCAAAGTTCATAGTCAACATGTCGGACGGGTCACAGCCTGCCCATGGTCACGCAGCACCGTCTGCAGGCCATTTAACTCCACTAAAGAGCCCTATATTCCTGAGAGACCAGCACAAGTCAGAGAGGGACGGAGGGAGGGGGAGAAAGAAGTGTGTGGAAGAGAAAGGAAGGAGGGGGGATGGAGAGGCAAGGATAAGGACGAGTGGGCGTGAGGAGAGAAAGAGGCAACGAGGAGAGGACCTGATCATTGTGACAAAGAGAGAGAGATAGAAATGTTGGACAGAATGCTAAAAAAGGAGAAGAGATGGTGCTGATCCACCAGTTGCTGTGGTGTACAGAGTACTGTTCGGGTTTGGGTGTGTGCAAAGGTCAAAACGATTAAAAAAATTTTTTTTTGTTCACTGCGGAAAGGGAGCAAGAGAGAAAATCAATGCATCAACACACTGTTCTACATTTCTACATGCAGTCCCATTTAAAATATTAGCCCACACAAATACTTTGATACATATAAAGCTACTTTTGCTCCAGATGGAATTATCTCAACTATTAAATAACATGACATTTGGTGCATGTTCCCCTCGGGAACCTTTGATCTAGCACCATCATCAGATCAAATTTTTAATTTTGTCCAACTTTGACTTATGACCTGTGAAACTGATGACATTCCTATCAACTCTACTTGTTTAGTGGTAATTATTAAATGTTAGCATGCTACCAGGCTTAACTAAGATGGTTAATATATGGTAAGCGTTCTCCCTGCCATGCATCAGCATGTCAGCATGCTTCTGTTAGCATTTAGCTCACAGCCTCGCAGAGTGGCTAGCATAGCTGTAGACTCATAGTCTTGGTAAACAGACCTAACTTTTACAAATCTATTTATTGAAATTATGTTAGTTACTTAATCATTTTGTGCATAGCTGCTGCTTTTTGTCCTCTGTGTGCACATATATTTTCTGAATTAAATTTTGGTCTTTCTGTTTGGCTTTATTTCCTCTTTCCTCGCCTGATAATAATAAACCATAACCTTAAGCTTTACTCTTGATTAGGGCAAAAAGGTCACTTGTCCTTGGAAGAAAATCATAGAGGAGCGTCCTGTGTTAATTAGAGGTCACCACATGTAGTGGCAAATTATAGATGGTCTTAGCCATGATGGATTCCATGTTTCAGAAAAAAAGGCCATTTGATTACACACAATAAACAATATAGGCCTTTACGCAATTCGACAAGCATTATGACTGACAGAAAAGTGTCTGTAGATGTGAATAATAAAAAGAAATAGCACACCTACAGTAGCATCTCTCCCTTGTCAGTTTTCCATAAAAACGGCAAAAAATTTATACTTTAATACGCCACAATTAAGAGTGGTAAAGGATTGATCGACAACCTGTGAAGACATAATAATCCCCATATTATCTCTGTTGTCCCAAGAGAACAAAAGACAGTTTGAATAAAGCTGTAAACACACCTTACAAGGTGTATAGCAGCAAATAATAAAACAATTGCTGTAGTAATTGATGGCTATAACACCTTGCAATTTGCCAAAAGCTAATGATGTGAAAAAATTTCCAATATTTCCCACGTTTTCAATATTTACTCAGTTAAGGAACTAATAAAGGGCATAATTGAGCTGAGACTCAACAAAGAAGTTGTGGGCGAAATGATCAGTGTAAAATGTCAGGTCAAGAAATAACCTGCTTGTGTGAGCTCATCATCACCCAGACTTAAAATAAAGCAGAGGGAGGACAAGGGAGAGGTCAGAGAGAAAGACAACACGGCAGAGAAGAGAGGGGCTCGGAGGTAGCGAGTACAAATGTCCCTGCGGTCAGCAGCAGGTGTCTGCTGGAGACGGAGGAAAATAATCCATCTGGTCTCTCCTGATTCTCTCAGTAGACAACACATGATGATAGGTTAAAGTAACATGCAAGCAACATCAGCATTTAAGTGATCAAACAGTCTTCAGTCTACCTTTCAAATCCCGAACATTTATTCCGTTTCCTTCACTGCATCACATCCTATAGATACAAATTTCCAACGTGACCTGGATGTGTCTCTAAAATGGGTGCATATAAACCTATGACAAAAGAAGATGAAATTTTCAAAATGAGCCCACACCCCCCAAAACCCTTTTATTCAGAGCAATATCCACCACAGCCTAGTACACAAACACAGGAAGATGACACTTCCAATACACTATTTGCATGCTTACCAAGAAAAAAAATCAAAAAGCTGTCCCACAGATAAGGTCTCTTGCAAACCCTCTCAGGGCTTGAAATGATTCCACATTCATCTTCACAGCCCATTAGTTCGAAGGGAATTGTTAGGACAGAGATTTACCATGGAAACAACCTCTGCTGATGCTCTGTTGGGCAGCTTATTTAGCCCACTATCTGGTTACTTTTCTTTATTTGTGGAAGCTAAGCAAGAGCCAAATATAGCGTCCAGGGAGTGAGTGTGTGTGTGTTTTCTTTGGACATGACCGGACAGGCAGCTGCGTAGGAAGAGCCTGGAGAACAGGGGTTGCAAAGGTGAAAAGAAGGTGTGATAGAAGTCTAGCAGACACGAGATGCAGCTAGATCGAGGTGAAAAGAACCTTCAAGGGGTGTTTTAATGTGATATTATGTGGGATTTTAATATCAGAACATGGCCTAACCTCAAAGAAACTTTCCAACATCTGCTCTCCAGTCACCTCACAACTTCACATAGGGTGTAATCAGACCTCTTGGCTAATGTTAATGAAAATAATCAAGGTCTGTGCATGTCATCAGAACACAGTATGCTGTATCAATCAGGATGAAGTTAATTGCCAGTGCAAAGCATGGCGGTGTGTTGGTGAAAGCTGGGAGCATGAACTTAACCGTAGGTGGCAGAGAACGCCTGAAGCACCTGCAAACAGGGTATATACGAGTATCATATGATCATGTATCAGTCCAAAAATGAAGTAAGATCCGTTGTAGACTGTACTCTTAATATTTTTATTTTTTTAATTATGATGCTGAGTATTATAATACCCAAACAACGTAATCTCTAAGCAAAGAATTTATTGCATATTGATACTTGACAGCAAAACTGTTAGCAAATTTGCTTATGCTGATTGGAACTTTTCTTATTGTGAGCAAATCCCATTAAATCGACCAAACAACAATGCATTTATCTTACTAACAGGTATTGCCTCTGTAGCCAAAGCCAGATATCTTTTATTCCTCTGTGCCATAGAGCCCCACTGATGTCCAAAAACTATTGAAATGATTCACATTGTTGCATTACTACTATGAACATGGGCACTGTAGCTTTGTCTCATACCCACATACCTGAATACTCACAAGAGAACCAATTTGTATTGATGCGTAGCTGAAATTGTCCGAAACAAATGCACTGTTTCCACTTGTTCGAGAATATTTCAGTCTGTTTGAGTGCCCTGCTGTTTTAGGGAGTTATTCTGCCTTCTTTGAAAATTAAATGTGTGACCCACTTCTAAAGATCAACGTCTTCAGTAGGAACAATTGGGTAAGTAGGAATATATTGAAAGATTAAGAGTATTGCCAGCCTAACCTATAATATATTTTAACATAGTCAACTTGTTGATGCTCAAAATCGGATTCATTCTTTTCTTTATGCAGTCTGATTTTCAGTTAGAGACTTGCTTGTCTACGGAGACTAAATCACCTATGCTGACCATTTCCTGTATCTATGGTATCAACATGAAGCATAAAATCAACTAGAAATTTCATTGTGTACAATTTCTCAACAAGTACTCACAATAAAGGATTAGCCATTTGCCATAGCCCTCCTTCCCCTTCCTATTTAATTCAAAGTGATTACAACTATGATTGGTGGTCCTGGGTTAAATAACCCTCTTAACGTAAATGAACAGAAGGAAGAATCTGTTTCCTTATGGTTCCTTAATTAAGTTACAATTGAATTCCCATCTGTAGACAAAGAGCAGCGCTGCAACATGGCGTTAAACAAACTAATGTCTTCCATTTGTTTAGAGAAATTACAGAAGAAGGTCCCCGGTGGCCTGTAACCTTCAAATAATATGGTAAATTGCAAATTACCGTGATTCGGGTATTGTTAAATTGTTAGTACTCGATTGCAGTACAATGAGTTTGCAGTCACATTTGTTGTGCAAGACTTTTTCTTGGAAAGGGAACATAACCTAATATAAAGTAAGTAAGGTCTTTATTTTAATAGGAAACAGTGTTAAAGGTCCTAAATCGAGATCAATCTTGTTAAATACATTCTTAAGGAATCTCCAAAGATAAATGTATTGTATCTTGTGACATTCTGACCACTTTGACAAGGTTTTTGATAAATCACAACTTGAAAGGACCCACATTTATTATCCTGCTTCCTTCAGTAAATGATCATAGTTCGTTAGACTGACATATACACCAAAGTTTCAATGCTGAATTGACATGCATTGCTCCCTGACATCCCACCATCAAAAAATAGTCACTTTATTTTTTGGCAATTAGTAAAAGAAATTGTGGCATTAAAAAGGCACCACTGTTTCCTTTACCTCCTCTTACTGCTAGACGCGTGTTTTTTTAAAGTTTTGCTGCCATCAAGTGGAAACAGCGAGAAGCAACAGCTCAACGCTCTGAACCCAGGAGAAGCTCATCGCTCAAAAACAGCTCAAGTGCAAAGTAAAGAGCAGCTTAAATACTGTTAATATGGTCTTCATTATGAGTGCATTAGAATATTGACCATATGTTGTGTAACATCCCACAATTTAAAGTTTTACTAATGACATTTTAAAATTTTAATCATTTTAAAAATTACATATTTTGGGTTATATTATATGTCTTACGTCTCATTCTATTTTCCTAGTCTTCATTAATAGATGATTTGTTTTTCTTCAAGGATATGAAGGGGAAAAAAAAGGTTATGAAGACATTCCCAGTTTGGATATGAGGAATGGACTGGTCTGATGTGCCTCCACTAACCCCTTTTAATACAGCTAAAACAGAAATGGCTTCTGTATTTAAGACTACCTATACATTCATCTTACATCAAATATCTGGATCAACTGCACCAAAACAAATAACTGTAGCTTTAATTATTAACATCATGTGATATAGTAAATATGATGTTACTTAATACAGATCATATAAAATAGCCTCACTTGTTCTGCAAACATTATTGGTGCCATTCCACAAAACATATTGTGGATTCAAACTGTCCACATTATGGTGGGGAAGGAGGCGTTAAAGCGAACCAGGACTGTACCCTGAGGTGACACGGAGTATCTGCGTGAGTATGCACTGCTATGCCCACTTACTGCTCCTGCGAGGCTTCAATGAGCAGGCTGCTGCTCATTAATCCAGTTCTATGTGAGCTCTCTTAATACTGGTCACCGTGCCCTGGGGGAACGGAGGGATTCTTTCTTCTTCTTTTTAAAAAAAAAAATGCACTGAATGCCATGCCACCATGGGAAACCCAAAACAAGCTCGCTGCCCAAAAGCCAACTGATGTGGCTTCGGTTTTCAATTTAAATGCTAATTTAGAGAACTGAAAAACCAGTAGAGTATAATGAAACAGGGACTTTGAAAAGGCCTGAGATAACATGTTGCTGATAACAAAGGAAAGAAATGAAACCCAGAGGGAACTGTGAGCTGTGTAGGTGACCCCTTCTCATTTGCTAATGTAAAGGTAGCCTTTTACATTTACATATCAGAGAATAAGGATATCAGAAATCTTATACATGCCATATGGCTTAATAAAATCAATTTCCCAACTTTTGGGAGAAGAAATCCATTTAATTTAGAGATAATACATATAAATTCACTCATATGCTTATTTTATAATGCAAATGGTAAGCCTGGAACATTTTGGAAAGTGTTTGACTAGTCTTTGATTAAGTTCTGCTCTGCAATCTATAGCAGCTCAGAGTAATTTAAATACGTTCTGAACATCATGTACTCTGTATGTACTATGTACAACTGTGCATTTACTTAGAGTCCTTAGAGGACTTTTTATTAGCCTATACTGAATACTGTGACACAGATCAGTAGACTTGTACCGGAGGTAAGATGAGAACAATGTGCATACTAAACGTTCTCTCAAAACTCTGTCACACCCACCCGGCACTTCAGAACAACATGAGTTGTGAGAAATGCTGCATGTGACAGATGGGTTGGAAAAATCTAATGAGACAGATTCGAAGTGCTTTGGGCATATGGTTCATTTTTCAATTTATTTGCCTTTGACAAAGAGACTTTCTATGAATAAAGTTCACTCAGTAAGAGCTGGTAAATTTTAGAGATTAGAGCAGATTTGGTCTGAAAGATGCTGTTCCCAAAATGGTGCTTGAAACTACAAATAAGGTTGACGTAAGTTTAAATTCCTTGCTGCCATTACACTCAGCCGCGGCATCTAAAGCTCAGAGATTACTTATTTAAAGAGTGTTAAGCTAAATGTTTGCATTTTTAAGAGAAGCTGAAAATGTCTTGGCTAAGAGCGGTCATGGAGATTGGTGGCATGGCTACCCCCAAAAATGACAGCTGCCCTCCCTGTGGTCGGTAGAAGTCTCCGCTCATTTCTGTAAACACCAGAAGGCCTGGAAGGAGTCGGGGCCAGCAGCAACAACCATACTGGACATCTCCATCACCCCTTGTGTTAATGTCACAAGGAATTAGCTCAAGAAAACAAACCTCAACTTAGTTTACATCATGCATTAGTTTAGCTTAGTGGCATTTACATTCAGATTTACTCATTTGGCAGACGCTTTTATCCCAAGCAAATAACATACAAGCATCAATAAAACATCAATACAGCAAGAATATTGAATAGTGACAATACCTAATGGTACTTCTATTCTTTAATTCAGCCAACTAGTTCAGGCTTTGTTGAACACATTTCAATGCGGTCTTATACTTTCTTTCAGGAACTGAAAGGCACCAAACACACCATCAACATTAATTTACCAGTTGGAAGCCTGAGTCATAGTTAATGCTTTGCTGTTTCCCTTTGAGCAACTCTACTTCTGAGTGTACCTATCTCACTCCTACACAAACTGTACTCATAACAGCTCCCGACAACACAAACAGGCAAGACATTTAAAATAAAACATAACAAGGCCAAACACATCATCGAGTACCACCATAATGACGCTGGCACGTCTCTTATCCTTGGGACACTCAAAGCCCGGCCGGCTGAGTCTGAAAAGGAGTTGGAGGGCAAAGTTCCTATGGGCCCTTATACGACCATGGTCTCTTGTCATGCAGATGAGTGCAGCAATGAAAATTAATGGAATGCATTAGAGTGGGTAGTGGAGTAGCACTAAGGTCACTCAGAAAGTACATGTGTTATTTTATTTTGTCCTTGTCCTAAGAGCTCCACATCAGTAAATCAGTGTGTTACATGATTTTCACAAAATATCTGTTAAAAATTTCGAATACAATAACTGAACTGTGCAGGTTTTGCACAATAAACTCATCCAATTCTACCTTCTTTGAGGATGTGTTACAGTTTTTGCTGCAAGCACCACACATTGCCATGCAACAAATAATTGGGATGTTTTAGTAACAATTATTTTCTTTATCAAATGTTTTTTGATAACTCCTTCAGTTAATTGATTTTTTAAATATTTTAATCGCAAGAATGCACACACCAGACGATTCAGTCAAGACACAGAGCCACACACTTGGCGTTTATACTAAACGAGTGGTTCCGGTGACTTGGGATCTTACAGAAACTCGCCAAAAGTACAAGATAGTCGTCACCTTACAATGACACAAAACAATGCAGTAAATCTGAGAAACTGGAAACAGCAAATGTTTCCCTTAACTTTTTTTTATAATTGACGTAAACAAATCAACTTTTATAATTGTTGTTTCTGTCAATCCACAGCTAAAAAAATCTATTAACTAACTTGTCACTTATTTGGCAAAAGTGAGTGTTCGCTTAACCCCTCCCCTAAACAGCAACTCTCCAATCATAGCTTAGCAACCATAACTGCTTGTCAAGCTTTGGATTTCCTAATATACTTAAGTACACAGGGCTGTTGCAAGAGTGATTCTCGCCAACTAAATAGTTGGGAGGATGGGATTTTCTGCCTTGCCCAAAAGAAAAAGCAAAAGTGTAAGAAAAAAATGCTCGAATATGAGCATTTCTTTAGCTAACTAAATTTTGTGGGACTACAGGTTACGTAAAAGAAAGCCCTGTTCACAGTAACACATGCACAGTATAGAATTTCTCTGTGGTGTAAGCCGCATAATTTGGTATATTTGCACCCTGAGATATTGTTAAGTTCGCCAAACACATTGGTTAGCCCTCATCCTAAAAGCCCTTTCTTTTCTACTGTTAAAAGTGAAACATACTGTTTGAAAATACAAACAATAAAGTGTAACTCTGACTTTGAAAATGGGTCAGCCAGAAGCATGACGACGTCAGGCAAAGGAGCCAATGTTTCACTTACTAACTAGCTACAGCGGATACAGTTTGCTTGTTATATATAGCTGTAATTTCAGGAATTGAAATCAAACAGTCTGCTTTTGTCTTCCTCTGTCTAAAATTATTCTTTCAAAAATCTCTGAATTTCTATGGTAATCACTGTCCTTACCACTGTAAACTTTGTATGCACTGTGTGAAAACAGAAAGCTTGAGAGGCATAATTATAGTAACTGAAGAGGGGGATGTGCATAGCGGACAGTCAGTTTTTTGAGGACTAACCACCATTCTTAGACAAACATCGACCACCAACTGCTGTGACATCCATCATCTCTCAAATACAATCTATTTTAAAACCTTGCTTCCTCTGTTTGAAACTACCTGGAATGTTAGATCTCCAATTAAGCATCGCAATATGGTACAGCACATGTGATTTATCTACTGTTACACTGTGTGTTTGTGTATCTGGATCCCATGTTCTCCTTTTTAGGTCCCTGTGAAATGTGCTTACAGTGCACATAACCACCCGTTCTGTGATCCATTACCTGAGAGAGTTACAGAGTCCCTCATTCATTTGGCTTTCAAGCTCTCTTGCAGTACCCCAGTGAAATATGACTTACAGTACTTTAAGTGTCATCCACTCTGTCTCTCCCGCACTACACCACTAAATATAACCGCGAGCAGTTATTGTCCGCTTGCCACCCACTAAACATTTCATTGTTCTTTAATGAGGACCGGACTTCCTCGTCTTTTGTTGCGGTGACAAGCTGTGACAATGAGGCTGATCGGCACATTATTGCAGGGAGCCAGATGTAACGTAAGCTTGAGTGTCTGCGTTGGCAGAGTCGATGTGTTATGCTGATTGCGGGTGTGTGCTGCCACTGTAAAATCACTTGTGGGAAAAGGCAAATGGGAAAAGTCAAGCAAGTTTGTGGAGTCCAGACGAAATGTTTACCAAAAGTGGCCGATTTCAAGTCAATTTCATGGACTGCTGGTGTGGCAACATGAATTCAGATGGGATTAGAGAGCAAACAACAGATTAATGGGGAATTTTCAGGATGCCTAAATTAAAAACACACACACACACAGACTGATGCTGCACATTCTCAAACACAGAACAATTTATCTGTGCAAGTCTTTTAAAAATAAATCCATCAGCTGAAGTACAACATCCTTTCAAGCAGGCACTTACCTTTCTTTCTAGACAATTAATTTAGCCGTTAACTCATGAAAAATTCAGCAAATTAAACTTCCTCGTCCCCTTCTCATCAAACCTACCTCTCGCCTTGCTTCTTTGTTTCGGCTGAACCGAGAAGATGACCATTAAAGCCCCCATGATGCCCTCCAGACTTTCGCGCTTAGTGATCTGGAAGTCCTGCTAGGTTTCACACACTTCCCACTCCCACACTGGGATGGCTTGTGAGTGAAAACGGAGGGGATGAAAAAAACCCAGAGAAATGCTGGGAAGCCTTACATGAAAAACCAAGTCTCCGCTTCAAACTTCCCTTTATATTCACCCTGGCTAGGTGGGCAGCACGAAGAGCAATAGGAGTGGGAGTAAAACATGCGTGCCTCTGTTGAGTTTTGAATTTTGACGCGCATGCTCCGCAGGCCCCTCCCTTCCCCTATTTTCCCGCTCTGATGTGAGAGCTCGCTAGCTGATCTCTACTCTGCAAGGGCTACTTTGTACCAGTTGAGCACCTAAATTAATTGTGCGACCGGAGAGGGAGCCAGTAACATGCTGGGCAGACTGGTGCTGCCGCTCTTTTCAGCAGCTCTCTCCTCACACGGGGAGGGAGAGACGGGAGGAAGGCGAGAGAGCTCATGCTGTAGATAAAACATTATTCCTTAGTAGCTGCCTTCTAACTACATCTCCTGCTGGGGACAGGAGCAGAAAACCATGCTGTGGCCATGACATTTAGTGAGAACTGAGACCTCAAACTGGCAGTGGCTGCTGTAAATATTTAAATTAAGTGGTGGGCATCTTCAGTGAGTTTCTCCTCTAACTACTAATGCTGACGAGTCATTTTATAAACAGACTAATGAGAGAAGAGGGATGATCTATAATGGAAAACATGTCTATAAATCTCCATATCATTATATTACAATTATTTCACCACAGGCTTTCTGTGAAAGTCTCAAAAGACAGTTTAACTCAAGAATAATTTCCTCCCTCTGATTTATAATGTAAATGCTTTAATTATAATTAGAAAGAAGGATGACAGATTGACCTTTACACCCCCAGAAAAATCCAGAAACACTGTATTTTATGTAATACTGATTCCGTATTCGTAGCCACAGAGAAAATCTCCTGCCATCCGTTCAAAGTTATTTCCCATCCCATCATACGCCTTGAAAAAGTGATTGCCTCTTCAGAGTTGATCCTCCGGCAGCTTATTTGGCAGACTCAGACTGACTTTGGGGAAGATCCGCCGGATTACAGTGAAGACCTGGAGGTCAGAATCATGCCCACACCTTTCCCCTTTCCCGTCCCTTTGCTCAGAGTGGGTGAAAATAACCACAGAGATGCTCGTCTGATGTGACACATCAAAAGAGGAAAACAGAACGAAAAAAATACATCCGCTCCCTGTGCCACCCACACGCAATCCATTTCATGAACTGTGTGACGGCAGTCCGATTCAGAAACGGAACAGCCAACCACTGCAATCAAGTACCAATTTGCACCCACTACATTAACCTGGTTCCTGTCTGCAGAGTGTGCTCTGTTGCTCCGAGGCCTCCCACGGATGTCAGACAGAAGGTAAGGTACATACTGTGTGGCAGGCTCTGTAAATCATACGCGCACATAAACTGTGTAAACAAAAACTCACACTTTCACATAGTGGGCTGGTCGTGGCCATTCTAAAGGTCGAGAACCTTTACATCATCAATGCACACCCTATTTCTTTTGTAACTGGGTTCTACTGAAGGAGTTGTACCAGCAACGGGTGCAATTATTTCAGCGTGACACCTTAATTATAATTCTAACAAACACCTTGAAAAAAAGCCATACTAAGAAAAGACAATATTAGTGAACAACAGTTTTGCATCCGTTCATTATTTACCTGGCAAATCATTCAAACTATTTGACTCTTTGAACTCAGCGTTAATTTATTTTATGGTACTGGTTTTAGATTAATTATGGCATTCTATTCCTGTTAATATGTTCAGTCTAGGTGCATGCACTTTCTTTATTGTAAAGCACTTTGAGCTCTTTTTCCCCTTTCTCCTTTTGGTGACTAGGTGGTGTCAACAAACAAACCATCAAGACTAAGAGTTTTCAGCCATGCTAGCAGCTCTTTGAGGCACAGTGGAGCTTTACAACAACGCTCAACAGTGCTTTGTGCTCATTTTGTTAACTTCTGCACATACTTGTCAGCATTATATTATTACTGTATTTTTTGTAAAGTCGTACATTTTTTGATCTCCCTACTTTTTATATATTTATATTTCCATTTATGTTCACGTGTACTGTAAGCACCAACTTATACCAAATTCCTCGTATGTGAATATGTACCTGGCAATAAACCAGATTCTGATTGAGCTAAATGCTAAAGTCAGCATGCTAACACAATGACAATGCTACCATTTTGATGTTCAGAATGAATTTACACTCTGAACCATTTTAGTTTGGCATGTTGGCACGCTAAGCTTTGCTAAACCCAAAATATAGCCAAGGCAGAGATATTTGGTTTTAAACCAAAGTGTTGGACAATTAAAAATTCAACCTGACAGTGTCGATAAAGTCAGGTTAACAAAAATGTGACTACAATTCATCTTCAAGGGGACACAAACTTTTCTATTCATCCATGCACATGGATACTACTACTTCCTGCAAACAAGAAAGCACTGAGAATGAATGGTCTGAAAGCAATGCTTGAACTAAAGGAAATGTCATTTTTCTACAAAACAAAAATGTTATGCCATCAGAATAATTTCAAATCTACTTTAATGAATTATCCATTGATATTTTCCCGAAACACATCCCGTGATATTTTCATGAAAACATATGGGGAAAAAATTTATACTGTCATAGCCTACTACTGCAAGCTGGCATATGCTTAGGCTCCCTTTTAACTTATTACCTAGCTTATTACGACCGCCCCCGCCTGCTCTTCCAACATAAGTTCACTGTACGTGTGTGCGTGTGCACGCTTGCTCTGTGCACTCGCGCACCATGTGCTATCTTCCTCTAGTGTACTCACATCCCTTAGTGAGTTATTTTGCCCTCCCATTCCAGCTCTGCTAGCGTTATGGGGCTTTTGCAGTGCATAATTATTGTGTCTGCTCTCTCATAGCAGCAGGTATTTTATGTGAGTGGAGTGTAATGATTTCCCGCTGACTGTACAGACAAGGCTTGGAACATGAGAAGGCTGCGTTTGAATCAGTAAATAGCAAAGCTGTCTGTTTCATTACTTTATGTATAAAAATGTCAAGTAACCCTAACCCTTATCTACATGAGAAATAAAGAAAACGCAGTTTCCACTTTATAACTACCTGCAGTAGTTTTGAAAAAAATGTTCTTCAACATCAAAGTCTGTTTACAGGTCTTGGGGGAGTCAGTTGAGGCCAAAGAGAACAAATTTGATCTAAAGCAAATTTGCATATTTAAGGTTTAAAAGTTTTGAGAAGTAACGAGTCACTGCATCGCCCCAAAATTCACTCATTTGTCCACATGTTCATCAACATGTTGGACAGTTACTGAAGATTATGTTACACACATAATATAAATATCTGCAACGGGGCATGTGCACATGTATATGGAAGGGTGTGCTAATGTGAGAAGGTGACAAAAGCATAGCCACTTAGCAGGAACCCTTAAGCTGTAGCCCCAGTTTGAGGATCCAAATCAGCTGAGCATGGCTTTTCAAAGGGTAGCCTAATTACGTTGGAGCAGTAATGACTTGTCATTAAATTAGACACTCCAGAGAACTGGGTGGGATAATCAAATGTCTCTGGGGTAAATCATCTCCACACACACTGAGGCTTACTCCACAGCACTTCAAGAAAACAGTCTGTTTAACTATATGGGATTTGGGAACGTGTTTTATAATTGATATTGTAGTGCATAGAAAAGATGAATATCATCATATACCTATAACACCGGTCATTTCAAGGACCAATGTCCAACACATGTAAACATCTGCTTCAAATGTAAATGCTTGTACACCTCAAGTATGTACAGTAGGGCCCACAGATCGCTGACATATTTGATATGGCTGTCCATTATCCTAAGTGGTGGGCTTCAGGCCTTTCTTTCTTTTATACCACATAACCTTTCTTTTGCCTCTTTTTTCCTGCTGCCATTTCCAGCGCTTCATTAAAAGGAACGCTGTTAGTCTGTAGGTGTTTGTGACTCAGACACAGAGTAGCGAGCCATAGGTGGGTAGTGGCCCCCACTGTCTTTTAAATGATGGTGTGCAAAGGCAAATGGAAATGTATGGAAATTGCCGTAGGGAGCTTGTGAACAGCAGCTGATGCGTGATGAGAGCGATGAATCAGAGAAGTTAAGCTGCATAGAGTATGGCTCGAGGCGAAGACCAAAACAAGAGGTTTGAGTAAGACATAACTGATGCTTATACTCTTGGGCGGAAAAAAAACATTTTGAAAGCTAACAACTATTCCACTTTCTTACAAGCAAATGTAGCAGAGTAACGAATGAATAAGTTCAAAGTGCAGGGAACCAAACCCACTGAGAAGAACCTGAGAAGCACTGCAAGATCTTTTATGCTCCAGCCAAAGTGTAACTTACCTGCATTGTATCAGCAGTATATCCTATTCTGTTACCTACGTTTCTGTCAGATCTCTGATCTAAATAGTTAGAAAATAGTGAAAAATGGAATAGAAATTCCATTTTTCACTATTAAATTGACATTTTGAGTAAATAATTGTGAAAATAATAAACAGAATAATGAATATGGTAAATAATCATCATCATAAATAAATTGGTGGACAGACAAAGGCTCTCCTGAACGTCTCAGTCCTGCAGTGAAGCGAGATGAGGCGTCCGCTGGTTTTCTGGAACACCAGGATGTTGTGAAGAGGGGTGGAGGACATTGTCCAGGATGGCACTTGCCCTTTCTTTCCGAGTCCAGCCTCCTGCCGAGCACTGAGCCAGCCTTTTGAACCAGCTTGTCCGGCCGCCTAGTGTCTCTGTCCGTCACGTTACCTCCGCAACATATCACACAGCATAGAAAACAATACTTGCCACCATAGAAAATGACACTTGCCACCATCGACTGACAACACAAATGGAAAATTTCACTGCAGACAAAACCTTCTTGTATAGCGCAGCTTATTCAGGGACCAGTCCAGCATGTTAGTATTAGATGTAGCCCTGAAATGTACTATCATTTGCATTGTCTGCATCTGAAAGAGTACACATGATATCTCTGAACACTTTTGTTTATTATAAGCCCAAACACATACTATATTCATCATGTTATAACTAAGATAGTTGAAATGAGAATACACGTGTTGTTTGTTATATCTGGCCAAATCTGGAAATAATGTGCCTGCTTTACTGCATATTTATTTATACTGCATGCACTGATGGTCAGAAGCTTCACTTCTATCATATCGTGAATCTTTATACTATAACTCTTTCATATTTGCTGTGTATGTTAATATAACCTTTTGGATATGCATTTGATTCTGCAATGGTTTAGACTCTCCATGTGGACCATTATTGTAGTTTATTGTAGTCTCAAGGAACAGTTTTTATAATGTCCACTAAGTGGCAGCAAAACAACATTCAGAGCATGCATCTCACCCAGTGTTTGCATTTTAAAACAATCTCAGCATCGTCATGTTCCTCTGTCTATGACAGACACGACAAGCAGTTTCAGTTAAACAAGCATCATCGTATTTAACAGCTATATCTAATCAGTGCAGAATATATGGAAATGTACCCAAGTGGTGGCATTAAATAGATAAATCAATAAATTATATATAATTATAAATAAAATCCAACATTCTGTGTTGTGGTTCATGCACGGGAGCTTCAAGCTCAATTTTCCTGCGCTGCAACATATGCTACTGTATGTCCCCATGATCATTACTGACACATACAAGCAGGAGAGCTGACATCTGATCAATAAAACTAATGTAGGAACCTGCTCTTTTAAGACAGAAGAGGCTCTTTTCACTTGATAAATGAAGTGCCAGGACCTGAACACAGAAGGTTTGATAAATTTGTGCCACATTATCCTACTGCATCAGTGATGACCAGCTTATGGCTGCCTACATGCAACTCCAGACATGCCCTACATGCCATCCTCTTTTAATTCAGATAAACTACAGAAAGGTGAAATGAAATGTAGCACTTTGTTGTCAAAGTCGCTACATGTACAAGATGTTGCAGCAGTATTTTTTTGTAAAAGGTATTTACAGTTTACAGTAGGGTAACAAGCCAAACAGCTTTTAGGTATATAGTCACGCATAGTAGTAAAGTTAAGATAACTAATAAAATAAATACAATGTGAAACAGACACATTTTCTAACTATGGAAAATGTACTGTAAGCATTGAGCATTAAGCAGGCAAAGAATATACAACGTAACAGACATAAAATAAAGGGACAATGTTGGTGCAAGCAGATTAGTGTGAATGTCCCTTTTGCCAACAAATGCTTTTTAACCTGCACAATAATGCCTTGCTGTGGGTATAAACATGTACATGCCTCTCTCTTCACATACCATCAGTTCACTCCAATACCGTCATGATCTATTATTGTCTGCACCAATGTCATGATGTTTCTGGTGTGCAGCAGATGAAGCAACGGCCACAACCTGCTGCTGCACAACACAATGATCCAAACAAGGTACAGCAGTGAGGTTTTAATGTGTGAAATAGCCACACACCGGAAAAGGGTGTGGTCATGATACAGCAAGAGAAATAACACCTCTTTCAACTCAACACAGTTTGCTGCAATTTGTTTTTCATGTTATCGTTTAGAGTACAACCTGCACAACAGGATGGAGAAGAGCAAAAAACATCATGTGCATGAGGGTGTGCATGCATTCAATCTGTGACCAAATCTGAGATATAGTTAGTTAAACATTTCCCATATTAGGTGTGATTTTTTTTTTGCAGTTCAATTACAGCAATTAAAGTAAGTAATGGAAAAATGCACTCTCACGTTTTGGACAGTAGAGGGCGCAATTGATTTATCTTGACAAACCAAAGTAGCACTAGATCAGCATCCTAAACCACATGTCTGGGAGAGGTATCAGCTTTAATCTTGAGCTGTTTACTTTACAGCAGTCCCGTGTTATCTGGCTAAAAGCATGCATGCTATGATTCCATTACTCCCACCTAAACAATATTTCGATCAAAGCCACGCTGTCCTTTGAACAACCGGGCATTACATGCGAGATAGATTTTATAACAAAGATGAGGGGCCCTTGAGAAAAAGAACAATGTAAATAACAGAGAGCAGATATGTTTTTTTTTTAAATATTTCCATGACGTAAAACACAATCTGCCAGAAGCCCACTGCAAAGTGTCAGAACTCTTTCTAAAAAAAATTATAAATGTTTCACATGTGAATAATATATTATATATAAATTAAGAGTTTTTCTGTCAGCTTTGTGTTGGAATTCGTACGTAAAAAAAAACCAAACACACATCACATGAGGCAGTGACGATCCAGTCTATTTGAGAGCGGAGGAAAACTCTTGGCAGCAGAGTCAGGGCTTTTTACTGGAACATTTTCTTAAGTATCTCAAAGAATTGCAAGCAAAGCAGTACTGTTTAGGGAAGAAATGAAATGGAAAGTGTAAGAAAATGGTACACATTAAGCCTTTTTCAGTGCCAAGCCATCAACATAAGAAAAAATGTGAAAATTGTTAATGAATAGTGCTTTTTTCCTGCGTAGGAAGGACGCTGCGGAAAGAAGCAATATAGGAAATGGTACTGTCTGCTACAGTATATTGGAAAAAGAGAAAAATTGCTTTGCTGTTATGCTATGTCATGCTGTAAGCACTTTTTTGGGTGGTAATAATGGACGAGCAAAAAAGCAGTCACTGATACTAGCACAGCCTCAAAAAAACTGACATGAAAGCTGTTTTAAGACTCACTTGCCCATCCAAATGAGTATTTAAGCAGCAGTTGGCAAAGGAGGAAGCTCAACATCTGCAACCTGCTGTTTCTAATTAGGGATCAATTAAGAACGGTCTTTAGAGGACAAAAGACACACAGCGGGCGTGGAGGTTGTCATGAGGCATATTTTCAAAGCCACACTGCAGCAGCAGCGGAGGGATGATGAGCGTGAGAGTTTGTTAATACAAGCTTCTCTGTACTGTTAACGTCAAAGATGAAGGATGGCTGTGCTGCAACCCAGCAATAATGATGCAACAATAAAAATGTCATTCAGCGCTTTATTTTTTCTGCACGGTCACCAATATGCGCCACACCTACAATCATCCTGGGACCGGTTTAACCACAATATGTTGCTGCAGCAACAGCGGGATCCACTACCTGCCCAGATGGTCTAAATCAGTGGGCAGCAGCCCTCGTGGCGCGCGCCGCATCCCACTGCCATCAATCAAAGACAAATATGGTCCAGTAAAAAGGTTGATTTCCCTTCAAATGGTGGCACAAAAACAAAAGCCTAATTTCCACAACTGGGCCAAGCAGGGCAGCTCAGCCACTTTTATGTTTATTGAACCCCAGCGAATCCACTATTTGTTTGGCATTATATCTTGGCTAACAAAATATCTCCTTTCTAAAGACGTAGCGCAGTTGTTTGGGGACATGTACAATGAATAATGAGGAGGTCTTGGCATCCTCGACGCTGCAGGGCTTGAATGCGCAGCATTCATCCAGACCTTTTTCTTTTATTTTCTTCCCCCCTTTGAATGACTGCTGACTGTAAACAGAAAAAGGTGTACCGGTATACCTCAGCACTACGTTTAGTGATGCAACAAAGTACAAAACTTTCCTTGAACTCTAATAAAAGCTGAGGAGTCATAACTTAAATCAAGTTGCAGTGTTACTGAGAAACAGTTGAAAACATATAACTTGTCTATACCACAGTTTGACGGCAGATGATAGACAGAGAGAGAGCTCCCTGCAGCAGAGTTAAACTGGGGCTGGCCAACATGGACGCTGGCCAAGCAGTTACAGTTGGGCGTGCGTCTCAACGGTGCCCGCTCAAGTCGATCTGTCAACAGCACAGCCCCACCTGCTGCCATTGTGCGCCCTATAGGCCCGGCCTGTGTCACATTATTTTATTACACCCTGACATGTAGCTGTTGTCTGCGGCGTCTGTGACACTGAGCCGACTGATCGCTGATCAGTGTTCACCAAACCGTACAGGAGCGAGACTGGTGCTTTTCTCCTCAGTCAGGTGTGAAATGCATCAGATCAAGCCAAAACGTATCACAATCAAAATTTCCACAGAGCAGCAACGAATGACAAAGACATCAATATTCTGGTTTTGTTCTCCATAACCAAACCCCTCCATCGTTTTTTTAACACAGTGGATATTAAATTACAGCAATGTAATGAGCAGTGTTCACTCTGAATCATAACTCCTCACACCCGATTCATCTCCAAATACAAAACTATGAAACTTGTGCTGAGATGTGAGGATGAACCCAATAAATCCTTCCGTGGAACAGTGCGTGCAGTGATTGCTGCTGTTATTTGGGGACCCAAAAGTCGCTAAATAAGCAATCCAGATGTGAGATGAAAACATAATTTAATACTCCTTTGAATCTGGGTGTTCCTAATCCCCAACAGCAATAAACATTACTCCTCATTCCACTTCATTTAGGCATTGTTGTATACTGTACATTATCATTTTAGCCAATTGTGCTCCGCATGAGACGGCACGGGAGCAGTTCGTAGTCCTCAGCGTGAGATATTTCTACTGCGCTCTGAAAACGTATTATTAAATATGCACAGTTTAATCAGCTTGCTCGGTTTCAGTCCCATATATCTTCAGCTAAGAGAGTGGGGATTTATCCAGAGTGTAAGGTCATGTAGGAGAATGAGCACAGCAGCAGTCCCTGCACATAAAGAATTTGTGATGAGGCTTTCATACTACTCGTGTTCCACTAGGCTAGATAACAAAAAAGCAAGCAAATAAAGCAATAAGGTCTTCTCTGTGGTCTGATTGAAAGCATAGACTGGTATCATGGCATTAAGCAATTATGCAACTGGCGGGGACGTTTTTAAATCAACATGGTTTATAACTGTACTGTAGCACAACACGACCCAGGTTGGAACGTAGATTAAACTGGCACTGTCATAGATGTGTTTATGAGGCATTCAGGACTCAAATGCGAGCAAGGCAAGCAGGTCATAAACAGGCAGTAGGTCAAAACACAGTTAGCAGATATCAGGCAGAAAATCAGGGACAGGGAAACAGGAACATGTACAGATGGGAAGCATCTGGTAACCTAAAAGGTTATATACGGTGATGGTCTGAGATAATAAGAGGCACGTGTGTCAGCAAGAAGGGGATGATTTGGGAATGTGAACAGATGAGCAAGTGGATGTGGAAGTCAGGTGGTGAGTGCTGGTGGGACGGGAGGCATGTCGCAGTTGCATGGTCTTTTGTGGCTCTGCAGGAAGACTTAGTCAAGTCTAATGAAAAAGTGTTGCATTGTGTGAAATGTAGGATCCAGGGTTTGTGGATATGCCCATACACAGGACTAAGAGTCTTTATGGAAGTGTAATACGAAATTGCTCGACTCCCCCTTAAAAGTGCCACCTTGTACTGTAACCTTTCCTAAACAGTGGCCACTGCAACTTCATCTTACTAGATATTGAAGATATTGAAGATATAGAAGATATTGCTCAAAATAAGTTGAAATGTTGCTAAGCTATTGAAACAGTAGCACAAGTGGGAGGAGTCCTAAATTCAGTGAACTGACTCAGTAACGTGTGCTGTAGCCTACAGCAATATTTACCAACCGTTTGCTAGCATTAGCCACCATAAGCTAGTGTGAGTAGCAAAACGCCTGAATGTACTGAACTGAGCAAGGATTTTACATGCGTGTGAATTCAACTTGTTATGTATAAGAGGACGAATGTTTTATTTCTTCAAAAGTTACATTGCGTCAAGGTCCGATTTTTTTGGGGGGGGGGAGTTCAGTTACTGCGCAAGTATTCATGGCTGTTCAACAGCTGATACACTTTAGATTAATAAATGAGTGACAGACATGTTTCACTACCCTCTGACATTTGACGAAAAATAAATACAAAAACAAAAATACTTAGATCCCACTAGGATTGTTCCACTAGGAAAAATCTATTATGCAGCAAGGTTTCACATAATGATGCAAAAAGACAACAACAACAACATCAACAATAAATCACACAACTAGCACAGGGAAATAGAAATTCATACACAAATACAAATACACAAAGAGGGTAGTGCAAGGAATACAGCCAGAGTGCTTATTGCTATTAAACATATGAATAGCACTAGGGATGAGAGAGACATGGAGTCTTGTAGTCCTCTGAACAGGTGCCCTGATACAGTGGCCTGGCTCAAACTCACTTTGGAGTGGATGGTCCTGGCAGTCCAATATAGCTTTAGCTGTCCTAAAGACCTTTCTGTTATAAATGACCAAACGATTGGAGTCAGTCACTCCCTAAGATCTTCGAGGCAATTCTAACAAGACTTCCCAGTCTATTCTTATTGAGAAGATATAGGTTTCCAAACCAAGCACTAATACAGATGGTTAAAACAGATTCAATGAAACTTCTATATAAGAGAGTCATTTGGCTATACTAAGCCCAGTGGGTTAAGCTACCATCGCAGTGTGCCAAAATGCCATGCAGTGGGGCCGGTATATTAGTACCTTCTAATTTCTTCAAATCTAAAGTGATTTAAAGTCTACTCATGTCCAATTAGGTTTTATATGCAGCAGTCTGGCATGGAAAAAAATGCAACTCAGTGTGATGATAGGGAGTGCTTTTAATATGTCAAGCAGGAATTGCCTTATGAGCTTATGGCCGTGTAAGCAGCTGAGAAATGCAATTGGATGGACAAACCTTCAGCGGCCCGTGGCTGTGATGAGGTCACAAACAGTGCCATGACACATTCTTCAACCGCCTCGGGCCACGATCTCATCTAAAATCTATCAGGGCTGGCTCTGATGACAGCTTATCACCAACAGTGACAAGTGAAACACTAACCGTGTCAATGATGCTAACCCTGCAGCGACACACCCGACATGCATCAGCTCTCTATTAATAAACCAGAGAGTGGAGGGGAAACCCTTTTCCCCGGGTAAATGGTGAGACATGTTGCAAGCTATCTCATGCACAGATACCGTAACAAAACGCTATCTCTGCCTGCGGCTAGGGTAACACTGAAGTATCACCTCCTCTCTTATGTTCCCCCTGCGTCAAGGCCAGATTACTTGTCAGTGCTGGGAAGTTGCAACTTGCGTTATATCATATTATTCCAGCATTCACTTCAATTTCAGGTGCTGAGAAAAAGTGATTTACTTTGTTATTATCAGACTTATCTGATATACTGTAGGAAGGCAAGCAAATGATTAAAATGTGATTAGCAGCAGTGTAAAATGAGATTAGGAGCAGTCCTTGAAAATATGTGTTAGCTATCTAATTTAAAAGCTGAATTTGAGCCAACAGCTTTGGGTCATTAATCCTTAGTAGACTGAGAGGGGAAACAAGTCTTTGTTTCATGCCT
The DNA here is from genome assembly GCA_024633595.2 of Lepomis macrochirus. Lineage (NCBI taxonomy): Eukaryota > Metazoa > Chordata > Actinopteri > Centrarchiformes > Centrarchidae > Lepomis > Lepomis macrochirus. The sequence continues at coordinate 11,299,509 of JALXJV020000002.1, read as the reverse complement.
CTCCAAATCACTAAAGTCTACTTGCATTAAAATACTCTAATCCTGATCATGGATTGTCTCTGGTTCCCTGCATCTTTGATCTGAAACTAGAAGCCAATCAATATGTTCAATCTACATACTCTCTAAAGTATCAACCAACCTCACACAAACTGTTCAACTCACGCGAAGCATTCACTTTCAAGTAACGGCCTTAAGACATTAAGATGCATTATAGTTTACATGCTGGAAGACCGCACCACGGAAATATTCTCTTATTAGTTTTTAATGCCTTTATGTTCCAATCTCATGGCACTAATATATCACAGAAACGAAGGCTGAACACTGCTGGCCACAGATTGTCTTCCAAGTGGATGCCACAGTACATATCCTATCATGCAAATTCGCTTGCACACACTTGCACGCACCGACAGCGAGGAACTAACACCATGATTAATGCTGTTGGTGTCTCTTAACATGCTGAGGCAAAAGAAAGGCAATTGCTATTATACCAAATGCACTGTACAGTACATACTGTATCTGTGGTGGAGGTGGATGTGGAGGGTTAGGAGGACAATAAATAGCGAAATGGCAGCTTCCTCTGCGGGTTAAATCAGTTGTTTCCCATGCTTTTTATCTTGTGAAACTTAAAGCAAAGCAATATTTTTAGGGCTGACTATCATGTAAAATTTTTAATGCTAGTGTCGATAAAATAAAGTGAGTTCTGATACAGATACAAAAATGGCATTTTTCAATGCAGACAATTCCAATTTCTTTTTTATTTGATGAGGATGTCATTTTTTCTTGATGGAAAGTCACACAGCATGGTTGAAAGCATAAATGTCTTGATTTTTTAAATTTTTTTATTAAAGTCTTTTAATATTAAGAATTGGCCACCCAAATCCAATCCAATATTTTTTTTGTTTATTTTTTCCTTCACATTACAGCTCCACAGCAAACTGAGGCAAGTGTAACATTTCATTAAAATACAGGGAGACGGGCAAACAGCTTCCTTTCATCTCCAGCATCAAGTAAATACAGAATTTCAGCTGCAGTTTCTTAACCTATGAATTCTAGTTTACCATCTGCAAACATGTAAAAATTACCAAGACGTGCAAAACGACTAAAGAGATGCAAAACCACCACAAACCGACACAATAAACTACAAAAAGATGCATAATGACTACAGAGAGGCACAAAAGAACTACTACTACGTGGTGATGCAAAATGACCACAAAGACACTCAAGATTACTACATGATGGAGATGCAAAATGACTGCAGAGAGAGACACCAAACAAGTATGTGGAGAGGCAGAAGTGCAGAGATGTAAAATGACAACATCTAAAACACACTCAAATTACACAGAAAAAAAGTTCAAACAGACATGAAATGACTACAAACATATATAAAAAAATAAAAGGAGACGTGAAACAACTAAAGATACAGTTGTTGTCCATCTCATTAGGTCTGGGGGTCTTGCTCCTACATGTCTGTGCCCAGGAGCCCACTGTCTAATAATCCATCCATGGAATCAACTATTTTCATCTCCCGCCTGTTGAACTCTTCTTCAGTGATATATGTCAGGCTGGTGCTGAATTGTATGGTGTGCCTATGTGGTTCCATCAAATGTATGCGACAAACACACATCCATACTGCACTGTACTCCATCTCTACTTCCAGCCACCAACTGTACTATCTATGACAAATAAAGCAGGTGAACACATTCCAGCATTTCTCCACTCACCAGAGCATTGTGGGCCGTGACAGCACTTGCTCTGTGGTAGGCTTTTCATGGTTTTTCACTTTTAAATAAGAACACAATGTTGGAATGCAGCTCGATTCTCTGAAATTACGCAACTAATGTAAATTACGCTGTTTGCAGGAGTCAATTATAGTAGCCCACTCTGCAGGGTTACAAGCCTGAGTGCAGTTTTAATGTGAGGCCGCCTCAAATTGCAACGAGTGCTGTTTAGCATGCATTCGTCACAGCGGTACAAGCAAACGCCGGTCAAGTGTTAATATGTTCATTTTCACGGAACAGGAAAATGTAGTTAGGCAAAATTTCCCATGGCGGTGTGCAACCACACAAAATGCACACACACTGATGTCGAGGGACACCACTTACACACACAAATACACAGACCACAAGGTGAGTTTTCAGAGCTCAGATTTGTATGCACTCTGGGGAAGAAAGAAATTATCCAATGGGGGTCTTTTAATGCAGTTAGGGACAGCTGCACCATGTCCTCCACCAGAGGTGGAGGACACACATCCGTCTGTAAGGTGCTGCCGTGGCCTGAGCTTATAGCCCATCATCTTCTGCAGAGCGAAAAGCCAACCAGTGTCTAAACACAGGAAGACATCGTGCGTCTGACCAGGTATGAGGGACAAGTGTGTCAATTATCATGATACTAAAAACTATTCAGGAAGTGACAGTTTGACACAATCTAGCTGCAACTAAAGATTATGTTCACTATCAGTTGGCCTGACGAATATGTTCCCATTTATTTATTAAATGTCTGAGCTATAAAATTGCAAAAAAAAGAAAGAAAAGATTAATCGGGTCACCGCTTCAACACGTATGAGTGCTTTTATTTTTTTCTTTGGTAATATGTTGATATTGCTTTATTCACCAAAGGCTGCTGCATAGTAAGTGAGAAATGCTGAAAATAGACTACAAATAAAGTGACATATTTGATCTATTAAAATGGCTGAATTGTGACCAAAAACAACATTTCGCATTGACTTTAAATTCTGCTCTGTGCGCAGATTCTTCACCACTCTGCCAAATAATCACGCCTGCTACCGGTAAACAGTGTAACATGAGTTTCCTTTGGACAGTGTGTTTCCAGTTAATTTCCTGTTTCTCTTTCCACAACTCATTTCAGGATAAATTAAATCAAAGCAATATTGCTGAATTTGTGATGGAATTTCTGTATTTACAATACATGAGCGCACAGGCTTGCAACAAAGGCTGAGTGTCTCCTCATATTTCAGAATTAAAAACTCAATCTGCAAGCTCCACCCCCCCAATCTGGTGTGGGGTGTCTTGAAAAGAAAACACAGATCTCCAGACACAGTGAGGGTAGAGAGATTTGCTCGCAGCGCAGTTTGACAGCAATTTGAATTTTCACAACTTTGACATTGTTCTTCTTGTGTATTGCAGCCTTAAGCAGACAGCCCTTCAACCGGAGGAAATCCTGTTATGGCAGGTGTCTGCATTGCTGAAATGTCCTTGAGGAAAAGCACTGGAGCCCTACCAGCTGTACTATAGCCGTTCTGACATCCATAAAGTATCACAGTAACTCCTATTCTTGACTCTGCTAAATGTTTAATAATCTCACAGTCTGCCTTTGCTGGAACAGAGGAAAACAGAAAGGGTTAAAGTCTGGGTCCAATGGCGAAAGCTCAGCAAGCATCATAAAATCATATTTCATGGTCAAGCTGCAGAGTCACATCGCTGTTCTGTGCCTGGGCCCCCGGGGTCAATAGGCAATCGATGAATTTCATTTCCCTTAGCTCACTAACAGAAATTTACCTGAGAGCATGCAAGGATTGAACAGATATACTGGGTTCATGTCTATATATTTTTTAGGCATTTGTGCTTTATGTGATTCACAGAGCTCCACTCTCCTCCTCTTTCTCTCCCTCTGTATACAACCTCATCCCCTTAATGCATGTTACTAACTCGACTTCTTCACTTTCCCGTAGTCTTGTGCTTTTTCGTCCCTCTCCTCTCTCCGATCACTTCCTCCAGGTGTTTCTGGCTCTGGAGCTGAGGAGTTGGGTCTATGGTTGCGAGTCACCTGCTGCCCCCGTGTTCCTGCCTGACACCCTCTGCTACATTATTGGTACTAGTCCTAGTGTTATTATTGTTATTATTATCATAAACATTACTATAAATATCTGTACCATTATTCATTCAGTCTGTACAAGATCACCTTTGCTGTCTGTACCTCTGTGCATATATGTGAACGCCCCCCCCCTCCCTCTTATAGCTATCTCTCTCTCGCCCTTTGTCTCTCTCTCTCTCTATGCCTCATCCCCAACTGGTCGAGGCAGATGGCTGCCCAACCCTGAGCCATGGGTCTGCTCGAGGTTTCTGCCTCTTAAAATGAAGTTTTTCCTTGCCTCTGTCGCCTAGTGCTTGCTCTTGGTGGGAATTGTTGGAATTCCCACCAATTGGAATTGAATTTGATATTCACAATAGAGAGACAAAGGAAAGGCAGCTGAGAGAGGGAGAGAGAGGGGATGACAGGGTGTAAAGGGCCCAGGTTCTAACCGGGGGGCCGTTGCAGTAAGCACTTAAGTCACATGGTACGTACTAGATGACAAGGATTTTAGGCTTATGGAACAATGTACGCCAATTATTTAAGGAACAACATTGTTACAACTTTCCAATTAGCACATTCAAATGTATTAAAGAACACTGATAACAAGTAGAAAGAAATGTGTATATAGTGTAATACTGGGAGGATCTGTCTGCTGAGCAACTGCACACAAAACTCAATTACATGTGTATAAGGGCTGCATGAATTTGTACCCTATTTTCTCACTGTATTAAATCAACCAATAAAGATAAAAGGAGAGGGATGTAATTTTTAAGGCACTAAGACATTCTCTCTGTCTCTAGCAAGTTCATTTACATGTTTAAAATGAATAATGCATGCCTCATCCTCATTTACAAGAATTGACAACAAAGTTTTGGACCTTTCAAAACAGAAAAAAAATCATATTTAACTTAACTGTATGCAGCTCAGTTTCATCAGAGCCAGCCTATTTCACAATAAGTATGGATTTACACCAAATTCCCCCCTCTGATGAGATCCTTCATAGCTAGACCTTTATCGCCTGCAGGATTGTAAACCTTTAAGATCAATAAAGACACACTCCCTTTTGTTCTTGCCCTCAGACGTGGTTTACACATCAATTATTAACATTCATCCATTTGCCAGAAGTGGGAAATTGAATTCAAACCTAATAAAATCCTGCCGCAACACAAATCATCAGTGATTCATGACTGAAGTTACACAGTGTGTAAAGAGGAGGTGCAAAGAGGTGAAGGCCACGTTTCCCTTCGTGTCCGTGCGCATGTACCAAACAGCAGTGAAACAAAACATGGGCAAAATATTAAATAATAATGAGAACACAACTGCCTTGATAGCAAACATGAAGCCAGTGTGTGTTCTGTATGGATAGCTGATGTGTTGGGCTCTGTCTTAGATGAGTGGAGTCACGCTGAGGTCATGAATAAGATATCAGAAGAGGCACTTTCGATGATCTCTTACATACACTTAATAAATTCAACTTAACTGCAGTGAGGGAACTATGCAGCCAAATTTCATATGGTATATAGACATGATGCAATGACTGATTACTACGGCATTAGTTTGTCATGTATATTAAAGGAAACTTAAAGGTATTTTTCCTCAAAATGCTCTTGAACAACATGCAGCCGATTGTATCTGCACATAAAAGCCCAACTTTTTCTGTGCTGACAATGGCAGGCAGATGCATTGTCACAGCCCACACATGCACAATTCCCTTTGAAACGTATTTTTGCACCGTTCCGTCAAAACCGATGCGCCACCTCCAGTAGCCTTAGTGACATAAACCCACTCACAAGCCCAAGTGGAAGGCACTCTAAAGCCCCTGCAGTGACCACCTGCTATAGAAAGGAAACAACCTCCTGCATATGAGTATTTCTTACTCACCATAAAAATCCAACAAACGTGTAAGTGTCATCAATAAATACAGTGAATCAATAAATCAACTTTCAGTGCCCTTGTCATTACTTATTTTGATGGCCCATTATATCACTATGGTTGACTGACCAGACTTGCAGTGGAGGCAATCAGTATTAGCATAGGTTATACTCATGCAAGGGTGATAAAACAGTGGTAAGCAATCAGAGCAGCAACACGTGAGGTGACTGCATAGTGAGGCTCCGGGAATATAATGTTCTTCTAGTCCTGACTGGATCAGTCATTACGGGATTAGAACTACATTTATGGTGTTCTTTAATTGTCTTAAAAGCAGTCCGGACCTAATTTGCTTATCGTAATGTGTATGTGATCAGTGTTTCTTCAGGGATTTTTCCATTCCCTGTCATCAGGGAGTGAAAAAAAGAACTGCTTTACACTAAAATTATTTCTTTTTGGTAATGAGCAACCTAAAGTTTTTATGCACATTTTTATGCCTGAGGACATTTCAAACTAAAGGCACTGGCTGCCTTTTCAGTTACCTTGTCTTTCTGTCTCTTTCTCATTATCCCAGAGATTCACCCCACCAACCAGAGAGTCTATTTTAGCATGTCCCAGCTTGCAATGGTCAGATTCACTGAGCGCATTGATCGTTTTGTTAAAGGACAAGTAATTGTGGGTGAGTGGTGTGCTCTGATTGCCTCTGGGCTTCTTCAAGACCAATTTGTCTGGTTGTCACTTGAGGGCTGGGGATCAGAACTCAGTGTGGGGCAGGGAAGGAGTCTGACGGGAAATGTGATCTCCTTGTGACGTGTCGAGTGCTTCCTCCCTGTCTGTTTGTGTGAGTTTGAGCTTGCTGATGGGTGAGTGCATTTTCCTTTGTGTGCCACGAGGCACTGCAACACTGGCGATCGATAATGAGTCCCCCCTTTGTCAGAGTGTTTTGTAGTGTAGCTGGTAGAGCATAGTATTTCAGATGTGTGGACTCACAGGGATGAACATGTTTTTTTTTTCATTTTCTTGAATTATCAGGTAAAATCATCACATGTGGAAATTTAAGATTCAAATCTTTAAGATTAACACACTAAACGTAGATTTCCCATTCTAAACAGTTAGAAAACAAAAATCCATAGATGCTCTTCTGCAATAGCTTTATTTATTCTCCATGATCCAGAGAGAATTAACACATTGACTTGGCCAAGCAAATCTCTCTCAGCATAATCTCCTGAAAGCATCATTCAATATGCCAATAGGATCCGTTATTATAAACGCAGTCACCAGGAACAATCTATAACAAGCTCATCTGTTTCAAGCTAAATGGAATGTCACACATTCCATCGCCGTCTTTCTGCAATGAAAACGACACGCAATGAAAGCGTTCTTCAGTGTGGCAGCACATACAAACACATCCTCTGAAAACCTCATCACACAAAATATCACATAGCACCTTTAGCGGAGAAATCATCAGCTCTGCCGTGTCTTCCCTCTTTGGAGCATTTTCACCGTGGTTGCTCCAGGCTCTGGATTTAGCCAGCCATTACAGAACAAGGCCCATTTTTCATGTGTAATTGGGTCCTCCATTAAACATGAACCCGGAGCTACTATCATTTAGCTTGGCGCCATCACTTCCATAAACCAGCAACAGATACTAGAAGAGAGGAGACACAATGAAAAGGTAAAGCTTTAGAGAAGGGGTGGCCAGACTGTGGCCTGTGGGCCAACTGTGGCCCACTGCCCGATTTGAAATGGCCCAGTGATTTTTTTGAAATAAACTAGAACTATGGCATTAGTTTATTTCTAATTTTCACTGTATGTACACATTGCACATCCTAGTTTAAAGACTAGTTGCAGCTGTCATCTTGAACAGCTAACAAGCCTGTCATTGCACTTCTGAGTTTGAACACTAGAGGCACTGCATTTTTGAACAACTTTTGACCTAAAAGGATGACTTACAAGTCGATGAAAACATTTACCTCAATTGATTAATTTGATATGACGGAACCAAAAAAACGGAATGTAGCTAGTGAATGCCTAAAATTTCTGAATTTGGCTGGTGACTTTGTTTATTTTTTTGTATATGGCCCATAATCAAAAGGTTTGGCCACCACTGCTTTAGAGGGAAAGAGAACAGCTTTTTTAACATATTATTTACCATTTGCCACTGGTCAAAACACATATCGGGTTAAGTGTCTTACTTATTTCCATGTGCAATATACTTGTACACACAGGTTAGCGGCTCGAAGATTTGTCCTTTCCACAAAGCATTGTAATATCTTTAAAATGTGAGGATATTCCAAAAATAGTTTGTTGAGAAATGTTGATTAGTATTGCGTTGAGCAGTAGTATGTGATTTGCATTTTGTTAACCCTAACCCACCACCAACAGACAGACAAAGTTAGCAACTTGCATAGAGAAGCATTTAGCAGCTACAGAGGTAGGCTTTCCCCCCAGGAGTTAGTGGAGACCAAAACAGAGCTAAAATGAAAATGATATTAGAATAACATCCAGCAGGTCGTCATACACAACTCAGACGGATGCTAATGTTGCTCGATGTTTGCTCGTTTGCTAAGCAACTGTTTATTAACATGTTTCTCCATCTCAACAGTACATGCTGATAATATGTCAGTGTTGTATTTAAAGCTTGTTGTGTTGCCATCAAGTGGCCATAAAAAACGATTAATGCCGGTTTAACAGTTTATAAGTTCAAAAAATAGTGTATCTGAATACATTCTTTAAAACTGGGAAAGAGCATTTAAGTGACATCATGATACTGCAATAAGCAAAGTCCACAAATATCTAGTCTCTCATCCTGGTAGATTCTGTCTAATACTTTAGTGAGTTCCTAATATATGTAGATGGGGAAATGTGCTGCAGTATGAAAATCAGGTAATAACAAGAGATTTAAGAACAAGCAACTAATCCTTTTCATAATACGTTATCAAAACCCAGGAGTGTCTGATTACACAGACAATACCAGTGTGAAAAATGGAAGAGAAATCTAGCCTCCTACTGTACCACACTGAAATCCCACACCACTACCCCTGCATGACAGACAATATCAGCCTCCCAGAGAGGGCCTCGTCTTTGATGGCACTTTCCATCAGCACACCGTGTGCGAGTACACCGTTTCACTACCATCCACTGGGAGAATACTGGCATTCGATATTTGTCCTTTACGTATGAAGCCATAGCTCATCAGACAGCCTAAGTGAATTGACTAAATCACATCGCTAATGAAAAGTTAAAGCAGAACTCTAATAAAAATTCATAAAGGTCAGTCGAAGGTAGATGTTAAAATTTGACTGAATTGTGATTCTACCTTACACAATTTAGAATCTCACAATAAGGCTTGGGAATAGTACATTATCCCAAGTCTGATATCATTACAGCAAGGCTACTTACACAGCAGACACATGCATAAATGCATGCAATATTGTTAAAACTGGATGTTCCACATTCAGAAAAGGGAATTGGATAGTAAGTGAAATGTAATCTTGAAGATAGATGGGTAAAACTACATGGTGTGATGTGACAGTAATGATGATACACTTGGTTTGAAAAAAGCCCCTATTTGCTACTTGGTTGAAACCCTACTGTTCTAGCCCAACTCAAGCCTAACTCACTTCTCCCTAATGGCAGCATACAAACAAGACAGTGGATCACACGTTGGCCTTCCTCCCAGATCAAACCAAGGGTTATCATTTATGTGAGGCCAATCAGGAAAACTACACATGCTGCTATGGGCACATGCATGCTTGCAGTGATGAGTATCCACTAAAACTACAATTAATTACTCATGAATTAGTAAGCATCTACATGTGACATACATGTGACTGTCATACTACATACAGCAGCAACATGAAGCTCAGTTATCTGTATCATTTCAATTAAGCCTGATCATGCTTGTATGGCTATTCCCGTTCCGTATTTGTATAGCGCCTTTCTAGTCTCACTCAAAGCGCTTTTACACTACATCTGTATTCACCATTCACACAAACAGAAACTAACATTCACACACATTCCAGGGGCAATTCGGAGTTAGCCATAACTCATCAGGTTCAGTACCTTACCCAAGGACACTTCCACATGCAGCCTGGGAGAGCTGGGGATTGAACTGCCTTCCGACCTTCCGATTAACGGCCAACCCGCTCTACCTCCTGAGCCACAGCCGCCCTATAGTATAAAATCGTACTTTGCGACTAAGTGAACAATGCCGAGAGACAGAGAGATAGAGAGATAGATAGTCAAGGAAAATAATAGCCAAAGTAAACTGCATTATTAACTGTATTCCTGCATGAAAAGAGTGGAATCTGGGAGTGTGTGGGACTTAATAAAGTCAGCTGAATCTTACTTTTCTTAGACTGTATGTGGAAATTCATGGACCAGCGTTGTGTGAGGGGCAAACTTCCCAAAAATACCACAAACATTGATTTTGTGAACAACTGTGGATTTTATCTGAAAGTTTTAAAATTCTATCACTTCTTTTGTTGCTGGCTGGCTACTCTGTGTGGAGTTTGCTGATGCTTCTTTGTCCAGATTTTGACTCTTCTCATGCAGGTCAAGGGTCTGTTCTAAGATGCCAGTGAAACAATGACTCATATTTTGGACTCAATTTTTTAATAGAGAAAATTGGTCTATTGAAAATTAACTCATGTACAATATTTTGGGGCTTTACATAATAACAAAACCATACTGAAACACTTCTATAAATATTACTTAAAATCACATTCATCTTCCATTAAATTTTTCCAGTTAATTACAGTTACTAGTTTTCTTTGTAGATCCTCAATACGTAGCACTGTATTTCCTCTGCATTAGTTGTGGGAAGTCACACTCACATAACGTGATTTGAAAGCAAACCTCTTGAACTGACCCTGAAGGCCTGTTTATGCCAGAGCTTTGGATTTTGCTCAGGCAAAAATTACATTCTGCTTCAGTAGATAAATAGCTTAATCTCAAGATGGGGACACTTATTTTTTCAAATGATGCACTGCAAATGGTGAATCACGGCATCTACCACAGAGATCTGGGAATGTAATGTTAATTCCTACATGTCAACAGAAGCTGAACATATGTCTCATTCAAAGCTTCACAGCATTATATTTAAATGATATATCTTGACTTCTTATGATTCATTTCACATGAGTGTGGATGAGCCTCACATATAGGGCTGCAAAATAAATATTCTTACTGTGGTGAAATTTGCTGTTTTTGCTAAAAATTGTCAAGAGATGCAGTAAAAGGAGCTATAAAATAATTAAAAGCACACTTTTTCCCTTCTTTCTTGTCTGTTAAAGTTGGCACGGAGGAACAGTTGGCTTCTCCAGTGAAACCGCTACCTCAAAGAATCGTTTTTCTGGCCAATTCCCTGGCATCATGTGATACATTTCACAAAGGACAAGGATGGAAATACAGGAAGCAAATATTGCTTTGTCTGCATCTCTATTTACTGCTTCAGCTTTTTCCATCTCCGCTCCACTGACTCAACTCTATTTACTCTAGCAAAACTCAGATTACAATTTTTCTTCTTTCTCCACAAACAGGACGCTCTTTTTTATTATCTGCAAGAGATTAGAACGGTACACTACAAGACAGGAATCCCCAGCCTGAATGAGAGGGGAGTCATGCAAAAAGAACACGTCTGCTACTACACTACTTTCGCTCTGTAGATCCTGTTTGCCTTGTTTTATTGAACATATTGCTGCTGTGGTACATTTCCAGATAGGGGTGCAACTACTAATCAACATAGTCGTCAAAAACATTTGTTCATGACATCACTGGGCTGTAATGACACCATCATCTCCACGGAGCAAAGTGACTGTTACTTAAGAAACACAACATCAGCGCCTGTATGGAATGATCATCCGGAAACATGGACTCCTCTTCCACTGCTACGCTGATGACACCCAGCTCTACATCAGCACTAAGTCATCTACTCCCCTTCCATCAGTGCCACTTATCAACTGCCTGAAGGACATCAAGAACTGGATGGACAGTAACCTCCTCAAACTCAATAAAGACAAAACAGAACTCATGGTGTTTGCCCCACAGTCACTTCTCAAAACGGTTGCTGACATCGCACTGGATGCGGATGGCTGCTCAATCTCTGCATCCCCTCAAGTATGCAACCTGGGCGTCATCATGGACTCCACCCCCTCCTTCCAACAGTACATCAGTACTCTGTAGCAGAGACCCTCATTCACTCCTTCATCACCTCCCAACTTGACTATTGCAACGGTATGCTGTTCGGTCTGCCCAGCAAGGCTAGTGACAGACTCTAGTATGTCCAGAACTCTGCAGCTAGGATCAAATATAAAATCCTCCAACTGGCGTACAAATCTCTCCATGGACTTGCACCTCAGTACCTCACAGATCTACTTTATCCCTACACTCAGTCAAGGTCCCTGCGGTCCTCTGACAAGGACCTGCTTACTGTCCCTAATTCCAGGCTCCGGACATTTGGTGACAGAGCTTTCTGTGTCAGTGCACCATGACTCTGGAACAAGCTTCCTCTTTCCATCTGCTCTGCCTCTTCTGTAATAACCTTTAAAACACAGCTTAAAACATACCTCTTCACTGAGGCCTATGGGATTTTATCTCCCCTGGCCTCACACCTTTCACCTCTTACTAAATCAAAGTTATTATTATTATTATTAATAATATTATTATTATTCATAACCTAAAACTTCCAAAATGTGGGAGCATTTCACTCTTCACTCAGCCAAAAAGGTTGTTAACTGCAACATCTCAACAATGGAGCATCTGAAGAGGCGGCCAGTAATGTTGTGGCTCTGTGGGTGATGAACACACATCTCGGTAAGTTAGTTAGCAAGCTAGCTTCACGTTTTGTTACTTCGCGCTATGAGCTGTACCGTTTTATATACAGTTTCCCTTGCTCACTTAATTGTTATTGCCGTTGAGTAGCAAATAATTATGATACACAACGATTCTATTCAGATGTGGCCTAACTTTACAATCATAAACAATGCATTGTTAATGGCGATGTTTACAGCTAGAAAACGTGTTGTTGTCGAGGGTGCGAGATCAGAGAACACCGGACAAGTTTATACTTTATGCTTCTTTGTCCTCCCCGGCTGTGGCTCAGGAGGTAGAGCGGGTTGGCCGTTAATCGGAAGGTCGGCAGTTCAATCCCCGGATCCCCCCAGGCTGCATGTCGAAGTGTCCTTGGGCAAGACACTGAACCCCAAATTGCCCCTGGCGGCTGTTCCGCCAGTGTATGAATGTGTGTGAATGTTAGTTTCCGTTTGAGCACTTAGGCTCAGTGTATGAATGTGGGTGAAAGGTGAATGCAGATGTAGTGTAAAAGCGCTTTGAGTGGTCGAAAAGACTAGAAAGGCGCTATACAAGTACGGAGCATTTACATTTACTTTTTAAAGAAAAGACGTATAAAATACATCTTATACACTTGCCTTTGCTTTGCTAACCTGTGGCTCTGCATCCAGATGTGAGTTTTTTTTCACCCTTCCACTTAAAAATAGGGTTACAGAAATCATTATGAAAATAGCATGTGACCAATTAAATCAATGATAATCCATTGATGAAATTTATGCAATCCATTATTCAACCAAGCCATTACTGGAACGATAAATAGAGCTAAATAGTCCACAATAATACAATTGTACAATTCAAACAATGCTATATAATTGTACATCTATTCCTGTCAGTCACACTCAAATGTGTTTAAGCAGAACAACAAATCAGAGAAAAAGGCACAGATTTCCTTTGGGGCCACAGTTAAATCACAGAAGAGAAGGAAAACGACAGCAGGAGGAAAAGTAGGGCGAACAGGACAAGAGCATAAAGGTGATCCATCCTTGTTAGGTACAAATTGAATGTATCAAGCAGCCAGTCAGAGGCAACAGAGTGGTCAGTATGATCTGTGGAGCAGTGCCCATGAGGAGATAGGCCATAGCCGCATCGAGAGCTTTAGTAGTATTGTAAAGAAACACAAATATCTTTTCCTCTGTTGCTTTGCATTTAAATTGAATTTGCGATGGTTTCTGTGGTGCGTGGAAAATGCAAGGGACTGAAGAGAAATTTGAAAGGACGCCTTGCTCCCGCGGAGGATGCTCTGTTGCTCAGTGTGTCATACATCACCTCCCGTCATCCCTCCTTACTACAATCAGAAATTGAGCTGCAACAATTTAATCCGTTTGATGTATTTTGTATTGTCATTCTTAAAGGGAACAGCTCGTCTTACCCCTTCTAGAGCATGATCTGTGCTGCACTCTTGAAGGGCCTTAAAATTGTAGCAAAAAGCACTGACTGGAATCCGCTATTAATCATTACAAAAGACACTATTGGAGGTCCATAAAGTTGTAAATCAGCAAAGTGATCTAAATCATTCATCATGCTTTCTGAATTTAACCATGCAAGGATTTGAAGTTTATCTTCCTGTCTAACCCCACACAGACTATTCAAATCATGGCGTCAACACGTGTGGAGCTGTTATTAGGTCACAGTCAGATAAATTTATTAAAGGTCTGAATGATGAAAAATGGCTGTTTGGAATATTGATTAATCAAGCTCAACTTTTAAGTCCTAAAAAACACTTCAGTTTCCTTGGCAAATGGTGCGATACAGTTGAAAGCACCCAAATAAGCGAATACGTGGACCTTGGTTTGAAATGGTAAAAAAAAGGTCAAGAAGGAACTCTTTAGCTCAGTGGAGCCTTGAGTTTGGATATTGACTCAGTGTAAACTTCATATTGCTTCCATGAAAAGCGAAGAGAAGCTGATTTTTTTAACCTTAAAGCTACTTATGTACCTTAAACTGTGGTACTTAAACTGTATGTTAATAGGTTACATGACACCTCCTTTCAAAATAAAAGCACAGTTCACATCAAGCCGTACAGACAATGTTGGAATATGAATACTGCATCTGCCCCACATTAAGTTATTTGAAAAAGAAATGAAAGTGTTAACTCAGTGCTCTCAGATTCAGATACATACATGATAAAATAGTAGCACCACACCCGCCTCACAAGTACTAATGAGGCAGACAAAACACATATTAGGCTCGCTTAAAAGGCTGTGGCTTTTAATGAAGGCATTTGAGCTCATTCGTTGTGCTTTAACAGTGGCGTTAGTCAGACGAGATCCCTCCTGTTTATACCTGCCTGTGTTGACACAGAGTTAGCCAGGTAAGTAATGGGGCCAAGGGTGCATCTGTCTGCAGAATGATGGAGAAACAGCTCCATTTTCTGCATGGCCGTCCACGACGAGCTGAGCAGTTAGTGATTACACGGGTTTACAACAGAGGTGTGGGGAGCTGATGAGGGTGGGGGAGTATCTGAGATCAACATTGGCCCTGGCCTCACAGAGCACAGAGCAGGCTGTACTGTGTGGCTAGGTGGTCATGACCTTAACTGGGAGCTTATATAGTCAAGATCATGAATTAAGTGCTATGGGATCAGTAGCAACATTCTGGTCACACAACACCACATGATCCTCTGCACCCTGCGACGGCCGCAAACCAGAGCCAGTTCACACAGTATTCACACCAAAGCCAGAAAACCATTGTAGAGCAAGTTAATTTTCTGTTCTTGAACCATAGAGGCCATTCAAATTAAATTAGAAATGTGCAAAAAAAAGGTGCAATTATAGTGTGCACAATGTATTAAAAAGGGGAAGAGTAAACAATATGATGAGGAAATGAATGCAAAGTGCAAAAAATGACTGAAATTCACCTTTTTGACAATGGCCATGCAGCACTGATGCCATACTGCAGCTATTTCACACTGCAGTGCCTCCGATTCCAATTGCACTGTGGTAGGCTATATCTAACAGCAAGGTCTGCAAGGTGCACATGCTCTCTCTACAGGACTATATGTACTGTGTGTGTGTGTACACATGCTCTCATCTTTGAGCTCTTTCATGGCCAGCTGGGCACAAGAGGGGGCTGACTCTTACTCAATGACACCAGCACCAGTGTAAGAAGCAAACCTGCCCCACAGTGACAGAAACTAACAGGGTGTAAATAAGAAGTAAAACACTGTTCACACTACCTGCTTTTAAGCTTACACACATTTTTTTCCCCTGTTGTATCGCATTCACTTGAGTCGCTCAAACAAAAGCTCCTCTGAAATAATAGGTTTTGTACATGATTATTAATACCTGTCCAGAAAAGCAACAGCCAAAACATCACATCCTGACCACAAGTTTGGTCATGAGTCACACTGAACAATAACACTTTACTTCACAGCACAGATGTCAAAAAATACAGTTTCCAGAAATAATAGGCCGTCATTTACATCCCGCCTCTTGTCTATAATTTCATGGCCTCAGTTTATCCAACCGTTTGACATTTCGCACAAACCTCCGCTTTTCGGTGAGGGAGATTGATCTGTTTGAAATTTCAATCTGCAACCAATCAAAGAAGACATGGCAAACCATTTGAGAACAGCCATTTTCATCAGCGGATCCGCACAGCGCCCGAGGAAAATGAAATATCAAAATACATAAGCCCAGATTCCTGCGGGACTGCAGCAAGAAAGGTCTCTCAATAAAACATGATGTATTCAATACAAGAGCTTCTACTTTCATTTCCAGCACTTACCAACAAGAAAACATGGGTTGTGCGTGATTCTTGCATGGTGAAATGTGTCATTATCTGAGCGCATATTAAATCCCTGTTGTTTACCTTGAGTCTTTGTTGGCAGGGAGCTGGAGCAGGGCTGCAGTCCCAGTAATTGCCCGCCAACGATGCGTGGAGAGGACATTGTCTCTCGTATTCGCAGTGCGTCTGGGGCAGACGGTTCACTTTTTGGGAAAACACAGCCAGTGCAACTGACAGTTTGAAACAAAGCGCCTCAATAGGACCTTTAAATTAAGTGATTACAGGTGTGAGAGAGAGAAATGGGGACATAGAGCTGGAAACAGCAAACATGGACAGAGAAGGAGCAAGCAAAGGGAAGAGAGGTGATAGGGGGGGGACTTAATTTTACTTAACAATGGTAATGATCACTTGGGGGAGAGTCGGAGCAGATAGCAAAAGTACAGGGTTAATAGAACAATTCTCTGAGGTGATAACAACAATGAGCAAAGAAAACAAATCCAAACCAAACAAATTAAGACTCCTCTTAATAGTCTGCGATCTTAAAGGGCAAAGTCTTGTTTTGACAGTTCTTTTGTTTAGCTTTGGTCCACTGAGGCTGCCTCTTCCCTCTTATTAATATCTGACTTAATCATGAAAACAGTCTCGCATGATTCTTTTGTTTTTGTTTTTTCACTGATACCAACCCCCTAAGTTTAATGTCCTGCTGGAATGCTAAAATTAGTTTACTTCTTCTCAGTAGTGTAGCGTAAAGAGCATTAGTATTTAGCATTGTGGATATGATTTTTGGGAGTTTCAGAAGGTTTTCTGTTTATACCAAGCGGGAAGCTTCCGGTCTACAATATGAAGCGAAAGCGATAGTCCCTGAAACCTGCATTCTATTGAAAATCCCATTAGAAATAATGGGAAAATTACGACGGAGTATTAGGGCCACATTAAGAAAAAAAAATTGAGGATGAAGATTTTTTATTTATTTTGTATGTCGAGAATAAAGTCGAAATGTCGAGAATAAAGTCAACATGTCGAGAATAAAGTCGAAATGTCGAGAATAAAGTCGTTACCATGGCGACCTGTCAATCAGGCGAGAGCCGACTTGGCGCTATGTTAATTTAACCAGCGCTGTTGAAAAAGCTTATTAGGAGTCGGCTGTTCACTTTCTATGGTGAGTACATTTAGTGCAGAGGTCACTAATAGGCGGACCGCAGTCCGGATCCGGACCCAGCCGCTGTCCTCTCCGGACCACCGACCTACAGCTGATTTATTATTGAGACTTACTACCTGGAGACGGAGCGTTTCTATTTTAACATTTACTGTACTGGTTTAGCGGCCCGGGAAACTCACAGACCAATCGCATCGTCTCATGTGATACTGCTCAGCCAATCAAATGAGTGCATTCGAGTCGAGTCCGCATCCGCGAGTGAGATACACCGGAGACGTTTCGGAAACACACGCCAGTGTTTCCCACAGAATGACAATGTAATTGTGGGGAGGGGATATTGACTACCAGCTATATACAGCGTGGTAGCCTCCAAAATCCAGCTGCATTTCAACATTAACTTAGCTTTCCTTATTAGTTAGGCTCCCTGCATGCTGGTTAATAACTTTTTTTAAGCTGGGTCTCCGACACTGACAGAGTTGTGTTGGACAGATTTGTGCAGCGGTGTTCCATGAGGGAGAGAGAGCGAGAGAGGTATGGGTGGGTGAGTGAGAGAGAGAGAGAGTGAGAGAGAGAGAGGGACGAGCGAGAGGACGTGCTGCGCAAATGGCTACGGCGCTCTGCAATCAAATACGATTTTAGGCTTATTTAAAAAAAAAAACAACTGAAAATCAATCTGTGGCGGTCAGCATTGATATTGTGGCGGCCGCCACAAATAAATGAACGTATGGGAAACACTGCACACGGAGAGAGGAGGCAAAGAGAAAAGACATTTCACAAGACTGTAGAGATTTTTACATGTACATTCCTCCCACGGGCAGTTCAAAACCAGAATATCTCATAGATCTCCAATGCTAGCTGGCAGGACAAGTTAGAGCTCACGTTTATCACTGAACAAGAGAAAGTAGGAAAGTGGTTTATAAGAGGGAATGAAAGAGAAGAGGAGGCATTACAGCTGTTCATTTGATGATGTTTGAGTGTTTATTATAAAATTGGTTAAGACTATCACTTCAAGCTACCCTTTTTATTTCGTTTTTTCTTAAAAAATTTTTAAAATTAAATTCGCCCAATGTCAGCTGGGATAGGCTCCAGCCCCCCCCGCGACCCTGTACACAGGATTAGCGGTTGACGATGGATGGATGGAATTTAGAATTTATTATTAGAGCATTTATTTTCCCTCCAGTTTGATGTGAAAACTGAATATTGTTGAAATATTGTCAGTTGCTGACTAAAAACATATGTTGATACAACTATACGTTATGGCAGTGAATGATAACGCAAGTTAGTCGGTATGATGTTTTGGACCTTTGCTTCGGGAAATTTTTTCTAACTGGACCCCTTTGAATTCTAATTGAATACCCCTGATTTAGTGTTAAGACTTTTGTTTGCTAGACAAAGTTATCAGCCCTGTTAAAATGCCAGTTAATGTGAGTTACAGTTGCACCTATAGCTAAGCAAGCTCGCTAGCTCTGCACACGGCCGTTAGCTCCACCGTATCGTCACTTCCGGGACTTCCTGGTTGCAAAAACTCGACATGGCGACGCCCTATTGGCCAAACTCGATGCTTCAAAACGGCAGTCCACAACCCAACGAGTGACGTCACAATGACTACGTTCATTTCTTATATACAGTCTACTGGTTACTTTTGTGTAGAAAATGTTTACTTTTTTGTATTTTAGATGTCAAGGTGCAACCTTGTTCTTAAGATGGTGGGTGTGACTCCCCTCCCACTGTCTTGGAGGCTGTCCTGGCCCAACCTGAGCAGTCAATTGGCTGTCTGTGAGAGTCATCAACTGATTAAGCTCCCCAGGGCAAATGTTTTCACTCCTGCCTCTCCTGTCCATATAGTGCACAGCCACTCTGTCATCCTTCTTTTGTGCTGCAACACCACAGATGCCACACAGCTATGCATTGCTTTCATTGTTGATCTCGCCAATTTCCACACCTCCGTTGTTTTGTGTTATTTTAGTTTTAATGAATTATACCTATCTTATGCAAATCTCTTGTGAACTCCCTCGCCACATTCCCTGAGCCCGTTTGTGTCAGATTCAACACAGTAATACCTCAATACACAGCAGCATGCTCTCCATACTAAAAATAACTAAGCCATTCTTTCCACTTAGAAGGACTCTCGTTCACAAACATTAGCGCAAATGGGAAAACTGATTACAAGGGCTAACAAAGGTGAACTTAAATGGGCAGCGGCATGGGATAACCACAGGCCAGTGCAGAATGCAAAAAAGATGAGGGCAAATAAAATCTAGGCAACCAAAGGGACTGGTGGATGTTGTGGTGGTGATTAAATCACAAACGCAACCTTTGCTAATGTGTACTTGTTGGAGCTCCAATCTAATCAGTACGTTTAATATCTAAACAAACTTGACAGGAATTCCACCAACTTTTGTTGTCATGAGCCTGTGAAAAACAGGTGTGTAAAATGCCTTCTGTTGTGCTGGAGAGTGCTTGAAATGAGAGGTACTCATTTTTGTGTTAATTGGGAGTGACATTTTAAAGACATGGTCAGGAAGGTCTGGTTAAGTACACTATGGAGTTGCATCATGGGAAATGTAGGCTCCATTGTTTTCGGAGTATGTAGTTTGGCTTCAGTCTGAATTATTTCACTGAGACTGCAATTTTTTTTTTGAGTTTAGTTCTGAAGAAGCCCCTTAGCTGAGAGGCAAAACGTCAAGATCTTCTACCAAGTCTAGTTGCCCTTCATTTTAACCTTCTTTGGGTGTACGTACTTGAGTGTATGTTTTGTACGGTCTCGTGTGTTTGTTGTTGAGTTTTATGTATTTTAACAGGCCCATGTAGGGACGGGCATAGCAGATTAGAGTAGGCTATAAATGCTGTGGTGTGTTGCATTGGTTTATGGTATATACTCCAGGTAGATTACTTTGAAACATGAACAATGTCTGCTGTTTACTCGGGATCATTGCAATGAAAATTAAAACAACTGCCATGTGATAACTTTAGTTGTAAAATCCTGTTGCAAAGTATTATAAACCACATTGCAAGATTTTTGCATTTCAAATTGGATCGTATTTCATCAGCATAGGTCCCTGTGTTTTAACATCTGAACACCCACTAAAAGAAAGGATATCCCAGACTTTGTTTGTTGATTTTGATCATTCATTCAACTTTATAAAAGTACAAAGACACCAGATGTCAAGTAACCAGACTTCAGAGGAGCTCCTTTCCCCAGGCTGTTAGACTCATACATTCATCCTCGGCACTACACCATGTTAAAAGAGTTATTTCTACAACTTGAACTTTTGTATGTAACGTTTGTTTTGTGAGTAGCATAAAGGGAACTACATCTTAATATACAACACTGTGGCAAATAAATCTAAATTTTACCTTGTCAATACTTGAATGTCCTTCTATTTAAGTTCATACCCATTCATCTCACTTACAGAGTCTGTTGGAGTGAAGACAATACACAAAAAAAATCTGCCTAGTCCCCTGACATGCAAAGCTTTAATCACTCTTGAGGGTGACATTTCTATGACAAGCTCATCATTACCTAATTATTCATTTCACATTTAGTAATTAATAACAAGGTGCGGACTGGCAGGGATGGCGATTGACAGAGGAGGCTTCTCTGCAACCACAGCAAAAAGTTCTTTAAATGACTGCATAAACATTGAAATTAGTGTGTTTTGGGGACTTCTATAGACCAGACAATGACGGTGGGATCCAGGGTTTATTTAACCTTGCAATAATTCATGTTCAACCACTTCTCAATCCCGAACTCAACAAAGTAAAGGTCAAAGAATATTTTCACTAGTCGAACTAGATGGTCATTCATTTTCCACTACAGTGAACCAGATTGTCTTGCAGTACTTGAACAGACCTTGACAACCCGTCGCTTCTTTTCAGTCAAGCAAAGGAGTGGACCAGCATGGGGTTTTAGCTACTGTACGACATCCACAGCAAGATTTGATAATGCCCGCAGTGGAGCCAAGCACAGTGTGTACCGACCGAACAAGCCAAAGAATCTGTGCTGCTCTGGTGCTGGATGGCAAAATAACAGCAAAAACCAGAGGAGGAACACTGTGAAACAAAGAGACTGAGCCTGCCAGGAAGCTGATATGGATATCGCAGTCAGACGTTTTCTTTCTGCCTTCGCCAAAGGCGGTGAACCTTTGGAAAGGGGTCATGGCACAAGGTTAAAAAGAAAGCCGTCACCAGATGACAGTGATGCTTGCTCTTCTTTTTCCATTTGGCTTGGCAGAGATGCTTTGGTGTTCTGGATCACTACAACATCCTAATCTGTTGCTTCAAGTCAGGCTGTGTAAAGTGTGATTTAGACTTCAGAGTCGAATCGACGGCGTAGCCTCTGCATAGCTCTGTACACCACACCGTTGCCTACGCCATAGCCTGACGTGCACCTCCTCAAAAATGTAAATATACATCGAGACGACGTGGACCGTAAGAAACTTGGTCGGCTGCCTCAGAGCAGACAGGAAGTGCGCCGTGCTTTGAAGTAAATTTTGCTCTGCAGCCAAACCAGTGGCTGTAACATGGTGAATCAATATATTTGAGCGTCACAACCTGAGCAAAATGACTCATTTCACTATCAGAATGTGATCCATTCGGTTGACAACATTTGAAAAGTCTATAACAGCAGCACACATTGAATTTTACCCCCATTCAAGTTAGCAGATGGCTAAAACGGAAATGAACCTGCTCGGCTGGCAAAAGTCAACACAGTGGACGCTGTAGCACTACCACCAACTATGTATACATTTAATAGCAAATACTTCAGTAGAATTTTGAGCTCAAGAGTTCTTGATTTGTAATCAAGCTTGAATTGATTAACTGTTTATCAATAAATTAAAATAATTTTGTTTCAGATTTTGCTCTGGCCTCTTTTTTAATTTTGTATTCAACGTAGCCAAATACCTTATATGGTTGACCAGGGGATTTTATTCATCTTTCAGTCCCACTGGTCAGTGATTAAAAAAAGTTAATTTCGGACACTGCTCTGTAGGGACAGAAACAACACAGAGTATTCTCATTAGCTTCATCCCACAAATTTGTGAAACCAACATGAAAATCCCAGAATACATTGTTTAAGAGGATGTGCCCAAAATGGCTTTTTCCAAAGTGTTCTCAAAGGAGGTTTTGAGTATAAAGACTCCACACTGTTAATCACCCCCCCCCCCCTTATTGGATGCTAGTTATTTCATTGTCCTGTTATCCTGCTTTTGCTTCTGCATTAAAAAGTCAGTTGATATCTACTTCCATCTAATGCCTACTTTTGCTTGCAGCCCTTTTGGTTTCTCAGATACCAGAATCAAAGACTCATGGAAGAATCTCACTGGACAAAACTTGCCATACAATATGATTCTGGGATCATATTTTCTACATGAGGAGTAAAATATTGTAAGCAAAGCTGTAAGTACGCAATCAAGTCTTGCACACAATGATTACATACATCAAACTCCAGACTGTGATGCACCCAGATGCTTGTCAGGTTAATCAAGCAGATGCCATGTTAGTCCACTGGGTGTGAAAAATATTATGCAACATGGTTAGGCATCTGTTGCATTGTTGCGCCTGTCGAAACATCACAGGAGAAATTCTGCTACAGGAGAAAACATACTACTTAATTGACAAACATTTAAAAGGGATCCATGTTAAATTTAAGAGAAAAGTTCTAAACTAGCTGAACTAAAATGAAAATAAAATATTAAATACCCAGTAGGTAATTTTCTTCCGTCTTAATATTTTAATGAGCTCTGCAGAGGTGGCAAAGGTCCACAAACTTCAACAATTTATTACAGAAGTGGCACAAAGGTTGGTCGTTAATACATAAACCAAAAGTTATTAGGTTTCTTTATAAGATATTAAGCAATGGACTCCTAACACTAGCTTCTAATAAATGTCTGCATGGGCAATGTTTACACTTTACATTACAACTACACTGTCTACTATAAACCACAAACCGTAAAAAACAAGCAGTGTTAAATAGCATCTCTTCTTTTGCCATTCAGACACGATGCCAAGCCAGCCGGTCTGTGGGTATCAAATATTCATTGTTTGGTCAGGGATTATGGGCTTTGAACGTGCTGTCCTCATGAGACAGGTGGAACATGACCTGCTAATAGCCATCAGGAAACCAAAGAGAGGGAAACAAAGACGGGCCCTCGCGTCACAGGGCAGGCCCCCATAAATGTGCTCTCAAGTACATGTTGCAAAGTCCCAGAGGGCATTTTTTCGCAGCATTGTCTCTTGGCAATGGATTGGATGAGTATCTCCACACCAAGAGACCACATGAACAGACTTTTTCCTTGTAGGAGAAAAAGTTATGTTCTTTAATTCGGGTTTCTTTAGCACCAGATAAGACCCACTTTCAACTTATAATTACGGTAGAACTACAGAAGCCTAAAAACGTCAATCGTTTCACAAATTATTATAGCAGTAGATGAAAAGGTTTATTTAAAAAGTAATTTAACCAGACACATTGCACTCCTAATTGTCGGACTGCATTGTCTCAAAGGACCTTGAACACAAGCTCCACTCCTAGAGACAGAGGAGAACCACTTCAGTCACTTCAGGAAGGCTATCCAATTGGTGGTGATCTGGACTATTGGAACTAGACCCAAGGCTGAGGTGGGACAAGCTGGGACAACACCACCTCTAAGTTGACATTTGAGTGCTAAAGAAAATCTGGAGAAGGCTGGCAAAATTGTGGATGAGGAAGTCCCTCTGTTTTTCATGTTGCCACAGCAGTCCTGACCCAGGCAAGCGGTCTAATTAAGCACTCAGTCTAACTAAGGGATGGATTTCATATAATATCAAATATACAAAATCCAAGGAACAAACACTGGTGGTAAACTGGAATAATTTGCACAAAAAAAATCACATTTATTTGATTAACCAATAAAAATGTAACACCTTGAAAGGGGAAAAAAATGCTTGTTTGGCATTTACTGCAGCCCCTTGTGCATTGAATATATAATTATTTGAAAGCTCTGAGACATTGCAATCGTTCAGCTTTGTTCCATTATAAAGAACACAGCCGAGAAAATATTCATCTCCACCGAAGAAAAAACAACTGTATTGACAAGCTGAATCAAACTAGTTGAAATTAATACAAGCAAAGAAAATGCTCAGAGGTTCATCTCAGCTTTGATTGCACAAAGAAAAGTCCAGACCAAGTAAACTGTTACTAGTCTTGCTTGCAAGTGCAGGGGTGGCATGTGCTGTGAGGTCTAACTATATGCCTGGACTCAAGCATGTGAGCCTGTACTGATGAGAAGAAAAAATGCATTAAAGAAGCTGAGATGCCTGACAGCCAAACACTCAGCGAAGACGCAAACTGTGGAGATGCTGTGAAAGACTCCAAAAAGTTTTTCTCTGATCTAGGGAAAATGATAGATTTGTTGTGTGTTACAATGCCATTGAGTTGAACAGAGCTGGATAAGACATGTTTAAACCACCTTACTGCACCACTAAGGGTACTGGCTATGCAGCAAATAAACTTTAAAAATATGCCCCTTAAAAGTAAGCAGCATAAATCACCCAGCCTTAGGACATCTAAATAATCCTGACTGATATTATGCTGGACAACATTTCTTCTTTTCCAATACACTGAGTATTCGCTGACACCACTGTCTGGATTCATAACCAGGAAGAATGTGCATCTGTGATTTGTTTCTCCTCTTTTTTCCCTACATAAGGAAAATTCAGTGTCTACTCTCTACTTGCACAATATAGTGTGACATACAGTATACATTTTATAAACTGCACGTCTGTTTACTTCCTGTAAACTCTACAGTAACATTAGGCTACCGTTCACTTTTCACAGTTTGTTTTGTGTGTCTTAGATAACCATTGACTACGTTAGTCACTCAGTGTATCACCAACATTAACCTAACCCCTAACACAGCTTAGCAAACTCTAGGTCACTATGGCTCTTTTTACATTCTAAACTAGGAAGCACAGAGTGTAAAAAAGAGCCATAGCAAACTAATGTTAGCTAGCTGAGCTGTGAAAATCAGGCTAACATTGATAATGTTACTACGCTTAGGCCCCATCCAACTCCATTTTTGTTTAAAAAGGGAGTTTTAAAACGGATATAATCTCCTTCCACACTGGCGTTTTATCTACGAATCAGAACTGATCTCCATCTATATCAAAACGCCTTAAAACACACATCTAGTGGCCGTTCAATTACACTGAGCATGCGCATGCTGGTGTAAACATGAATCAGATGGTCTATTCCGTAGTACAGAAGATTCGCAAAGTAAATTTAGCGACATGCAAAGTTCAAGTGTAGGCAGATAAGTGTTATTTGCACAGTACAAAATATTTCAATAAAAATACCAAGTCAAAAACTCTGTGAGTAGCATCGTGTTTTCTGCTTGCATGACCGAAGACTCAAAGAACCAAACATGACTGCGTCATCATTTCTAAAGTCCTCCGTTTTTGCCTGTGGACCCGCACTACAACGCTACCCATATACACCATATACATATAAAAACGAACAGCAAAGACTATTAACAATATGCACAAAGCTGATGAAAAGTTATGTAACTTGCACCGTAAGGTCATCACTAAGGTTGGAGGCAAAAGGAACATTACTGTAGAGTTGACAGGAAATAAACAGATGTGCAGTTTGTAAAACAGATATAAATCACTCCACATTGTGCAAGCAAAGAGCTGGGCAGTAGTGAAGGTGTGATGGTGCCCTGCTTTCTCAGTTGTAACTTTAAAACAGTTGATGCAATGTCCTGTACTCAAGACATCAAATGAATTTGCTTCAGATTATAACTTCATATCAGTGCTAGAAATATTGCTATGTGGATAATGACCTCAATATTCTACCTTAAACATACCTCCTTGTTCATAGATCTATTTTGAGAACAAGCTAGTGTGGACAAAAAAAACATTCATGACACTATAGATGTGCCGCAAAGCACAATCAGACCAGGCTCGTTCGGTTACATCATCAGCACAATACCTTTGACACTATGTGTTTGTGCTGACATTGGCAACTAAGAGATCAATGAAGCAATGACTTGTGAGGCTATTCTAGGACAATGAACATCTCAATTAAAATCCCACAGTCTGCTAACTGACTCCATTTATCACTCTCTTACCCTGGTCAGCCAAATATGGCCGAGCCAACTTCACTGTGGCCATTTATATAAATCTGCAGCTCAGGTTGTGGAAGATAAGATAATACAGTGTGTTTATAGAGAAATGGGTCCACTCAAGTGGAAATGGTCTACTGAACGGATATTTGGGGTTCGGGTTGGAATTTCGAGAACAACATCTTACGGTATCCAAAAATGGAAAACAAGCTACAGTACTGCTGACTTCAAACTAGGAAAATGCAATTCAATAAAATCAATGTAAAGCAATGTTTCTCTAACTCAGCACAAGTACAGTAAATTGGCTTTTGTCCAGAGGGAAATATGCCTAGCCTTGTATTTAACATTATCAACAACAAAAAGGTACGGACACTGACATTAAAGAGCACGATTCTGCACCCAAACACACACTGTAGCCTATAGAGAAGTATAAAGCACTGCCATGGTTTCATCAGCCAAAGCTTTGAGGACACCAAAGGAAATTACTATTGAATACACTAATTGTGTTATGACCAAGGGGGGACTGAAATGTAACCTAAATGACCTGCTAGTAGCTATGGAAAGAAACAGCGTACTGCTTTACAAATACTGTAGATGGACTTCTCCAAGCGTGGCATCTCTAGCGAGCCTATGTGTATCGGTATGACTGGAAAGCTAAAGTCATTTGCACCTTTTCTAGGACAGCCCAGTGATGGAGAGACTCTTGTATCCCATCCTCCTCTTTTGATCTCTCGGTCTCTAAGGTCAAAAGTAGGCCATGGCTGTATGGAAATATTCTCTACTGATTGTGAACAGCTTTATGTCCCCAATTACGAAGGAAGCACTGCTAGAAAAAAACACTGTAAGTGTCACATGTTCAGAAGCATGTTGGACTTCATTAGCATGTTCGTGTAGCACCTCTCCGGGGCTTAGCAACACCTCGCTCACGTAGCGTGATAATCAACAACTTACTCGACAGCGAAGCTCATTTAATGCAAGACTGAGACACTTGACGTACAAGGCAAAGGTGTCAGTGTATGCTACTTGTGTAATCACATCATCTGCACAGCTCTCCAGTATCAAAACAAGCACACAATGCACTGTAAGGACAGAGGATAAGGAAACACTGTTAATGAAATTTCTTTAAAAAAAACCAAAACCTTTGCACCAGTTTGATGCATAGCAGCAATATGGGCCTGTGATCAATGCATGCTACTTCTGGTAACCTTTATCCTGTATTGAACTCTTCTTGGAGTAATCTGTTGGTAATCCACTATAATCCCAGATTTAAGATTGTTAATACCATTGATTCACTTTCTTTCTTATTAGAAAAACTCTTGGTGTGTGTGTGTGTGTGTGTGTGTGTGTGCGAGGAACAAACGGGAAACCAAAATCTTTTACGCTTTGCAGCATGACACAGGTACAGAAATAATGAAAATGAAATAATGGATAGTGCTGTGTGCGTACACAGTGTGCAACATCTCCTGCTTTTCAGAAGGACTGGGCATCAGCGTGCTGCCCCGCATTATTTTTACTGTTGTGTTTTTAAATGCCACACATTTAATTAACAGATATAAAACTTCAGGAGGTACTTACAGGAAAAAAACAGAAAATGAGACTATACTCCTAATAGAATCTGCAAGCTACGGTGGTCCAAATTATTAAGGTGCTAAAATCATGATGACTGCAAGGCTGAGCCGACAGAACCAATGAGTTTGTCAGATGCTTAAATACATTGAAAAAATAGCTTTTAACATCCAACATCTGCATAAGGAGAAGCTGTTTGATCAAATATGTTTTTATTTTAATGATTTCACCTTTGCCTGGAGTCATAGTTTGTCCTTTAATCCTTTCACACATACACAAAGTATGATGCAGGGTGGGTAATAAATTCAAGCCCACTCTGGAAAACCTCACAATACTCTAGCAGGGATCACAGGCATAAATGTAAACACAGTGTAAATACTAGTATGCAAGTGTCCCGACAGAGCCCCACGTGTCAAATGTCAAACTTTGTAAGAGCTAATTTTATCTAAACATGCATCAAGTGGAGTGGTTTGACCAAACTGCCAAAAGGATTACACAAAAATCTCTGCAGATCTAAGAGAATCAACACAAAATGGAAACGCGGAACAGGCAAATCTGCCTCTCAAAGTCCACCAGGAGCCTTACCGGTGTTGAGCGTGCCCGTGACAAGTCTGAACAGGTACTGTGCGAACTTGAAGATCTCCCGTTTGCACCTTTTCCTGCAGCTCATTGTTGCTCCTGGAAAGGGGGAGGGCTTGGAAAAGGTCAGCACAAAAGGAGGAGAACTCTGGCTTTAGGGTTTTTTTTAAAAGAAAAAAAAGAAAAGAAAATCCAAGTAAGACTTTTATTTTGACAAAGTCCAACGACAGGGCGAGGGTCCTCTTCTCTGCTCCACTCCTCTGGCTGTGTCAGCGTGGCCCTTGTGTCTGCGCGTGTCGGGAGTGATGTTCATGAGTGAGTGGAACTCGGTGACGTGGGAGCTCGTCCTGTGTGTGTATATGTTGCGCGGCTCCAGTGTAAGGCTGTCTGATCAACGCGGGGGATGTTATGTGCTTTTTTTTTTGTCAGGTCATTAATATCTGCTTACCGGCGGTTTACCTCCTCCTCTCTGGGGAAGGTGGGGGGAGTGGGGGCTTCTCTCAGTCTCTTTTTTTTCCTTCCTCCAAAACTCCCTCCTCTTCTGACTTTTCCTGCAACTCTTCTTCTGTGTTACTAGAGGCTACTCTGTTGGCTTCACCATACAGTGGTTGTCCAATGAGTCTCTGTGTCTCTGGCGCTCTCAGACACACAAACAAACACACACCCTCCCACACTTCTCTCGTAGTGCGCCTGCTGCTCCCTCTACTCAGCACCATCTGTGGATGTTTTACACTCACTGACGGTTGCCATGGAGGTGTGGCCTGATTGGCCCGAGAGGAGGAGGAGGAGGAGGAGGAGGAGAAGAAGAGAGATAGAAAGCACACAAGGAGGAGGAGGAGAGAAATAAAGGAGAATTAAGGGGAAAGTGTCCACCAATGAATCAGCAATGACAGCACCTAATGGGCTAGCCGCATCACGTGTAATTGAACGTTAAAACAATAAGTGACGATAATGGACCGCGTTAATCCTACACAGTGGGCTCTTAAGACACAGATAAAGGAAGTGGTTGACGAAGTGACAAATACACTGTAAAAACAAAAAGCTCGGAGCCAGAAGGAGGGTAGAGAGAAAAGCTGTGGAGCTCAGGTTGGTGAGATTTTCTGTCAAGGTCAGTAATAATAATGACTGACAGGCTACGCCCAGTGTCTGTGATGACATTAAGACAAGCCAAGTGCATCATCTTTTCCACTAATTAGCCCGTACTGTACCTCCATGGCACCCATCTATAATTGCCAAGCTCTCCCATCCGAAAAGCCTGCCATTAACTCAAACCTTTAACTGTTTCCACTCGTATTACTGCAGTGAATTTGCTTAATAAAACGCTCATTATTACACATCCATCAGGCAGCTATGAAATAAGACTGGGCTGAAACACAGGGTTGATATTCCACAGGTCACTAGACAGAAAGGCAGGTCTATTTTGGTAAGTCCCGCTCCGTGTAGAGTCTTTGCAGACTCTGACCTTGGAGTTCTTGTCAGTGTGTTATGCCACCGCACGCACGCACACACACACACACACACACAGACGCGCGCACACGCACAAACACACACATGTTCTGGACAGGAATGACTAGTGAGGGGGTTGTTCCACAGGTAGGAATAAAAAGTGTGCTTGGAGAAAAATAAAGATTTCAAGGACTTGAGGTATTGTGTGAAACTTCTTGCTGGGTCGGAGCAGCACAGAGAAATAGTACAGTGTCTCAATTAGGTGAATAATTTACAACGTACCTGCGGGGCGTAGCAGTGCCTTTGTGACATGGCTTGCTTTCACAGACTTTAGCAGGGGACATGACTGACTCAATTAAATAGAAAATGACTTTTCAAATTGTTTTGCAGTCGTCATTCGCTCAAGAAAAGAAGCTTTTTTAATTGAACGTTCTTTAAGACCTGGCCTCTTTGTTACTGTTGCTATGCCTGACAGCACATATACTGTTTACAATGATAACAGTAGCAGCTTAGCACTTTGTGATAAAATTGGTCCTTGATTTCAGACAGAGGCAGAAAAAAGCAGGTTTCTCAATTCTCACCGGCTTAATGAGCTTCATGAGCTGACTGAATACTCTGTCCCTGCTTGACTCGTTTTAAAACAGCCCTGTAAAAAAGGTCTTAAATGAGCGTCTGATGGCTATATACATATGCTAAAAATCCAAGGCTTAAAGCTTCATGTCCCAGGCAAAAGTTAGCTTCTTCATTAATTGATGATGCATGCAGAATATATAGAAATAAAGGTGCAGTATTGTTTTGTAGGGCAGGTTAAAGCTAGTTAGCCCTAGAGTTACATACATTACAATGTGACTGGGGGAAATTAAGATATTTCATTTTATTTTATAGTCCTTTTGCGGTTACTTTGTGTGGAGAAAAACATACTTTCACAAGCAAATTGTATGATGGTTATGATTTATTTTTTATTGTTTGCATTATTACACTTTTAACCTCACAAGAGAAAAGTAACTGTTCTAACTGAACTAACCGATGTGACAAATGCAACACTATTACAGATAACTACTGGGCCTGGGTTGCTGGAGTGTCAACTTCCCCCCAAATCAGGACAGAGCAGCTAATGTTACATTGCACTGAACTCCAGAATACTGTAACAGACATGAAGAGTTATTCTCTAACATAACCTGTAACCTGCTACAAAATAATGTAGCTAATGATGTCACTGAGACCAAGACATCAGGAAAATGTAATAAATCAAGTGAGACGTAGGGTTTTTTTAAGACTTGGAGGTTCCCGCTTGGCTACTACTGTAGGTGGTAAGCTAGTAGGATAGACATGCTAACAACTATGACTTACATTATAGCAGATAAACACAGTGTTGAATCTATTACATTTTATTGCTTGTATTTTTGGTTTTGGGAAAGTTTTAAAAAACGGACACTAAAGAGAGTATAACTCATGCTAGAGCTTTGGCATGTGGAGGTATCCAAAGCTTGACGGACCTACTGTGCCTATGGTTGCTAAGCTATGATTGCTCGATTCCTTTTAAGAGGAGGGGCTTAACAAATGGCTAATTGTAGCTTTCGTTGAAAGGATATTTTTGTGTAGCTTCTTAAGCCATATCATCATACAACATATCAACCATACAAGCTTGCAGACTGTTGGTCTATATTTTGCTAGCCCGACCCATCAATTTCAACACCTGTGCCTCTGGTTTCCATTTCTATCCATGTTTCCAAATAAACAAATACATCCCAGAAGTCTAACTTCCATACAGGTGCCTGGGAGCTGCTACATTTGAGTATTTTCAATTCACACACATCTAAGTTTCGGTGACCAAATGAGTTCGATGAGGTTTTTACCTCACTGTTTCTGAGGTGAACAGATGGCCTGTTGCCTATGTGAGTGATTTGCAAATGAACACTGACCAAAGCAACATCATTCAGGTACACTGTGTTGTTGGCAAACACAGTATTTAGCTGGAAGCCACATTTTTTCCTGCAAGCCAATGCCCATATCACTCTCTCAAGGCCTCCCCCCTGTTGAGAGTTAAGTATGATGTGTGGGGGAAAAATCACCACATTGCAAGGCCATATAGAGTCAGGAAAATGTCTCACCATGAATCTTGTTTACCTTAATGAGTTTGGTCAAGGCAAAAACTGATATGGAAGCTAGGGTCAACACTCAAACTTTGAAACCTTGAGGGATGTACGGGTTTAAAGTCTGGACACTTCAATTGAACAGATAAATCTAAAGTCTGAAGTAAAAGTAGCCTAATCTCAAATTATACTTCTTTATCTGCAGCCTTCAGGGTCTTACTTAAACACTACAAACAAGTGTGTTCATTCCTACAGCACAGACAGACATAGCAACTCAGCATCAAAGTGTTATATACTGTAAGTAATTGTCTCCCTGATGCAGGATCATTTGGCTGTTCTTAAGTACTTTTGAGCTTACCAGAGAAATTTACTTGATGAAGTGTGGACTGAGTTCACCTCTGTTCCAGCAAAAAGGAAGCTAAAATCAAAGCAGAGCACCATATAATATTAACAATGTCGATTTGGCCTTACAGCCTCTTTGGAGCTCAGCTCAGTTGAAGGGAGCAAATACACAGAGTGAGAAGGTGCTTCAGCTTAACAAAAGTTCCAAATCAAAAAGGTCAAAAGTGCAGGTTATTTCCCAAAATCGTACCCTTTAGCATTGACCATGTCACCAAGAACAAAAACAGCTTTATCACGGTTTCATAAGACACTTGTCATTAAAAACACTGAATTATTTTGCTGTTACAATGAAACGTCAACACTAGATGGACAACAAAATTTAAAATAGACCAAGAGTTTCAGATAGAACAACATTTAAAATGTTCTACTAGCTAAGCTTAAAACAAATATGTCATATCACAATTCTGAAATCAACAATTTGTTATCATTTAGGAGTCTGCACATTTGGGGGGACAGGTTATTGCCTAGGCTGTATCTCTCAGTTTGACATCTTGGGATGGTCAGTTTGTTTGAGCTCCTCCCTGGGGAGGGGGGGGGGCAGCCTTACAGTGTGTTTTGGTCAATGGAGAGTCAGCAAGGCAGGTGTGTGTCTTATCCTAGTGACATGGAAAACTTTACATTTCCTTGAGTTTCATGTTGTACTCCTCTTCCCAGATGTCAAGACCGGTTAGGGTCTTGACGTGTGAAGGGTAGTCGGGGACGTCTACGTCTGGGCAAGAGTCCTATCATCCACATATTTCCAGTTGTCTGTTACGTCAGTGTTAGGTACTACAGCCCCTAGTACAGTTCCCTGTGCAAATCCACATGTGGAATATTCCCGATCAGAGAGTTGTCCCTTATAGTGCACTTTCTGGTGACGGTCGATCATGAACCTCCAGATCCATGAAATGTGTTGATAATGTCACAGATGGGAATGCTCATCTCACGTACAAACTCCTTTTTTTCCCAGACTTTGATGGAACATGACCTTTTTCATGCTGTGAATGCTGTGCAATGACACGAGCAACATGAAACAGGCTCTACTCAGAGAGAAGCTGACAGATTTATTGACCCATCTGGAAAACACTAACTGCAGGTGCCCAGTGATGAGAGCCACCATTACCATCGAGAGCCCCCCCCCACTGTGTAAAAGCACCTTGATTGGCTGTAAAAAAAAAAAGAAAAAGGAAAAAAAAAGAGCAGCTTGTAAACAAACACGGATCGGCACAATTTACTACCATAGGCTTTTCTCTGCGAGTCGTATGCATTCTCAACAGCAGTGCCATTTAAACCTCAAACCGCAAGATACAAATTAGAAATTTCTGACCCAAAGTACACCTAGAGAGACAAATGAAATTTTGAATCTTTAAAATGAAAGTGCCATCAGGGTGGGCCCGACACTGGGCGCTTTGGAGAACGTGGCCACTAAATCGTACATCAAGAGCAGAGGCACATTCTACAAAGCACCCATCTGCAGTTGAGTGTGCTTCACTGTGCTTGATAAGTGCTCCACCTACTCACCTCTCCGTGCTCGACAGTATCCAGAAAAGGGTTCTGTAAGTTTTTGGAGCAGGACACTATGAGATGTCAACTGGCTGTCCAAAGCCCACAATTTAGTTGGGTAAGTTGTTGGTGACTCATAGATTGAAATGAAGTGTTTTATGTTAGGAAAAATGATTCTACTTTCTAATTAATATTTATTATTTTTATATTAAATGAAACTTCTGCTATTTGCATCATGGGAGCAGCAGAAAATTTTCATTTCCACCAATACACAACACAAGAAAACATATTTACAGCAAAGCCACAAAAGTCAACCCTGTGGGTACAGTTTCTGCGGGCTGTCAGTAGACAAGCACTGAGTGTCATGTCTTCCAGTACCTGAACATATCGCTGAACGCCAGCATGCAGAGATTAGTAATATCTGCAGGATTCAGTATAGCCAGCTAAGCTGAGTTTTGGTAAACAAGTCAAAAGCCAATATGCCATGAGGACAGTACAGGAGTCTTTCAGGGAACAGAAATCAAAGTAAACAACCTTTGGATGCACACCATAGAGCTGATGTCACTTTAAAGTCTTTATAAACTCTATATACAATCTCCTATAAGTGATCTTGTGAGTTGAGATGTTCTGTTTTTACTGTTGTTTTTGCTGTGTGAGGGGAGACCCTGTCGACACTAACTTTACTAAAGAAGAAAGAAACAGAACTTCATTATGTTAATATGCTACGGTAAAAATATCCCGTCAAAGTTCAATAGTAAACTAGGCCTGCTACTGAGAATCATTGTCAATATCGGTTAATCTGCCAACTAGTTCCTTGATCTATCGTTTGGTCAATGAAATGTCTAAAAAAATGCTCATCACAATTTCCTAGATCTTCACATGTCTTGTTTTGTCCAACCAACAGTCCAAAACTCATAAATGTTCAGTTTACATTCATGTAAAATGCAGCAAATCCTTATATTTTAGAAGCTGAAATCAGAAAATGTTTCAACTAATCAAGTACTGAAACTACCGTTGCAGCTGCAAAACATAGCACCTTGAAACTGCTTAAATATGATACTTATGCTGTTATTTTTTATTTTATCATATCTTATTATTGAATGAGGAATCCTACATCAATCACCTACAACAAAACATTTTTATCAATAGATATCTTCACTATATTCATGATAAACTGATTGTTTAGTTGACAAAATGTCACCACAATTGTTAACCACAATTTCCCAGAGCCCAAGATGATGTCTTCAAATTGCTTCTTTAGCCTGACCTGTTGGTCAAGAACCGAGAAACAAAATGCTCACTTTTGACAACATGGAAACCGAGAATAATCCGCAAATATATCAATCACTCTTCTGCCGATTATCTAACCAAAAACATTTGTCTTCTTAGTACGAATTTAAATACTTGAAATAGATGAAATGGCAAATGTCCACCTTTGTCACATGGCTGAAAAACAGTTAGGTTTGCATTCGTAGTAAAAGCAACACTATTGTGATCTCTAAAGCCAATGGGCGAATAAGCAGTGGTCCAACAACCAACACAAAAAACATAGAAAGCTGAGAGGAGACTAGAACTGCTGTATTCTTTAAAACAGTAGTTCTGTTTACTGTTTTATATGAATAAATCCTCTGAGACTGCCTGCATAAACATTCTACTGCAGCTGATTTCAAGAGTAAGGGGAGAAATAACTGGAAACAGGAGATGTACTGTAGACTAAATATGATGCACTCAATTTTTAGATGGAAGAGTTAAGTCTGGGCTCTCTGCCCGGAACTGCTTACTGAATACACAATTTCATGAGCCTCAAAGATGATGTGGTAATATGATGCATCATTGCCAAATATGCACAATGACAGCAAAAATGGGACATTCAGAGCAGAGAAGCAATCAGTCATAGAACAAAATAATTAATAAATAAATAAATAAATCTTGGAATGTACTGACTGTAGTCTAGCAATGATCACTAAATCCATATCGCTTCAACGGAGGCAGTAAAAACCTCGATTTAATGCTACGAGATGAAATGAAACACATTTTTCAGCACCTGAGCTTAAATGACCGTAATACTTTACCAACATTAAGGGCAGCCTTTTTTTTTTTAAAATCCTTTTGTTAAGGAAAAGATGAGCGAGCTGTGGGGTTTCTCATTTCTGTCAGAGCGAACCCAATAAAGTCAGGGCATGGGCGTAGTGCAGCTCTCTTTTCTGCACATGGAGTTTATAGTTTTGCTCAAAGGCATGATACAGCTGGCAAAAAATAAATAAAATTTTTTTTAAAAACGCTGATTTGTTGTAAAATTCTCCCATGTCAAACCTCACCAGTCATCTACTAATTTTAGCTGGAGGCTTCAAACATTGAGTCTGGACTGTGCAACCAAAAAGGAACAAAGAGAAGAGACCTGTTTGAAGAGATGCAGGACCAAAAGCCACTCCAAAGTAGGGATGGAAATCTCTGGGCACCTCACGATTCGATTACGATTCAGAGGACTGCAATTCGATTATAAAAAGATTAACGATGCATCTTGATGCATCATTTTTCTATAGAGGATCCCTGGATAATTACTAAGCATTTCATTTTTCCCATTAAAATCCAAAAGAAACATCTCCTAATTAGCTTAAAAGGACTAGTTTGCTTACCTAATTTACTTTATTAACCTCAGCTCCATGTTCCCTCTTTTCATTAACAATCAGCTGTCAGACTCCTGAAAACTGAAATATAATTATCAGGATGTTCAGTCTGTGTACAGGACAGAGCTGTAGGCTACACCAGGTTAGTCGAAGCTTGTGCCTGATGTTCTCAACCCTTGACTAGTAGGTTAGTTAGTAATGACATACTGATGGTAATTAATCTTACTTTGTTACTAATTTAGCTGACGTTACATAAATAAATAAATAAATATGTTTAGCACCTTTCACGGGACCAAAGGACGCTTTGCACATTGTTACAGTGACAGAACAAAAAGTCATTCAGGACTGAATGCCTGGGTAAAGAACTGGGTTTTAGTAGATTTTTGAAAATGTCCAGACAGGGAGCGTTTTGGATCTCTGTGGAATGAAGTTCCAGAGGGTGGGGTCTGTGACGCTGAAGGCTCTGTCACCAAAAGTCCGGAGTCTGGTGTGGGGGACAGAGATCAAGCCCTTGTACAGGGGAGATGTTAGCTCGCGCTAACAGCCTTCACTTTTACAGCCGTTGGGGAAACTACAGACTTTTATTAACGGACACACAGCGACCTACGCTGCACGTTTACTACCAGACTGAAACTTACTGCTAATATATTTCACCGCTAACTTTCACCGTCACGTTCTGCCGCTCGCTCTCTCTCTCACTCACTCAGCCTCACACACAGAGCTGCAGAGTGTCACCATGCTCGCGGTGTGCGACTTAAAATAATTGCTTACATTAATATTAATGATTGTGAGACACTTTGGGGTGGTTATTCATTCTGCAGCGGTGACAAATACAGGGGGACACTCATAGACATAATATGCACCTCTATATATGTCTATGCAATAGGGCGTCTACCTCACACCTATATATATATGTCTATGGGGACACTGGTCTCTCTGCTGTGTGCGCTCCACAGACGGTCCGGGCGCTGCATTTCCGCGAGTTCCGCCTTTTGCGTTCCGTCAACATTACGTTATCAATTAACATTTAAATAATCGATTTTTAGACATTTAGTAATCGATTAATAATCTTCCACGTCTGCATCGCGATGCATCTTAGAATCGATTAATTCTCCCACCCCTAAAGCCATCAAGCCAAACAGTTACGCTAGTAACCTTTATGGAGAGATAAAGCACACAGATGCTGTAATTTGCAAAAAGGTTGATCGATTTTGTTAGGCTGCCATTAGGATAAAGGTTAGAAAGAAAAGAAAAAACACTGAGGGGGATCTTTGACCCTTGTGATGATAAAGTGCCCTGTGAAACACATGATTAATGCTGCATCTTCCTCTGGCAGATCAAGTTAACATCCCGGGAATTAAGGTGAATGCTGAACTCGCATCACAGCAAAGCGTTTGAGCCTGTCTGGGCTTTGAACAATATAAATACCAACAACCAATCAATGAGCTGAGATAGATAATTGTTTCTTCTTGCAGACAGAGACTGACGGTCAGGCCCCGCTGCATTGTGTGTGTCGTGAAACCTTTGCTGTATACATGTCATAGTCATATCGACATCAAAGCAACCAAACATACACCTTTCACTACATCTGCAGAATACATCGCAGACATGGAAAAACATTTTTCAACTCAACACTTCCTTTATTTGTTTCAGATTAGAAGCCTTTTGGTGTTTCTTTGGACAGAATCACTTCATTTTTTAAACTTTTACTGTATTATATTAAAGGCAAACTCAACACCAGCAATCCTTTCTTGAAATAAATATTACGATGTTAATTTTTAATTAATAAGCATTTTATCAAACTTATTCAGATGCGGAAAAAAGTAAGACCTGCCAATAATGATTACTTTAATTACTGACTCCTCTGCTGATTAACTGTAAAATCCAATGAAATGTCTGGAAAGTAAGTAAAATAAATAATGCTCATTTTGAGCCCAAGGTGACATTTCCAAATTGCTTTTTTTTGACAGAACAATAGTCCAAAACCCAAAGAAACAAATACAGTACATAAATAAATAAAAAGTGGAAGCAACTCCTAAGGATCAATGGTCACTCACTACACTTAAGTAGTAAGTGACCATGAGTTAAGCGTGTGGTTGTAATCATTAATATTGATGGTTCGCTCAAAAGGTTGAATCTTTAAAGGATTAATGGAAGTGGAAGTGCTGGCAGGAAAAAAAAAAATCAAAGCTTAAGCCATTCTATTTTTTTGCATTGCAAATACTAGAAATTAATACTAAACTACTCACCATGTTCAAATCTTTTAGTGATGATTGGATGTGTAGAGTGTGTGAAGCATACACAAAGGTTTACTACTACCCCACACGGTACTCTCAAAACCCTGATAACCTGATGAGACGTGTCCTGAACAAAGCGATCTAAGAGGCCATTAGCTTTCTTTGTGCAGTAAAAAAAAGCCCTGCTGGTAAGAACCACTTTTAGCCAAGTAAAACAATTCCCCGAAACATAAGGTAAACGGTAGCTGTAACGATGCAGGGTGTCACTGCGGATAAGAGCCGGGTCGATATCTAAAGACCATAATGAATTGCTTATGACATCAGTGTACTAATGTTAGCTCAACTGCTCCCTTAGGGCAGAGCTGAAAAGCACAAGGGATGCCTCCTCACATTAAAATCTATTTTTCTGCTTTACAGACCACACGGATACAGTATGTATACGTGTGTGTACTCTGCGCTGCAACAGAACAATAGATCACACTGAACATATGGCAGGTTTAAAATGGTGCTTTGTTAAGGGCTTATCAGGATGCCCACTGCAGTTAGTCTTCATTGGAATTCATTACCATTCTTTACTACAAGGCGGAGCTTGTTTTTAAAAGGTCATTACGGGAAACTGACATAATCCCCTTCATTATAAATCTGCTGATGGGATACTTCTAACAGCGCCGTGAAGCCGGAAATGCAATCTCACTTTCGTCCAAGTAAGAACACAGTACTGTATATCTCTGTCATTACTCCTTGGATACGCAGGTGACATTTTATCTACACTCCCTTATCCCGCCGGTGGCTATTTGGACTGATGAATTCTCTCGAAATAGGCACTGATAAGGGTGACGCGCTTTTTATGTCCATTCACACACAGCTGAGAAGGGGCTTGTAATGGAAAACTAGATTTTCTGAGAAACTTCAGCCCCACAGACAGGATGAGCTCGGCCCAGCTCCACTTTAATGATGAATGCTTTATTACATCCTGCTTGCGTTTTAATTGCAGGCTCTGAAATGGTGAAATTGACTCCCAGATCTTTTTTCAAGGAGCATTGGGTCTTATATTAATGCCTGCTGACAAAAAGCTGCTCCCACACGGCAAGCCTCAATTCTGATACAACTGTTGAGATCCGATTTTTGATTTCAGGGAAACCGATACCAATAGTAATACTAATACCAATCTGAAAAGGTTACACTCCCAAAATCAAGCATGAATGCTTCTTTTGTTGACGTCTTTAGATGTCTGAACGAGTGCCTAAGGCTCTAAAGTTTGCGGTGCCATTGCAGCCACATTCACCTGTGTGTGAGATATGCTTTCAAACAAAGGCTGGCTATAACGGGCGCTTTGAATTTTGCTCGGAGCATTTCTCTAAATCCTTATGAGGTCCAACACCTCATTATCCCTCCACTGAACAATGTCCTTCATGCTCACTAGTACTGCCAACAGTATGTTAGACCGCCACTTTGCTTTAGTAAGTGCTGGAGGGACACAAAAATTGTATGAATTCTAATGACTTGTTGGCTGTTTCATGTGTCAGATGTGTGACCACAAATGTCAGACTCCATGCAACTCTTCATACCATCATCAAAAAATGGTGATCTGTGTGATACAGAACGGTGGGGTGGTGGGAATTGGACCACTTCAGATGTACAGAAGGGAGTCAAAGTGCTGTAATCAAGGCAGCTCTTCACCTCTTGCTCTGACACAAAGACAGCTCTGTTGGCAGAGCAGGTGACCTTCTGCGTAATTGGCGGGCTTATCAAACAGCAAAGCTTGTTGTAAAATGAGGGCAAAGAAGTTAATGCATGGGGGCCCCGACAGTGTGATAATGCATGCAGGTGACCTGACCGTGAACATCACTGATGGGCAATGCTGACGCTTGAAAGTTTCATCCCAATAGAATGTTTAGTATCTGTGAGCACTCTTTAACAGACGAGGTGTCTTGTGAGCAAACATGCTAAAGCCCTAAAAAAGTTTCGGGGGACAATGTGAATGTAAATGCTCTGTATTTGTATAGCCCCTTTCTAGTCTTTGCGACCACTCAAAGCGCTGTTACACTACATCGCATTCACCATTCACACACATTCGTACACACTGAGCCTAAGTGCTCAAACAGACATTCACACCAAACACTGGTGAAACAGCCAGTTCAGTATCTTGGACAGTGCTTGTGATATCATTCAGCTTTACACAATCTACACATAATGGTGTAGCTGAGTATGTCCCAACTCAGTATAACCCAACAAATGAAGGGGAATCGGGCAAGCCTAGGGTTCCTGATGGAATGCAAATGAACAGGACTGACACAAAGTTTTCACTAGAGCTAATTAGTCAGTAAATCAATTGAGATCCATTAATTTCAGAAACTTAATCAGCATTTTTTTTAGAATCAATCAATCAATTATAATAATCAATTTTCAAGCTAAAACATCAAACATTTTCTTGCAAAGCTTCTCAAATTTGCAGATTTGGTGCTTTTCTTTGTCGAGTTTTGGACTGTTGTTCGGATGAAACAACCAATGTGAATATGTTACCATTCACTCTGGGACATTATAGCATTTTTTTCTGTATTTCCTGATGACCTTGACACAAAAAAATTGGATGAATTGCTTGATGAAAACACACAAGTCCAGATACAATCACATTCACATCTGAGTCAAATGTTTTATCAATCGAGTGTGTACTGACACTCACCCCTCTATTCTGATTAAGCTGAATCCAAAAAACCAAACAACCCAAATAAGGTTTTAGAGTGAATCAGCTACAGAACTGTACATTACACTGGAAGAAAAGGGCCTTCATAACAGCAGCACAGAGAAATGAGACTGGACCAGTTAGTGAGAAAACGAACATGAAGAAAATGCAAGATAACTACTTTAGTTATGCAGCCAGGATCACCACATTCATAATGACTAATGCTGGCTTCTAATGTTAGAGATTTTGCTCATCTTTACCCACTCAAAAAATTATAGACGCAGATATTGCTGTTCTCTCTTAGACTCTGAAGGCATTTTGGGCTTTCTTGTGACATTTAAGATCTCCCTGAGTATATTTGTGACGCGTAAGGGTGGTGAGAGCAGGGAAGAGAGAATGAAAAAAGGGAAACGAAGAAGGAAATAACGCTGGTAATGAACACATCAAGCCCAGGGACAGTAATGAACTTCATCCTCTCCACCTCAACCTCATCACTCAGTTTGACTGAGTGAGGGGTCAGCGTTCGTATTCACTGAGAGCAAAAACAATAATGATCTGGAAAGTGTCAGTCCCCCAAATTTACCGCTCCTCGGACTAACCAGGTCTTTAAATATGATGGCACACTAAAGACACAGACATCATGAATCAAACTCGTTTCTGGAGGTGGCTGAACGGGCAAATGAGGGCAGAGTATGGCACCAGGGAAATGTAGATGGCATTTAAATTATGGGTTTATATACTAGAAATGGTTCTTCTTCTATTTGTCCAGTGTTGAAAGTTACGCTGATGCCTCAGAATGTCATTTGCTCACTTCTCTGAGCAAGATCATTTCGATTAGAAGGACATAATGGCTAAAACTTCTGTTCCTGCCAAGTAGGACATTTTATTAAGAACACAGAGTCTTTGTTAAGGTCATTTGGCAATTCATTTTAAAGCTGCAACAAGTGCTCTCATATTGTGAAATACTATTTTTGTGAACCAAACTTCCACATGAAATATGTTCTTATTTCAAGGATGGCTATGAAGCAACTAGAAATATTGTTTTGGATATAATCAATAGCTGAAGCACAAACGATTCAGACATAATAAAAAAGGATTACATAGCGGAGAATAGAAAATACTTTCAGAGGCACAACATACTGGCAAAAAAAAACAATGCATTTGTCTTGTCCAATACTGACAATGCAATGAATTGTGAAACATGAGGACACAGCTTTATCTCCATATTTTCATTTCCAGCATAGAAATGCTCAAAATGTTGTTGATAGTGTGGAATTAGATACAAATCACAGGTTTGAATAAAACCACCGATTTTCTAGGGCATCGATCTTGATAAGCCGGCCGGGCACTCAGCATGCAGATCAGTCTGTTTAAGAAGCTGTATCAAACACCTTTTCCTTAGAGAAAAAAGAAATATGTCGTTCTCTTGAAATCTGAATATACACTTGTTTTAAATATTGTTACTTTGATACATTTTCAAGTAATTTCACAAATCAAGCTGTATATGGTAACCATAGGAGAGTTGGTTATATAAATCTCTCTGAGTAAGTGCCAATCTGTCTTTTCTCAATCTCTCAGGAACAATGAATGCGAGGCTAAGCGGAGCCAATAAGCGGGTAGAGTCTTTGTTAACATGCGGATGAAAGTCAGTAAAGACCCATCGTACATTTCTAGGATTTACATCATCTTAAGCAAAGCCAGTAAAATGTTTTCTCTGTTTATTTGACGTTTTTTTTTCTCCCCTTGTAAAGTCCTTAAAAATAGATTTTTCCACAAACCTGAAATCACTGAACATTTGGATGGAGTGTGAACATTAATCCTGACACAGTAAATCATTGATGAAAACTGTGGTGTGCTGGAGCAAATTCACCAATGGCCTCCTTCAGTTAGCTCACTAACAACGTGACAGTGGTAGCCTTGAGCTTTGGCGGAGGGGAGAAAAATGTGAGGTGGGAAATTGGGTTTACTGCTGTGTGGCTGCTTTTTTATTTCATAATTCAGAGCTAACCCACACAGGTCCACTAAATGCCATTGTTATTGGCCATGCAGATACAGGAACTGTAGGAACTATAGGAACTGAGGGAGCGCTGAAATAAGGAGGCGAGGCAGAATTACACAGCAGAACATAGATCCAAGACTCAACCAGACGCAACCCTGACAGGTAGGGTCATAAATGACATGCATTTTCCTTAACTAACAATTGGACATGTTACCAATCCATAACAATTAATAATGAATAATTAGTTAGATACAAAAAGCACAGTTAGTGTCAGTTTGAGTTTCATTTAAACAAATGTTGGTGGCACATTCATTCACAAAGCTCAAACCATTTAAACTTGACCAGCTAGCCCTCACAGCCTCGTTAAAGTTTCAGCTAGGTCGTCAGATAGCAGGAGTAGGCCTCAACGATTTTGAAAAAATATCTAATTGCGATTATTTTGACTGATAAAATTTGCAATCTTTGAGGGAATGATCATTTTTACACAATAATTCTCATTTCCATTGAAAACCACATGATTATGGTGTGACGCAAAGATGTTTTCTTAAATCTTTAGAACATAACATATAGACCAGGACATCTCTGCAGCACTACAAAATTTAATTAAAAATGATATTTTGACACACATTTTGCCTTAAACAAATATTGCACCTCCTGCGTTTGAAAATTTGAGTCCTAAGCAAGAGCTGATTTCAAATTCTAGTCGATGCAAATGTAATGTAACGCTGAATCCCTCCAGTTAAAGTCATTACAGTCATTACAGTCAGTTGTTAGTCAGTCAGTTGTTATAACCACCTTGTCGGCTGACAGTGACTGCACCTTTCGCTTTGTTGCACCACTTCTCAATGCCGCTAGCAATGCAACAGTGTAGTCCAAAAGCTCATAAAATCCTTCACCGTCCCTGTATTTATAGGCGTCATGTCCTTTTCCACCACAAAGCAAAGCCTCTGAGCACACATCACTATCACAGAAATCTGGAAGATTTCATTATCACTATTTGTGTTCATTTGATTTAAATATTCAATGTCCAACTCAGAAAATATTTTACACTGTGTGAAATCTGAGATCGCCTTTGCAAGAGAAATATGTTCCACATTGTTATAG
Organism: Lepomis macrochirus; assembly: GCA_024633595.2. NCBI lineage: Eukaryota > Metazoa > Chordata > Actinopteri > Centrarchiformes > Centrarchidae > Lepomis > Lepomis macrochirus. The sequence continues at coordinate 11,254,774 of JALXJV020000002.1, read as the reverse complement.
TAATCGAAATTCTAGGCCTATGTACAGCAGGTGAGGCATGAAATAACCATGCGCAGTATTCAAATTCACAGTTGCCATTAAATCACCGGTAAAGTACAGCAAGAGAGCCCTGAGAGCAACTGGGATTTGGTGTATGGTTGCCAGTATTATTAACCTTCAGTGAGCCAAGATACACTGAGCAAATCAAAGTGGTAACCCCCCACTACTACTGTGGGACAATCAGCTTACTGTGAAACACAAGCTGGAATTTCTTGACAAATCCCTCACAGGTAGCAGCTCTTGTTATCTTCTCTGTTTTGAAGATGTAAAATACATTTCATGTTAGTGTCAGCTTATAGAAATATCATGATACAAATGTATCAGCTATAAGGTGTTCCTTCAAATAAGATGATTTCAGAGCCAAAGTGTAAAAAGACTTGGGATGCAGCGTGAACAAATTATGCTGCATTTAAAATATTACCTGCTCAACCTATCAGCAAACTTTTAATTCACTTATTCTGCAGCTACACAAGAAGGCTTCATTTGAACCATCTAACACTCGGGGGCACAACACTATTCTCTCTTGCAAAAAGCTATTTACTGAATGGCTGCCTTGAAGATGAGAAAAATAAAACAACTTAGTCGCTGCCCCGGGAATTGGCAGATTACACTCACCACCATGCAGTACAAATGATCATTAGCTCTGTAATTACTGAGAGGCCATCACGTTTGAAATTCATCAGCAGAAGTGGATTGCCAGTAAGCACTCCTAGAAGTACGAGGACATGCATCACAAGGGGATTATGTGGTGGCTAATGTCCTGCGTTTTACTAAAAGGTGCTATTTCCCCAACTAGTGGTTCCTGGAAAAGAGTCCCTGTTTCTTTGTAAACAATCATGAATCATTCAGCACTGGCTGCATGAGTCTGGATGTATGAATAGTGTACTGAATGTTACTAATATAAACCGTCTACTTAATGATCTAACAGTCCTTTCAGTATTTTGAAGATGCTGAACATTTTGCACACTACAGTCTGAGTGTAATGAAGAAGCACTATTGTTACTCCATAATAGGTGCTGTTACTTAAGCAGGTTTTCATTATGTCAAACAAACACACAGCGAGAACTCATGCGCACAATTTATTCTGCCGAGCAACTCTGTTAGTGTTAGGACGGAGTTAACTGTCATAACAAAGCGTATATTGTGCCATGCTAAAAAGCTCTGCAGGCCAGCTGAGAGCCTTCTCTTTTCCATGACCTCATTTTGTTTGGTTTCATGCAAGAGGCCTGGTGTGGTTTGTTGACCTAATTCCTGCAGGGTGTGCGTCTGCCGACAGACCAACATGCACAAACTACAACAGTTACTTAAGAAGGATAGGCCTCGTCCACTGGGAGCACTCATACTCCTGGTTTTTCCATCAAGGGAGAACAAATGGGACTGGCGCCATTAGCCGAGCAGCAAATATCGAGGTTGCCCTTAATGTGTCGCTGCATGGGTGAGAAATTCCCAACCTTGTTCTTTGTGAAAATGAGAAAAGAAGAAGTGCCATTTAAAAAGACTGGGTCAATGCTACCAAGGAACTAATAAGACACCAATTTCCAATTGCACAGCGAAAGGGACCTTTACTGTGTCATAAAGGTAACAAAGTGAGCTTTCTTTCACAGTAAGTTCTATGACAGAATAAGAAAAGTAATAGTCCAAGGTCGATCAAGACACAGGGCACTGGCTGGTGTTTCAAGGGAAACTGATAAGTGCATGTCGATCAGACTATAAAGTATACTGTATTTCCAATATAGTGCTCAGTATCGTTTGGCATTTTTAAATACTATTGCCAATACATACAGTAATTTCCATAGCGGTAACAAATGTATTTCTTCCAGCACCTTACTTCAAGGAATCAGAATCACAAACAGCTTTGTTGCCATGTAGTTTTTACATGGAATTTGCTTTGGTGACTAGGTGCATAGCACTAGGCATTAAAAACTATTTTTAACCATATAGCCCTGGGGGTGGTAATATCAGTCAGTCACTTTTGTCCATACTGAAATTTCTCAACAACTATTGGATGGATTGCAAAGTCATTTTGTATACATTCATGGTTCCCAGAGGATGAAGCCTACTGACTTGATCCCCTGACTCTTGTGCCAATACCGGTTTCCACTTATCCAGTAATCAGTGTTTTTTTTTTGTAAAATATCAACTCTATTTACTATTTCCATTAATCAGTAAATATACTATTTCACGCAGCGGTGCCAAAGTAGAGCTTCACACACCCACTAGCATGGCTGTAAAATAGCTTAATGCCAAGCAAAAAACATTTGTCACTTCCCTCTTTGGTCTTTAAGTCGGCTTTGCCTCTGACCACACCCAACGGTGATGTCGCAATGTACTGTCACACTCTTGAGTACACATTACATCAAAGCAGCAAGGTGAGAAGTTAAACCATTAAATTCAATATTTTCTGCTGGTGATGACTTGCTCTTTAATAAAAGAAGCTTAAGTTACTAAATGTTTAAAGGTGTCTGAACACAAGCAGTGCCCAGAACTCTAGTTTTCTTTCACGGCACCCTGCAATCCATTGATACTCTGGACTAGACACATTTTAATCCACATCACATTTGCTCCAAAAAAAAAAAAGCATTGTGGTTTGATACACAGCCCTATGCTTTCATGAAGGGAATGTGTGTAATATATATACATATATATATACACACAGTACATAACTGAAATATGGACAGTTTTTTCTTGTTATTAATGTTTCGGTAAAGGCTAATCTGTGGGGTATTGTTTAGTTACTGTCAGATATGTCCAGTTCTATTGGTACAGTCTGTTCAAGAGATTTCTGCTTGTGTCTCAGAGGAGCAAGTTTTCCTTCTGTTGCAGCCTGCCAGCTTCAAACTGTAAAATGCAACTTTTCTCTGGCATTTCGAACAGAGCTCCCACCTTCAGCCATCCGTCTCCTGTCTATACCTGTACGTGCACTGTCCTTATCTATTCCTTCCACTGTTTCTCTGGCTAATTACTTTACCTTTTCTCTCTCGACTTCTCTATTGTCTCAAATGTCTCTCTCCCGGTCTTCTATTCTTCACCTTTCACCATGTATCTGCTCACAAATGTCCCTGTTGGCTGCAGTGGTCTCTCCATTGCTTCCACAGTATCTAACTCTGCTCACTGGTCTCACAAGCTGAGCTGCAGGGTATTGGCACATAAAGGAGCTGCAAACAGGCAAAAGTGTGAGTACTCAAGAGGTAATAATTTAAAAGTCTTCCATTTCACATAATAGCTATTTGTGCTTTCTATTTGTGTCTGTGTGTATATCAGAGTACAGGACAGGCAGTAAGGAGATACACACAGGCCAGCCTATCTCTTCCATTGTGGTGATTTGCCTACCTAATGAGGCTGCAAAGTTACCATCATTTAATTATTAAATTGTGGTCCGACTCAGGAGTGCAAAGCAAATATGTATTCTTCAAAAGACAGAGCTGCAATTAGAGCCTATGGAAAGGTTAAAAGAAGGCACACTATAAACCGAGAGGCAGTCACGGTAAAACAAACTTATGCACCACCCCAAGTCATGCTCTTGTATAATGACTATATCCTGTTTTGAAAACTCAAGTCGATATTACAGTCGCCAAAACATTTAATTCCTAATGGATTTTTTTTTTACAGTATGACTGGTGCTCATTTGCAATCATGATCTCAATTAGCAAAGCTGTAACTGTCAAATATCTTCCTGCCACACAACTGCTTTCAGCCGTTATCATAACATTAGCAAATATGAAGCACATTAAAACTCTGATAGCCAGAGGGTTACCTTTCAGCTTTCAAGAGTTCACTTTCATTTGATAAACATGGTAACCGGTTTGGACAGAAGAATCAATCTACTTTTTATCTGCACAGCTGTCATGTGACTTCAACATTGCCAAGGACACATATGTTTAAGTCTGTAACTCAAAAATGTTAAAATGAGAGAAAGAACGTTCAGAAATTTGAAAGTGCTAGAGTCAAAAATATAAAACAACAGTCCTTTAAAGATTTATCATTCACTGAAATGCCAATTAAACAGCATGCCTCACATTTGCAGTAAAACAATCCAAACTACTCCATAATGACAACCTGTTTGCCACTTTATATGACAACACGGCATGATAATGATGACATTTTGCGATCCTGGGACACAGTCTAAGCACCCTGTCAATTGGCACCAATCTGCAGACAGGTGCACAGTTGGATGGTTTCACTGGGATGCTCCCTGTAGGACTTCAATCATATTTCTGTCCAGAGTGACGGGTTGATGCGGCCATCTGGGACGCTGTCCACACGTTGTGTAGGGCTTGCTTTTAATATTTCTTAGGACGTGTCTGTCATGGCAAAATGCTGCATTAGATTCAAAGTGTTTTTCCTATTATCTATTTCATGATTTTGATCGAGATGTCCAAAGCCTATCTGAGTTCTTAAGGATCAGGATTGGACATGGGCATTTCCATTTTTTTTATTGGAACTGAACAATGATTTTTTCCCCAGTAAAGACGTACACAAAGCCAGGTGATTAGAAAAGCGAAGCTAAAATGTACTAGACATGGTATAGATAAGACATCTAGTGTGTTACAAATGCTACAAGTTACTTTAATATGACTTTACTTAAAGCATTAAACTATCCAGAAAAACCTAATTACAGTAGGCCAGAGATGCTTATCCTTCACGTTGAACATTAAATACATCACACCTTATTGGACACTATTCTCAGGGGGGGAATATGAATGAACTTGCATGGTCTTTCTGGCAGTGAACCTCTGCCTGCTGCTTGGATGCTGTCTGACAAAGAGTCAGGGGAGATAAATTAGACCGTGACAGGGACAGGGGTGTTAAAGCTGAATGACACAGACACAAGAAAGTCATTTCTGCCTTGCGGCAGCCAAAGGCTTGGGAGGTTTGACTGTACCGGGTATCAGTCAGGAGGGCCTATTTATAGAGGGCCCGGGCTGCTGCTAGAATACAAACACTTGACTGAAGTAGGTTACCAGCAAAAGGCTGTATCACCAGCAGACAAAAGGACAAAGGAGGACGTGTGAGGAGAAGAAGGGGGCCAGGTTGAGGATAAGATATGCAGAAGCAATTCACGATTAATGACATTCAGAACTTTATACCAACTTTTCCAAGACTAATGTTGCAGTCTATAGTTAGATTAGGAGCCTTTTACATCTCCATGGTCTGTTTCCTGCTCCATTAAACAGGGAACAAAGTCACCCGTTTGAATATACTTTGCTGTTAATCATCAGATTTTCTTGGCTCATTTTTTGAAATAATGGTCGTGTCTATAAAATGTGATAATATCCCACACCAAGAGCCAAAGAGACATTACTTTTGCTTAGTTTTTCTGGCCAACTTTCCAAAACCCAAAGAGACAAGCATCTCGCTACAAGGTACATTTAGTCACTGTTGTGGTTACTGTTCAATTGACCGCTTTCGACTCCTAAAATATGCTGAATATATGCTGATTTTCTTAGTCTTTCATGAGCGTGAACACAATACAGCTGACATTCATTTTATAGACCAAATGATTAATCAGTGAATCAAGAAAATGTTCTGCAGATAAATAGTTATTTAAAACAATTCATTAGTTGCAGCTCTGTTTCTCATTTTCCTTTGATAACGGACTTAAACGACTAGTTGAACGGCCGATTGATTTTCTGTTGACCACAAATTGTTCAAGCGACTTAATGGTTCAGGACTAAAGCAGTGCCTCGGCTCACATTTGGCCGCCTCTCAGAAACAAAGAGTTCCCAAGTTTGTGAGAAAAAAACACCTGCACTCCTGCGGCAACAAATGCATATTTAATGTGTAGAATGAGTTCCTGGTATAGCTTGAACAAAAGCACCCATCTTGGTTACAGCGATGAGCAGCGCGCAGCACCCGCCATCTCAGTTCACTGTATTCAACTGACAGGATGGAGTGTGAGTGTCACTGTCTGTCAACAGGCTACTTTGAGGTGTTTTACAAAACATGGCTCACTGGGGTCGCCTATTCTCTGACTAATCCCCGGCTGTTAGATGCTAATCCCTGTTTATCAACACAGGCATGCGGGTCGTGGCCAAGTCTGAGAAAGAGAATGCCAACCTCACAGTTGTGCGACATAACGGAAAGCGCTTCCTTTAACCATGTGAGCTTCAGCAGGGTGATATATGAGCCATTTATAGAATTGTTAGGGAGAGTATTAACTGCACTGCACAATGACCAGCACAAAGCTTGTCGATTCTAAACTTAATTTCTACACTGAGAAACAAGAATGTTATTACAAATAACAAAACAGTAATTGCCAGAGCGCTGTAAAATGCTGTATCCCTGGAGGATAATATAAAAATCATTGTATCCAACAGAGAAGAACTAACCTGCTGTTACATCAAGCAAGAAGTATGCAGAGATGTGAAACGCTGGCCACTGCATTTTACTGTCATCTCTGAGCCCATTAGTTGTAAACAACATGTAGTATTTTCTGTCTGCTGTCACCAGTACTAGCTCACGCTATGAATGAGATTAATGTCAGGGAAAGGTATCACCGTTGGATCCTTTCCCCCTCGTTCTCCAGCAACCCTTTTCACAACATATGAATCAAATCAATGACAACAGCAGGACATGTCTGCATCTCAGCCAGCCAGCAGTCCCTGGGCAATCGCTCTTCTTCCCCTCTCCTCCGAACTGAGAGGCTGCATGCTGCCTCGACTTCCCCTCTAATCCATCATTGCCGTTTCCCATTTCCACCTCAGATCTACAGAGGCCTGCACTCTTGACCAAGTGGGAAAGCAGATTAAAAAGGAAAGCCAGTTGCGTTACCAAAAGCGGATGTATTAGGCTACGTAAAGCTAGTGGCCAATATGTGAGATCTGATTCAAATAAAAGTCTTCTCACTGTATCACTGGAGACTCATCAAGGGCATTACACCCCAGGACTCTCTTAATGATAGTTTTATATGTTCTCCAAAATAGAACATTGTGATGACTGGTATTATTTCTCAAGGTTTAAGGGTCCTTTTAATAATGTCTCCCGCCATGATGCCGGACTGATGGATGTGGTCTCACACTGTGAGCAAACTCTCAGCAATTAAATTCAAATCAGTGAGGAGTAGCGGTGGGATTTAGACGTGAAGTGATCACAAAGACATCCTAATGTGTGTAGAATTAAAAAAGCCAGAGGTTTAAGTCTGACAGCAAAAAATATATTGATGAAGAAATGAACCAAAGTTCCCAACTTACTCAGAAGGATTTGTTACTGTGGACTTCACCAACACACCAAGTAAATCATTTTTTTCCAGGCCATTTCTGTGCTGTTTGAAGGACATGACCCTGAAATGCAGCCTGGAGGTGGTGGAATTCTGCCGCTTATAGCTTCAATAGGCAAAGCCAGGGTGTGTAGTGGGGCACTGGAAACAGCATGTCCAGATTGCAAGTCTAAAGCTACTGTGCTGGCTAAGGTGGGGATTAAATGACACTGCAGTGTAGATTTTCCAATGAGCAACATGTTTTGTTACAATGACTGCATGTAGAATTAAATGCCTATGCATTTAACAGTAAAAACAAACAAAGGAGACCAAGTAACAAACTAATCAAACAGCTCTTAACAGTCACGGCGTCCGAGAGAAAAATAGAACAATTCCACCCATGTGGCAAATCCTACATGGGTGGAATTTGCTGCTGATGAACACTGATATGCTCTACACTCCCCATCTGTGTTAAGTCATACAGCAGAGTGCGAGTTGAGCGTTCATATATGCCTGGAATCATATTTTAATACTGTGCTGTCGTGCCACTATCAGCAGAGACTACAGTTGTTCATTTGGGGCCACTGAAATACTACTGCAGTGCAGGCATACACAGAGTTTATGCCAGTATCACCACCTGAGTGTTAAAAGACACGTGATGTATTCAGGGGGAGTGTCGTCTTGCAGGGTTGTTGTACTGGATTATACAGGACTGTAAATCGGTTGATATTGTGCCCGTACTTGTATACAAGCCAGGTAAAAACCTGCAGCATGCTGCATTATTAAGAATCAACATTTGTCATCTGTAAACAGCCTACAGGCTTAATGTTGTTCTTTTGGTGTTTTTCAGCCACTGCTGCAGTAGCGATGCATGTTCAGCGATACATAATATGCAATGTAAATTACTCCACATTCAAATTGGCAAAAGTGTATATCATTCAGGGTACTGCTACAAAACTGCTCTGAATGCAGCAAACAGTACATCATGTTAGCCGGTCATTTATTCTGTAGCTTGCTGCCCTCTCCTGGCAGCAAGCATGAGGTACAGTGATGGATTTCGACCAGAAGGTGTCTACAATAAAAGCACAGACAAATTGTAAAAAAAAAGGGGATCAGACAAACTTTTGCATCGAACTGCAATACAATCTAAATGAACAGAAAAAATAAAACTCAACTTAGTACATCAGATACATTTAAAAGTTGTATGTGAGTATCATTCATAGGAAGAAAATATAATAAAGTGCTCTGGTCCAACACATTGAGTAAAAAGTCACATTTCTTTAATGTAATCTTTGTTAAACAACACTTAATAGTAAATTAGCAGCTGATTTTATAGAAATGTAATCCAAAAACAGGCTAGAAACATTTTGGGATGTACATGTCATTAGTTCCCTCAGCGGGTAAAACAACTGACCCATTTGAGTGCGTCATCGAGACAGCAGGGATTTGTAAAATGCCCGAGGACACAACATGGGGCTTGTGTATTTCCAGAAACTTCTGCTTTAGTGAGCATGCTCATTTTCTGGAGACTGCTCCAATATCCGGAGGGTACGATTGCCACCTGGCAGGTTTACAGTGTGAGCGTCTGCATGCTGGGAGGTTATTCTGGCTAACACTGGGTGATAACATTATTAGTTTGACACCACCAAATAATGAGAACACCTACAAACAAAAATATGCTCGGAGAGGAGGCTTCAAATCCAAAATAGCTGTTTATTATTATTATTATTATTATTATTATTATTATTATTATTACTGTGTTAATTTATGTTGTCTAGCTCATGGTTTTCAAAAAAGTGTAGGTGAAATCCACAAGTGCTCAGCAGTTTGGCAAGGGAAAGTTCAATTTCATACCTAAATAAAAAGGTAGGACACTCGTGTTCCTGCTTCAGCTACCTCACTTGAGGCGGTATGAAAATGCAGCCTGCCCTGGGATGGAGGCATCATGTTTCCAATGAGAAGGAGCGCTGAGTAGGAATGAAAGTCTGAACCCAATGCCCTGTCTAATTCAAAATGTGGCTGACAGAAACACCTGGGTCCTGGTGTGGCTCCAGCTGTGGCCGCCAGCCCGCATGTTTTTAGAGGGATAGATTCAAATTACAACTGTGCAGATGCACAAGCATTTGCACGCAGACATATACACAAACACGGAGTGGCCAACCCAAGAAGAAACTCGACAAATTACAAAATCCTCTCTCTTTTTCTAAAGGTGAATATGCATCATTTCGCTTCTCTTATTCATGACAGGAACAGCTGTTTGGGAGTCCTTGTGTTGTTGTTTTTCCCCTGCAGAACAACCTTCACTGCAGATGTCTTTGAGTCCCTACAGTGACATTCATGACTGTTTAATAGCACCCTAAATCATACCCAAACACCAACCCATTTATCTGACAAGCCATATCAATGTGGAACAGCACCTGGCAATTGCAAAAACAAGCTCCAGGTTTTATGGTGATGCTTGACATGTCACTGAGCTATAACACAATCATGGGAACTAAGGAAATGTAACTAATGAACAGCAACAATGAGAACAGACCAAGGAAGAAAGTTTTTAGCTCAGCCAAATAAACACTCAAGATATAACAACAACGTAATCAACTTTCCTCTCATTATTAAAGCTTTTAGAAAAATGGAAGTGCATATATCGCTAAGCAATAAAGAAAAAAAAAGCCAATTTAAAGAGAATTGCCTTGAGTAAAATTGGCGCTTGGGAATCAAGCCTACAGTTTGTGTGCATAAATACTAAACTGGAGAAGTTAAGTAATATATTCAAATATTCATAATAAAATTTGAAAACACACAAACATACATTCACATTATTTTCTTATTTCCGAAAGAGGTGTTTCATTCAAGCACTGATGTCTGGTCTGGTCACATGTCTACATGTGACCTAATGGCCTTAGCCTATTTTTTTCCCCTCTGTACTTTACTGCTTGATGTGTTGCCTGTTCCAGTGGCAAGGAAAGTAGCTATAAATCCTATTATATAAGGCACTATGGCCATTGTGAATATATAACCCGCAAAGTAATCAATACTCATCTAGGTTCAAAGTGTATTAATCTACAGGAGCTGTCGACTGTGACTTCCATTGCAAGGCGTTCTGATCATTTTTTACTCCAGAAGAATCATAAATTCTTCCTTTAAAGGTGAAAGGATGACTGATCAGTAAGACATTAGTATGTTTTAAATGTTGCCTGAGTGGTCTGGACTGAGTATATTCTTTAAGGAAGGTTTCGGGTCCTGTGCTGGAGCTGCTGCCCCCGCAACCCAACCCAAGATAATCGGTTGAAGATGAATGGATGGATGGATGGACGGACAGACATTCTCTCAGTCTAGTCAAAAATAAGGTTCACTGTACATTTGATGAGCGTATAGTGTTTCTGTTAAATTGAATCTCAAATGCGTGTTATTAGTTTACACACATTTATTCTTCAAGTGCACTTCGAATATCCCCCGGACATGTCTATCTAACATTTACTTGGTTCGCCAGCTTTCTCTTGACTGTTTTAGCTTGTTGATTCACTTTCAGTGCAGTAAATGTTATTTACCTTGTAAATGCCATGTCCTTGTTTTTGTAATAAATGGTCATAAAAATATATATATATATATATATATATATATATATATATACATATATATACATACATATATATATATATATATGTTTTTATGACCATTTTTATGACCATTTATTACAAAAACAAGGACATGGCATTTACAAGGTAAATAACATTTACTGCACTGAAAGTGAATCAACAAGCTAAAACAGTATGTGTATATGTGTATATATATATATACATATATACATACACACACTAGTGGTGGGCATAGATTATTTTTTTTAATCTAGATTAATCTAGATTAATCTTGAAATTAATCTTGAAATTAATCTAGATTAAAATGGCTCATTTGAATTCTGCCGAAGGCATTTAAAATATGTGTGCGCATTAGACCAGGGGCTCATCTCCTGTTTCCAAAATGCATCACAAACTGCTTGAGAAAGCTGTTCTACTATGATAATTGGTGATAAAAATAAATCATGTTCAATAAGATGTACTTGTGTATAGCGTGTGATGTGCTTTGCGTTTAGGTGGTAGGCTATTTGAGACAGGAAGAACTCCTACAGTAAACTAATTCCGCATTGCACAAGGTGCAAACCTGTTGTGCCGAGTTTTGCCTGCCTGCCGAGAATTGCATGCACCTCCAAATAATGCTTTTAAATGCTGTAAAATTCTTTGTGGACTTCATCAATGGTGATAAATTGATTTGAAGTATATATTTTATGAACGTTTAGAGTCTTTAATATTTTAATACACTTAAGCTAGAAGGACCATTCCTTGACATTCAGTACATATATGTGGTGATAAAGCTGTTTGATCAATGAGCACAGCAAAGTGTCTGAGAAGGACCTAAAGAGGTGGATGCATAATTCGGCAGATCAGATTTTGTAGGCTCCCTGCCGAGATTTGCATCCACCTCTTTTCTCAGCATAGATGACCGTTAGCACCCGCGAGGTGCATGCGATTCTTGGCAGGCAGGCAGAATTCAGCACAACACCGGCGGCTTCAGAAATGTTCGTACACAAAGTGCTGTCCAACAGCTGTCTGTGGACGTGTTGCTACAGTTAGTGTGAGTAAATACCGCACAATGCGTTTTTTAATCAACCGACGTATCAATAACTAACCTGGCTAGTTGTAAACAAACAGCTGGCCGAGCGAGGTTGTAACTGTAACGCCGTCAACTCGGGTGTGACGTCATTCCCAGCTCCGACCTCCGAGGTAAATGGAACGCAGCAACAGCTGCATCCATGTTAGCACGTCACGTTTGATGTGGTAATTTCACAGTAGGCAAACACACAGGTTCCCCTACAGTGCAATTCGGCTAGGTATACATCTGCGCTAAGATATCAAGGTGAAAGTCATCATAGCTTGCGTAGTATAGACCCAGCTCCCAACCCAACTTTGAGAATAGATTAACGGCGATAATTTTTTTATCGCCCGATAAGAGTCTCACGTTAACGCAGCACGTTAACGCCGATAACGGCCCACCACTAACATATACATATATATATAAAAGGGAATACATATATGTATTCCCTTTTTTGCTGCCTATAAGACTGATCCTGCGTTCATGCCAACTACAATGTTTCATGGAAAAGTTCTTAGTCAGTCCTTCAATCTAAATGTCAAACAACTTTTCACTATTTAAAAGTCACCAGGTATAAACACTCTTTTTCAAGACAGATCTGTGAACAACAAAAATATAGACTCAGAAGATCCTACGAATGAGAGGCAACAAAATCCCATTCACACTCACACTCAACCTTTGTTCTGCGTATATCTCCCATCTGTACCCATAAATCTTTGGGTTTTTGTACCTTTTGGTTTTGGGGAGGCCCAGGTGACGATGCGCCGCACCAGGCAGCAGTTGAGCAGGACTTTCTTGGAGAAGCCGTGGTCTTTACGGATATGCTGCAGGTCCTCCCTCCACTGGGTCCTCTTGGTTGGCGTACACATGGCTGTAATGTCTCTATTTTGAAATATAGTGTGGCATTATTTACTTACCTAAATACATTATACACAGATACGGGCCTAATCATTTGGGTACCAAAGGAGGAGTTTACAATAAATATAATTTCATATTGTAACACAGAGGTGAATATTATTAGCCTCATAATTCAAATGAGGACCCCTTAACAGCCTCTGGTAAACATTCAAATCCAAATAGCTACAGCCAGTGCAGCATGAGAAACTAACTGCCAAAAGTTCTGCAAAACTCCTGAGAATATATGCTAATTCGGGATGTGTTTTTGCCCCCAGTTATTCGTGGCCATAATGAAATGCAAGACATTTCAGCGTGCCCTTTTGGAACCGGAAAATACTTGTCTCATGTGTCCTGAGCTGTTGTCTTAAGAAGCCAAGTTATTCTTTCAGCTGTTCTAGGACCAGTGATGGTAAAAGTAAATACAGCAAGCAGATCTTAATGCAGACTGAAAGGCAAGGACCCTTTGCCTACAATTTGCTTGCAAACAACCCGATTGCCTCCAGATAACAGAGTCAAACAAACAAGATTTTTTGACACAATGAAATTAATCATTCAGTGACACCCTACCTCATTCAGTACTATGATTACAATCACCCTGGAGGTCCCATTTCAAAAGCAGAAGTGTCAGACATCAACAAATCATGCAGCGGCTTTGACTGGACGGTTTGCACTCAGGATCGCAAATTTGTATCCTTCAATGCACAGAAACGGAGGTTCAGAGCGAGGACTAACTGCTATTAATTGTCCACTCTGAGCATCAGCTTACCTTGAAGGCTAAAACACGATGTGCTCTCTGCTTCCTCAGTCTGCAAGTGATCCTCAGGTTTTACACAAGCACTTTCCCTTTCCTGAGCTGATCAACAGAGTGTGAAAGGGGGTGGGAGGAGGAGGAGGAGAGCGAGGACCGCTCTGTGAAGCAGAAAGAGTGAATGACTGAGCGAGAGAGAGAGAGAGAGAAGACAATAGTGCTGTTGCTTCAAGTTAGAGGACCATTTGCGTGCTTTTATTCAAGTATTGGAGGAAGAAGGGTGTCAAAGATCCTCTTGGCTCTGCATTCACAGTGGTCCCCTTCGATCCTGATCAGTATCATAATCTAAAGTTTATACTTTATCAGCATCTTCAAGGGGTTGTAAAACCTCTCCGTAAGAAAAGGGCTGGGTATTAAACCTCAATGCAGTGGTACCTACTAAAACGTGTCCTTCCCATCATGTATGAATGTCAAATAAACAAATAGAAGTGTCATTAGTTTCATATGTATCGGACAAGTCTTAATTTTTACATGGCAATCCATCCAATATTTGCTGAGATACTTCAATTGAAATCACCAGTGTGAGCCTGATGATAGAGGAGATATTTGGTGCCAATATAAACTTGTTGGTGTTAAGATATTATAGGCTTAATCCTCTGGGGTTCCTGAATGTCTGTACAGAAATGCATGGACACAAAGACAAAGTTCTTCCAAAAAGCAGCAACAGGTTCTAGGACGGCAGCCATTAGAAAGGGCAACAGATGTGTTAAACATACATATAAACATATGAGCATGCATAAACTCTGCTGGGATGTCTGTGAATGAGAAATGTCCTTCGCACCTCCAGGAGCACTGTCCTGTACCAGACCCTGCCTTCTGATCTTGAGTTGTCTTTATTGTTTTAATTAACAAGCCAGCTATTAATGTCATATATTTTATGATTTAAAAAATCATGTGGCAGATCAGTCTAACTGGAAAGCACAGGCATATTTTGCACCCCTTTGAAAACTGTATTTAGATACAGATGATGCATACCACTGCATCGACTTTACAACCCAGAATTTATCACCATAGTGTTGCAGAATATGTTGGCAGTGGAATTTTTGTCAACATTACTCAAAGCAATCATTTTCTTTAGGTTACCACACACATTAAATGTCCTAAATGTATGTTCATAATATGCAAATGTTGTCCCTGGTCATCGGCCAAATGGGCTTAAGCTTACATTTAAATGCACATAGCATTAACTACTGTGCAGTGATAGATGGTAAGGGGAGACAGCAAAGCTACATTTAATTTGCTTCTCCTGAGATGAGCGAGGCATATTTTCTACCTGAGAAGACAAAGGATGGCCGTGGATGGAGAACTGGGAATAGAGCCATCCTTTCCCAGTAGGGAACACACACGCCTGCTTGAAACGGGCAAACGGATCGGTTGCAGTGTTACGGTATGATATGGATTCAGCCAGAGGTATAACCACATCCTGAGGGAGGGGGCTTGAAAGCTCTGATATATTATTTTTATATTCAAGAAGTTGTTGTTGCTCATTGATATTCAAGACCACCTTAGTCAAGTACGTGGAAACTGTGGAAGACTGTGGAATTCTGCAGGTTGAAAAGCAGGTTTCTTTATTTACTGCTATAATCAAAATTTTGATATTAAAAATGTAATAAATTGCTCCATGCATGTGTAGGGGTTCACTCGCTGTAATGAACCCGCAGTGAATTTTCAGCCAACTCTGCAGATGCCCTCATTTTAGCCCACCGTTTCGGTTTCATGACCCACAATTTTTACTGTTTTGGTTTGCTTATTTCTTTCCAATGTTCACTACCAGCTCAGCAGACAGACACACTTAGCAACTAGCAGCTGGAGAGACAGATTTTTTTTTTAATGAGCTGGTGGAGAACATACCCAAGCTAACAGGAGAGTGAATATTAGGGACACACCAATCTGATACCGATATCAGTCTGATACTGACTCAAATAGCTGGATCAAATACCGTTAACAAAGGGGCCGAGCTATTCAATTATGCACGCGCTATGCTATGTTTATATGCAATGTTGTATTTGTTACATTTTGTTTCACAAAATTAGGAAGTAGGGATGAACGATTAATTGCATTTGTGATATTATCGCAATGTAATAAAATGAGATTTTACTAATCGCTAAGGCTGCAATTACACCCTGGTCACATGACGCGAGTCAAGAGTAAAGCAGTCTGCAGACGAAGCATCAATTTCACACGTTACACTGTACCTTGACTTGTTTTTGTACAATGGCCTTAAGCTTGACAGAAGCTGACACTACAGAAAGAAAGTAGCACCTGCCACTGCCTGAAGCAATGTTTAAGGCAGGAATAATTACCTTGCACATACATAAAAGAATGATTTAATTCCTCATTCCTTCCTTATTAATTGTACACTGGTATCGGATCAGTACTTCGCATTGGCCCAATACCAAAAGCTGGTATCAGTACTGGTACTGCTACTGGTATCAGTATCGAGACTGAAAAATTCGGATAGTGCAAACCTAGTGAATATTGACTCCAAATGAATACTTGCTTATGTTACTCTGGACACATAAAACGGTTAACTAACATGTTTGCCATGTCAGCATTATAGGGTGATAACATGTCAGTGCTGTGTTTACAACTTTTTGTGCTGCCTTCAATATTAATGCATAAGCACATAATAAATAATTAGAAGTTGGACAACTTTTACTCACAGCTTAGAGCTACACTGAGCCCTTCCAACTGTAAAGCACTTCCAACTGTGCATAATGCTAAGCATAGCGACTTCGTGGCAGACATCTTTACTTATTCATAGCAGGAAAGGCACAGGCATAACTTTTCTTGGGGGAGAAATTGAGCCTGGTATATCCTAATTATTACACAGCCTCTTGTGTCAGGTAAAGGTACTTGTTAATTTGAAGGTTTTTTGATAACACTCGATAGTCACACATAGTTAAGCATCACACAACTCACATACATGTATACAGAAAACAAATCTGAATGTTGTTGCAGGGTGGAAGGAGTAGTCTTCCCATCCAATCACTTAGTTACGATAATCTGCCCTGCTCAACTCACTCCATGAAAAATTACTGAGATACATCCATATGTATTAGCTGCTGAACGTAGACTTCAAGGTGCTATGTGGTTAGTGTTTACAATTTAGTTTGTGGATCCCATGTACTCTTAAATATTCATTGTTCCTCTAACCAATTATCCTCCAAGCAATTTGGAGCAGTGTATTCTGATATCAATTCAGAGAGCCAGCTAGGGCGACCAGCCGTCCCGAAAAATCAGGGACAGTCCCGAATTACGAGCAGTTGCTCCAACTCCTTTCCAGTTTGTCCTGAAAATTAGACCTAACATTATCTGTACATTGTGTGAACAGCATTGTGAAAGCCACAAAGTAACACTCGTCGTGCTCTTTTCCCCTTTTTGTTTTCTTGTGATTACTGGAATTTACAGTCGCGAGGACAGGGAAAGTGTCGCTTTAGGCAGCCACGGCACGGCGGAGAGATCTGACACGCGCGTTGCACAGACAGATGTGACACTGCACTGATGACATGAATAAAATAAATAAAAAAATTAGCTAAAAGATTATGACTTACCTACATATCTACAGTCGTGTTTTTCCTAATAACAGACAGGGGACTTCATTCGCGTTGTGATTTGAATTTCATGTGTGTTAAGGTTCACTGACACTCGATGTACCCATAGCACCCCGTCCCGAATTTCACCCATTCTCATCTGGTCACCCTAGAGCCAGCTCATGTAGAATTAATTTAAAGTTATATTCTAAGTAGTGTAAGAGTTAATCTTCGGCATCAAGGCTCTGACCTTGTCACTGCCTGAAAACATACACCAAGGTCAACATGAAGGAGACTGGGTAACACAAAATTTCCTCTTCAAAACCTGCAATGAAAAGAGGCTATAATTTATGGGATGGGCACCATACACCGCATGGTCATCCTAGAAAAAACAATAAATCTTCAATAAAAACGTGGCAGTGATAGGCAGATGACAATCAGTCCGAGGTGAGTGCAGCTGACTGTAGCTGCAGTGTAAAGCACAGGACAGGAGCTCAGCATTTATGAGTTCAAATAGTTTTTAGATGCATAGCTACAGAAAATATCAATACACCAGCTATCCTGGATTGAAGAGTTTGCGATAAAATCAAACTGCAGAATACTACAACAACAACTTCTGAATGTCCAACTTCACTCACAGAGTCAAGAGCAAATGATCATCAGGGGAACATAGGTAATAGCCTGAAAACATCGATTCACAGTGGCACAGCAACAACCAAAAGAAAAAATGCTCAGGTCTATACACAGGTAAATTGGAGCAGCAACAATGAAGACATTAGCAGCCAGCATCTATGTACATGTAGGCCCACAGGCAGCCTCACCAAGCTAACGTCCACAAACTAAAGAAAGTCAAAGCATCTACTGGGACGCACATTTAGCACAAGCAGCAAACACTTGGCTGAACAGAGAAGTGATCCCCAAGCATCTCAGCGAGGCTTGGAGAAGTTTGGTACAGTTGTTGTGGTCCCAGGCTGCCAGCAGAGACAGGAAACCTAGCTCCAAGTGGCACTTGAGGCAGCAGCTGCGAGAAGCACGGCACAAAACAGATTCTATTGCTTCTCATATCTGTCCTAAAGTGACTATACAACTGTGTTAGCAGGCAAGCCTGCTTATAAAATGTTGCAGCAGCAGCAGCAGGGTGACAACAGAGATAACAAATGCAAAAACGCAGCAGTATTGACAACTGAATATGAACCTTTAGGTTCTGCTGTTAGCGTGCGTGCTGATAACTTGCACACCTAAATCTTAATTGTTTCTCTATTAAAAACATCTATTGATTAAGTCAGAAGCAGTTTGCTGATATGCTTTGTGAAATCAGATAAAAGCCCTCAGTTCTATTCTCAGGGAAGAAATAGTTGAGATCAACGTTGCTTTGGCCTGGACAGCTGCTGTGCATGAGGAAAGGAATATATTAAAACAAATGCTGCGAAAGACTGAAGCTCCGCACAGAAAAAAAGTTCACCTTTTACTGAATAATTGAGAGCATTATCATGTCATTTCTATCTTACCGGAGGTCATTTCTGAGTAGAGTGTCCCTGGCCTAGGTCTAATTTTATGAGGATTTACATCCTCAGTTGTGCTTTTACATTAAAGTGAGCCGCCCTTTCAAAGCAGCAAACACATTAACTAATTGACATCCCAAAAGTTGTTTTACTGGATTTCAAGTTCTGCTGCAAGCAATGTTTCTGTGGCTATACAATACAATTGGATTAAAGGTTAATTCCGCTGGATATTATATTCTTAATTTTGCTAAATTGCTGGCTTATTTACAACTACAGTTACATTAATCAAATAATCAATTAGTTGTCGTCTATTAAACAAATAGAGCCAACTATTTGGATGATCGATTAATTGGTTTGAGAAAAAATTATTTGATTCCAGAATCAAGTTGTCTTAAACTCAAATGACCTTTCAAGATTAGCTTGTTTGAAAGAAGTCTCTGCCATTTAAAACAACATGATGCTATGATTTCTGCATCAACACTTTAACGAATGAACTAATTAACAGAGGTTCAACGCAGACAGATTCAGAACCAGTCAAACACCAGTGTACCTGTCAGAAATGTGACTCGCCTTTATTGTCTCAGTGTTGCAGCTGATTTTGGAAAAGCTTAAGGAATATTACCAACCCTACTTTCTCAGTATAAAATGATGGAAGACGCACATTCAGGACAACAGGCTCATTTGAACGAAGCCCTGCATTTCCATAAAACCTTGCAAGGATAATGCAGTAGCCCATTACAGAAGCCATTAACCGTGGACAAAGTTGCCGCCCAGCAGCATCAGCAGCACAACATGAATTTAGCTTTATTTCCTGAATGTTCTCCAGCACATTAGTAAATAGAGCTCACTATTTGCCTTTACAACTCAAGTGTAATGTTAACCCTTAGGGATGGGGCATCTCAGCAGAGCCTCTTTTATGTGAAATCTTTTGGATATTAAAGCACCAACATAGGCCCAACATGTAATCATTGTAGGAGGTTATCAAGGGAAAGTTAAAAATCAAGGGAGGCTACTTCAAGACATCTCAAACTGAACTGAAGAAGCCTCTGGGATGAGAGGCGAAACGCCCAGTTGCCCTTGATTTTATCCTTCCTTGTATAAATCTGACCTGGATGGATGAGAATCTGCACAGACATTGTAAGAGGTTTCAAAGAAATCTATTTCACATGGGAAGTTTTAATTCCTGTGTGTATAATATGAAGATGAAAGAAGCGGATTGAAGCTAGAAAGAAACCAAATCTGACTACTTCCCTTACTTGATATTCAGTGTCTAGATAGAAGGAAAACCTTTCGTGTTTGTGTATTTATTATGTATATATATATATTAGTTATTATAGTTATTTTTGGTTTTTGCCTTGATGCTCAAATATTTGTCACAGTATACTCCTACACATTTATTGTTGATACTGTATTGTCTAAAAGTAAAGTCCTATTAAACAAAGAAGGGAAACATTACATTTTAGGATTTCTAAAGTTTTTTGAATATTGCCTCATCCCAGCGATCCCACTGAAACTTTAAACACACACACTACAGCCACTGCAGAACCCTGTCAAAGATGCCGTGACAAGTTGGAGCCATAAATGTGTGCTCATTATTCTCTGTTGCAATAGCTTGAAATTAAAGGCTGCTGTCGATGTCATCTTTCCTTCCTAGATCCAATGTCATGGTGGTCAGAAACCCTGCGGCTGAGTGTTAGCAGGTCAGTTGGTAGTCACGGAAGAGCCAGACAGAAAACCATAGAGAAAACGCGCAGGGTTGTGCATCTAGGCTGGCTGTCTCTCTGCCTGCCTCCAACACACACACACACACTTTCCCTTCCAAATTTCTCACACACCCACTGTGACCTTGTCCTCCAAAGTGGCGGCTAAAATTATCAGAATGCATGAAGGGACATGGCCCTGTGGATTAAATAAACTGCAATGCAGTATTTAAAGAAGGTAAAGTCACCCTATGGTGCATCAGCACATCACGGATTTATTTTCTTTCTCGTATTGAAACACGAGAGCTCCATAATGGCATCCTTGCGGAAACAGCGGTTGCTCACTCATGTACTTAAGTTGACCTGGAATCGATACAACCACCTCTTGAACCATTGCCGAGTAATCTGATAGCAGGGAGAACATGCCAGCCACAAGAAGGCCAGGATCAGATTTTACAGAAGAAAAGGTGTCTATGACGTCTTTATATAACCTTGCACTTGTTACAAGAGGAATCTACTTTCCTAATCTGGTCGAACGTACAGTACTAAGGGGTCCTGCAGCCCCAGAATGCAACTGGTTTATTCAAATTACAAATATCAACAGCTTAAGTTGCAAATGCTAATCAAAAGGTCACGCAAGTTAATGAAAAACAGGGCTGTGATATCCACCTAACAATCTTGCTCATACAATTATGTGTCAATGAAAGCATTTGTTCATTTTCGCGCTTCAATTATGCACCAGTATTAATTACTGCAGGAATAAGGGTTCAGCACATTTAAATGGGAAAGTGACGAAGCTCTTGGGAGAAGGCAACTCAGCATAATGAAAATGAACAGTGTGGACAGTCCATCAGTTCACATTTGCCCGATCTCCCTCAAGCAGTTCAGCACACAGCACATACTGCTAAGACTACGTTGTATACATGTAGGGACACTAGTGCACGTGATTGAATATGCACACTTTCACATCCCAACACAAACCCACACACACAAGTCTCCAGAGACACGTGCGTCGAACCTTTTACTACTTCCCTGCCCTCTGTGGGTGCGTATCGTTTTCTGAGTCACTGTGTTGGAATGCCTCCATAAATTATTCAGCCGCAGCGCCTGCTATCTGAAGATAACAGTGGCTCTTTATCGGTCAGCGTGTACCAAAGACACTGCGCTGGTGACTATACAAGCACCTGGGGGGATTTGGGGCACCTTCTGTGTAAGGATGCATGTCATTGTGGCAGTGAAGCATACAAAAAGAATACGGCCTATCTGCAGGTTTATGTTATAATGTCACTCTCTGTTTCTCTGGGGACACGCATGTTTTCAGCTCATCAACAAAAGGGCAATGTTTTATGCCACTGCGTAACTAATGGGGACCAAAGATCAGGAAAGTTATCTGTCATCTATAGGCTTTCCTTGCATTACTACAGAGGCAGTTTCTCCAAGAACAAAAAAGTAATCTACTCACTGTAAAACAACCCAAAATAAATCATGGGAATCACTAAATATAAGCCATGCATTTTGTTGTTTAATCTAAACTTCCAACAATCAATCACTTTTCGCAGGTTCTTTATACCGTCTCAGACTCAGTTGATCAAATACCTGGTCTGCACTGCAAAAATGTGTTCAATCGAAAAGAAAAAGCAGCCAGGGCTGAAAAGATTAGGTTAGTTGATTATTCTATTATACAATAAACAACAATCATCCATTAAGCATCCATTAGGAATATTAAGTCATTTTTGAAGAAAAATGCAAAAAAAAAAATTCACTGTTTCCAGCTTCTAAATTGTTGAATACTTAGTGTTTTTCTCCATCGTCTACGATAATAAATTGCATAAATTTGGATTTTGGACAGTAGGTTTGACTAAACAAGCAATGTAAATATGTGAACTTGGGCTCTGAGAAACTGTGGTGGGCATTTTTTCACTATTTTCTCAGATAAAAAGATTAACAGAGACACATCATTGACAGATTAACGGATAATGAGAAAAAGCAGCTGCATCATAACCGACGACATCATCCTAATCTGGTCTATGTCTTTCCAAGTACATTTGCAAGTTAATAACATCACTTTCTTACATGTCTGGCAACATATAGTGATCTTGACACACTATATATTAGGCTATAACAGGCAAAAAGGTGTACTGAGGCACTCTCTTACAATGTCAACACGAATAAAATGAGCAAATAAAATCACACAATAAACAGTGTTAGGACATCTGTCCACTGTATGGTTGTAGCTAAACAATTGGAGGAAAACTATGTGACACCATTTTCCCTGTATAACCACTTGGTGTCAGCCTTGCACATGGCTTGGATGCCAGTTGTAGCACAATGTAGACACATTCGTTCTATGATTTTCAAGGTTGAACATTAGTTGACACAACATTACCAAACATCTACTGATAATTACATAAGCCACTGTAGATAAGTCTTTTGACAGTCACGGTTATTCTATGCAAACTGCTGTTGTATTTCCAGTCTATTTTCAGGTCTCCCCTAACGAACAAGGTGGACTGAGGCCAGCATATGGCTCATGTCTGTATACTTTCCATGTCATAATCTCCCATCGGAATGAGAGACGTGTTTAGGATTTCATAGTCTATATTAAGTGCTGGCAGTACCCTGTAGGACACAGACTTTTGGAGGGATTTTTGAGCCCCCCCCCCCCATTGGGAAGAGACGAAAGACAGACGGACCCTCCAGTTGGCCACTCGTGCCAGGCCTGCCTCCACATATGGCCTGTATGATGTTCAGCTCTGACACCATTTCATCAAGGACCCCTTGGAAAGACTCATCCTACTAGACATACGGCTGATTCTTTAATGTTAGTTCCATAATTTTTTTTTTTCCATAGGCACAGTGGAGAGTGATGTTGGGGGAGTGAGATGTGACAGTGTTCACAAGTTAGATCAGATCTCAAAAGTACATAGTACTGCACTGTTTATGATTATTTGTGGAACTAATGATTCCTGATTTGTGCAGGTGGGGTGGGATTTAAAGTCCCAGGATATATTATCTCAAAGAAGCAAATGAGCCAAAAGATGAAAAGCAAAATAAGAGCAAAACTCAATAAGTGGATCTGAATGCCAAGTTGCCAACAGAACAGAGTCCAGTGGGAAAACAGTAGCAGCAGGACCCATACAGTATAATAAGGACACACACACACACACACACACACACACTAAACAGTTATATATATATATTATAAAGTGATAATACACACACAAAAAAGAACACACAGTGTACTCTTCTGAGAAGCACTGAAACAACGAGTCTGTAGGAGTTCAGTGTTTTGCTAAAGGACAGTTTTAAAGCAGTGACAACACTCTCCTTGTGGCAACCATCGTTCTTGTTTCACGCAACATGACTGGATGTAGCTTTTTTAATTTTTTCCAACGTAATATCTGACTCTGCCCCTTTCAGCCACAAAGTCTTAAACAAGCTTGCATCTTTGAGGCTTTTATGGTTGCACTTTTGAGAGTTTGTTGAAGCGATGAGCTCTTCAACTCTCTTTGGTATGACGGTGTGTGTGTGGAGGAGGTGCTGAGCCCCGCCCTCAGTGAAACACAGAGAGCAGAGGACAGAAACAGCATCCTCTGCTCTCTAAATCTCTAAATCACACCAACACATATTTATTCATTTGTTTGGCTCAAGTGCTGAGTGTGGATTTTCATAAATTCCACAATATTCCGCATTTTACAGTTGTCAAATTCTGCGGTGCTGTCTTTGTATTCTCCATCATGGAAAACATCGTAGGGCCCTAGGCTATTTATCCTCAATATGACCTTGGCACAAACAAAGAAAGACACGTTTGCAAACTGAGGCCAAGCGCTGCCACCCACTTGGCATCGGCTGTTTGGCATGCCATCCAAGGAAGTCAAATGGACGGAATCTGCGGCATAAACAAGCCTGCAGGTGGAAATCTAACCATGAAAGATGGTCCACTTGTTTATAAGCCTTCAGCAATCACAAACAAGCCCCTTATGTTCTGCTGTCCCTACAGCTACAGCTACGGTGCTTTGACCCTCCTTCCACGAGCTTCCCTTCTCCATCCCAATCAGTCCATCACTGTCTTACTCTGCCTCTCGCCCCTCTGTCCCCTGTATCCTCGCCTTCCCTATATTCCTTCCACTTCTCCTTCCCTCCTTCTTCTCTGGCCTGAGTCCCAAGGCAGATGGTCCATGCAAGCGGATGCTCCCCACCCAGTCTCTCAAAAAGAAAAACAAAGGCTGGATCCAAAACAAACAAAATCTGGAGGGTGCCCGAGAGACAAGTGGGGAAGTTCATGGTTTGATTAATCCTGGATTTGACAGGTAGAGAAGCACACAGGTGGTCACCAAAAAAATAAAAAAATCCACCAACGACAAAGACTTCTTTCTGCGTCCCATGTTGACACTAAGGAGTACATTTAACTTCACAGCAGTTGGTATGCCATTGAGACCATCTGATTGTGTTTAATAAGTCAAACTGTCCAATTTTGAATCTATTTATAAAGTGAATGTAAAACTCGGCAAACAGATCCCAAAAATCTGTTATCCTCGCTCATTTCTTCATTATAATCTCTTCATCAAGAGGTCTAAAGCAAGACTTGGAAGTCACAATTACTTCAGTAATTTTCACAATTAAAATGAAAACAACCACACCTGAACATGATGTCAAGTTGGAGTTTCTGAAGCTGCAACTTGCTAAAAATTGCCAGTCCTTAAAAACAATATGTGGTCTGAGCCTCAAGTTAAATGAGTTTATGAGAATAATTTTTCCTTCCCATCAGGCGGACTGTAATTTATTCTAATGACAAATCAAACAGCACATCTTTTCCAATAACAAAGACAGAAAAACCTTCGTATTGCGTTCCTGTGCTGCGTACTGTCAAAATATTCCTCTGAAAAGCTAAAACACACCGTTCTGCTGTCTGACAGATTTGGAGCAGTTTCAGATCACAGCTTCACTGCCATCTGAGAACTCTTGGCTGACAGATGCTAAGAAAACGCACACACACAAACACACATACACACACACAGCATGTGGTCAGTCCCATCGCCATAAAAGCTCAAAGCTGACATCTCTGAGCAGACAAAGTACACTATGGTTCCTTCCTTGCCACTACAAAAGAAATACATGGCTTTTAGCACAAAGACTGCACATCTTTCAGTGACAATCTCAACTGAAACATCCCACACGAAAATAACTATCTTATATATTCTGTACATTATGATTAACTATATTTTTTAACCATACATAAGATGAGCTTCATCTGGGTACAACTATGTCACCAAAGCTACATTCAATAAAGAAAGTGGCTGTTTTTGTCAGAGCGTGCTGCAGTCACAATCAAACTCTGTGTACTGCGTCCAGAACTGACTAAGTGATAACACTAACAAATGCTGCAGCTGGGTTCATATCATAAATAAGCACATAAGCCATTAGCTCAAACATTAAATACTACTAGTAGGCTACTGATGCCCTCAATTAGGGCTGGGCGATATGGCCAAAAACGTTATCACTATAAAAACATTTCATATTATTTGATATCGATTATTAACACGATAAATGTCATATCGTTATTTCTTTCAAATTTAAAGGCTGATTTTTGCTCCTGACTGAAAATTGCAGAAACCAGATGCTTAATTATGTGGTTCAACTTTTGTTTATGGTCAGAATGGGTCAAACACTTGATGCAAAACAGTGTATCATTTAACAAATCTGAGGAAGAACATTCATAACTAGTTAAAAAAAATTAACAAATATGTATAATATAATCTTTTTTCAGTCCCTTTTCCTCAACAAAATAAATATTTTAACAGACAATTAAGTGTTAATTTGTTTGTGATTCAAATTAATTAAACCATATATTTATTGATATATTGAACATTTATTATATTGATATAGAGGAAAATTATATTGCAATAATTATCATTATTGTTTTATTGCCCAGCCCTACCTTTAATAGTGATTTGTTCAGAATGGTCTGTTTGTTCACAGTGTGATTTGTTAAGTCTGTGACTGACTTTCTCGACCTGTAACTTTCCACTTTATGCTTGCACTTGTGCCCACTGGTATACTAACACTGCATATATTGTGGTTTTCCTCTTGACTGACAGTCATCAGCAAACTTTTTAGTTTATTAACTTGTTCTGTTGGAAAGTATTATGCGTGTTGTGGGCAAACATAAGCCTAAGTAATTAAATGTAAATCAGAGTGGAGGTGGGATGGCGCAATGGTTAAGACGCCTGCCTTTGGTGTGAGAGACCCGGGTTCAATCCCCAGTGTGTCCCTGAGCAAGACACTTAACCCCTACTTGCTCCAGAGGCGTGCGACCTCTGACATAATTAGCAATTGTAAGTCGCTTTGGATAAAAGCGTCAGCTAAATGAATAAATGTAAATGAAGAATTGATTCAACAGCTATGAGGTAATACCTCGTGGTATATTTTTACTGTTTGTTTTATTAGCCAGTGTTGTTTTGCACTATTCAAGGTGCTGGATACACAACATGAGGCATAATTAGCTATGATAATTCATACTGACACAAAGGAAAAGAGGACATACGTCACCAAAATCCCACAACGGACACAGCCTGTTCAAAAAACGGAGCTAGCCGTGGTGCTGAAAGTGGCTCATTCGGAACAATCAACCTTGCGGGGCTTCGTTTTAGAGTTTGCCTTTCTGAAACTCGGGGATAGGGTACTTAAGGAGAGAAATGTCTAGGGGAGCCTTTGGCGGGCACTGACAGAAGTTGTAATGATGATCTGAGAGAGCTCCAAGGCACTGATGCAGAGAACCACTGCACCAAGGAAGCAGCTCCTGGGAGGATCATCATGGCTGGGTGGCTGTAGCATTTTTTTTGGGCGATCGTTACGTTTTAAGATTTCCCTGGGGACCGTGTGGTACCCTGCTGGGGACAAAGCGGTGGGGGGCTTTTGAGGGTGAGGAGAGAGAAAAAAAACATAGGGAAAAGCATATTGAAGAAAGAAATATTGAATTACATAATATTGGTTCACTATACAAGACTCAGTGGTTAATTAGAAATATATGCTAGAGGAAAATGCCATGCATATCTCTGCCCCCCAGGACTGACCCTCTATAGACCAACTGAGATTTAAGCCACCTGACAGCCAGCAATCAATATCTTTTCAATAATATAACACCTGGAGTGTCATACTCTAATACTTCTAAGATAACTGAGACTGTAACAATCAGATGTCTTCACCACAAATAATGACAGATTCTGGTCAAAAACTGAACAGCATATCCTCTGTGTCCATTTCCATGATCTGCATTATTCAGTCCCTTTAGAAACATTTGTCAAAGTCAGCATGTCCTCATTAGTTGACATGTATTTGACCATTTAATAGCAGTTATTTTAGCAGTTGCATACATCCAGGGGTAAGGGCAATTAAAGGGAAATCAAAATTCCAGACATAACTGAATAAAACATTTGCTAAAGAAGAATTAGGTTGGAGAGAAATACCTCTCAACGGCTCAAATTCGTGTCAAACCTTGAAGGTATGACTCATACCCTTAACAAAGCATAATTAGAAGTCAATTAGGTGTGCAAACAAATATTAACCTGGGCCAAGAATGATGAGCAGTTAACTGCTCTTCTGACTCTGAGAGAGGCAGCGAGGAGCCTGAGGGGAAACCTATGGACTATAACTGAGTGATCATTACTCTGGATGCCGGCCAAGTACTGTGTAGGTGGGAACCCAGGAGAGGATTTACAACTGAATCCATTATGGCCGATGTTTAACTTATACCCCTGTACCAATGTACTCAAATTCAATTATCATAAGTTGAGTGTATGCAAAGTTTAGGCTTTAGTGGCAGACAAAATGAAAAAATAACTGTCTTCATTGCAACGGTGATTTCTTAACCTTACCAACCAAAACTAAAACTTTAACGCCCTGTAGGTAAATATATTCAGCAGTAATGTTAATAGCAAAAATGAAGAACAACAATTGCTGCCTAGTTGAATTTCTGACAAATTGACCAAAAGTCGTCCATACAAAGACCATCAACCAAACATTTTCCTTTCAAGAGAAGGCAAAAGTCCAGAAATGACCTTGCAGTGACAAAAAAAATTGCAAAATGCAAAAGCATGCAAGATAACCTTCAGAATGAAATTACGCTAAACTCCATTCAAATTAGATCAATTTAATGTTGCCTTTCAAAAAATACGTATATAACTGCGAATAGACTAAAGTTACATAACCTAACGTCACCTAAGTTATTATTAACGGATACTGTCGACAAGAAAATAAGCGTAATGGTCATCAACAAAATTAAACTGCTAACTTAGCTACCGACTAACATTGACTAAAGACAGTCTGAAGACCATGTGAAATAAGCTAATGTTAGCTTTAACAGCTTAAAAAGTTGGCAATGTATCAAATTGTGTTTGTTGTTGCATTAATTACAAGCCAAATCAAGGAGTTGTTCTATAACGTTAATTAAGCAAAATTGACGTTATACTGTACAAGGTGTATTCCTTTTTGCATATTTCTGACCTATAAGCAAGGCAATATTAAATTGTACTTCTTATGCTTGGAGTTTTGCCAGACGTTTTCTCACATGCACGACCGAACTGGCAGACGCTAAAACATGCCACCACTTTTCCTACCAGGTGAAGACAGATCAGCGTCCACGCGGGCAGAAATGGTCTCCACTCTCTTTGCGTCCATAGCTTTTCTCTTTTTCCGTAGGTGGACTTTTTTTAGTCAAAAGACCCTCGTTTCAGTCGCAGGGGCTGACTTGTGAGCGGCTGGTACTAGTTGCTGCTGACTGAACTCCTAAGTTTCGCAGCGAGTGATCGAGAACCCTTGAACGCTGTTCGTGCACGCGGCTCTCGGCGGCGGCGCGCATTAGTAGGTGAGTGTCGGCAGTGCTGATGGTGTGTCTGTGTGGTCTCGGTGTGTGTAATTACATAAAAATGCCTTCGGTTGTTAATGTGTCATGATATGCATTGCTGAAACGATTAGTTAATTCATTGGTTTATTGACACAATTTAGATAAGTAATCTATAGTTTTTCATATTAATATATTGAGGAAAAATGCCAAATATCCTATTTGCTGTTTCCAACAAATCGAATGTGAAGATCTGTTTCATAATTAAAAATGTTATATCCTTGGGTTCTGGACGGTTGTCAATCAACACAACAAGCAATTCAAGACTATGGGAAATTGGGCATAGGGAAATCAATCTAAAAATAAATAAATAATCAGCAGAATAAATAAAAGTGAAAATAGTCATTAGTTGTGGCAGATTTTATAGGATCTAAAGAGCCACTATAGATTCCATGTGCACATAGATCTTTCTCTGTATATGTTTGTGTACTTTTAGTCTAGGGCTTGTTTTTTATGTTTGCCATCCCCAGAGGTAGGCTACAACCGGTTTCAACGTGACAATGCTGCCATTCACCAAACCAATGAAGTCATTGTCCAAGTAGGGGTAGAAGAACTTGATTGATACATAGAGCAAAGAGCCTTGACCTCACCCCCGTCTAACATACTTAGGTTGACTTGGGACGCTGACTGCAAGCCAGGTCTTATCACCAATGGTGGCCAACCTCTTGTGGCTTAATGGGAGCAAATGCTTTCAGAAATCCTGCATAATTGAGCAAATACATATGGGTATAATGTTCTGGTGTCCACATACTTTTGTCCACACACATTTTCATACCAGATGGTCAATTCATTGTCCCTTAGCATCCCAGAACCGCGGCCTACACATGCAGCAATTCCAGGCTCACAATGAAACATTTCCATCCACTGGCAACTGAATTTATGGTATCTAGTTTGGTTTGTCCAGCATGTAAAAGGCTGCATTAAACTTTTAAGTTGTGGTTCATGAAGTGTGGTTCAGGGACCACCAGAGGTCTTTAACCATGTTTTCATTAAACATCTCTCTTTCCCATGAACAGTTTAGACAGTTACATAATTCTGCAGCGAGTCATTACACTTTGGGATGATGCCTGATCAAATGGGTGTCTGCAGACAAATACACGCAGCACTTGATAAAAATTACATACATACATACATCTCTCCTTTTTATTTTTCACTATCTTGCACACAAATAAACAATATAGACAATATATCATCTGTTGGACAGAGCAGCATGTCTGGAAACAGAAAGAAATCAAGTGGAGGTTCCACACGTAGGCTACTGTAACTACATGATAAAACAAGAACGCTCTAGAGGACAATAAAGCCCATAATCAAAAGATAAACCCAGAATAAATCAGACTTCCTCTTAGCAAACCAAGACAACTGTCATTTTGAAGAGAACATTTTTGTTCTTCTGCTTCACTGCAGTAAAGAAGGAGAGTTTGGAAAGGATTGCTTAACTGTCTCCCAAGAATACCACAAAGGATACAGTTTTCTGTCTCACTGTAAAACACCCACTCAGTTCACCTAAACGCCACAGACAGCTTCAGACGAATAGTGACACAGCCGGCTGTTTGTTTTAGCTGGTATTATCGGAAATTGCTGACACTTCTCAAAACCAGGAGCTTCTCCCTTAAACGATTTTGATGTGTGTATTAGAGCAAGTAGCCACTTTTATACCAAAGTGTAATGAATATTTTTAGACATATTTATTTATGGGATGTACAGTACATGTATCCTATGCAGCTGATTTCAGCAGATTTATGATGATAAAAAAAGATATCCTGGAGCGTTATGAACTGTCACAGATTCATCAAGACAGATGTCGGTCAAGGTGAAAGGTGCATATAAACTGCAGTTTGCCTGATGTTTGATGTACTGTACACCCTGTGAGCATCTTTCTCTTCAGAATGTTAATTCAAAATTCTCAAAACATCAAACTCTAGCTTTAAATCTAAAATGAATTGATTTTGTATGTAGTTTGGCCAAAATAATATTAAATCTTTTTTAGGATTTGTTGTTAAGGTGTGTTTGTGGATCATTTTGGCATCAACAAAAGAGCACAAAATAACCTCTTTAACACAAATACAGTACCTCACAAAAGTGAGTACACTACTCACATTTTTGTAAATATTTGATTATATCTTTTCATGTGACAACACTGAAGAAATAACACTTTGCTGTAGTGTAAAGTAGTGAGTGTACAGCTTGTGTAATAGTGTAAATTTGCTGTCCCCTCAAAATAACACATCACACAGCCACATGTCTAAACTACTGGCAACAAAGAGAGTGCACCCCTAAGTGAAAATGTCCAAATTGGGCCCAATTAGCCATTTCCCTCCCCGGTGTCATGTGATTCGTTAGTATTAGGTCTAAGGTGTGAATGGGGAGCAGGTGTGTTAAATTTGGTGTTATCATACTGGTCACCGGAAGTTCAACATGGCGCCTCATGGCAAAAAACTCTGGATCTGAAAAAAAGGATTGCTGGTCTACATAAAGATTGCCTAGGCTATAAGAAGATTGAAACTGAGCTGCAGCACAGTGGCCATACAGCGATTCAACAGGACAGGTTCCACTCAGAACAGGCCTCGCCATGGTCAACAAAAAAAGTTGAGTGCGTGTGCTCAGTGTCATATCCAGAAGTTGTCTTTGGGAAAAATATGTATGAGTGCTGCCAGCATTGATGCAGAGGTTGAAGGGGTTGGGGGTCAGCCTGTCAGTGCTCAGACCATATGTCATGGTTTGGGGCTGCATGAGTGCTGCCAGCACTGGGGAGCTACAGTTCATTGAGGGAACCATGAATGCCAACATGTACTGTGACGTACTGAAGCAGAGCATGACCCCCTCCCTCCGGAGTCTGGGCCGCAGGGCAGTATTCCAACGTGATAACGACCCCAAACAGACATCCAAGACGGTTGCAATAATAATGGAAAATAATGGTGACCATGCTCACAAAAGATTGATACCTTGGGCCTAATGTGGATATTTTCACTTCGGGGTGTACTCACCTTTGTTGCCAGCAGTTTAGACATTAATGGCTGTGTGATGTCTTATTTTGAGGGGACATCACATTAACACTGTTATACAAGCTGTACACTCACTACTTTACATTGTAGCAAAGTGTCATTTCTTCAGTGTTGTCACATGAAAAAATATAATCAAATATTTACTAAAATGTGAGGGGTGTACTCACTTTTGAGATAGTGTACGTCAGAGAAAATCTTTTACATCTGTTCAATATTTGCAAACCTCAATCCACAAATGCACCTCGGATGATGATTGATACCGTGTTTGAGGTGGCTATAAATAACAGAGCACCTGGACAGAAAGGTGCAGCCGAAATCTGCTCAGACACACTGGCACAGGTAGATGGATGGCAACGAGAAGGGCATTAATGAGAGCACAGGTCTTCCAACACCTGCGGATGAGAGCTCTGCAGATGGCTTGATTTCATCATTATATGGCAGTGCGTTTGTGTGTGCTTGTGTAACTATGTGAGAAAAAGATGGAAAGTGGCATTAGAGAGTGAACCTCATTTATCCTGATAATTATAGGAATAATTTGAAGAATTGTTTTTCAAATATCATTTTAACAGCAACATATCAGTGTGGGTCCACTGGGAACTTTGATTTTACTCTTGTAGATAACAACATGTAATCAAAGTCCAGGTTGTCTGAATACAAAGTCTCACAAAGGAAAAAATATTTCAATACACGCACACACACTGAAGTGTGTTTCTGATCTAATGATATCAAACCAGTAGCGCCAGATGAGCATCTATTTCTGTCCTCCTCGCTGACGGTGCCCAAAGTTTAATCATGATATATTTTGGTTTGCACAAGGTCTCTGCGCTGTGCTTAATGAGGAGATGGGGCAGATATTAGAATTCCATCGCTTCAATTCATCTGAATATACATTAAGAAATGAGCATAATATCTGCATCAAACAGTGAGGGTTTTTCTCTTTTTTGCCATTCCACAATATAAGAGAAAAGTCAATTATGAGGTGGAAATTGTAGCTGACTTCTGCAGTGTTTAACAGGATGAAATGTGGAGGCAGACAGGCAGATTATCAACACCATTATCTAAGATGGCACTTCTGCCAAGACGCCCTTTAGACACCTTAATAAGTTTGAATGAAATTAGGCAGAAAGGTAAAGCATTCATCTTATTCAGGCACAAGACTGATTGTCACAAAGCTGATCTCAGAGGCCATTAATGCACTGTTGCTAAAGAGTGTAATAGTAGGAGGTAAAAGGCTGTGTAGCTTTCAGGTTTTGTCTCGTGAGCTTGAAATTGAAGAAAACAGTGTGACCAAACTGAAGCGGAGGGTAAAAAGAAATACGAGTTCTATGGCTAAACAGCTGGACAATAAATGACTAAAAGCAGATACGCCTTTAGTTTGAAGGTGGCAGTCAACGTTGACTATTAGTCACAGTTTGCCCCCTGGAAACAACAGTTTTTAAACACCTTCCCCTCTCTTTAGAATAACTACCTACAATCATTAAACTAATTTACATGCTTTCACTTATTTGAATCAGATACATGATGTGGGCAGAAAAGTTTCTCTATTTTTCTGATAAAATTTCCCCTAAAATGCCTCTTTAGCGTTATCAGCATAAAAACTGAGTTGGCATTGCAGAATGCTAATTTGCAGACAGACACCTGCTTTGGCTGCAGTCGGGATGTGAGTAAACCCCCCTTTTTAGGAACTGAAATATGCAAACACGATATTCTTTAAGGATGAAACATTTCTGATGAAAAAAATAGTAATTAATATTAATAATGTGAGACTATCCCTGTAATGCGAAGGCCAGTGACAGTTTCTGCTTAACGATCAAGCATTTGTCAAAGTTGTGCAGAATGTAACTGTACGTGTCGAAAGTCTCAACAGTTGCAAAAACCCTGACCTTAGCACAGATTCCATGCTGATGTGACTTTGCCTCATTTGCAAGTATTTAAGTCCACATAAACTCACCAAACTACATAAATTCAGCAATTATCTCTGCAGACAGCTGCCTGACAGTGATCTTCACAAACAACAGGCCTATGGTTGGGCCTGGAGGACGGGGGGTAGCACTACAAAGTAGGCTACACTGCACTGCAGGTTAAACTATTTGGTTCCCCTAGACAGCCACAGCCACCTAATTACAATCAGCACAGTCAGATGACTTCACTTTCTCCAAAGTATCAATCTTCATTCTGGTGGCAAGTTTCCACAACAGAGCCAGATGCTTCCTCCGGGCGCAACAAGCAGCAGCGATTGGAAATTGTAAACAACACATCACTTGTCTGACGTTGGTCGTCCGTGGGCCTCCCGGTAAAGGAAATGCGCTCAGATATGCTCCACAGAGCGCGCTAAGTGGGAAGCTGGGTGGGAAAAGTACGCCTAAATCATGGAGGGATAATCACTGCGTCTGAAAATTGAGTTTATCAGCAACTGATGCTTTTGGGTGTTTGAATTTGATCCGACTCACTATTTGTGCTCGATCTGACCCTAAGACTTCTGAATGAGAGAGACGGAGAAAAAAACCGGAATGTCCTCATTTGTTTTAACTTAATTTATTATCGATTTCTGCCCAAGGTGTCCCTGTGATCTTAAAGCCAGATAGGATCAGTTTATTTGCCTTGATGAGCTGCACCAAAACATCCCCCGATTGTCATTCCTGCCTCGCTGACAAACCTCGGATGAACTTTCTAACAGATGGCTGCGCTAAAGAACCTTGGCAATTATTTGAAGATCACTCTTTCATGCCTGGAGGGAATCAGTGAGGCTGCCACCAATCAAGGCGTAACTGCTCTCTACATAATTCAAAAGTCTTATTATAATTTGTCACATCCAAGATGGCCGGGCAATACATCTTTGCCTGAATGAAATATGCGTTTTATTAATATGCTATTAATGAAAAATTGGCGCTCTTGGAGCTGTGCTGTCTCGCAGCTAAGATGATCAGTAGGCGGGCGATTACTGATCATTTATCAAATGTGGTAAATTGCAGGGATATTTTGCAGTATGACCCTACAATTCGCGGAAGGCTGTAGGAAAGCATGATTATGACATGACCTTTAACAGGTGGTAGGCTACTTTAATCATATCTATGAATTCGGAGTGGATCAGTGTGTCATGGAGCATCTTAAAATGATTTTGCACTCCTAAGGCTATAACCTTATGCCTGCTTTAAGAATGTTCAACTGCAACTACCTACCAGTGGTGGAAAGTAATAGGTGGGCATTTACTCAGTCTACGTTTGAGGTAGGCCACTTGAATATTCCCTTTTCCCACCATTTTATAGTTCAGCTCTACATTTCAGAGGGAATTTTTTTAGTCCACTACATATGTCTGACATCTGTGATTACTTGTCTTCTTCAGAACACCAACGTAAACATACTACATTACAACATTATTTCATTTTCACTTAAGTAAAAGTACATAAGTATTATAAGCAGACTATGCCGTACTCAAAGTTTCAAAAGTAAAAGTATTCATATTGCAGTAAAATATCCCCTTTGTCCAGTGACGGATATGTTGTTACACAGTATGACATTAGAGTAACATTAATGCAACAGTGTATAAGCAGAATTTTATTTTTGTGGCTGGTTAATGTGGTGCTAGTTTTAACTACTTCATATACTGTTCAATACTTTAGTCCAGTGGTTCCCAACCTAGGGGTTGAGCCTTCAAATTGCAAAAAATGTGCATGTACTTTCCACACCTGGTTAGCTTTTCTCTAAATATCTTCTGAAATACAAAACACCCACAATGTTAAAGCAGTGGTTCCCTACCTTTTTGGCTCATGACCCATAATTATTTTATAGATTACTGTCCCCAACTACAGTGACATGAAATATCCACTCTTGACCTTTACAAACGTTTGGCCCCTTATCAGTTCAAAGAGTGATTTCCCCATAACATTTCTCAAATACTTTTCATTTAAATAATAGTTTCATTTTAATTGATCTTGTTGAACCTCAAAGATTAGAGAAGTTTTTAAAAAAATGGTTAAACTTTTTTTCTTCTTTCCTACCCATTTCTAATCTCATGACTCCTCAGATTTGTGTTGTGATCCTATGGAGGGGTCCAACCCCTAGGTCGGTAACCACAGAACCATACTACCCAACTGTAAGTTAAAACTAGCTCCACTTTCACCAGCTACAGCAGTAAAATGCTGCTCACCCATTGATTCACTCATGACGGCTAATTTCCTGCAGAAGTAGTTTTTTAATATTCCAAACACATTTTGCAGAGAATATGTAGGCTACTTACATCAGTAGGGCTTTGAAGGCAGGCCTTTTACTTGTGATGGAGAATAAAACATGCTACTGGATTTTAGATTGTTGTATAATTTTACTTAAGTAAAATATCTGAATACTTATTCTTCAACCACTGTTCAACTACCCTTAAACTCTACAAATGCAGACAGCTGCTTACACATCACACTTGAACGGTTTGTGGCTGTTGACACAACCAGTCACATACGTGACATTCACCCAACAAAAAAAAAGTCATCCTAATCCATTTTACTCAGTACTCAGCAGTCAAACTGTACTCTGTGTCTGTTGTATGTCCTCTGCCCGACAGCGATGTCCGCTGTGAGCGGGATTCAGCCATTGAGGAGACGGAGAGTGGAAGGAGGTGGACGAGGAGGAAGATCCACTCCCTCTCATTATCCTTTCTTCTCATGGCAGCTTCACTTGCCCTGTGAGTCAGCTGTCAATCACAGTCCGGGCATCAAGTCAGTGGGGAGCCCAGAATGTACCGTGCACTCATCAAATCTGCCAGCAGGCAGAGAGAAAACACCTATTGAGCCCAACGCCACAGCCAGTTGCAATTAAAGTGTTGCTCTGCGGCGGAAAGAGGAAACCTGAGGCCACCTGAAGGTCAGTGGAAAACCCAATTACCAGCTTGTCGTATGCTGTCAGCGAGAGTAATTCTTGGAAACAAAACAGCTCTGACTCACCTCTGCGCTAACTGTGCACTGAGACCCGAGAGGATTGTGGGTGGTATCCCAAGACTAAAAACATTCAATTAGGTGAACGCAACTTTTGTTTTATTATTGCTGGTACAAACTAGAAAATGATGAAGAAAAAAACCCCGGGGTCCGGGTATGCACTAGGCCACAGATCAGACCATGCAGTTTCATTTACAGAACTCTTAAATGGAATACAAAGGTTTCTATTAAGCATTATAAAAATAGACCATTTACAAAAACATATCTACAGAGACAGTTCAGTGGCAGTAATGATTTGACTGATTGAAAAACAACATAAATGAAAGACACTTCACAGTTTAAAGGTGAGAGCATATCACAATGCAGTCTCTCTGGCGGAAATTGTCGCTACACAGTAGTTTCATGTTTCCACAAGCCGGTCTTTATACTGCCTGCGCTCTCTGCCTTAATTAAAGGCACTAGCTGTCCATTTTCTTTTAGTGTGCCACCATTCTGAGTGACGAGGTTGAGCCCATATGACTTTGGTTGGCTTTCTAGTTCCGTGCTGTTGGGCTGCTTCACAGGACCGGAGTCTTTACTTGAGCTTGACGCTGAAGCAGTCGCCGCGGTCTCAGTCTCTACAGTAACCACTGCCCCGTTCCCCAGGGGGCTGCCACCTCCTTTGTCTGCGTAGCGGGAGCGGCGTGGCAGGCTCGCGCTGTCGCTGCTGTCCTGCTGCAGCTGGCTCTGGTGCCGCTCTCTGTACGCCATGTAGGCAGCCCGACGACTGATGCGGGCCGCTACGTCGTAGTGGTGGTGCCGCCTGTGGGGGGCGCTCTGCACGCTGCCGTCCACGCTGGTGGGGACGTCGTAGGCGTACTCTCGCAGCACAGTTAGCCGACTCGCCCTGTGCGTTCGTGCTCTGTTCTTGTGGTGCCTGCTCGTGTGTCCGTTGGTAGCAGCTATTGGGTTGTTGATGTTGTTCATCGGGCTGAACTGCACCTCAACTGGTGCTACGTGCATTTTAATTTCGTTATCAAGTGAGTGTTCAGTCAAGCTGTTGTCCAAAACGCCTGCCCGGTTGGCTGTCACCGGTGCAGAGGCGGACTTGCACTGAGCTGCCTCTGCGTGCAGATTGGTCAGCTTGCTGCCATGGGCGGAGTTGCGCATACTCGGGGCACTCTTATTTGTGTAAGATGAATCTGCGCTGCTTTGGCCACACTTTGTTGACTCCCCATCTGCCTTGTCAGCAGATCCTGCCGTGCGTGTCATTGCCACGTCTGGCTGAGGCAGAAGGACGTCCTCCTGCGCAGAGTAGGCTCGCCTCCCAGAGCAACAAGCTTGGGACCAATAGCGTCTCATATCCTGCCTGTTGACACAATGATGCGCCACCATGAATGCCCCCAGTGCCAGTGCGGCCACCCCAAACAGGCAGGTGAAAGCCAAGTCAAAGGGGTGGTCCTGTGATACAGCCATGGCCCCGAACACCCAGAGGGCCGCGTACAGCCCTAACGCCCCTGCTGCACCCATCAGCTGAGCGGTGAAGGTGTGCTCGTTCTCCAGGGCCGACAGGGGAACCGCCTGGTGCGCAGACACTATGGAGGACGGTGCCTCGTGAGGCTGGAGCTGGAGAGTGAGGGGATGGCAGTGGCTGCTGGGACCATCTGGTCCGGCCTCAGTGTGGTCTGAAGCCAGATGCTGATGCTCTTCGGTCGGCTCCTTGAGCTCATAACGGCGCTCAGGGTGGCGACGCAACTGGAGCAGGATGCTGAGGAAGTACATGCAGTCCACAAAGACGATGAATCCCACTGGGCCATAAAAAGGCCCGATACTGGGCTCCCATGCCATCCAGCAACTAGAAGGAGAAGAGACAGACAAGACCAATCAAATATTTCATATACCGTAAGATAACGGATGTGGCTTTCTTTTTTGTTATTATTATTATTATTGTTATTATTATAATACAAGGGCATCTCAAAAACAACTGAAAGAAAAATAAATTCATTGAGCTGCACCTGTACTCTTGATATAGTGATACATTAAATATTACAGTTTTTTTTCAGCACACCTGTTTGTCACATTTGGGAGAAAACCTACTTGCTGTCACTAGTAGGATGTACGTGCAATTTATAATATAATTTATATATTTTTACAAGAATTTAATTTGGATTTGAAACCCTATGGCAAAGCTTGATGAATGCCCAGACTTACAGGTGCAGCTCAAAAAATGTGATTTCTGTCTTAAATTTGTTTTAGATGCACCTGTATCAATATCATCTTTTAGCAATGACTAAATACACATGTACAATTAAATAATACAGCACTTCTTGAAGGAAAACTGCCATAATTTTATTCTGTCACGGTCAATATTTACTTCAAAAAGTTAAAACGACTCTTTGAATAACTTCTGTGTCTAATTTGTTACCGTAACTATCCCATTACATTTAATAAATGGGCTGCATTCATCTTACGTGCAAGAAATTAATTAAACTCCAAAGACTTCAGACAGATACCGGTCCAGATTTCTCAATTAGTCAGCCACATTGCACAATCTAAACAGCTGCCATTGTAGGGGGAGGGAGGAGGGGTGTGGGGGCGCTCTCTGTAAACTGGCAGCAGTTGCTTGTTGCTTGGATGCCCACACCACTAATAGGCATCCATAATCAGAACTTCAGGGAATAAACTTTTCCTACCCTCATAAAAATATCCATTATTTAGTAAAGCATTGCGGTGTGGCCGGTCGATAACTAAAGCAAACTCCTCCTGAGGACAGAAAGTAAAAGCTCTCGCAGGGCCTGGACGGTCCTTCATTAACGCTGCTGTCCAGATAAAATGACACAGCATTACCAGCAGCACATACTGAGGCAAAGGAACTTTAATTGCTTTCTATACAGGGATGACTTACTATGGTGCATTGATCCGGCTGCCGTAGTTCTTGATGTTAGCTGCTGCAGTGATCCCACAGACAATGATGGGTATCCCTCCGCCGATTAAGTAGAACCTTTGGGACAAAGCAAAGAAAGGCAGTTCTGATTTAGTCTTTCTGTTTTTAGGGCATGAACACCGGACGCAGGGCTTCCAATTGTGTTTCGGACCTCTATACTGACACCATGTGGCAGTTTCAACAACAAACATGAGCTCATTGACATCATGTGTCCCTTCTCTCTTCAGAAATGGACATCGAGTAAACATATTCCATGTGTATAAACCTAACATGCCATTTTTAAAAATACCATCTTAAGCTTCGTTCACAGATGTTGCCTGCTAAGGAAGAAAAGGGATCACACACTACCTGATTATGAAACATTTAAAAAACAGCA
The DNA here is from genome assembly GCA_024633595.2 of Lepomis macrochirus. Lineage (NCBI taxonomy): Eukaryota > Metazoa > Chordata > Actinopteri > Centrarchiformes > Centrarchidae > Lepomis > Lepomis macrochirus. The sequence goes on along the minus strand of JALXJV020000002.1, from coordinate 11,214,328 downwards.
AGTGTAGTTTATATGCTGGGGGCAAGATTAAAGAGAATTTTGTGTCAGACTGGGTGTGTTGCAAAAGAAACAGACAGCACATCACAAGTTAGACTCTTGTTTTGGGTTTGTTCTCATCTTCATTACAGACGGTGAGAGGTAGATATAGCAGCTAGTTCGCACTGGGAGAAAGCTGTAATTAACACCACTAGATCTCATCCCCTTGGTAGTGTATTATATTAAGCGTCACAGTATGGCATGCTTGGTGAACATAAAAGTGCCTGCATTTTAATGACTTTACGTGATGTCTCAGCAGGAGTCTAAGTTATTCCTGCAGTAATCTAATGCTGCCATTTGGAGGTGCCAACATGTAGAGCAGCCTCGTCCTGCAAAGAAAATGCAAACCAAATGCATCACTTTTGCCACGCAGCAGCTACTGTAATCTAGGAGCTGCGGTGTCATACCTCAGCATAGGTCGCGGTGGCGGAGGTTCGTCCAGCTCTTCATAACGCTTGGCTTTGCGCGTCACCTGTTTGTAAATGTTGCGTGCGGTCACGCCCACCCACAGAGCGGTAGCCAGGGTGGAGTAGTGCAGCAAGATGCCCACCTAGAAGAGATTCCACCATTAAAAAGAAACTGTGTGAGATACATCCAGAGTGGGTTAAATAAATAAACCAAAAGATTCAGCCAGGTACTCAGGTGCAATGAAAAATGAATAAATAATGTGTCTCTGTACAACACAGCATGAGGTGAGGTGCAGGGTTGCCTCTAGCCATGGAAACGATCTACTGTATTTTTCTAAGCATCTTTTACTGTGTTTCCACAAGTTTTATGAGCAGAGTGAACTTAGCCAAAGGCAACTCTTTTCCTTAAAACAGACCTGGGACTTCTGTTTATTTATGACTGCCTGACTAGCAAGTGCGGAGGAAAGTGCGCACAGTAGGAGTGTTGGAGGTGCGAAGGGCCGTGTGTACTCACTGCTTGGCAGACGCTTGCGTATCGCGTCTGATTTATGCCGCCTACGAAGACGCCGCACGTGAGGGAGATGTGGAAGCAGAGGTTGACCAGCATGTGCCAAAACTTGCGGCTCACACGGACAGACCTGGAGTCACAGAAGCGACAACAGTCTATTGTGTAGGCTTTTCTACTAATTGTTTATGTTGACACTGATCAGGGCGTTGTTTTGTCTCAAGAAAAAGAAGAAACTGTAGTCTGTTGAGCAGAAATGCATAGAGGCTTGTGGTAAAACCAGGTCATCTCTTACCTGTGATGGTAGATGTAACTGATGATAATGATGAGCAGGCAGAGAATGAGTATAATAGTGGTGGCGTAGATGACTGGGTGCAGGGGCTGGATCCTCGGAGAGAAATACTCCACGCTGCTGAGGTCCTGAATGACAGACGAGGTGATAAATCCTCCGTTTTAGGTAATATTGTTATGTCTTGTCAATACATGTCATAACCCAAAAACTATCGTGCTTATTGACAACTACAAAGTGCCAGACAAAAAGCACACCGTGCTCTACTGCAGTATGTTTTCCTGATTCAGTGTGGGAATATTTCCTAACGGCCACTAGAGGGCCAATCAGCCAAATGAATTAAAGACTGTGGCAAGTGAATTACATTTGAAAACTCTATCCATCCATCCATCCATCCATTATATCTTTGTATCTATCTATCTATCTATAAAATGATCACGGGGAAAACATCAACTCAGACTAGGCCAATCTTCTCTCTATGTCATACTATCATCATAAGGAATCACCCAACCTACCATCAGCAGGCCGTAGTTGCCAAGAGAGTTGCAGGATATGGTGGTGAAGTTGTCGTGGTGGCCAAGGATACGGCAGCCGTCGCTCTGCCATCCCCCGTGGCCTCCTGCCAGGCTGAAGTTCCAGCAGGCGGACACAGCGTCAGAGCCGCGGGCAAACCGCCGTAGGGTGACGTTAACGGGCGTACTCAGGATGCGGGAGGACATGCCGTCTGATGGGAAACACAGACATGTGGTATCAGAGAAGACACAAAATCAGTTTTCATTTAGTGTGTAAGTGATTTCTCCTCTCTACTTACAACAACATATTAAACACGACTATACCAACATATTACGACTCACCTATCTTGGCCATGATGACGGGGGTGGCCACACTCCTCCTCTTCCCACCATCAGCCAGCTGGGAGGAGTTGCCAGTGGAGGGAAAAAATTTGCCATTGCGGAAGCCCAATAGATGGAGCTTGTAGACCGTGTCCTCGGCCTGGTTAAAGAGAGACTGAGGAAGCTGCAGGGAAGCCTCCACAATGGTGCTCTGCAGGGACGAAAGATGCATTTTTTTTAAACAATCAATGTTTTGGAGGATTTCCTTTTATGTGCTTACAAGCTGCAGTCAGCAAAACAAACTGCAAACAGATTTTAATTATCTCGGGTGGGAGCTGACCTTGTGAAGGATACTGGAGAAGGAGCTGGTTGTGTTGCACTTGAAGGTGAGCTGGCGGTCCTGCAACGTGCAGGTCATGCCGTTCCAGTCGTTGGCCCTGACAATGTGAGTCTCGAATGCTATGTTAGGGGATGTCTGGAAGGAAAACAGGAATAGTAAAATTTGACTCAATTCATTCTAAAACAAAATGTTATAATGCAACATGATACCCATGATACCCTACTTTAACCAAGCATGGTCTGTGTGGGCGTCTCTAAACGCACCTGCTATTTTGGTTTCACATACAGTAGGTGCAGAAGCACAAAGTGTAAAAGAAAAACACTGATGAAGCCGTTTACTCAACCATATCAATTTGACGCTATTTTAGTTTTAAAGCAACTGTATGTCACGCCATAATGTAAAACGCGACACAACCACATAATTTTACGCGTGACAAGGATATATATGAAATGCCACTTTTTGCTAAGAAAATTGGAAAGGAGGCTGCGACGCACAGGATTGATGAGCGGCTGTAATCTGGCATGTCTCCCGCATAGACAGCAGAATACAAAGTCATAGGCAGGAATTTAATGGACTGAAGGAGAAGCTTGCAATGCAGACTGCTTTTAGCAGCATTCCTGCTTTAAACACAATAAATGTTTATTTTTATGCAGATTCTTGGCTATGGTTTATTTACATTTTAAGCATGTTGTGTTTGTGCTGTGCAGTATTAAGTATTTAGTTTGCTCTTACTGATGAAATCAACGTGGCATCACACTGACATTGCACCATAAACAGATGCAGTTCTGAGATGTCCGTTCTCATTTTAATGAACCTCCCACCTGTTTGTGCCTCTCTTCGACTGTGCAACAAAGTACTATAAAAAGCAAACTTCAAGGTTGGGAAAATACCAAACTGAGCGCTGTTGCCACGAAAATAGGGCCCATAGGGTTGTTGATGGGACTAACCAGGGAGAAGACCTGTGCTTTGGCCAGACGGTAGACAGCAATCTTCTGGAGGCAGGCGATGATGCGGGAGCAGGCCATGGCTTCACGCTGAGCCATCCACAGCACCCTTTCATCGGCCAGCATCAAGTTACTGGCCATGCTTAGCATCACCCCGCCCAGCTGGAAGACAAGACATTGAAATAAGTGAATACACACATAGATGCATTCAACTTCTGTGATCCAAAAACATTGTCTTGCTACATGTAGCAGCAGCAGCTCATCCTCTAAATTACTTGAGCGGAAACATGAGAAGTGAATAGGTTCAGACAGCATCTTGTTTGAATCAGACAGCAACTAAACATATGCTTCAGGGAGATACTTGACTCGCTGTAGCTAAGTGACTATTAGGAACACATTTCAAGCATGTTGTTGCCCAACTAAACTTTAATATGCTTAAAAACTAGAGTGCTCTCTGCCTACAGCAGATACAACATGCTAGAAGCTCCTTCAAAAACTTTTCCTTTTGTTGGCCCAGAGCTGTGCTAAAAGTCACAACAAGACATCCTTTCTCATTAAACAACATGACAACAAACAGCTGTTGAGCATTAATCTATTTGTCCTTGAAAGGGGTAATACACCAAAAGCATACATCACATTGTACTGCTTGTGGAAAGGACTTCATTTGCTACTATAGAACTTACATCTTTAGACTTCTCAACAAACTTGCCAATCTTCTCAATCATCTCAGCCACAAAGATAATGTCCATCTTGTCCGAGAAGTTGGCAGCGTCATTTGTGCAGACCAACAGGCGCTGAGCCGTGGCTCCCACACTGCTCTCATTCAGAGGCATCTAGGAGGACGATACAGAAAGAGAAAATTAGGCTGTATCTGACTTGAAATGGTCCAACTAAGGAGGGAGGGGTAGAAGGGATAAGAGGAACTCAGAAGGGGAAATTAACATAGAGACATAGGGAAAGAAAAGACAGTGAATGAGGTCACAGCGCTGGAAAAAAAATCAAACAATCTCACCAACCAAATACAGACCTGGTTGATGACATGCAGAAATCTTGTGACATCTTTCTGGAACTGGCAGCGGGTGTAGTCGTCCTCCGCCCACAGCCCGTCGCGATCACAGTAGCGCCACGCCCGCTGCTCTTCCCCCGGGCTGCCCGAGTAGGTGCCTGCGCTCGATGGCAGTCTGTTGCAGGGGAGGTAGGCTTTGATCCCTGCCAGGGTGCGGGGCCACCTGGACGGACCCAAATAAATCACAGTCTTGTTGAAGTAGTGTTTAGCCACAAGGGGGAGCCACAGTGCTTGACATTACAACATACTGTACATGTTGTACTTCAAATATATTCAGTCAAACTTTGAGAATGGATCTGTGTACACATTTAAATTTAAACCCACATTGTTATTTATGAATATCTGTTTGCTAATAGAATTTCATTTCTAAAATGCCCAATAAGCCATTACAAGCAAAAATAGTCAGCTATTTGTTGTGAGTGCACTAACCTGAACTCTCCCTTGTTGTTGGAGACGCGTTCAGGCGCACAGTACTTAGCAGAACTCTCCAACACCACAATACTGACAGTCCTGGTGGTGTTGCCCCTGCTTGTCCTGACCCGGCACTCCCAGTTCCCAGTAAAACCAGGCTGAATGTTTGAGATGGTCAACGCACTGATGGGAAACATAAAGGAGAAATCAGAGAATCTTCTGATACTGACAGATGATGCTTTCTTTTGTTTATCTTAAAAGGTAAAATTCACTGCTAATGATCACAGACCAGTCCACTCACTGTCTTTTATTAACATGAATGTATACTGCCATACCTGGCGATTAGAGAGCAGTTCTGCACCATGCGCTTTTCAATGAAGATTCCTTGGGCGGCATCAGGCTTGACCATGCGGCCATTTTGGTACCAGAGTACCTGCATGTCCTCGGCCACGAAGGAGGCCTGGCACTGGAACGGCAGACTGTCTCCCTGAAAGACGACCTGACGCTGGGATGGCGTCAGCTGGAAGGAGGGCAGCTCAAGTGGAGCGTCTGAGGAAACCAGACAGAGGTTAGGAAGAGAGTCAGTTAAAAAAAAAAAAAAAAAAGAAGAGCTCTATTTGGTTCCTATGTGTCACAAATCAGTTTTTATTCCATTTACCCTGGAAACTATGCCTTTTTGCTTCACTCTTGCCACTTTTTGGACACACAGGGAAACTAAGACAGTGCCTTGAATTCTGGGTACATGTAGTGCTATTTGTCATTCATGTTTAATAATCCCTGTGCACTGTGATGAGTGCCAAACTGATAAGAAATGAGCAAGTACAAACAAAGGCAGCACTGGCCTGGGCAGCCCTTTCTCTTATCTCCCGTGTCATTGCACAAGCCCCTGTTCCTCAAACACCGGCAGCCGTGCTGATACCAAAACAGAGAAATTAAAAGAGACAGCGCACCGTTTTGACACTACAATCTGTGTCACAACTCAAAGTGACTTATTTGGACCTTTCAAAATGTCTGGGACCGGACAAATGACACACCAGAGTGTCACTGAAATGATGAATGATTCGGTTTCAACTACTATTTCAGGGCGCCGCCTTTGCACCGTGTCAAATCTATGTATGCAAATGTTTGTGCCTGTGTGGTTCAGGTGTGTTTGACCCTACCGCATGTGAGGAGCTCCGGCCTGATGGAGGTAATGAGCTGGCCTTGGAGAGATTGGGGGTAGGAGCACTTGGTGTTCTTGACCGCGATGTTCCTCTCTTTGATCCAACGCAGCAGCCACAGAAGGTTGCAGTCGCACAGCAGGTAAGGTGTCTGAAACTCCCTGTGAATGTATTTCAACACACACATATAGACAACATGAGGGAAGATAGATTAAGTGGTGAGCGTATGCATGATGGAAAATCCTGCCACCATATTTTACACCTTAAGTAATTTCCATTGTTCAGACATCACACAGTCGTAACATACTTACAATGATTTCAGAGATACCAAGCTGTCAAAGGTTCCCTGAGCCAATGAAGAGAATATGTTCCCTGTAAGGTTTCTGGAAAAACAAACAAAAAAAAAAAGAGTGGAAAACATCTCTCTGTTATCCCAGTCTATTAATGCAAATACGTGATTATATAAATGCATGTTTTAGCAAACTATTCATATATATTGTTAAAAATAGTAATGACTTACAGTCTGGTCAGACTGGTGAGGCCCTTGAAGATGTCCACATTAAGACAGCCGATGCTGTTGTTGGATAAGTCTCTGTAGCAAACACAGAAAATTATGTATCTGGTTTATGTCTTCCACATTTCAGAAATAACACAACATGACAGCTGAAATGGTCTAAAAGACCATCAATTAGTAAGCTGCATTAAGGCTGGGAATGAATTCCAAAAAGACAAGCCTTAAAATTTTTTTTTTTAAAAATCAGTATCATGAGAAAAATAAAAAAACGTTAAGATGTTTTAGTTGCAGAGATAAAGCACAGTAGTTTTTGTTTTAATAAAAGAGCCAAGTTCAATAGAGACAAGTTGAGGCAAAGAGCCCAAACATTCGTCTGACAGGTTTACAACTTTAAAGGTGATTTTAGATAATGTCTGTGTGGGCCCCCGGGGCGAACCTACACATCAAAGCCAGAGGAACAGATGATTAATCACTTATGATTAATGTCTAACACGTCAAAAGTGTGTGTTTCTCCTCAGGATGTGGCCTGACATGATGTCTCTGGCAAACATCAGATGGAAGTTTCTGAGACTCCTGACGCCTTTTAGAAGGGATTGCAGATGAGTCCAGGACATAACATGAGAAAGACTGATCCTGCCTCTGAATTACACCCAGTGTGCAAACACTTATAAGAAGCTGCAAAGAGAACATTTGAACTGATAAACTTTAGTAGACCACCCTCTTATACAGTGGTCCCCCGCCTATGGGTTGGGACCCCTTCAAGCTGAAATATATTGGTCTTACAATTCAGATGTTCTTTATACTAAGAGTGTTTTTGGAGCTTTGACCTCATTTGATTAACTTGATTAAAATGATAAGAAAAAAGGGAAGAATTCTGCACCAAAAGCAATGTCCATCCTTTAAACACTTTTTTTTATTGTGAAATACTGGCTTATTTTACTTTGTCTGCCCTCCAAAACCTCCAGAAGCACTTTCTACAAAACATTAAGGTGGTCATTATTTCAACAATACATAATCTTGCCTCGAGTTTTGTATTTAAACGTCTACCTTACAACGTTCTTGTGGCCAGAGTGTTAGCAAACAGCTGCCTATTTACACAGCGAGCTAACACAGACAGATTTATAAGTCATATTTCTGACCACCGAAGTCCAATATCCTCTAACGTTTTAGCTCTGTTTTTGATCCGACAAATCCTGAAGGCAATATCTGATCTTTAACTGCTAAGGAGGCTTCAGGAGGAAACAAGGCTGAACCAAAACAGTATGTCCGTGGGCCGCAGAACCTAAACAAAAGTGCTGAAAGGCAGCGTCTGAACGCTAAACCTGAAACGCTTTGTTGTCGAACATGGTGATTAACCAACAATCACATCGTGGTCTCTTTAAAATCCAAGAGAGATAACATTTAAAGCAACCAAAGTCACAGCACCTTCACAAAAGCTGTAACAAATACGCCCTCTGTGAATGATCTAATCACTGAAAAGTGCCAAGTAAAGAAACAAGAGCCAGAGAAAAGACAGGTCATTACCTCAACCCACCAGCTAAACCGTATCCTGGGGTGCTCCAGGAACGCGAAACTGACACAAAGTGATACCTGCAAAATGACTGTCTGGCATATGCTAACATCCGAGCATTTATGTAATTATTGGTGTTGGTCCTTAAGGTGCCAACTGGGGAATTTACTCTGTGAGGTTATTAGTTCCACTTGGAAGAGAAGAAAAGGCCGCCGTTTGCAGTCTTGCCAATTTGTGCGAGCATTGTGGGGGAAGGATAACACGGTAGAAGCGAAGGGGCGGAGAGGAGGGGGCTCTCCTCGCTAAAGGCATACTTTCATCTCACTGTATTCAAATACTAGAGTTACAGTTATATCACGGGCCTTAAGACAAGATAGGGGATACTGTTATTACTTAAAGTGACAGTGTTAGAAATCAATGTAACATAATTTATTCAGAACACTGAAAATCCATCCACACATAACTGATTTTTCTTGTCTGGCTATGAACCTTTTGCTGACTCAAGTCTGAAATCGCCATCTACTTTTACAAGTCGATTTGAATTCATTAGCAAAGACTAATCTCGGATGTGTCTTTTAAACCACAGGCATGTAGCACATAAACTGCACAGAGGACTGTCTGAGTGCTGCAGTTGTTGTGAATGATATGAGGAGCGGACGCAAAAATAGCCCGATGTGATTAGGCCTGAGCAGCGTCTGTTCAGCTGTTGGTGGAATGCAGAGTAAAGAGGGCTGAGGGCAGAGGGATCCATAGGGTCCATGTATATTGTGAGAGATGGGGACGTTTGCGTAAACTTGTACATGTAAAACGGTGTGTGAGATCTGCGTGTGAAGTGAAGCACGGGCTACGCTCGTCTTTCCCCGGAGGGGTAACCAACAGTGCACAACACACCGGAGCTCCCAGCACGAATAAAGAAACCCAGACGACTGGAAGCAGCTGCCTATTTCTAAATCAGATGTGAGTCCTGTTGTGAGGGTGCACGTGGAGAGTTCTTTATATGCCAACACGGCTGTATGAAAATCGAACACACTTCAACTTACTCCGTTTACTTGACTAAACTAACTACAGCTGCTTCTTAAATACAAATACCCTTTGGGAGTGCCAAAAAGACTAATGTCTGATGGGTAGAAGCCATTTTATCCAAACCTCTGTAGCTTTCTCTCTTTAAATGTCCCTGTCACTACAATGTGACAGGAGACACAAGATAAATAGGCCCTCCAAATGGCACGTCTTGAAATGAGAAGTAATCTAATTAGGCAATACTGAGGAGGGAGGTAGAGGCACAGATGGAGGGAAATCAAAGGCTGGCTAGAGTAGAGTCAATGATAAGGACAAAGAGAAAGAGAGTATGAGAAGAGAGAGAGTATGTGAAGATATGTCAGATAAGCGTTACAAAAAAAAGATCTAGTCTATAATAAAAAGTCTATTTTTATGTAATTCTTATTCCATTCCCGTTTTCCAAAAACTGTAGGGGAAAAAAAGTGGAGTGGATGTGTAGTGGTGGATGCCAACCCTTGATGTAGTGCTTCTGTGTTTACATTCCCAGGGTCCAGCCCCAGCTCATCGTCTTCTTCGCTCGTCTTCTCTTTTCCGCGCTCCCTCCCTTTCACAGTCGAATGAGTGACAAACACCCTTTGAAAATTAACAGAGACGGGCGGTGGGGCCAATTAAACTTTGCTACCCTTAGGCAAAACCAAACTGCACTCTGGAACATACTGTACATATCGACGCGAGATTGCAGATCACTCTGTGGTGATAAGTCTTTATGAATAGCTTGTGGCTTGCACGCGCGGGGTAAAGATTTTAATATGCAGAAGACATATAGGCAGACTTGAATCCATCTGAGTGGTGCATGAATATGCATCAAGGACCGAGGTTGGGGGAGGGAAGGGGGTGGAATGAGCCCAGGTCTGAGCCAAGGAGCTGACTGCCTTCCTGTCTCGTTCTTATTGCTCCACACCAGAAGCCAAGTTCAAGTTTGTGTTGGCAGCGGCTGGGTACTGTCGGATGATTCCAATGCATGCTGTACGCTCTCTCTCAGGCGCACATGCACACGCACAGTAAGAACCCCACAACTATACACGATTTAGGACCTCCCACACTCACACACCACATATCCCAGATGGACAGTAGCTTTATGTTTTCTCTGCAAATCACAATTGTCGTCACATGACATTCATAGACGCCGACCTTCCTTTTTTGCCCCCCTCAAATGTGTGAAAGCATATAAGGCCTCATGCTGTCTGCAGTGGTCTCTGGCAGTGAGCCAGACAAAACAAGGCAGTAGAAGTCAACTGCTGCTTGACCATGCTCCCTTATGGACACTCGATACACTCTAGACCTGCTAGAACACGCACAGCACATTGCACAGATAGATCCGAAACAACAGCTGCCCAGAACACAATATAGTCGGTGTGGGAAAACAGCCCAGACTGTTAAGGAATTTGTAGAAGCCTTCGAACTGCAGATCTACTGATTTAAAAATACCAAAAAGAAAATGGCTTTAGCCACATTGGTTTTAACAGAAGACAGCTTGAACAAGAGGCGTCACTTCACTCCCAACAATAATCGTAAATCACTATTCTCGCATGGCAAATAATTAAAAGCGAGCACTCCCAGAGGGGCTGAACGTGCGAATACAGAGGAAATGCACACGTGCAGAAACCACATTAAAAAAAAAAAAGAGACATTGAGGCTGCAGAAGCTCCACCACTACTCACAGTCTTTTGAGTGCCGCCAGTCCGCCGAAAGCACCCGGTTCAATACGACTGATCATGTTACTCCGCAGGTCCCTGTGGGGAGAGAAAAAGGAGAACATTTTAGCTCCTGTATACAATTCATACGGCAACAAAATAGTAGAGCTGCAGCGATTAGTCGACCATCAGTCAAACAACAGAAAATTAATCTGCAACAATTTTTGCAAGTAAATAAATGCCTTTTTTTTCCTTACAAAAAAAGGGCAATGTTTCACGTGTTCCAGCTTCTAAAATGTGATTGTTTTCTCGCCTTTTAACTCTTCTATGACTGTTTACTCAATATATTTGTGTCTTACAACGTAGGTCAGAGAAACCGGACGGCATTTCTTCATGATTTACTGACATCAACGATTAAACGTGAAAATAATTGGTAGATCGACTGACAATTAAAGTAATCATTAGTAGTATCCCGTCAAAACAACGTTATAATGCTATATCAAACCCCACACTTTAAAGCATTTTATTGACCTTCTTATAAGTACGAATTATGAAATTTTAACAGACAGGGGTTCAGTATTCTGCAGACTGATACATAAATATTCTAATTACATGGAAACCACTTTAGCCACTGGGGTTTTGCAATTAACATTTCAGTAGGCAAGCACCAACATGGCAAGAAAGTAAAAGTGGCCATCCTTAGAACATAATGATTCAAATTCACTGTATCTTCCATGTGTGTGCATTTCTTTTGCATTACCACACAGCCTGACATCACTGACAACCTGACCCTCAAAGGTGCTCTCTAGCTCTGAACTCCCACCCCACCCTGCACACCACAGATGCACAGACGCACACTCAGAGCTCCCTCTCCTGAGGTACAAAGGCTTGCGATCACAGAATTCCTGCGGTGCTCACCTGCGCTGGCACTGCCTAGTCACTCATTACAGTGGAGGTGCAGGAGGCTTTGTAGTCGCCACCTGAACTCACACAAAGGGCCTCTGGGAAACTCTGCCCGTTTGATGTTGCAGAGCTGTCATCTGAAGGTGGGTAGGTGGTCATAGATAAGTCATAGACAAAAAAATCTATTGCTTGTTAAAGCTTTTGAAGTGAGTAGGCAGACTTGGCTTTTCTGTGCACGAGTGTTGAGAGATGAGAAAAATGAGAAGGCAGGACCAAGAACTCAAAAATATCCTTTAAACCAGTTTTAGGAGTGAGCATTGGGTGCACAAACCATTTACATTTACTGTAGTCAATGTTTTAAGGTATTTTTAATACAAATATGTGCTGCTGTTTTAAAGATTCTGATATTTAGAAGCTTTAAACGAGTTACTGAATGATATCTGCAGGTCTGTCTTCACAGTTCAGGTATCACACACTGCGAAACCAGTAAAATTGAGTAAACTTCTAATGAAAAAGAAGAAAACTGTAGCTCTCTGATATTTTAATACTCGTGGATAAAACATGGGCAGGCAGAGATAACCAGTCCATGTTTAAGAATCCGTAGCTGCACTTTCCAAAGACCGCTGACCACACATGACCTGGCGCCTTTTACATCTATTTGCAGAGGGAAAATAAAAACAGGTTTTCTTGACTTGCTCAGACTGAAATTGCTGGCTGAATATTCGGTAGCAAGTCCCAGAACTGTTCTTGAACTGGCCCCAAACCAAAAGGGTGGTTTTGCAGCTGCTGCCATTTTAAAGGGCACACAAGCTTTTTCCAAAAGGTGTTACACATAATAAAATAAAAACACATGTGACTCTTATTTAATTCGAGCATAGTAGCGCTTTAAATTTTCTTTCATTTCCCATGCTTCTGAAGTAACAATATAGGTAACATTAATGCCACTTGCATTGCAGATGTGTCTCCTGGTGACTTTTTGTTTTACATCTGCAATAAAACCATTGGGATTCTTACACAGGGTAAACAGAACTGTTGAACGAGTTAAAAAGTTACACGGCTTGCTTTAATCCCACAGACTATAAGCAAATTAAGCTTGGCCAACAGCATCCTCCTTTCAAAATGGTGTACTAGTAAGTAAAAGCTGTACTGCGAAACATTCATTTCAAACTAACTTCATGTTTATGCTTAACTTGCTTATAGACATACGTCCAAAATTATTGCGTCGTTCATGAATAGACAAAAGTCAATTCTTTAGAAAACACTGCACACTGGAGCTGTTATCCTTGCTCTCTTTTCCACAATAAGCATTCCTCCACAGCAGTGGATTTAGTAAGGAATTAGCATGTGATGGCTGCCTAGCTTGGCTCCTATTTCTATAAGGAGAGTGATAATGGGGATTCTGTGTGGCTTATTTCCAAGCAGGGGCACCTTTGGCCCTGACAGAACACAACGGTCTCCACAGTTACTTTGCAATTTCACGCAGAGTGCCGGATAGGCGCAATTGATTCTCTACCCCTCTCCGGCACTCACAGCCAGCTGCTGTCTCAGTCTTCGCGGCTGCATACAGGCAGTCCAAATGAGGCAGAGTTTCTTTGTGGACTGAGGGGGGAAAAAAAGAAGCTGTGAAGGCAGGAAAAAGGAGGGGTGGAAGGAAAGATGGACAGCCTCAGTGCATTGAAACACACTCAAGGGTTTGAGGAGAAAAAGGGAGTGAGATTGGGGTAGGAAAATTTCAGAGAGAGACTATCCAACATGCATAGTGTGTATGGGATTTGTACTGCTGACACCTCTGGCCTTAGCTTGGCCTCATTACAATGACAAAAGCAAGCAGGACATCTAGCGATCTCGCTTCACTAGACAGGGGTTGGGTGGGGTCTGTGAGGCACATTGTGAGCTGCTTTTGGAGACAAACCTGCCTGTGGATTGATGCAGGCAGACCAGAGTTTACAACCACATTAACTGGCCGCTCACAGACAAAGCACATAAGTGCCTTTAAGGCTTTCTTGGAGAAGAAAGATCAAAAAACACATTCAGTACACCGTCTCCTGTTTATCCTCCAAGTCTGAGCTCTCACATCTAACCAAATTCAAGACCCCGCAGAGAATTTCCCTGCAGATCTATAAACAATCTAGGCAGGTGAATGTCTTATTAAAAAGGCAGTCAATTCGAGAAAAGACATTCCGGGCACTTTTACATAACAAATTATGACCACAAGATAAAAAGAGGAGGAAATGCTGCAGGTGCTTCATACTGATAATGTACAAAATCAAACTTTGTGTGCCTATGAGTGTGGCTTCAAGGGTTATCAGCAGGGTCTAAGGAGAATGACAGTTATCTGTCATAACAATGTGGCATCCCAAAATTGACAAAAAAAAAAAAAAGTACATAGCACTCTGCAGAGGTTTACAAATATAGATTTTTCTAGCAGAAGTCTAGGTTTTCTATGAAAATTGAAATCAATAATAAATGGGGACAATTTATTAGGAGCATGTATCCACCTAACTCTTCCCTAACCACAAGGCGAAATGTGGCCTCATATATACTTTCTATGATTCTGGTCTTTTTAACCAGAACGGGAACAATGGCGGGGGAAACATGCTCTTAGAATTCCATATCTATGCAGTCATGTGTTATTGTAGCCCTGGGTAAAAGCACGGCCATTAATGGTCTGGTTATTTTATCTGCATGAAGCCATTCTGGAGTGATAAATCACCGATGGCCCATATGTGCAGGCCCAGAGCCATTTTCTTGAAATCTCTGTGGGAAGGAAACACGGGTGATGACATTCCAATCTCCAAAGTCAGAGTCACATGGCATGAGCGACGTCTCTCCGTTGTTCAGGAAATCTCAGAGAACATGCACGCCTATACCAATAAATGTCTTCACCATCTACAAGTGATTTCCTTCTCCTCTCACTCAGAGTTTCTTCCCTCAAAAAGGCTCTACTACGAGATAAAGTACTGAGAATTACCGTGTCTCTTACATATATGCTATTCCTCTGAAGTGGGCCCCATCCCCAGAATACCCAAGCAGCTGTATGTTAAGAGTATGTCACCAGGCAGACAACAACCAACCCTAGGGGCTTACCTATAATTAGCCCTTTCTAGTACCATCTCCAGTCTTCCACCATAGACTCAGGCTAAGTGCTGTGTGGGGGCCTACTCATTTTCTATGACCTGGATGTTCCACATGCACGAGACCAATGTGTATTTAACAAATCTCAAGCCCAAGCTTCACTTGTGGAGAGATGGATGGGTGCTGCTAATGCAGTGGTACATAGAACGTGAAATACTCCAATGGTAATTGACAACAAAAGCACTGTTACAGTGAGGTTTTACTTTAAAATGTTGGGACCTATAGCAGAAAGAATTTTGAGGTAAACATTAATACATTAGTGCTCATGAAGATCACAAGTGGAAAAGGGAAAATAATACTTACAATTTTTCCAAAGTAGACAATCCAAAGAAGGATCCATTTTTGAGTTCTTGAATCATGTTGTTGTTTAAAATTCTGTGGAAAGAAAAATATGTAAACAAAAAGCTACAGCAGTATACAACAAGTATACAAGTATACTAAAATCTACATCATTTCTGTTGTGTTTCATATTATATATACATACACACACACACACACACACACACACACACACCTTTTTATTTCCGACACACTATGTTATTGTTGGCAGCTAAGTCCAATTTAATACAGGCCTAAAGTTATTATTCGCCACTGCAAAGATCATCAAGGAATGTGTGTAAATTCAAGTGGAGAAGTAGAAGGGACCTGGTGTCTTTTTCAACAAGTGGAACGGCATCACGCTGCTACTACTTGTTGACAGACAACAATATTAAGACGCACTCTTTGTCCTCTTTCCACTCTTAGCTTCTAGTCACAGAACGTTCGCTCCGCATGCAGGAAGAGATCAGAAGAAAACCAAATTGAACTTCAGCAAAGTATTTTTCTTTCATGTTAAATTGATAGCATCTGAGCAGTCTTGAGACAGGTAGCCAAAATGAGATAAAGAATGATCTTTCTGTGAAACCCTGTGGACTTTAGCAGGTAAGCGTATCATTATCTGACCTGTAGCAGCAATAACTCGCTGGCGTTACCCATTTGGTTTTAACCGCCACATTATGAAAGTGTATTGTAACAATAAGAAATCCAAGCTTTTGATCAAACACAAGGCCATCTTAAATCTAGCTATGAACTGCCAAAGAATTATACACAGTGTGCTGATTGACAACAGCGTAGGAAACCAAACAAACCAAATCTTTAATCTGGATTACATCACTAAAAGGAGCTGGGACACCCAAACAAAAACCCAAAGTCTACAAACTACAAACAAGCATTACGTGCATAGAAATGATTGATCATATTTACAGCTAACACTGGATTAAATGCAAAGTGTTGTAAAGCAACAAATGTACACAAATAGCCTGTGTTCTTCAAAAGTCATTGTTTTGTAACGTAATCACCACAAAAATAAAAGTGAGCTTGAGAAAACCTTCAAGTCCAAGTGTGAATTCTTGATTGCTTCCTCCCTGGCTAATAAACCGGCTTTTATTATCCACTTTATTCCCCGTGCACAGCACAAGCTGATTTACTGCTTGCAAAGCTGCAAAGTAAACCTCAACAGTTCTGTGCCCAAGTCCCTGAGAGTTCTTTCTCATCTTACTCCCAACAAGTCTGGGAAATCAATAGCACTGTTAACTCCCAGCAGAAAACCCCAGGCAGGGACCTGTGGTTAGCATATGTTTCTGGCCAGCAGGGAGGGGATGTGGTGGGGTGACAAACATGCTAGTGGCACCCACAACCCGGGGCCAGATTGGAGTCATTATGGTGTGTTGAGGGGTTGTTTTATTACAGGGTTGGACAGTGGAGACTCGTTGGGAGAGTTGCTGCTTGGCTCCCAGCCGCTCAGAGAGCACACACACACACACACACACACACAGTTCCTGTGTTTCACCGCCTGTGTTTCTGAATGCTGAAAAGGCAGATGTTAAAACATGGTGTTGTACAAGGCTGCAAATTCTATCACTGCGTGTGTACACATGATCTGATGATATAGGCAGAGACCATGGGCCTCCCAGGACTGTGGTCACAAAAGCCTCATTTATATTGAAGAATACTTAGCATACCAATGGAGTGCATTTTACCATGAGGCCTGTGTGAATTTAGGAATGTAGCACTCAATCCACATAACATCGCAGAGTGCACAAAAACACTGTACAAAACAATAGAACTGCAGTTAATACTAGTTTGGGGTATTCTTATAATATTCGTCTGACAGCGTTGACAACTGATGAGCCGGAAAGTATCAAAAATCACAAATCTGTAGAGAACACCCTGTTTCTTTATACACTCGATTTAAACAAGTAAAAATGGGAAAATCATGATGACAAAACTATATGGTAGCATAATTAGGCTTCCAGGTGCTGCCAGACAGATAGGACCTGAGCCACACGACCTCCTTTCACAATTAACAAACAAACATCGACCTTATTAACTATTTGAGGTTGCATATGGAGCAAACAGGCCTTTTATCTTCACTGAAATGTGCATAATCATATTTCCAGAATAGATTAAAGATTTAAAACAACGCATCATGGGAATTATTTAAGCCGGGCTGCATAAATACACCTTCTAGCCTTGTGACTCCATGAGTCGTCAAAATAAATCTGTGAAAGAGAGTTCTCCTGAGAGTCATGAGCCCTTTCCTTGCCCTCTTTCCATCCCTCCGTTCTTTGCATGCTTAACCCTCTTTCGCTGGCTCTGTTCCTCCCTCTTCCTCATGACAGGAGTGTGACCTCGGTAAACTGCCTCAGCCGCAAAACTGAGAAAGAAAAAACACCAATGGCTATATAAGCAATATACACAGCAGAGCCTCAAATCTGCATGGAGATTATGGCCATTTAACCACCACCCACAGGACGTCTATAACTTCACTGTCTGCTTCCTTACCGTCTGTCTCTGGATGTTTGCCTGAGGTCTCCAGGTTATAGAACTGTCTATGGAATTTCTTCAGGCTAGGCCTCAAACGATGGAGGAGATGGGGAGTCTCTCTTATCTTGATGCATAGATAAGACCTGCTTGAGCTCAAGCCAGAAACAAGCTGCAGGGGGATCCTACCAAATATCCTATCCCGTCTCCTGATAGCGATGTTGTAAATCTCAAAGACATTTACGGGAAAGCTGTTTCTGAAACAGGAATTTCTACTCTGAGTTAAAGAATATCAAATGCATTGGCCTAGATTTCATCCTGCCTTCAGAGTGCAACACTACTGAAGGTTTCGTCCCAAGTTTTTTTTTCCCCACTTAAGAAAATACACCGTCGGAAGAATACGCTTCTGGCTGTAGGCACATTATCCAGAGGAGGACTAAAAATGGCCAGCAACTACACACTCCCCTCACAGGC
Source organism: Lepomis macrochirus (assembly GCA_024633595.2). Classification (NCBI taxonomy): domain Eukaryota; kingdom Metazoa; phylum Chordata; class Actinopteri; order Centrarchiformes; family Centrarchidae; genus Lepomis; species Lepomis macrochirus. The sequence continues at coordinate 11,196,306 of JALXJV020000002.1, read as the reverse complement.
ACAGTGCTTTAAGGACAAAGCCAGCTGATCCGCTCTCTCAACACTTTCTTTATGCTCAGGGGGCCTTTAGACAAAGAACTCCAAAGAGCAGAGTGATGTAACTCTTCATCGGTTTTCAAATAAGTTTCAGGCTGCAGTTGAGCTCACAAAAACCTTTCTAGAGTGACTTCCTCTGAATATAGTGGATGGAAAATTGGGCCTCAGCTCAGGCGCAAAAGGGAACAGGTCCAGAGGTGGAGGTGCAGCAACTTGCCATGATAATTTTTGCAGTTATCCTGAACTTTCTTGTTCCACAAATGATCCACATATGAAGATTTTTCTGCTGTATGTGGATTTATTTTGGGAATGGGCAACAAAAGGTAGAGACCTTTGCAACAAGTATTTTTGTTTTACATGTAACTAAGGTCCCCGCGACCCTGTACGCAGGATAAGCGGTTGACGAAGGATGGATGTAACTGAGGAAATATCAAGTCATACAAGCTGTTTTTGCCCCTTTATTCTTGTAAGTCATACGGGAGGCATTACAATATCCTCTTTCAGTATCCAACAGGCCAAGCCATTAGAGCAAGGCATTCACCTTATCTCTGCCTGAAAACGATCCACTGTCCAAACACCAGGATGAAAGTAAAATTAACACAGACAAGAAGGCATTGCACAGCCATAGCTCATCTCTACGCACTAAACGGAACTGCTTGTCTGGGATTAAATAAGCCTTGGTGCTACCAGGCAAAGTCAAACAACAGGTCTGCGAAACGAAAGCCTGCGAACTGACTAAGCTAGCTGTCAGTGACTCACCTTTGGGATTTTGGAAAAAAAAACACCAATGTTTGTTTTTTTTGCAGAACTACTATGAAAAGCACAGGCGCATTCCTTTAGACCAACAGCTTGCCTGGAAAGCAACAAAAACAAATCCTCTTAGGACGTGCACGACAGCAGGCACCTGTGGTTTAGTTACACAAGAACTTCAAAAATGGCTCCCGGCATAACATAACTTTTTGTTGTTGGGGGGAACACTCATACTATAGGATTGATATAAAGACTGATCACGCATTCCAAACCGCTGTGTCTGTATTTACTATAAGATTTTTAAGATCTGAAATCCAAAGGAAAACCTCTCCACAAGCCTGACGAGAAGGAAGTGAAGTCTTAAGAAACCCAAGGAGAAATGTAACCCTAGCTGCCAGTTTACGCTGCTGTGAAACTAGGCAGTTTACTGCACTCCTATGTGTCATCAAACTGTGCTTGCTTTCCTTGTAGCAAGGGAGGAAATCCTTGCTTTCTTCCTGACATTAATCCTGTGTTGCTCTGTAAAGGCCAAAACCATGTGCACTTTTTTGCACTGTCCAGCCCAGGTGCTCCCAGGAATGGATCCTGATTACATAAAGCAAGACCTGTAAAGAAATGTGAGCTGGGTGAGAACAGAAGGCTTAAATATAGTCCGGTCTGCATGGCTATGTAGGCTGAAACTTAAGCAGGTATGCATAAATAAACGCTCATGTACACATCCATAGACTACTCATACAAGATGATTTATCCTTCCATGTGAGGCAAAGATTCAACTCAGGGCGTCGTATTTTAGCCGAGGCTGGAACTGACACGGGAGAACAGGCCAGCTGTAAACACATTTGTGTCATTTCCTCTCGGATTACTTCGGCACGCGGTATCATTTGGAGAGCACAAATGCGGGGAATGCGTCGCTCATTTCTCTCTCTACAGAGAGGCATTCATAGCAGAGCTGCACTGAATATCTATATGCATTATAAACTGATTTAAATCTGGCAAAATAGTATGTCTGTGGAACTGCTCATGTACAAACAGGCGTAGTTCAAATGAAAGACAAGGTAACAGTAAGACCCATCATGTGAGAGTATCTGGGGTAACCTTTCTGGCGTACAGTCAAAACAACTGGTTTGACAGTGGCTCAATAAGTTCACCACAGAGACTAGTCAAGCCATTTTTCTCATAGAAATGCACTTATGGTTTAAATCTCCTTTTAAAAAGGTGTTCTCTGAAAAGCCTGATTAATATTGTATTCATTAGATCCCAGACCCCTGAAGAGGAAAACAGGAAATCTTAAGTACACAGGAGGGTGTGGGGGGGGCAGGTATGATGAATGGAGTGGGTCTCTAATCACACCTAGCTTATGCTGCCATTTTTGGCAAGGCCTTTAATTAACACACACTACAAGGTGTGTCAACACACACATGGACAAACATCCACTTAACAAGGGAACTATATTGCCAACAGTCACTACATTAGCGAAACAATCCAAAAACTGAGTAGTTTTAAAAGTCAGGTGTGACATTTGGTGTTACTTTGTGTAATGATTTTAAAGTGGAAATATGTAGCCTACATTTAAAAGAAGTGAAAATGATTAATTACAATTCCAAACAAACCAATTTAAGATGTATGTCTGCTTAGACTAACAAAAGTTAGTTGCACAGTCCATTTAGGTCCGGGTCTGTTTGTCAATAACTAAGAAATAGTTAAAATAGCTAAAATAGTCACTGCCACTTGAGTCACAGCAGGATATGGGGAAAGGGATTGTGAGAATTTTCCTTCGCTCACGCTAAGCGAGAAAAGCTGAACAGGGTGGGATCTGCTTTGCCTTAACAAGAAGAAATAATGGCCAGTGATTTAAGTCTGAGAAAGGTTTCTCGTAGCAGCCGCGCCCTCAGCTTCGGTTCATTGCAGTCCAGGCCAGCCGTGTCTCGGCCACGGGTCAGCCACCCCACAAGACACTGGGAGGGCTGTAAAAAGACGACCACCACACCTACTTGAGAGGGCTTGCAGAATTTACAGGTCTTAAATTAACACCCAAAAAACTGTGCGGCCAGTGCCACTGTGTCAGTGCCACTCACGTCTGCAGGGAACTATGAAGAGAGTTCCACTTGAAGACGATAGGTCTGTTATTGTCCTACAATGGATGAAAACAACAAATGTCCAGAAACATAAAAGTGGAGAAGACTGGAGGGAATTCTTGAGTTGCACTGGTTTCCGTCTGCGCTCTGTAATTACACGTTACTCGTTCTTAGGAGGCCATCCTCCACATGACAGTGCTCAAGCTCAATGCTAAATCATAAGGAAACCTGGCTCAACCTCCAATCCATCACTGTCAGAATGAGATGACAGACTCCAAGCTCAGTAAAGACACACAGACATAGCAAACTCCAGGACAAGATAGATGGCTTTGCTAAATGACTTTAGAGCAGAGCATAGTGAAAAGAGATCAGCGCATTTCAAATTATATAAATATCTGAGAGCGACACAAGGATAATTTCAGAACAGAATAAAAAAAAATAAAGCTACCAAAATTCAAGATCTCTTCATGTGTTCTGCATTTTTTAGTCAATTTTCTCTTACTCGCAGGCCTGTACTACGAAGCAAAGACTGGTTTATCCAGGTAACTTCAGGAGTTTTTGGTGACTTCAGGTGTAACTTCCCGATTAACCCCTACTATCGATAAGTGGAATTTCATGCAAGGTATGCTTTCATGGCAACTTATGCTGCATCTCCAAACTGCTTCCAGCAAGCTATGTTCATGGTTACCCCGATGTCACCCTACATACATGAAAATGCTATTAAAGTGTAGGCTGCACATGTGTACTCAGTGTTAAGTGTTTTATGATGTGAACTATTAATACACACCACTGGATAGAATATTTTTATTTTTCATCCTGACTTTTTGCCACGTGGGTTTTCCACTAGGATTTAAGCTGAAATGATTTTTAGAATTCATACAGGCAGCCCTTCAGCTTGGGTGCTTCAGGGAGTAGATGCTAATTCATTAACAATTTCTGAGATGTAGTCCATGAGTATACTTGAATTATCCTAATTGTTTTCATGTATTTAGACTGACTATTGTACCTTTACAACTCAATCATATTACAAATAAAAAAGTCCATAAGACTAAATAGAGAACAACAAGAAGACTGTAAAGTTACTTACAAAAACAAGGCTCCAGTGCTTTGTTGGCACCCACAGTGTTAGATTTGGCTGTTTATGAAAATACGGAGCACGAGCCATTATGAAGAAACTCTCAATCTCAAAACTCAATCTAGGCAGTAAGAGTTTGCCAACCTGGAATTTCCTTGATAACTCTGAGTTAAATCTGAGTGGTTTAAATTCCCTTTGCAGTACCGGCCTCAGATCTACAACAAAAGCTTGTTTGTTTTCCAGATAAAATGCAGAAACGTTTCCTACAATCTAGGCAGCTAATGGCCCCCCGTTCACTTTGGTACTCTATGAAAATGCATTCACAGAGACACATTACTTGCTTGAGCCAGGTAACAGTGAACATGTGTTTACTTTCGTGGTAATACAGTTCTTTAGAAGTCTGCCAGTGTGGTGCATTTATGTTTTGGGTTGGTAACTGAGATTTCAGAGTCAGCTCCCGAATACAAGCAACATCACTACAAGTTACATGAAGTGTTGAAGCAGGGTTGGAAGTGCTTCATGATGCACTCTTAATGCAGAGTCCTCCGAATGCATGGCCTCAATCCTAAGACTGACCGCCAATATGGAAGTCAGTCAGCGAGGGGGGAATTGATATTTCGTATTAACTAGAGGCACAGGATTCTTACTCACTCAGCTGAGTGGTTGCCAGGGGTTCAGCTCCACCCAGGCTACATCACACTGGCCTCATTTGGATTCTTTTTGGCTCCAGTTACTGATAAGACGACTGCAAACACAAACCCAAACTCCAACCATAACAATGTCCCTGCAGTAACATGATACCACAGACAACATGTTCAAGTATTTCTAAAATTTTCCATATCATCACATGCTTGTGCCTGCATTTACAAGCTACAATGAACAAGAAATAAAAACAGACATATTGCTCACTTACAGATTAGTAAACTCAATACTGTCCTGATATTTCTACAAACTAATTTGTAGGTCTATTTATACAGATTTAAACATCTCATATTCTACTTTAGATAGTTCTTCAAAGTAATCAGCATTTGTTTCGTGGTAAACAGGTTAAAACAAGCACACTCACTTAACTTACCAGCAAATCCTATCCCTTTCTTTCCCTCCCTCTCTATTATTTGCTTTCTACTCGTGCGCCCTGCCCTGGTATTCTCATGTTTCCCCCATCGCTCACCACCATTACAAAGCACGAGTGCACTGGTACGCACAACTTTGATTTTGTCTTTTTGCAATTTTTTTTTTTTTTGGTGTCACTTGTTCTGTCTTGTCTGGCACGCTCTAATAAACCTAAATCCAAACTGCTTTTTAAATTGAATCTGGTATAATTAAAAAAAAAGAAACTCAGGATAGTAACATACAGCAAAGGCCTCATAAAGCTACAGGAACATTTTATGAACCCAATCCATGAGGTCATGACCAGGTTTGTAAGGGAGATCCACTTGAGCTCAGTCTGTTGTGTGTGTGTGTGTGTGTGTGTGTGTGTGTGTTTGTGTCTCATGCTTGCCTGGGGGACCACACAAAGACTAACAACTGTATCAATACACAGCAGAGACAGAGTGAATGTACTTCATATTCTTGACTTCGTAGAACACTTAACTAAAATAAAAGGGGAAATGGGTCAAACAACAGGGTGTCGCCAATAACAAAGGACCAGACAAGGTAGATCTAACCCCATCAGTGAGTGCATGTTTCAGCAGAGTGTAAAAAAAACACCACAACGGGTTAACTCAACAGCCAAGGAGATGTGGTCAGATAAGTGTCTCCGGTGAGCACTAGAAGCCAAAATATCTCCCTGTGTGTGTGTGAATCACTACACTACAGGAAGACAGGCAGTTGCTTTTACATAGGGTTTACATTTACACCATTATCCTCGGGAAAAACTCATGTTTGGCTGACATGGAAACATCAGCTTAAGTTTCTACTTGTCATATTTATCTTGATTTTCCCATTTTGCACTATGCTTAATGTAGATGATAAGAGTATGGAAAATAACCACATAAGTTAGAATAAGCCTCCCCTCCTTTTTGGAAACCCAGCTGTAGTTTTATAAGTGTACAAAAATATAGTATAATTAGCATATTTAGTGTCACTACAAAAAGTCTCTGTAGTGACACTAAATAGCTTATACTATCTAGAAGTGGACTCACAGGGAATACTATAATTAGTGACATATAGCCTACAGCCTTCAACACTGCTGTTGAAACCTGGTAATAAACCTTGAATATTCAAAGTTTAGCGTAACTGAGAGTGGGAATGATGTGTTTAGGTGAAATGAATGCACCTCCTGTAATACTCACAGCGTGACTGTCCTGTTGGGGAAAGAGTCCGGGGGCAGCACCTGATGGAGCTCCATGTTGCTGCACACCACCTTCCTGTCGGACGGCAGGCTTCTCCCACCGCTTTTCGAGCGTTCGTCATATGATTTGCAATCAGATGATGCCACCGAGCCGCAGCCGCCGCCGCCGAGCAGCAAAATCACCAACAACTGCAACAGATGCGCCCTCATTTTCACACGCTACCAGAAAACCGCTGCAGCATTGGCAAAGGAAAGGACGTGCTGATACTTAACAGGGCAGATGATGAGTGAGTCGCTTTGTTACGAAAGAGTGACATGAAATGCGGACCCAGTTAAAGACAAAAATGAGACATTTTCCAGTATTTTGTTTGGCTCATGCGAGCCTTCCTCCTCCATTTGTCACAGGGCTTTCCCTTTGCTCGGCGGTATTCACTCCCGACAGAGGTGTCCTTCTTTGTTTGTTAAAAGACTCATTTATAATTCCCTTTCCATCCTGGCGTGGTGTCCATTTCCTCCCAACTCTTACGAATCCACAAACGTTAAATGCTGAGTATGCTCGCTGGTTACTAAATAACTTGCCCAGTTGTTCAGAGGGGTTCTTTGTTGCCCATAGCGTGGGTCCGATTCAGTGTTGTCTTTTCCAAAAGGAGGCGGCTGCAGAGGTCCCGGGTTATCCGAACTAAGTTCAGGAAACGGGGCCAGGCGTTATTTTTTTCAAGAAACCCACTTTAATTTCCCAATACTTTGAACTATATGCTGAACAAGAGCAAGTAAACTTTCCTCGTCTCGTCTTTTCCAGACACCAACAGGAAATTACTCAGAAAAAAACACGCACACACACACACACGAGCGCTACTACAACAACACCACCTTTTTAGCTCAAAGTGTGCTGCAGATACTCGACAAAACAAAGTAAAAAAAGCTAACATCCGTGTCCAAAGGGGTTCCTGTGTCTCTTTTAGCTCCACTGCGTCTTTGGAAAGTATTCAAAGTCAGCTGTCTGTCCACTGAGAAGTTCTCTTCCCATGGTCCTGCCCCGGGCTCCACTATTGTCAAGTCCTTCCGAGTTCAAACCACATCCGGTCCGCATTTCAGAATAAAACACACCTGCGGAGGTATGAGCAACCATTCCACGGGACAGTATAAATTTCGTAGGCTAAAATGTTGTTTCAGTAAAAAAAAATCCATAGCCTCCTCTAACACTCATGGTTTCATACATCAGGCTGTAATGGACAATAGTGGATACGGAACACTTTCCTCTCTCCAAACCCCCATCCAGCACCAGCCACCAAAAACAAAGAACTGAAAAATGAAAGCAAAACAAAACTTCTGCTATCCAACTTACGGTTTTGTATTGGTACTTTCACTTAAGTAAATGAACGGAAGACTTCTCCAACCACAATTGTGTTTTCCCCTGGGTGGCTCTAAACAAATCCCCATAATGGTCATGAAATATTAAGACACATGAGGAGCAAAATTCCAATTGTATCTTGTAGCTAAATGAAGAGAATGTTTAGCCCATTGGCAAACATTTTTTCACTTCTAACTGAACCAGAGGATAGCATTGTAGTGATCACAGACCAGGGAACATATCACTGTAAACCGGAATAAGTTCAGAATACTCAAAATATTTGTATATTAACTTTTTAAGTATTGGTAATAATATTTTTGAGTAAACCATAACTTAAATATAATATTAATTTCCACATTATAAATTACATTGATTCACTGATGCTTATTAAAATTAAATTCCACATATTCTTTATTCAATAAATATAATTGTGCACTACTTATACGGTGAATGAAATCTACTCACTCAAGAAAATTATTACTAGTAAACTTAAAATTTACAAAATGCCCAGATTTTTCAGATTTCAGATAGTAGTCCTGAAAAATACAAATACAACTCCATTATTACAATTCAACTTCTCTTTATTAGTATCAAAACCTTAAATATCTTCTGTCATTTCTACATTTAACAGACACAAAATAAGACACATCATGCATAAAGCTGAATAGACTAAGTAACTGACTGCTTGATCAGATAATTAACCAGCAGCAATTTTGATAATCACTTTGTTTTCATTCTTTTTTTGCAATAATGTTGAACATTTTCTATTTCTGTTTATTTGAGATTTTTTGGTGTTAAGTGATAACTTGAATCTTGAGCTAAATAAAATTTCTTTTTACTACTTACTTTACTGTGTTTTGTGGAAAGAAAAAAATGATGCTAATAAATATTGTTTAAACTAGGAAGTCCCACACTATGCAAACTGTTAAGTCAGGTAGACGAGGTAATGGAACAATATCAGGGTTTCTGCAGGTTTCACCTGTTCAAATTAAAGACTTTTTGAGACCATTGTGAATGAAATTTAAAACCTCTATCACGACTTAAAAAAAGAAATGCACAAAAGAAATGCAGTCACAAAATTACTTGCAGAGTTAATCAGTGTATTCAAATTAGGGTAGAGTGAAGTCTACAAAATTGGCACTGGACAAAGTCAACAATGAAACACCGGGATGGACGAGGACATTCATAAGCTACCTAATTAACAAGCTGGCATGCGGTGGACCTGCTGACGTGAAAAACGGATCACGGGTGGGGGAAAAAAAAGTTCTGTGTTTTTTATCTGACTTTATAAAACATAACCTACAGTTGATGGATAAACTCAGGGGAGCAGACAGAGAATCAGGGAAGCCGGTGTGTTTGCAGTGAGAGACCAGAGGTAAAGGTGTGTGTGTGAGTGAGTGCCGGGAGAAGTCGAGGCAGGCACAAAGCAGGTACATTTACTAATAATAATAGAAATAAGTCCATGGGGCAGTATAATGTAAAAAAAATAAGATGGTATTTTTGTATGGGGGATTGGGGGTCCTCCCCCAACAAAATTATGTTTTCCAATAAAGAAATACCCAATTCCACTTGATTTTGGAACATTGTTATCACCACATGTGTGAATAAGTAGGAAAATCTAGAGCAGATTTGAAATAAACTACACCCCAAAAGCGAAACTTGCTATATAAGTCTACTGAGGTTGAATTCTAACCATTAGATCTGGGAAAATTTTGGTTAATTTTGATGCTCTCCACAATGATTTTATATTCATTGAGCAGCACTGAGCTGAGCCTCACCAACAATTTGAAATGTAGACTCGTCAGACCACAGCACACCTTTCCACTTTGCGTCAGTCCATCTCAGATGCGCTCGGGGCAGAGAAGCCGGCGCCGTTTCTGGGTGTTGTTGATATATGGCTTTCACTTTGCATGGTAGAGTTGTAACTTGCAATTGTTGATGTAGCGACGACAGTTGAGGATAGACAGCTGAGTACAGAGGTGAAGACAAATGGATGAGGACAGATAGGAGGGGGATGAAGACTGAAACATGAGGAGGCTCTCTTCGTCTCATTCTTTGAAAACCACAACGGAAAACCACAACGGAAAACTTGATATTTAATGTGGACAGACTGAGACAGGTGAGAACAGACAGGTGGGGACAGTAGTGAGGACAGAACACATGGACAGACTGATAGAGGGGTGAGGACAGACGGACGGGTGGGGACAGTCTTTGCAGTTCCTTCAGTAAACGGGCTCAGCTTATCCTGCAACAGATCCTGGAGCTCATGGACAACCTGAGCCTGAGCAACACCAAGAACAGCTGTCAATACACACAGGCTTATTGATCGCTTCAGGAGGGATTGATAGCTGATAGCTGATTGTGTCTGTGTCTGCCAGTCTTCACTCAAACCCCGATCCTTCGGCTCTGCAGCACAGTCAGACTAGCTGTGATGTGGTCCAAAAGATTAGGTACTCACACACACACTGATAGGTGACATCACTGTGGCAGCTGATGATATCACTTCCACTTCCTGCAGGTTTAGCTTGCAGGAGGCGCCATAAGGCTCCGGCCTCCTCTCCTCGCTCCTGGAAAGGAGCAGTTCCATCCACCAACAAGGAGAGCGCCTCCAGCAGCACCTCAGTGCGTAGCCCCACCTCCACCTGCTCCTCTGTGTGAGTACAACATGAATCTGCGTCTGGTCCATTTCTAAACCGCAATGGAAAATTTGATTTTTAATGTGTCTGATTTGTGAAAACAGGAAGCAGCTCTGTGTGTTCACCAAGCAGGAACCTCCAGGTTTGTAAAGTGAAACCTCAAACCTGCATTCTCTCTAACAGCCAGCAGGGGGCGACTCCACTGCATCGTATAGAAATCTATGAGAAAATGTGGCTACTTCTCAGCTGATTTATTACCTCAGTAAACACTTTCCTAATGAGTTTATGGTCTCGGTCTAGACTTCTTCAACACAGCATGATCATTTAGTAAATTATGGTCCCATTTAGACGAAACAGACGGAGGAACACCTATTTTCTCTTAGCTGGACAGGTATAAAATACAGCTGCTTGTTACTTTCTATAAATTGAACTAAAAGACGTTCTGTTTGCTTCCTGCTCAGCTTCCAGCCTGAAGGGGAGAGGTTTGTTAAGCTGCTTCACTTCTCCAGCCGTCTGGGAACAGACTTTTGTTGGTCTGAAGAAGCTGAAGCATTTACCCGGCACACCGAGACTGTACTTTTACTGCCAGAATATTTTCCTCCTCTGAGATTCATCGTCACTTTCTGTCACTCGACAATCAAACACTCCGAGACCTCCAGATAAGAGCAGCTGCTCTGATCACAGCATCTGTCAGGTAGACGTCCTGCAGGGTTTCCGCGGGGTCTTAAAAAGTCTAAAATTTCAGAATCAAATTTTAAGGCCTTAAAAAGTCTTAAATTCGCTGACGTTTGTGTTCTAGGTCTTAAATAATTTTAAACGGGTATTTTCCAAAGTCCATGTAAGCTACCTCGTAGCGCTCTAGAAGAAGTTATTTCTGTTGCTAGTCCAAATCAGTCCAATTATAATTTGCTGTATTACGATTACAAAGACCAACAAGCAGTGTTATTGCCGCAAGTCTTTGGGTTGTACCACAGATATAAAACGGATTTATTCTTAAGCTATGGGGAAGTGCAAACGTATCGGTTCTTGAATGGAAAAACACATCTTAGGGCTTAAAACCAGTCTCTATCGATGTATCTGAAACCTTCTGTTGCTGCTTAATGAATGAGCGCCACTTTTAAAATTTCACACACTCAACGCATGGCTGTTTCCCTCTCCTCGTTCTTCAAATGACGAGCGAATGTGAGGGAGAGAGCGGCAGAAAGTGACGGGGAAAGTTAGCGGAGGAAAAGATCAGCACTAAGCTGTCAGGTTACAGCTCTGTCCTGTGCACATACTGTAAGTTACATGTTGATAGTTAAATTTAAAAGAAAGGACGGTGTTGACCATGGAGGAGCTGAGGTTAGTAACGTTAAAGCAAACTAACGTTAGTCCTTTTAAGCTAATGGAGACTATTCTTTAGGATTTTGATGTAAATGAAACGCTTGTAATAATACAGAAGGGAGATGGCTCTCATGTTGCCTATTATTTATGTTAATTTCTACAAATGTATTAAGCAGTAAATGAAGACACAAAACCCAAACATAAATAATCCTATCTGTAATGATTCTGAGGTCATTTTAACAGTGTTTTGCTTCTATTAGGCTATAAGGTGGTGAGGCTCAAAACTGCTTGGTGCTGCGCAATGAATATATAATCACTGTGGAGAGCATTGAAACTAACCAAATTAATTTCCCCCACATATTTAGCATGTTTAGCTTTTGGGGTATAGTTTATTATTGTCTCCCTGTCTGCTCCCCTGAGTTTATCCATCAGGTTAAGTTTTATAAAGTCACCAAAATGACACAGGATTTTAATTTTTTTTTTTTTTTTATACCGGTGATCCATTTTTCGAATCAGCAGGTCCACTGCATGCCCGCTAATTACTCACTTATCAATGTCATCATCTATCTTAGTGTTTCATTGTTGACATTGTCCAAGTGCCAATTTTCCATTTTCTTCCATCTGCTGACTTTTCAGTATTATACATTCTTTATTCTAATATTATATTAATTTCATTCTAATATTATTTTGAGATATGACTGGTTCAATTTCCATGTCCTGTAAGCTGTAATCATCAAGATTTAAACAAAAAAGCCCTGAAATATTACACTTATGTGTAATGAATCTACACTATATGAAAGTCAAGAAAAAATAACTTTTTTTTTACTATATTTGATTTTTCTGAGATGCACCCATAGGATGCACCTGTAAAGTAGCCACAGAAGCAAGTTCAGGCTTGTATGGCTCTCTATTAATCTCTCTCCTGTAGAGGAGCACAACAGCAGATGAAGGGAAAGAGAAAGTTTGGCAGCATCTTTGTGATGCAAATTGAGTGTTTATTGTGTAATAATGTAACACAACATTATTTTAGAGTTTTGTAAATGCCTTAAAAAAGGGATGAAAATGATCTCACGTACTCTGATAGTCACTGTACTCTACATCCTACAGGTTCTCCCTCCTATCCAGAAAGTCATCAACAGACTATTTGGGGTTTTCAATTTCTTTCTAAATAAAAATGGATGTGTTTTAAACAGGAAAACTGTGATTCATATGTGTAAAGAATTCACTACTTAGGCTTGATGAAAAAGCTTGAACTTTTCCCAGCATTTAAAAAAATGCTCACAAAGAGGAGAAATGATTGTCACTGCGTGGAACAAAGAGAGAGAGTCATTGTAGAGAGAGTCATTTTAAACCTTAAAATGTATTAGAACTTGTGTGTATATTTAGTGTTTCTTAACGCGCATACGTAAAAAGAGTGGCCAGTAGAGGGGTTTAAACAAAAGTGACTTTGACTGCACTAGTAACTTCAAACTATAGCTTAAAAGATTATTAAGATAGTAAATATTACACTTATTCAACACTTTACTCATGAAATGATAAGTTAAATTAGATTTATTAAATGAACATGTCAAGTATGAATTGAATGTGATTGAATACAAGCTTATTTTTTTTCCTCAAATTATTTCAGTTACTCTGTTTTTATTTGAAGTCACAGATTTTATCCACATTTGCTATCAATTTTGAACAGCTGGCTGTCGACTGGTTGTGTCCCAGAGTACTTTAAAATTGCTTGTACCCAACCAGTCCTTAAAAAAAAAAAAACTGACCATGACATCCTAGACAATTATCGTCTGATCCTTAATCTGCCTTTTATTTAAAGTCTATTCTTTTAGATAGATGGAAGCTCTGTGTGGGCATATCTGTAACTGGAATGAGCTGGTTCTCATCACATTTGTTAAATAGGATGTTTTGTGTCTCAACTAACAATTCCATGTCATCTTAAGCTGATGATACACAGAGCAACTTTTAGAGCAATCGTGCAGGGCAATGTTGTCGTCAACAGTAATGAGTAAAGATTACTACAGTAATCCCCTTCCCCCACCACTCTGCCACACACCCGCACTGCCGCTATCCATTTAAAGCATAGTCAGACTTGCCTCTAGCAAGATTGCCCAGCAAGATTGCTCAAAAAGTTCCCCCGTGTATCATTATTCTCTTATCAATTGTGGTGGGCCTCAAGGTTAGATGTTCCTCAAGGTTAGTTGTTCCAACTAGGTGATGTCATCCATTGATTGACATGGTATTTATTTTTATTTTTATGCGGACGACACACAGTTGTACTTCCCTGTTAAGCCTACTGACATCATAGTTAGCTCATAGTACCTTATTACCCCAACAGAGCACTGCACTCCCAGAATGCAGGGTAGAGTCTCCAAAAGTAAAATTGGAGCCAGAGCTTTCAGCTATCAAGCTTCTCTCCTGTGGAACCAGGTTCCAGTTTGTTTTCAGGAAGCAGACACCATCACCACATTTAAGAGTAGACTTAAGACTTTTCCTCTTGATAAAGCATATAGTTATTTATTTTCATTTAACCTTTATTTAACAAGATAATCTCATTGAGATTTAAAAACTCTTTCCAAGAAAGACCTGGCCAAAATAGCAGCATATTGACACAGTTACAAATATGAACACGAGCACGCACACAACAACAAAGAAGTTAGGGCTGGCTCAGGTGAGACCATCCTGTAGTTATGCTGCTATAGGTCTAGACTGCTGGGGGACTTCCCATGGTGCACTGACCTCCTCTCTCCTCCTCTTTCTTTCCGTATGTATGCAAACATAACTGATTAATGCATGTTACTCAACTTTGTCCCTCTCCCATAGTTGTGTGCTTTCTCGTCCCTCTCCTCTCTTCTCCTGTCACTTTCTGCAGCTGTACCATTATTCATTTCTGTACCAATGCAACTGTTACTGCTTGTAATTTCTGTGTAGATATTGTGTGACCCCCAGCCGGTCCAGGCAGATGGCCGCCAACCCTGAGCCATGGTTTTGCTGGTTCATGGTTCAGGTAAGTTTTTCCTTGCTTCTGTCACCAAGTGTTTGCTCAATGTTGGATCTCTGTAAACAATATTAAACAGAGTACGGTCTGCTCTACATGAAAAGTGCAATGAGATGACTTTTGTTATGAAATTCTGACTGTGTTTTCTGGTGGAGCCTTGTGACACATGGGTTTTATTCTGGGGGGTTTGGGGTTTGTTTTTGCCTTTTGGTTGATGGATTTTTATGATTATGGTTTGTGAGTCTTTTTCCTGGGTTCAAATCTGTGCTGGTTTTCTTTTGTGTCCTTTTTTGTGTGGGTGCAGTGCTGTAGGGATAAATTTGACTTGTCTTTTATTTATTGCAATTATTGATTGTGTAAATATTAATTTTTGATAATAAAATAAAATAAAATGACCATCATAGGCTCCATAATCAATACAAACAGATATCTGCATGCAGATTAATAAGATAATCATAAAGGTTGTATTTTTTATGACAGAAACTTTCAACTTGTTGCATGTTTGTGATATTGTATTCACTACCTGACACAAAGCACGTGAACAGTTTTCTCATACCAGTTTATACATTATTTTAGGGTTTTGTAAATGCCGTTTAAAATCAGCTCAAGGAGCAAAAAAAAAAACAATCTCATAGACTTTGGGCTCAAACTCAAACTCAAAAAAGGAAAATCAAATATCATTTTCATCTTTAACATTTCTTGTAATGGTTTTGGTAAAGCCTTCCTAACATGTCCACAGAAAAAAATCGCAAAGTAGCCTAATACATGTCTGGGAACACAGAGGGAACTTGACATTCAAAAACTGGTCCAGGCATCCTGCTTTCAAGTGCTTCTCTCTAGATCTGTATATCTCAAGTCCTGGAAAAAGTTTACCTTGAATTGTAAAAAGAATCTATGTGGGGTTAATTTTTTCACCAGATTTTCGACACCTTTCATTTGACAGGCGGAGCTTTGCGTTAAGTCCGGCCCCCTTCTCCTCTGATTGGCTAACCCAAGCCTAACCCTAATCTTAACCAACGAAGGCAAAAAGTACTAGCCAATCAGAGGCAAAGAACGCGTTCCTGTGTTAACGATCACGCCCCCCAATCAGGGAAACATCTCAGGGTCATTCTGGTTGGAGAGTTTTGGCTACGTTGTTACTTTATGCGCGACAACCAACCAACTAGTATTTCTACTAGACATACAAATTAAACACAACACAGCAAGACACAGAGCTGCTTTGTTTCAGTGTCCTAAAGACATGTTTCCAAGTGACTTTGCGTGGGGAGCTGCAACCGCTGCGTATCAAATAGAAGGTATGTATAACTTGACGAATCCTTTTTAATACAGTCTATGACACAACCAAGAGATGGGTGAACTGGACACAATATAACCAAGACCCGTGCAGGCTAGTGTAATAAATAGCCTTACTAATAAGAGTTAATAGGCTACTTCATATTTCTTTCGTTTAGACTAGAACTTTGTATAGTTCTGTAACTATCAATATGTTGCTCTACAACAGATGGTGCAAATCTGCTTATTATGGATATAATCAAAAATTGACATCTACAGATAAATAAGATAACGATAAAGGTTGTATTTTTTTATGGCAGAAACTTTCAACTTGATTGCATAAGCCTGCACAGGTGTTTATACAAGAGGTTGGTAGCATAAATATAATTAGAGGTTTAATTAACTCATACAGATCTTGGCATTTTACCACTGTAATGTCTGACCAACTCATAGACTGCGTATAGTCTGTTGACCAAGTTGAAGTAGCTCACAGGTTAACCCCTAATGGAAAACTGACTAACTTACAAAAATCTACAGACATTTATGTTTATAGAAGACATTGAAACAATACATTGAAAAAATAAATTTTACTGGAGATAAGCCAAAGATACAGTCAAAACAAATTCAGTCAAATCCACAGACACGCTCAAAGTCCCAATAGAAGCATTACTGTGATTTTTTTTTTATGTCAACATTCTTTATTTCTATGTAATGAAACAACCTATTTGTACACGTTGAGGTGGCTGGCAGGCAGATGGCAAGGGACCAAGTATCTGGGACACGTTTTGTCACGAGAAGGGCAGAGTGTTTGGGGAGCAGAATGGAGATGTGGCCTGTAACAGCTATGAGCTGTGGGAGAAGGACCTAGAGTGTATCCAGCAGCTTGGACTGACGCACTATCGCCTGTCTCTCTCCTGGGCCCGCCTCCTGCCTGATGGGACCACACGACATGTCAATCAAAAAGGTATTTCCATGTCCCCATTAGACCCATGCTATATTTGAAGCCAAAACAACACAATGGAACAAGTTAATTTGATGGATATAGTCCTGTTTTACCTTACTACCTATTAACAACAGCACTGTACATCTCTCCCAACAGGTGTACAGTACTACAACAAGGTGATCAATGATTTGATGGCCAGCGGTGTATCACCTATGGTCACTCTTTACCACTTTGACCTGCCTCAAGCTCTCCAAGATCAGGGTGGCTGGAAATCACCAGGTATAGCGACCCTGTTTGATTGCTATGCCAGGTTTTGTTTCCAAACATTTGGTGACCGTGTCAAACTTTGGCTCACTATCAACGAGCCCCATGTGTGCGCCAAAGTGGGCCATGAAGACGGCATCCATGCCCCTGGCTTAAAAGAACCGGGGATTGCTGCCTACCTGGCGGGCCACAACATGCTGCGTGCCCACGCCATGGCCTGGCATAGCTATGACTCCTTCTACAGGACAGAGCAGAAGGGCGCAGTGTCTCTGGCCATCAACAGCAACTGGCTCGAGCCATTACACGCAGGTTGCGCTGAGGACATCGCTGCTACTGAACGCTGTCATGCATTTACCCTAGGGTGGTTCACCTGGCCTGTGTTTGTAACCGGAGATTATCCAGAAATAATGAGATCTGCCATCGACGCTCAAAGTAAGAAGTTGGGCTACAATGGCAGCTCAAGACTGCCCAGTTTTTCAAAGGATGAGCCTGCCGTTTTGGGCACGGCGGACTTCTTTGCATTGAACTATTATACGTCTCGTAAAGTCAAGCCAGGAGGAGGTTGTGAAAAGACGCTGTGTATAAAGAGCGACCAAGATGCAGAAGAAGTTTTGGATCCGTCGTGGCCTATTTGTGGTGTGTCCTGGCTCGCTGTAGTGCCCCATGGCCTACGGAAAACTCTCAAGTACATCAAGGTAAAACTTTTCCCACCAGTTAATCTTTTGCAGTCATTTTCTGTCATGTATTGCTTAAAGTCAGCTCCTACCAGTCCACATCACTACACAGTACCCCAAACAAGACTCAACATGTGCTTTTTTTTGGACTGTGAATTCAAACAATAAAAGTGAAAAGTGAAGCCATTTTTCTGTTTTTTTCCTCTTGCCATCAAACTGAATTGACCAACAAGAAGACAAATCACCTTCAACCAAACGAGAAGAACACTGACATTTGTTTAGTGTCTTGCTATTGATTTTGTATGCAGTAATCTCCTTTTAACACCTCCAGAAACACATTGATGCTTCATTAGTGCTGTCACATTGAATGAAACAGTTACTTTGCTGAAAGTGTTTGCAATTGCAATTTCCTGCTGTTGTGACTTGTCACAGGCCATTAGGTTGAGCTTGGCACTGCTGAAATGCAGCTAAACGGCACAGTGTAGACCAATCTGTCTCTCCTCTGCAATGTCTGACAGGTGAGATGCCTTGTTTGACAATAATGTTTGGCCCATGACTTTCCAGGACACTTTCAACAACCCAGCAGTCTACATTACAGAGAATGGCTTCTCTCAGGTGGGGCCGCTGCAAATTGATGATGTCCAGCGCTCAGAGTTTTACAAGGACACCATCTTGGAAGTGGCTAAAGGTAAATCTTCACTGGAAATAAGCAAATAGCCATTAGCAGTAGTAGGATCCAAGCCAACGGGAATTCTCAGCATTTTGGAAACATTTACATAACATTTTATGTCAGTACTGCAGCTGGAAATGAATAACTGCATGACGGATTGTTCTTAGTAAGATTAAGGGTCTGTTACACCTTCACTCCTCTTGTATTTGGGTAAAAGCAAATCTGCAAAGATTGAGAGCTTTTGAGTCATACCTCACTTTCTGCTTATAACTAACGTCGTCACCATCTGTGCAATACGGGCAAAGTCTTATAATGTGCAGATTCAGAGTGCAAAATGGTAGAAAAACTATTATGGTGGAAACAAAAACGTGGGTGTTCAATAGTTTTTTCCTGATTCTTGCACAAATTGAAAGCCGTTTGTTTTAGGCACCGCCATCTGGCCATTCTTTTAATGCCAGGGATGTTGAAAGTTATCTACCAAATCAGAGAGCTTCAAGGAATCATGGTTTCTGTAGGATGGCATGGCAGTCATTAAAGGCGAGCTCAAAGGAGAAAATTGTTTTAGGCCCTTTGGCTAGGTTACATATGCTGTACAATATCAAAGACTGGAAGTTGGCATGAGATTAGAGATGCCTTGCATGGTAGTCATAGAAAGTCGTGCACAGTTAATGAATGACTTGCAGTTTATGAGAATAAATCTGGGCAAGGTACAAGTACAAGGTACAGACCTTGTACTTGTTGAAAGTAAGCCATGCTCTTCGTATGCTTCAGAAATCTTCATAATGAATAATCTTGTCATGTATCATTGAAGGCTTCATCCTCCAAAACACAAAGTGCACGTACTTTACAAAATTAAACAAAAAAACTCTATTTAACTCTGTCAAATCTGTTTAACTCTTTAATCTCTCTGTGTTCTTGTATAGCTATAAAAGAAGATGGGGTCAACGTCCGTGGATATTTTGCGTGGTCACTGCTGGACAACTTTGAATGGGAAGATGGATTCAGTGTGCGCTTTGGATTGTTCCACGTGGACTTCGCAGACGCAAAGCGAAGCCGAACCATGTACCAGTCTGGACGGGAGTATGCAAAGATTATCTTGAAATACAGATGAGGAGATCAAACCTTCTTATACGTTCTTAATAAACTTTTTTCGTCTCACATTCATAAAAAGTTCAACTAACCAATCAGGCACCTGCTTCTTTCCATTGCAGATCCAAAATGAAAAAGCACAACAAAAGTCCAACAAGCAGGGTTTTACTTCTTCTCTTTTTAATTTATTTTAAATTTGTTGCCTTCAAGGGACATGGGAGACAAAGGGACTGCTCCAGGGGAGGGGTTAATGTCCAAACATTGTCTGCAGTGATTAAACTTAGGGACCAAGACAAGTGCCAAGACAAAGAAGTATGAGATAATAAATGCTTGTTATTTGAAATACAAGAGAAATTAAATCACACATTATGCAGTCTTTTTGATCATTTAAATTCGACACAAAACTCCTGTACCACCTCACCCATCACATTGGGAAGAACTGTTCAAAAAAGTGAACTCAGTTATTATAATGCCGTCAGGCTGCATAAAGCATAGTCCACTAAACTCAGAAGGGATGCCAGCTGAAAGCAACAGATGTCCTGCCACAGGAAGAGAGTGTAATGCCATTTGTGTTCCACTGGCAGCTGTGCAAATTCTGTCCTTAAAGAAAGAAAAGAGCGAACAAGGTGAAAAGCCTTCTGTTTATTCTGTAGTTAAGGTAGGATTATTTTTATGCATTGCTGAACAATGCACAGATCAACAAGACCTGAGAGAGCCAGATTGCATATTAGACTTTGACATTAGTGTGCACAGGTGTGTCCTAAATACAGTGAGATATTGTAGATCATTTGTAATGTCTGAGGTTCAAGTTTAAGGAAATGCCAATTAAAATGTGCTTGATCTTTGCTTTTAACAGTAATCAGAGAACCAAGAGGAGCGGGTCGATGGCACATGTTTGTAAGCCTACAGTGTCACCTTGTGGTAATCACGGGAATTACAGCTTTGAATTCAGCAGCCCAGTGTGTGCTACACTTCACAATGTGGTGTCACGTGCTGTGCTGCTTTGATTGATAAAATGCATCCTGTTGGTTTAACAATAAACAACTAAAGCAGCTCCCTAACCACAATACATCATAGATTTGACTCAATTAATATTTATGCTCTGATGTGAAGGAAAATGTAATTTATATTCTGTGTTGGGAGACTTTGTTTGCATTAATAAGCATGGTGTATCGTGACATCCAGTTGGCTGTGCATACTGTTTTCAGCAGATGTGAGTAATACCCTTGTGGCCCTCCTCCATCTATGTCAAGCCGAGTGAGATTCTCCTTTGTCTTATGATGAATAACAAGCTATTGTGGAAAGATGAATAATGCTACTGCCGCTCGCATTAGAACTTTTTTGCAGGCTGCTTTGAACACAAAGTGTAACGGCACTGCTCCCTATTTCATCGCTAATGAAGTTATCTAATATCTGTGGCTCTGTCAGGAGCTGCTGGTGATCTTTAAATCTCTGCAGAACGATGGTGACAGAGCATAAAACACTAAACATTTACTAAACAGATGTAACGTGCGACTTGTCAGGTGGCGACACTGGTGGGAGCTGATTAAAAATCAACTGATGTGTTAATAAAAATTATGGTAAGAATGACAAGCAAATGAAAATTCTGTTACCTGTGTCAGAGACAAAATCATGACTAAAGCAGGATTGAATCAAGTTTCCAATGATTCATCAATGCAGCCGATGGGCAACTGAATTCCCAGCTAAGAGTTGATTAGTAATTCCACCGACTGTCTCCCAGTATTGATGGATTCCATCTTCCTCTATCACTGGCTAGAGGTAGCTGCATGGGTGAAAGAACCACCCCTGCTGCTGAATTGATCGAATGAAATATGAGCAAGAAGTTACTCCGCACTTAGTGAATGTTGAAATCAGCCATTTGTGGGGAACTGGGGGATAATATGTGCCTATTGCAGGTTGGAAAGCTTAAAACATTAATTAGCATTTAAATAATTCACTCCTCAAGTCTCTTTAATAGCCCAACTACGAATATTCAGCTTCAATTTATTACAGCGGGCTGAATTTATTCTGATTAGGCCGTGATGTAGAAAGTCACAGAAGAAACCATCTCTAAATGTGCTTTCCAATTAAGCGCCAAATATATCATGTGTATAGATAAGTTGCTTTTGACAATGAATTAGTACGTTTAATTGTAACATTCAATCACATTCAGTGGCAGAGATTTACCCCGAGGAACATTCTGGCAAATTACCAAGAGAGGCCCATTTGTATTTGACCAAACTTAACTCATTATATTTTGACAGGCACTATGAAATATTCAATAACTGGGAAATTCATTTACTTATTATAAATTAACTAAATAACGTAGCTGCTGATAAACTATCTTCATTGTGAATTATAGGAAAAGCACAATCTTGTGTATCAGGTGCAGTGCTTACAGGTGCAAAGGGTATGACTTCTAGCAAATAATTACCTTTTTCTATTTACTGATTACCCTCATATGCATAGTCCCTGGAGAAATTGTATAATTAGATTTTTGCTTCAATATCAAGATGAAGAGACATCAGCCACTCCCTTCCTCTAGAACACAGATACTAATCTCTTCCCCTTCCTCTCACTCTCTTTGTCTGGGTCTCTCAGTCATCTGGTAAGGGACCCGTGAGAAGCCCAAACCACCACTCCGCCTGTCTTCTTCCTTTCTTTCTCTTGCTCTTTTTCGCTCACTCTCTGTAGCTCATCATCTTCCTCTCTCCTAATCGCATTGCTCATTTTCCATTGACAAGAGAGTATGAGGAGAGAGGGAGAAAAGGGGGTGGGGGGAACAGCACAAACTTTCTAAATCCCATTGACCTACTTCGCCAGACATTTCACTGGGAATTCATATTAGTGCAAAAAAGTTAGAAGAAGAAATGTCCCCCCCCCCCCTCTTTCTCTTTCAGCTGGAAGCCATTTTTCTCACATCGTGCATTTGATCCTGTATGAGCACTACAGTGCATTGTACAAGCGGATAAACGCCTTACTGTGGCATAACCAGCGGTTTGGATCTCTGTCACTTTTGACAGTGGCGTAAGAAGCGTGACACATTGGCACTATAATAAGCCCTTTGGAGGACCTCATCTTTGATTGATGAATTTGGCGTCGGAGACAAGATTGAGAGGGATGAATATTGCTAGGCCTTGAAGACAGGAAGTGGAATTATGACAGCCCCATACAGAGAACTAACGTGGGGAGACGGTCTGAGAATAAAAAGAGAGAGGCAATTCAAATCTTTTTCTTTTAAGTCCCTCCCTGAGGGACTGCAGATGACCCTGCTAACGACTGTTGAAATTCTAACTCCCATGAGTGTGATGGTGCCACGTGATGGGAGGGGGTTCGTAGACCTGCTTGAAAAATTGAAAGCTCCTAGAATATTCAGCTAACCCTGTGCGCTCAGTTGGGGGTGGTGATGGGGGGGGGGCACATGCAGAGATTGGTATTCAGGGCCTGTTTGTGTGGTGGGTAAGCCCAGCAGTGGTGGCAAGAGAGAACCCCCCCGTGTGCGTGTGTGTGGTGGTCAATGAGCCGAGAGCTGTGTCTCATGGGAACAGTGGTGGGAGTGCGAGTGAACATAAGAGACAAAGGGAAAGAGACAATTTATGGAACCTTTAGAACCGAGGAGAATATATCTGTGATGGCGGTGTAGTTATCAGCCCCGGATCCAAGCAGAGAGACTAATGACGTGGGTATAACCTCGTGCTCCCAATATGCAAACACAATGTCATCAACAAAGAAAGAGTGAAAAACTCTTTGGTTTTAAATCTCCTATGAAACTCTTAATTGACTTAATGTTCTTATTTTTGTAGTTTTGGTCTGTGGATTATATTATGTTTAGCAATATCAAATTGCTCTCTAATAGTCGACCAAACCATTAGTTGATTAGAGGCCCTGAGCTACAACCAATCAGAGGAAACCCGCCCCATATTAGATAAAGGGTTGAGATTGATCTTGATTGACCAGACCCAGCAAATGAAACATGAGCTCGGCAGAGTCATCTGGGCCTCAGGCTTACGTATCCCCGAATACAGCGACACAAAAATGTTGACATTTTCATAAAAGAATGCTCAATTTAGTTACTGTCAATGCAATTACTTATTTTCTTTTGCTGCAGTTTCACGTTAAAAAGTATTTAACTGATGAAACACAAATTGACTTTTATTATGAAGAAGTCAAAAAAAAATGCGATGTGTGTGTGATGTGAGATTGGCACTGACAGCTATCGTTCATTTAAAATGTGTCTACAAAACAAGACAACGGTCATTTTCGACAGTTTCTGACAGCGGATCAGTTTGAAATATTGCAGGGAGTAATGGAACAAGAAGGAGCAGCCACAGTGAGCTGTTAGATGAAGAGCTGCAGGCGACAGGCTGCACGCCTCCAACTTCGCAGTGAGGTAACCAACTCCTTTCCCTGGGCCCAGCTCTTAGCAGACTCATGCCTTGTGCGGCATAAAACATCATGTTTGCTCACAGAATGATAGAAATCGGCCACTTAATACCTGACTTCTTTATTAAAACTACAATGCGTAGGTACAATGTTATCATAATCAACAGAACATAGTAAAACTGATGACCATAACTATGAAAAGAAGTAGTTATAACTAGTTGTAAAGAAGCTGTTTAAAGTCTTGTAAAACAGTTCAGCGACATTAATGTATATGTCGCATTACATAGGCCGTGAGAGTGCACCTTTTTCTTGGAGATTGAAAAGAGCAATGCAGCCTGTTTTCAGGTATTTCCTGAAACAAGTGGTTCCTTTGGAAAACTCCGCAGCTCATCTTTGATTAACTGCAGATGCTTTAGGTTCAGGCCATTTCAAGAGAGAGTGGATGCATAGGGCGCAGAGCAACAGTGTGCATGGACTAATTAACTCTAAGTGTTGTACGACATGCTCCCTTCTCACCCATGTTGTCACTCAGGGTTTGAGTGGCGCTAATGAGAGAATTATCTAGCCTCGGACCCTGGTAATGCATTCAAATGAACACCAGCTGACCTGACTTATGAGATGGCTTTTTAATCTCACCACTTAATACCAATCAGACCTACTTTCTCATGTGCCTACACTGGGAGGGCCCTCTGCTCCAAACGCTGCCATCCACTTTTTTTTTCCACAGTTGATCTAAGGGAGAGCGTTAATTGTCTTGGATGACTCAAGGGCCTCCGCTGATATTATGCGGAGAACCTCAGGTGTGCAGGATGAAACAGGTGGATACGGCTTCTAAAGTGTTTGCCGGGCATCAAAGTGTTTGAGTGTGCATGCTTGTGTGTGCGTGTAAGCCCCTTATCATGAGAACCCAGTTGAGGATTAAGAAGGTTAATAAGGTCATGAGTTTGAAACAAAAAATCTGTGACATACAATAGAGCTGTGGCATTGTTGGATTACCATAATCATCATCCTTTGGTGCCCAAACCTGTGACTCAATTGTTGTGCTAACAGTGTTTCCAGATGCAATACAAATGTTCTGCATGGGGCGGGTTGGGGGAATTTAATAATTACTTGCTGGTATTACCAATTTAAGCATTTATACCAAAGCAAATAAGCCTGTGTTTCAAATTGGATCAAGGTATTTTCAGTATGTTGTCTGGTGAGCTTAACTGTGATGGTTTGTTTCAGCCAGACAGCGCTGAACTTGTGGGCAACATGAGCAATAAGCCCTTTCAAGTGTTTGGGCCGTTGCCGTTTTTGTTTTGCCAAGTGCTCGAGGTAACAAATAGCAGATCAGCCAGAGTTCAAGGCTGCTCGCGGAATGGTTGGTGCGTTTCAATACCTTTTGGGGCGACTTTTATTGTTATAAGTCTGGTGGCGTACTCGGAGCGTGTACGTTTGAGCGACTGTGTTTGTGTATGCCAGGGAGTCAAACACAAGCGTGGGTACAACATCTGCTCGTGTAAACCCGCAAATGGAGGGTTAGAAGGCGAGTGCACCCTCCTGGCCTGCAACCATCCCACACTTTCAGAATGGGAGGGGGGACTATTGATAAGTCTAATATGCAAGGTCTTTCCACGTCCCTGAAGTCATTAGAATCTATATTTTTATATTGTCCACAAGCAGTCAGGATTTGCCTGAACGAGGCCCAATTAAAAGGGATTTAATAGGATTTGCGTATTGCTGATTCAAGGAGGTGGTTGCCATACCTTTGGTAGCAATTTCACTCTGCAATGTATATTTTAAGTTATAGTATGAACTGAGGAATAAGCCCTCTGGAGTGTTGTCATCTTGAAAGAAGTGGTGAAAGGTATTGTGCTGAAACTGCAATAATGACTGGATTAGATACATTATTATGCAGCTTTCTTTTTGTTCACTGTTATACAGTACCCTGATTCCAAACTCTTTTGGGTCAATGTAGACAGTATTTCAAGGAGGTTTGAGGAAGTGGAACTAAAGTTGAATGATTCTATTTTATGTTATGAAATAAATAAACAACAGTGCTTTCAGGCTAGTAAGGCTAACAAGATTCTGGTTTGCAAGATGTTTCGGAAGGCAGACAGATTTTTGACAGGTAAGATGTATGAAGTAGGTTTACATAGAAATGTTTCCTGCTTCCAAAGGGAGACATGACAGAAAAGGCTTGAGGATCACTGCTCTAAAATTACAGTGATTCTCCTCTTAAGGCCATTTTGTAATACTTGAAAAAGCACAAAGCTTGTTTGTAGTGACCCGACTGTGCTATTGCTGCCCTAGACCAAATGTTTTTGAAGGAAATAACTGAAACTATAGCTGATAAACTATGCACAAATAAACAAATAAGAGTCTCACCAGAGTGTCTTGAAAAAAGTATAAAAATCAAGTTATCAACCATAGAAATCAGAGTTTGTATCAGATAATTATTTGAAGAAGACTGAGGAAGCCTCGACTCCTGAATGTCAGATATCTTTATTAGTGGTCCATATGTGTACGCACATGTATAGGCGTCTGTGCACAGGTGGAATATATGAGTATGTGGACGTACGTGTGAGTGTTTTCATGCGTCTGCTGTCCGGGAAGATCAATGCGTCCGCATCGATGTTGTCTTGCCCTCCGCACGTGAAGTGAATGGAGGGGGAGGAGGAGGGGGAGGAGGAGGTGGCGAAGGGTGGGTGGAGAGTGGGATGAGAGGCGCGCACTAAATGGATGCGATGCAAATGGCACCAGAGGACATAGGAATCAATTTACCTTATTGAAACAAATGAGAGCAGCTCAGCCCTGCCATGGCGTGTGTTCTTTTTTTTTGGCCGCCCCCATTGTTATTGTAATTAACCCACCCAACCCAAATCCCTGACCCTCCCTTTTACAAACACAGCCAACCCCCCTCAACAACCCTGTCCATGCCTGACTGGGGTCCCTTTTACCCTAATGAAAAAGCCTAAGAGGTGCCCAGGTAGAAATGTAGGTGCTGTAATGGTGATTCATGGCCCCCGGTGACATGCTAAAAGGCATGGGAGATCTGCCTAGGAAAGCATTTAGGAAAGGGTATTCCATATATGAGCGCCAGCACCCCCACTTCAACACACACACACACACACACACAGATCCCCCACCTGTAATGACTTACGGACATTCCCTGCTCCCAGCGTGCTCTTATGTTTATAAACTCCCCGCTCCCCACATTCATGGAATCCCAATAACCAAAATGGACTCGTTGGAATGACCTCAGAGCTAAGTGGCCAACACAATGCCTGTTTTATATAGTGATGTGTGACGTCCTATTGAAATTTGCCATTCTTTCATTTAAGGGTAGGCTGCATTGATGCCTAAGCTCTAATTTCTCAGTGTGGCATGGCCATTGTATAGGGGTCTTTGGGGATGGATCAATAGTTAGAGAGAGCGATGGGGTCACGGTGGAATCAATGCGCTGGACAAACGACCTCCCACTGCCACGCGCACTTCCAAGCCGCTTGACACCTGAGGCGATCTTTACTGAAATGTCCTCTGTTGAAATGCCAAAGGGCCACGGGCTGCTGAGCAGTCACTCATGCACGGCTCCCGAATCAAGTGGCGTATGCAAACCGGGTCTGCTGTCATCCACAGCGAAAGGCCTTGGCTCAGCATTACTACATAAACAAAACTCATGCACCTGAGAATGTCAATTACTTGCCGCCTGCCCCTTTGGACGGCCCTGTGCTTGATGGCCAAATTGGGATTAATTTGGGGAGGATGGGGGCCGGTGTAGAGGTGACACCGTGTCATTCAACCCCAAAGAGAGAGAGGCGGCTGTTGTTGAATGAAGAAAAAGGAGCAGCAGGCCGGCTTGATTGTTCCCCTATTACCCTATACACCGTTTTGCATAAGCGGCAAAAGGCGCTGATGAAAACAAGTGGCGGTTTCAGGTCGGAAGCAGACACCCAGAAAATGAGCTCCCCCCCTTTCCCTTCTTACCCTTCCGCTGGGCCGCATAATTCAGAAGAGCCATCTTGTGGAAATGTCATCGTGTGGTGGCGGTGGAGCAAGCAGTGTGACAGAATGTTGTAACGCCTCCCGGGCTGGGGCCCTCTCCACGCTTGCCACGCCCGAGTCGGCCTGACCTTGCAGGTGCTGATATATGCAGCCACGTTGGTGTCAAAAATGGACAACGGATGCCTCTTCTTTCTGGAAGATTTTAGCCACAGCCAGCACAACTTTTCCTATGATTTGGGTTCACTGAGGGGTGGTGCATATTTCAAAGAGAGCCTGTATATGCTTATTTGCTTGAGGATATAGATTTCTTGCCTTTTTTTCCTCCTTTTCTTTTTTGAATAGAGGTCAATTCCCCACTGTGCGTCCCCTTTTATGCACCCTCTCCCTATTCTTCATTCATCTTACCTGCTGACACATCTGACAACACGCTGCTGTATTATTATCTCCCAACCCCCAGCTCTATACCTTCCACAACAACACGGGGCCGGCTCGACTCCTCCACCCCTTCTCTTTCTCCTTTAGAAAACTGATTATAAATGGTCAATTTGAAAATAGACTGGAAAGTCCCCAAGGCTGCTTTCCTTGTCAAATTGAAAAGGGACAAGGACAAGTCAGTCGACTTGCCCCGTCCGCTGTCCTGATATTTCCGAGGC
The DNA here is from genome assembly GCA_024633595.2 of Lepomis macrochirus. Classification (NCBI taxonomy): domain Eukaryota; kingdom Metazoa; phylum Chordata; class Actinopteri; order Centrarchiformes; family Centrarchidae; genus Lepomis; species Lepomis macrochirus. Next base: position 11,167,834 of record JALXJV020000002.1, on the reverse strand, counting down.
AGGCGTACGAGAGGGAACATAACAAATTCCCCCCATGCGGCAGGGAAGGCAGTGGCGAAGGATGACGAGGGAGGGTGGGGCGGCAGCGAGCTGAGGATCTTCAACATCTAGCCCTCAGCATTTATATCACAAGTCTCCACAAGGAGTCTATGGATCACTCCAGTGGGCTGGTGTTGGCAGTATCAGGAAAAGCCATAGGCTGTCAGGGAGTATGTGCCTTTCATATTTCACTGTAGACAGCGTTCCCTTCTCCCGGCCTCACTCACAGCAGCCTTTGAGGATAATATCTTCAAATCTCTCCTTGCCATGCTGAGAGGCTATTTTTAAATAGATATTTATTTCATTCTCTCAATTTTTCTTCCTCTCTCTCCCCTCGGTCCAACAGGTATAGCTTTACCGCTTATGACCAGTGGAGAAAACTGCACAAAACGGAGAAATGCTTGTGGCAGGGCAGGTTTTTCTGTCAACACAAATCTATGAGTCCCCACTTTCCTCTTCCATTGACTTTTTAAAAAAGGAAATCTGTCTTGTTTTTTCTTCCTCCGTTACAAACCAATCATACCCTTCCAACTCTGATTAATTAAAATAGCATAAACAAAGCTTTAAAATAAAGCTGCAGATGAACTGGATAAAAATGAGCTTTGGCACATCACCCCATTATGAGAAGGTCTCTTCTCATCAACAGAATATATGATTTAATGAGTCTTCCGGTGATCTACAGTGACTGCGTTAACAATAAAGTTCCATTCTGATTAATCACACTAGTAAGATGGAAAGCACCCTTTGATAAAGCAGAGATGTTCATTGCGGTATGATTCATCAGGGTAGACCTTGCAATCAGATGGGACGGTGCCTTTTCCCCGGACACGTATCCCCTCTCTCCTCAGAATACATTAGAGGAGCGTGAGCGACGGAATCATCAGATACCAGGAGGTGAATTGAAGTGGTCACGAACCTAGTGTCAAACTCAAATAGCTGAATGGTGAAAGATAAAACAAACAAGGAACGTGAACTGCTTGCAGAAGGAGTAGATGCGCAGAGCACTGACGAGAACTTTTACAGATAAGGGCTGCTAGCCCGGCTATTATCGAGCTTGACCCCTGCTGGAACTGCAACATATGACCCTAAATTTATGTATTGCATGAACTTTCTCCCCACGTAGTATGACATGAGTTATGTTTCATGTTGAATTGTGAGCTGTCCTGCTTTCCCCCAGGGTACACGGTCCTCCTGACCCAATGCAAAAAAAACAAAAAAAAAACATTAAAAAAAACATGGAAATTTACAAGCTGTGACTTTCTCTCAGGCTGAACGTTGCTATTAGCAATGTGACCATGCCTGTTACTGAAGGGATAGAATACACAGTCTTATAATACACAATAAACCTTGTACACTCAAAAGCCTTTTAGACTTAGTCATTCAAGGCGGGCCTCACAAATTCACAGCTTTCCTGTCTGAAGTGATATTACTTTCACGTTTACTACTGCAGACACATGAATATTAGATAAAAACAAGACGCTAAGACCTAATGCTTTATTATACCCTCCTCTCCTGTTCCCCGCTGTTGTCTCTTGCGCAGTAAGCACATTTCAAGTTGTTGTCTGTTATTCTTTATCTTATTTTGTTCCTATAACCATGGCTAATAACAGTTTGTCCTATCTTCCTCTATTTTTGGGCTAAGCCGGGTCTTAGAGCTGGCCCTCCGTTTTACAGAGAGGCAGAAAATGCTTGGGTAAGCAGAGGAAGGATTCCTCCGTTGCTACTTCAGGTAGTCCCCTCCCTCCCTTTAGCTGAGATTTCTATCCCAGGCCCTTATTATCACCAAACAAGCACTTTTTGATGATGATAAGTAATAGCCACATCCCTGTGTGTAGGACTCACTTCTCAGGGGAGGAAAGAGAGCATGCTGGTCATTTTTCTTGCCTGTTTGGCGTCCAGCAATCCCGGGGAAAATAGAGGCTGCAAGGAGGCGGGGTGATTCTGTGTTTGTACAGCACTATTCACAACTGGAGAAATGAGCAGTGGATGAGATGTGTGAGAATAATGCTTTTTGATGTTTTTCAGGGCTTTTGACTGTTATGGGAAAAAATACAGAACACCAGACTTATTATAATGGTGATCACTGAAGACACCATATCTCCTAGAAAAACGCAAGCCTACCCTTCACATTACTGGTGAAGTAAATCGGAGATGGCCACAGCTCTATATTAAATATTTCGACATTATCCAACATTTACAATGCGGCTGTCAAGCAGTATGGATAATCCTAGTGATAAATTCCCAGCTTGATTGTTTGGAGCAACAATGATGCAGATTGAACGTATAAAAAGAGGGGATGATTTAGGGGTCAGTGCTTCCTGACAGAAGTTCAGAAGCCACTAATAACATAGCTGGGTGACAGCAGTGGTTGAGGAAGGGGATGATAAGCTGTGGACAAAAGTAAAAATATCCTGCAAACGAGCGGACACAAATAAACAGCATCTCGGGGCCTTCTAATCCCACAGACGTGCACGACAGTGGCCTGTCAAATTGCGCAGACCAATTTGAATGCACAGCAGGGGAACTCCCCTCTTCTCAGCTTGGTGGGCATCTTGTTTATTTCCTGTTATAACTGCATCTCACTGCCAAACACACCAACATACCCCACAGAAAACCTATAATTCAGTTGGATTTATGCGACAGTTTGATATTATAGTCTGCTAAATAAGGAAAATAAGGGAAGGGCTGATGGAGGGAGAAAGGAGGAGGGTAGAAACGATAGAGACAGAATGGAGGTGAAAATTATGAAAGGCATTCTTGTCTGAAGAGGGTAATAATGGAAATATGTAGCAAAATGCATCAGAAAAAAAATTCAAGCGTGCCAAACACAACTGTTAAAAAAAAAAGAGAGAGAGTTCAAGGTTTTAGTTCTTGTGGACAGGATGGTCCTTTGTTTGTCCACAATAAAAGCTGCGGCCTTGGTTGTGGTCTGCCAAGTATGCCACTCAATAGAAGTGGTATTCAAAGCAGGTGTCCAGACCAGTGTGTCCAACTGCTCTGTCCTCAAGCCAGAGTAGCCTTTGTGGGGAGACGAGTATTGAGAAGAGAGGCAATGATGTTGCTTTCATGCATCCTCTCTGTGACAAATTGGTAATATTTTCTCTGTATGTCTTTAAAATTCAAGGGGATTGAAAGCCCTTTGGTTACCAACAGATGTCCTGTTTGACAGAAATGTTAAATACATGTGTTGAATGTCTTAAACAAATATATTTAGTATGTAGCTGCATGAAAACATGACTGAAAACTACTTTGAAAGCACTTTTGTTCACACTTGTACATGTTCAGAAACACAAAAGGGTAGCGTTGAGTTAAGAGTGATGTCTTTGGTCTAAATATATAGCTATAGGTGGTGGCTCTCCCCATTCTGTTGGCTGTCACAGTGAATCCCTGAGCTGCCACTGAGCAGCCTGACCTTTGGCTCTGCCTTTTAGTGCATTGATCCACCGGTCACTTTGAGCTAAGATGGCTTCCCTCGCCTCGCTTGCTTCCACCCAGTTAACCTGAGTGGACTCGGTGACTGCCTGGGTCCTTGCCCTGTGGCCTCTGACGTCTAGTTGCCCCCATATACACGGTTTTGTGGACCAACCTTTCAAAATTATTGCTTTTTCACTAAAATCACAATGTATTCAAAAAAAGGGAGGAAAGCTTTCCTTCAAGGCCAGATGCACAGGGGGTCGTGTGTTCTAATTTTAGGTGGTGTTAATTGCGGCCCTCTCAAGTGTCCTCACTGCCACCTTTGACAAAAGCACCATTCACTGGCAGGGCAGCCAGGCGGGCTGGCAGGACGCCTGCTTTGCCAGTTGTTGCTGACACCTCATGCCTCATAGTGCATGTTTTATAAGCAGAAATCTTGTGTGCTCTTGTCTGGGTATGTAATACATGTCATGCTCGTCCCCTGTTGTTTTTCAGAAACAAGTTACATAGTATTACAGCAGTGACAGACCCTAAGAGGCATGCTGTAATTTCAAGATAAGGTTGATATGATCAAGTCGCAGCGTGTGAAAGACAAAAATGGAACAGATACTTGTGTAGTTCATAAAACATTGTGGCTGTCTTGATCTAAGTGAGAGCATTTTGTCACTTTAAGGCCCAGGAGCTCACCTCTCAGCCGGGCCTCGTAAACACCGCCCCTGCAAAGGCAATAGAGGCGTGGCACGTGCAGCACAAAGCAATTCAGCATTCTAACGCCCTGTCACTGAGCTCACATTTCAACCATTCTTTATTCTCTGCCACAGTTCCAGCAGGGTGTAAATTGTGCAGGGCTGTAATTAATCCATGTCAGGTCATAGAAGAAGAAGGAAAACTAAGGGAAACAAGCTGAAGTACGAGGTGCCTTTGATTATAGCACCCCCCACTAACTACCCCCACACACACACACACACACACACACCACACACATCTGCGCTATTTTATTTTGCATTCATTAAGGAAATCTGGGACCCCCAAGGAGATGGGGCCCTCCTACTGTACTTTCATGTTTATAAAGCCTGCAGAAGCTCTATTTGTCCCACTGTACTTTTTCTCCACTATAGGACGGAGCCAGCCTTCTAGCGGGGGCGGAACAAATAATATATATCTTCAAAAGACAATTCATGCTGGGCTCATATATGTGACCACAATATAACCCCAATTTCAATGTGCACCATCAAATCAGGAGAGCAGAAATAAGTGAAATTAAAATGTGCCATCCATATAAAATATATAAAAGCGATATAAAAATCCTCTTCCCTGCTACAAAAAGTTCTAGTTAAGTTATGATGTTTGGAGAATAAAAGGTTCTCCAACCAATTTTCAGGTTTAATGGAGGTGAAAAGGTTCATTACACTCCCACCTTTGGTGATATAATGATAGTTCACCCAATTCAATAGCGAGCTTTTTTGAATTAGCCCGTTCAGAAGTGCTGCTGTCAATCATGTTGACATACACACACAAAAGTGGGTGGTTTTTGCCGACGTGATTGACATTTATAACTTGGATGCCTTAGTCTTAATTTTAATCTGTGAAAGAGACTGAAAATATATTGGCTCTCAAAACCTGATGACAATTTATAACTAAATATCAGTGTATAAGAGATGGAAATAATGACTAATGAAATTCCACAGCATCAGATATTTTTTTTGTTTAGTGCAAATTGGCAAGGCCCAGCAGGCTAACAAGCTCAAATAAGATGGTGAACATGGTTAACATGTTGCCATGCTGGCATTAGCATTTATCTTAAAGCACCAGTGTGCCTAATTGCAGCCGGACTGTTTCGTGCATAACTTGTTCGTAACTACATTGTGCCATTGTTCAGGGAGGAAAACTGTAAGCTCCTTGGGTTTTCCTTTGCTTCCATCTCTATTTGAGTCAGTTTCATTCACCATAGTTGGTCCATACATTTTCATCAATAAAAGCTTCAGGTACCAAAGGATTCTATATCATGCTGTAACTACCCAAATCAAAGAAAATCTCAAATGAATCTTGTGCAGCCAAAGATTGAATAGAGTTAAATAATCCTAAAGGCCCGTTTCTTATTTCATTCTTTTTCCTCTCCCCACAGAGCTTCACAAGTTTTTCTTCATTATTACTTCTGTTGAACATCTCTTTTTTAGTCTGGTGAACAGAGGGATGAGCAGGGGGGAATTTAAGTCTGTCGGGGGGAGAAACGAGCGGAGCAACCACAGCGTAGAAACTTTTTTCAGGCTCCATTTAAACTTTGAACAGATACTGTAATGTGTTTCACTCCAGACTCTCAAAGGATGAGGGATTTTGGGTTTCAGTTCCTGGCCTGGAGCTCATTTAGGCCTTATTAATCTAATTACTTGCCCAATTGTACATATTTAACATCGCCCCGGTCTTCTCCCAACTCGACTATAAGAAGATGCCTGACGAACTCAACTGGATATACCTTTATAAGGAAAATTACTGACGCTTGCAGATAGTGGAGGAAAAAAGCTAAATGGCTGCAATTCATCACACGATTACAGCAATTATGTCACTGGAATTTGGACGGGCTCAGATCACAGACCTCTCCGTCTGGGATTCCTGGCAACCAATCCCATGTGCACACAAGTGCTAGATACTAAGGCCCATTTATCTACCTTTGGGGAAGTCTGAGCCAATATTAATGCCCTGACTATGATTCCCCATCATCTGCTTCACCCGGTTGGTGACACTAGCGGTTTACACATAGGTTATTAATGGTCTATAAATATTCACTCGATGTTTAGTGGGACTTTGTGGTGGCCATTAGCAAAAGACGTTTGTGTCGGGTGGGGAGGCAGAGAGGAGTTTTTTTATTTCCTGACGTGACAGCGCTATGGTGTGGCTAACCTTGGGGATCTGGCCTGATGGGGAATTGGACCTTGGTTTGAGGCACTACTTTTATTCTCTTGCTTTTCATGACTAGTGAGGCCATGAATGATGAGCTGCATGCTTCAGACCCCCTCATTCTTATCTTCCCAAAATACAAGGTTAGGGTGGGGAGAGAAGGACGCCCCCCGCCCCCCTCCTTTCCATATACACACACACACATACACAAGTACACCAATTGTTTGAGCAAAACAAATCCATCAAAACTTAAACATCTCTCTCTGAAAAAAATCTCCACAAATAATCCAAAAAAATAAAATAAAAATCAAAGACGAGAAATTAAAGTACATTGTGAAAAATGAGTCAGCTGTCTCTTTCTGCGTAATTTTCCCCCTCTCTCTACAAGTGAGCAGCAACCAGATCTGCACAAATCCAAATGCAATCAGACAGCTTCCTGGAACATGCACAGCATTACATACACCTTGCTCACCATGGATTAAATTGCCATTGACAAAGTCTTCTTGTTGCTCCCTGTTTTCTGGATATGATTTGAAATGGATTCATGTAGACATTTTTGACACAGTGAAATGGAGAGAGGAAGAGAGGAAGGAAGGAAGGAAGGAAGAGGCACTGGGGGAGAGGAAAGGTGAGGACAGAAAGACACAGGAACAATCAGAGACAGAGGGGGAGAGAGTGGGAGGAGAGATAAAAGGAAACAAATCAGAAAAGGGGGCAGAGCCAGTGAGAGACAGAGACAGAAGAAGAGGAAGGGGTAAAAGAGAAAGAGTGCATGTCTGACTGTTTCACAGGTTCATTCTGATGCATGGAGACAGACAGCAGAATAGATTGGTAGCCTTGGGTGGATAAGGACAGAACCATTCCCCAGAGAGATGGATTAGACGAGGGAGTGGAAATAAATGATCGCAGATTTTAATGGCCTTTTGGCTTGCTGCACCCTCCCTCCCTACTTTCCCATTTCCAAATGGGGGGAGTTTTACAGTGATGACATTTTCACATAGCAACTGTCTACCTTTTGCAGTTTAAATTCTCGAAAACAATCATCCCGGTGTTCGATGGTAGCATAGGGGTCGAGGGATTGTGGAAGAAGCGTGTCTGTCTTCCAGTTACAGATGCACAGAGAGATAGGGGAAATGGACACCTGGGCTTAAGTTACATGTAGAATAGGTGACCTATGACTAATCAGGATGTTTGTGCAACATCTACCACTCACTCTTTCCATCCAGAGGTCATATTAGTATGAGAAGAGTCTAAAATGTCCATTATCCTTTACTACAATGCCCGTTCAGGGCAACTGCAATGTCTCCATATAGCCAAAGTGGGGATGCCATATAATGAAAAACTGATTAGTAAACCCATGCTGTGTGTATTTAATATTTTCTAATTTACTCTAATGAAGAACTTCTCTGATCCAATGGCTTCGAAAAAAGTAATATCACTCATCTGGCCAAAAGGTTTAGGAAGGCCACAAGGTCTGCTTTCATTTTTGGCAGACCACTGGTATTACTAAAAGAGTGCTGTTGATGCAACTGGATCAAAGGGCACCTCAAGTACTACTGATAATGTTTCAAAAATGTTGGAGCAATAGTTAGAAAGAGATGGGCACATACAAATCTGTGAGGCAGGAGTTTTGTCCAGTGAGTGTGGTGTACGGTTTTACATTGTATTAGATCATGTTTGGCACATATAGACTGGACCCGGACAAGAATATCATCCATCGTTATTTTCTTCACCCATATCCTGTTCCAATGATGTTTTGACAGCTAAAAACAAGAGAATCTATTCTTTCATATCCACATGAGATGATACCTTTTGATGAAGGTGGTAATAAAAAAAAAACTCAATGGAGAAGTTTACAGGCTGAGAGGGAAATAGGGAGATTATGCCACCGGACAAAGCTGTGGACCTGAAGATGCTTTAAAACATTACTTTCTGGCATACAAAATGTAGCTGAATTCAATTGGAAGGATGCAAAGATGTCCAAAACTTACAAATCATTAAATTACTTTATGCCAAGATTAGACCACATTCTGCTAGAGAAGGCTGGAAAGCGTGGTTTTTAATTGTGGTCCAAAATGGCATCTAAATTGATTCCGGAGTCATCTTGACTAAAACGTTTTTGCAGTATTCTGAACAGGGTGGAACACTAGGGGTGTAAACCAAAGCAGCCAATGAAGATGGCATACAAGAGTACTGTATGCAGTGGTGGATATAGCCACATTTTACAGGGGAACCATACTTTGGTACCACCTAGTCCTCATTCTGTAAAAAAATACCAAGATTTACTGATTATTTTCTTGACGACAGACTTGTTGACTCTGACAAAAACATATTATTCCTACTATTCTCTGCTCTGCTGCTCTCATGCTGTCTCCTCTCCTGCTCTGCTCTTCTCTCCTGTCCAACAACAACAATAAACACAAGATTAACGTTACATTAACTAGACTAGATATGTTAAAGAAGACACCACTGTTTGAGAGAAGTGAACCACCACCATTGATGGTGAGTTTCTCCACAGCTTCAGTGATGTTAATAGGTTTTCATTGTAGTGAGTCCCAGGGAGCCACAGGTGTTCATTTGAGTGGTTCCCAGGGAAGTTAAATGGGTCCCCATTAAAATGTATTTTTGAGAAATTGTAGCGGTGTTTAGGAATGGGTATCGTTACAATTTTATCAAAAGATATTTTGTTAACACTGTAACATTAGCATAATCAGGGAGAAAGTTGTGACAATAGCGAGTTTAGTGCTTCCTTCTTTCGTATTTGAATGTGTCAGAGACACGGCACATTTCTAGCATGCCTGCAGCATACCTGCAGCCAGTAGCAATGACAACACAGAAACGCTACTTAGGGGACTGGTTCCAGGGTCACACCTTCCCATTGGTTGTATGGACAGTAACTGGGTTTGTGGTGCGTTCAGGGACATTAAATTATATATTTAAAGATCTTGCTTAAGAAACAGTGTAACACAGCTATAAGTGTTTTCCCACTAATAAAAAAAAACACTCCCGAGCCCCTCTCTGACTACAGTGACAACACCGCAACGAAATGCAGTCCACTATCACCATAAAACAACCAGCTTCCAGCACAACACAGATTCCAACGTAAACTCTACATTAGGATAAAAACAGCAACAAAGTTTTATGTGCTGAAGCCTGTCAGGCCAAACATAATCAGATGACGTTGAGTGAAAACACAGTAACCATCAGAAAGGCTGATATTATCTTGCCGGCTAACGCAGACCAGTTGCTAACACTATCCAGTGTAAAATACTGTAGTTATGAGGTTATGGCTCTCTACATGACTTCACCAGCTAACGCGATCCATATTACTATCCTGTGTAAGCTCCAGACTGTTCTGGCTGCACCAGGTCACAAGATGGTCAATCACCCACCTGAGATGAACCCGCAAACTTCAGGAGCTTGACAGAATGGTGACTGGAGGTGCAGCTGTTTGTGTACAGGGAGAACAGCAGAGGGGAAAGACCGCAGTCCTAAGGGGATCCAGTGCTGAGGGTCCTGAAGTCAGAGTGATGTTTTCCCTGCTTAACATGCTGCTTCCTATCCGTCAGGAACCAGGCGGGAAGTCAGACACAGAATTAAATAGAGGATCTGGTCGATTTTCAAAATAAAGCACCCTAGGCAGATTCCTGATCATACATCAACAATAAACACAGTTAAAACGGGACGCAATATAAAGGACACAATTTAACTATGTAGCTACTTAACCATGGTAGAAGCACAAAAATCAAGGACAACTGAACAAATAAGAAAAATCTGAATAACTCATGTTATGTGCGCCATGTGGTTATATAACATTAGCCTGCACAGAGGAGAGTGGAATAGGCTCACAGAGAGCCGTTATCCGTAGATGAAGCACACAAAGTGACACAACACGTTAACGTGTAGGCTAAACGCTCCGCTGCTGAAACACGTCAGTGTGAGTCGACGCCGGACAAAACCGCAGCACAGCCACTGCCTGCGACGGTTTGGCTGACGCTCACGTTTTCCTCTAGTTTTGTTTGTTGTTGTAAAACGTGCACAGCCTGTGCCCACTCTGGGTGCTGAGAAGAACTGCAACAGGAGGCATATGGCGCTTCTGATTACCGAGCAGGTCTGTCACACAAGGACGACAACGGAATGAATTTGTAACTGCATGACTGTTTAAAACAGGTCAGATGCACTGTCTAATTAACCTACATTTTAATCGCAGTTTTCACGATTAGCTAATTGCATTCTTTCGAATGGCAATTTCGATTTGAAAACGATTAATTGCTCAGCCTTAGTCTTCATCTGGTCCAAGACACTTTGAACACTGCATTGCACACGCCGTGAAATCTTCTCAATTGAAGCTTGGAAGCTGTAAAAACGGTGGGCACAGTAGGAATGCAGAAAAAGAGTTTAAAACGGTTTAGAAGCATAGAGATGCATAGAAGCCCCTAAATTGATCATTAAATAGCTGAGGATCAGTTGTTACAAGTGTGGGAATTTCAATTTGAGGAATTTGGTGAGATGAAGAAGTTGGTGGGAGAGTAATTTACTTGCCTTATCCATATATTAATAGTGAATATGTAGGTATGTAGTGATTATAGCAGCATGCCTTTAATTGGAACAGGACTGGAAAGACAGTCCTTGGGAAGGTGAAGTTGCACATCGCACTGGCTTTTTTCCCTCGTATCCTAATAAAACTGGTATTTGACAAACATCCTCAAACGGCAGTCAGATCTGGTCTGATATGACAATGGAATTGTGAGAACATGCACAAACAGAGGCTAAAAGTATATTTATCTAGGTAAGTGTAATGAATCAAGAGTAACCAACATTTTGGAGAAAAGTTTTGATCACTTTAGGTGAATGGAAAGGTTTATTAGAGGAACTTTCTAAACGACCCGGGCAACAGTTAAAATCCCCCCTGAGGACAAGAAGGTGTGAGGACATATCTGGGAGCCTAGAAAAGAAAAGTGTGAAATTTTGTCGTTTAGCATGTCCTGCAGAAGTTGAGAGATGAACTCTCTTGGGTGTGGGCCCTACAGACCCTCTGGGACACCCAACAGGCGAATGTTATTGCGTCTTGACCTTCCTCACATTTAGCCTGGAGCACTTTATCTTCACCTTTGAGAGTATTCTCTGTGTTACTGAGAATAGCTAAGTCATCACTGCAGGTGGTGGATGAGAGCTCAATGTCCTTTATTTTAGAGCCGTGTGGGGTTCACTGTTGACTGTAGTGTAGCCATAGATGATTGTGGCTCATATTTTATCAAAGTAATTTCTGAGCAGTGTTCTAGAGGAATGTGCTTCAGTCCTGTGTGTTTTGGTGAATTTCCCTCCTTGGGCAGTAGTTTTGTAGCCACGACCCCGCCAAGGCCCGCCTCCATAGGATTTCTTTTAGGCCGAGTCTTGGAGGTGTCTTACTTATTCTGATTACACTTCAAAGAATATATTCTGATATAAATGTTCAGTTGGCAGAAATTCAACATTTATGTGACGATTGCTCTGTTAGCAGTAATGTCGGATAGTGAGCAATGTTAGTGGGAGTGTCACCAGGGAAGTAGCAGCTTTGTTTAACGTCACAATTTACTCTCTTCTTTGTTTTGGAGGGGAATACAGCACAAGCCTCCTCCACTAGCACAACAAATGTTTGATATTTCACTTAGGAGTTGGTGGAGACCAAAACAGAGTTAAAAGGAGATTTACATTTGAAACACAACTCCAAATGAATGCCAATGACATCTGATAGATGTGTAAATAGTTTTGCTAACATGTTTGTCATAGCAACTTTTTAAAGGGACAATATACCACTGATGTGTTTAACCCAGCTAAACCATTACCCTTCATAAAAAATAGCATATATATATACACATATATATGAAATCTGTCTGTCTGAATATATTAAATGAAAGTCTGACATCATTGATGTGAAGTGTGACACTGTTAGTGAATCAGCAAGAAAGTGTCCAATGTCTGCAAATTTGAGCAATTAGAAAATATTATAAAAACACTGGCAAATGCATGTATGAGCCAAAATACTGGAAATCATATCCAGTACTGTTCTGCTGATTAAGAAATGTATCCTCTTTTATCGTGGAAGACCAAATGCAGGAAACCTCTCAGGCCAGGCAGTTCCCTTTATCAGGCAAACTGAAATACGCCTTTAACCTCACAGGTGCCCCCCACAACAACCCCTATCTACAATCTTCGTATGTCCACCCAAAAGTGACACAGACAGTAACATTTTAAAGAGTAAGATCCTGTGTTTAACCAGAAATAGCTGTTATCGCTCTCTTCAAAGCCACTGAACTCCATTGACAAAACCAGTAATTTTAATGTTACCGCTGCCAGGTTGTTTTTTGTGTGACTTTTGTGTTTAAAAGATTAGTTCGGATGCGAACTAACTTAAGCTGTTGTGGGGGTACCTGTGAGGTTGAAGGCTTGTTTGCCTGATAAATGGGAACTGCCTGGGCCAAGAGGTTTCCCGCATGCGGTCTTCCACGATAAAAGAGAATAAATTATTTCATTAGGAGAACACTGCTGGATATGGTTCCCAGTATTATGGCTTGTACATGCATTTGCTAGTGTGTTTGTAATTTCTTTAATGCTCCAAATAGCTGACACTAGATTTCTTACTTATTCGCTCAGTGTCACGTTTGTTACAGCCATACGGATTAATCACATCAAAAACACAAGATGGCGCCAGTGCCTTAATGACGTCAGATGATGATTTCATTCCATATATTCAGACTTTCGTTCAATATATTCAGACGGACACACTTCATATATATTATTTCCTAAACGGCATGCCATACTTGATATACTTCAGTTTCAGTAAAGCCTGTGCAGGCTACATGACTGTCAGCGTCGGCCGATGGCCGTGCCGTTCACACCACCCAACTTGTAGTCTTGTGACGTTAGTCTTGAAGTCATTGTGGCGTTCACACTACGTGACTGATCGGTGACAGAGTGTCACAAACTACACAAGCTGAAAGCGACTCTGTCACCCGATACTGGTCTCCAAACCATGTTTGGGGAGCCATTTTGATGCGTCATTGTGTAGTTCACACACAGTGACTGGTGACCGCCGATCAACCGCTGATTTACCCCCCGATCACAGCCTGACGGTCGGCCAGCGGCAAATCGGGCTAAAATTGTGTAGTGTGAACTAGGCTTATGGTAGATACATTAACATCTCAGCTGATCATAGACAGGCAGGGAAAACTCAGCTGTTATGAAATGATATACAATATATCTGTTCATACACTAAAACATCGAAAACCACTCCCATCTACCAGTGATTTCTCTTTTCCTGTGCCAAGAGGTGGGAAGGGCATTGCACATTAATGACTACTGTTCATATTACTCTGCTCCACCTTATCTCAAAATGCAGCACCACATTAATCTTGGCAATTTTAACATTATATATAAATATGTGTGTGTATATTTAAAATACAGGGGAGCCAGCACATAAGTCAGTATAGTTGAATAATATACTTGGCCATTAGTTTTTATGGAAATATAGCCTTGGGTTGTGGAATAAAAAATGGGTCTCACTCCTAATTTCTGTTATGATAAGTTCCATACCTGATTGCCTCCATAAGAGGCAGATCTGTCTTCATAAGGCCTTGTGAGGCTCCTGACAACTATTTAGCTCTGCTAATCCATTTGTTTGATTTATTTGTTACAGTATGTGGCTAATGTCTTTTAAAGATCTAGCGGCTACAGAGAGATTAAGGAAAACCAATTGCTGACAGATAGCATCAAATTTTTGAGCATCTAATCATTCTTGCATATCTTCCTCTCCTCAGAATTCCTTTTGGTTAATAAATGAGATGCGCTGATGAGCACAAGAGATACGGATGCTATTCCGTGCCAGTCTGGACAAGATAATGATTTTGAGGGTGGGATAAGCATCATCTAAATAATGCAATGCACTACTCAAAATAAATTGATGACATGAAACAAATCACACCACTCCAGCAGCTTAAACTTTGCTAGAGAACAGGAACACGGAGGAAACAAAGCCTGTTGAGATCACTGAAGGAGGATTTAGTAAACTTTCCTTTCTCAGCCAACACTCTTATCTCTCTTTCTCTTCTACCTTTCCTTCTCTGAGGATTAGATCCTCCCAGCACTATCTGACCTCTAACCTGTAGAGGCCTTGCTAAGGGACCTGGCCAGTGCTGAGATGACTTGGGGAAGGGGGGGTCTCCAACCCTATCTGACCAGGGACATCCATCACTGTCAAAATGACCACAACCAGAGCTCAGTCTAGCATATGGGAGGTGGTGGTGGTTGTGACGGTGGAGGTGGAAGGGGGGAGGGCAGATAAAGACTGATGGGTAAGGGGCTCATGCTCCTCTATCATCATTTCACAGGTCTGGAACTGTGAGACAGCAGCCTCTCACAGTGGGAATCACTGCTGGTTTGGGAATGGATGGGAGATGGTAAAAGAAGAAAAGTACGAAGCTACAGGAAGGTGGAATGCAATCAGTTTGGTGGACTAGACTCTGGCACTTAAGGAACCACTGACTAAAGCCAGCGAGTGAGTTGACAGACTGATTGAAATTGTACACAACAGCATTTGAAAACTACTTGAATGGAAATGTATTTGGAATGCTTGGTGAGATGACGGGAGGCTTTCCACAATTTCTGTGCAAATACAAGTTGCAAATACAAGTCTGTGAGGGCATGCATAGACATAGTACACAATGTGAGGACTCATCCTCAGAGAAACATATTATAGAGAAAAATATATAAACATGCACAAACACATGCACTCATACAATTGCAAGTACACTTGAGGCCGCACGCTTATGCATACAGTATTTACTTAAATACACAACTACACATGTGGCGTGCACACGCAAATGTACGCACACACATACACAGGTGCTTTCACAATCACGTGCACACGCACACACCTACACACAGATTAGGCTACTGCTGGGACTGAGGAAAATGGCTTTAGGGGACCCATGGCAGCGGCTGTGGTTCCCTGTCTCTGGCTTAGACACAGCCACGTCGATAACTAATCCTGACCTTTCCCCAGCCACCAAATTGAAAAATAAGAATAAGAAAAAATAAAATAGATGGTGGATGCTATCGAGACGGCCTCTGCTGCTTCCTGCGGGTGTAAGAAGCACTCCATCTAATGGATCGAGAAAAGGGGGGGAGGGAAAAGGAGAGTGGATAGGGATGGGTGTTGGGTTGGCCCTATCTACTTTCACAAGGTCCCTTCACATGAGTTGAGAGAGTAATTCTATCCTTGGTTTGCCCCACTGGCCCAATCCAAACTTGGAGAGCCAGTCATGAGATGGATTTCAGTCTATCAGGTCATGTCCGTCTTGAAATCACAGATATACAGCAAGATAGGAGAAATGGACGCATATGTGACCTATGCAAACCCTGATGTTGTCCCGTGCTTCTTTATATAAGGGGAGTCTCACCTTTCCTTATGGTAATATACACTGACACACACATACACACACATGCTCTGTCATACCTGTTAGAGCTCTAAATTACCTTTGCCACAACCATGGCGAGTGTTACCATGCATCTTACTGTAGCGAATATATTTGGTTACATTACCCAACCACCCATGGTGTGGCACCAAGGAGATGATGTGCTCCCACTGGACTCCCAGATACTTGATTTCATCAAATAAAGGTATTTGACCCCGTGTGATGATGGGTTCAGCCATGTGTGTCCGCCATCAGGATAACTGACATATAAACTCCATTACTATTTATATCCACTACTATCTAGTGAATACTCTATGTAGGACGTCCAAAATATCAGCACTTTACCAGAAGATACAGGTGAAATTTGCATTGCTGCTGGACAATCAGTGATTAGGCAAAAGTCAAATTGAGGGGACAGAATGCACCATATTGCACATGGAAATGTCTAAGGCATTTCAGGGAACAATAATAAGAAAATGAAACAGCAACAAAGCATTTAGACATGGTGCAAAATGAAACAAGAGAAAGCTCATTTGAAAATAGAAATGAAATTACCGCAGTCACTTGCTCAAATGAGACCGTTTTCCTATTCTGCCCACACAAAAGGAGAAAATATAATTTGTGAGGAATTTCTGTGTTGAACTGGCAGTGGACTCATCCTGTCCAGCACAGTAACATGCACACGGACACCGCTGTGCTCAGAAAGTTAAGACCTGCTGAAGGGTCAAAGGGACAAAGGTTTGCACAAAGATGCAGACACACTTCTACTTCTTTATGGCTATGTGGCACACAGGTACACAAATATTTAGGTGACTAAAGAGCCCTTCACTCCATGTTACAGAGCATGTGTGGACAATGGCACAAACATACATCATGGTGAAATAGGCTGACATTTCTGCAAGATCCACTAGGGGGAGTGGTAGTTTTCAGTCCCAAAGAGGCTGCTCCAAGTCTACTGAATGTGAGTCTTCGTTTTGTAGTGATGGTGTTGTGTTGGGGCCCCAGTTCAAACCATTACAGCACCTTTGGGATCACTATTTGTTTGTTGCATTTTTCTGGTGTATTTAATAGTCACAGTAGAGAGAGAGAGGGAAATACAGGGGGGAGAGAAGGGATGACATATAGCAAAAGGCTGGTGCGTTAAGGACTCAGCTTGATACATGGTACATGCTCTATCAGGTGAGCCCCACCTTTGGAGTCCATAGGTGATGAAATATGAAGATAGTAAGATGTTAAGATCATTGGTCAATCCTAATCTGCCTCTAATATTTATAGGACAAAACGTGAGTGGAAAGCACGGAGGGGAACAGGAAGAACAGTGGTTGAGAGCATTTAGCACATGTGAATGAATGTTGTGTGCACAGATGCATGAAACACGAGGAGCAAAACACACATTTTGGGGTGTAATATGGAGATCCAGATACTGGTATGCTGTAAACAGGCTACAACAAAGGCAGGTAGAAGATCAATGTGCACATAATAGCATTCATTGCAAAGAGTAGGGAGAAAACATTTTTTATATAAATGACTGGTGCTGGGCAGAATAAATAGCACTATTCTTCCTTTCCTCATCCTATCCCTTCTCTCTGTTGTCAGATCAACAGGCCCTACCTGCAACTGCCTCTCATTGCTAAGGTATCACTGCCATTGAAATCTGTCCCCGTCTTTTGATGCAAATAATACACATTTGTAAGACTCATTAGTCAGTCAGTGGCTAATGGCGCCAGACGGCGCCGGAAAAACCACAAGGGCAGGTATAAAGAATGGGAGAGATTAGCGTCTTAACTTTTTTATACACAAAACAAGTGGACACACACACGCGCACACACACACACACACACACACACACACACACACACACACACACACACACACACACACACACACACACACACACACACACACACACACACACACACAGAGTATACTGCAGACGCTGCATACACACACAGATTTATGCACAATAACATACAAAAAGCAACCTTGCCTGTTGTTAAAGGACAGAAGGCATGGAATGGTAATGTTGGAGATAAACCGCAAAACTGTTTGTTTATATGCTACAAATCTACTGGGTAAATAGCTTGGCCAAGACAGTGTGCTCTGAATACATTTCCAACATCAGAGTAAAACTGGGAGCAGCTATCATAGAGATAAATCAAGAGATAAATGAAGCATGTACTCCGTGATACCTTTATGATAAGAACACATACAGTATCCCTGTTTCAAAACTCGCTATATTGCAGAAAACGTCAGCTTTTGATTACCTGTTTTTATATTAGACCTACAGTAATACATTTTTGGCCAATTAGGGGCATTGCAACAAGGCATGCCAACATGACATGTTATCACCTATTAAGGTTGAAAGGGTAAAGACATTACGAGCAGTATAACTGATCATTCAGTTATAGCTGTGTTTCTGGCCACCTGTTAATTTAAGTTCAAAATTCATCTTCTTTGTAGCTGTTTTTGAACTTCTGAGGGAAATGTCTGCTAAATGTTCCACTATATTAAGCGAGAAGTCACTAACTTTGTCTATTGTTTGGTGCTAGACAGGTAGTGCACTGTAGAGCTTTTTAGCTAAAAACAGCTACGGCTGGAAATGAGATTGATGAGAGCAGTAAGACCAAAACCAAACCAATAAGATAAGAGGCCAAGGGGAGCAGCAAATTTGGGTGGTAAGTGTCTGGGTTTGTCACTATGAGCAACACCTCATATTACACATTATCATTTGATCCATTGTTAATAAAAAATATATAAAATGGTGATTTTAGGATTGAGCGATAAGGAACAATGAGAGAGCAATGAGAAATAAATTCACATAATTTGTAATTGCTTACTATATTTTTTTTATTTTATTTTATTTTTTTACAGAAATTCCCCTGACTTCAGTTGCGACATCTTGACCACCTAAATTTTGGGACAAACTCAAATTAAAGAAAAAGAGAAACCATATGCTGTTCTCATGCACAATAAATTTGAAATAATAAATTTCCCTGTCAAAATGTTGCCCAGAGTCTAATAAATGAACATTTGATGTATAGAATTTAATTTCTACCTTTGTAGCATTAAAGAAAGCTTATTTTAGGACATAGACAGATGTACAGTTGGGTCCAATAGCAGCTAAAAGGACATTTCTGGCAAAGGGAAAGATCTACATTTTTGTTACGTTTGTCCATTGAGAAAAAAATGTGGGTTTTAGAAATTGACATCCATCATATGTACTGCAATCTGATCCATTCTAATAATGCACTTCAAATTAGCTCTGTTCAGAAGCAAGAAGCGGCAACAAGTCAAATGAAAGAGGATGTAAAGTGCCTCGTGTCCAAATGCTGCTCCTCCTATATATCATCCACCTTCCTAGGCCTTGTCAGAGAAGGTCACTGGAGTAGCACCCTCCAGTGGTGACGTTACAGCTATTTTCTGCAGTGTTTTAGATCTTTTTAATGGAATGTTTGCCTCCAGCTATCCACAGCATGGCTAATTAATCGGAGTAATTATTTGCTTAGGCAGACAAAGTGTGCGTTTTGTCTGTGTTCGGCAGTTTTCGACAGGAGAACATTGTGTCCGGATGAGGGCACGGGGACTGGAGCACGATAGCCGGGGGAGAAAAGCAGGTATGACAACTCATTGATGCAAGAGCTTTTTTATTCTTCTTCTTTTGGTGCGTGCGTGCGTGCATGCGCATGCGCGTGTGTGTGTGTGTGTGCTGGGGACTGTGTCACCTTTGCTAGGATTTGGAAATTTGGAGCCAGACAAGTCTTGTGGTCTTTGGGAAGACACTAATGAACTATCTACGTCTTGAGCTGCAGCAACTGTAGAATCTGGGAAAGGTGAACGTTACATTTCCTTTTCCCACTGCTCAACAATGATGAGAACAGATCATGATGCTTAGGTTTTTAAAATGATAATCCAAGTTGCGTTTTTCAAGCAGAGTGATGAATATTTGGGACCAAAACATGGACACAAAGCCAAACTCACAACTCACTGCACACAACACAAGGCAATGCACGCATGAGCATGCACTCACACGCACATATATATAACAATGCATTCAAATTTATGTGTGTACAGATGTACATAAAAACAACACACACACACACACACACACACACACACACACACACACACACACACACACACACACACACACACAAATGACTGGGAAATGTGACAAAATACGGCACTAATGTCCCTTTTTAAACAAACAGTCCTTGAGGCCAAAAACTAAATCAGGAACTCAAGGTTCTCCTGTTTGTGCTTCCACTGCATATGAAATACTGTGAAGATTAGTCAAATTAGACTAATAAAAAGTACAAAAAATAGCTAGCTTTGTTTGAGATACAATTTTTCATCCTCCCCAGTAGGACCTTTTCGGGAGGTAGGAACTATGGCCCACGAAAAAAAACTTAAGTTGAAATCAACTCTATCAACAGACAAGAACACTGATGTTCAGTATGAGTATGTTATATGTGCAGAATCACCCAACCAAGTATAGCAAGAAAGACACTTGTTTAAGATTGGGAAAGGATTTTGGTTATGGTAAATTAAAACAGCAACCTTTATTTGTGGGTTTATGAGAGGACACAAACCTATAAGGCCACTTGCATGAAAGTCAGATGTCCTAGACCCTGACCTCAACACCCGTACTTTCTACCTCGCTACGTAAAAGGTACACACTGTACTTGCTGCACTAACACTAAATTATGGTACTGGACATGAATCAAGAAGTGTGGAATCATCCAATTTTCACGCAATTTCTAGGGATTCTGGACTGGAAATTTTTGAGTTCCTGGAAACACTTCTTGGAGTTTCTGGAGAAGTTAGTGCTTGGGAATAAGGCCATAAAAAACATCTAATAAGATAAGCAGGGCCTGATAGCGAATAATGCCAGGACAATGGTAGTAATGACTGGGTGTGAGTTGGGCATCTTGGTTGTAATGGTTGGAAGTTATCCCCTGCAGACGGCCTGGCCGCTCACAAAAGGGTTTCCTTTGGCTCAATCATTTCACAACTTTATGTGTCAATGACAAGAAATAAAAGCGACATGAACTGTACATTTAGCAAATCTTAGCAGTCACATATAAACAAGCAGTCACACACACAAACACACTAACATGCTCACACTCTCGCTGCTGCCTCTATTGAACTGGCTGGGTCCTTCGAGCACTCTAAATCTGTTCATCTGTCAAAGTGTCAGAGTCTATGCATCATCCCTGAGTCTTAGGAGCTCACACACACACACACACAAAACAGAGAGCATCTCTCAGTAGCAAAGCAGAAGGCTTTACCATATTTTAAATGAAGCAGGCTTGCAGAGATATCAGATTGCTCTCCATCTTATGGGAGACGGTCGCTGCTCTTGTGTGCGTGGGAGTTACAAAACATAAACTATTTTGAGGGAGCCTGTGGAGCCTTACTACACTGCCTCTTAACACCAAACAGAAAATCAAAGGGATAAGACAGATTCATGTTTTCCAGAGTAGTCAAAGTCATACTGATGATGCTGTGCAGAAGAAATTTATTTACCTTGGTCATATACTCACAACAAACTGAAGACTCGGCAAAGATATTATTCGGGTTCATTCTTCTTGTTGAGGTGAATCCTCGCAGACGAGGAAATGTGTCAAAGGAGCATGACATTAAAGGTGTAAATACATAGAAAGTGTGTGTTTGAGGACAGACAAAACAAATACCTGTCTCTGGCAAGGTAGTTAAGGTACATTTCTGTTTATTACATCTTGGGCTCACCAAATTAATGCCTGACATCTGGGAACATCACCCAAACAATGTCAGATAGAGCACAGGAGGGATGAGACAATCAGATGTGAACAAGCCAACAGGACAATGGCACATTATCTGAACCACTTTACTTGGAGTTAAACCAAAAGTGAGTGTACAGGAAAAGTTAATGACTCCCCCTAAACTCCTAAATATGTGCACTAACAACTATATGTAAACATATGTAATGCAATACGATACTAAGCAGACTCCTATACTGAAGATCATGTGATAAGATCCTATATCTACAGAATGGTCTAAATGGTTGTTGTGGTGAAACGATTTTCCCGCCTACTGATGACACAGAGCTACTAAACTTGTCAGGATTTGTGGTGGAGAGGTAGGTTGGTGGACCCAAATGCAGGACAAAAGGCAGAGGAGGTGCAGTCCAAACAGTTTATTGTGGCAAAACAAAAGGTGAGCACACTTAGGGGCAGAGTGGCTGGTAAAAGAGAGTCCAAAACAAAGTAATCCAAACAAGATCCAAATACAGAGATAATCCAAATAGGGGCAACACATGACAGTGCATCAACACGCAACAATGACCGGACAGGGAATGAACAGAAACACCTAACATTTATACACAGGGACTAACGAGCAGGACAGGAGCAACACAGGTGAGTGGGATCAGTGATAACGAGGCAGGCAGAGAGACAGCATGGAAAACAGAGACACGCAGGCAGGCAGAGAGACAGCAGGGAGAGACACTCACAGATGCAAAACACAAGACCATACATTAACTGGAACACAAAGTATTTAGTGGACAAGCGAGCAGAGGAATACTGGGGGAACAGACACAAGCAATCACAGATCACAAATAACCACCAACAAGGAACACAGACTGAAGCAAAGATAACACAAAACTTAGAGCAGACATGGGCAACACACATAAGTACACCGACCAGGAGAAAACACAGACATGAACTGAGACACAGAACTAAAAGAACACAAGACCAGGAACATGACAACTGACTAACAGGACGGAGTACAAACAGAGACGGGACCAACTGGAAAACAGGACTGGGAACTAAGACATGGAACCAGCACACAGACTAAATAACAGAATAATGAAATTAAACAGATCAGACATGCCCACAGCGTGACAAAACTTAGTGCGATTCTTTACTCAGATACAAGAACATGGCATGTCAGGTCAAAATTGTCTCTGTGTGTAAACTGTAATGATGCTAAATTAACTGTTTGGGTTATAATTTTACAGTAAATACAATTAAATTAGGCAAACCAGCAATGAAATAAAAACTTCAAAAATAAGATTGCAGTTGTGTAAAACTGGCATGGCATACATCGTTAGACTGTTCTAAGAGGCTTTCTGCATGGCTGAATATAATAATGCCCTTATGTCATTGTTCTTAAAGTAACCCCACTTGTAAAGTACTTCAATGCCACAAAGAGATGCTCAGCCACCACAATTGCGTATTCCTCAGAGGGCTGAATGTAAATGGGAACGGTACACGGTGTATGAATATGATTATGGTTCAGAAAAGGGCACAGAGCCTCCGTACAGGTAAGGGCAGTCATACTGTAGATGCAGCTATAAAAAAACCTGATTCTCATGCTAGTTAGAGGCAAAAGTCATTTGCAATATTACATTGTCAGTGGAATCACAAAAGCCCATACACATTCTGTTCCTCCTATCGTCTTTCAGACCCTTTGTCTCTGTCACTCTCTCTCACACACACACACACATAAACACATACAGTTTCTGATGACCATAACTCAAAGGTCATGGGCGCCCTGGAGCGTGTAGTATCTTACCACACCTCAGTGGTCCAACACAGCTCCCAGGTGAGAAGGGGTGCTGTGGGCTCAGCATGCTGATGCAAGCACGACTCCTAAAAATCCAGAGTGGAGCAAAGTAATTTGTTTGCGTGTCATTGTCTTTGATTGTTGGCAACTGTGCACACGTGTGTGTGTTTCAAAACTACAAGCATTCCTACCTGTCCTACCCTACCTCAGGTGCCTTTATAGGCGGACAGTGTCATGGTGTCATTGTGACAAAAACACAAAGCCCTGCAACCACTCTAATTGATCAAACTGTCGTACTTTCTCTAAACAAGAATTTGGCGTTTCGACAGGAATCACTTTTCCCCATTAAAATTTCGGCTCCGAGACTGGTACTGGGGGACGTCAGGAGAATTCAGTTGTCCCCGAGTTGTTCCATTGAGCATTTAACATCAAATGATTGATATTAACAAGATGACAATGCATTGAAATTGTAAACACGAGTCTCAGAGATGATCAAATGGTACAGAAAGTCGTCTCTGGAGCCCCAATTGTGTTACCACCAACCTTGGATCCAATTCCCCACCCAGTGGTTTTGTTAGTGAGTCCCTATATCCGTTTCTCTAACTGCTTTTCCTTTGCCTATAAAAAGTGAGTGGATGCCCCACAATTCTTTTTTTGAAAACAAATAAAATTGTAGGCAAGGTATACAACAATTACGGAGAAAGCCATTAGGTAATTGACCGCTGGCTAAACCTTTTCCCTGAACAGCAATTGTTCAATCATAGCTCAGTGACCGTGACTTGGCACCAAGGTTATTATAGTTTTTATTTTTCTTTCGTTTTGACATTTGGTTTTTAATTTCAGTTTAGGTTTAATTAGATTTTAACGTGGGTTTTCTAGTTTAAGTTTAGGTTTTATTTTTTGAAAATGCTTAGTTTTAGTTTAGTTTTTATTAGTTTCGGTTCGTTTTAGTCTTTGTTGCTGCATAATGCCAAGCTCAGTTCAGTTTAGGGACACCCTTTTTAAGCTATCTAAAGTTTGTATAGGGGCTGTTAGAATGACACAGCTGTCTGAGCTTCCTTTTTTCCTTATCATACCTCATCACACCTGGACCAACTGGTTTCACACTGCAAAACAACAACAATTCTGTTTCTTAATTATGCCTTCTACATGGACCATCAACTAGCTAGGGTGCTGCCTTTTTGCCTGGGACATACAGCTTTAGCCCCAACCTTTTCCAAGGTACAAGGAAGATTTATTTGTCATTTTACAACACAGGGTTACAAGATAAAGTTGTAGTTCCCATTACGCTATTTATAAAAAAGAAACGTTACAAAAATTACATGCAGTAGATGGGTGGAAAAATAAATCATATATACTATTTTAACTATTTGCATGGTGCAGTGCTAAGGATGAACTGAGAAGTTTCACGGACTGGGGAAGAAGCTGCTGAAGTCTGGTGGTACTATTACCAGGCTGTGGGTGGGGTGGGTACTGTCTTTTAGTATCTTTTGGGCTCTGCGCAGGCTCCTCACCTCACCGATATCACAAATGCTTGGTAGATGGGTAACAATGATCTACTGAGCAGTTTTAAACACCTGCTGCAGAGCCCTCCTGTCCTGGACTGTGCACATCCCATGCCAGTTTATGATGTTTCCAATTAGGATGCTTTCTATTGCTCCTCCATAAAAGTCAATACGAACTTGGTATGGGAATTTAGTCTACAGTAATAAAGGGGTGCAGGGCTGAGTGAATGGTCACTCAGTGGTTATAAGAGTGGAAAGATGTCCAAAAAGTTTTTCACAACTTTTTCCTCCTTAATTTCTCAGATTTTTACTTGTCAGATTTTTTTTCTACATCTCTGTCTGGCATTCTTAACTTATCTTTCCTGTGTTTCTCTTAGGATCTCTGTCACACATACTCACACACATAGTCATAATCACACATTGTCCTCCTGTCACTTCCCCTCTCTCCTTCTCTCCCTCCTTCACCACTTCCACTTGCCTTGTGAGTAGTAAGATGAGAATGTGTGTTTGGGAGGGGGGTCTAATGTCAGCCCAGGCCATGATCCACTCTGAGGAGTTGATTTGCTGCGGCTCAGCGCCCCAGAGGCCGATTAGCATTCCGCCGCTAACTCCCCAGCTCCCTCATACTGTACGGCGGCCCAACCGTAAACGTCTGCTTCTGCCGTCATCTCCTTTCTTTCTCACTTCCTCATTTCTACATTTCTGCCACCCCGCATGCCAATAATGAGCTCTACAAATATCCCTGTTACACTCACAGCTATTCCGGAGCGGCCCTATTGGATTGAGCAAAGTGTCTTGCCAGTATGGAATAATTGTCAGCGGGAAGAAATGGTCTTTTCCCCTTCCACCTCCATGAGTGTTAGATTTTCTTATTGTGAGTGTGTGGTGACTCACCCCCGGGACATTAAGCTCAGACAGAGGCTGAACTCGTGGGCATCTTGAAACACTTGCCAAGCTCATTGGCATTGAGGCCCTGTGCGTGGCTCTGGAGGTTTGCTGCTTTTCCTCTCACTCAGCCTTAATGATAGGTGTTCCAAGGTGGCCCAGTGTCATTGATCGAGAAGAAATAACCAGATTAGTCCTCATTGGGTCTGGGACTACGGATAAGCTGCAGAACTGGGTGTCAAGATAAATTGCACCAGACATCGAAAGATAAATGACAGCTCAGAGTTTTAGATGGAGTTGTGACTGCTGGTGCCAACTAAAAGCAAAGAATGAACAGTGACAGAAGAAACAGTTGGGTGAACACTACTTCGGTTTGTCCACTGATAGTCCATTTTATCCTTCCTAAAAGCACTAGCTAAATGGATGCTTAATTGATTGAATTATTTGGATGCCAATGAGTGTAAAACTACTTCCTGTCACAGTTTCAGGTATTGGTTTTTGTATTCCCTGTTTTGTTTGGGTTCAAATAACTGTTTTCCTGTGTCTGAGCTTGGCAAACCTGACACTTCCAGCTTGACTGGAATGCAGCCGTTTGGATAAAGTCAAAAGAAAAGTGCATTTATCTTCTAAGAAATCATTGCTTGAGTATGTGGCATTTCACCGTCAGTTATGCGAGACATATATCTCATGGGCAAATTGATACAGAGTGCTCCTTTATTGAACTAAAGCAGGAACAAACTTTAGGTTTATTGAATACACCCCAGGTGTTCAATAACCGGCAGACCCCATCAGACGACAGAAGGTCTCTATTGAGCAACATTGAGATTAAGTTTCTTGACTTAAGCCTCTCCAGCTGAGAACAAAGACATATACCTGAATAATGTTGAGGAGAGAGGTTTAATGAAAAATAAGATAAAGAGGAATGAAGAGAGAGGATATATTGGCATCTTATTGGCACCTTACAGCGCTGGCCATTAATGTGTGCTTTGACATGGTGAATAGGATGCACTGGCTCAGACAAATAATCCTAATAAAAGGATAGAAATTCACAAATGCCAGATTCAAGCAAAAGTGCTCAATCATCTGCATTCCCTCCTTCACTTTCCTTGCGCAGGTGCAGTATGCGAGTGTCTCCCAGCATTGTGGGCAGGAATTAATTCACCTGAGCACTGTTGCTTTATTCTTTCATACATCAAAATAAGAAGAGAGTGTGTCTTTTTCGTCTGCAAGTGTATATTTACAAATGAGCACTTTTAATTTAAAAGAATGACCCAATTCTTAGGCGGTGTCAAAGACATGATGACTAATGCTTTGCCTGGAGACTCGCTGCAAGTGATTGGTTTTCTATTGCATCAAAATCAGAGATTCATAGATCATGATAAAGTGGTGCGACCGGGACAATGCTTCATTAATGGCCAGAAAGGGACACAGACATGGGAGTGTTTCTGAAGTAACACCTTTTTTTCTCTCATCGCCAGCTCAATAAGGCTATAAAATAAGGCTGACTTCAACTTGGCAGAAATTTGAAGCAAACACAAGGTGAAGGGCAAATTTTCATCAGAAATGGCAAACTTTTACTTATATTGGAGAAATGCAGTGTTTTCAGAGGAACAGCTCTGCTTGGAAAGATATAAAAGAGCTTCCATGTAGCTGATTACTACAGGACAGTCTATAGTCTTTGTCTTTTTGTAGGCATTTTATCTCTCCCAACAGCAGCAAGGCTTGATCCGTAAGGGGAACCCTCTTTGGCTTGATCTGTGTCCCTACTTCCTTCCTACTCCCCTCTGATTCACAACTCTATTTACAGTTCCTGCGTGGCCCTGCCAAATCAGGGGCCCTCAAATTGGGTAGTTAAAGGAGCTGTGGGCGAAGAAGCGCATTTTATCACCAGATATGCCGAGAAATCAATGCACCCTCTCAAATGGCTGTCTCTTTATGGACCGTCAGGGAAATATGAGTGGAAATGGAGAAGCGGGAGGGCAGTGATGTGATATAAGTGAAGGCCTTCATTCAGAGTCTTACCTCCCAGTTGAAACCAGGCATTAACACAAAGGGTCCCATTGGTTAAAACTCCCCTCTCTCTCTGAGTCCATTGTGTGCAGTCGTGCAAGATTTTGTACCCGATTACTGGACATAAAATCACAAAAAATGGTTCACAAAGATGAGTTAAGCCATAGTACAAGAGGCATTCAGAAGATTTACAGGACAGCTTATAATGTGATTATAACCAGATAAAGAGTATTTTAGATCGCTGCAGCTGGTGTAAACTGTGAAGAAATAGAAGTGTGCAGACTTGCAATAGGTTGCCTAATTGCTGAAATTTCTACATTTACTCACAACTACTTGATTAGAGTTAGAGAAAGATGATGATCTGGGTTCAATTAATTACTTAGTTAAGGTAACATTGTGGTTTGGGTTAAAATAACTACTTCATTTAGGTTAGGGGTGTGAGCAGTGGTTTCCCATGTTAAAGTTCCATGATATGTTGACCCATCAAACCTTCCCCTGCAGACTTTGTGGCTTGTGCTTCCTTCAAGAGTCATTATTCCTGCGAATAATGTATGTCCTTTGTCATCTTGGAAGTACAGTCTCAAATTCGTATAGCATGTAAACTCTCTACTTCCTTGTAGACTTGTTACTTTTATGCTAAGACACTGAGCCTGATGTTGCTGGTAATTTTGCTTGGCAGTTGTTTTCCTGTTTGCATGTACTAACAACAGTGTGCTACCACAGCACTTTGGTGAGTTTTTAAAGTCAAAGCACTTTAACTTGCATCAATCACGCATGCCACTTCTCCACATGAGAACCTGTAAAGTGCTCGTGTACTTGATCAGTGTGTTGCCACTGCTTAAACGTTGTTGCTTCGGGCCTGTGGAACAGGCGATCCAACTCAGTGGCAACCTGCTCTTTATTTAGAGCCCCGTCTCCCTGGTTCAGACCCAAGGTCATTACATCACGCTTTGGAACGCTGGCTGCCAACAAAGTAGCCTATCAGTCATCAGCCTTAATGAAGAGGGCAGAGTGTAAAAATAGATACAAAGACACGCAGTCAGAATGCAAGCTTTCACAGGCAACGGTGGCATTGACACTTGGCATCTTGCACCCCTTATTATCAGTCCGCATAGCTGTGTCTGCTCATGTCCAAAACAGTTATCTTTAGTTTGCTGGTTATATTCTGCATGCAGAATGACAAACACCAACCTGGAGGACACTGTAAAGTTTGGGACTGTTTTAGGGCAGTTTATAGACATATTTTCATCCGTCATTACTGATTTTTTTCTTCTGAACCTCCTGACCATTTACTTGCATGTATGAAGGTGTGTTTTGATGTGTGCACCTGGTTTTATGGCCCGTTTCTGTGGCCTTTTGGGATCAAGGCTAAACTATTGCCCATCAACAGAAACGCTCCCAAACGAGAGGATGAACTGCTCAGTTTGATTTTAAACATCAACCTAATACCAGACTGTGAAGCAGTGTTCTTACTGCCCTCTCTGGTTGAAGGTTTCAATCCTGTTGCACCTGTAACCACACCCAACAGTGATGTCATGGTGTACCAACACAGCTTGCAGTACACTTCTTCTATCACTGCATCAAGGTGAGATCGCTGAAGGAAATTGACAACAAGCTTTTCAGGGGCTGCTAAGTTGCTCCGTAAAAATTTACCCTGTGGAGTTTTGAACAACTTGCAGTTCCTTTATGGGCACGTTCTGGATATGTTTGATTTTGTTGCACAAGCACACAAAGATGCACGAGTGTGTGGCGACACAATACACGAAAATATGTATTCAAAACTAAATTGTATATGTAGCTCACCTCAGCAGTACATTTTAACTGCAATTTGGTATGCATATATGCATGTAGGTGAATGCTGGCCAACTGGTAAATCTCATTTAATAGTAAGTAGCAAACTGCATTCTGGATCCAGAAAGTAATATTCCCTGTTGCCTGTATGAGCACTGCAGCCTCTGAGGATCAGCCATGTAGTGTCCTTTGACAGTGTTGTCGCTTCCTTTACTAAACCCAAATTAGTCCTTAGGCTTTAGAGGTACAGGGTGGCAGATGGCCGGCCCCCTCACAGAGTGGCTCCACCAGCTTGGACTAGCACACATGTTCCCTCAGTGCAATTAAGTCTAGCTGACCCCTCAGAGCCCCCTGCATCAGCGGGGTTTTTCCGTCGCGTTCCTCCATGCAGATGCTAGCACCGGTGCGATCTATGTGCAAACCCTTGCTACGTGTGTCACACTGTGCACATATGGCTGCTTCGTGTTCAGCATGTTTAATAATACTGACATGTTTTAGGAGACAACATTAAGGCAGCAGGAGACCTAGACTAAATTGACCATCCGTATGATGAATAAAGCTGTTTGGGTTTTGGTGCTCAGGCTTTGCAGCGTGCATGTGAATGTAGACAGCGTTAATCTAATAATATATTGACTGACTGAGAAATGTTGTGCTCTTTCTTCAGTTGTTTGGTTATGCATGGCAAAAGGTGCTTTGTTCACTTACAGCTCCTAAATCAAATTCTCTTTTTTGATTGAAAAAAAACAAATCACTCACCATTTGCAGTCTGACTCCCAGAACAACATCTCTCTCACTCACTCATTCACTGTCTCTCTCTCTCTCTGTCTCCACGTCCATATGTACAGTACATCTCTTTATTTGCATGCACAGACTGCACTGAGGCATGACAATAAAAGAAGCAGCTTAATATATCAAAAAATCTGTCTGATTTATTGGCATCTGAAGTGTTTGCTAGCAACAAAAATCATTCCCATGCCAAATAGTCTTTGTAAGGCTTGACTGCTATTTACTGTCTTGCGTCTCATTTTAGTGTTATGGGTGATTATGATGGGGAGGCCTGTGCAGCCATATATTAGCATGCGCTGAATGAGCTGTGGGACATGATGCCCCGTGACTGCGAGGTAAATGAAACCTGCTCGCTTATGCAGATGCATTTATAGCCTGACATGAACTGAAAATAGCCTCGAACATTATGCAGAGATATAGTCTATGTTGATATCCATACATTTGGCGTATTTATGATTGATCCATCAATCCATCCATCCATCTTGTGTAACGGCATACCTATCACTCCCCACAACGATCTTCCTGAAGTCTTTTTTTTTTATCCCAGTGAGTAAATCTTTCTAACATCCACTGAATTTGGGATATGCAGAAGAGTTTTGTTGTTGTTTTTGTTGTTGTTCCAATTCTAGCAGAGGAACCTGAATGCATCAGTGAGGCTGTCACTCTGTGGTTAAATTACTGAGGTTCCCACTGTCCTGCTGCAAGGTCCAGGTCAGACTGGGCTGTATCTGCCCCTTTCGTCCAATTAGGAAATGAGTTAAAAACCTCCACTTGTACTAGGACAAGCTGACACACATACACACACACACACACACACACACACACACACACACACACACACACACACACACACACACACACACACACACACACACACACACACACGTACGTGCTGGCTACAGCATCTGCCCCATCACCCGCACTATTTCTTAATTTAGATCTCAAGTAGGATAACCGGTCAAAACACACATACAAACACAATGACGGATAAATAGACCGTCTGTCTCCCTACTTCCTCCTCTGTCTGCCACATGGTGCAGACACACATCAATTGATTCGGCATCTCTCTTCCCGTCTCCCTCTTTTTCTCTCTTTCTTTTTTATACACACTGACACACACACACAAGCATGAAGTCCCTCCCCTGGGGATGAAATCACTTACACACAAAGACACACAGACACAGACACACACACACACACACAAATATCGGGTGGCTCGTTGCTGGAGTGGACAGGCCTTTGTGAGATAACGGGCAAACGCAGGCTGACAGGCTCGGCTGGGCCATTATTGAATTGCAGTGAAGACTATATTACTTTAGAGTGAGATAAAAGACTACATACAAGACGGATGGGTGGGGGACATCAAACAAGACTGTGTCCGGATTGTGCCAGGAGTAATCCGGCTGAGGGCAGCGCTGATTTCCCCCAGGCCAGGTGCCATTTCTCCTTGAATAATTCTTATGAGGAATCCAACAGCAGCTCCGCCTTTGTGCCGTTATTTGTGTCGTCGCCTCGATTCCCTCCATCATTTCCCGTTTTGTTTTTTCCCCCTCCCGCTCTTGCCCATTCTTCTGTTTCTTGGATTGCCGTTGCACAAAACTCCTATGTTATGATTGGAAATCTTCAAAATCGTTTAACTTCATGTGGTGCGCCCTCGGCCAGGGGATGTTTCTCGACTATGAATGGAGAGGGAGGACCCTCAGGGGAAATACTTGTGATGGTGTTTGGGAGGTTTGGCCTAGAATGCAATATGGATCGCAGGAGAAGCATCTGATGTTGAGGAAACATTTGGCACCTTGTGTCATCTGCTGAACTCGTTTGCAGTCAGAGGCGTCTTTGATCTCTAGACAAAAACAATGTAAACAGATGCTTTGTGTTTGAACATCTTAGGCTGCAAAAAGGCTGACAGGTATGATGATGGTAATGTTGTGAAGCAAGGTGATCATTACTCACTTCAAAGGGGAAATTATCAACTATAAAAACAATGCAGAACTCACTATATGAAGCAAGACTAAGAGCTTCCCTCTTTTCCTCTGTTCTATTATCTGTTGCAAGGTGATAGCACTCTTCTGTAGCTGGCAGTGCTGAATGGCATTGGACTTGACAGTGATGCTGGCATGTCATTAATCAAATATATATGCATGGAAATCATTAATGCGCCCCGCCATAGGTTACGCTCAGGTGGCAAAGAATAAAATAACTGGGGTGAAAAGAGGCTTTTTCCTTCATGATCCAATACAATTCCCACAGAATTAAAAACAGAAGGCTTGCTCCAACATAAATCCAGAGTCGACATTAATAAAATATCAATGCTCAGTGATATAGGAAAATCAATCTTTTTGAGTTGGTTCTCAGAATTACAATGGAGACTCACGGCAGGTTTAGAATCTCCAAGTTGTGGACATGACATGTTTGTAGGGTCGCAATCATATTGTGGTTCCATTTCATGCGGTTGCTGTGTCTAACGCGTTTGATTTGTTATTGTGTACCTGATGCCCAAGTAATTAATTGATGTATTCAAGATAGAGTGCTGAAACATAACGCAAGATAAGTTGTGACCAGCTCAGCACAACACTGACAACTAACACTTTTAAGATGACAATATGTGTTCCGAGAAAACTGTATGTACATTATACAGTTATGTTATAAACAGGAGAGAGAAATACAACCTAAATAAAACCAATCTCAGGGAACTTTTTAGCAGTGAAACCTACAGTATGCTTACACGCTTTATGTGCATTGATCTTTTTGTATAACTTGTAAGGGGGTGAATAAATGAGTTTCAGGAGTTTTGTGGGAAGTTTGCAGTCACTCGCTAGGGATTCACAGAGAATGATACATGAATGTCACCCAGTGTAATGCTATTTAACTGAGAGCAGCCTCGCTGTTTACTGTTCACTTTCCTGTACCAAAGCTGTATCAAGTTACCACTAATGCAAACTGATCATCCTACTTCAAAGCATTTAACTAGCAACTAAACTCTTGTGTGGCTTTTATTGTGAAAAGGCCACAGAATGTATTTGTCACATGGCTGAGTGCTAACTGTGTTCGTTCTACAAAAATGCGCCTGCAGAACAAGAGAACAGTCATTTTGTTGACAGAGCAACCTTTTTTATTTTTGCATGGCAGTAATGGAATAAGAAGGAGCAGCCGCAGTGAGCTGGTGAGAGTTCCAGGTAACAGGCTGCACACCTCCAAATCCTCAGAAAAGGTAACCACGCTACAGTGTCCTGAAGTTGTGCACCATGAAATTAGGCTGCGATTGCTCATAGCATGATGGTAAAAACCAAGTTGTTGATTGACTGCTTTATTGCTTCAAAAACACTTGGCTACTACAGTTGCTGCTGTAATTGGTGTGTAACAACTGTTACTCTGGTTACAGCCTTTGTTCTCAGCAATTGTAAGATTAGATAAGGCAGTGGTTCTTAAACTTTTCTCTACAACCCCTAAACTGACACATGACCACAGGCCCCCATTCGATAAGATTTTGTCACAGAGTTCCCCATCTGACTGGATTTTTGCTATATTTGCTGATATTTATTTCTGAACGTGTATGAAAGCCATGACCAAAATGTTATACATACATAATACTTATTGATGGAATTATAGTAAATTTTTCTCCTTTTAGCTGGGTACACCCAGGAAACTCCTTACTTTTACTCTTGTCTGTCCATAAATAGTAATAATTTCACACTACTCTACAATAACACAGTAAAATACAACTACAATGAAATTCAAAACTCTCTTGTTAGTAAAGATAGACGGGAAGATGTTATGCATTTTTAACCTTCTTCTATTAGATCTGTGTAAATCACATTTCTTCTGAGTTGGTAAGCCTCCTGTTGCGGTGATTGTCAAAATAGAAAATGTTTTTTAGGAGGGCAAAAAGTTTGTCATTGGCATGTAGCTGAATGGTTGCTGTCCCAAAACCTTTGTATTATATAATTATATTTTTCCTGTACACAGAGCAGTTATAGATTATGGTATGCTCTTCTTCATTGTATACTGGATTAGCTTCCCAATTCATCCTGTAGTTTGTGTCATTGATTACAAGCCAAATGCTTTATCACCACTGTCGAAGAACAAGATAAACGTACATTAGTTGTTCTCTGATTGAAAACTGGTCTGGATTGTGTTTACACCCCCTACCAAATACTTGTTCGGTTGGGGGGGGGGCAGCCCCATTGTCTTATTTATTTGCTGACTTGATTCACAACACGATAATAATAATTAATTGAGGTTATTAATTTTTAATGAGAGACCTAAATGGTGTGCCCCAAGGGCCTATAACCTCTGGTTTTAATTAATATGCAGTGGGTGCACATTAGGATTTCAATTAGAGTGGGGGAATGGCCAGGCAATCACTGAGCGCTTTTAATCCATATGCTCATCAAGGGCCCAAGTCATGCCTTTATAATCAAGCACTCCAGACCTGAAAGGAGCGAAAACACATGTCCATCAGTCATTCAGCGAGAACAGCTAGAGTGATTCTGGACTTCAAGAAAAGTGCTGTCTTTTAATGAGTTTGGCTTACGACAGTAACGTGGCGCAAAACAGCGAGGGGATTCAGAGAGGAGATTGAAAAACGAGGAAGAATTCTTCAAGAGGAGCTAGGAGGAGAGGTGGGATTAATGAGATGCAAATTAGTCCCCATTTGTTCAAATGCTGACAGCTGAAGCGTCGCTTTGACAGGGGACACTGTCAGTCCAACAAGCCCAAATAAACACTTCTCTGTTTTACCACCCAAACAAATGGTTTCCCCGCGCCAAGATGTGGCACATTCTGCTGGCTTGCCGCAGGTGACTTGATGCCGTTCATGAAAATGAGATTCCTGTGCCATGAGGAGACACTTCGTATGCATGCATGTTGGACAAGTGTGTTTGTACATCTTGTAAAACAATACCCCGACTGCCATCTCATCCCAACAACACACACAAACACACACCTTGGCTGAATCATTAATTAACCCAGGTGTCCTGGGAAGGTGGCACATGTGAGTGAGTTCACTTTTCTCAGGTGCTAGTATGGAATTATGTTAGTTTATCACATTCAAAAATCAAGTTTAACATTTAGTGCTATGAAAAAAACAAAACATACAACCTCACATCAAAGAGTTTCACAACTAGAATCACTGTGTTTGTCTGAATTAGTGAAGAAAAAGAAAGAAATTAAGGTAGAGTGGGGACACAGGAAAAAAAAAGACTTATAGACAGAGGGGAGGTCGATAGACATACATAGACAGGTAGACAGAGAGATCGGGGGGGCGTCGTGCAGCAGCTAATGCACACCAGCAATTATGGGCCATCATAATCACAGCATCCAGTGACAACATAATCATAGCACAATCAGGTGGCGAATCAGACGCAATTTGCAGACTATCTCTACAACTTGGAGGGGCAGGCAAAATTCCCCATTTGTGTGCAGCAGGCTGAGAAAGCTTAATTATACTGATGAGGGGGTGGCAGAGAAGGGACCAGCGACCCCGGCACACTTCAAGCCACCTATGAGACAAACTGCTCAAGACACATGAAACAGGGTTTGTGCGCATCTCTGTGAATTCCTTTGTGGTAACACGGAGCAACGAGCAGGTGTCAAATTGATCCGGATTGAGAATACAAAGAAAAGCACACTAGTTGTTGTTGGTAATTTTTCCTGTGGTTTCCCCTCTTGTGAGCTTTGGTTTTTGTGTCTGTGTGTGTCTACAGTATGAGTGTACGTGCCCATTTATAGTGTACATGCACAAGAACTGTGATGATGAACTCTGAGAACACAGTTGTTGTTTTTTTGCGACAGAGGCCGATTATGTTGTCAAGTCGTGGCTGCTGGCCGATATGTGAACATACTGATAATAGCAAAGTGAGAATTTATAATATATTCATGTATGGCAAATGCAAAATTTGAAATCTACAAGGAGACGAAAATAACAGAGAATGCAGAGAAGGCTCACAAAATTTTCTGTGTTCACCGGAAAAAGAAATACCTTTGGGTTATGTTATTAAACTTAGAAATGAACAACAAGGAAACTGAATTAATCTCCACCAAGAAGGGGAGCCAGATAATTCCAGTTGAGCAAATTGAATTGGAATGTAAATGTTAAAAATGATCCACATGCTGTCCCTGGGTTCCTATGAGCACAGGCTCAGAATTCAGTCTGCTCTTCTCCCTCCGTTGCTCAAATATGTGGATAACAACAAAATTAATTATACATATTAATGCTTGCTTGCCAATTTTTCATGCGCATCTCCCCGAAAACGGCTTTCTTCAAAAAGCACCCGTCCAGAATTTGAACTAACTAATCTCCAGTTGCCTGGGGAGCGAAAACAAGCGCTTTGAGGGAATAAGTTACATTCTGTTGAGGCGTTTACACGTGTGGCTGAGCACAGAACTTCAGAGCTGGCATTTCAATCAGGAGCCATCAGAGGCATCCTTGGCAGATAAGAGGAGCTGCACAAGCCCCTGTGCTCTAAACTCTAATAGTGTGTTTACGCAGGAGATAGACTCTGCATACAGTAGAACAAATCGGGGGGCTACACTGAGGCATTACATATAAGCTCAGATCTTACTGGCCTATATTCTAATCAAAGGAAAACCTAAGTAAGGTTTAAATGGTAAAAAATTAAGTAAGTAACAGGATTGGTATGGATCAGTTGTTCTCAACCTAGAGGTCAGGACCCTCGCACAAGGATAACATAAAGGGTCACAAGAGGATTAGAATTACAGGATGTCAAAATGCAATTATGCCTAGCTGATGCCTCATCATCTCAGCTGTGCATTTATTATGTACTTTGCGAACGTTGGAAAATCCAGAATTCTGGATTAATCCAGAAAAATCCCATTCCCGATGGCTCATTTCTTACACACCTGCTGCATTTGTTTCTACAGTGGTGTTTGAGGTGGCTTTTGTGTTTTGTTGAATGTTTAAACGCGGCACACCATTCACTTTATTTACAATGGTTTTGTAATTAATTCAGTTAATAGTTTTTCCATAATCCTGCTGACAGACAAATAAACAGCCCTGAAAACAAAACATCCTTGGCTGAGCTAATAAGTGAATCCAAGTTCTGCTATGTAAAATTATGTTTATTTTGTATTTTTGTATTATGTGAAATAATAAATAGTTTTTACTCTTCAGACCTCTAGAAAGTAAACATAGACCCTTTACTAAAAAGGTCACAAATAGACATTGTTTTCTATTAAAAGAATTGTCAAACTATTTGGGAAATGCATTTAGTGGCTTTCTTGCTGAGAATTAAATGAGAAGATCGATAACACTCTTGTGTCTGTAGCAGCTGGTTGGCTTAGTGCAAGGGCTGGAAAAGGGGAAACAGGAAGCCTGGCCATATCTCAAAGTTTAGTACAAAATGTGCGGAGTAAAAGCGGCACGTTGTGTTATTATGGGTGGTGGATGTACCAGACTCTTTATTTTAGGGCCCTTTCAAAACTACCTTGTTTAGTCCGGACATTCTGACTTTTCAGTTTGATCCTAACCAAAATTACAGGTATGAAACCTCCCCTGGACCTCAGTCCGGATCAGACATGAAGCATTTTGTGGATGGTTCAGACTTTTAGACCATTTACACGAAGTTCCGTTGGTTCCTGTGTAAACCGTAAACAACAGAGAGAAGGAGATGTAGCAGAAGAAAATGAGACAAAAAATTAAGATAATGTTGTTGTTCTATTTCTATGCAGGGAGAAATGCGTTTGGAATAAGGACATAATTATAAATCACCTGTGACAGCTCATCTTTTGAAACAGACTGCCACTATGGAAGCAAATTGCCACTCACCTCTTTGGTCTCTCCCCAAACAGAGGTGCCAGGGCTCGAAGGATTGCTTGCAGTCCTCTTCTCCTTTCCTGCCGGCGACGATATAATGTCTGTACAACAAGGACATTCATTTGGCAAATTGGAACTGACTAATGCCATAATAATAATAATAATAATAATATAGTGGCAATAAGATGCATCTGTTCATTTATTCTTGTCAAGGCCAAAGTGTGTTGTCAAAGCTACCCACTGAATTGACAACACTGTGCCATCAGACGTACGTCCGTTTACAAACCAATCCATGTCAGTATAGGGTGATGCATACATAGATGATGACGATAGGGCTTAAGTATGTCATGTAAAGTTCTTTTGTGTGCTTGCATAATTGCAATGTGACACCAAACCACAACTGACCAAATGTAACAAAACAAGAACTTTGATTTGGACTTTGGTGCGGACATTCAGGTGTGTGAAAGGGTCCTTAGTCACGTGCCGGGAAACCAGCAAAGACTCCAGGAAGTGACTGAATAATATACTATTATACAACAATTAAAATATATTGAACCATTCCTATTTTATTACTGTTAAGCAAATAAGGTTCTGTGCCACTATCATAGATCACCAAATAGCCTGGCACTCCATTTCAAAGGTTTTAACTGGTTAATATGTGTGAATGAAATCAAATTGGTAACATGTTGCTTTATTGCTCTGAGCAGAATGTAGTTTGCGAATTACACACTTAAGAAGCAGTTGCAGTTACGGCAGAGAGCTGGTGCAGCCCCCGCATGCTAACATGATGCAAACATACTTGATCCTCAGAGAAGAGAGAGCAAAAGTTTGATAATATAGTTTTGCTTCAAGTTTTCATTCATATTGTC
Organism: Lepomis macrochirus; assembly: GCA_024633595.2. NCBI lineage: Eukaryota > Metazoa > Chordata > Actinopteri > Centrarchiformes > Centrarchidae > Lepomis > Lepomis macrochirus. Next base: position 11,128,869 of record JALXJV020000002.1, on the reverse strand, counting down.
AAAAATCAAGCTTTGGAGCCTCTTTGGAAAGGATTTACATTTTTTCCTAAATTATTAAGGCACTAGTGAAATTTTATTTTTTAAATTTAATTTTTAAATGCCTACAGGAGACTATTACTGTTTATGTTTTATGCTGATATAATAATGTACAATTTAGATTTTGTGGTGAAGTGCCATTATGTAGCAACAACAGTTGATGTGACTCACATACAGTATGACTAATAACTCATGCAGAAAATGCAATGAATAAAGTTTTCTGTCAATGCTGTCAAGGCCGTTTGCTTTTGCTCTTCAGAACGCCTTTGTTATGTCAGATATATTTCCTGGATGGCTCCCAATATCCTTAAGGCTTATTGGAGCGCTGCATCCACACAACGTACAGAGGACACCCAAAGATAACAGGAAAAGTTGGACTTCTTCCTAAAGTCAAGTGTAACTGAGGCTAGCTGTGTTGTGCACTGGGGATCCGTACCCACATGATATCAGGTTTATATCACCTGGTGTAAAGATTCATTGGCATGATCATTGGAATTGACTTTTAAGTGACCTGCTCGCTATAAAAATGAGGCTAATTATGCTAGAAAGGGAGAGTGTCACCTTTGTGAAAATATCTCATCTATTGATGCCTTCATTTTAATGACACAGATGACCTTTGTGAGTCACACCCTTGAGCAAGACAAACACGAGAGAGATGTCTTGACTCATTCCTGTGAGCTCAGAGATGTTACATTTGATAATCCTCCTACAGTACATTTTTGCCTGCACACTATAATCTACTGCAGTCCGCCTACATTCAAATTTCAGAAAATTTAAATTAAAAGTTACTGAGTGTCTACCCAAATTATCAAGTGCAGCTTATTGTGAAATAAGTTGTTGTCGCCAGTGAAAACTGTATGAAGAGGCCTCTCCACTAATGATGTTTTTACTGTGCAGCATCATTTATGTTTAACATTACAAGGCTAAAATCCCTGCAGCACATGACATAGTAATGTGTCTTTGCACAAGCATGAGAGGCATTTTATATGATGTGTGTTTGTCACACAAAAAACAAAGATTAGGGGTTTAGGGGACTGATACATGGCTAAGGGCACCAAGTTATACTTCTGTGGAAAATAGTCTAGGCCGGGCACTACTAGATTTAATGTCTACCGATAAATTTCAGTGTGTTCAATTCAAGGTTTGGCATGACTCCATTTTAATCAAACAAAATCAACATCCACATGCTTTACATTCATACCCTTGTAGTGATCTGCCTTCATCTATCTCAATAAATACAATACATTGTGGCATCCTGCAAGGCTCTGTTGGGGAACCATCCTATATTACAACATGTGTACAACTGTCTTACAGTCTCTGCACAAGTAAGTATCCTTATACAGATGACACACAGCTATTCTCTTCAATATAATGCAACTTTAGCTACCTTTAGTCTGCTTAAGAGCCTTTTAGACACTATGTGTTATCTATAAATGTGACAATGTCAGGTTTCAGACTGGAACACAAAAGCAGACCAGAGACAGAACAGGTTAACATTAAGTGATTTTTGGCAAAACAGGCATGATTGAGGCTAATGTGGCAAGGAGATGAGTGGAGCTGGGGATCTGGGCTTGAATCCTGAATCCAAGACAACTGACAAACAGAATGGTTGGTACATGTTCCTATCATACTAGGTATGACTCATTGACCCAGTGTGGAGTGGCTTGGCCTATCCAAAACTAGTCACAGAACGTACTCTAGTCGGAGTCACCCTCACTGCCAAATCGAGTTCCCTTAATCAAGGCGTAGGATATACAGTAGTCAAGTTTTGGATGAACTTCCTCTCCCTAGTGGAAATAGGATCGGACGTTACTGCTGCTCACTCACTGCTATCATTATCAAATAAACAGTTGTATCACGCTTCGGATTAATATTGAGGAAAAGTGTGTGCTTTACAACAATGATACTGAAAGCCTTCGTCATTTATTTCATGTTGTAAGTAATTTTTTGGGTAAGACATTGACTGCTTCAGACATCATATTCTTGATAATATTTGTAGGTATTGTAAAATACTTTCTATTTTGAATCTCTTTATCTTATATGGAAAATATTACATTCACAAATAGTCAGTGGGCTAAAAAAACATTTCAAAATAGAAATCAAACATTATATTGAACATGATTCAATTAAAAAACCGTTGTATTGTCTATCAGAAAAGAGCATTCTTGAATTAAACACAATATAACCTTTAGGCTATGTCATTAAGCTGGATATGGTGATATAGAAATGTAGTTTTGGAATTTCGAAAACCTACATGTTTACGAGCATTGTCACATGGAACTCACATTTGAAAGAAGCGTCCTCAACCGTGCAACAAAGGGTGTTACACACCTTTGACAAGCCAGCATCGATGCTCACTCAACTTTACAGAGTTTTTTAACCCACTACCACTCCATGCTAATTGGTTTCAGATGGCACTCAATGTGGTGGATTCTCTACGTGAACACACAAATGGAGTAGAATTAGGTAGGGGAAGGGAGGAGCAAGTACTTTCGGAAAGGCCCGATGTCTGGTCTGTCCTTATAAAAGAAAGCTGATTGGCTTGATCATGATCAGGTGTGTGAATGCAGATGACTGGCAGGTGAGGAAAAGCGCCAATCCAGGAGAGCCAGAGGTAACACCCACAGTCTCCACTGAGAGAGGAAGAAAGAGACAAACTCAAAGACAAAACCAAAACAAACCAAGCACACCACATTCACCCAACAGTAGGGCTGTCCCTGACTAAGGTCTTTAACGCACTTTAAAAACATTTATTAAAAAAAACTTTGTTCTTTTCACATTTTTATTTACAGCATGTGTTGAAATGTATATTGTAATAGGCTGTATATAAACCTTTTGGGAGAAAACTGATAGTTCTTTGTAAAATCAGACGTTGAGCACCCCCATATCGCCAAAATGGCATGATCCTCATTTCACTGCAAAGCTTTGACTATGAGATTGACAGTCGAAGTAGCCTCCACCCATCAAAGCATCGAACCTTCGACTATTCGGGATCAGCCTGACCCAACAGCAAAAAATAAACAAGATCACACTCACTCCAAACCAGATGTCACAGGGCAGGTGTCACGGCATGGGGGTAGTGACAGACAAAACAAAGTCAAGAGTGTCTTTTGCAATGCTGACTCTGATACATGATACAAAGTAGACGGAGTAATTTGACTTCAAATTGGAAATGTGACCGTTAGATGCTACTTTTTTGATCCTCTAAATTTAAAACTTTGATTAACGGATCACTCACAGCTTTCCCCTCCAGAAATAGAGACTATATATATATCCACATGCAATCTACGTCTGAGTAATAGCAAATGCTGCAAGAATGCATACAGAGCACCTTTAGAAAGACACAAATGTTGGCAAAAACATTGAGTGTATAGACATCTGCTGCTGTATGTCTGCTCAATGCGTGCGTTTCAACCTGAGTGAAATGATGCGGGTTTCCCGAGTTGTGTGCCTCCTCTTCATTATGCACAGATAGGAAATGGGAGTCAAAAGTGGAGGAAATAAAAGAGAAACCACAGGAGTTCCTGTAAGTTTGGAGATCAGTCTGTCTGAGCTGTCACACACACAGTACACAGACACTCTGTACAGTCTGTGTGTGTTGATACAGCAAACGCCTGTACTGTCAGTTCAACTCAACTGATGGCTGTTTTCGGCTAAAAAAAACTGGTATATCGGGGAGCGAAAAAGAATCCCTGTGCTCTGACTTGCGCACAGGTACATGTTTATATGTGCATATACCTCTGTATGTAATGCGTGTTAATTTTTTTTTTTAGACTGCGTAGTAGATGTATTACAGCAGCAGTCAATACAACTGTATCAACTGTAAAAACCAGTGGCAGATCAGTGTTTGGTGCATAGCAGGTTACACACAATACTGGTAAAATACAGCCTTAATGTGGTCTCATTTATATAGCTACATAGAGCATTACAACAACTCAGCCTCCTAATAAATCTACAAGCCCTGAGTCAGTGTCCACCATCATTTGAATGACACTTTCGTGTTCAGGCAGAAATCACATCCAGCCCAGCTAAATCGACGTGAACCAGTTTTCCATATCAGAGGTGCTCTCCAGCAGTCAAGTATGTGTATCTGTTTGTGTGCGTGTGTATGTGTGTTTGTCTGCATGTCTTTGTGTGTATGTGTGAGAGATCTCATTTCTGTATCGTTTCGGTGGTCTGATGCATGCGTGGGACTCACAGCGGAGAGTCAATCTGAGACATCTATTATGCACTTCATCAATCTTTTTGGACTCTTGACATTTCACTAGCTGAACAAATTGTCAGTTATCAAAACTCAATTTCAGAAATGACATGTTGAAATTCACTCCCCTCCCCCTCCTCCACTCTCCTTACTCTCTCTCTCAGCATATAACTCTTTGCATACATGCCACATCACAGAGAATTTTCCCCAACAACTGCACACGCATACACACACGTGGACATAATCATGCACATGTATACACTTGAGAGGACAAATGAAGTTCAGTCCTTGCCTGCTCCACTCTGTCCCACCTTTCCCTATCGGTTAAATAGCTTAGCCGATGGTAGTTTTGTATGCAAAGAGTTAACGGCTGTTGGAGTTAATCGCTCCTGGGCTACCCGCGTTCCTGTGAGCAGATAAGGCTGTTTATAAATTGATTTGGTTATGCTTCATTGATAATAAAAAGGAGCCAGGCTTTGTTTACCTAACAAAACACACATACACATGCTCACACACACCCACACACACGCACACACACGCGCACACACGCACGCACGCACACACACACACACACACACACACACACACACACACACACACACACACACACACACACACACACACAATGCCTTATTTGGATTCCTGCTAAATGTGCATGTGTACCTGTGTAAATCTGTGTAGGTGTATATGAGAGTTAAGAAAGTTGTGTGTTTGAGTGTGTGAGTGAAAGAATGAGGGAGTATGGGAGGAGGGGGAAAAAAGAAAGAAAGAGAGAGAGAGGAGCAGGCCTTTGGAGTGACAGGGTCAACCTTGAGGAAACGAGGGAGAAAATCATTAGAGTAAAGTAAAGGTGAAAGCAGGCAACACGGAAGGGGGCCTAATCCTTGTTCACTCCCGTTAATGAAAGTCATCAGTCACAGCACTCTGCATACTAATGACGTGTGCAAGTGCAACGACACATACAAAAAATCTCACACGTGTGCACATTTACACATGCATGCCCGTCATGTGAAACAGCACGAGGACTTTTGTATCTCATTCAAACAAACTCGGGCTTACGTGCAGCAGGATCCTTTCCCCACATGACGGAACTGGGTGACTCTTGTTTGTTTTTCCACAGATTTAACATTTCGGAATTGCCTAATCTCACAGACTAATCTGAAACATGTCTCACCTGCTTCGTTTGGTGATGGTCACCGAGTGTGTGATAAGCTATAACTTTTTTCACTTTGTGAACACACCAAATACGGTATTAATAGCTATGACGAACCTCGGGGAGGCTTTGACTTTGAATCTCATACCTACCTTCCCATTTAAAATAAAGACAGGAAAAACCTTGTTACTGAATCTGAAGACTAATATTTTGCCCAGTCAACATTAATAGTTTGGTGATCATAATTTGTTATTTTATAGTTACATCTGGAAACACTACTTATTTATTAAATTTGTCTTCTACATTTTAGTTGCAGCACGACAAAATGACTTCCTGTCAGCCATTTCATTTGCTGTATGTGAAACAGCAGTCATAAACCAATCTTTCTGACTTTTGTCTCTCTACTGTGTGTCTGTATCTCTCAGTGTATGCGAACCATCCCTCTCCTGCTAGCTAGCAACATTACTTGAAACAATCTGCCCGCTTAAAAAAAATAAATATACGCTCAAGAAATGTTAGACTCTACTGTGTTCACTGCTGTTTGCACCACACACCTCTCCACAAGCAAGCTGACATAGATGCTAATGTTAGAGATAGTAGCCAACATAGCCAAGCAAAGCTAGCGTGAGCAACTAACAGTATGCCTCAAGCACAATAAAGCCTGCATCTTAGACATCAACCATATAGGATTGTTGAAAGTACGACATTTAGACTGATGATACTGCTCTAGGCATTCAAGCTAAAAAATACCCCATCTACAGAATTTAAGTGAAAAATACATCCCCTAGGGGAATGGATAAAAACGTATCCAATGTATCATTGCTCATGTTTATTGTTGTTGGTGTGGCAATAGACGTATGTTATGCTTTTTAAAAAAAATTTTTTTCAAAGAATATTATGTGTGGATTCATGGACAATTAAAAATACCGGTATAAAATCTGAGCTGAATCAAATGCAGTAAATGCAACGTTATCATGTGACCAGTATGGATTACTTCAGCCTGCAGCCGAGTAAAATTTTATTGTAACGTTGCAGCGGGAGTTTACCTCAGGTTCCCAGTCTGCCTATAGTCGCTTTCACACTGCTTTTTTTCTCCATGCTGTACAGGTGAGAACTAGTTTAGCCAAAAAATCCCATTCAGATAAGAAGGAATTTCAAACCACAATCTTGAACAACTAGCCAGTAGCATACCATCACAACCTGAGAGCATTTTAAAGACCCGGAGATTGTTATTTAGTTCAAATCAACTATATCTTGCAGCAAAATATATTTAATTTTCTTTAACTATTTTTGTAACAGATTTGTTTCCAATAAAAAAAATATCCTGACCTTTCCCGACAGACTCAGAACCATTCCCCCATTACACTAAAAAATGGTTGCATGGGAGGTACAGTAGATCACAAGATCAGTAGCTCTGCTTGGGGGACACTACTATCTCAAGATTTATGATGGTCAGGAAACTCATCAGAGAAGAAGGAGAGAAAGAAAAAAAAGATAAGAAAACATTGACGGAGAGGAAAAGTTCCAATAATCATAAACATCCGGCTCGTATTCCCAGAACAGTATGTCCTGTGCGAAGCTCATTAGCATTCAGCGGACCCACCAGATTACTCGGGGCACGGTGTAATTTGCAATAAAAAATAAAGATGACGCCAAAACAAAAACAAATCTGAGCTGATACAAATTAGGAGGAGCGCGCTTGGTTAGTCTGTCAAAGCAGTAAATTTCCCTGCGCTGCGTGAAAAACTCAGGTTGCCAGGCCCGAGCACAGGCAGGGGAAATTAATGAGCTGTCTGTTTGTGTGACTTTATTCCCCTTGTATCTCCACCATTTTGCTTGGACAGTGTATCAATCTGCCGTTACAATAATGATGCTTTCCCATGCTGGAAATTATTGCACTAAAGTGATTACAATAATTTTGGTTGTAAAAAAAGGAACATCCTGCTAGGCTCTGCATCCTGCTAAGATAGCTGTACAACCAGAACTCTGCCATTTTTTTGGGGGGGGGGGTGGATAAACTGCACGCAGCAAGCTTCTTCTTCACTGTTTTGCATGGTGAAGACAAAATTTCACATTTCCCGCACACCTTTACTCCACAGTTGTTAAATGGGACATTTATCACATCTCCACAGTTGGCCTGAGTTGGTTTATCAGACAACGCAGTGATGTCACCCAATCCTAGGATGTTTTAATGACGCCAATCCTTTCCCCTGATTCCAGTGAGGGTCTCTCGCAGCATGGGGGCTCCAGCTGCTGGCTGACACCCCCGATAAGCCAGACCTCTAAGTCCAACACCTCATATTCCTGATCCTGACTCACCACTCTGCCTTTCAGATTAAGAGAAAGGTCTGGTGGGTGACACCATATGGGGGCCAAACGCCACCTGCCCGATCTCAAAACCTACCTAACCTCTGTTTACACGGATTGAAACATGCTGATATGGGAGATACCCAGCAGGGAAAAAAAGTTGGAATACAGACCAAAATAGGTTAGGGAATGAAACGCTTGCTGATGCTGCACTAACTTGGCAGATGGGAAATGAAATTGTCTGCTCTTTCCGCTGTGTCCCTCTATCTTTTCACCCGTCCATCCTTCCATCCATCCATCTAGTGATCTATCCTCCAGAAAAAGCAGAGGTTGGAATGTAAGCCACCTGAAGCTTTTAGGTCAGCTCTCATGGGAGTCCTAACCTGGCAGATCGTCTGACCTCTCTTCGTCAGAGTGCTGCACACAGTGCAACACTGAGGGACTGTCATATGCTGGACAGCTGTGTCTCTGCTTGTGTATGCATTAAGCTATTTTCTGAAACTTGTAACTGTGGGGAAACATGGGTGTTTGTCTCTCAGAGCTGCATGCTAACTCTGCTAAGCTGCTGTTCTCATTACTCTTCCCGTGTTTCACTTGAGTTCGATAAAACAGACCTTATGGGTCACTGAGGAAGTAACAGACGGTTGCAAAAATGATAACTCTACAAAACACAAAGCTACTGTACAACATCTAGGCATGCAAACACATAAAGCAAAATATGAATTCATTTTGAGACTTTTCTGGCCAACTGACCAATATTCCCTCTCCATTTAGCTCTGTTTTACTCTTCACCCACTTTTCACAATCAATTTGTTAAGCTTGCGAGATGCTTGATATGAGAATAGCCTGTTACAATAGTGTAGCCTAATTACTTTTTTTTCTGTAATGAGTGAGTACAAAGTGAAATTCAGTAATATTACATTAAAACTTTGATACTTTAACATTTTTGTAGAACTGTTTGAGTGGTATGGAAGGGTTGATATCAGTTTTATCGCTGTGCGTTTAGTGGAGAGACTGGTCTAAGATTAGCTTGGTGACAACTTTCTGGCAACAAAGTTGAGTCTTTTAATCTGGTTAGCTAGCTACTGATGAGCCCATATTCAGGAATAACCTAGGTTTTTCAAAGAACTTGAAAGGTATGTGAGCAGCACGGCTTCACTGTGAAGATGAGACTCCTGGAGAGCTGTGCTGTTGCTGGGGCTAACATTACGCTAGCTGTAGATGGTCAGTAAATACCTCCAAATACGGGTGTGATGAGATCTCTTGCCACGAGATCTTGCAATATTAAAATGTGACAATATATCTCGTCAAGGTGAAAAGCTGTCTCACAACATCAGCATGGAGGAGCGTGAGGATGAAATTAGCATAGAAGATGCCCCCGCCACTTCGTCAAATCATTTATGTGGCAGCAATTTGGGTACCAAGTGGAAACATTTAAGGACAACAGTGTGACAGACAGAAACAATACGTAAGCAACGTCTCAAATTGCACCTGCATTGTTTTGCATTTGATGACTTTCCGTCATAAATCCAGGCATTTATTTAGCTTTTAAGATTTCTTAAAAATAGTGTTAAAATACCGTCTCATCTCATCTTTCCAAGAACCCAAGTGTAACCCAAGAGCTTAGTGTATTGTCACACCCCTTGATAACAGAAATACTGATCAGTAGAACCTTTATTAGTAATCTATATAACAATTATGATGATAATGTACACTGATTTAATATACAATATTCAATTAAAATGTATCCGAATGTAATGCTAATATGTGTCTTGCTGTTGTACTCTATTCAGTGTTTTCCATTTATTTCCACACAGCTCTGATATGGAGCTGACTGAAACATTTGGACAGCCAGTTCTGGCATTGTCACCTTCACATAAATCCCTGACATGGCTGTCTGGAGATATTTACAGATAGAGAAGGCATCAGGGGACGGCAAAGTGCTGAGATAAACCCCTCCTTCACCCACACCCATTTTTATATCTGAACCCATAAATATAAACATATACATTCATATTTGCCAAATTGGTACAGCGGCTGAGATGCATGGCTAGCGACAGGAGGAGGAGACGCAAGAAATAATCCATCATGCCCAGAAACTGAAATAGCAACCCTAAACCTCTGTGGACATCTCAGGCGGTGTCTTCTGGCCTGAGAACAGGACTGCACGGATGGTTTCTATAGGACCCAAGAGCTGCTCAAAGATTATGGGATGAGAAAAAAAAAAAAAAATACACTCTTCGTCTGCTCTCCAAGCTTGGCTGAGATTCTTATTGTCGACTATGTATCCATTACTGCTTTCCTCTGGTGCCCCCGCATCAATACGGTCCAGAGAAAATCTGGTGTGGCGGCACCTTCCATTGACAAAGCATGTCTGGGTGGGTCGATAGTGTATTAATATGGGACAATGGTGCTAGCCACGTGTGGCTCACACCACTAGGCCATATCGGAGTCTCTAGCACGCCCAGTGGCTGTGTGAATGGCCTTGAGCTCCGCTGGGGCAGTGGATGCTTCTTGCTTGTGTGCATCTGTGTGTGTGTGTCTGAGTCCCAATAACTGACTACCAGACCAAAAAGAGAGAGAAAGAACAAGGGAGAAAAAACAAGGTCCATCGTTAACATTGGTACTGTTTGGCTGGAAACACTACAGAAAAGACATGCAACAAAGAACATGCCTATTCATGGTTTTGGATACATGCATATAGCTATCTAGTGTTTTCACTTTAATTGACATGTTTTAAAGTTAAGCAACGTTGGTGCTGAAAAATGTGACAAAATGCGACTAAGATGAAACAAAAAAACTAACAAAAAAAACAAACATGCGTCCATGTTTAGTCATCAGCAGGAGCTTGCTTTGGCCTAAATAGCATTGTCAGTTCAATCCATTTTGTGTATTTACATCACCATATTTAGATGAATATGTGTTACTATGCCACTTTTGTCCTTGCCTAATTTGGTTACAGGGAGTAAATCATGTTTATCACAAGGTCTTTATCACGAGTCTGCATATTCGGAGAACTATGCATGCGCATAGAAATGTGAAAGCACATACACAAATATTATACACAGTCATTGATTGGTTCCTCTAAGCTTTGTTTATTTTCCCTTCAAGATATAGTTAGAATACAGACAAACCAACAGACGCCAACACTCTAAACCACAACTGACACACCCTAAACCGTAAACACACATGTTCACACAGTTAAACGTCCTGTCTTGTGCATGCTTGCAGACACACACACACACACACACACACACACACACACACACGGTTTTGTGATTTACTAGTACAGATGAGGCCCTGGGAGTACCTCCACCACAGCACTCAAATCAAAGCTGTCAACAGGGACCCTGGAGGAAGGGAGGAATCAAAAAATATCTCCTTGCTTTTTCCTCCTCACCATGACCTGTGTATGTGGAGATAGTGTGAGTGTATATATCTATTTATGTGTGTGTGTGTGCATGCGTGCGTGTAGGTGTGAAAATGTGTGAAAAGATGAGCGAAAACTATCATTTGGCTATGTGGGAGATCGACAGGATGCCCGATTCACCTTCTCCCCCTCTGCCTGGCCATTATTCCTTGGGAAATATACGCCTTTGGATGCATGGTGGCCACAGGCTTGTTTACTTGCTAAACAACCTTGGTAGCTGAGTGGCATTTTCAGTGATGCGGCGAGGAAGATTGACTGTCTGCCGGCGCTGGTTGGGTGTCCACAGTCCCAATGCATTCTTTACTATTTCTGCCAGCTTGCTCACCTCCCATTACATACCAGGTCACCTCACAGGCAGAAACACACAGATGCCATTTGTGTACTCATCTGTGAGCTTATATACACATATGCAAATACTTCTGTGCCCCCCCTCCCCAACACACTCCAGCCTATTTTCATCCAAATGAATTGGCTGTTCCTCACACGAATGATATCTATCCCACCCTACCCCTGCATCCAATTTACATGTTGATGAAACTGTGAATTTACAGTATGAATGCATCTAAACATACTGGTGTGCAAGGTGCCTATTATAATACAGCTGATGAGTGATTGCACGGGTTTCACCATGCCATTATCATTGTAATCACTGTAATCATTTGACCCTCTTTTGGCCATTTCAGTGGACGTGCAACCTTCATACCTGGCAGTATCTCTGTGTGAAACGATGCAGGAATGACTCAGGGAACGACACAAATTGATTTAGGGAGGCAGGGGAGAAACGCCTGCCAGTTCGCTATCAAAGTTCATGCATTGTATTTACCCGAGCCCGATTACCTTAACAAGGCACATATATCACATAATTAATCCAGAAGATTACCATCAAAAATCCATAAACCAGTAACATGCTTCCTTGCGCTCTGCCATTAATTATATTTGTGGCGCTGAAAAGAAAAAGAGATTGAAAACAGTGAGACAAAAAAAAAGAAAAAAAGAAAGAGTGGTACACGAGATAGAGAGGCAGCCACAGACTAAAAGGCATATGGCATTTTTAATAAACATACTGATTACACTGTAATTCATCACATTATCAAGATAACTTTCTATTATTGACTTCTTTTTAATGACCACTGCAATATGAACAAATAAGCGCTGGCGGGAAGATTTAAGTCATTTCATAAGGTATCATATTCCTACCCTAACGTAAATAAATAATGAAATATTACAAAAAACATTAGTGTATAATGAGATATGTACATGCAGCACATACTATGCTCAGATTAAAAAACATATCAAGGCTGACATCTCTATTACTGATCAATTTTTGTCAGATTGCATAAATTCCTTCTCTGCTGATTGAGGTTTCAAGGCGCAGGGGTCGATTTCTAAAGCCCATTATTTTCTGACTGACGGATATAGACACTGTCAGCTTGAAATTTAGGCCTCCAGGCATAGCTGGAGGATGGTGCTGGAACCCGTTGCCAGGCTCTGATCCCACGTCAACCAACTTGCTCTCTTTCTTTCCAGACATTTTTGGGGAGGAGGGGTTTTGCCCATCGACCGACTTTGTTGAATTTTGTCACAAGGCAGGAGTACTTTAAAATAATCGTGCGTCCTTCAGAAAGTGTCTGCCAGTGTGTGTAACAAGTTTATCACTCGTGGTGCCGGGCTGATTTTGCTAGCCTCGCCTATAGCGTGGTCGGCAAAAGAGGGAGCACCCTGTCAAAAAGGTCAGCCCCCGAGCACAAACAAGGAGACAAAGCAAGACATAGAAGTCAAAATCTTCAGCACTGGGTGGTGATTTTTTTAGACCCTCTCAAACCTTTTCACCTGGTGTCTGGATGTTCATCTCCTCTTATATTCTTTTCTCCTTTTGTGAGATGATCTCTCCATTTGTTGCCCCACTCACAGCAACTTCCTGTCTGATATGAACATCTGACTTTTCACCTTTGCGGATGTTGTGCATCTCTTTTCCTTCTTCTCTCATCTTTGCTCATATGTCGACTCCCCTCCCTCTTTCTTCTTTCTGCATGATGGTGATGGATGGGGCCTATGGATGAGTGGGCTGTGAGAGGGGCTGTGATGAAGACTGGCCTTGGAAGGAAGAAAGTGAGAGTGAGAGGTGGGTGGGGGTGGGGTGGGGCAAACATGAAAGACAGGGTAAAGTAGGGTATGCAGAACGAAGGACAGAGAGTTTGAGAAAAGCAATGAGAGGTGGACGAGACAAAGAGAGCAAGACCGGGAGAAAAAAGGAAGATGTGTAGAGAAGAAGTGGATGAAGAGGATGATGGGTTGGTTAGGGAGGTGTACTGACCCCGCCCTGTGCCTTTGGCTGTGTCTCTATCAGTCCTGGGCTGATCCAACATCAGGTGATGAGGTGAAGCAGCCTATCCTGCAAAGGCCAAGTTGTATAGACTTAAAACCTGTGCCTTCTACAAATCTACAAAACTTTACAAAAGACAGATCTAGACTGCATATTGAGTTTATTTTATAAGGGGTGTACGGATTACATGATTATGCAACCTACAAGGTGAGGGTCACATAACAGAGACAGCAACTGAGGGCATCATACACCACCTAATGGTAGTCTTTCTAGCTTGTTTACTTGTACTGTTGGCAGCCTTTAGGCGTAATTTCATGTAAATAATATTGTCATTATATATAATAATACAATATATTAACACAAAATCATTACATGCATGTTTGCATGCACAAAGGACAAATGTGTTTTAGTACATGAAATTCAATCACCTTACTTAATAATCACTAACAACCAGGTATTACAAAATGTGACACTCAGGATGGACTGTGCCTCTTCCACTGGTGAATTTGGTTTGAAACGCCACCATAGATATTCCCTGAGCCAGTGTGTGTTGTGTTTGACGCAGGCGCATGCACTGATGGCCACAATACATTAACTTTACTACATGTTTCTTTCTGTTTTGCAGTTTCTCTGTGCGCCAAAGTGGCAGATGGCCCAACAGTTTCACTCGCCACTGCCAACAATTCACCTGCATTTGGCAGGTGGCGGGTGCTATTTTAGAAACATTTAACACCTTACCAAAGGTGGTGAAGCTTATTAATCAACTTGCTGCGTTTCTTTATTCTTTAACCTCTTTCACTTTTTAGTGAAAGAACCAAAAAAACCCTGAACACGGGCACGATGCTACTGTTATGGCGCTTGGGACAGCTCAACGCTCGTCCTGTGAATGTGGCGACCAGTCATAACGAAAATTTTCGATTATATATGTGGATTAAAACCCAACATCCAGAAATGTACACAAAGGAAGCACACAAATATACACAGATGGACACACTCACTTTACCTCCTTTTTTGTAGGGCACAGCTTCTGTACGAAGATAAAGGATATCATCTGATATGTTCAAAGCACAATAACGGAGAAGCACAATTTAATATTGAATGAGCAAATCTGTTTGACTCAGTCATATATCTTTACATCCAGTTGCATCCTCCACATAAATTCTGGGATCTTGAGATGATAGCTGAATTGTAAAGACCCTTTCTACTAGCATCATAAATACGCTACATCCCATCCTGTCAAGGACGTAGCCCATCCATCCAACTTCCTACTTACATTCTATTACCAGGCAAGGAAATGAAGGATCCCTTGAGAGACCCTAAAGAGGATCCATTTAAAAAGGAGGGGAGTGGTTCACTGCAAGATTTTTGACCCCTTTCACCTGTCTTGAAGCCTGTGGGGACTGCAGGGGCTCACATAGCTCTGTCACTGACAGAGCCCTGGGGTCCTGACACCTGCACAGCTCTGCGATGTGACAACGAGAGACTGAGGAGGCCAAGAGTAGGTTCCTGATGACAGATCTCCATGATGTGCCCTGAGTCCCACAGGTCCAAGAAGGGTGAAAAGGGTCGAAAATAGGCTAGATGGTAAGGAACAGCTGTTAAAAAATGGATGGAAACATTCAAGAGTAAGTGTTTCTGACACACAATTAGAGCAGGGCACGTATTTGTCAAGCAGTTTGCCAAGAATCTGACTGGGATTAAGACACGTTTGCTTTAGAATAAGACTTAAGAGTCATTTATGAAACGCACGCACACTACACACACTCTCAGCAAGGAGTAGAAGACCTTTGAAAATTAGTTCCATTTTAAGACACTCAGACACCTTTTGCTACATTTGCACCTCCCATCCAGACTAAAACAGCGAAAATGAAGACCTAAAACGGAGAAGTTTGAAAACGCTGCCGACCCCATTTTTCGTTTTGAAATGAAGATTCAGACGCTCACAGTATGCCTAGCTCTCTGATTGGGTCTTATTAGTCATACAAAGCTGAAACACCATGCTACTGATGGAGTTTTTGACAGGGTCTTTGTATTAAAATATTCTGTACCATGCAAATAACACTTATAGCCTATGCTTGTACTGTGCATATCGCTGTATTTACTTTGTGACGACTCCCAGTCTGTTTTTGCCGCCACAGCCTCTTTTAACTCCAGTGTTACATTCAGTAACAGTCCCAGCTCGTTATTGGTCCATGCAAAATAAAATCTGGAGTGGTTCTTCAGCTGTAGTACTTTATTCTTTCGCCAAATCTTCTGTAACTACGCAATAGACTATCTGCTTCATGTTTTCACTAGCACACACATGCCCAGTGTAGGTGAACAGCCACTAGATGTGTGTTTTCAGTCGTTTTAATGTAGATGGAGATCAGCTCTGATACGCAGCTAAAACACTGCTGTGGTTGGAGATCATATTCGTTTTAAAACTCCGTTTTTAAACAAAAACGGAGCAGTGTGGATGGCTGCTTCAGAAGGATGACATGTATATTTTCTGTGTATTCCACACAATCAAAAGACAAGCTGAACCAGTGACTTTGATGCAGGAAAAACAATTGTATTGTTGGTGAATAAGTAAAACATATATACAAAATACAAATATATTCTAGCCAAAACTGATAAAAATGACAAAATAAAAATTGCAGTTCATCTGCCTCTTTAAATAGGTCACACCAGTTGAGTTCAATTAACTTCTTTCTTTTGTGCCATGACGCCAGTAGCCCAAATTTATCCGGGACATCTAAGGGTGTGTTTGTGCTTCCGTCAGCTCTCACTAAAGTGCATGTAGCCTTAGCTCTAAACAAACATCTATCAGTGGCGACAGGCCTCTTCCCCTGGGCTTTCACCCCAGCACCCAACTGGAGCCGACCTGTCCAATCTTATCTGAACCCTGAGAGCCCTGTTTGCCTTCATCTCAGAGGTCCCCCCTCACACTGTCCCCTTCCCCCACCCTCCCCCCCATCGTCCGTTAACTGCCAACCTTAATCTGTGGATAATCCCATCTAGTCCACACCAGTTGTGGCTGGGAGGCAGTGTTATTGTCTTTGGAGCCTAAGAGGATACACGAAACTGACTGACTGTATATGGTCACTTAATTACAAAAGGAGAAAGTACTGATACCCAACCTAATTCTTGAAACTGTAGCTCAATTACTCTTGCAGAGAATGACTTAGATGTTTGTGACAATGTTTGTGCTGTCGATAAGCAACATGGGTTATTTGTTGACATGCGTGAGGAATAAAAATAATCAACAGTATATTTTATAATATAATGTGATTTAATACTAAGCTGACAATGGTTCACATGTGTTATTTTGGTACCCGGAATATAAATTCTCCTCATGATCCACATATTGACAGAGGACTGTAGTAGATACTGTATCAATTATGACGTGGGTCAAAAGTGCAAGCTGCAAACTCAATGTATGGTATAGGTTTTGGAAGAGAAAAAGCTAATTAGCATTGTAAAGTGCATCTAGAGCTTGTTTGCCCGTAACCTTGTAAGGCATAGCCTGTCTGTTTGTGAGCTACACAAATAAATCAACTAATTGAATATGCAAAGAACAGCGGTATATCAGTGGCAACACAAACACAACAAGAAACAAAGTAGGACGAATCATGAGCTATTTATTAAAATCAAACGATAAACAGTGTCCATCAAGGCTGAGCCAACATATCCCATAAAAATCTATGAAGCGCAGTCTGCAAAAAGATCGTAAAGAAAAGCTGGTTAACAAAAAAATAATTAAGGATTAATCATATGTTTTGATGTATTTGTTTGCAAAACTCAAACTTGAAATGAACTGAACTGTTGATGCTGACAAGATGATAATTTCCAGCTAAGGGAATGAAAGCTACCCAATGTCTTTCCTGGCCAGCTTGCCAGAAATGGAATATAGCTGGTCATTATAGCTTGGCTGCCTTCTGGCTTTTCATAATATACTGCTAAATGAGATGAAAAGGTGGGCTGCTCGGTTACTCAGTGTCAGACCTGTGTTTGTGTGTCTGTGTTTGTCTGTCTGATCACTTGAGTGTCAGGCTAAAATGTGGACGTCTCCTTTAAACAGAATGAGCCGAAATGGCAAAGTCGACCCATCCTTTCTCATGCTCCAACATGATCTAGCGCAGGTAAGCCCATTAGCATGGGGAAAAGGTCACTTTGAGGAGTGGAAATCAAATACAGGGATTTGGGCAGGGCCATTAAGCCACCGGGGCTATTAGTATTCATGTGGCGCAGATTAATGGAAAATATGAGCCCAACAGAGGGGCCATAGTATTAAACTCGATAAGAGCTGATTTGCCCAACCTCGGACATCCCTGTTTTCCCACACCCTATTTCTACTCTTTTCTGTATTAATATTAATGATCTTTTTTTTTTTCATTTGACGGCACAAAGCTGTCAGATTGCAGGATTTTGCGACTTACCCAGCTGCCACTGCCATGATTGGCACAGATGTGATTAATTGTCAACCAGGGGACCTAACATTGCTAGTCACTCAGAACACTGTCAGTGAAGCAAATTACGACGCTTAATATTCTTAAATAGTGATGATGCTTCATGACAAAGTCTTAAAAGTATATTGTGTTAATGTCAGTATCCCAGAAAAGGTGTATTTATAGTTAAGGGATTACAGCAATAGCTATGGATCCTACACATGTAGCCTAAAATATTTAACCACATGTTGGGGCTATATGGCAGCTGCAGAGGCTGCTTGTGTTATCTCCTACATGTTTCCAGTGACAGCAGAGATTGTTGGGAGTGAAGACAACATGAGAAAGTTGAAGAAAGCCTAAACAATCTGCTCTTTTTCAGAAATAGATATCTAGAAAAGCGATCCTCACAGTAGCTGACGGGGATATAATTAAAGTACAATATGACCTGATCTCATACAATATAAAGTACTGTGAATATGATGCTGGACCATAAATCAAAACCTACTCCACAGGTGTCAAAGGCAGGACTAATTGGGTGTCTACTAACAGTGTATATTCATTTTACATAACTAACTGAACACCAGCAGTGTTTATAAATAATGGTGCTTCAGTGCTGCTTCTCACCTAAAATGGCAGATTTCCACACATGAAATCTGATACTGAACTATAAAGTACATTATATATCTATGATGGCACTCCAGCTTCACCAATGCACTCACTGTGTTTCCACGACAAGTTTCAAAATGCAAATCAGTATGTGATTACATAACAAATCAAGCACCAGTAACTTGACAAATAATGGCATATCAATACTACTTCCCACCTACGATAGCAGCTGTGATTTTGACCATTATATGGATCAATGGAGAAGAAGCTGCAACCACAACATTAAGATGCATTTGGAATTGTTTTTTTTTTCAGTCTCTAACATGTCTTTTTTTCCATATGTCAACTTCATGTCACCTCAGCCAACTGGAAAAAGTGTTTGCAATATTTCATCCTTTTCCCCCCGCAGTTTTATGGCATTATCACTCAGGTTTAATGAACAACAATAAATCAGAGGCAGTATGGGGAAAAAGGAAAGTTCGAGGTACTGACTTACTATGTCTCAAATGTGTTTGATCCATGTTTCTAATTTTGCGAGACTGAATAAGTAATCTAAGACCCAAAATAATTAATCAGGTGCTCTTCCTGTGCTTTTTAACCATTGCAAATGTATTCAGCTTTGTTTGTGGCCCCTCTATGACAGACAGAACAGGTTTTTATTGGGTGTGACAAAGCTCAGGTCAGGCCGACTGTATGGAAAGCTTAGACGGTGCCAGTTGCCACTCCTGGCAGATCCCCACCCAACAGTGGCCATGCCCCCCAACCCCTCTCCTTCAACTCCCATCCCTCCACCCTACAGTCGCCCCTGTCCCCCCAAGCACACCCCGCCTTCCGCTCCATCTGTTGGCCAATAACCTGCTGGAGCCTGCCATGCCGTTAGCGCACCTGTGCCTGCCACCTCAAATAGAGCTGTTTGACGCACGGAGGCGACATGCAACCACACGCAAGCACACTCACCGCCTATACCTATACCCACAGACAGTATGTGCATATACGCTCTCTGGTAAGCATGCATCCTGAACGGCAGGTCAAAATAGTCACCTGAGGACTTTGTCCAGTTATTAAGTTATCCATTTCTTGGAAACTCAGCAGTCAAAAGGTAGCAGATAGGAACTTGCTCCCTTTTCATGTTTCTCTGAGATACACTTGCTTCCTGGACTGTGACCACAAGAGCACAACGAGACAGCCCAAGGCCACGGTCCTTTTGTGTCATTACCTTACACGGTCCATGCTTCCATCCACACGGGGCACACATGCCACAGGGAGATGGCCACCTCTTTACTCATTAGCTCTGAAATAATAGCTGTGGTCCACAGAGTCTTGCCCTCCATTTCCCCTGTGCAACACAAGTGGCCCCTCACCAATAACTTACTCCACCCCTAGCACCTGCCCAGGCATGTTGAAGCGTCTCTCTGCATCTCCTTCATGTACTTAGTGCTTTCTGAAAAGTAAGACAGTAAGTAAAACAGTACAAAAACAGTGCGGTGATGAAGACAGTAATTTTAATAGCTTGTCCCACCTAATACAGACTGTATGATTATAGGCCCTTGTTTTGGGATTCAAATTCAGTTTAATGAGAAGACAGTCAAACGTTTAATTGTTTGAAGTTACTGTGTCCAGTTGCTTTCAGTTCACATCCTTTTACAGATTCACTCCAGTCAATGCATCCCAACTGGGTCATGAATGGCATCCCTCCAAAAGCAACTGCTTTAATCCTTCCATTCGGGCTGGAGCATGCCGTTCAAACATCTGTCATGCAGTTCAAATGTGACTCAAGCATTTTAAATGACACACACTTTATAATGACTCTGCACAACAGCTTGCAGTATTTGAATCATAGGAACATTTAGAAACCTAATCGCAAGAGACACAAAAACCCAAAAATTAACTGAATCTATTTATATGTAAACAACATGATCAAGCCCATTATAGTCATATCTAGAATAGGCACAAATGAAACAAATGTGCTAATGTGTAATGAACAGGTAAATATTTAAATCACTACATACATACATACATACATACAGGATTGGATACAGTGTCTTTTTTTATTTCCAGTTTCCAGCTCAGTTGGATGTGTTAGAAGACAGGATGCACCCAAAAATACTGAGCACAATGGACTCAATCGGAAGCTGATAACATAGAAGCCAGCGGCTGAATCGCAGGCCATTAGTAAAACACCTGTTATACTTTCTGAGTAAAATGTAGAGACTCAGAATCAGCAGATGAACATGAAAGTTAAGAATCAATTCAAATTACGGCTCAATTTCAGGTACAAAGCACCACAAGCCAAAGCCTATTTGATAGTGAGGTAAATAGATGTATGATGCAAGTCAATCTGAGATGGACAGTCCACAGAGCTACTGAAAGAAAACAATGATGAGGCTCCTTAGAAAAGTCCCAAGTGGCACCTTTATGCTTACAGAAGTTGAGTGGTGTTCTTTTCTCAACGTTTCACACTGTCTTAGTATGGAGGAGAAAAAAATGCCACAATTAGGCAGCATTAGTCATAAATGAATAATTGATTCGGATTTGAAATTCAGATCAGCCCGCCAGCATATTCCCGCATGGAGGCCTTGGCACAACAAAAAGCCTGTCAGGGCAAAGATGTATGTTTAAGTAATACTACAGGAAGCCCCAACATAACCCCAGTGGAGAGCGATAGCACCACTCCATGTCAGCACAGCAGCCAAGCCCCCCGTACCTCTTGGCAGGCTGCATTCATTTTCAATAATCAACAAGAAATGCTTTTTAAAAGAACTGAGGTCTTGTATTTTGCCCAGGCATCACTCTCACAGAGCTTGATATACTGCAGACATTTATCTTCGTACTTGCTCATTCAATCAGGATTAGCCTTTGTAAACCAAAGGGAACAGCCTCTATAAAACTGACAGTGAAGACAAAAACCCAAAGATCAAACTAGCAAAGCTCAGTTTACAAAGGTACTGTCTTACAAGTTAGTGCACACAGTGTATCCATGTATATTTTAACAGGGGTGATGGTCCAATTGGAGCACCCCACAACTACATATTGCAGCTTGGCACTTTGATCATGAAGGTGATACTACTCTATGGGGTATATAGGCTACAATGTAGTATAAAATTGACTATGTATAGTATATGGTTTAGAGATTATTATAGATCCGAGACGAAATAGCCAGAAGGGGGGACTGAGAGAAATTGCAATTACAAATCTGTCTGCTACTACAGCACCATGGACAACGTCATGGATTTATCAATACTGATATTTCTTAGCCACGGTTGAGGCTTGCACAAACCTCAGTCAGATAAAGGATCAATGAGTCAGACCGACAATACTAACATATTCAACTAAACAACCCTACAAGCCCATGCACTCTCTCTGCTACTAGGTGGATAGGGTGGGGGATGGCAGGTTAATTAAGGGGATTCATTTAGGCAGTCCTCCTCATCCCCCCTCAAATAGCCTATAGCTTTTTGGCACATATTTGTATTATGTATGTACTTACATTTCACACATCTCACACATTCGGGCAAGTATGCCCATATAGCTTACATTATGCACCTACATCAAACCTATCTCCTACAAATTATGTATGTATGTATGTATGTATGTATGTATGTATGTATGTATGTATGTATGTATGTATGTATGTATGTATGTATAGTTTTCATCAACATATAAGGTGCGATACTGAATGAAACAGCAAAACATTTACATACAATATATTTTATTGTGTTTTGACAATATCCACTAGTACGGTGGCAACTACAGATTATTAAACTCTTATGGTTATGATTGGTTTAGGCACTCACAGCACTTGGCTTAGGTTAAGGATAGAAGCACAAGACACAAATGTTTACTATGTTAACGTTTACCAGAGATTACTGATGAGTGCTTTGTGAGTGATGTGTGTGTTCATGTATTGCATAGGTACATACTATACTATATATAGTGTATTATCACCAATAATTATAATATACAGGATGCTATTATTGTTGTAATGTCCATACATTAAGTGCCTATCTTTAACTGTAAGAATGGCACACTGTGTATACTAGTGCTCAAATGAAAACGATCAAGCAGTGTCTGGGTTGTGCTTTTAATTTTCACTGACATTTTAGCTTAATAAATCCATACTGCATGTAGTATCCATATAAAAAATGTTAAACAGGTATCCTTTTCCATCAGCTGTATTTAGGTCCTGTGCTATTTTAATTTCCAGAGTCTCAAAGCTCCATTTAAGGTACAGATTCTTTGGGATTATAGTTCCACTTTAATCAAGGTCTCATTTCTATTTCTGACGTATTTTAACTGGATGGATTTGTTTATGTAAATTTAAAACTTTTCTTACTTTTTGCACATTCAATTTAAAAAAAGATCTACGAACTATGAACTAATCAGTTCATGACCGTGTTGCTGGTTTTTAAAAAAAGCTTCTGAAAGGACACTTTTAATGGCAATGGTATGCCAGTAATATTTCTGTTTACCAAATTTCTGTATACAATTGTGCCTGCAAAAGATGTCTTCTATTCAAGGACCAAATGTTCCCTTGCGTTGCAAGATGACCTCTCGACAGACGAGCAATAACAGTCGTCAGCATTCGCAAGCCCAGTGCTTGGCTGAGCTTGCAGACAGAACCAACAAGTTTTCACTCAGTTTGATAAGACAGTAATACTGAGGAAATAACCTTGCCAGGTTACGCCTGTACACTATCATTGATCCTCCACAACAGCAAATAAGGAAAATGGAGACAACGGGATAGAAACAGCACAGTCTCCATCTCTTGTGTCCTTTTAATGGAGAAATGGTACTTTTCCCTCTTTGCTGTACTCAGCGCAATGCTTTTCTCCTGCTTTTACAATTTAATAACTACCTCTATTCCTTATCGAAAAGGATTTTTTTAGAGGTTGCTTGTCAGATAAAGGCCAGGGTTGTCACCAAACTTCTCTTGCTGCTGCCAGACAACGTCTGTTTACTTTTTCAGTCATCTCTTTCCTCTGTCAGGGAAAAGAAATGCAAATGCTCTCTATAGAAACCTCCCGGGTATTTTCTTTGCTCATCGCTGTACCCCATTTACTCTCTTTTCCTCTTTCAACCACTTTGGGTAGTTAAGTGTTCATTGATATTCCGTTGGTCAGCATGAGGACCAATAAGAGTTTTTTTTTAACCCCCATCAGGATTCGGGAGTGGCCACTTGCAGATTGTTCCTGACACTGGCTGATGATAATTTAACAAAGCATGGCACTGATGAAAAGGCTTATGAGTTGGGATGAGTTTTTGCCCCTCCTCTCACAGCTTGTCCAACATTAATTGCTTTTGACATCTTGGTTTATTGCGCAAGTGTCATGGCAGCTTGGTACCATTTCAAAGCCCTTTTTATCTCCCCTTTCGCTTTTAAATTGACATTGATCAAAATAGCGTTAGCGTAAACACATACACAATCATGTTAACAAAACAACTTAGTGAGGACCATATAGTACGGACTAGTGAAAATTAAAGGGACACTCCTCAGATTTGACCAGGTTCAGCTTTATCTAGTTCAGACCTATCAGGGTTATTCCAGCTTTGACAGGGAGTAGGGAGTAGAAAGAGGTACACATTCACTATGAAGACAAATGTTGCATTAAATGTTTTGTGACTATACTTGAGACTTAAAGTTGGGATATCTCAGTCTCTGCTGCTTCTATTTTGGCAACCCTTTTAAACATCTTTTTCTTATAAGTCTGCCAAGTTCATGGAAAAATCAATACAAAATCACCAAAATGATCCTTTAAAAGGACAATTAGAGTACATTGCTACAGCAACAGATGACTGTCAGATTACTCTGTGTTTATGTACATATCTGATCAAATTTGCCACTTTTACGGTTCCACTAGAACAGGTTTTCCAATCTGTTTCCACATCTGTACAGTGATATTTTTCAGAGATGCAACAAGACTTGCGTTAGAAGTTGCTGACCTGAATCTCAGCTGCAAATCTACTTTTGAAATAGCAGTGGCTGTGTAAGTTATCGAGTACACTTTGTCCCAGTTTGCAAAGCGCTGCGGAAGAGCTACAGTATCTTAAAATCTAGAAAAATAATACAGGTAATGTCTGGGCAATCCTCAACCTCCTCACCTCCTCTGTCAATCAATAGTCTCTTTCATCGGCAGGGGTTGAAGTATCATTAATAATAGCTGACACGCTCCTATAGTGGTAATAAACTGGGGGAATCTGGTATGTAATGGTACAGTAATGGCACCTGGGCAGGGTGTTACACACTCGACAGCCGCTGATGGATAAACCCTAGGTAAATGGATTTGGGCTCATCCACGGGAGAGGAGCTGCTGCTTTTGGATTGACTCTGGTTTTGTGAGCTGTAGTGGGTAAAAAGGGCCCGTACAATTGCCGGAGAATGGAGGAGGGCACGTGGAAGTGAGCTTTTCAAATTGGACAGTGGGACATCAGTGGGTGCAGTGGATGGACATGTAGATGTGTACTTCAGCTGCATAGCAACGAGACACAAGTGTGTGTGTGTGTGTGTGTGTGTGAGTGAGAGAGAGAGAGGGGAAGAAGGAGAATGTACTGGGTGAGTGCTAACTGGGGCATGTTAAGGCAATTGTCATTCCCCCCTCCCTGTTGCCACCATGAAGAATGATTTGCTGGTTGGCGTGCCATTTTATCTCCTCAAAAAAATAGACAAATGTGGACCCGAGGTGTTAAAAAGACCCAAACTTCTTCCATCATTTGAGAAGCCTGAAGAATATAGAATTATATGATTGATTTTTAGAGATGATGAGTTGTCACTTTAGACAGTGGGAATAGGAGGAGAGAAAAAGTTGAGCAAAATCTGAGAGGTATTTTTACTCCCCTAACTGACAAGCTTGAAATATGGTCTATTCTGGTTAACCAAAAGGAACACATACATTTCTACATTAGAAAGAATTCCCATTATTTCTCCCTGAGCCATGAAAATCAATTCTAAAATGATTGCTTTCAGTGACGATGGGGAGAAGGGAGAGAAAATAGTTGATGTGCCTTTGACTGGTCCAATAGATAGAAATAGAGGTTGTTTTTTCCTATTCTATTTTCTCACGAGAAATGGTTGAAATGGGGAGTGTCTAACTATTTCAGTTGTTCTTTTCTTCATTTTCTTGTCATCTTCCAGTGCAGCTCTTTGATTATTTCCCAACACAAGAATCCAAATCTTAGAGCATTACATGATTTCTCTGCAGTTCCAAATCCAGGGGTTTGTTCTGTTGGCTTAAACTTTTATCACATTATGTTGTTTTGTAGCAAAGGGCAAAAACAGATTCTCGCACTTCAGTGGCAATGCTCATCATCTTGTTTTGTATTGTGTTGCCTTTCCTATTTAATGAAGCATTTAGCAGCAGATCAGGGGCCTCATTTATAAATGATGCGTACATGCAAAACGGGGCTGGAAACTTGCGTACCCCACTTCCCAAGCAAAAGTTGTGATCTATAAAAAACAAACTTGACGGGAGGCCTCTAAGTAAACTCTGAACCATGCGTATGCACATAAACTGGAGAAAATACCAGCGAGTCACATGATGAAACGGTTTGAAATGAATAGGCCTACTGTTGGGTAAATAAATATATTACCTATGAGTATTATAGGGTTAAAGCCTTTATGAATAAACAAACACCAGTTTGATTGATTTTCCCTGAAGTGCGCAAAAAAACATCATTCAAGATGATTTGCACACAAAAAGAACCAGATTTAGGATCATAAACACAAACGGAGATATCTGTTTCTAAAAAAGAACGCCTGTTGTTGTACAGTTTAATCAGGAATCATTTTAATTAGTACTTGCATGCAGTGCAATTTATTCCCATAAATAAGGTGAACAGATTACATTTAAATTGATGCCGTTTTCAATTGGTTTCATATATTGTCCATATAAAACACATTATGGAAAATATAACACTATTTTTTACTTTCCGCTTAGGTCATTTACAACAAGACAAATTTCTTTGTACTCATCAGCAGCCTTGCTAAGTGAGAGGACTGTTTGTGTAGCCTAAATAAATGTTTAAACACAACTGGAATACATTTGGTTTACTCTCTTGTCAAATGGGGGAATCCAAATTAGTACCTGTGTGTGTCCCCCTCTAGCCAGCGACGTCACTACTCAGGAGGGATGTCCCTTCCTGCATATCGGTTATAAAGGGGTGGAGCTCCGGTGCCTCCTTCCCTCCGGTGCACAAATGTTGTGTGAGAGTACTGTGTGAAAAGAAATGTCCATTTAAGAGATTAACCAACTTCTTAACTATGATACAAAATAAGGCATTTTAACTATTTTAACTATTGCTGTATTGGCATGAACGTGCTGTTTACCTCAGGTTTCTATACATCTTGTTTCACAATCCCAATGTTGTGAGTGTATTGAAGAAAGCTACAAACACACCTCTATAATGTTCTTCAAGTCAGTAAATCACAACAGACATGTGTTAGATCCAATAACATTACCTATTTGCTATATATTGCCCTTCTTATGCAGTTATGCAGCCTAGACAGAACAAAATGCAGTTTGTAGAAAAATGCATTGAATCACTGGAAATAACTGGATAACTTGGAACTGTGACCCAAAAGATACAGTGCATTTCGGGCTGCTTGTCGAAGAACATACAGTTTCTGTGTTGCGTTTAACCCTTCCCCTCTACAGTGCATCTCGTCAAGTGCTTTCTCCGGGGGCAGAATCACTAACCCTTTGAAAGGCTACTTTCAGGCAAAAGAGGCAAGAGACCATCAATTCACTTAACTGCATTCTTATTTCATGAGTGCCGGATAGAGTTTCATGGCTTGGTCCTGCATGTAAAGTGACCCTACCTAGTGCTGTCGAGGCAAGCTGCATCTAAAATAAGCAACTGTGGTATTGCCTTTAGAAAGCCCCAGGAGACCTGAGTCCCCTTGTTGCCCTCTTCATATTGATACCATAGAGAGGCTTTCAATGGTAACACTGACTTTGTTGACTTTAGCAGTGGAGTAGGA
The DNA here is from genome assembly GCA_024633595.2 of Lepomis macrochirus. Taxonomy (NCBI): domain Eukaryota; kingdom Metazoa; phylum Chordata; class Actinopteri; order Centrarchiformes; family Centrarchidae; genus Lepomis; species Lepomis macrochirus. The sequence continues at coordinate 11,101,412 of JALXJV020000002.1, read as the reverse complement.
GACATCTTGTGTCCAGCAGGATCCCTCAGAAATGAACAATATTTACAAAGATATAAATATATAATGTAACTAGATGAGCGCACTCGGTTGAGTGCAGATCTCCATCTGGCCTGGTTTCGCCAAATACCAAAGAAATGACATGCCAATAACGGCTTCTTTTGCTTTTTCGCACACCATTTAGTCTCAATGTTTTACGTCTGAATATTATAGAGGAATAAAATGTCAGGTGACATAGTATAAAGAGTGACAAAGTCCACATAAGGATAGGGTCAGAGTGTATGGATGGGTCAAACAAACACAGGACTTTTAACCCTTCAGTGTTTTGGCTTGTTTTAACTCATCTAACCTATTAAACTTACATCATCTAAGTAAGTAACTGACGTAAGTTAACCGAAGTAACTGACATACTTTACTATGCAAAAACCAAAAATCTTTTAAATTGTGAATCACTGCAACCACAAGATGTCCTTAAGCAGACAGTCATAAATATGCACAAAAATATTAGGAAGCAGTAAGTGAGATCAACTGTGGACAGATACACACACGACTAGGCTTGCACCTGGTGGAGATAAATATATGTGTATATTATGGATTTTACAGTTAGGGGGACGAAATAAATACAAGATAAAAAGATAATTTAAACAAGATGATTGGAAAAAGCATATGAGATACAAATTATTGTTTAACAATGCAGATTTTGTATTTAAACATGTCTAAGGGGACCCTTAAAGGCAGGACAAGGTATTCTGCAGAAGGACAGTAGATCTTTGAACTGAATTTGAACTCCCAAACAAATACACCCGTCCCCCTTCAGTGCTCTCTCAGAAACTCTTCCCCCCAAATTTCATATTCTCTGAGGTTTCTCCAGCTTTGAAATGCCTTTGCACTTGCCTGGTCATATGACTTTCTTCTGTGTTTATCTATAGACCTTTTCCTCTTTGGCTGTTTCTCGCCCATCTCTCCTTCTTCAGTGACTGGAGTGCAGCACGTTCGAATGTGCCAATGTATGGAACTCTCTCTCCAGCTGCCCTCCTTGCCCTGCATCACTCCTGTGCCCTAACGCCACCTGTTGCTGATTGGTTGGAACAATGTTGTGTGGAAGGTGCACACCACTGTCTTTATTTTTTGTCACACACAATATCGAGAACTAGCAAATCGTGAGGAAATATTTGCTGAATTTAACAAAAACTATATTGAATTACAATCACTTTCTATCCCTAAAAGGAAGTATTTGGTTGTCTACACCAAGTGCTTAATTTATGCAGGAGGTAGCCGTAGCGCTGCTCTGGTAACTCTTGAGTGTAAGGCTTTTGCACTCTGGCACCTCTAAAGTGCGCTGCATCACTGCACTGCCCTTCTACAAAAATAAAATCCAAGATTTTATCCGGCCTAATAGGGTAAGTCTAATGGATTTCCTTTAGACTTGGTAGCTAATAATGGTTAAAAACAATGTGCAGGTACGGCATGCGTTTTAAATCATTAATTATTTGATCGTAAATTATTAATTCATTTTGTCAGATGGCACATTTACTTTGCAACAATTTACTAGGAATTTACTTTGTTGCATCTCTCTCTCCACCATTTCCTGTAATCTCTCCACCTTCATTATTGAAAAATCTCTTTATTTGCCATAAACATGTTTTCTCTAACCGAGTTTAGCATTAGGTGTAAAAAACACTGATATTGCGTAATCCAGGGTTTTGCAGAATCTGCTGATTGAGAATTTTTGAGATAGTATGACTGTTTGAACATGTGTGTTCACATGTGTCTACATATGTGTGAGAGGGAGAGGGACAGGGAATTAAAATGCTCAGGCCACATCTGTCGAAGCGGCTCCTAGCCCCATAACTCATTCCATCCATTCCGCTCATTTGTTGAAGCTGTGGCGACTAACACCCTAAAGGAGCCTTTGCTTCCTCACCAAGGGGGCAGCAAAATAAACGAGGCCCTGCCAGAGGATAGACAGACAAAAACAGGGGAAAAAACAGATATACAGACGCTTCACTGGTGCATTCCTAAAAATACACTGCTGTCATATGCATAGAAGAAAGGGAGAAATTGTTGTTATATTGGCAGTATTTGGAGACAACAGCACACATGGACAGGGAGTTGCAAACTGAGGAGAAGGCAGATGAAACCATAAACCTGTTTACTCACACATGCATGCAAACACAGTAAACATGCACACTCTCTGTCTCTCTTCTCATGGGTTTTCTGGCGGTCTCCACTGCTCAGTGACCTGCCTAAACTGACCCCACATCTTCAATTTGACTCCTCATCCATGTGAGTATTAAACATAAATGAGATGGACTCAATATCTCTCTCATGGCATCTTTGACACTTAGTCACAACCACAACCCGCCTTTCTGAGCCTCCTTAGTCTATATCTGCCCTGCTCCAGTATTTTTTTTTAATTCTTTTCAAAGATTATTCAAGGTTATTACTTTCTCCAAAAGGCCATTTAGGATGCGTAATGGAAATATGTTGACTCTCTTTGATTTTTGAAGGGGTTTGAGTGTATTTCTAATTCACCGGTGGCATGGTTCACTACATATGAAGCTTCAGTGTGGCTTTCAATGGACCTGAGGGGAACATATTTATAAACTGAATCCTGAACCAGTAGGACTGGTAGTAAAGTATTATCCTTTGAAAACATTAAAGTGGAGGGAACACCATTTGCGGTACGATATTATACATTAAAAATTGAGATGGGGTGACTTTGCTCTGCTACTGACCTCTATCAATATTTGATCGCAGAGAACCGCAACTAGTAAACAATGGAGAGAGAAGGTGATTCTGGGGAAAGGTGAAGGACAGGACACACGGATGAAGCCCGAAGAACTGCACACTTGGAAAATGTTTGTTCTAGAGACTCCACCACTATGCCAGTCAAGACTGATCCAGCTTTTGATAGTTTAGAGCTCAGAAAGTATTGGTTGCAATAAACTAAAAATGAGTAGCCACTGAAGAGAAAACCTTAACTCCTCCGTACATCAGCCATGCAGTTAGACATGTGTCACAGTCTTCTTTTGATTTTGAAGAAAAATCACAGTGTATTGTGGCTTGTTTGTTTCCAGAAAGCTTTAAAGGTTCAGTGTGTAAGATTTAGTGGCATCCAGTGGTGAGGGTTAGGAATTGCAACTAACTTTCTAGTCTACCACTGCCCCCTATCTACCCTTTCAAAGAGCGCAGGACAGCTACGGTGGCTGACGCTGCACAGAATATGTCTCTCTGAGACAGCAGAGAGTGGCTAGTCAAGAAATGAGGTTTCTTAAGGTATCTATATGTTAAGAAATTATATTTACTTAATTATTCAGTAAAACCATATGTTATTGTGACTTGGCCACTGACAGATAACATGGAAAATGTAAGCCAAGAGTGTGAAACTCTGTCACTGTTTCTGCACCACAGTCCATTAAAAACTACGTAATACAGTAGATAAAGTTTATACAAACATGGACAAGTAAAACACATTTATTCTCTGTGATTATGGACCCTCGCCACCAGCAATAATATGTAGCCCATTGCCAGATTATGGTGCTTTGATAGTGGCAAAAAATATAAATAAATAAATACTTTGATAGCTGTGCTGAAATAGATCTCAGTCATGACAGCAACAGTTACATACAAGCACGAGAAGCTTCTTTTCTGTAATGCTGTATTTGGAGTTGAACTGATCTTTATTTGACTTTACTAATTCCGAACGACATTAAAAAGGGTCTGTAGCCTAACAGGATAGCATTTCGCCACAACACGACTGCAAATCATTATGACACAACAGCAAATCACCACAACAGCAAGTCATCACAACACGACAGCATTTCGCCACAACACTACTGCAAATCGCCACAACACAACGTTGAACGGTGAGGCTGAAATGGAAAGGGTACGTATTGGACACTGATCCTCGTCCTGATTGGTTGCACATTTCTGTCATTTTGTAAAGCATCTGTGTCTGGTAGCTATGCCACTGCAGTACCTACCCTTAAATGTTTCAGTCTCAGCAATGCTGTTGTGTTGTGCGAGTTGCAGTCATTTTGTGGCGAAATACTGTCATGGTTTGCACTTCACGGCCACCTTAGGTATATAAGTGGCCGTAGGTTGGATACGGATCAAACACAAAAAAACGATCAGAATCCATTTGTTGAAAAGAGAAAAAAAAACACTCAACCCTTGTGTTACAAGTCCTGCACTTTATCAACTGAACTACCAGAACTACATGTCAATTCAAGTCAATATTATGACTTTTCTTCTCATCCAACATGTAATGGTTGAAAGTATTCCTCCGATATAAAACATCTTTGCTGACCCTTGCTGTATATTATTACTACTTTTTCTTTTTCTAATATACGTATTCAACGTAGTGACCAGTGTCTACACTGCCTTAATTCTACCAGAAGTAAAACAAAAAGAACGTAGAGACGAAAAACGCTCTATATGCTGTTTGCCGTTTTTAGCTACTGTAGAAACACGACGATGCAATGTGGCAACGTCCATGGAAGTTGGGACCTGCGGTTATTTAGATATAAATGGCTCATTCTAAGGTAATAAAAACATAACGGTTTATTATGTAGGGTCTTTATACACCACTGAAGACATAGTTATGGATCTTATATTGCATTTCTGTCGATAGATCCTCAGAAATATTACACACTGGACCTTTAAAGCGCCAATTGAAGGCTTCTCTCTAGAGGAGAGTACAGTGCCCCAAGGCTGCTCTGACCCCATGACCCAAATATAATTGATGATGTCACATCCTTTTATGAGCAAATGCCAAAGCCATTTGCTCCAATGCATCCAACCGTGCCCAGGCTTACAGTATTACTTGCAGTTACTTGTGATTTACTTCATCCACATGTCAAAAACATGCATCATCAAATGAATCACTCTTAAGGCACCGTGTTGTTTTCAGCATAAACCCTCATCCTCTACAGCATCAGTTGTTATATTGATGCAGGCATTCCTGTTTATTGTACTATTTCCCAACGCTGATGGAAAAGCAGCAGTTTTATCATTTGCTCTCCAGATCAACAAATCCCCATTGCTGTACCTTAATACATTCTTCTGCGAATGATGCAACACTATGTGTGGCTGGTGTGTGTTACCCTTTAATGCTTGCAAATGTCATGTTTGTAACCAAAATTTCTGACGTATGACTTTTGTTACGGAGCTAAAAAAGTGACAGTGGAGTTTTTGGGGTCATTTTATGCCTTTATCAGACAGTGACAGTTGAGAGATCAGAGAACAGAAAATGAGGGAGGGAATGTTAATCAACAATGTTTCCCAGCAGAACGCTACCCGAGGACGTTGAGGTTTGTGGTCGTCTGAGTTTTTATAAATTTATTTATGTAATATTTACTCTAGTAATTTACTCTTACCTCATACAGGAGAACCACTAAACACACTATACCAGGACTTGCATCTGTCCATTAAGTTCCATCTATTGTTAGTCTAGAGCAAGGAAATGATAATTGCAGCTTAGCATACAGACTGGAAACAGGAGGCTACAGTGAGTGCTAAAGCTCACAAGTTTACACATTATATCTCTTTTACTAAAAGAGATATAATGTGTCTTGCCCAGGTGCAGTGACTTCATGGAGTCATGCTGTCATTGTGAGTTTGCCAAGTAACTACTGGAATTAAGGCAAGAAAACAACTTATGTATAACTGTTAACAGAGACCATGCTGTAGCAGTATGTAGTAGGTGTCATTTGTTAGAATTTTGTTACATTTGTTCATCCAAATTAATCTCCATAGAATGAAATGTTTTTCTTTGTCAGTCCCTCACGTGTGCTTCCGGTATTTCCTATGGTTTCGGAGCCAGGCCATAATAAGCACACATACAAGAAGAATGGCAACACCAATGTTTAATCGGCTGTTTGGCTCTACAAAACCCTTATTGTTCTTGATACTACAGTATGGTTAGGAAAAAATCCAACATGTAGACTTGGATCAACTGGTGTTTATAGTGAAGACTGTGTAGCTAAATGGACTGAGCCCAGTCTGTGGTACATCAGCCTGTCACACATGAACTGTCAAACATGTACTTGCTTCTATATGATAAAGTTGGAGATCATCTTGTTGGCATATGGAGAGAAAGAGACAGAGGAATGGGGGGACAAGTTAATCATCTCTGAGTAGCTTCTCCCATCAACTGGCAGCGACTTTAATCAAATTATGACCTTGTAAAGCATGCACTTGTCATTTGGGACCCTAATCTCTTCGCTAATGACTAATTAGCCCCATCACCTGTTCCTCTAAGCTTCCATTACACCCCCAACAAAGGTTTAAGATAATGGAATAAACAAAAGGGGGGAAAAACAATACTTCCCTTGCCACACACAAAAAAAGAGAAAAAGCAGACCAGACAGACATCAATCAAAACCTGGGAGATTGATTAGAGACTGACAAAATAGCTTTTTTCACTCTCTGACAGGAGACCACTCTTCAGTGCTCTAGAGGACAATAAGAATACACAAATTCATTAGGAGTAATTAACCGAAAATAGCTCCTGAATAAAGGCGGGATATAGTGAGGGAATTCAGTACAGAGATGCTACCCCAGCGTGAGTTTACAGCATGCAGACAGTGAGGCTGTGGAAATGATCTAGTGGCCTTGTCTCATCAATAACTTCACCTTATGTTGGGACAAAGCCCTTTGGACCGGAGCTGCAAATGAGTAAAGCTCACTTGTTTGTTTTTGTGGATTAACTCATTTGCCTCAATCTGAGGCCGCACACGTGCAACATCCTGGCTTTTGCAGCAGATTTGCAGAAGGGGACGGGGAGGCTTTTGTTTGTGCCATCCAGCGCCTGTGCAGCTGCACTACTTGGCGGCAGGCACACAAACAGGCGGCTCCCATTCATTAGACCCTTTTTATATCAGAGACACTCTCCTTCTGGGGGGCCGAAGCATCTGCCTCCACATCAGTAAGAGTGAGAGGATGGGGGGAGAGATAGAGATGCACTGAGTGGAAGAAGATGGAGACAGAGAGAGTATGCAGGAAAGCAGAAAAGACAGAAAATGGGCCTATCTGGGAGGGAGATAAGAGGCACAGTAGAGTTACAGAAACAGAAAAAACTCTAAGTGCAAACCGCACAGTAGAGTGAGTAGACTCTGATGCAACAAACCTCATTATTTAGATGGCTTCCATCTTTCATCGCACCTTCGTCATCCTCCAATCAGAGGAACATCTGGCTCTAAAGAATAATCTGGTGGGGCATTCATAGATCTGACCCACATATGACTCACCTCAACGAGTTATCTAAAAAAGGGACCCATGGGAGTCAACGCACACAGCCATGCACAGCTGTAATGGAAGAGTGTTGTTTAACATACAACTGTTAACTGTGTTTCTTTACCGATTCTGTATCATCATCATCAAAAGATTTATTTTGTTCAGAGCTGTTAAGCACTGTGTAGAGCTTAGTTCAAATCTTATTAGATGCAGAGGTCAAGGAGTAATGCAACTAGTTGGACTAAATAAAACTAAAAGTTGCCAGTGTTACGGCAGATATTGTGGCCTTTGGTTGTTTATCTTATAGTGATGAATGAGGCATGCCACATCCCAAATTAAGATATCCCACAGGCCACCACCAGCACCATAATGAAGCACTTCAAAATAATATGGCCAAGCCCAATAGAGGTTGTGCTAAATTTCATCTCATTGAATTTCATTAAATTATACGCCAGCAGGTGAAAGGACAATGGCTGTCTTTTTTGTTGTTGTTTTTGTTCAGTACATATAAATCATGACACCCAGAGGGTACCTGCGGGTTGTCTCAGAGGGCATAAATAAATAAAACATCAGCTATACCTTCACACAAATCAAATTTGATGAGAAATAACAGGGGGGATGTAAGGTAGAAACAGTTGACCCTGTCAGTAAAGATTGTGTTGGGTCCCTTCAGTATTTGAAATGGTGATATAAAGCAGTGCAGGGGTAGAGTGATCTGTGATTTGGGTACAAGATGAAATAGAGATATTCAAAACGCATGATTGCAAATCTGAGACATGCTAATGGACTATTTTTTCCTCTATAATATATATATATATATATATATATATATATATATATATATATCTCAGTAGGCACACTTAGAATTGGAAAATCCAAGAGGCTGCCAAAATGCCTGCCAACCACTGTCAACACTGTTTTGAAAGATAGTGGGACATTATGGAACTTGGATGGCAAATCAGCTTCATTATATCCACAATCTGTGGAAATTAACATCCCCAATTAACCTTTATTTATTGCAGACAATGCACCTCTGGCCAGGTCAGACAACCCATTTGCATGACATTTAATATAAAGCATCCTTGAATGCAGAGCAGGGACCTGTTATACGTTAAAAACAGTGCCTCAAATCTAAATGGAAATTGTGCAGGCCATAGACCCAAGAGCAGGAAAATAACCTTGCTTTGTTGAACCAGGCCCAAAGAATACAGATACGAATATGAAAGAGAACGGAGGCTGTGGATACAGCAAACAAAATGATTACACATTTTAGAGCAATTTCTGGGTCCTGCGGTCATAATCATTTTGTCGATAGCCTTCCAGTGTGCAGGTGCGCTCATACAGATGGTTTTATGAAGATCCATTAAAAATAATTTTGCTCATCGCCAGGCCCAGGAGGGGCCCAACCCAGCAACTGGGAGGCAAGCCCAGATGTCTGCTTAGGCTACAGCTCTTACCCAACCCTCACTCCTGATGTGGACCACCCTGTCACCATGGGAACGCAGCAAAATAATAAATACCTGCGGAGGTGGGAAGCAAGATTGTGTTTGTGTACAATGTGCACAAATATGTGCGCACAAGCTCATAAACACATAAGGTGTAAACACACATCTGAATGTGAGCAGCTCTACTGGAGAAATCAAAAAGCAGAGGTTTTTCAACTTGTGAAGGAATGATGGCAGGAATAAGATAAAGTTTCCGTAGAGATGCAAATGCTTGAAAAATATGGGCGACATTGCTGATTTTGTCACTTAAGGCTATTCCAAAAACTCTGTTGTGCTATTCCTTGTAACGCATCAACACGCACTGTAGTAAAGCAACACTGCAAAACAAGGCAGCCAGTGAGCGAGGAATTTTTTTGACGTGGTTGTCCTTGGTGGCAAACATTTGATGTGTTTTGATTAGACTCCGGTGGGGGGATTATCAAAGGCTAAGAGAAATCAATGTTCTTTTAATAAAGAGGACTTGGGTGGGAGGGAGACAGACAGTTCTGTTCATGACAGGGCCTGTCTCTGCCTTATCTCCCGCTTCTCAGATCCCCTAGACAGGCAAATATTTTAACTGTAAACACCCGTGGCTCGACAGCCTGCGTGGGTCTCCTGTCAGGCTTTTCCACTTACTTACTCACCTACTCTTTCACAAGGCCAAAAACATGTTTGCATGAATACAAAACCCCATATACACAACACACACACACGCATAAATGCACCTGCACACATTGCTAATATACAGTACCTGCAACAATTATCCCACAAAGATTCATGCACCACATTCTTGAGTTCAGAATGGTGCTGTATATACTATTAAGTAATACCTGCATCCTCCAGCTGCCATCCAAATCCACTGTCATCCAGATTAGCCTGGACACCACCAGATGCTTCAGAGCCGCCAGGAGAAGAGAGGCGCGGTGCAGTGAATTCCAGTAATTAATCCCAGATTACATTCTGTGCCTCTCCATCGAGCCTGTTAGCCACAGTGTGCAGAAAGGCTCTCCAGGTTGTGAGAAATACAAGGCCAATATGGGCACGCTTGAGTGGTCTTAAGTTGCAAGGAAGTTTGCAAGTACTTTCATTGCAAGTAATACATTTTGTTAGAGATCCTCTGTCCTACAATAAAGAGGCTTTTCATACAAACTAACAAGAAAAGAAGTGGTAGCAAATAAGTCCCGGATACCTGCGGATCACTGTAGTGAAGAAACTTGAACTTCAGTACAAGTATACACTACAGTATATCACACAAGTGAATACACCCACACGCACACACAACCCTCAAATATTTGTAAATATTTGATTATATATTTTCATGTGACAACACTGAAGAAATGACAGTTTGCTACAATTTAAAGTAGTGAGTGTACAGCTTATCTAATGGTGGAGTGCTCTTCCAGTCCTCCCTGACGATCACAGAGCTGGAGAATGTCAGAGACCGTGTGGTCCTCCATCTTTCCATTTGATGATGCCCCACAGATGCTCAATAGGGTTTAAGTCTGGAGACATGCTTGACCAGTCCATCACCTTTACCCTCAGCTTCTCTAGCAATGCAGTGGTCGTCTTGGAGGTGTGTTTGGGGTAGTTATCATGTTGGAATACTGCCCTGCGGCCCAGACTCCGGAGGGAGGGGGTCATGCTCTGCTTCAGTCCGTCATGGTATATGTTGGCATTCATGGTTCTCTGAATGAACTGTAGCTCCACAATGCCAACAGTACTCATGCTGCCCCAGACCATGACACTCTCACCACCATGCTTGACTTTAAGCAAGACACACTTGTCTTTGTACTCCTCACCTAGGTGACGCCACACACGCTTAACACCATCTGAATCAAATAACTTTAATAGAGGCTTCGTTCTGGGACGACAGCCATGCAGACCAATTTGATGCAGTGTGCGGCGCATGGTCTGAGCACTCACAGGCTGACCCCCCACCCCTTCAACCTCTGCATCAATGCTGGCAGCACTCATATGTCTATTTCCCAAAGACAACCTCTGGATAGGACTCTGAGCATGTGCACTGAACTTCTTTGGTCGACCATGGCGAGGCCTGTTCTGAGTGGAACCTGTCCTGTTGAATCGCTGTATGGCCACTGTGCTGCCGCTCAGTTTCAATCTTTTTATAGGCTAGGCAATCTTTATGTAGAGCAACAGTTCTTTTTTTTTCAGATCCTCAGAGATTTTTTTGCCATGAGGTGCCATGTTGAACTTCCAGTGACCAGTGTGAGGGAGTGTGAGAGCGGTAACATCAATTTAACACACCTGCTCTCCATTTACCCCTGAGACCTTGTAACATTGACGAGTCACATGACACCAGGGAGGAAAATGGCTAATTTGGACATTTTCAATTAGGGGTGTACTCACTTTTGTTGCCTGTGGTTTAGACATTTATGGCTGTGTAATTTGTTATTTTGAGGGGACAGCAAATTTACACTATTATACAAGCTGTACACTTTACATTGAAGCAAAGTGTCATTTCTTCAGTGTTGTCACATGAAAAGATATGATCAAACATTTACAAAAATGTGAGGGGTGTATTCACTTTTGTGAGATACTGTATGTGTTCTCTTTACATGAGTAAAATGTCTATGCATTAAAGTATGAAGCCACTGTCACTACAGTTTCTGTTTGGATTAAACCAACAAGACAGAACATGTTTATTAGTGAACTTTGCAGGTGATTCCTCATGCTATCAGTGTTTGTGCTAAGCTAAGCTAAGCACCTCCAAGCTCAAGATCCATATTTAACATCAAGGCACAAGATTGACATCTCATTGGCCAAAATCTAAATTATTTCTTGAAGGAGCAAGGCCGGGTTAGTACCCCCAGGAGCCCTTGGGCACTTAAGCTCCGAAGGTCCCTCCTCCCATCCCTAACACCCACATTCTTGATAACAAAGCTTTTTACACCCAGCAAATTACAGGTACCTGGTAGAACCTTCGCCCCACCAGACAGACTACACCAACATGCACAGACACACACACAATGCTAAGGCCCACCTTAGTCAGGCTATTTGAACTTCCAGCCAAGCTGGCCAGTCAAATCACACACAAATTAGTGAAAAGTTGAATGACTAGACCAGCTGAGCAGGCAGCAAGTATGCCTGTCCAGTTCAATAAACCAAGTACTGCCATCTCACAAAACACAATACAATGATACAGTGAATTAAATCATCCCAAGGCAGTGTGTGGCTCAATAATATGGCAAAAAAGTAATTCTGAAACATGACTGACTAAAGATACAACAATGTCATAATACAACACTGCTGATTGCAAAAGAACAGTCACTAAGTCAGCTGGGCAACTTCACACACTCCAAAAGCTTATACTGCACTGACAAACTAACTCTCACACAGGTTTATAGCAGCATCACACCATAATGAAGCAATACACATTCTTTGCAAACAACATACAAACTAAGCAAAAAAATTCACATATAGCATAAAAGCTCTCACCTTTAAAAGTTCTTATGTTCTTGTCTTTTCCTTTGCAAGGTAGCTGATCAAGTCCTCAAAGTCCAGCTAGCAGCAAGCAAAACAATATTTTTTTCTGGTGGACGGTGACAATATAATAATAATATAACAGTGTGTCTTTCCGCCGGCGATGATGCCGGATGGTTAGCCGCCAGATTCTGAAAGGCTGAAATCCCTCTGAGACGCTCTCCATGATCGATCCCCATAGTGCGATGATGGTACCTGGCACTGCCAATGAGCTTGAGGTGGAGTTACCTCGTTCTGTTTGCTGACCGGCATCAGTCTTTTCCGTTTTTTTCCTAGAGTTAACTATTGTGAACTTACTGAGGCTGAGCATAACATTAACTGGTAGTGTAACATAGATGGTGCTTCCAAGCTAACACTGGCTAGCTCGACACCCTCCTCTTCATTTCTGCTATTTTGAAAAAGCTACTTATTACCGGGACATTTTTATTGCAGCTGCTTATTTCCCTTCCTTATCTATTTTTTCTCTCGGCAGCTCCGCTTGCCTTTCGGTTGCTACCGCTTTCCACGAACACTCAACGTTCAACGTTACACCGCAGATGCAAGATATCTGACCATGGATCAGTTACAAATTTATTCCACTGTTTTAATTTCAACTTGTTCTTACAAAAAACCGATCGTCAATCAGTACGGTGTAAACCACCTGCTCAATGCCCACCCACCTTTTCAGTAGCCAGTTTACACAGTGCATTGCGGCCTGCTTCCAATCATTATCTGGCCAGTCATCAAACTGACATATAAAACAGACAATCATGAGACTTCATTTTTTGTAAACAACCTTGATAACAGAGGGCCCCTCTCTGCCCAAGGGCCCCTGGGTATGAGCCCAGGTTGCCTATATGGTAGATCCTGGTCAGTGAAGGAGGCAATATGCACACATACAATTAGCTGATTTGTCAAATTATGAGCACAAAATAATTTTGGGCAGTATTTTACCTTTTTCCACTGCCAATTCTGACCATTTTGAGCCTCTTTCCGCGACATCCCAATGACGTTGCACTGAGATAGGTCAAGTGACTTCCTGTCCATTTTGTTTATAATAAACTAGCACTCTGCTGCTTTATGATGTTATTTATTAACCTTCAAACTGCCTCAAAGTAAACGCACCAGTGATCATGGTAATCAACTTGCATCACATATCATGCAAATGACATGCATGCTTGTTCTGGAGGATGGGACAGTAAGTTTTGTGTATTGACAGTAAAACAATGATTTACATCTGCTGACAACCTGCACATGGCACATATAAAGAAAATGTAGGGTCTCAGCTGCAAGGAGAGATAAAAGCATCCCTTCAACAGTACACTGTATCCCCCGCATACAGAATAGCAGCCTCTTTATCCATCAACTGAGGTTTTTACTCTATCATCAATAAAACTTTGAGGCAATTTGCAGCCGCCTAAAAAAGTTCACGCCACATTTTCATAGTCTGGGAAGGTAGATTTGTTTGAAAAACGAACAGAGCTGGTGTGCTGTGGAATGCTTATATTTTGTCTGACCTTTCCAGCTCAATTCCTTTTCCGTGGCTATCGAATCTAAATTAAATAAATGAACTACGTTATACATTAAAATGCATTTCAATTAAAAATGGTGAGCCCTTTGATGCTGAGGCCTGAGTGGTTGATGTGCTTGAGAAGCCACAACGCCTCCCCAAGAGGCCTTGAGAGCCTGTTTACTTCAGATTAGGCCCACAGTCATTTCTCACTGGGGAGGCAAAATAGAGTTGCTTTCTCCGTCAGTCTCCTAATAAACAAGACTGTTTTGCAAACTTCCTACAGAAGACTCCATCTTACAAAGAAAAATATTTGGCCTATTAATTTTGTTGCTGGAGAAAATGTGTGCGTGCGTTTGTTGCTCCCTCACTCTCTTGTTTTTCCTTCTCTGATATTTGATATAGAAAAGCATCAGTTAGTCATCTGCAGAGCCCTATGCCCCCGCCCTCCCTAAAGACAAGCCAAGAGCCCTTGAATGAAGTCAATCATTTAGTCGTAACAAATTAATTAAAAGAATAATTAAATCATTAACACATTAAATATGGCAATTAGAAATCTTGTCCTACATGAGTGAATGTGAGTGAATTTAATGGGGGAAGCAAATGGAGCAATGGGGTGTGCCAAAACATAATTTTTATTTAATGCTTTTTTCACAATAACATGCACTTTAGGGTTACCTTCCACTAAAGAAATGGTTGACTAATATTATCTCCTAACCATATTATAAAAAAATTAAAAAGGGAATTCACAAAATTACAACTTCAGGAGTGTCAGTCTAAGTATAATGTAGACAAGACTTTGTGAACTTAAGCACATTTACATCATGTGTATGGCTTCTTGGCCCAAACTGCCTGTTGGCTTATGGAGCTCCACAGAAAGGACGGCTCGGCCAGAGCAATACCCCCCAATAATAAGCTCATGAGCAATGTTGTGGAGCTGGTTAATTCCATGCTGTAATGCCCTCCATATATCCCCTGTCAACACACATGATCTTTAAGTTCCCAACCTGCTGATGAGAGCACATTTGAGTAACACTGCAATGTACTGCTGGGCAAATCCGGATAGAAGGACATGAGTGATGGGATGAAGTTGAGATGAAGATGAAGGAGATCAATGGAGTCATGTGCTAGTTGAGACAGGCATGGAAGTTTTATAGGCACGTTCTGTATGCTGTTAAATCATATATGACCATGACTTATCTCGAGCAACCATACAGCACGATACAGCATAAACAATTTGGTTTTCATTCTATGTGCAAACACAAATGCCCAACATCCCTGTTGCTGTGCCACATAAGATTTAACTTCACCCACCTCCTCAGCTGCATCAGCATTTAGATTAATGTGAATTTAGAACGTTTATTCCCAGTGTGTGTTCACGTTCATTTAAATGTTGCGTATCTCTGCTGGGGGATTGGTGAGCTCAAACAAAAGCCTGTGTCAAGCTTGCTCAGATTTTATCAAAAGCATCACATTCTCTAACAGGACTCTATAGGTTTTGGGAGCAAGGTCTACTGCCCTCATCCTCTGCCCAAACACCAAAACCATGCACAAAAGGCAGCACTTCTAGATCATCATACATGGTTCATATCGGTATACCAATGACACCATGTAGCATAGCATTCACAAACACATCAAACAGACAGAAGAATTAGTCAAGCTATGATTGGTCGAATGTGTTGTAGCTTTGTGAGTTGATCAACTGGTGTGATAGCGTCCACAAATGTGGACTTTTAAAGCAACATTTTATGGTCATTTTATCTTAAAATTACAGCTTCAAAATCATTTTGATGGTACGCTGACTTATAATATGTAACACTGGAATCTCAGGCAGGAATTTATCACAACAATGGCATAACACTTTATGGTATTAACACAACTCTTCCGCAAGCAATCTATAAGAAGTAAAAAGTATATAATGTACAATCTAAGTTTTTTGAAAGAGGCTAGATCTGTATTCTCAGTATTGATATCATGGCAGAGGCTGCAAAGAAACCGAACAAGACATTGATGGAGGAAGCTAAGAAAAGAAAAAGAGAGAGACTAAGCAAGACGCTGTCAGACATTGGCGAGAACTTCATGAGATAAAAAAGCTGCAAGACAGACACAGAACTGGCATTCTTTCTGTTATAACATTGTTATAGCTTGTATTGTCACACTTGCTTGATGTTTGTCTGTGTAAGCAAAGTTGTCGACCTGCTAATTTTTGATCATAACAAACACATGTGTAGGCTACAGCTGTCCTTAGATAGCTTAAATGATGTTGCTGTAATGTAAAACATGCAGAGTTCTGTTTCTTACCAACACATATCATATGGAGGCCATTAAATGTTGAATGCATTTCCTTCATCACATCACATTCATAAGTGTCATTATGGGTTGCTGGTAGAACATGATATACAAACAACACAGGGACAGAAAACCTTGGTCTACACCTCTACTAGAAACTCTGTGGTTTACCTTTAATAACAATAAACATGCCAGTTTCCAAGTCACTTAGCCACCCATTGCAGTGATAAGCTGACAGCGAGAACCTGAATGTTGGGGTAATGTAAAGCAGGTGATATCGTGGTTTCCAGGCTATGGCCACACTGAGCTGGAGGTAAATTGACCAATTATATTTGGCTGTTTATCTTTGTTGAAGAATGCATGGTAGCCAGTTCAGCACATACAGTCACAAAGACACTGTTCTTTTCACGGTTATTTAATACAGCACTGATGGAATAATGAGTCCTCGGGGAATGTTTGCGTTATAATGGATGTGTTACACAGGTATGTGTGCATGTGTGATAGAAAGAGAGTAGAAAGTAGGACACAAAAATAGTGGTAGAATGACTGGGGCTTGCCATTACCTTATTAAGTCCATTAAGCAACACTTAACTTTTGCCAATGATTTGAAACCACAGAAGCAGAACCAAAAGATTTTGGTTCGTCATTTTCTTTTAATGTATGTCGGGCTGCCACCCAGTATAAAGGGCAGTTGATGTTGCTTGGCAGAAATTAACTCTGGGAAATAATAACTTGCACCAAATTTAATTCAATGTAATTTACTTTTTCACCTATCCTCCTACATCTTGATATGCAAACCTGTTTTCACTATCCCTGAATGGGAAACTAATCTACCCCAACATCACAGGCATTGGACAAAAAAAACATCAGACAAAAAAACACTGTTAATGCTAGGGAAGAGGGCGTAGTCAAAGGGAGGATAGCAACCTTTTCACAAAGTATAAGTGGAAAATCAGGCTATTTGCTATGCTACCAACACACTACAGTTGACACTTCCAGACTGCTTTAACGTCCCTATGTGCGTCAGTAGTCAGATAGCGATCAAATGGCTTCACAAGAAAACCTAATGCAAACGACTTGTCAACATCTTGGTTAGAAAGTTTGGCACGGGAATGCAGATAGAAAAATACATCCTCTGTGCAAAGTTGCAGCAGAGAAAAATCTCCCAACGTAATCATATTTCAGAGTAAAGTGTCTCTGACAGGGCACGCGCCGCCTTTCACAGGCATTATTCTAAGCCCGAGGTTTTATAATCTGCGAGACAAGCTCAACCTTGCATTATGAAATGCAAAAAGCTCTGTCTGCACATGGGAAGAGGAGCCAGATATAGTAGTAGTGGCTATACGCACAGACTCTGGCAGCAGCATCACCTCGACAGCGAGGCAACATAACCATAGAGGCCTGAGGGCACTCAATACCATCAATGGTCTATTTGTGTATACATATCAGAGTAGAATGGGAATGATCTCTTACATTGATCCTTTCTAGCTTAAATATTTTTAGAAAGCCATCAATTTTATTGGCCGGTATGTTCTGGGAAGCATTAACAGAGAAATGTGACTGTGTCTGAGTGGTTATACATTAGTAAAAATATATAATATTATGTCAGACTGCAGTAGGGGGATAAACAGTGACAGTTGCATGAATGAGTTCTTGCCACATCAAATGCTCTTAACAAAGCTACATATATGGATGTATTGATCTGCCTCCTGTTCATGCATTCGTATTGAATCTTTCAAAATATACATGTACCTGTGTAATTTGCAAGGTTAAATCGGCACCCTCCAATTGGCAGAGTAGTGCTTCTCAGCGTTATCTCCTAACTGCTGTTTGTTTCAGTGGCCCACTGGTCCAATAGGTAGTGTCACAGCAGCAGGCCAAATCAAAAAGCCAGCACACACTGCATCCATATTTCTCCACACAGCAAGAGTTGCCCGACACGGAGGCAAAGCACACAGACAGCAGGTTTAAACGATCTCTATCGCGCTGCACATGAGAAAGCATTCAGACAAATGTGAATACACGGGGCATCAACAACACCCCCCAGTTTTTCTAAATACTGCAAATGGATGCTTTAAGAAATTGATCTCTCTGTGCGGTTAATCTATTGTTGCCTTTTTAATCAAACTATTGCAAATTAGCACTCCCCAACTTTAAAATGCATAAATAATGGATTCACTTCTAGAATCTACCAAAGAGGCAACGCTCAGGTTTTAATTGCACAGATTTAACTGATACCGTAGCATAGCATGTGTTGTGTGTAATCTTTCTGGAAAATTGCAGGGTGCCGATTTAGCAGATATCCTCGGAGATATGCACCGCTGCGGCTAATCGTACTGCAGGCGAGTTTTGTACCTAAAATCAAAGTGGTTCATATTCAGTGAGTTTTCAGACATCAAAGTATTTACTCTGAATGAAAAAAAAACACAAGATAGTTCTTTTTATCACAGGGCTACTGGAACTCTTATATAAAGCTAATGGGCCAAGTTTAAGCTGAAAAGGAAAAAAACAACCTAGTTTCATTCTGTGTTACAGAATGCATATATCTCACAAATTAAGCACTTAGAACTGTCATTAACAGCCACAGTTATGCATTTTTAACCCAGACACAGTAAAAAAAAAAACAACAAAAAACAGGCATATAGTAAAATGTGATACAGAACAATGGCTCTAACACATAAATATTACATTGTTTTGTCCTGGCTTTAAAACGTTTATGGTGGCACACTGCAATTCATTGTTTGATTATGCGTCAATGACCAGAAGCCATTTGTGTGACAAAATACTATTAATATGCTTATGAAGGGCTATAAGGGATCAACACATTTGAATAACACCCCCTAAAACTAATGTATTCAGCATCTTTGAAGTGTGCTAGGTATACAAAGCTGTTTAGATAAGGATTTTTCTAAGTCCAGGACGGATGATTTCTAATACCTGCTTTTGCTGCTTCTTCTCCTGAGTCTACTTATTCATCAGTACAACAAAAGACAACACTTACACTTCTGACCTAACTAAAATGTAAATTGCAGCCAGTATAAAATGGTATATTTGACAGTGGGGTGGTGAAACAGTCCCATGGCGGCTTCAGCATTCCTAGAGCAAGAGCTGCATGAGAAGATGATGACTGACAAGGATACACGTCCTTCCATTGCCCTGTTTACAGCAATAAATAGGGATGAAAAATTAAAACTACTCATCTCAGGCCATTTTAAAATTCTGTGCATAGCAGAGTCTCATGTGTTGTTAGGGATATTCACAAGCAATTCTTGTGGCTTTACATGATGAATATAATGAGAGCAAGATAATGAACATTTAGTGACTTACCTAAAGATACTACAGACTGTCTGTTAAGTAAAATATATATGTACTAAAGTAGTTTTGACTGCTAATTAGGAAAAAAAAGTGAATAAGCTTCACAGTCACTGAGCATGAACCTTTGAACCTGACAACATGATTTGAATCAGCGAAGTGATCCGTGATTTCCACCTCTAGGACTCTTGGCAACACCGGAGATGGGGTTCTCCAAACATATAAATGTTAAATGGTCTGAGGCAGGTTCAATATATGAATAAACACAACATTTTGAGCTGCAATCCAAGGAAGGGATATGAATAATACTCAGCTGTAAAATCTGGAAGCTGAGTACTACATACAAAGATGCAGCACAAGATACCGGCCAAGCATATGTCAATAACTTTGAATTAGCTATACCGTGCCGCCTGGTTAGGGCTGCAAACCTCATCTCAGATCTGTGTCGGAGAAATCACTTCTTCACCTTTTCTCACACACTTGTGTCTGTTTCTCCGTTGTTGGTTTGCTGATGGACTACACCCTCACCATGCCAGGCACGCACACTTGTGTGCAGACACACCTACACACGACATAACATCAACGCCTTGCAACGCTCGATTAAGGTGCACACATACACATTTGCACCGACCCTCACACACTGCAAGACTTCCTCTTAATGTGAACTAAAGTTTACAAAAGCAGCTCTTTGGAATGCCAATTTTGCAGTGATGTACCCCAAAAGCATGCATACACACTTATGTATGCACCCCCAACACACATATAGACTTTTCTGTACTTAGCAAGCATATCAGTTTTGAGGAGTATCATGTGCAAAGCTGCTTGATTCATGGCCAGATATTCATGGGGATCATTTTAGTAGACAGCTATGGGTCTGATCTGACCCAACCCAACCCAACCCACACACACCCAAGAGAGGCACAATGTACATCTCTGAGCAGGCAATCAGTGGTTGTAAAACTGTAGAGTCGTAATGTTCCCCAGCCTTGGGGGCTTATTAGGAGGCATAAAAGCTGCATGCTACCTTCATTCATATTCTCCATAAACACCCTGCCACATCTCAGCTTTTTTATTTTTTGCTGCTTTCCGACTCTGGGCAGTTGGAAAATATAAGTCTATGCGCCACTATTTTGTGCTGCATGATTGATTTGCAAAATAGGCCTATACTGGAAATGTATCTGAATAAGGCTAGGATTTTCCTCTGTGTGTAAGGGCAAATTGCAGTGTCAGATCTCCGCGTGGATGTTGTTTGTCAGGCGTAAACTCAGCATGGCGGCAATTTTTATTCCTCTCTTTACACCAATGTCTGTATAATCTGCAAAAATAGGAGCTGTCGTTGATTATAGTCGAGGTGAGAGAAAGGACTGGGTAAACTGACATTTCCAACTGCAGAAATTCTGGTTAGTAAAAAAAGGCACATTGTGCCTGAGACAGTTTTCAGTTACAAGAATAGAATTATTCATTCCCCTACACTGTGCAAAAGTTCAGTACGGGAAAAATCCACTGCAGCTCAAGTGTAGACAATTACAGGGGCCAGTGTGCCATTGTGGGAATCTGATTTTGAAAGAGTATTATCTAGGTTTGAAAACAGGGCCAGGCCACTGAGATCACACCTCTTATCTCTTGCGAGCGGTACGGCGGTATTGGAGGCAGCCTGAATCACAGCTACAACCTCTTTCCCTATTCAAATCAAATGCTAGGTTCAACTTAGAACTAGGTTGCTTGTGTTACATTACAGGCAGGGGGGGTGTGGGGTAGAGAAAGTTAGTTTGTGTATGTGGGTGTGGGTGTTTTGGGTGTATAATGTGAGTGAGATCCTGGGAAAGAAATAGGAAAATAAAAAAGAGGTAAAGATGGAGGATATGAAAAATGGAGATGTGGAGTAAAAAAAATAGGGAAAGGGTTTGGAGAAAATTCTATTGTGTGGGGAATGAGCTACTCTGAAGCTACAAGTCATCTGGTTGCACCTCCCCTTCGCGGCTGTCCCCCGTCTCCCTCCTCGTCATCGCAGCACAGGAACATCTGGCTTTAAAGCAGCCCAATAAAAGAGCCACTGGGAGGCGAGGAGTGAGCGAGAGAAAAGGTGTGAGAGAATGTGTGAAGGATAGATAAGATAGCGGAGAGATGCAACGATACAGAAACAGCGGAAAAGACAGTGAGACTGTGTGTGAGAGAGTGCTCAGGGGCTGTCGTAACTGCAGAACCAGGCCCCTTCAAATGACATCCTTCGCCAAATCATATTTCACACGTGGCTACAAAGGCCACACCACATTTAGAGCACTCCATCCCCTGCAGGGATGGCAACGGTACTCTGGGTTCTAATTCTCCTTCCTACCAAAAAATGGCCACTTGCTAACTGTGTGTCTACATTTACAGTGTGTAATAAAAGACATTGTCAGGCTACAAGTGCTTTTGCAAGTGGGTGCTGTCACTAACTTTAAAAAAGAACTGCATTTGCATGTATATAAAAGAGTGATAGAAAAGGTTTTAAGGTCTATGTTACACACACTGTGGGAATAAACCCACTTGAACTTAGTTTCAAATTTTATCTACTTTTCCCTTTGCAGAACACAGGGTAAATTTATAAAATGCCCCATAGTCAGTTGTATAGAAACTGAATGTACCACTAAAAGAATAGGGTCTTTAAAACAAGACAAATAAAAAATGCTTTCTTATAATATTGGTCACTGTCTCTCCAGCAGTACATGATGGCACCTGCCCATCAAAATGACATCATTTTGAGAGAAACAGTATCCTCATCTTCCTTTGTTGAGAGACCAAAATGCCTTGTAAAAAACATGGAGTCGATGGTAGTAGCGAGGCTGTGCAGCTGACAGAATGACAGGTATTTTGACAGTTACCTGTCAAGCAGGGGAGTGTCGCACTCAAGTCACAGTGTGATCACTGTCATTTGCAATGCTGAGCAGGTTTATCTAAGGTTTTGTAGGTAAACTAACCAGGCTGCTGCCAAGAATTCAAACTGGTGTCAGGCCACCGATTCAATAATCTTTCCAAGAAAACAACCGCCACAGAAAATGCGGAATAATGACGAGTCCGAGTAAGCTTCAAAAGAGCAGATAAAAAGATGACAGTATCCATGAAACTGCAGTAAGTATATGACATTTAGTCATTTTTCCCCAATTGCATCATGTGCCTGGAAATCCTTGAAATCCAACAGGCTGGAAGCAACAGATTTCATTTGCATTGGTGCTCTGTGCCTCAACATTCTCTGCTCCCAAAGTAGGTCAGCACGAATCGGCGCCTCCGAAAATAATAACAAAAGGTGAGCCCCCTCGCTCTCTCAGGGGTGAACGATCTGCTTTCGTGCGACTCAGATGCTCCCACTGCGAAATGTGCCGTATCAGCACTCTTCAAATCTGTAGGCAGAATACTAGGGAATATTAAGGCACAATATTGCATTCAGAATGTGAAGGCGCTCAGCAGCCATTGTAAAATTTTAACAAGACAATAGTGGATACACACATGCATTGTAAATATGCAGAGTTTTGTTAGAAGGCACTGGAGTTGAAATTGTAATGATGTTAGTGTGTGACGGGGGCTGCCGCGAAGACCGAGTGTGCCGCTGTAGCCTCATCCTTTTTCATCAGTGTGTTTTCCCAACCCGAAAAGTGAGTTGGAATACACAGTCTATTCCTTTGGGGGTGTGTAGCTTTGAGCAAAGTGCACTCCATCTACCAGAGTAAGTCAGGGCACCGTGTATCACCTCAGCACAGGCACACTGTCTCCTTACACACAAACACACACAATTACACTCCATGTCCTCTCTTACTCCCAGATTCACACAAAAATATAGCATGCCCTTCCTCTCGTTGCTTCTGATTTTCACACACACACACACACACACACACACACACACACACACACACACGCCCTCTGTCAGCATTTGAGCAGTACATGCAATGTCCAGAGACCGAGCTTCATGCACAGTTAATGTTTCTGCTGTCCAGATGATTAACGTTACCCGTTTCACAATCCCAAACGTTGCCCAAATTCCACCCTCCTCTTGCTTCACCTTCTGCGTTGCGCACACTCCTGGGCTTCAGGTAAAAATAGCTGCTCCACCCTGTTCTTCTTTCGTGTCACACAACCTGCTGTGCCTCCATTGGGATATCAGACCTGGGCAAAATTGATTTTTATTGAGAGAAAAGCTTGCATGTGTCATAATATAAAATGCACTAGACAGTAGTGATCTCTAGAGACTTTGGGATTTTAGGAGTGTGTACATATTAGTGCTGGCACTATTTATTGTAAATAGTTCAAACATGGGAAATATTAAATATTCAGTATGTAACAATCTGTTTAAATTCAAAACTCACACAGCGTATGGGCGTAACAGGCCTTACTCCAGCTACAAGGCTATCATTATCTATGCTAACGCAAAATGGAGAAAACAAACAAGCCACGCTTAACAGATTATCAAAGTAATGTGAGGTAGCATATTGGATTCAACACTATGGAAACACTGTGGATAAATGTAAGTCTGTTTGGACAACTTTTTATATAACACTGCCTCTAAACAGCTTTAAACTGCACCTTAACATTTTGTGTCTTCTAGTATGTTGTAAAGCAATACTCACATGTCTATATGTACATTGAAAAAGTTATCTGCCCATGCAAATGTTCTTCCTTGCTCATACTGGCCTTGGAACAGTACGGGACTGGTGACGAAATGCATTCAAGAGTTCATCCGAATTCAGCAGTCTCAGCTAGACAAATTAATTGGGTATCTTTCAAAGGTCTGGGTCTTTGTAGAATGAAATTTCATCTTTGTGCTGCTATTCCTACACTGCAGCATGCCGGCTGATGCCTTACATTAGTTTCAGCTGAACTGCACAGAATGAGGAGGTTTTGTCTTCAATCTCTTACATTGAAATGACATTAGGAAGGGATCTCTCAGCCAGTATGTTGAAGAGGAAATATTGAAGCAACTAGTACGCCTTTCAGTGAACATTACCTATAATCAAAAACTAGTAAGTCAACAGCTTTACTAACCGAGCCAAACGTCAAGCAAGTGCAACTACACAAGAAGCATTCAACAGAAATAGTGACAGTTCAGCACCTGTCTTGCAGCTTTTTATTTCACAAAGCTCCCGCCAACGTCTGGCAGCCTCTTGCTCAGTCACTCTCTTTTTTTCGTCCTAGCTTCCTCCATTATGGTCCTCTTCAGTCACTACGTTTACATGCAGCCAATAACCCGTTCAAAACCGGGATATTAGCAATAACCCGGTCGCGCACGGCCATGTAAACACCGGCAAAAACCCGGATATGCTCATAACCCGGTTTTTAAAAACCTGGATATGCTCATAACCCGGTTTTTAAAAACCCGGATATTACCCCTGGGGTACCCCTTTTCTAACCCGAATATTTCATCATGTAAACGCGTATCGGCATATCCCCATCAAAAGGAACATTGATTTGTGTTCTGCGCATGCTCTATTCGCAAGGAATCTTGGTCTTTTGAGTATAGGAACTTCTTGTATGCGCCAAACCCGCGTGCAGTATACCGGAAGTAAACGAGGTAAACATGGCGAGACGCAACACAGCACCATACTTCTGGAGCAAGGAGGAAACCAATTTTTTAATTCATGTTGTCAAAAACGTGAATATAATGTCTTTTGTTGGCGGCAGAAAGTACAGAGATACTGACATTTCCATTTAGAATCGGAAATGACGCATATTGCGTCTTAAGGTTGTCCGTACGTCCAGACGTTAACCGTGCGTCGCCGTTTACATCGGGGTATTGCCAATTGATTACAAATTCCATGTATACAGGAGAAACTCTCTCTGCTCACGCATGTAAACGGGTTATCCCGAATGTTTCAGAAACCCGAATTGTGACCTTAACCCGACCATAACCCGAATATTGACAGCATGTAAACGTAGTCAGTGTCTTTGCCTCTGCCATAAGTTACCATTATGTCCACAGGCTTCCAGAGGCTGCTGAATACGTTCGTGTTGCCTGCTTGCCCGGCTCTGGCGCGACATTGGCGCCACTAACGACCAGCAGCAACATAATCTTGCTTGAAACTTGGGTGGCAGGCTAGTCAACAAAGCTAAACAGCAACTGATGCAAAAGCACTTACAGTAATGTTACTGATGTCTGAGTGTGTTATATAGTAAGTTTGCTAACATCAACTCGAGAGTTATAGTGGCTCAGTTGTCAACATTGCACAGACACACAAGCAAACATCAAGCAAGCGCAACAACACAAGACATAGCAACCCATTTAATAAGTTATTACTGACTAGTCCAGCAGAAAGAAGGCCAGCTCGGCCTCTGTATTGCATCCTTTCAGCCCTATTAGCTCACACGTACAAGTTAAGGCACAGAGAGACCAGCAGAAGAGTAAATTTTAGCGCGATGGGATTGTGGCAGTTATTGTCTTTTTAAGCAACAACTATTGCTGATGAAGATCTATCTGACGTGACTCAGGCAGAAATCATGTTCACGGACAAATGTATAAAAGTTTTAATCATGTTACATTTAGTCACATTTGCTGACTTCCTTCCTCACACTCTGACGTACACCACTGACAGGTGACCAAACGAAACACACCTTTATCTTGAATACAATTATGGATTTCTGTGGGATTGAAGTTCGACCATTGTTAGAAATATTTATATACTCAACAAATAAATAACATAGGTTTACGTAGTAGTAGTGGTAGTAGTAGTAGTAGTCGGCCTCGCAACTTATGTAGTTGCTGGGACACCAACATGCAAACCAGACCAGTGAGCTAAGAGTTTCCAAAGCTGCATTGAGCTGCAGATGGGTGGGTTGCCAGATTCTCAGTGGGATCTGCAGTACAAGCATCCATAATGAATAACAGAGCTTTAACTTAGAATAGAAACTTTTCAAAAATGTGACATGTTCAAGATATCTTCTTGTTAACGTGTTAGCCCTAAGCACCTGATAAGGTGATATCAAAGCTTGCTTCTGTGAGTTTGTTTAGGAGTCTTTCTGCCCCCAGTTGTCACAGATCGCTTAATACAACTTTAAGCATTAGAGTCAGAATTTACCTTTGACAAGTGATGCAACACAGCTTTGGGAACGCGCCCAGAATCCTTGGTTGCCATGTCAGTGATGGGTCTGGATGTGAAGTTGTTGCCCGTGGCCAGAATGCACACATTAAGAGTGAGTGGAAGTTTTCCAGCATGGCATATCTCTTTATGTAATGCAATAGCATTTGCTGAAGGCGTCGACATAATCCCAAAACTGAGCCATCCAGTCGGCATGCCAACAAGTCCACAGACAGGGGATCTCAAATGGGAGTCTGTTGTCGTTTTTTTTTTTTTTGCTAAAAATATTTGCCATTGATTGACTTTTTTAAACTTTATGTCATTGTACTTTTAGAGTGACACAATATGAAAATATTGAAGCAGCGGTTAAACCAACCTGTCTTTGAAACACTGCAACCCAAATATTTGTCCTTGCTCTTTTTTACTGCTTAGCATTTACAGACTGAGGGTATATTAATACATGAGCAAACACATGAAGAGGGTTTTGAAAAATAAAAAATAAAAGCAAAACCTTTGAATTGAACCCCTCAGTGAAATCAGGCAAAGCAGTAATTCAAGAGCAAACAAACAACAGGGGACTTGAATAACTGACACAAGATTTCCAATTAAGCCATACAAATCTGCAAAACAGTGCCTAGCGCTCTGTGAGGCTACCCACTGTGAGAACATCACATAAATGCAGAACTTACTTAAGGGTCTTGGTCATGTAGGGACTTCTAGCTCTCAACTGATGTGTGAGATAAGACGTATACATTTGGATATTGACATGTTCTGTATGAAAATACAACGGGAAAGCATTAGTCACAAGGCTGGAAGTTTGATCACTTCTCCTGTGTAGAACGGGGTAGTGTGTCGATCAGCTGTGTTGTGTGCATGTGGGCATGTTGCCACTCTCCAATCAACGTTGATTGAGTCCAGGTGCAAGTTTGTCCTTCCAAGCGCTACAGAGCTGAATCGATACCAATTCACCCACCAAATTTGTTCACGCTCGCAGCAAAACTCTTGAATTACAGTATGGCCCATTTTTTATAGTCGAACGGCATCAGATTCACAAGGCAGACATAACGTGCTGTGCTCACATATCTGCGCCCTACACTGTGTGTGCTGCATTGTCCTTTAGCAGTGAATGTTAGATCCTGTTGTCCTTGTATCATGTGTCAGCATTCAATACAGTGTGTGCCTGGCTGCACCTGTGTCACCCACAGAAATTCCTGCAGGCAATTATGCTTTGTGGAACAAGTAATGCTGACGGTCTGCTCTGAAATTGTCCTAAAGGGAAATATCAGCAAACCTCAATCAACACATATTAATAAAAACACACTTCTTGGAACAAGCATGTGACCAGAATTACCTGAAATGATTGCACATTAAAGGCTTTCTTAACACACTCAGAACAATACATATATTGCATTTGTATTGCCACTTTTCACACACAGCTCCTATAGTTTTAGTGCGTGTAACACAATTGTTCCTCAACACAAACCGGCTTGTCACATTAAAAAATAAGAATTCATGAAATGGGAAGACTTCCCTCAAACTTCCCTTCGTCCTACAACTTATAGCCTTGTCTCTCTTTAACAAGAAGCAGGCGTGCTTGAATGGAAGAATAGTTCTGTCCTTCACACTGTCTGATTTGCTTAGGAAAGGCGCTCACGTCTAATACTAATCTGAACGACAGTGGAAATCTTGGCTCACTTTCAGAGGCTAGATTGGGCCTGGCCCAATGACCTTCTCTCAGAGAACATGGAAAGTTTGCCGGCTCAATATGTCACAGCCAGCATGAGCTTAGAAAGAGAACAAGAAAGGAGTGATTAAATGGGTTAGATCCGTGGCTGGCTTTGGTAGATGTCAGGAGGAGTGCAGCTCTGGTTGTACTATGAGATTATCGGAAATTGTATCAGGCTGAAATTCTCTCATCTTGGAGGCGTCCAACTTTAAGGAGCAGAAAATCAGAGAAAAAGAAAGTATTTCTAATTCCCAAAATATTTCACTCCTGATTTCAGAGGTGATTGAGCATTGTTTTCCATCTTCAGCTCTGGAGTTCAGCTCAATTTGTATTGAGTGCAACAAGTTTAACACATCAGTAGCAGTTAATAAAGCCGGCCCAACATATTAAATGAGAAAGCTATCATTCTGTTAAGAGCCAGACTTTTTCTTTCTCTTTCAGGCAGGATATAAGCAGATCCCATCCACTGAAAATCAATGCTTCACTGACACAAACAACTGATAATTCAGAAATTGGACATTTCTTAAGGCATAATTATAGCAACTGAAGTAAGTTTAAAGCAAATTAGCCTCACACGAAGTTGAAACAAAGTGTTAAAACGGGGTTAATTGAATTGTAAGCCTTGTCACAGAAGATTACCAAGTCCAAGAAACACCACTTTAATTGCGTTATTACCATGTGGATTAAGGCATGGGGTATTTTTGCCCAGTAATTATAGCTTGACTGTCCGTGCATTTTAATGCACTTTAGTCAGGACGATTTGGGCTGAAATTTTTGACAGTCCAAACAAAGGAAAGTTCCTTTACAAAATGCATCTGTAATATGTTGGGATAACACTTGCATTTCTGTTGTAATGGTGCCCACAGAATAAGGATTAAAAGGATATATGGTGATAATGAGTAATTAATTTGACAGGACATCGACTTGATATGATGCTATTTATGTATCAGAGGAAAGAATCAGAGGAGCCAAAATCAACGAGACTCAATACACTGTGGTCATTTTTTTGTATGTGCGCAATGGGAACTAGTTTTTGTTCCCCTTTAACACCACTACCAAATGTATTTAAAATATCTTCATCCAGTCCTCAGCAGACGAATATTGGTTATATCACAAACATGTATTGCATTAAAAAGTATTAATACTAGCCATGCTGGTGCCATAACTCTACAGAAATATCTCAACAGCTATTGGAATGATTGCCATGAAATTTGGTACAGATAGCCATGGTGCCAAAATGAGGGATCCTAACAACTTTGGTCTTCTCCTGACATTAAACTAAAGTCACTAAAGTAATTGACAAAAATGCCCCCTTTAGAATGATTAGAGTTAAAAGTCAGGGATAAAGCCTGGGCTAAAAATTGCTCTTCTTTAAATGCCACTGTTTGGGAAGCCTACAGATATCTCAGGAACTTAAGACCAAGACAAGAAATGCAAAATCTACTTATTATACAGATAGCTTTTCACAGGACTTTCAAAATCCTAGAAAATTCTGGAATGATTTGAACTGTATACTCCTAATTATTATACTAAATAAAAAAAACTCTACTCTATAATAATGCCATTATTTCAGATCCTTTAGTGCTTTCAATCATCATTTTTCTTCAATTAGTAGTTCCCAGGATACAGCTAGTACTTCCAGCATGATCTTCTCAACTGTTGCACTCTGTTTTAGATCAATCATGCCTATTGATATTTTTCATGTCATTTGCGAGTTTAAAGAAAATAGCAGTGTGGGTCCTGACGGTATTGAAGCAAGATTTATTAAGCTTGCTGCCATGTGCTATTCAACCTGTCTTTTTCCGCTACTGTACTATTCTGTCAATTTGGAAATGTGCACAAATTATTCCTCTGCTCAAAGGTGGAGACCCATCTGATGTGAACAACTATCGTACAATTTCTATTATCTGTTATATTCACGAAATCTTTGAGAAATTAATTTTCAATCAATTATCACAATAGCTTATTCAGCGCA
The DNA here is from genome assembly GCA_024633595.2 of Lepomis macrochirus. Taxonomy (NCBI): domain Eukaryota; kingdom Metazoa; phylum Chordata; class Actinopteri; order Centrarchiformes; family Centrarchidae; genus Lepomis; species Lepomis macrochirus. Next base: position 11,071,360 of record JALXJV020000002.1, on the reverse strand, counting down.
ATATATTATCCTCAGTTTCTCAGAATTTTACAAAGGCCAACATTATGGTGCTATCTTTTTTGACCTTTTCAAGGCCTTTGATATGGATGGTCACTATCTGCTGCTTGATAACCTATTTTCCATTGGTTTGCATCAAAATGTTCTACTCTGGGTTAATGCTTATCTTTACGGGAGGCATTAGTGTGTTGTTTACCATAGTTCCCAGTCTCATTATTTACTGCTTGATAAGGGAGTCCCCCAAGGACCCACTCTGGGACCCCTCCTTTTTTCTATTTTCATCAATGATTTATCCAAAATCTGTAAAATTTGCTCAGGGCCTCTGTATGCTGATGATACAGTTTTTTACACCTCAGACTCAGATATATTAAAAATACAGAACTCTTTACAAAAGGATTTCAATTTGGTTCAAAACTGGCTTCACATGAATAAATTGGTATTAAATAACAAGAAGTCCTGTAATATGATGTTCGGAACAAGGCGTAATCGTCTTAGCACAATACATATGCATATTAACTTTGAGGATGGGTCTCTCATGGATTAAGGGGATCCTTTTAGATATCTTAGCTTTTGGATTGACCCTGAACTCAATTTCAAATTGCATATTGACTTCATTATAAAAAAAATCTATGGCTGTTCTCCTTACCGATCAATACACTGTTTTACCTTTCAAGTCAGGAAATGAATTATTTCTCAGTTGATACTGCCGATTATTGATTATACTGATATTATCTATATAAACACCACTGACACCAATCTTAGGCGTCTTAATGTTGTTTTTAATGGTCTTTCTAGATTTGTCTTGAGGTGTCCATTGAACACTCATCATTGCTCTATGTATGAGTCGCTTAACTGGTTACAGCCTAAAGAAAGAAGGGAATTTCAGCTGGATAAAGTTTGTTTTCAAATGTGTTTACTTTAACTGTCCTCAATACTTGAACCAATTTTTAGTTCCATATCTACACAGGCAGATGCAACATCCCTTTTTTATTCTACCAAGAAGTTTAACTGTAGCCGGACAGAAATCATTTCAATATAAAGCACCATGTGACAGGAATAATCTTCATCCTACCCTAAGATCTATCAGCACTTTTCGCTACTTCTTGTCATCTTTAACTCTTTCTCTTAAAACAGGATGTTCATGTTATCAGGTATAACTATTTTGGTTCGTTATACATAAGGCTTACACTCGGAGTAATTAATAATTGATTTGTTTTTGGGTTCAATGTTAGTTGATTTTCAATTGGTATAATTTAGGGCTGACCCGAAATAGTTGAAGATTCAATGCTTCGCTGGGCAGAGCCTGATTCGACTGTCAATCTCACAGTCGAAGCTTTGCTGTGAAACAAAGATCATGCCATTTTGGTGGGCGCTCAGCATCTGATTTTACAAAGAACTACCAGTTTTCTCCTAATAAGTTAATATACTATAATATTTACATTACAAAATCATTTTCAATATATAAAAATGAGAAATAAAAATGTTAAAAAGCGTTTTTAAAGTGCATAAATAAATCCAGTATTGCAACTCTAACCCTCAAGAGGGGGCATCAGTGCACATGTATAGGTGTAGCGTGTATGTGTGTGTAGTGGCAGAAGAGGAACTTGCTTTAGAGACAGAGCCTTAACTTCACTGTTGTTGTGCACAGTTTTCCGCACCTTGAGGGACATTGGGATCATTTATCACCATTGACGAACTACACAAGAATACTACATTGTTTTTAAATAGTACGAAAATAGACCAGCAAGGAACCGTGACGTGCATACAGCTGTCGGCCGCACGGCATGCACGCAAAACTCTGCACAAGACGGGTAGATAGCAGGCGAGCAGAGGGAAAAGGGTCAACAATAAGGGTGTAACAATACATATATTCGTACTGGACCGTTTCAGTACAGGACTTTCGGAACGGTGCACATGTGCACTGATAGCAGTCTTTAACGTCATATATTAGGTTTTGTGTATGGAACATATGCAAATTCCGAGTTTTCACAAGTGGCGGACCAAATCTCCGCCTTGCGGTGCTACAGCACTACACAAGCAGACGCTTTAGCCCAGCCTCTTGCTAACTAGTGACTTAAGCATCATGGCCAGTGCAGAGAAGCCAGGCCTTTAAGATCCTCCCTTATTGTTAAGGTGTTCTGTTTGGGAACACTTCGGTTTCAAGTGAAATAAAACAACAGACAAGTCGTTAAGATGAAAGCAGTGGGCTAACATTTCTCAGTAGTGATCGGGTATGTTTCTGGCAACACGTCAAAGTTGCTAACTCACTAATGGTATCACACGAATGAGAATGTCACTGCAACACTTCCACACGCAACGTGGTCATCTTTTCCGAGCTAGTTTATAACATTGTGGTCCGTCGGCATTTATCAAACACAATAGTTATGTTTCACTCAACATTGTTCAGTCACAGTCTGACAAGCAACCAAGAAACAGAGAGACGAGAGCTGCGCTGCTGAGCTGTTTGGCAAGACAGACAGCGAGATTCACATTAACTATGTGTTATCTGCTGACCTCGGACTTGGAGAGAAGAGAATACATGTTGAGAAAAAAACAAAAATGAGCACAGTGCAAATGCCTGTTGGCATTTAAATAGACTTTAGAATTTGGAAGAATTTAGAATTTTTTTTTCATCTGAGCATGCCTTCAAGCTGGGATTGATGATACTCATAGAGGGAATAAAAGAATAAGAAGAATGCTGCACTGTAATCCATATTATTAAATATATTTTTATTTTATTTAGTTATATGTGGTATTGTTTTGAGAATATTTTATTTAGTGGAGAACTTAGTAGTTTGCAGAATTTTTATTTCTTTTTTGTAATATATCATTTATTTATTATGTGTAATTTGGAAGTTTGTTTAGAAATTGTAAACTACTTTGGATGTTTACAAAAGTTCATTTTAAACTAGCAGCAATTTAATGTTTGCATTTTTCCCCTACTGTACAAAAAATAAACAGAACCATGACTTCAAAACCGAGGTACATACCTAACTGAGATTTTTGTGTACCGTTACGCCCCTAGTCAACAATAAGACTCAGTTTAGCCGGAAATGTACAATGTGAGATACAGTGGCTCTTCAGCTTGTCAAGACTGAAGCGGTTGTTGTTACCATTTGTTACACCCTCCCTCGCAATTGCCGCACACAAACACAGTACGTAATTTGACTGATCAGTCGACTATAGGCAAGACTTCAATTCTGATTCGACTATGTAAATCCTTAGTTGGGGACAGCCCTAGTATTTACTGAAGTTATAGGATTGTTTAACCAGTGGTGGAAGAAGTACTCAGTTTTCATACTTAAGTAAAAGCAAAAAAGTACCTAGTTTTACAAAAGTAAAAGTACTACACATCAAAATCTATTGAGCTTACAAGACGCAATCTATCTTTTGAAATTCACTCGAGGTAGATTTGAATACATCATTGTGAATTATAGTACATCACAATACGGAAAACTGATTCGCAAGAGGAAAAGTAGGATAAGTCTGCGTTATTGCTCTGCTGTTGTGGTAGTATCCCCTTCAGACCCTCTGACAGACACAGAACTCCCATTTGGGACTTTAGGCATGTTAAGACCAGACCAGCAGGCAGAAACCAAACCTAACTGAAACACTTCTCAATTTACAGTCTCACTAAAAACCCACACGTTAACTTCAGCACCTCTCATAAAGTGCTGCTCACAGTCCCACACAGAGCAAAGTTGGCTTCAGTTTTCAGATGTTTGTATTCCAGAACTCTACCAGCTACGTTACTACTCGGTGACAAACTGTCTGACATTCACAGTGCAAAAACAGAGCTGCACAGTCACACCTGACACCACAATGCCCTCACAGTCTTTCTTACAGTCTTCCCTCTTTAATAAATCTGAATGGAAACCTTTTCTAGAAATATCCAGTGCCAGTTTGAACAGACCTCTGTGCACTAACTCAGTCCTCATGAAGTCTGTTAAGACTGGGGGCCAATCTACTAGGCATTGTGTCATGTGCTCGTATTGGCTGACACTGGCCTGTTTTTGACCTGGGTCTGTGGGACCTGCTAAAGACGTCTGGACTGGGTCTGTGCTTGTACTGGCTGATGATCCAGCATCTAGTCTTCTGACAAACCTAAGCATAGCCCCGATAAATTATAGATATTTTCAAATACAATTTCAAATATAAAATACTATTTATAAAATGACTGGGCTGAATATGTGATGCTTATTATTTACTGAGATATGTTCATCCACATTGCCCAGTATGCGCCACTAATTAACTTTTTAATAGTCAAGGTGAATCCACTGCATCCCATCTTGCATTAGTCAAGTGTTGTAACTCAATTTCATGGTCTTATTTTAAAATGATGTATGAGGAGGCGATCACTAGACTTTATCTAATGCCATTATCAGCTAAAAAAAAGTCCATGTACATGTTTTATGATCAAATACCTGCAAAAGTAATAACATTCTCATCAGCCTCTGCTGTATTACTTTGTATGTAGAGCCAGTTAGCAAATGTTAGCGTGCTAACATGCTAAACTAAGATGGTGAATATGGACGGCTAACATTATACCTGATAAAAATCATTGTCATTGTGATTGATTGTGACATGTTAGTATGTTGATGTTTAGCTCAAAGAACCACTGTGCTAAAGTATAGCCTTACAGAGGCTAGCATGGTCGTGCAGGCTCCTGGTCAACTGACAAAAAGAACTCTTTGCTCTGTTTCTGTTGCACAAATAAATGTATTGCTTCTGTTCTGAATGTTGAAATAGTGTTAAAATAAATCTTCAGTGGTTAGGAGAGTTAATCAGTCACTAAAGTTGTACCTGCATTTTGAAATGAAGAGGAGCACAGACAGCTTTTGATACTTTATTGATCCCACTTTCCACAGTCTATATGTTTGTCAGTTCACAAGAACAGCTATGCAGCAGTATCTTTGGAACTGCAGGTAATTCTGTCTGTTGCTCAAGGGCACTACAGGGCAGATGTTTCCAGACCATGGAATTCGATCATGGCCTCCAATTAAGCAGTGGTCTCCCTACCTTCTCCTACTTCTCACATTCATGATTTCAACAGCCAGAAAACCTAGGACGGTTACAGAATATCATTAGCCTAATGGACGGGAGCGCAGGATGGCAAGAATGAATTATTGTATTACGGAGCCATTTGCAGCAGACTGTACATTGACATAAATAGTGCAAACAAACAATAACTGTCCATGTGCCTATTCTTCTGTATTGTGATGCCTTGCTGTGTGATACATGGGTTCAAGCCGGGGTCTAAGAGACAGATGCTCTCGTTGGCCCTTGTGTCAGAGTGAGTGGGTTGGGTGGGGGCTAAGTAGCTGGGAACTGGATTTAGACACTCCGCGATCCGCCAGGACCACTCCGCAAAAAATACAAGGAGGAGATAAGAGAGAGAGGGATGGAGACAGTGAGAGAGGATACATAGAGAGGGAGAGAGCACTCAGCTTTTCTTTCTTTCCAAGCCATCTTGTCAAGAATGCTTGAATGGAGCCATTGTGAAGACTAGTATGGGGCAGTTTAAATTATAAAAATAAAAACTAGATAGCTAGCCTTATAGTTTGTAAAGCAGTAGTTTCCAAGCTGGGGGTTGGAAAGGGGTCTTGAGATAATTTCTGGTTTGGGAAATAACGCATAATTCTTCCCGTTTTCAATGTTTTGTTTGTGCCTCTGAAATACTGTATAGTATTACCTCTTCAGGCCTCTTAAAAATTATTAAAATTAAATCACTCTTTAATTAAACTGCACACAACTCACACATTGTTTCATTAAAAGGTGGTGACAACCAAAAAAGGTTTCGAACCACTGATCTAAAGAATGATGGCAGGGGTGAAGTGTCCAAGAGGTCTTTATGTCTGTGTACACTGAAGCTTAAGTCATTTTGTAAATCTGATCTTGTACTACTTTGTATTTGCAAGTAACTGCTGTTCTTAATCCAGTCTGTAGCAGACTCTAAATGACCCATTTGTATGAAGGAAATAAGCATATTTGATGTGTCAGTATTTTGAATGAAGTCATTAAGTGCTGAAGTTATGTTAATTGTTATTGATGCCACTCCATGATTGCCAAATAATAACCCATGATATGCTGCTCACATTATCACATTTACATGTTGCTCTCAACAGCAGCTCATTAGCGACGGCGCCGCGACGACGGGCCTATCAGGATCCACTCTCACCACCTGCACACTTGGAGTCTGGGAGCTTTGGGGAGGGAGAATCTGCAGGGTGCCATCATAGCTTTGGCCCAAAGAGCGCCGTTGCAGCCTTGTCACGTCGATTCAGTCCTGCTTCGTCTCTTTTCTCTCTCCGTCTTCCTTTTTTCGGTCAGGTGATGCACGCACAGAAAAGGCCCGGCCGTCTGCATCCGGAGCCCTAACGCTGTCTGTCAGCTGGCTGTCCCTGCGGTCACAGTGGAGATTCGTCTTTCTGCTGACGTCCCTTCTGTGTGGCAGAGAGTTGCCTGCCCCAGCATTCTGAAAGGCCTGCCATGGCTCAAGGCAACGGAAGCAGGTAAACATAGGTATGTCAAAGCAACACTGATCTGTTAGCAAATGATCAAAAGGGCAAATTACCAAATGATTACCTTCTGGATCTGATTCCTATGCTAATCCATCAACAAAATCCATATGAACACACATACGCACTTACACATCATTACAGATACTAAAACACTGGAATCTTTTAGGTTTCCTTTTTTTGTTGTTCTAATTAATACGCCACGTCTTGGGCACACTTGAGGTAATTAACATTGTTTTTTGCCAGCTACACACAGCAGATGGTGATTGAAAATAGAGGGATGAGTCGCTCAATCAACCACCATTTGTCTGTAGCCATTAATTATCTAGCGAAGAATACATTCAGTCCCCAAAGTTGATAGTTTGGGGGGAAGAAGAATACTGTCCTTCTGTTCCTCATTACTCTTTAACAGCAGAAACTGCTGAAACTAGAATGCCGGATAGGGAGATTGCGATTTTAATAGCACAGTCATTATCTTCTCCCATAAGGTGGCATACGATGGAAGGCTTGTAGGGTAAAAATGATGCTAAGGAAGAAATGTTTTCAATAAATTGAAGCCAAGCAACATTTAGTGGTTCATTCTATTCAAATTCATCAAAGACCACTTTCAGAGAGGATGGGGACATCATGCTCAGTTTCTTTCAAGATGATGAGTTCAGAAACTGCAGCAGGAAATGTTTATTTTTCTTATGATCAAATGAGAGCCAGTGGGTCACATGACCACTACAAGAAAACACCACAGGCCATGTGACATAACTAATGATCCCCAGTTTGCACATGCATTCTGATTGGAATAACAGCCTCCTGCCTGCAGCTCCAACAGTCCCGATATTACGATATTTCAAGATTTTGCTTCTTCCTCCAGTTCTGGCAATGCTCGTGGGTTTTTTGCTTCACTTGAGCAGTGCAGGAGCGGCGAGTTCTGCCTGGCAACAGATTAGTATTACACGCTTAGCTTATATGAACTCCTCTAAAAATAAAAAAGGGCTACAAGAGGGGCAATAGAGAGACACAAAGTGAAGAGGAGTGTGGGGGATTGAGCAAAGCGAAACCTTGAAGGGACAATAGAGGCAGGAACTCAGCAACACAGCATCATATCCCTGGCATCACTTCTTTGAAGTTATTTTGTCATCGCCAACAGCTCCCTAATCCCACGTCTCTGGAGCACTATAATCTTGTTTTTATTCTCTCTGCCAGCCTTGTAGTCAGAGATAATCAGTGTCACCTAACTTTAATTATTCTGATAGAATCAGAGATAAATTGTTGCTTCAATGTCAGTTGTTCTCTATTGAAACAGAAGGGAAATTTGTACTCTTGATGTATCTTGTGCGAGAGTGAGAATATAAAAAAAAGGGTTCTTGATAGTAAATTACGGGTAGGATTGCTCATGTTCCACCTCACAGGCTTTAATTACCTAGTCTCAGGTAGCCTAATCTTATTATCGTAGACTGCTTTTTACACACCCTAACCTGCTTACATGATATTGTGACAGTCAGTAGAAGGGTGATATCCTCATAAAAGGGCTGGCGAAATTATGTAGGGTTTTCATTTTAAAGTTGGTCTCAACTGCTTGCCCACCAAAATACTAAGCATTTACCCATTCATGTCACATAGCTGGAAACAAAGGCTGAATAGTGAGGGCCATTTTCAGGCATTTCAGCAACATCCGACACAGCAGCCACAGCTAGATGCCAAATAAAATACAGGGCTACACAACTCAGCGGCAACATCTCAGTGTTTGTCCCACAGAGAGCCCAGCCCCTTCAAACCCCATTATCTCCAAGGCTACCACTTACTTCCAACTGGAGTAGAGATAGCTGCTTATCTACTGGTTAATAATAAAAAAGACACATAACAGATAAAAAAGCCATCCTATCGTGATGGAAAGAGAGAGGTGGGAGAGAAAAAAGCCGTCAGGGAGCAGAGAGATTTCCAGGGACAGTTTCATTCTGTGGAAAGGGCAAGCAGAAGGAGACCTCCCGCTGTAATGCGGCAGCCAAGCCGAAATGAAAGCCAGCCGCTCTCTTCTCCGGGGCTAAACAGCAGCCTTAATAAAAAACACAATCAGACCCCCAACCTTAAAGTTTAATGCACATTCTTCCCATATTTCTCTTTGCACCAGTAAAAAGGGACATGGTGGAAGCTCCCGGTGTGATCCCAGCTCCCAGGCTAAGATGTGTGCGTGGTTGCTAAAGAAAAAAAAAAGGGGGGTTGTTATAGTCATAATGAAGCCCCATTGAATATCAAGTACACCATCAACTCGCTATAGCTCTCCATCGCGTTAATGAAATTGTTCCCTCCAACTTTTTAATTAACTTGCAGACTCGTGGTGTGGAGTCAAGTTGTGGACACAGACAAAGACTACTGTGTTCTCTCCCAGGTGATATGAATATCAAAGAGGGAAGTTGCTCTGAATTAAGCTGAGTTTCTTTATCAGGGGAGAAACTTCACAGAGAGACAGATGTGCTGAGGATGGGCTTGTGTCATTCCTCCTGCGTCAGTCAGCTTTCATTCAACACTTTGATATATAAGCACAGGAGGGAGGGATGATGAATTTATTGTGAATCCACATTTGCAGCATGCGTTGTTTTCGTAACTTTTAAATCTTCCTTTTAAAAACTTCAAGGATGTCTCCTTGATAGTAATCAGAGAGAGCACAAATCATAATCATTCCACAGCGCTGACTGAAAGTGGTACAACAGTGCTTGATGAGGGGACATTCATCACAAGGAAAGGAAGATAATAGGGAAGCCACGGAAAGAAAAAAAGTTTTTTTTTTTCAAACACATTTCCCTTTATTGGCATGGTGAGGCTGATGAGAATTGCACATAAAAAATGAAATTCACAAGAAAGTCGTACAATAGGTAGAACCACAAAGGCATTGGTAAGGACTTGGCAGAAGGCAACGTGGATAGGACACAAACAGGTAACAACCCAGAGCGACCCCCCACACACACACACACACACACACACTCTTCCGGAAACGCACGCATACCTGCCCAAAATCACAAACTCATACATACATACATACAGTACATTTGCTCATACACATATTGTCCTTCCAAAAGAAACATGATTACCCAACAAACGTTTAAGCAGTGGCAAAGTCCTCAGTAGGTCACATTATTAAAAAGTCCGCCACAAGTTGAAATTTGAACCATAAGGTGTTATAATATATTGCTACTCTAGGCAATTTACAAAGCATTTTTTTTTTCATTACAATGATTAAAGCCACATCTATCAAATGGGACACGACACCATTACCCAAACGCTATACAGACAGCAAAAAAGTAAAACAATGTCCTAAAACACAGGTAAAGGGTTTTTTTAATCAATCCCCGACCAATTTTTGCCGCTTTGCATCATAAAAATTTGCCGTTTTCTTGTCTCCACAGTCAAACTCCATGAAAGGAAGCCTGTGATCAGCAAAGCTTTCATACAAAAGATTTTTCCTTCCTGTGATGGAAGCTGGTTCTCTCATTACTTGGCTCGAGCTAGAAACGGGATATTAATTGAACCAGAAACCGCAAGGTTACCTTTTATGTCATGTCGACAGCGCTGTGATATCTGGACTGTGAGTGGGGGTGGGGTGCGGAGAAGTGGGGTGGCGATGGAAAGTGGTGCGGCATGCGATACATTGTTGAGTAGTTTTCCCTAGGCTTATAGAATGTCATTTAAAATCTGCCAGTTAAGACAGCTGAGAGCCACATATCCAAAGAGGTATATACTGCACCGACTGTCATCCTGTAATAGCCATGCACTACACAACAAACAGTTTCAACTTGACACATTTTACACACAGGGTGGAGTTAAGAGTCAGTCACGTTTGCACAGATGTCACAAGGTAATGCGTGCATTACAATCACATAGACTCAATTACATCTTAAAGGGAAGAGCAGGAAGTGGGAACGGGGACAATCAAGTGTTTACCGCACAGGGAAATGTCACGGTGATGAAATGCCAAGATACTGAAATGGAGTCATCCTAGCTACCAGCGACTGGGTAATGGGTCAAGTCCAAAAATCACACAACAATAGGAGCTAAAATACAACTCTGAAAAATAATTTATTGCTTTTTATATAGTTTTTTCCTTCATTTATATTATTATCATTGTTATAATTATTAATAATCTTGTAATTATTGTGAATAATAATAGTAGTATCATCATTGTATATATATATATGTAAATATATATATATATATAGAAGTACATCAAATACAAGAGCTTTAAAAAATTCAGGAAAAAGGAAATTGTAAACTTTTGTTTGGCATTCACATAATCAAGCTTGAGTGGAGCGATGACAACAAGTGTTTACAGTGGTACAACAAAATTCCTGCAAAATCATTTTATTGCTTCATGTTCTGCTTCTGAGTGAAAAGAAAAAAAACAGTGACGTGATGCAGATCGGTATTAGAAGTGGAAACAGAAATCACTAAAATGATTAGGGGCTGACTGCTGGAGTGATTAGTTGAATGTTTTGATTGTTTTGGAAAGGCATAGAAGGTAATATTATCCCCCACCAAACCATTTATTGAACATCCTGTCTAGTGATTGTAAGTTAAATAACACAGATCGAAGGACAACATAAATAGTAAGTAAATTTCATGAGGCATGCCATGTAAAATGGAGCCCATAAATATTCTTGATTCAAATATTAAAATAAATAGATAAATATGTGTTTGTACTGATTGAAAAGATTTGAATGCAGTATTTTCACTCACTTAAGGTAATTAAAACGAGAACCATACAAAGCAATGAAATCAAACTGAGTTGTTTCAGAATAATTAATAAAAAATGGGGTACCTTTTTTTTTACAATCATGAAAAACACGTTAAAAATGCATTTTACACTGGTTGTATAAGCAAAAACACTGATTGAGAAACTTTATAAACAGAGAAAACTATACATGGTTGACTGTTTTTTCCCCAACAAAATAACTTAAAAAAAGGACGTTTGTTCACATGCTCCCTCAAAATGAGCAGTCGGACACATCTTTTTTTCTTTTTTTTTTACAATCATATCATGTCTGCTAAACATCATGTAGGTGTACAATATGTTTTACAGTATTGTAATGACTACAGATCGACATTCTGAATTAAGAAATTTTCTTCTCATTTTTAAAAAAGGCTGCATTTTACAGTGCATAGCTGTAACAAATAAAGAACTTTATCCGATATGTACATAAAATAAAAATATTCCTTTTTATAGTATTTGTAAATACACGGCTACATTTCTCCTTAAAATGTAGACAACAATGTTACCTTGAGAATTTTACCTCCAAGATACAATTCCCTATCCTCTTGTTTGTAATGTAACACTCGATCCAAACACCAGATTTCAAAGAAAAAAAGAAAGAAAAATCAACAGCAAAAGAAAACAAATCTGGTTGAACAAGCTCCATGTTTTCACTCCCAAAGAATTGTGGGTATTGTAGAGCTTGGAGGGAAAAAAATAATCATTAAAGTTTTTTGTTTTCTTCTTCTTTCACTGATGGTAGTACAGCAGTAGAGTGCACCGAACCTGTGCACCGGGTTCTGAGGGCTCACCGGCTTTCTCAGAATGAAATGTCTTTCCAGCTCTTCAGCAGCTATGTTCATGTAAACTTTATTTGTGATATATTAATTTAAATTGATATATATATGTCTATAGACTTATTCTTATATACTCTAGGACAGAGTGTAAAACTTCTGGTAGTCTCGTCATCAAAGGAGCGAGAAACAACAGTGAGGTATCAGAAGTCCCTCTTTGTGACAGACAGCAGGTGCCGCTGAACCGGTTACCTTCTCAGGCTGCGCTGTGCCTCCCTCAGCAAGCTGTCAAAATCCATGGAGTCATACTTGCTTTTTGTGGAGGCTGGATCAAAGTCATCCGAATGGGAGTCTGAAAGCGGCAAGGTGGATTGTGGTCAGTGTTGAGCAGAACAGGATTTCTTTGAATATGCACATAAAACAAGAGGTTGACCTTCGTGTTTTCAGAAAAACATTATGGTCGGAGCTCACAGAATATTCTTCATTTACACCTTTGATGCTCGGTCATGTGTAGTTCAGTATTAATCTGATAGATAATATGCTATTGAGTTGGAGAATTTTGAGATCTGCAGCTTCCTAAAAAAGAAAATCATTTGCTCCCTGTCTTTGACTACATTAAGTGTAGTGTTGCCAAATTTCGCAATGTGAAATGTGATAAAAAAATACGGGCTAATTCACAGTCCATGAATGTGCAGTCATACTTTTAACATTTTACGAGGGGCTGGCCACCATAAATTGACAATGAATCAATCCACAACTGCATGTTTACATAGCAACTACTACCAAAGAATTTAAACAGTTTTTTTACACAGTTAACAGATGTGAAAGCATAGCCTTCTGTCTGTCCATCTCTCATACAGAATGTCCCATTTTTCCTGATCAACCTGATAATACATAAAGAGTATCTTATCTCTGCCAACAGACAGCTTCACAAATGGGGTCCCCAAAGGGCCCAGCAGCACACATTTCGAGAGCTTTGAGAAATGGCAATGACCATGGCAGCTCGAAGACGCCAGTCGTGATCTAATGCAATGGCCAAGGGCTGGATTGTGTCATGCTGCGCACCTTGAGGGATAAAAAATACCCCGGTGCTCTACTTAAAACTAATGGACAGTGTCTCAGAAAACACACAAAAAAAGAAGTGCTAGCCTATAAGATTGAGAAGACTGAGAGAGGTTTGGATACCACACTATTATAAGAGTCTTCCTTTCCTCTCAATCTCTTTATCCCGTGCTATCAGTATAGGGACGGCCAAAATAGCCTGTTCCTGACAGAAGCGGTCGAATGAAGGCCTTTCCATTTCAGTAGACTGATTAGTCAATCTCGGCATAATGTCTATCCTCAAGGCTTTAGGATTAGCAACTGTTTCCCTGTGTGTCAATTTCTCATCATGTCCTCTCTTTAAAAGCTGATGGCTTCAAGCATGTGCTTTGAAAATGTATAGTAACCGCTTCATTTATTGAGGAAAGTGCTCTTTTTCTCTGGAGTGACCCATTGACCCTCTTGCAGCCGGGCATTATACATTCCTGACCTCACAGTTGCTGGCAAACAAATTTCAGAGGAAAACTGACTGCAGATGCATGAGTCAATACCTATCTCTTACATCGTCAAAAGGAGGAGATGATCTTTTGTGGGTGTGCAACAATTAACGTAATGGGGCATCTCTCGTTTAGGTTTCAATATGGCCGCTCAATCATCGCCACCTAACAACTGCAACTAAGAGAAGAGAAGAAAGTACCTTTTTTTCCCTTCACATGTCAAAAGTGGGGCATCTTGCCAGAAGAAAGAGCCTTGATTTCATTGATATCTTGCATTATTTATCAAATGCGTCATTCAACCCTCAGCTGCATCCATTTCAGTACGGATTTCTGTATCTAATCAATATAGAAGCCGCGTATATACATCAGCTACATGCACGCATGTTTACTCAAAGGAGTAACTTACATTAGATGAATTCTGCTTCACTGCAGTCTTCCACAACCTCCTGGCTCCCAACAAAGGGACTAGGTATGCCTAAGTAGGCATACCTAGTTATGCTCCAACAATGGCCCATCCCTCTACATAAATGACCTGCTCCTATGTGCCACATCAAGACTCTGCCTCCTTTGGGCTTCGCAACAGCTGGCATCAGATGGAGCCTCACTCCATCCTTTGGAGGGAGGAGTGTTTGCAGGAACTTAACCGTGCTCTCACCTTCCTCTGGCTCACCTCATCTCTTTTCTTATCTTTCTTCTACCGCACCTTCCTCCACGTAATTTCATCTCTACTCCTCCCTCCTCTTTTCCTTGCTCTTAAAGTGATTCCCACGCCCACATATCCAACAGCAGATGAAAATGCATCATGTGTACAGCACACGTGCTTTCTCCCTAGAAACAAGCATCCCATGTCCGCATGAGTAATGTAGTCTGGCTTGTTTTCCTTAAGATACTGAAGCTACTAGCAAGGAGGAAATTAATCTCTATTCTTGGTTTGTTCATAGACTGACCTCTGAACTCTCTTTGCCCTTTTGAGCCACAAATGCCTGGTGGACACATTCAGGGCTGTAGGAATTTTTGACAGCACGGAGATGGGTCTCTTTTGATCTGCATCACTCAAGCCTTTTTTTTTATTTCCCCCCACCCTTTCCCCTTTTCACTGACAGTCCTCCCAGCTATGCAAATATACTGCATGACTGCAGGGGGCTGATGGAGAGAACAACAAAGCTGCACTTACCCAAGTCTGTGTAATGTGATTTGCAGAACTCCTCTTGCCCGCCAAAGCACAGCTCGAATTGAGGCTCGTTTGACCTGCGTAAGGTGTGTCCATTCTCAAGGGCGGCAAAGGCGTCACAAGTGTAGCGGTACGTGATGAAGCCAAAATTGTCCCTGGTTGAAAATAGAAAATGATACGTCAGAGTGTGGCTGTGGGGCAACAATAACTGAACTGGGGGCCTTGTCTTAGATGAAGATCACGCTATTTATATGCAAAAGAGAATCAATAAAAGTGTATCTTTGGGGCTCCATGGGCCTAGAACTGGATGGATCGGGTAGACGCTTTTAGACTGCAAAAGCTCTGTCTTTGTCTTAGACCTTCAACACTTGCCTTTGCTTTAAGTTCAACAGTAACAGCAGTTTCCTTTCCCTCTACACTAACAGCAGATTACCTTATACATGCACACACACATGCACAGAAAGTCCTGGGGCCTTACCCATCGTCCCTCAAGTTCACTGCACATTCTTCAATTTCGCCAAAGACTTCAAAGCGGCGCTTCAACTCTGTCCGGGTGCAGTCGGACCTCAGTCGCCCCACGTACACCACCCGTCTCTCCTCCTGCTCGTTAAGAGGAAAGACAGAGCAGAGGAAGGAGATTAAAAGGGGGAGTCTGTTTTTCCTTTTCCCCATCTCTTTCTTCTACAAGCCCTAATGAATTGGTCTTGATCACTCCTGTGGATACCGCAGCTGACTTTAGGCCCCCGTTTTTGTCCCTCTTCTCTGCCTGTCTGTTGTGTTCCTCTGTGATTGGTTCAGCTTGCTTCGCGTTATCTGATAGAGTTGCAGATAGAGAGCCCTCAGTCTGCCTTGGCACTACAATTCCTTTTTCTCTCTGCAACTCATCAACCAGAGGCAGAGTGATTTTTATCAAACGATGCCATGTCTTAAGTTTGGGGCTGCTTCTTCCTTTTGTGAAGTCTAAAAATAACGCTGTGGGGTGACTCAGCCGTATGTCAGAAAAGCCTGTTTCTTTCTTTCCAATGCACAATACGCAGCAAACTAGGCATGGTTGCTGAATGAGTGGCCTGTTAACATTGTAAGGATATTCATTTCCAGGAGAGAGGGAACATTAAGAGCAGCAGCAGAAAGCCACAGGGCGAAAAACATGGATTTCCTTGAAGCTTAGAGGACGAGGGGGTCATAGTGGAATAATTTAGGAACAAACTGCACCAGGCTGCAATTACAGCTTTTGAGTAATTTAATTGCATCTGCTAATCATATAATACAGCACAAGCCTGGGGCTATGGTGTATCACTAGTATTATTTATTTATTCATTCATTTACTTGCCATTACTGGGGCAAACCCACTGAGGCCCATTGAAATTTTGAATGCTGTCTTGAGGGTAGTAGTAACATGTATGTAAATTAGTTGCCTGGTGCTAAACTCAAAGTTCACCTTTGCCCTGTTAGACTTATATAAAGTAGCAGAGAAAAATACAAATTAACTACAGATGACTGTTTCTATGCCCCCCCCAACTCTTTTTAATGCTTACATACTGTTTGAGACAAAAAAGTATTTGCTGAATTAGGGGTTTAGTTGCTGACAACTGATAAACAGGCGGCCTTTTCTTGATGGCACCCTGAGGGCTGCCTGTGTGTGTGGGTGAGTGAGTGAGTGAGAGAATGAGGCAAAAACAGAGAGAGGAGACAGACAGACAGACAGGACGGGACGCTTTCACATCCCTGGCCTCCTGAACCAGGTTTGACAGCTGGGGCTTTACTACTCATAATTGTTTGTCTTTCCATCTCTGAAAATGTATGCATGCCAAGCCAGCTTTGCATTACTGCATCATTTAATGTGTGCTTTATCAACGGGTGGTAGGAGCGTTACACCGCTGGAAACCTGAGTAATTTCACACTGCGACATGGAGAGCGGAGATATGGGAGAAATGCGATATTCCCTGCATCAGGCTGAATTTTGAAATAGATACAGAAGAAGGGAAAGAGCTGAAGAGAATCAGTGGTCGTTTCCTTTTTTGTCCTTTCCCCGTCTTGCTCTCCTAGTTTCTGTTCCACTATTTTAACATTTTACCCCTGTGGTGTGATTAATAAGAGTCGACAGTGTTTCCAGACGACAGAGACGTTAAAAATACACAACCCGGAGATAAAGAGGAAGGGCCTGTCGCCTGAATCATTCAGGAACTCACTTTGTATGTATTCTTTCAGTAGGGATACACTGTGGCACATGGCACTGGGCTGGAGGCTGTCTCATCCTAAGGTGTCTGTGCGTTTGCAGGAATTTGTACATGTGCCACAGCAGTGATTGCATGTCGGGGTTTTTAATCAGCGTTGTTTGGAAAGATGTAAAGTCAAGCATAGAAAAAACAAGGAGAGAGAAAATTAGGTGGCACTTGTCTGTTGACTCACTATTGCTTTTTGCCTTTGCTTCTCACGCTGCTCAGCCCTTTCAAACTCCCGCTTCTCGTAGTCCCGGCGGTACTCCTCCCTCCTCAGCCTCTCGTGCTGGTACTCCTCGTAGCTGTCATACCTGCGGAGGAAAGAATACTTATGACATAACTGTCCAAGTTCGTCTTCTAAATTCACCCTTCCTGTTGGTGTCTATGAAGAACATCTGCCAGGATTCACCAAGGGGTAGTCCACGCATTTTTCAACACTGATGGTTGAGAAGGGGGGTTGCAAAGCGAAGGAAATAGACATGTTAATAAGATGTCTCTTCGCTATCGCTATGATTACGGAGCCCGCGGGATAGGCCCGCAGGAGTGCCGGCGAGCAGCGCGGTCGGGGAGCTAGGCAGCTGCAACTGTCAGCACAACTTCACATGTCATTACTTTCTGCTTAGTTAGGGCTTCATCAAGAAGGAAAGTGCAACTTTCTCCCCCACCCCAGACTAGCAGAAGATGTGTCCGTTAAGTTTTCGACTGATGAGCGACTCTCGGGCTTGTCGGGTGTCATTAGGCCCGTGGGTGCCAAATCAGCTCGGAGCACTGAGTTGGTGTCAGTCTCTCTCTCTCTCTGCACTGTGCCAGTACTACTCTGCATATGAAATGGTCCCCTCTGCAGTGGCTCACAGAAAAGTACAGAGGCACTTAGTTGAATAAGCGTCATTATACAGCTGGGAGCGTCAACTCATGAGTGAAGTATGAATGTGCATCACTATGATCGGGGATTCTTTTGTCACTAGTCCAATAAAACATGATCAATTAAACATATTTGCCTGAATTTGTCTGAATGTTTGTCACGGGGCCCCCGTGTGGATGGGACAGACTGCGGAAAAAGGTTGGTCTTGATGTGAAAAGGGAGTGACAGAGAAATCACACTATTTCTGAGTGCTGACAGGGAAAAGTTACTTTCAGTGCATTTGTCTGGAGTGAATGCTAGATTTTTGTTGTTTTATTTCAGCCATCCTTCCTTGCACATCATAATGAGGTATTCTGGCAGGCAGTTACTAAGAATAAACATTTGTCCCAATGTGAAGTATGCAACCAAACAAAGGTTAATGACATATAAAAGTGGAGGTTAAATAATTCATTTAAAATAATCACCTTGGCCTGCGGCTAAGAGGAGAACGAGACTGAGGGTGAGGGCTCTTGTGAGTCCTGGAACGAAAAGTGCTTGAATCTGTGTTGTGACAAGACCTGTGGGAAAACAGAAAATGTTAAAATATTATTTTTAGTAACACCTAGGGATGATGTTCATCTTGAACATGAATAGAAAAACATCTAAATACTTGTGAAACTTGCTCTGGATAATGTGTTCTTGGCTTTGGGACCCAATTCAACTTCTTTGATATTCACAAGACCCATTTAGATGTTAATTCCAGATAAAAGCATTCTGTACTCTCCTAGCCTTATCCTTACCTCACCCATGGCCACAGAAAGTGTGCAGGATTTTCTACAGAACTTTTGTACACACCTGAGCTAGCATATACAGTAGAAACACCTGCTATCTGTATTGTATGAGGAAATGGTCAATACTGTAGGCTCTAGTGGCCTGACTGTAGATCGTGTACCTCTGCACTCCTTAAGCTTCTGATGCTTAATTATTGAAGTGCTGCTGAAGAAGGAAGACCTGAATTATGGAGGGAGAAACGTTTGGGAAGCTCAGTAAAGCAAAGGACTGCCAGTTTGGAAAGATGAAGGATCTTACTCTGAGGAAGGAGGAGGGATTTTGCACAAATTCTACTTATCTTTTCTTACATTAAACTATAACACGCTTCTTGTGCTGTCGCTTTCAAAACTCCAAATCCCTACCCGGTATTTTCAGAAAGCTTGTCAGTGTCAGATTCTGATCAACTGCCTTGAGACTATTACTGTATAATTTGAGAGTAAGTTGATAAAGAACATGGGCCTGAACAGAATAAAGTGATTCTATTGGCTCTGTAGAGTAAACTGACCTTTAAGTAATCAGGCAAACAAACTGAGTCACTGCACTAGAGTCCTACACTGTGAGGCACTCAATGAACTACTACTGACAAAGTGAATTTACTCACATCCTTCTCAGTAACTACAGCTTGCTTCTGTTCTTCTACCAAAAAAACCCAACAGAAAACCCCTTGGCTCTGATCAAAGGGAAGCATGGGAAATGTAGTTCTTACACAGAGCTATGATGATAGGAGTCTCTTTTGAGGGGGGTTTTGAGACTGCATTCCCACAGCCTGGATTTGGCTTTCATCTCTGGGGATGTAAAAGAGGAGGGTTTGCCACTCAGTAAAAACAACAGCTGCCGCTTAAAACAATAGCCCCGGCATCAAACAAAAACAGGAGCATGAGAGGGAGCGCGTGAGGAGGGGGGTGAGTGTAAGGAAGACACTCAAATAAAACTCCCTGCCTAGAGATTAAAACTCATACTGTTCAATAGTCCAGTGCCTCTGGCACATTTCATGTTCTGTGTTTTTTTCTGTTTTGCTCATTGTGAGTTGTTTTAGGGAGATCGCACCGTTCAACTAATCTTTTTCCCCATTGTCACTTCAGAGAAATAGATGTGCCACCTGGCTTAATAGGCAGAATTTGGTTAGTAACTACCGCAGGCGATTTGGTTAGAATCTATTCCATCTCGCTTTCACCTGTTAAATCTCTTTGTGTCAGACTGCATTTAGACCAGGCAAGGCTAAAACTAGCAGGAGGTCAAAAACCCGGTCTCCGGGATCAGTCCTGTCTGACACCAGCTCTAAAAGCTGATCAGGCCACTTCTACACTCCTAAGCTAGACCCCTTGCCAGCTCTGAGCCCTGTTTAAACTGCATGTGTGGGGAGAAGTCAAGACTCCAAAAAAGGGGGGGAGGTGTGTGTGTGTCTATCTAAAAGAGAGAGAGTGAGAGAGATGACTTACCAGGAGGAGGGGCGTCTGTCAGGTGAGCTAGAAAGGGAGCGCCTCCGGTAGTGCGAGGAGGAGCTGCGGGAGCCAGAGTGGGAACGAGAACGAGAGCGGGATTCGCTGCTGGTCCAGCAGAAAGGCCTGCTGGGCGAGAGGAGGAGGGAGGAAGGTGGGGATACGGAGCCTCGTGAAGGGGAGCAGCTGGATGGTGGGGAACAGGAGGGAGAGCAGGGGGGACAGTCAAAGAGTAGGTCCAAAGGAGTGCCCTCCCATGGATAGAGGAAGCGATTCTCACGGCCCTCACTCAGCTCTAGCTCATCGTGGAAGGGCAGGAACCCTGGGTGCAGGTAGCTGGAACCAGGCAGCTTCTGGGAGTAGTAGCCATCCTCCCCCTTCTTAAGGGACTGTGGGGCTGCAGCTGTATTCGGCTTGCTGCCTGGATCTCTCTCCTGGCCACCCTGGCTACAAAGGGCATGTAAGGGGTGGCCAAAATGCTTGTTGAGTTCTGCTCTGATTTCCTGGTCGCACAGGAGCTTCCGGCTGGTGGCAGAAGGGTGCTTGTCCCCATCAGTAGTGACCTCTTGTAAAGGGATGTGGGTGGTTTGTGAAAGGGTCTGCTTCCCTAACCCCTGGACCCGGGCTGGTTCTCCATCCACAGAAGCAATATTCTGCTGCTTAGCCAGAGGACCAGATAAAGCTGATGATGGAGAACAAGAAGATGAAGATGATGAAGAGGACGCTGGCATGGCTGAGTCCTTACATTCAACATGCCTGTCCTCCACTTTGCCTGCAGTAGGCATGTGAGCAGCAGTGGCACCTGATGTGAACGTCACTTCTGCTGCTGTAGTCATGGTGACAGTGGCTGTGCCGCCGTCCTTCTTAGTGCTAGCTGACGCCTGGCAATAGTCATGGTCACTGTAGCCACGGGGCGCCACCCGCTTATTGTTGCAAGTGCTGCGATGCTCCTCAAAGCCACCCCCCACTGTGTGTTGGGTGACGGAGTAAGGGAGGGCGGTGGACGCTTTGCTCAGCTGGGCATAAAGCTCAGTCTGTTCGGGACCCTTCCTGGTGGGGCCCCCGCCTGAGGCACCTGGGGCCGGGGCCAGAGCGCCGGGGCCCAACTCGCTCAACCTGGCTCTTTTGCATGCCAAGGCTGAGGAGGAACATGAAGACAACTTGGTTTTGAGCGATGCTTTGAAAGGATTCTCTTGACTGGCTTTGTGTGGGGGCGTGGTAGGTGGTGTCAGACCTGCAGAGGGACGAAAAGACAGAGGTTGGTGGAGCGGTGGGGGCAATAAAATGAAAATGGAACCATAATGCAAACCTCCCCAAATACCCCCCTCTCCCTCCTCCCCTCACTCATCTATAAACTCCGGGGTCAGTTTATGGACAGTGGACACAGATACATGCCTGATTAAAATATTCACTTTCACTTGGCCTAATCCTGATCTCAATTTTATTGCAATCTTGACAGATTAATGTAATGGTTGGTGTAACTTAATACGGTGGTGCTGTAATATGGATGACTTGCCATCCCCTTCTTCTCTGACCTTGGAAAGAATCTTTTTCATGAAAAAATAGCATGAGACAAAACCCCGTAGAGGACAAACGTAATGCATCCAATGAAAATAATTCAAGTACATGTATCATATCATTACCTGCCTCAAATAAACATCGTACTGGACGGAAGCCAGTTCATCTGAATAAAACCAGACTTTTTTTTACCAGTCTAAAAGAACAATCACTGACATGACACTGTGTGTTTTTCAAGATTATCCAGCACAATCTCCCTTTATTTGAAACAATATAGGAAGATATGTCACTATTCTTAATGTAAATGTTAGCATGTCTGGGAATGTTGCCATGGTGAGATGTCATGGAAGCACAGGAAGTATTGGCGAATTGGTTGTCATTCTTCTCAGATGGCATGTCCCTGCTATACCCCCCCCCCACATCTTTTCTCCCACCTCCTACAGATTTACAACCAGACAGATGGCAGTTATATGGGAAGTCCTGAGATGAGCCCACTTTATAGCATTGTTAATGCACTCACACAAACAGCCGCCACCATTACTCGCATTCTCTCTTTCCTCCTCTCCTCTAGCCTTGTATTCTCCCCTTTTCTCTCTTTTCCTGTCCGCCATCTTCCCTGGATCAATCTCTATTTCTCCCTTTCTGTCTCTCAGCATCCTGTGCTGTTTCTGTCTTGCACAGAACAAATGTGCCCACACACACACACACACACACACGCACACGCACACGCACACACACAGTCGTCACTAACAGTCTCTCACTGGAGTCAAACTCGGGCACTTTGAAACACCTACGCTCTCCCCTCTTCTTTGCCTTTCTTATAATGCACATCATTCTTCCCTTGCTGTTGAATTGCACCAAATGACAGCTATTAGTATCAAATCCAGTGTTAGAGTATGCACGGGGAAGACAGCTTGGCAAAGAGAGTGCGGGAGCCTGATCCATATGCAAGTTTCTAAAACCACTTGCTGTGTTTGGAATGCCTGAGCGGCTTATCATCCTACTTATTATCTAGCATCTTTAAGTAGGACTGCAAGCCCCCCAACCCCACCCCACCCTATATATATATACACATATATATATACATATATATACACACACATATATGCATTACTCCAATGAAATGAGCTATGAAAAGGAGAAGGGTGAGGGGGAGCTACACAATGCCTGAGGAACTTCTGTTTCACCAATGAAGCGCCATCTGTCCAAAACAATGTGCGCATGGGGTCATAAACTAGGAGCCATTAGCGATGGGGGTGAAATAAATTAGAATTAGATAAATATGTGCCTCTCAGTCAAACTTGCTAGTGATGGATGATCCACAGACACAAACACCAATCATGTAGCCACCGGAGAGAAAACGAGAGAGCAAGTGAGCAAGGCAGAAAGAAAAAGAAGGGCTTTATAATCTTTTCTCTCCTACCGCTGCAAATTGCGAGGGGACCTCGGAGCGAATAACAACTCCATGCTTAAAGAGTTGATTCAATGGTAAGCCATGCAAATAGCAACACACAGACAACCCGAGCGTCATGAGATACAGTAATTAAAGACAACACGGCAGCACAGGCTAAATCTATTAGCTTGGCAGAGATTAGGCCAGTCACGTCCCAGGGGGCTGCCTGTTGTAGCCTTTACTGTACCTCTCCAAGAAGTGTCAAGAAAACATATAGCCAACAGTCAAAAAATTGCTGTTATTTAGAATCAATCATTTATCATTTGGCTCGGTACATGGTGTACAGGTCTATGTTCAACTGGAACCAGTACTACTACAACTCATCATAAAGGCATAAAATAATATGTTACCTGCAGCAATACATGGAAAATTCCATCATAGAGTTGTCGACCTGCCGTTAAAGGTGGATGGTGGAACCACCCACCTGGCTAACTTCCATCTGGTTATCAGTAACACCACCATAATCTCTATTGCAGAAGAATGTTAGTCTAAATCGGCAAAGGACATGTAGCTCTGTCACCTAAAAGCTTTCACCTCCACTTACTGGGATCTATATCCATCCGTCTCATACAGCATGCGACTCAAAAGCTAATCCCTAAGTAGAAAAGGGGCTCAGTAACCTGAAGCTTTCTGGACTAATGACTTTCCTGCTAATATTCAATCCTAAATTTGTGCATGATGGTGAAGTCAGGTGAAGGGCTTTTTTTGACCGTCCTTGTAAAATAGATGCGGTGGAACAGAACGGACGCCCAGATTTGGCCACAGGTCAACAGGCTCACCCACGTGCAGTAAAATTGGAAGAAATATTAACAGTGCTTAATTGCCCTAGAGCTTAAGCAGACTTGCTCTTTCCCTTCTTTTGATCTCAACAGGCATCCCCTTTGACCCCGAAAGCTTATCTACAGAAAAGGGTTAAACAGCACTTTGACCAAGGTCACAGGGACACCGGGAGACCTCTTGGGGTCTGATGTGCCACAAATTTCCATCCCCCCAACAAGAGCTAAGTAGAAAGTGTAGGGGGCAGACATGAGGTATGTATAAGGACCATTTCCCCTGCTGGTAAATGAATACCCGAAGGGGCCAGTGCAACGTCACACAGTGTGAGAGGCTAAAGGGCAACCATTTTGTTTTTATGGAACTTTTGTGAGTAATATGGGGTAGAAGGGGGAAATTACTTAAATTAAAATTACTTAAAGAGAGATATGACCCCCGAATATTGCAGCTATTGCTTACATTCTCTTCATTTTACTCATGTAGTTACCTTTTGCCTATAGCTTACCTCTGCTGAGTTTATTATAACTCAGTAACACAAAAGAATTATGTCAATAATTTAAAAACGCACTTCTTAACATAGCAAAATGACTCCTAAGTCAGCTGATCTAATTGTCTGTATATCTTTGGAACTAAGGAAAGGAAGGCACAGATCAAACAGGCAAATGTGAGTTACACCGCAAAACCAATTAAAACAATAACACTGCCACTTCAGTTTTCCTATGATGTGTAGGGTAAGTAAGCTGTCAGTCAGAGAGCATTAAGATCTGATAGAGGAAGGTGAAAAGCATATTAACTGTTCAGTAGCAGTGGAGGGGAGGCGGTGAAGGATCGGAGGGGTTTGCTAATAAACCCTGAAGAGATTGGAAAGCCTAATCAATACTAAGGGACATAAAAATATTCTCCTATGCCTTCACCTTGAACTCTGAACTGTGATGGGACTATCAAGATGTTACAGCCAGAATTAACCCATTACTAGCTGCAACAGGTAGGTGAGAATATCCATTGGCTTTAATAATAACTATGTGTGTTTTAAATAAATCAGAAAAGTGTGCTTACCTGGGGTTCCAGCAATCTCCACACTTAATGTGCGTTCAATGGTTTTGTTCTCAAACGGTGATCCCTTGTGGTCACTGGAAGACAAAAAAATTGCACCATTTTACTTCTCTGGTGAAAGTAAGACATTAAAAGCTTTTGTGGCCTAAGAAATGGAAATGAGTCACAAAAATGCCTCAACTTGGATTCTAGTTTATATAGTTCTCTTTGGCTTCTGTAGTTTGTTGTTGCTTTTTGCCTGGAATAATGTGGAAAAACTTCTCACACTTACTTTGGAGACTCTGGGGTCAAAGGAAGTGGCAAGGTGGTTGGTTTGGCTGCAGAACACAAAGGAGCATGGGTAATTATTGATCTACGTATAACACGCATGGCAGAAGAGAACAGGCCCACATTCTGCAACAATTAATCTCAAATTGGCTCATTAAATGCAATTATTACTACAAAAACACCCATTAGAAAAGTCTTTGTATGGACACTATCGTACAAAGCATATTGTTTTAGATTGACCCCGTTTTAACAATTTATTCACTATTCTCTTAGGATAGACTGGTCACTCTGTGAGGCAGGATGAAGTGATGGTGCGTATTTCACAGGTGTCTAGACACAGACATACCCTGTTCAACAACAAATAGATTGAAATGGAATAAAAACATAGAGAGACGATGCCACAAACAAGACACATGACAGTGGGTGAGCCCCTTCCTGGACAATAAAGTCATAAGTGCATGCACCAACAGCAGAGGAGGGGAAAAAAGAAGGAAGAAAGGAGAGTCAAGGAAGCTTGTGCAGTTGCCCGAGGCTCTGGCCGACTTGTGCTCCAGCTAAGGGAACGTGGCTTTAGTAGCATGACGCTAAAGAGCAGCACCCGAGCTCTGAGTCTAAATGTACATATTCAGCTCAATCAGCCAAAGATGGTTCAAGGGTTGACCTTATGAATACAAGATGTGCAGTAGCAAGACAAGGCTCACCCCTTTCCCCACCCCCTCCTTTTTAAAATTTTTTATTTCATATTAAAAGTATGCCTCCGGGACTAGCAAAAAGCATTGGCTAGCAGGCTGCGTGTTGTCATTGTTGTTTATATCCTCAGAATGACTTGTTAGATTCTTATTAGAATAGGGGTTAGTTGTGAAGTCAAACTGGGAAGTGGTTAGAGCAGGAGAGGGAGAAGAGAGAGCAGAGATAAGGCTAGTGGGGGGGATGCAGTCATGATTACCTAACAATGGGTGGCCCTGGTCGTCGGGGTGCTCGCTGAGTGCCTGTCTGTGTGGGTGCCCTTGCCCTTGTATGATGCAGGGAGGGGCGGGCTCTGCAAATCTAGTATCTGGGAAGAGTGGGCTTGGTGGGCTCTGTGAGAGCACCGCTGCTGGGCTGCCCGTGACATGGTCATCATCATCATCATCATCATCACCAACACCATCATCATCATCATCATGGTCAACATCCTCCCCATGGTTTAGCCACCCCAGCTCTAGTCCAAAGCCCATATCTAGCCCTGAGTCTGGCTGGCTAACCCAGCTCTCTAGGTCGAAGGTGAGAGGCGACAACAGGGACCCTGAGTCAGGCACTTTAACCTGACTTACTGCCCGGTTTCTACAATCAGAGGTCCCGCCCACCTCTTCCTCCTCCACCTTTGAAATGGCCTGGGCTGGGCTCTCAGACCTCTTACCTGCTGATTTGCTCTGAGTGCTGGGTA
Organism: Lepomis macrochirus; assembly: GCA_024633595.2. Lineage (NCBI taxonomy): Eukaryota > Metazoa > Chordata > Actinopteri > Centrarchiformes > Centrarchidae > Lepomis > Lepomis macrochirus. The sequence continues at coordinate 11,044,786 of JALXJV020000002.1, read as the reverse complement.
AAGGGGTGATCTTAGGTGGAAGTAAGGGGGCTCCATACTGAGCAGGTCTCTGTTTGGAGGTGAGCAGCTGGCTAAGTAAGGGGTGCCCCGGCTTCTCATTTCTTTTCTTAATAGTCACTGTGATGTGTCTACGTAGTGCATGGCCGGCACCACTACTGTTACTACGGCCTCGCCTGCCAAATCCCTCACTAGCCTGAGTGGCGCCCGCAGCCTCTCGGCAATGCTCACAGCTGTGACTCACCTCTCGGGGAGGGAGGGAATAAGAATGCATATACCTAATAAACCTAGCGGCGGCCAGGCGGCCCACATCGCCTGGCGGCCTTCCTTCTTCACTGGGCGGCCCGTGCTCCAGTTTGGGGCGGGCATGGCCGCAGGTGGAGGTTCTGTGGCCAACAGGGATAGAAGCACCCTCCGACTCCTCAACCCCGTCATCGTGACTGCAACGCTGCCACTTCCCAGCCCCAACACCAGCCACACTACACTCGCCTGCAGCCCGGCTCTCACCTCGCTGGTGATGCTGCAGCGGCTGCTGCTGCTGCTGCTGTTGAGATGGTACAGCTGACTTCTTCTTGGAGGTGGTGGAAGAGGGCGAAGAGGTGGAGGAGAGGGAGGAGAACGAGGACGTGGATGACGAGGATGGCGAAGAGGAGGAGGAAGAGGCGCCAAGACCCAGGCAACTCTTGTCCCTGCTACTGGCACCCCCCCAGGTGCTCTTGGTTTCACTGGCTTTGGTGTGAAGCAGAATGTCATCTGTGGCCGTTAGGTATTTCAGCAGCTCAGTGCAAGGCCGCCTCACCGGGCGGTTCTGTTGGCTGGAGCCCCCTCTTGCTTTGCCATTCCAGGGGCTCTCCGTCTGTGAAACACAGTAAGATAGAGAGAGAGAGAGAGACACGATTATTGAGTTTGCTTAAATATAGTTTTGTAAGTTTTGCTCACTGTTACTGCAGTTGATCCAATTGCGAGAAATGTTAAATGCTTTATTTGGCACAAAAATAAAAGAGATGTAGCCAGAAAGAGGCTAAAAGGACAACTCAAACAGCCTGAGCACAGTGGTTGCCCAACTGTCTGGGAGTCGATGGTGGGAGTGCGGTCCGCCCATCATCTTAATTGCGTAGCCCTCCGAGCACCACCGCACCACTCTGTACGCGCACCATGTCCTCCCGGGAGTTCTCATTCGCTGTGCTCCAGAAATGGATGACTCAAAAGACACAGTATGAAAATAGACTCTGTGAGGAAGGTTGACGCACTGCATGTGCAAACATATTATGCACAACACACACAAAGCTGTCTGTGTTGTGTTTACCACACAATATGATCACATACAGATGTTTCTCTATATTCAGAGGATTTTAAGCACTAGGGAAAGCTAAACAGCAAATATTTTTCCCAAACAAGCACAAATGATCAAGTGCTGTAAGCTGTATATGAGACTGAACATACAGTATGTCACGTTCTGACATGAAATGCAAACAGATTACAGAAAACACATTCTTAAACCTATGATACTTACGCCGACTGAAATTAATCTCAATCAACCACACCCCTTTTAAAAAATCCTTTTGAGAGCCATCTAATGAGAACATCAAGTCTGATATTTTGATCTTATCGTCTCAAGGCATCAATCTCGCCGCAAGAGTGCCTGTCGCTGCTTTTTTTTTTTTCCTTCTCAACAGGCACCATACCAAGGCGGATAAGTGGTGGAGCTAATGAGACAACGGTGCTGCTGCCTCGCTTGGAAAGCCCAACAGCAATCAGCCTGTTTTCATTACGAGATGGCCCCCTGGGATAGCAGACTAGAGCAGTAGTCTAACATCTTCTAAGGCGACCACCAAAGCAAGAAAAGTGTGAGAGGGAGGGAGAAAGAGCAAGAAACAAGACACAGCAAGAACAGAGTGAGAGAGATAAACAAACACTAATAAAAAAATGTGTTTACAGGAGTGAAATCAGCAGCAAGGCAGTGCATGTATTTGTGTTTTGTTTGTGTGTGCGTGTGTGTGTGTGTCCCTACCTTGACGACGGCAGGTGGTGGTCTGATCCGGTGGTTGCTGCTGGCTGCATGGTTCTGTGCCTTGCCACCTGTGTATTGATTATAGCTGAGCTGGGAGTTTGCGGGTGCCAGAAGGAGCTTCTTCAGCTGCGAATGGACCCAAACAGAACAAGAGAAAGTGGTGGAGGAGGGGGAGTGAGTGTGGGTTATGCAAATGGCCATTTCCTTTCAAGTAGACAGACCTTACTTAGTAAATGTAGATCTAGAAGAAACCAACGTTGCTGTTGAAAAAGATAAAATTTACTGACATGTTTAGAGAAAGATGTCAGTTTTTTGTTCTTCCTGTGCAGGTGTTTTTATGTACACAAAGCCAAGCTTCTCTCATGTGATTGAATAAACACACTCGGGCATGTGGCTAAAGGTCATCTGGAATTGACCGGAATGGAATATAATGGACTATACCAGAACATAACATAACATTTTAGGTCAAATGCCCATATGGTATGGTTATGTGGAAAAATAATAGCACAAAGGTAACACTACTCATCGAGAGGCCTGTCTTTTTACCCAAGAAATTACTTGTGCATAGGGGTTTAGTTGAGACCCACTGAGAGAAGAAAAGGTGAGATGGATTTCTTTTGTGCTCTTACTTTCATTATGTGCCGGTTTGATTTCAGGGCCTTTGGCACTGTGTCAACTGTAGTTGGCCCCACCACAGTGTTCATATCATTGAATTGGCGCCACACTAGTACTGTTATGTAATTAGCACTGAAAGGCAAACACACTGATCCATTACATTTACTTCCTCCTCCCTGCATCTGCATCTCTGCGCTCTCTCATTCCACATACAGCAAAATCATTGTGGCAAATGTGGCAGAGTGTGGATTGGGCAATGCCAAATACAGAAGTCTAACAAACAAATGGACACTTTTGATGCCCAGTCTTGTTGAAGAGTCTTATTTGGTGTCTGCCATGGACTGGTTAAAAAAGCAACAGTGTGCACAGGGTTGGAGGTAATGCCTCAGGAATAACATATGTTTTGACATTGGATTGGTGGTGGCGGGAGATTCTCGAGAAGGAAGAGCTGTTGGTCTTACCAGGGAAGGCTCCTCAGGCTCAGGGGTGCGCGGCGAGCCGTCAGGGGAGGAGGGACAGCTCCGGTCACTGGCATTGGTCACGTCCCCGTCTGCCAGGGCCTCAAACGAAGGCAATCCGTCCTCATCCACTGGGATGCTGTCCAGGGTCTCTGTAAGCACTGCCAGCAAGTTGGCCTCATTTTCTTCATCTATCTTCTTAGGAGGGGGGAAAGGGGGAAGACAGAGACAGAAAAACAGAGACAGGAAAAATAGGACATTTTAGTCAGTTGAAGTTGCATCTCTTTCTCTTTCTTCCAGGGAAGTAAAGGTGGTGGGTGGTTTCATGCAAGCTTTCATTGTTAATAGAGTGGGAAGATTTTTTTCTTATTTTTTTGCAGCAGAGCTGGTTATATTCTGGCAGGCTTTTTAAAAACAAAATTCTCTCCCTGTGCAAGTGAGTCAAGCCTGTCACTCATATTTTAAGCACGCAGCTTACTGGACCAAAATAATATCTCCCCCAAGAAACCCATTACCAGGGCTGACAAGTAGCAAGCAGCTAGGGAAGACAGGAATGGGTTGGGGTGCGTTGTGGTATGGTGGGGTTATTGGGGTAAAGGCAACAATGAGCGGCAGTCGACTCTCCCCCCACAGAATTGAGAGGCGACAGGCTTGCCGACAAGATGTTTGCAAGCAATCCTCAGATAAGGCGAATTACCACCCGCTAATGCTAAATAAATGTGATATATTTAAAATGTTGGCATGACAGCTGATGTTCACAACGGTCGGGAAGTTACCAAAAGCATTTCATGAAAAATGAAGCTTGTTCTTGCCACTCAGCTCCCCTTCATGTACCAGAGGGAGTTGTGTGCTTGCTGCAGCTGGCTGTTTAAAACCCCCTTGGGTCTAAGCCATTTTTTCCTAATTTAGGTTTGCCTGGTTTCCTTGTGTAATAATGCTTGTATAACCTCAATCCTGTAATGCACAATCAAGTTAGGTCCATCCTTTCTTTCAGGACAACCTAGGCTATCAGAATATTTATGAGACAGTGTTGTCACATGAATGCATAAATAGTTATATGACCATAAAGGCAAGAGAAAAAGCAAACTTCATCTGCCGGAACTTTATTCCAATCATACAGAGAATAAAGAAGAATTTTTGATTTTTTGTTTTTTGAAAATTGTTCTCCCATTTAGTCATTCTAACCAACACACATCAAAAACTATTTACATTGCAGAGAAGTTCTTCCGTTTTTCCACCTGTTTTTATCCAAAACATTAGTTGTGCCATGCCACAAAGCAGTTCCTGTGTATAATGAGGGCTATCTATCTGTCAGTCTATCTATCATCTATCCATCTGCCTTTATTCTGACATCATTTACGGTCCATGTCCCAAAGAAGCCAAACAAAATGTGTACAAACAAATATATATCCATGCAATACTCAAAATACATCTCACCTTGCAATACTATCCAAATGGGCAAAGGAGAATCGACACATTTATTAAATCCATGCTACTCTACTCAGTAGTCAAAAGTCTTTAGCATGAAGTGTTCAAGAGGTATTTAGGATGCTGGTTAATGGTGGAGAAAGGTGAGATGAGTATGTAGAGAAGGACAGTGAGGGGAAATGATAGATGTCAGCTGTCAACTATCAATATGTGAGGTTCACCGGGGATAATAACTATGCATGTATGTAAAGAAAAAAAAGGGAGAATGTACTGTATATAGACAAATAATAAGAGTGAGATGAATGCAGCTTGCTTGACAAAGGGGTTTGTGTGTTTGTGTGTGTGCACGGCTGTGCTTTTGCACAGTGACAAGTGACAACAGGAACTGTAAGTTCCAGGGCCATAAAAGCCCAGGGGACCTGAAGACAGCGGAAAGATAAACAGCATAGTCACCCCGGGGCGTTCTGTGGCCAGCCCAACAAGAACAAATCCCTTTATGCACATGGCAGGATTATCATCGCGCAGTGACTGTGTGTGGCCATCATTATGCCAGGGGGCCACCACCCTCTCAGATACAGCAATATACCTCAGAAGACTCAGATATCCATGTGCACAAAATTGCAAAATTTACCCACCCACTTGTTTTGGTCTACCCCACTGATATTACACTATTACACACCCACCATGGATGGCACTTTTGGAACAGGTTTGGATTTACAAATGAGATAGCGGCCATTTTAATGCCCCCACCCTACACACACCTCAATTTTCATATATAGATGACACAGATATCTTGGACGTTCAGTTAGCTAGCTAACAGTGAGGAAAATGTTAATCTGATGTTCAATGAGTAGATTTTCTCCTAACAACATGAGCACTCAGTCATTATTAAAAAATGATAAAGGGGACATATTTCACAGAGATAACACGGCGTAGACTGGGGCCATGGCGCATTGGCAAGCAAATGCCTTGCAGGAAATTGCTCTGTATGAGGTGGCATGCTGTTTAATTACTTGCTTCAAATCCACTGTGCTGGAACCCTATGCTACTGAAATGTTCACCATTTTCCAGCATCCCAAGTTATTACCTGAGCACTAAGCGGGTAGGCATTAACCACTGATAAATCCGGATTCTTTTCTTAGCCCAAACATACATCCTCGCATGAGAAATTGAAAGTGGGATCATTTTAGATTATCACAAATGAGTCTTTAATGAGCCAGCCATCTGTTTAGGTCCAACCGCACCAACTATCCATGCAATGCTGTATTTGGGTGGGGCTTTACTCACCTCTCTCGACAAAGTTCAAATCTATACATTCTGTGGAAATTGCAGTCTATGCCACTCTGTGACACTAGTTACATTATAAGTTGAGAGGGCTGTGCAAGCTTCATTATGTCATGGTTTGGAAAGGATTGGGGAATTTCTGAGGCTGTGGCAGGCTCAAATGTAGCGATTTCAATCCTGTTTCAAAACCCTCCACCAATTGGCAAGCTCCCACAGGCAGACTGTATCCCCAAAGATAACCCAGAAGGGACTCTCATATTCTGAAAAAGACACTTGTAAAACCCTGAATCGTGACGATCATGCTGCAGCCGCTGCTGCAGCTCTAGTGAAGGCACTCATAGGCCAAGTGGGGATTTGAGAAACTGGGGTAAAGAGCAAACCTCAGTGATCATTTCTACCCTGGAGAGAGAGCGATCTAATAACCTTGTCCAGGAGGGTGAGCTTTTCCATGCCAGCTTACGGACCACACCTTGCAGAGTTTTTGCATCAAAGTCAATCTACTACCAGTGACTCACTTGCCCCTTGTATATTTATAAACAAAATCTCTCTGTGGGTGGACTTCAGGAGCTATGGCACCCAAAGGGCGTGAATAGGGGCCAGAATAACCTGCTGACGGCCATGTCCACTTATACTGATTACTATAGCAGCTGGTGAGAGGAAAAGAGGGCAGGAAGAACAAAGAGAAGAGAAAAATTGTCTCTGTGGGAGCACTTCCTCGCCCATCCCGCTTAATGGACCTCACCGAATTAAAGAGATCTTAACAATCCTGGGCTAATTGTGGGATCACAATATATTAACCCCGCTCCAATTCTAAAGGGTGCCATTTTGTGGCTGTTTTATTCCAAATGCTTCAATTAGCCATAAAGCATGCTGGCAAGTGCTGGCAGAGATTCTCTCCCCCCTCCTTCACCCCAACCTCCCCATGTCAAAGAAAAGAAAGCCAACTCCAGTTGTTCATTATTAGGTGAGGCCCTTTTGTTATCAGGCTGGCTGTCTTTGAGGTTGTCCTTGCCTTTAACTCTTTTATTGAGTTCCACAGCACAGCATTGTGTTCCAGGAGATACTATTCACATAGCTGATAACGGGAGGTGAAGTTTTAAACAAACACTCACTTTTGAAGACTGAGGCAAATAGTAATTAAATAATTAAATCTGCTAATTGCTTCGTGAGGATTCCAAAATCCTGAGCAAATTCGCCAGGGATCATATTTCAACGAGCTTTCCGGGGCAATGCATCACTTACACGTTAAAAGGCACCAAATGCGTTGTGAAATGCCAGAGTGATAGACCTGATCACTGAATAACACCAAGATGAAGAAGTTTCAACAGACTAGACAGCCCCACTGTTATCTTCAAATGAGAGGCAGAACATGTGGCAGATACTCTGGATGTGGGAAGATAAAATATCTCCCATTAAATGGGTCATCTGGTATTTAAAGTACTGTTTATTTTCACTGTCTCTTTCCTTTTCTCCTTCTGCAGATAGAGGAAGAGCATCCAGTTAGTTCAGACAGAAAACATTCTTAATAAATTGGCCCCCAAATTGCGTGGCGGGGTTAAAGCTGCGCCTTGACAATTTAATTGCGTTGCTTCATCTCAATCTTTTTCCCCCCCTCTGCTCTCTGCTCTGTCAGATTTCCAAAACATTCCTTTGGACGAGGTTAAGCGACCAGCCAGACCTTCTAATCATGGCACAATCAGAAATTGTGGGGGGTATGTGTGTGTGCGGCGCGTGCGGGGGCAGTATCAAGTCGTCACATCTTGACTGTGCCAAGAAAAGCAGCCTTGGATTTGATAAACAAATAATGTCATTCTGTGTTATTACCCCCGGCCCCCAGATTTCAGAGGAAATAAATCAACGTCAGCCTTGCCGTTAAGGCGTTAGTCAGGCCTGACACGTCGGCCGGTCACACAGGCACAACATATGGGAGCAGAGAAGGAAGAGAGGCAGGGAGGGTAAGGTACGGCACGATGCACGGCGGAGAGACAAATCATGGCAGCCGCCAGAGACTTCTGGTCATTTAGCATGAGCTTACTGAGATGGAGAGAGGGTGATTATGGCCTATACGGAGCGATGAAACCATTCATAACACTGTTAAGTCCCTGTGTTGTCTGTCTCTGTGTGTGTGAGGCGGCGGAGGTGACACAGTCTGACGGTGTTCCAAATCATAAAACTAAATGTTAAACCTCCATCGTGGCCAGGTCTGTGATTGGCTCAGTAACACATAGCAGTCAGGACAGAAAGGCTCCTGTCGTTTTCCATCTGACTACAGTCAGTAGAGAATCTTTTTATTCTGAAATAATTTCCTGATCATATGGACTAGATATAGAGGGTCGACATGTTCTGGACACAGTACAGGTAGTCAACGGTACGTCTCTTCCATTGTCGCCACTCTGGGTCCAGTATATATTCTGGTTTTATCACAGTGGTTTGAGCTGTAAGTTGCTAAATCTTGTACCCTCTAAATGCAGACAAGATTGTCCAGTCCAAGCACCAGGCCGCTGATTTTAGGCTTCTCCATCCTACTTAGCTATAATACCACAACTGGCCTTGTGATAATCCCTTCGCCCTGGCAGGAATTCACCATTCTGTTCCTCCGCTTAAACAAAAAATGGCAGCTCTCTGAGTGAAGAAGAGGTGCTGTTGCAGGAGCTGACTGTTTACTTGCCAGATGTCTGTCTCAGTTTAGAAGGCTACGTGAGTTATACATCAATGAGGAAACGGTTCGGCCCATCAATGAGGACTGGGACGTGTGTGTGTGTGCAGAGATGATGCGTCTCCTGGGAACCATTTGAGACTGTTAGAGCACTATCAGATGAGCTGATGGGGGAAAGAGAGAGGGAAAGAGAAAGTGAGAAGAGGAGATATCTGTGTGTGTGTGTGTGTATGTGTGTGTGAGAAAGAGAGAGAGTGAGCCAAAGAGAACTGTTGTTACACATCCTGACACAGGCTAGATCCGATTGAGACACCTACCCAAGGGATGTTCGCAGTGCTGTTCTTTCTAGTTCTGTGTGGAAAAATCCTTTGACCGGTAACCCTGCTGCTGCTGTTGCTAAAACTACCCACCTGAACTCTGTCACACAACCGCTGAGATCAGCTGAGGCTGTCACTTGCCTTCAAACCCACAAGGCAGCCCCTTCTGTCTATCTTTTGGTCAAAAATCATGCAGTCAGTTGTGCACCTTTTACACAAAAGTACACACAATCAAAAAGATTTACAATGGCCGCAAAAAACACCACCGAAACATCATCCTTACATTTACAACAGATCTATAAAAAATAAAAAAATCGAACAACTTCCATCTAAACAAAGCATAAACAGCATGCACACTTGTGTTCATATCAGCCCGCAGGGCATCCTCACACAGCTATTCAAACAACCGATAGGACCACAGGGGGGTTTGGTGTGTCCTGGTGGAGCCCGCCCATCTACAGTGCTGCCCCAAGCTGCTGTTGTTTTCCTACTCCAGCCGTCCAACAGATGGTCCAAGCAACCGTTTGCTAACACCACAGAATCACACACCATCATAATGATTGGACATTCACTCTTTTGTTTTGGCAGCTACTTCCCAATCGGCTTGGCACGAGGAAGCACTGATTGCTGTGATTGCTCTGATTCTGACGGTCACAGCAGGACGGGAGAGAAAAACAGAGATTTGGAGCCTCGAATAAGGAATATTCAGCTAGATGCAGAGATGAAGAATGGCGCTTCCCTCTGCTTTTTTCGCCTAATGGAATGCAAATAGCTATTTGCTTAAGTCGGCAGCTCTGAATGTGCACCACTAAGCAAGGGGCCTTTGAACATACTGTTACACTATTGATAACGTGTTGGAGGGACACACGGAGGGCGACAGAGCGAGTGCAGAGAGAGACAGATAAAAGGAGCACAGAGACTGTTTCCAATGTCCATCTCCACACTGCCACATTTCCTGGCTGGAATATAAGTCTGCCATCAGTAGTCAAGCAAAGCTATCCATAAAACAATTACACACGCACACACACACACACACCCACAGAAGACTGGTCACTTTGGTTTTGACATTTACATAGATTTGCAAGGGGAGCAGAATGGACCAGGACTTCTTGTTTTTCGCACCAAGGACTCAATATTATTATCCGCTGCTGACACCACCTTTACACACTTACAACCACACACACACACACAAATACGTACACCTGCACACAAATGCAGCTCCTGACCTTTCAGGCCCTGCCAAGCCCATCGAGGGTTCGTGGCGTTTCATTTGTCACAGTAATGTCTTCGTCGGAAAGATGCCAGCGCAAGGAGAGCAGGGGTACAGTGGACAAGATATAGTGGTCTACAGTATTTCAAACAAAAAGGTATTTCTATGTCATTGTCCTATTCTACATGCTTGTGTGCATGTGTTTGTGCATTTGATTGGGGCGGGGGGGACGCAATATCACAAATTTATGGTAATTGAAATGGCAGAATCTTTTGGGGGGAAATGCAGTCAATTTGATTCTGCTGCAAAAAAGGTCACCCTATTCAATTTGCACTCAATGCCATACGAGGTGCGACAGGGAAACACCTGAAAGCAAACGATCTTATCAAGACCTCACAAGCTTCACCACTTACCCACTGCATAAAAGCTATTTGCTGATTACTAAATAAACGCATTATCTTTTACCTTGACTTCTGTGTGCGCGAGTGCCTTGTCGCTCCTGGATCCAGGTAGGAGGCTGCCACTGCAGCGTGTACGCTTCTTATCTGTGTCCTGACTTTGTGAGCATGTTATCTGACCAGTCTTTTTTTCTTCTTTGCCTTGCACACTTTCAAGTGCCGTATGTGTATTGGCTGCACGTGCAGCTGCAGTGGTCAGACACAGAGGACTTCACAAGCCTTTGCATTTTGTGTGAGTTGTAACGATGTGGTGATGCACCTCTCTTTACAAGTAAAGAAATGAAAACACATCAAAGGAATTGTGCACTTAAGTCGATACAATCCCTACTCGTTGCCGTGAGGCAGGGATACTATGAGAAAGGATGAGGGGGGCATGAAAGCTCCCCGGGTCTTTCTTTGTAGCATCAACATCGAATGAGCTGTATTTCATCTTAATCTAGAATCTATTCTCTGTGGAATACTGATCATGTTACCTTCAATTTTGAAAAGGCTCGCCTTCGCAGCTTACATTTAGCTGAGCATACCCACCACGCCTGTGCACACTACTAGACTGTGAAATGTCTGCCAAATGCAGAGTGATCAATGGTCACTGACTACTTCATGACAAGCGTCCAACACTCAAAATCCCCTCCCAATCTGCCCATCAAGTTATTATACAACACAGCCCACCGCCATATGAAAAGAGGTTTGGCTGGCCACAGTATAGCCTGAAAATGGTCTTCTGGAAAGAGCTGATTAACAAGTAGACAATTTTAGAGCTGTTGACTTCCTGAGTGCACCAGTGCTGTCATTGCAGATAAATGCTGCAGATGTATCCCGGATACCACCACAACACATATTTTACTATTCACCTGTTAAAGTACACGCTTTCTTTAGCTGTGCTTAATCCAAATAATCATGTTTACATGCAAGTTCTTAATTCTAGTAAATCAGGACTGGTATAAACAACTCATGTCCATATCTATCTATGACACTGCTTTTCCCTTTAGGTGTAATCCAAACCAAATCATATATACACACACGCAAGTTTTTTGTTTTACAAAAAGTCAAGTGGGAGGAATGTTTTTTTATCTACTGTGACCAAACGTCTGTAAAAGCTTCTGCTTTTAGGAGCTACTGATTGGGCAGCAAGTGAGTCATCCAAGCATCCAGTCACTCATGCTTCAGCAGAGCCTCGGAGAGCCTCTTGAACTATTTGAGGCCTGTGCAGACTTAAATGCTTCAAGGGGGAAATAAGCTGGAGCTATAAGCATGCAGTGCACATCATAAAGCTTAGTTAGAATGGGGAGGATTTTTTCTACATGGATGACAAAGCTTTTAGAAAGGACTATGGAAGGCTGGACTTTCACATGTACAGTGCAAGATTGCAGTGCACACAGCTAAAGATATGTTAAAATCTAACTATCTAAATAATACAGCATCTGGAGGGAAAAACATATTTAGGATGATGTAAAGAAGATGTGTTTAAATGTTATTTACCTGACAATCTAATCCAAAATAATCTCTTCTCATAATAATAAGTCCTCCTCTCTCAATTTGACTGTGGCAGACTTAAGAGCAAGTAATCTTCTGATCTTGTTTTTGCTGACCTCTGGTGGTTTCATCTAGAGGTCTTCTCAACTTAAAAGTCTTTAAAGCAATTTATTCCAATTGTATAAGTCCATCATTAATGTCCAACAACACAGCTGTGTGAAGTCCCTCTCTGTATTTCAGGTGAGGCTACAGATGCACAGAGCAAGCTTCTGACCACACCCAACTACCTGCCACCTTTAAAAAAATCTTAACCAGAGGGCAGGTGAGACACTTCTTTTCAGTCTGGTACTAAATTACTTTTTAATATCTCCCAACTCCGCCTGTAACTGCTTTATTTTGTTTTTTAATTCACTGCTAAAAGACACAATTCGTCCTTTCAATTGTGTGAATTATTGTCCAGAATCAAACTTCTCTGGAAGCTCTGCTACGAACACACAGAAAATCTGGCACATTACCAGAGCAGAGGGGCTGGCCAGGGCTACTGCCACTGCTGGGCATGTTGGCACAGAATACAAACACACACACACACACACACACACACACACCTGGGATCGATTGGCCTTTCTTGGAGAGGGGAAGCAGCCTATCGCCCAAGACTGATAGCGCTTCACCATGAATCACGGCACTCACTGACTGAAGACCCATCTCTCTCCATCCTCTCCATCCTCTCCCCTCTCACTCTCTCTGTCGAGGTTTCCCCTTTTATGTCTCTTATTCTTGGTGTTTTCTCAAAACTGGCTACGACTTTCTCTCTTTCCTTTGGACCCCTCTCCCTGTCACTCTATGACCAATCAATTTCATCTCACAAACGCAATCTTGCACTCTCACCTCTGTCTCTTTTTGTTGCGTAAGGGGAAAGCATATAAACGCATTCTAGGAACCCACTGTTTATACCTTCCTCCCACTCAAAGTGTACACTATTAAATAATACAAGGAAGGTTGGTCTTATCACATGGCACATCGTTGCAACATGTTGCCGTGTGTGTGAGAGTATGATGCAAGGGGGGCGGTGGATTATTGGCTTAGTGTTTTGGCTAGGTTTAAGTGAAACAGCCCTGAAAGGCTCTTAGTGGAGATTACCCCAGGTACTAAAAATAGTCACTCCCACCCAATACACACCCACACACACACACAAACCAGAACGCGATGAAAGTGTTGTGTCTAGCCAGAAAAGACCACTATCTGATCTTTGTATAGGGTGTCTCAATTACACAAAGACACACATGCACACACACACACACACACACACACAGCGGTGGCTCTAGTGTGATGAGAGAGATGGGTATCCACTGGGGGCAGGGGATCAGCTGGGGCAGGAACACCAAACCGTGCCTCAATCAGCAGCAGCAGCCCACTGGGAAGGTGGGTTGAGTGTGTGTGTGTGTGTGTGTGTGTGTGTGTGTGTGTGTGTGTGTGTGTGTGTGTGTGTGAGTGTGAGAGCTACACAGGCAGCCAAGCAGCCACCACCAGACCAAAGGATGTTCCATTGCTCTTTTTCCAAACATTGCCTGAAGGGACTTCTTTTTTTTTTGGCGATACTCCCCCCTCCCCTTTGCTCCTTTCCTCCTTCCAGCCTTTCTTTCCAGAAGCGATTGTTGGAGGCCAGAATATATTTGTTTAGCCAGTGCAGCTTCAACTTCCCATCAGCCAGGAACAAATGCTTTGCCTTGGGAGCGAAAAAGACTGAGGGAGGACGGGAGGGAGAGAAGGGATGGCAGACAGCAGAGCCCACAGTGTTGCAGGGCGGTGGGTTGAGAGCTCTTGTTGTGGAGTGGATCTGACAGACGCTCCAAGATGACACAGGCTTGGACAGCCTAAGTCTGCATCTCTCTACTATACATCTGCGCCTACTTGTCTGCACTCTCCTCTCATTTGTGTATCTTGAAACAGCATAGCCGCGGGTCTGAAAGTGTGCTTTTTGCCTTCAGTTCGACAGTGATGGAGGATTTCTTCCATCAGACAGTGCAAACAATGTATCAGCACAGTAAAAACTGAAGGGAACTCGAGACGAGGAAAGTATGGCATATTCTAATAAGACTCACTTGAGAAAATCATATTATACAGCGGAATATGATAATTCATCCACCCTTTGCTGGAGCGGTGAACTGGTGCGGGTGGTGTACTCTCAAATGTCAGCATAAATTTGCAAAATAAACGCAACCGGCATTCAGCAGGGAGCAGGAACAGGAACAATAAGGGTCTCTGCTGTGTGTGTGTGTGTGTTTGTGTGTGTGGGCGTGACAATTCCACTCAGAGGGTCTATGACTCCTGTTTTCAGCACACAGGAGCGGCCGTCGCCAACAAGTGTGTGCGCTAATCTACGCTTACACGTGTTCGCAGGGAGGGGAAGGGCTCCTTGAGGAAAGCATTTCATCGCAGCATGTTTTATCAAAGCCCAAGCTAAAGATGACCCAATCAATCTAATCTACCGTTACTTAAGAATAAGCGCCTGAGCATCTGTCCGAAAATGCAGAAACAAGCAAGACAAAGCGGCATAATGCCTCGCAAAGTCTGTTGCCATCACACACCACATCCTGTTGGAGCTATATAGAGTAAATATAAAGAGTTTGCAGGACTGACACGACCCGCATATGTGCACTCACGTGCCTTCACTCACTATAGAATATCTTGAGTATTGCTTTAAGCCTGTGCATCTTATTTTATTACCTGCAAAGCCCACAACCTTTTACTTCAAATCCATGGGCTTTAATTTGGGCTAGCACAAGTCTAAGCGTCTCCTGGACTAAATGTCTCTTTCACTACCCATCTGTCCCCATGGCTGTCTGTCTGTCTTGTCATCTGTTGGCCTTTTCAGTCTATCTCTGCGCCTCCCTTTGTTTCACATTTCTCTCTCTGCCCTTGTCCCACCTGTCCATCTAAGTATCTCACAACAGTACAGCAGTGACAACATGTCAGGTGGTGAACTCAGCGCCAATTTCTTTATTGCATAATCACGTAGTCCGGCTCAACCTACAACAACTGTAAATGCCTTCACCGGTAGACGTGTGATGTGGCCATGCCGTCCCAGTGTGTCTGCCACCGGGACGTCTACATCGGCATGAGAATAAGCCAAAACCACCGAGACACATTTCCATCAATCAAACAGTTGAAGCTTGACGTGAAATCTAAGTGGAGACCTGCGGTTAAAAAGACATTGGGTCACGCGTCTATGCCGTTATCTTTGGCAGTACATTGGGAACGCATTGGAGTAACCACCCCTTAACAACTGCAGCCTAAAATAGACCGTGGACTTTCACGGTCGGCCCGTTTTGAAGAGGTGTCAAACACGCTGTGCCAGGAGCGATAGCTGCTCTGAGTGTGTGTGTGTGTGTGTGTGTGTGTGTGTGTGTGTGTGTGCGTGTGTTACAAGAGGGGGTTGTGGTGTATCATTCTCCACATTTCGTGTCAGGGACAGTTGGGACAGTGGCAGGGAATGAAGCAGAAGGCCAGCCAGGGGACAGCTTGTGATCTAGGACCGTATGCTGCTTACGGAACAGAACGCACACATACACAGATAGAAATATGGGCTTATTCATATTCAAACACACACACACACACACACACACGCACACAGCTTATACAGGGTGTAAACACTTTTATTGTTTCCTTTATTATCAAATGAGACTTTCTCTATAACTATTTTTCCGGTCCTAACTGTACTGAATAACCAAGTCAAACTCCCCCAACAAAAGAAAAACAGTACGTGTTTGTCTGTCTGAGCTGCAAATCATTTTAGCAGTTGACATACTTGAACTAATGAAAGCCGGTTCAAACTTCCAGTGAGTGTGTTGTTTGATGGGGGACTTTAAAAGGGGGGCCTCAGAGTGGCAGCTGCATGCAGCTGTTACACATGTTACTCAGGGCAGCCTTGATAATGTGCTACCTGCTTTTTCAAGAAAACAAAGAATATACTCACAGGCTTTAGATCTGGCTAGTTAACATTAACATGTTCTTTAATCTTCAACTTTTGATTGGGTGCTCCTCTGCCTGTGTAGAGGCCAATCAGGGGGGCACAGGAAGTACAGCCCCAGCTTTCTCATCCTTGCCGAGCAGCAAATTTTCCCCTGTCAGATTAAGTAGGATTAACTGGGTCCTGCCGTATGATGAACTGAGCACTTCATATGGTGACTTGAAATTTTCCAAAGATGGCCAAAAAAAACCTTGGTCAGGGAAATGTATTACTTGCTTTGAAACCCCAGTTTTCACTGCTTGATTAGAAGCCTTTCCATATCCTCAGCATAATACAATAGCTGCTGTAAAAACATCACCCGCTTACTGCAATGTACAGTATCCGCGTGGACGCAAACACGTGCGGTGGTGTACAGGAGCATGTGCCTATGCAGGCACACAAATACAAGCGCTTTCCCACATTGGAAGTCACACATAGCTTCTTGCTCAGAGCTACTTTCCTCATCAGGGTCCTCAGTGGGTGCTAAGTTCCATTGTGTTTTAAAATGACACACACACGCATAAGCACACACACACACTTGCATACACTCTCATTGGTATTTTTATCCATCCCCAGAGCCACTCGGTGGCTGCAAGCCATATCACTCTCAGACGACAGAGTAGCCACAGTCACAGCAGCTAGTACTTAAGGCCCCCCTTCCTGTGTGTGTTGGGGTGGTCCACAGAGGTAGAATGTGATGGGATATAAAGAGACTCTGAAAAAGGTGGTGGTGGAACGGAGGAGGTCAAACGTGGAAAGAATTTAGTCTGTTATCAACTGTTGCTTGCAAGGCCCCCACCTCCACCCCACACACAAACACAGAGACCCTGAAAACATGGCGACATGACAGGGCCATAGGCGCATGCTTGCGTGCGCGCATACACACACACACACACACACACAGCCTTCTCAGACAGGATTTTTCCTACTGAGGCGAAGCTAAAGCATCCAATCTCAGTCTTTCTTGTCTATCTCTGGCACTGATAACAGCTTATAATGAACTGGGGACTGGAACTCAGTCCCAAGACCGATGGCTTTATGGCCCTGGCCAGATCATCACCCTCTGTGGACTTCGTTTGTCGCCGGGTGTGAAACAGAAAGAGAGAGTCAGATGGAAAGAGAAGGATAGGAGACAGAGAGAACAAACAAAAAGGGAGAGAAGAAAGGGAGAAGCAAAGATTAAAGTTTTACACTTCAACCTTTGAGAGGTGTTTTGCAATACAGTCCAGAGTTTACTACTGGAGTGTTCTTTCAGATGTGTGCCGCATTACTGCCTCTAAGCTGAAATAAATGCTCAGCGTTTTGATAAGGGAGCCTACCGTCGCGGCCACGATCCAAACAAGGGACAAAGGTCCTCCTGGGCTTATCATTCTTCATGTTATCTCCCCTTTTGTACTTCGGAGCAATGTAAAAGCATGTTTGTAAACTGGTGACAGTTGTACAGTTTGTTTGGCTAGCAGTCAAGAGTGTGATAACGTGTTATGTTTGCTAGGGCATGTTATTATTCCAGCTCACTCTTGACCCCAGGGAGAGCATGTAATGAAATCACCGTGGATGCACAGATGTTTCACAGCACCGTAATGCTCGGAGACAGCAGCTTTCCGTGTTATAAATGGCCAAGTGCAGTAAAGAAAAAATATTGATGAAGGTGAAGAAAACAAAAATATATAGATGCTGTGATAAAAAGCTTTCCTTACCTCAAAAAGATTGGATGCCTCGTTGCCATACTGAGCGGAAATTATCTCTGATTGGTCGCTGTACCATTTGAGGCCACCCAGAAAGCTGTCTGCATCTAAGTCACTGACATCCAGCTCTGAGAGGTCCAGTTCAGGGAGGTCTGGGCAGAGGGGCTGGTCTTCACCAACCAAGGCAGCGCACTGGAGAAAAAGGAAATATGGATATAGTGAGATAAAACCGCTTTCATATGCTAATTAAGACACTGTGATCTTGGTGCCAAGTTTGAAAACAATGGGGGAATCACAGTCTGGATGAGTCTAAAGTCTTCCTAAAACCTGCTGTTGAGCCCTAAACAAAGGGAAACCATACATTTGTGCAACACACAAATAGTAGCTTCTACTCCCAATGACAAATTAGGTTTTGAACATGTCTGCCACTTTCATGTGACACACTTACTGGCTATAATTAATTCATAAAACCATTATTACTTCCCTCACTATTACTCTATCGATTATTATCAGTGGAGGGTTTTCTTTTTGACAGGCAGCAAGTCAGCTCATTTGGCACAACAACATGCAACATGTTTCCACTCTGCCTCTATCCAGCCTGCAGTACACCGTGTCCTCCCACCACCGCTCCCCCGAGCACTGTGATTGGTGCTGGCCTCCTCACTGCTAAATGCTGCCTGTTGACATTTTGTTATTCACCTGCCACTTTTATGTAATCTAGCCAATGTGTTACTGTACGCTGCAGCTATTCCTGCTTCCTCCCCACACAAATCATCAGCTCTGTTCCGGCTGCAAGTGAGGGGCGCTGGACTGGAAATCAACAGGGATTTGGTAATGTGAAAAGGTGTTTTAGCAGGAGGGGGAAAGAGGAGGCAACAAGTTCACAAAGCTCAGCTAATTTTGCAAGATCATTTTGAGTGTATGTAGAAGCCCTATTCCTTGATGTTGCAGTATCAATTACTTTTGTCAAGCTAAATTATACTCATCATTATGAATAACGTGCTCATTTGAGTATGCAACCATCCAGGAAGGAAGCCAACAGCTTGAATGAGCAAAACTCAGGCAGACCTTTGTCTGTGCTCCATGCATACTTTGAGATCTACAGTTGGTGATCATTAAAAAGGCAAGAACACACCACAGTCGAGGCGTGTTTACACTCCGTGACTGTGCACATGCAAATCCGAGCCTGAGAAAACAGCTTTATGTCTACTGTCTAATAGGCTGCACACTCCTAATTTTGTTGCCAACACGTCAGCCGATGTATGAATGCTACAGGATGGCCTTAAGACAGATACATGATGGATATCCTCGGGCGAAGCCAGGAGGTATTTGGCCCGCAGAGTGAGGAGGGATGAGAGTCGGGTTCGGCTCAGGGCAAAGCTGGGAGACGGATGCTGTGCCAAGTAGGAAAAACCGCCCAGACACCGGTGTCACAGTTCATCTGTCGTCGGATTCGCACCAACACGAATACACGATGACATAGACTGTGATGAGACAAATCCGTTATGTTACGACCGCAACAGCGAAGGGGAGAGATTCGCTGCGTCTTAGGCTTCCCCCTGCGGTGATCTAGTCTGACACGGCACGGAATAAACCAACAACAACAACAACAAAAACGGTAGCAAAGATGATAAGATATTCAGAGGCTGGACGTGCTATGCCCCCTTATCTTATGGACTTCTTGGTGAACTAATGAAATAGCGCCGCCAGACAGACAATCAGGGCGCACCACAGCGCTCCAGTGATTTACGCACGCATCGCACATAAAAGCACCTGCTAGGGGAAGATTATTAGAGCAAGGGCTGTGGTCCTGGATGGCAGCTCTATCATGGAAACAGCACGGTTTTATTACGTATTACTGAGTCTACATGCACACACTGCATAGAATGTGTCGAAAAAGATAGACAGATTGACAGATAACTAAACGCTATCGCAGTCCAAACGGTAAAAAAAGAACTCTCTCCAGAAGCCTAAAGTGACAGAGCATGTGTATGCACCGGGGATTAAAGTACAAAGGGATGGGAAAGCATTCCCTGAACGGATCGGAATTAACGGATCCTTACTTTTAGTTCCTTACTTAAAAGTAAAGGCAGTTTTCTTTCTCACATTCTCATCACGCAGCCCAGATAACCACATCTATGCAGCCAGACTGCAGTCACATCATGGGGCTGTGAAAACCTTTCGGAAGCATCACTGAGCTCCTGTGTGCAGACAAGTACCTAAGTATAGCCAGGTTGACTTAAATGTCCATTACAAGCTGGACGAACTATGTAAATTAGGGGGGAAAGGGGACGAATAAGTATCCTTTTGATGTGCCTTATCATCTGTGTGCACTTTAATTAGAACGGTTAGGAAATGGTAAACTAGAAGAAACAGACGACAGGGAGCGAATGGGAGCTAATTACTTGGATAAAGAGATTTTTTTTTAAATACGCAGAACATAAAATGAAATTCGCACTAACATTAAATTTTCAAGTCTGGCTGGATTCGATGTTGCTCTCCAGCCGGGATGTTGGCATAACAGCCGTGCCCGGTACCGTTAGTGTTATGATGCTCCTGCGCAACGCCAGATAGCGGTCCATCAGTGTGGACAACCTTTGCTCTCGTCTTTGAAAATAGCATGCGCTAGACCCGACACAGCACATCAAAGGGATTGTTATCGTCTATGGATTTCATGCGTCAGCGAAATACCTGACTTTGAGACATTTCAGTCATTTCGGCATAAAAACCTTCTCGGCCCCGGAGCGCATACAGTCCGCGGCTGGAGAGAGATCCGCCAGCTTGCAAGCACTCGCTCCGACTGAACAGAGATCCTATGAGGAAAGCAATGGTCCCGAGCCTGTGCACGCATTACAACGACTACACCTTTAACTGAGGTGAAAAGGGAGAATCCGCACATTCTCTCCACTTGTCATATATTCCCGTGATGTATATCCCCCGCATCCTCAACTGCGTTCAGACGCGCACTACACCGGCATGCCACCGCCAGCACCAGCAGCTGAGGAAGCGTAGACTTATGTGGAAATCACTGTCTCGGATAGTCAGTGCTGTCCAGCGTTCCAGTGCAAAAAGAAAGTCCAGGGGCTTGGGAAGATGAAAGAAGTCGGATTTTTAGATGCGCTCACCTCTAATTCTCTCCACACCGAGTCCTGGTTACACCTGTCCCACGCCATCCAGCCACTGAATGACGGTCCGAAAAATTACAAAAAAAAGAAAAAAAAGGAAAAAGAAAGAAACCGAGTAAAAAAGAAATCCACACACGCTTCACACTCGCTCTCACACAGGCAACTGCTGCCCCTCGCCGAGAATGAACCGAGGGCACCTGTCTTACAACTGCTTTCCATCACATGACAAAGCTATTAAAAGTAGGCAGGGGAGTGACTCCGCGTCCACACTACTCGCCAGTGACGCGCAGTGAGCAGGCGGGGTCTGGCTGCGCACATAGTAAAATCCTCTCTGTGCACTGCAAAAAATGTCCATCTTAAAACCATCAAGGTCTATCTATGTAGGCTTAGGGTATATGCAATTTCAAAAGGTAAGCAACACATTCTGCATGCAGGGTGAGACACACGTTTCAGGAATTTCAACAAACAAGTAGACTCCTTTTACTACGATAAAAGATTCCCTGGATGAAATTCTCGAAAAATCTGGAATTTAATAATTTAACTCAAGCTCCTGATCTCAGCTTTGTAGTAACATACAGTATTTAAGAAATAAAATATTTTGATTCGGGGCATTTTTATAGGCCTATATTTTTTGCAGTGTGAACGGTCAAATAGTCGCAAATGAGCATAAATGAATCATTAAACTAGAAAAATTTACAATGGCAACACAGAAGACCATTCAGGATCAATGGTCTTTTTGGCAAGCTCCCACTAAGAAATATTAATAATTTAATACCTTTGATCATTTTAAAAAAGTGACAGTAAACCTTTTTGCAAAGATGGTCCCATGAAAATGTCACCGCAGCTTTCGGGATTCCTCTGCAAGAATGGGTAAGGTATTGAAATCCCTGCAACCACAAACACACCATGTAAAGCAGAAAATAATAGGCACCGACGTCTTTCCAGAAACACGGAAAAGTGGAAATGATCACGACCTATAAAAACCTCCAGCAATGTAAATTAAAAGTAGTCATAAAAAGAGTTTATAAGAGCGGGATTGCAATTGGGGTCTAATCACATTTAAAGTTTCAGCTGTTCAATTCCAGTTTTTTCTCTGCACTAATAACCCAGCATAGACATTTATGTTTAATTAAACTGTCACTCATCTACACGATAATTCGCCCCCATTGTTTTGCCCCTCTCCCCAATTGACTCCAGACATGAGTGTAACCTAAAATGCCCGTGTTTAGCGTGTAGGGTATCAAAGACGGTAATTCAGTATCCCTTTGTCCATTCAGAGGCAATAAAAAAGGACAGGTGGCAGTATCAAACATGTATACAGTGTCAACAGAGCGTGTATAGGCAACACTACCTCAGCGAAATAAAAAACAAAGCTCTGTGGACATTTCAAACAAAGTGGGGTTCTGTCGGGTAAACTGACAGCCTTACGGCAGCAGGAAATCTCTTTCAAACCCAAATGTCGCTATTTCCTCTGTTCACACATTATTCTATACGTAAGGTATCATCAAATAGTACTTGTAAAAACAGTATGATATACAACTGTTGTTTTTTCTCTCTGTCATTATATTTAGGACAGAAGCAACCCTAGTGCTACCCCTAACCCCAATGTCTGACAATACATTTCTGTAATAAGAAACTCACTCCATGGAGCATGCTTACCCCAATCCAATTTTAAGTCTTGTAAGCCCTATTAAGTCCACCTGAGCATGCAAGGGAGCAATTGTCTCCCTAAATTAGTGAACCACCTACAGTAAGTCTCATTAAACACACAATTGCACAGAAACCTGTAAAAAGGTTCTAAGACTGGGAATGTAAAGTGTACAGATTGTGTGTGTGTGTGTGTGTGTGTGTTGTGTGTGTGTGTGTGTGTGTGTGTGTGTGTGTGTGTGTGTGAGCATGCCAGTGTATGCTCACTGTGTGTGCGGTAAGACACTACATGTGTATCTGTGTTATTCGTGTGGATATCTGAGTGCATTTGTACCACTCAATCTATACATCTGCCTCTCCACGCCTGCACAGAGAAGCTACCCAGAAGCCAAGGCGAAACCTGATTGGAGCAGGTGGTGTGTGCAGTGACCTCACAGAGCCCAGATGGACCAGTACCACCGTGACCATAATATAGGGGCAACATGGAGCTCGGTGGTTGCTGGCATTGTGACTACAGAGACAACAGGGATTTTATTTTTTTATTTTTTTAAACATCAGTGATGAAAATGTGTAGTGAAAATAAGCTCTCAGTCTCTACATGGTGCTTATGTGTCCAACAGATGTAGGTAACTGCAGGTACAATAGCTGCTGGTCAGATAAATTCTTCACAACTAGAGTAATCCCACCATAATGAACACAGACTTGCCAAAAAAGAAGAAAAAGACAAGAAAAAAAATCTTGGCAGGAGATATATGTTGGTAAATGCTATTTCTCCCTCTCCTGAAGCGGTATGTGAGTCACAGTCAAAAGGCTTATCTGATTGTACTCTTCATGCCAATTGAGACAACGGAAGCTAAATATAGATATAATGCTATGATTTCCTTTCTTGAATGGCCTTTGATTCTTTTTTTCCCCTACACATTCATGCTAGAGGCTGGATATTTATGTATGCTGTGGTAGAGATTTGTAGATATAGGAATCATTTCAAAAGGAGAAAAGGGGGTCTGCAGCTCAACTCAAATACAGGTAATCTTTGAAATGCCACAGCTTGTGTTTCAGTTGCAGAGAGCTGTAATGAATGGGTAAGTGTGGGGACACAGGCCGGTGCAGAATGACAAATAGGTAATGTTGAGTAGCCCACATCAGAGGAGATATTTGGGCCAAAGCGCTGCCAGCCACAGGGCTAACATCACTGCGTGTTTGATCATTCTGCTCCCAAGAATAACCAAGGGTCTCGTTTCACACTGCCCTTGTATTTAGCCGCTCTTATATATATCACGTCTCAAGGGGACTGAATCTATAGGATGTAGTGCGAAAAGTTGTTCACACCCACTGATGCATAGCATGTTGTCATATGATGGACCTGACTTCTTGCAACCTCTCTGAAGTGTATTTGTCTGCAGGGTTATGCTCCGCAATTCGCCACATTCACGAACGGAACCATTAAAAGCCAAATTAATTAAACGTGACTGTTGGTTAATTGCTAAATGGCTCACAACTCAAAAATAATGCAAAGTGACAACTTTTCTGTATGCGCATAGAACATGCCCAAGTCCACGTGCAAACCACAATCAGACTCAACATGAATTGGGGATTGTGATGCTGGTAGTTTTGAGAAAGCAAAAGGCTCTTCTTGATTTAACAGTTTCTTTCCTTTTTGAGTCAGCTGACAAGTGGAGCTCTCAATGCCAAAACGGGGCTAATCCACAGATAATTATCTTTGTTTGAATATTCAACGTGGCCTGCCTCATGGTACAGAGTCTCCTATTTGCATTCAATCTGATATTAACATTTCTGTGAAAGAGCAGAATGTGTGTTGATCCTGTAGTGGAAATTATGCTTACATGTTGAATTCTAATACAGCCTGACAGTCTTTTTTTCCCAACAGTGTCAGTTTTTGACAATCCATCCATACTCAAGTGGCTGTGTCTTGTTTTCCTTTTTCCATAAATTGTGTCACTGGCCCTCTGAGAGTGTGCTGCTGCACAGTGCACAGGGATGATTCATATCACTTTGTTGCATGTCATTGCTCCCAACAGAATCTATCCTAGCATCTGGCCATCTTAATACATGGTGGCTGGATTCATGCGAATTAATTGAGGGCAGAGGTAAAACGGAGTGCTACATTTATTCATTTATTGTTCAGGACTGTTAAAAGATGGCTTATGCTTTGTTCTCCCGCTTGTCATTTGATGTGCTTTCAGATCTGTGGCGCTTGGGTGATTTTTCCCCTTGACAAGTCATATTGTTTTCTCCTTATTAAGGGACAGTGGAGGAAGCGGTCAAATTACACAATAGTCAAATGCTCTACAATAACATAGGATGTGTAATGCCATACAAAACTGACTACAGGAAATGTAAATGGATACACGGTGCAAATAAAAAGGTTTGAATGTGGTCTCACATGACCACACAGGGCTGTTTAAAATCTATCCTTTAATAAACTATAATTATAACATAGTGAAACTGGTTCTAATATTTGAAATATTTAACACAATATCCTTTTTTTACTCCTTTTAATTATACTATAATTTAACTATACTTCACTTCGCCTCCATAGGCTCCTAACTCATGCATTGTAGCCAACAAGACAAACAGTGTGATGCCACAAATTACGCCAACGCTCGCCCTTTGACATACAGTAAACTAGTGTACTCTCCCCCCTGTGAAGACTTTACATCGCCGCTCTTTGTAGTGCCCTTCAGAGAACCCGTCGACTTGCCGCCCTGCGTGCAAGCGTGTAATCCTTTCCATCAATGAACTCCACTGTGTCATTTAGTAGCTCTCAGGATGGCGGCTACTTTCCCCGCAGAGAGTCCAGCCCACATTATTAAGGCAAATAGCATGAAGAGGCTAGGGCCAGTTAGCCATGGCTGAGCCTTGGCACTGAAAATAGCATCAGTCCCATGCAGTGGCAGGTAAACACAAAAAGGAGCCTGGGGCGCAACACAGTACGGTTCCACCCTCCCCTCCCCTGCTCCAGCTCTGTTTTGGAGGAGCCGGGGAAAAGTGGCAGCCTTACCCCCCCACCACCAACCCCCCAAACCCCGCCACAGATGAATAATATCACGGTCACATGGCGATGCGAGTTGGAGTCTCCCATTGGAGCCATGTGTCGTAGGGCTGTTATTGGGCTTGTTTAAAATCAAAAGCGAATCATGCAAGATGCATGCGGAACGTGGTGGCAGAAAGAGGGTGAGCGGTGAGCACAGGCCTGGTGTGTAATGTGACTTGGTGGAGAACTGTGCTAAACTAGCGCTCTGGGCAGGAGCTTGTGAGGCACTTTGTGTTTTGCTTGGGTATAGCACTCACAAGGATTATTAAAATTTATGGACCACGAGGGTTTGGGTTGCAAACACACATACATAAACAAGACTTGAGACCCTGTGCTTAAAATGCTTCAAACCCCGAACTTTGAAACTGCTGTAAAATTCCAACAGATGCCGCATGCAATGAAACTAGAGGAAATGAGATGCGTTTGTGTGGAGGAGATGCAGTTAAATCTTTTTCTACTGAAAGGGCACATGAAAAGAAGTGAAGTGCTTGTTGTCATGCTGAATATCCAGTAAGGCACTTTTTGAAGTTTAATATAATCCTTAAACTTAGTGAGTCACAAGTCATGTCCTGTAAAAGCAAAGATGTTTGCAGTAGTTTAATCTAGGTAAAATCCAAGCATTAAAGGAATTAACTCTTTTCGTTTATGTTTACTGGATCACGTTTGGATTGTGAACTGCATGTTAAAATATGAAAACAAAATTCAAGTTTTGACTAAAAAAACTAAACAGCAGCAGGAGTCAAACTGAACTCTGGAATGTGAAAAATGCATTAACGAGATCTCATCACTGGCTACAGGCGAATTTAGGTGCATCTTTCTGCAAACTGCAAAAAAACTCCCGTGAGTCACAAGGAGGGCCCAGAGCACAACAGATGTTGCTTGATTTCTAAAATAATAGAGAGGCAGGGCTGAATACCTTGACAGCGCAGTCCTTATGTACTCTTAGCACTGGAAGAGTGCCAAGTAAGAATTAGGTCAGCTGAAGTGCATTGTGCCTTGTGGAACTCCAAGGTAAAACAGCATCAGGGGAGAGTGGAGAGGTGGGGGCAGGGTGGCTGGTGACACACAGGTAGAAATTTCTGGAGCAGCACAACCAGCCCCCCCCCCCACCCCGTCTACTTTTGTATCATGGAAACGTGAGCAGAAACATTACACCCCTGAGTCCAGACTGCAGTCTAATTATTTTGAGCAATGAAAAAAGAAGGAAAAGGGGAATGAGAGTGAGAGGAAAAAAAATGCATGCGAATTGCAATTCTTTCATACAGCCTGCATACAGGGTGTATAACCACAAGCCTGAAAAAATCCTTACGGCACAATAAAACTGATTGTATCATCACCTTTTTTTCCCCTTACAGAGTGCATTTCTACTACTCTTCACATCACCTCCTAAAAGGAGCATGTACTGCTGGAGTACACAGTGATGGGGAGAAAATAAAAAGGAAAGCGGAGCAGGGATGAGAGGAAAGAGAAGGCGCAGTCAATACCCATTTTTGCCAAGGCATCCTCGTGAAAAAGAGCAAAGAGACAAAAGGAGCAGATGGATGGAGATGGAGCTAATGGTGAAAGAGAGTGTCACAGGGAGTAACAAAAGCAAGAGGGAGTGAGCCGCTGTGAGGGATAGGGAGATTTGGACAAAGACGGGGCATGAATTAGAGGCAGATATGGAAGAAGGGGAAGGAAGATGGAAACTATGTACAAAGAGGACTGATTGGGGACAGGAAGTGTGGACTTAAACAAAGGGTCAGACCGATGGGAAGCTACAGCAACCGCCTCGCCATCCTCTGAAGCTGTTCCATCACTCATCTGAAGATAAACCACCTCGCTGTCCCCTTTGCTGAGGCCGATCCCGTTCCCCGCTGGTCCCCCAGTGCCAGTCCTACCGCGTCCACTATCTAAGTGTTAATCTAATGGTTTCCATCTTCCCCTTCCCCCCCTGCACACATTCCGGTCACGGTCTGAGATCTTCCTGCTTACGATGGGTATCTGGCTCACATGTGCTACGTATTCATTTACAGGAAGGTCTAGATTTTCACACACAGATTCTTCCACTGCTAACATGACCTCCGTGCCCTCTCATGACTATCACGGTGTGGAAATAAAATTGTGTTGCAAATGCTCTCCCTTCTCCCTTGTTAGCAATATTAAATTGGAAGAAATAATGAGAAGAGGATGTGAAGATGACAGAAAGTAATTGGTTTTGATGTGTGTAAACCCGTGATTTTAACTGGACATGATATTCAAATGACTTGGCAGCCGTCCATCAACATGAAAGTGTGGGTAAGCATACTGCAGATTTTGCTGAGCAATAATGTTGGCTTTTCCTCGTGAGTAGGCAACATCAGTGTTTTTGGCAACTGAAGCTGTTTTTGTTTTTTCCACTCAAGCGTTGCTATGCCCAGAGACGTTTCCACTACTGGAAATAAAACGATTTCCATCACTTCATTTTACGGTATCTGTGGTATCAGTGGTAGAAATCAAGAGCAAGATTAACTGTCAGGCTGTCATTCAATCAGTCAACCCTTGCCCTGGCTCTTCTGTCCGTGCACCCTTCCCAAAGTCCCTCCCATAATCCCCCCTGTTGTGTGTATTGTGGTGCTCTATGTCCACCGGGACTGTCATCACTGCCACAATAAACAGGATTAATCAGCGCTGGCATTGGGCACTTTGGTCCAGATGACGCGTGTAATTAAGGAGTAATTGGCATGTCATCTGTACATGAGGAAATATGACATGCACGAGCCAGATGTACTCGTTGTGCCGCCCCGCAACAAGCGGCGCTTGAACAAACGTGTCCTGAAAAGGCTTTCTTTTTTCCCAGAGATAACTTCCTCTGCACTGCTGACACTCTTGCTTCCTTTACATCTTTATTCACCCTGCAAACTCCCTCACATTGTAATTCACCCGCTTATTCATTTATTTACATGCTAACACACTTAAACACTAATTTGCTAACTTATTCATTTATTTACATGCTAACCCACTTACTGCCGCTTGCATTCAGCAACTTATTCATTTATCCACATCCAGGATGACACAGTTACTTTCTTGAGTATTCATTTATGCACGTAGGAAGTCATTACCATTCTCGCTTGCTTAATTAAGAGGCTGTTCTCTTTTCAATTCACACAAAAGGACGGGTTTATAGAGCTCAATATATACTGTAGCCGCACACAATGGGAGATGGCCAAGATGCCCTTTCATGTTTAGGGTCATGCCGGCTGCAACAATAGGTCTGAACTGCCCTTATCTCTCCTTGTAAACGTGAAGCTCCGGAATAAGTCAGAGCCCGATTTCATGGCTCACATGGGAGATGTTAGGATGAACAAAACCGAGGGGAGAGTTTGCCCTTGCACCTTCTATTTCCTCGGTTGTTAGGGAAGTCAGAAATAAAAAGAAATTCACCAACAGACTTTAAGATAACGCTCCATCTAAGCTCATATGAAACGTAGCATAGACGCATACCTATTTATTATCATTTCATAGTTACCTTAAGAGTATTCAGAGAGACATTTGTCAGCGTAAATACAATTTTTAACATAAGAAGCAACATTAGGTATGACAAACTTGCAACACTTCCTCTCTATACATTCAATTGACTCAGGAAAATTAAGGATCATACACATTTCTTAATGAATTTGGAATGTACCACACAAACTAAAGAAAGCCCAGCACCACTGAAACAAAGTTTCAGCTGAAGCTGAGCGTGGCGCTGGTTCTAGGATGGGGCGTGCTTGGCAGGGAGTGGGGTCAGCGATGCACTTGGCCGGTAACCTCAGATAGCTGCTGGCTAATTTGCAGTATGCCCCCAATCGCAACAGAAAGCCTAGAGCCACGCTGAGAGAGAGAGAGAGAGAGAGAGAGAGAGGGTGGCCATAATGGCAAAGCAAATGGCTCATAGAGATTTCCCAGTTGTTTCTCATCAAATCAATTTCACGCCTGTGCCGGCAGTTTTTCAGAAATGTGACAAGATGGAGACAGGGAGGAAAAAGACAAAGTAGGAAAAGAGGGGTGAAGGAGATAGTGGAGAGGAAGAAAACAACCAGCTTGGAGGTACATAAAGTCAGCAATGTTAAACTCAAGGCCTGTTCCTGGTGTGAGAGATTGGTGTCATAGCTGCCTTGTGAACAAACAAATGAGAATCTCTCCAAAGTTAATATCTTCACTGACAATGTTGCTCACTCACTTCTCAATTTACTAACGCAACACAGAAGTTCTTCCGCCAACTCAGTTGACTCTTTCTGGTATGTTTGCAGAGAGTTAAATTAATTTATTTTCAGCTTTGGAACAGGTAAAATTTGTTGACCTGACTTGTCCCTTTAGTGCAGCTTCCCAGAAGCATGTGGTTTATACATAATGAGTGAGTTCTGTTCTACAATATTCGCATGATTAATGTCAGTGCTTTTTACTGTTTCACTGAAGTTTTTTACTCTGAATCAGTAAAGTAATAAAACTACAGTTGCCTGTACTTTTACTGTTACTTTGTGTCCTTGTTAAAGGTACTGTGTACGTGTCTACAGACTCGGTTCTAAGGAAATGTACCCGATCCACAAAAAAAAACTTTCCACAAGGTGTTTCCGTTATCACCAGGTTTTATGGTGCAAAGAAGTCGGTTTATAAAAACTGAGATAGCAGATATTTTACCTGACAATTGCTTTATGGTTTCTTGTCCAAACACATTTTATAGCAATTTGCATAATTCCCGTCTTTTATCTGTTAGACTTTGCGACCATCTGTGTATTGTGCAGCATTCTGATTCAACCGAAAATCTTTAACAGATTCAGCAGCAGATTTAAGAGAAGAAAAATCAGCTCAAAAGAGCAGAAAGTACTTCATTTTGTGTAATTCAAAATATATTTGGTTTATACAGTACGTACAGACGCATTTGCTGTAGATACACAGCAGGAAGTCCAGTCCTGATAAAAACTCACTGTTCTCTCTGAGCGCCTGATGGAGCTCTTGCTTGGGAATCGTCAACAAGACTCCAACTCATTGGACAGTCTTCCATCCACAGTAATTAATGACAGTGCATTTTTAATTACCCCTGTGTGGCGGTAGGCACTACAGCTTTTGTTTATTGAGCCCCACTGATACCCATATTAACAAAGTTGGGTTAATGATAGAGGTATTTTACTTAATAGCATTTTTATTACTCCCGCTAAGAATGAAGCAATTAATTAACAATGGGCGAATTAAGTTCCTATCCTGTAATGGCCCACCAACACAGGACATCATTACCAATAGTCAAAATAATTCATAAAGAGAGGAGTCAGGTGGCAGGACGGCGGTGGGAAAAATGAATATTCCCCAGCATACGTTTGATTTTTCATTTTAGAATGGAATAAATTATGAATATGGCCTATCAGCAGACGCGGTGGTGGTACTGCATGCAGAGTGAGCCGCAGGATCAGAGATGCAGTACGTAATGTCACATATTTGACACAGGCAAAAAATATATATAAAAATGAGAAAGTTTCAGTTGCACAATATGAGCAGGTGAGTATTATTTGAATGGATAAAGTGGTGAATTAAAGATACACAGATAAATGAGAGAACAACCAAAAGAGAAGAAGAGATGGGAAAGTGAGGGAGCGAACTGAATGTTCAAGAAATGACATCGAATAATAGACCTCAAAGACATATATGAAAGCGCATAATCTTTTAAGCTTTGCATTTGAAGGTAATCTTCCATTAAAGAATACTAGCTATTTCTTTGTATAGGAGAAATGCAAAGACAGCAGAACTGATGGGGACTATTGGTGTGACTTTGAATAGAGGAAAGACTGAAATGGCAAAAGGGGCAATTTCTCAGGACTTCGGCGGTAAATTCTTTCATTCCAAAAAGGACTGCTAAAACAGTGGCTGCTGAGAAATATAATCCCCCACCCGCAACCTCCCAACGCCCAACACACACACACAAACACACACACACCCTGAGCCCAAGTACACATGCAACAAAGAGGGAGAGATTAAAGCATTAATTCACTGAGAGGGAATAGGATCCTGGCATAAATTTAGAGTGAATGTTTGGGGTTATCTTCTCTGCTGACTGCCGTTTCTACTCTCTGTACTCCATTGCACTCCACATGCAAATGTAAATCAGGGTCACATCCTGTATCCTGTAACATATCAGGCTGTAAACTCTTGTTTTCCTTTGATAAGCTCTGTGCGAGGGTGCGTATGCGTGCGTTCGCAACCAAACAGGTGCACTCTCGTGTGTTAACGTGGAAAATCACCAAACCGTCCACGGCGCTCCTCCCGTATGTGTGTATATTTGTGTGAGTGGGGTGTGTTGGTGAACGCGGGGTATTTACATCTCAGAGAGTGCATTTCAAGCTGCGCTGCTTGCCTAAAAAAATGCACCAAACAGAGAGCCTTGTTTGTTTGCTTGTCAGTGCTGGGTGGGATGTACTTTACAAGGCACACCAGCTTTCTCCTGGCTTCACACTGGATACCAGCTGGCAGGCACTGGGGCGCCACTACGTATCGTGCCAGTGTCACAAACGAAGGGGAAAGTGTGCCTCATCATATAGAAAAGTAGTCTGGCAGCCTCCAGTCCTCATTAAAAATGCACTAACGCTGAACGCTCCCATTAATCTAAGCATGCTGTATTTAGCGAGGGTAGCCTTGTGTACAGTCTATAAAACACAGCAATTAAAGCAGGTACTTTTGGCTTCATCAAGGCCTAGCCGAGCGTAATGGGCCAGAAATGTGAAAAATTCCTCCAGCAGCCAAAGCCATATATGAGAACAGCCAGGATGTAGTCCATAGCACTAAGATAGATATGGAACTGGGAGATGGCATGATTTAATCTTGCTCCTGCCTGATAATGGAAAGAAAATCTGTTAATGTTCTATCTACAGTGTTGCAGATAATCATCTATGGAGGTATCATTTCTTATTTTAAGACATCAGTTATCCTAACATACACCACAAAATGAGGTATAAAGAAAATCACAGTAGAACCATATCTTTAACCTAACATAATGCTAATATGTGGGGGCAAGTGC
This sequence comes from Lepomis macrochirus, assembly GCA_024633595.2. Classification (NCBI taxonomy): domain Eukaryota; kingdom Metazoa; phylum Chordata; class Actinopteri; order Centrarchiformes; family Centrarchidae; genus Lepomis; species Lepomis macrochirus. The sequence continues at coordinate 11,012,352 of JALXJV020000002.1, read as the reverse complement.
CACTGTGATAATAAACATAAAAATGTAGCTTATTTAGATTATTTGTGTTGCATTCTGTCAGGTAACATGCTTGTTGGTGCAGTGCAAGGCGGAGGACATTCAATAACTGTGTCGCTGTCATGACATAATTGTGACTGGCTCTATGAACTTCTTTTAGCAGGGGGTTCAAGGAGAAGTGCTAAGATGCAAGCCATTGACGCATGCTTTCAACTGCAACCCGAGTAGGTTACAACGTGGAGAGATCACATGTGCAAAACTCTTGATACGAGCTATTCTGCCCATTGCTTTGATGACTGCTCAAAGCGATGGGCAGAATAGCTCCTATCGTCCCATCCCATGGCAACAACTGTATTTCTTCTCCTGAGGTCTACAGCTGGCAGAGACACATAAATGCTCCTGGATTTATGTTGTTGTCTGCAGAACCCCTCAACAAGACGCACATATGGTTTCAAAGGCAGGCCAGGCATCAGTGACAAAACACAGGGGTCTGTTGGCTTCAGTGGTAAATGGTATAGTGTTTTTGGTTCACATGAGCATTTGTTAGGAGTCCATTACTAAAGAGGGCAGGGATCGATACTGGCAGAGTATTGTTGTAATAGTGGTCATATCAGAATTACTTTTAGGCAATTATTTTTTTTAATGTGCATGCCAAGCCACAAGGGATAACGGCATTAGCCACATAAATGGATAATGAGGCCAAGCTCATAATGAAAGGATACATGGTCTACAAAGTAGCATTATAGTCCAAAAATGAGAAGGAACAGATGTATCAGGAAGACAGATCCCCTAAACAACGTGAATTCACTCCACAGACTTCAATCCATGCTGGAGTGCCTTCCAAATAAACAGGTGTGAATTACTGTGTCACTGTGTGTTCTTGTGGGTCATTCTGCGAGTAAGGCAGGCGAGGCCATGTAAAGCTGTCAACATTTCCATACCCTAATAATAATTACCCTCAATTTGCCCTCTGGCCCACAGGCAGCTGGAGTAAACAGGCCAAGGGTATAACCACCTTTCGTGCAAAGAATGTGATTTCTCATCAGGCGGTGGCCACATGGTATGGAAGATAAATCATTTTCTATATGTATGAGGACTACTGTGCTGCCAAGTGTAAGATAAGAAGTCAACTCAGTCCACTGTTGTTTGGAAGGTTTACTTTTTATGGATTTTATTTATAGTGGATCATGACCTTGAATAATATTAGTGAGTCAATAACACAAATTCACTAAGTTGCATTCACTGATCACACTGCAGAGCTGTTTCATAATAAATACTTCATATGGATAATGAAACTAGAACATGATTATGTTTAACAGTGAAACTGTAAAGTCTGAATACTGTATAATGACTAATAGCAGTGTGATTTTAATGGGTGCTCCTGCTGCTGCAATGCACTAATTAAAAAATGATTAGTTAGTTCCCTTTCTTTCTTAAATAACAATGTGTTTCATCAAATTTGTTGGCATTGCACATGATAGCCGCAATACTATCATGATAATTGAAGTGGCCAACTAGCACCAATGTTGTAGTCTGGGAGATACTATTGATGTTCACAGCCGTGAGTTATTATTAACTGACATTTCCACTGCTTTCATGGAGGCATGAACTGGCAGTGCATTTGCTTTCAGCTCTTACACTGCTTTAAGTGCAAACATAGAAAGGGACAATTTAACTGCATACGCAACTTTCAAACACCTTCAGCAATTGCACTTCAACAGACACTTCAAAGCCTTTCAGTGCTCAACTGCAATTCCATTTATGTTTCTTACTTAATGTTGTGTTTTGTGTCTGTGGGAAAGACACTCTTCAACAACTGACTGATTTCAGTTTCTAGCGATTAACTAAATGAGACGCTACAGGATTTGATAATGGGTGGAGGCAAATGCATTTACACCAGGCCAAAGATGCAGGAGGGCCCATACAGAGTGGTTTGTGGGGTTCCAACATAAATTGACCGGCACCTAATGTACTATAAGCTACAGTCAGTTATAAAGAAGGCAAAGTTTTAATATTGTTGCAGCTGTGACGTTACCGGGCCTGGTTGCAAAATCTTGCACAATTAGTGTACGCAGTTCTGCTGTGCTACAGGTTCTGGGTTTGGGAATTGATGTCTGGAAGCATTTGTTGAGGTATGAGTAAGATAATACATTTGTCTATGTGTTTTTCAGTCTTATGCTCTCCAACACTACATCTCCTTGGGGACTGCCAAGCTCAAACCACAACTGTTCCTCAACCGTTTTCACATTCAGTTGGCCCAGACTGGGGCAAGGCAATTTGGCTCTCGGACCCTCTATACAGTGCCTTGTCTGGGAATGGATTTAGTGATTCTGATCTTTTTTTTGTGCCTATGCTCTTTGTCTCCATTGTGAAGACTCAGGGAAAGAGAGAGAGAGCGAGGGGGGAAAAAAACAAGTTTGACCGAAGCCCAGTCAATTATCTCCCAGGTGTTTGACTGAAGTGATTGTAAGCGATCGCGGCAGTTCCCACGAGCCCTGGACTGAGACGGGCTGGAATTAGCCAGGAACAAAACCCAATTCAGCAGAAGTGAAGAAACAGCAGTTTTGAATATAACCAGGCAGAGAATGCAAAAGAAAAGGCTCCCTGCAGAAGATAAAGTCGAATCTTGGCTCCTTTTTTCCTTTTTCCTCCATTCCCCTGTCACTATCATATAGCCTAGTCTTTTAAACAAACTGTGGGGCTGGAATTGTGTCTGTGGTGCTTCCAATACCTTATTGTGTGGAGGTTAATTACTGGCAAGGCATGAGAAAATTACATTCTCAAAATAAAGTATTATGATTGGCCCTTCTGCTGGCTATTTTAAGTAATGCGTGGTCTTCATACAAGATAGCTGGGAAACCAGATTTTTAGACTTGTTCGATATCAAGTAACCTCGTTTCAAGTCCTCTATTAAGGCGACTATTCTGACTTGCAAATTACCTTTCTTTCCCAGGCCCCAAACACCATTTCCTCACGAAGATTAAGTTATAGCCTGTACTTGAGTGCACACAGTGTTGTAATAACACAGGACACTTTTCTATTGATAGCAGTGAATTTCCTTGTGTCTTTTCACATATCTCCCTGAGAGAATTCAGTCATGCTGAAGGGCACCATTTCTGTAGGATGTTGTGGAGATTGACATTTAGAAATGGGGGGTAGGAAAGGGGTGGATTTCTCAAGCACAACCTACGGTGATGTAAGCTAACGGTCTAGCCTGAGCTAGCTGCTGCAGGAGACCAGGCACATTCCTCAAGTCAATCCTTAACCACTAAAGAATGGTTAACTGGGTGAGGACTTTAACTTAACTTCAGTGAGGACTCTAAGTAGCAGCCTGCTTAGGTTTGCATTAATCTTATGATGGGAGGCCCCGGTTCCCAGGCAATGATTGTGCATTTTCCTCCATGCTGGAATCTTATTTACTCTCGCCTTCCACATGAGATGGCTGCGTCAAGCATGGTTTGCGTCCTCTGCGCTTTCGCTTGAATGCTCGTGCTGCACGCCAGCTCACACACATCAGGGATAATAAATATGAAGCCTGGGGAAACTGGCTTTGCCTGGCGCTGCAAGGCTGGAAGTATCTGACGAACTGGCCATCCGGAGTCAAAGGGTACATCACGTGCAAGTTAGCGCAGCTTTGGACTGTGATGAGCACGTAATCGCAAACAGGGCAATGATTCCAAGGGCTTTGAGGCATTGGGCTTGTTCAACATCACTCCTAAGAAAAAAACCCACACCCCACCAGCAAATACTCACGCACATACACCCAAAGTGCGCAGACCCATAACCAGAAAATGTCATCTAGATGTTCTTATTAAATAATAGATGAGCAAGTCTTTTTGTTATGGCTCTATTTGGTTAGCTTGTCTTGACTTGAAAGAATGCATTTTCTTTCATTCGTAATACTCCATGTCACTCCTCACAGTTCAATGATCAAACACAGTTCCATGTTTGTGTGTGTGGGTTTAACCAATATGGTTGAACGCACACAAACATCCAGCCAGTCGCTCCTGAATGTCTCTGCAACAACAGCCTTCCCCCTTCCTGAATCAGATTTCAAGGTGGTCTCACACTGAGCTGTGGTAAACCCTCTGAAACAGAGGGAATGAGGGTGATGAAAGGTCCATATGTGCCTGGCAAACACCTTCACGGGATGAACGTGGCTTGAGAAGCTCCTGTGAAAAATAAATGCCTGGGCCAGGCGGCACCTCAGCTTGCTGATGGAGTGTGACATTTTACAAGGAATGAACCTCCTTTCTTCCTAATGACCCTCTCATATGCAAACTTGTCTCATTCATTGTGTCACCTTCTGCGCACAGTGGTGTCACCCCCTGCCCCCAGTTTTCACACATTAGGTACCTTAATGTCCACAGCAATGTGAGTATATTTGAAATTTGTTGCAAAAATGTGTTGCAAAGGTTTTGCCCACGCTGGCATCTACTACTCATTTCCCAAAACTCTGCAGTCCTGTGATGCCAAAACGATAGATAGGTGATGATACCCGGAGATCTAGCACTCAAACTGAAAAATGTCACTGTATACATCAGGTAACACATTCAGTATATTGAGATCTACTGTGCATATACAGTGATATACAGAGAGAAACATTCATTCTGTGTGTACAGTATGTTGTTGCAGTTAATGATAATCCATGAGCCTCTGAGTTTTCATGCTTTCAATAACACCCTTAGTAATGAGCAGCTATTGCCACTGTGTTGAGCACAGCATCTGCCAGTGATTACTTTATAACAGTGTTGCCAATTCTTTGACATCAGTGAACTGACAGCAACTCCCACATCCCTAACAAACAGGCGGGAGATGACTTGCTGAGACTTGTGAATTGACTACAAATGACAGAACAACAGACTTTCATTTGGTGACCATGTTGACAGTAACCGTGTGCAGCTACACTATGTAAAAAGATCTGACATGCTTTTTCTTTAAATATATCATAACAGTGCAGTTACTGTTATTGTTCCTGCAAATTCAATGCAACTGCAGCAAATATTCAACTGATAACATCCGCAATGTAAAACTGTTGAAACAAAAGTTAGGAATGGACGTGTTCCTCAAACTGGACTTCCCCGACCGTATTTCACCTTCTCCCCAGTACCTGACACATCCCCACCAACACAATCCCTTACAATTTTTTTTTCACCATTTTTGGTCTTTATGTCTACGAATAATTGATGCTAACCCATGCTGTCATAAATGCATAACTCCTCGCTTCCTGAGCAGTGGAGGAATTGTCATATAGTTGGAAAATGTTAAACTGAGCTATTGAGATCTCAATCAGTGATCACACTGAGAATTTTCATAGTGATTAACGTGCTTCAAGTCAGCAGAGAAATGTCAAATTCAGTAACAGTGATCTACAGGTGAAAATGAAATTCTTACAGCGCTTCTGTTTTATTTCTTGTTGCTGTGTCTATCCACCTCTATCATGGCAAAACACCTTCACACAGGCGCTACCGAAAACAGACAATATTGACACCTCCTCTACTGCAACAAATGGAAAAGACTGATCGAACCCAAATGAATTTGGAATTGCTGCAGTCTCGTCGGGATTTGTCTCTGAAAATGTAACCCAGTTACGAGGGGCGAGTGTGTGCCGGAGACAGAAAGAGATAAAAAAAAACCCAGAACCATTAAAATAAAAACTGTCTGTACTTTAATACACAGTGGAAGAAACAGAAGCTGGGGCGTGTCAGCAAGCAAGATAGATTGACAAAGTCGTCACTGGTGGAAGCTCAGGGCTTTCACAGCCATAGCCAGAACCTGTTTGTAACATCTTATTTCCAGCGTGTACCCAGGGGCCACTTCCGTGTGTCTTAGAAGGCTGTGCTTTGCAGCCACAGTAGCGTGAACCCCCTGATGGCTGGCAGAGCCCTCTGATCTGGCTGCTCACACTCTAGTCCACACTCTGGGGATCACGGATAAAGGACCCTTTTCCCTTCTCAACCCTGCCCCCCTCCCTCCTCCTGTCTTTCCTTCCCAGCAACACTTTAACCCCATCTTTTTTGACAACTGCCTGCCTCCGTCACTCACTCATTTTTAACTCCTTCCTTTACTGCTCCTCCTATCACACTTCCTACCCTATCCCCCTTGCACTTCCTCTTCCCCTCGCTGCCACTAGCCGCTCAGAGCAGCCAAGGCTTTTGTGTGCAGAGTGGCTCTTTATTGAATGTCACGCTGGCCGATAATCGCTGTTCAGTGGTTATCGCCCCTCCACACCAGGCCCATTAATTAGGCTTAATAGTCGAAGAAGCAACTTTTAAGGATGCACTTGTACAGCAATAAGGCCGCGGTTATGAGCTGCCACTTGTTTGCATGTGACTGCTGAGTGTGTTTTTATTAATGCTTGTGTGCACGCTCAGTTATTATTTGTGCGTTTGTCGGCTCAGCTAATCAGAGGGAGACAATTGCAACCGACATGTCTGTGGTTTATCTAGTCGATAATGTGGCGGGTGAACAATGGTGCCAGAAACAATGAATGGGGGAGCGGTGTCAACCGAGATTACAAACGTCTCAGGGAGCGGCGAGAGCCCTCGAGGATGTCAGATCACAATATTGTAGGGCTAATGAGATGGCGACACACTGTACACAAAGGTGTTGTAAAATCCTTTCACTGTGATGGCACAGCCTGCTCGCTGTGACATTTCAGCATGGGTCATGTTGAGGTGACACACAAAGACAAGGTCTTCTAAGTTAACCTGCCTCCTAAAAAATATAAGTCAGGATTCTCTTTTGAAATGATACAGATGGCTTTTTTGAATGTTACTCAGATAGGAAAATGGTATTGTCAAGTTTAGTGATCCAATTTTGTTACTATTTCTAGTCAGCATAATCTAGGCGTAAACATGTCAGTTTCTCGACACGTGGAAGTAATGTGTTCTTTTAAATTCCCATGCCCATTAAAAGCCACAGCCTCATTTCTATGAGAAGCCCCATTGATATAAACTCCAAATATTTGTGCATGGCATCAAAAAGGGGCTTACATCGCAGACAGCACGTCCTCAAACAAATACTGGCGAAAATGTTGGGGAGGGATTTTGTTAATTGATGCTGTCCTCTTCCCCTTTTAATCACATAAGCCCTGGATGAATCTTAGTTTAATTCGCTGATAGAATGCCTCTTTTTCCAGCCTTCCTCCAGCTCATGCTGAAAGCTGAAGGGATCAGGTCTAATCCAAACCACCCCCCCCCCACACCACCACCACCACCACCACCTCCCCACTCCCCAACATCCCATGGCTGGTCAGGACTGGGCTGATCGGGAGAACAAGGGGGAACAGGAAAACTGGCAGGCGGAGGTGGGGGACTGTTTGTCAGTCCTGGTTATTCCGCTCTGTGGATTCCATCAGGCGAGTTGTGACATATCTCGTCCGAGGCCCCGTCCCACCTGAAGCGCCATTCAGAGGGTTTGACTTTGGGTAGGGGAAGAGTGTGTAGTATAACTGTCTCATCTGGTCACATTCAGTTTGCATCCCTGGAGTAGCTTGTTAGATGAAGTCTGACTGTGCTAAAGCCCTCCTTTTTAAGTGGTCAGCCTACCTTTGCAATATTTTATCTAATATTCTTTTTGTTTGCTTCAACTGTTAAATTAAAATGGTTCAAACCAAGATAAGCTTATCAACCCAAACACTCACAGCTGCAGCTCAATTTCCCAAATTCATTCTATTTCCATATATTCTCATCTTCATTCAACATTTTCTTTTTGTTTTTCAACTCTGTTTAATAAACTGCACCTTCTCCATTTAGAAAAACCTCTTTATAGCCTAGAATATGAATATGCCAATTTAAGCAGAGCATTTATGGCATCTTATATCTCTCAAATGGACCTTTTCTGGGAGTCCTCCAAGCTCCACCGAGGCTATGTCGGTGATTCAAGTGGGTAAGCCGCATGGGTTTGCAGTTCCATGATTAGCTTGGAGAGCAGTAGGTGGTGGAAATGTCCATTGCTGTCCACCCCAACCCCCCACCAGACTGTGAGGCGTGAGACCGCTTTGAACACCATGACCCTGCTGACAGTGGTGATTCAAAGCCCCCAAGTGAAAAGCTCATCTGCACTGCATCTTGACTCGACATCTCGAGGGCCAGCTGGCGAGTTTTGTTTGTGTGCAAGTAAGACAGTCACAGGGAGAGGAAGTACTGAAGAATGAAAAGACAAAAAGGAGTGGGTGAAGCAGTATCCCATTAAAGAGAGAAAGCAAGTAAAGAATCTACAGTGTGACGATTCATGCACGAGTGTGACAGCAATCACACTGATTTGCATTGTTTCACATCAACTCTGACAAATGTGGCAGCAAGCATGCCTGACAGTGTACATGGATCTATCTTTGTCAGACATTTGCGTGCCTGTGTGTGTTTGCACATGTGCTCATATTTATGTCTTTGTTTGTACTTGTACTAATAGCGAGCAGCTGATTACAACCGGTGCTAAACCTCTATCCCACCTTAGTAACCAACACAAGGCCGGTTGTCCACCGTGTTTCACATTCTCTGACCCCTGTAGTTTGACCTCTCTGCTCAGAGTACAGCTGTTTGCCTCATAAACTATATTCCATAGCTGTGGTGGTGTTGTTGTGGAATGATCTTTCTTTAAGTAAAATATCTTTTATTTACATCTACTTGCACTGTGTAATAAACACCAATGATTAGTCAGCAAAATGGGTCCTACTGTAATTACAATTTCTTACTCAACACAACCTAAACCAATTTTGTATTTGAGTCTTTTTCCATTTCCTTTTCTTTTTAGTGTTTGACGATAAAACAGGGATGATGTGACAGGATGAAGACGGCTCAAAAAACAAACAATGGACCTCACGTGCCACTTAAGACTACATGTACAATAAGCCAGTTAAATCTGGAAACTTGTCTTTTTCTCTCCATTTCGGCCCTTGTTATGAAGTAATGGTCCTCTTCAAATCTAATCCTCTCTGGTAACTCATTATAGGTGTCAGTCAGTATTGCTGACGGCATAATACAGATGTTTTTAACCTGTAATAATGTTTACTTTGTCCGATGAATTCCTAAAATATTAATTTGATTGAAAACGTTCTGTTTTGTGCTTGGTCAGTTGTCTGACAATCGAACCAAAACCAGTGTATATGAGAAGAGCTAAATTGTGAGTTCGACTGCGTTTGAAGGAATAGTTTGACATTCTTGGAAATATGCTTAGCCTATCCACTGTCTTGCTGAGAATTAGATGTGAAAATCAAGACCATTTTCCTGGCTGTACAGTAAATATGAAAGTACAGCCAGCGACTACTTACTAATTGTCAAGTTATATCTGGTTAGTTTCATGTATACCAAAGCTGAAGTGTAAAAAAAAAAAATGTTATAAGAGGAAATGTGCGAGACTGTTTCTTGGCTGGGTGCAGTGACTTCCTGGAGTCCACGCTGGTCTGTTGGTCTGCACAGTTTTGGGTTTGTGCTCATTCGTTCGTGTATGTTTTGGTAGTAGGATGTAAAGAAAATAGAGGTGGGTGGTTCAACACTTCCAATGGGCCACAGAAGCGCATCTCAGTAAGCTCACATACTGTGTCTGACTGTATGTGCACATTGTCAAAAAACATGCACCAGTGTCAGGAGGCAGGGTAGCATTCTGTGACTTTGATACTGCTATCGCAAAGTCCATATTCGTTTACCCACATGACTCCACATATAAACCGAGGCCGGCATGTGAGAGTGTGTTTAAAGGATACGTCTGAGTGTGTGTGTGTGTGCGTGCGTGCGTGTGTGTGTTTGAGTGAGAGAGAGAATGTGTTATAATATAAAGGGTTCAAGTTGACAAACTGCAGACGCCAACACTACGAGTGTGAGAGAGCAAGAGAGAGAAGGGGGGGTGAGCAGAAAGGGTGGAGGAGAGGAAGAGTTGGGGGTGGAGGGAAAGGGGTCTAAATCTGTGAGAAAACGTCTAATCCCTGGATTGCTGAAGCTTCCGAAATCCTGGAAATAGATTAGGAGCTTCGCCGGCCCAGCCGCCTTTAATAAGAAGGCCCGTTTGGCTCCAAAGTCATGGCACAGCACTTGCATAATGTGCAGAGCCGCCACTTCTTGTAATTATCGTTTCCCCTATTTGGAAAATGATTCAATAAACACTGATCCACGGTGTCCCGCGCATACTGACAAGCTGCGGATGGAACACGCAGAAGCCCTGGTACATGTGCGACACCCGCTCTGGCCCGGCCACTAATCCAAATACAGGAGGAGGATGAGGGGTGCGCTAATTGAATGAGGACTGACCGTATCGACGGGAGAATCTTTGTGCACTTTCTCTCGAAGCCGGGTGGCCACTGAGCCGAGGAGGCTCTCGATACATTTAGAAAGGTCCGCCATCAGATAAGAGAAAGTTGCAACGCTACTCCCGACTTTATCTGCTTTCACACATCAGCAAACTTTGGTCCTTTTTTCTTTCCCCTCTTGGCATTCTCTGCCACCAACATTGTCTCTGATATCTTTTTTTTTTGTAATGAGCGAGCTCTGAGGGCTAGAGGGTGGGAAATAAGTCATCTTCATCTATTTGCTCACGATGGGATTGCATTTTCCCTCTCCACTGGCTTTGGCGCATGAGATCATATATTTCTCCTTCTCAGCGGGGGAGGCTGACACATGCAATGGCAAATGTGTTGAAATAAGGATTTGATCTGGGATTGCAAAACAAAAGAAGCAAATTCCTTCGTTATGGAAAGTGAAGTGTGAATGCACACAGGAGATATCATCATGTTATCATGTACCAGCTATTGCATCTCTCAACGTTGAGGTTAGTCAGTTTAAACAAAACTATGACAACCAATGAACTTGTTATTTAGTGCACTTGAAATAGAACATGACCTGGGCACTTGTTGAACTCAACTCACAAATGCTATTCTCAACTAGCCTTCAAAGGGTAGCGGCCAATAAATAACTCCACCTTTCTATCATCTTTGTCATGAGGTGAGTGATTGTTTTTGACTTAGATGTCCAGAGGGTCAAAAAGAAAGAACAAGCTGTGGTAAAAATGGCATCACAGTTAAGATTATTTCTGTGTACAACTGAAATAATCTTAAAGCTGTTATTTGCTATTCAACTACGTAACTTCAACAAATGTTCATATTACCAAAACACTGGGTCCTCAGATGATTGTCAGCTCATACTGAGCTTTTCACAGTATCACTTACAATTCATTTTCATCTATTGACACATCTGAAGCTCCAGTGGACAAGGCTCCACTGCCGTAATAGACGTGTCAAAATGACAAATATTAGCTCTCCTTTCCCTCAATCAATTAAGAAAACTAATCAATGAAGGACTATTGATGACAGGATCCATGATCCAGAGTCCTTTAAAGAAGTGAGAGATTTCACCCCAGTATAAATAACTGCCTCCCTTCTGTTATTGCTCTCCTGGCTTTGTGCGGTCTCTCTCTTTTTGCCAAAATGAGGGTAATGTGCTATGAAAGGTATCCCAGATTTCACACCTTCTGGGGCCCTGAGAGATGGAGCGACCAGCTGTCCATATCACAGCACCCGTGTTCCTGGCTACCCCCAGCCAGAGAGAGCCACAGGCAGCCAGAGAGGGGGATATGGAGTGAAGGAGAGAGAGAAAGAGAGAGAGGCAGAGGGGGAGAGAGCCAAGAAGGAAAGGATAAAAAGAGCTAACCAACTGGATTTTTCCTTGGAGAACAAAAACCCTTTGAAAGTATGTGGATGTTTGTAGCATTTACATATATGTGTGTGCATGTGCGTGGAGATTTATAGCCAAGTCACCTCAATGAGTCATGAAAAGTCAGACTCTCTAGCTTGCTCTCTCAATCACATACACACACTCAAGAGGTCGAGATGAGCCAGGATTGCAAAATGCCAGAAAAACAGTGACCTAAGCATCCTGGAAATAGCGTTAAATCTGGCAATATCATGGATCATAACAACTCAGGCCCAGCTTGCAACCACTCTGTGACACTGCCCTCACTCAAAAAAAACTGTCCAAAGTAAGATATGCTTTCACTTTCTCTGTGAAACTGCCCATAAAGCTCTCCCCCGCCCACACCCAAACACCAATCTTAAATGCGGGCGCCATAACACTAGTGTGGTGTACTGCTCTAGGGCGTAATTTTCCATAGACTTGCTTTATATTGCCATCTGAGAGAGCTGGATCAAAATGGTATGGTTTCAGCTGGGAAGTCAGAATATTATTGTAGAAATAACCATAGCAGGGGTTTGGTTTCAGCCAGTTATTGTACTCATGTCACAGTGTCATTACATTTATGGCTTTAAATTTCACACACCTTCAGAAACCTTCCATGTGTATACTTTCCTATATCTCAAATGCCAATGACACGATCGGAAAGACAATTGGCTGATTAGCATGTGGTCACCGCTAACCAAAGTGTAATTTCAATTGAGATCCAGTGCTGCATTTAGGAGTATCATTTTGAAAATGCATAACTTTCAATATTGCCAGGAAATTTGTGACAACTTCTGTTTTCAATAATATCCCCAGAGAATCTGCAGAAATGTATAAAACACTAATCAAATGCAAATCCCGTCAAAGTACGTCCACTAAAGTGCTTGTTTTTACCACTGACAGGCTCAGATTGTTATTATAAGTGTCTGAAAACATTATGGAAAGGATCCTTACAGATACAGACACTTTTTAAAGACGTTTTTGTTTAACCAGAAACAGTTGCTATGTTGCGCTTGTCAAAGCCATCAGACTCCCTTGACAAAAATAATAATTTTACCTCTCTGGTCTACCGCTGCCTCGGTGGGTTGGTTTGTGTTATTGTGTGTCTTTGGTGTCTTTAACCGTTTAAAACAACAAAGTCACACAATTACACAAACAAACTAACCCACCGAGGCAGCGGTAGACCAGCAACTCCTGCGTTCTGTGATTTGAAATTACTGGGTTTATCAATCAAGTCTGGCGGCTTTGACAAGAACAATATAATGACTGTTTCTGGTTAAACAAAAAGGATCTTACTCTTTACAAAAAGGTCTGTCTCTGTAGGGATCCTTTCCAAAATGTTTTCAGAACCGGTCAGTGGTAAAAAAAACAAACAAACAAGCACCTTAGTGGACATACTTTGACGAGATGCAATTGCCCACAAGGGTTAAGTTACAGTCCTGCTTCGCTGCTGCCGACTGCTACATACTTGCTCAATACTGGACCAATTTCAAAAAAAGTTGTCCCAATTAATCACATGGGAACATGGGAAAATAAGGTCCAGGTTGCAAATTACCTAAGTTATCCTTTAACTTGTGATATCGTGTTTGTTTAATCCATACAGAAAAGTGTAAAACCACATTATAAGTCAGGTGTACTAACTTGCTGGCATTTCTAAGCAGTGCTTGACAGCCTAATAGTGATGACAAGACTCCACTTATTATCATATAACACGTTACTAATTTACATATAACTTGTTAATTAGTGAGCTTTACAGGATTTTGTTATCTTTGTGCTAAGGCAAGCCAAGCGGATGCCAGTTGTAGCTTCTTATTTACTGTACAGACATGAGTGTGGTATAATTCTGCTCACCTCACTTGGCAAAAAAGTAAATAAGCAAAAAAAGTGTATTCCTTTAAAGCTTTAATAACTCCCCTTTTTTGTGCTCTGTTGTACCATGCAGAATACTGCAAATCAATCAAGCAATTCAAAGGGACAATCAAATGCATCAAAAACAGTACATCTCACCCCTGCGTCTCTTAAAAGGTGGTACAAAAATCAATGGTAGTCCATCAAGCCAACCCACAATATTCACATCACATTTTTTATTGATATTAAAGCTATTTTGGTCACCATAGGCCACAGTATGCACACATATTTGTACATAGAGCCGAAGCCTCACATACTGTTATACATAAGCTGATGGAATAAACAGCACACATCAAGGGTCACTTCATGATATATAATTCTGTATTTATTTCTCATGATTTCAAAATAAATGTAAGGCCTACGCCCCAGATTACCCCACATTACTTTCTAAAGAGCTGGTTTCAGAGAAGGTTAGTCGTTTAAATGGGTGCTGAGGTCACTGGAGGTAGTAGCCCTAAAAGTTTTCACCTGGAGGGAGCGGGGCCATTTATTGATTGAGGAGTGTTCATTGGACTATATCAGTGAATGATTGACTGCATGCTAATCCCGCCCATGAGTGTGGTTCAGTAGCTTCATTTTACCCCTCACTGCTTTCTGGTGGTGATCATTTATGCTTCATTTCTGACAACACATTTTCTATGTGAGAAAATGAGAAAAAGAGGGAGAAAAACCTATTTGCTGCACTTTAAATCATGAGGATTAAGTGTGTAAGTGAGTGAGAGTATAAGAGAGAGAGGGAGAGAGAGAGAGAGCACAAGAGAGAACAATACTATTCCAATCACAAGTGCCAGAAATACTGAGCAAATAAGCCACAGCAATTTATTCCAAAACAACACAAATCTTGTTCTTTTTGTTCAAATCAACGTTGTGGTTTTCAGGCTCGTGAAAAAGAAGACTATAGAACAAACACAGTCGGAAGACAAGGAAGCAATGCCAACATCCCTAATTATATGCTATTCATGTTCTCTCTCATCACTTTGCAAGAAAATGAGAGCTGATGTAGCCGTTTTGCGGACAGCTAATTGTGTGAGCAACAGCGTTCGCTGCCAATGCATGAGTAACTCCCAGAGACTATTGCTGTGTGTTGAAAAATAAAATAAAAGTCAGCATAAGGATTAAGATGCCTGGGCAACATTTAGCATTAGTGCTACTGTGGCTCTTTAGCAGTTCCTCCGTAGCATTATATGCATAGCAGCTACACACAGAGGGTGCCTGTTCGTTTCAATCCCTTCTCTTTAAAAAGGCCAGCAGTGGCGTGTCTTTCATATTTGCACTGATTGTGGTGGCTATTTTAATTTCCTGGTCGCCTAGGTCAGACAACCCACTACTTATTCCTGTCACACACTTACCCAGAGCCTGATAGAGGAGGAAGCCATTTTGAAGGAGTGGTCAATCTCAGAGGAATGAAAAGTGTCTGGTGACTCAGTAAAAAAACCAAAAAACTTCAATAACAGTAAAAGCCAATTCTGTGATATTTCTTTTCTTTTCTTGCCCTTGTCCTTTTTTGTCTGTCCTTGTTGTTGTCTAAGGATATGTCCCATCAAAGTTCTATGCCTGAGGTGAAGTTGGCGCTGCACACACAGGATGAAGCGCATCTCTGAAGTCAGCGCAAGGCCTCAGGTTCTCTTACTACCCCTGCAGTGTGACGGGGCACAGGGTCCCGGATCCCAACCCAAGACTGCCAGAGTCTTTAAGTGGCTTTGAGATGGGAGAAGTGATAGAGACTAAGCCCTTAATAGCCATTTCTCTGTAATCTTTCCTATGAAAGGCTAAACTATGGGGGTATTGATTTGTTTGAAGAAGGGGGGGGGAATGGAGGAGAGGGTGAGAAAAGTACTCCATCAGGATGGGGCATCTTGAATTGTGACAAAGCTGTTCAGCGGCCGTGGAGATAAGCTCAGATTGAGCCCATTTTATCCGATAAATGCTGCACAGTTTGCGAT
Source organism: Lepomis macrochirus (assembly GCA_024633595.2). NCBI lineage: Eukaryota > Metazoa > Chordata > Actinopteri > Centrarchiformes > Centrarchidae > Lepomis > Lepomis macrochirus. The sequence continues at coordinate 10,996,841 of JALXJV020000002.1, read as the reverse complement.
GAGAGAGCAAAACAAAGACAAACTCATCAAATCCAAGTTGACAGGACTCACAAACAGCTCTTTCTGTCCTCTCGCTCTTTCTGTCTCAACCCGGGCTGCACTCTAACATGGTGGCGGTCACATCAATGGCTTTTTTTTTGTTGTTGTTGCCCTGACTGCGTTGGCTTCAGCCTGTAGTCAGGCGTTCGGGTTAACAGCGCATGCATTGTCACAAAAACTGCACACGAACCCTGTGAGGAGGACGGGAAAGGAATGTGCTACTGGTGTGTGTGCGCAGTGCGAATGTGCAAGTATCATAGGTCTGTTTGTACCGGTGTTATTTAGATGGCTGCTTTTCAAATGACGCTAAGCAATGCTTCATGCTACATCTCACTGCTCATGCCAGCACACATCTCCCCATAGATGCAGCCCTGAAGGATATGGTAATTGAGCTATTATTAGATGTGGCAGGGATAGCATTGTTCTCTTTGTAGTCCCAAAGAATACATATTCCTCTGTTTGATGTATTAAGGAAATGTACGGTATATCCTCCTTCTTGGGCATGGAGAATGATTTAAGAACCTACACAGTGTAATCCTATTATATATGGTTTCTATGCTTGAACTTTTAAGGGCAGGATTTCACATCAGCATCACACTGATAATTCTGCCATGCCAAGAAGAAGCAAGAGGCTGCCAGAATCTGGGACTGTTTTCAGAGCAGACGAGAGACATTTCCTTGCGATGCTGGCTCATCTGTCGCCTGAGGGAGGGCAGGTGGTCTCAGCCTTATTTCTGGCCATTGTATTGATGTTCACTTTACCTGGCCTTGGTCCCCCACACTCAACGTCCCCTCCACTCCCCTTCCCGAAAAACAGCTGTGATCGGTTTTCGCCAAAACACACACTTCACATCTCACCTCGGCCATAATTAAGACAGCTATTCTTTACATCGCAGTTGTATTTGAGGGACCTGACAAAAGGTTTGTTTGTGTATGTGTGTCTCAAAAAAATGGGACTAAACTGTATTTATACTAGTCTCTTTTTTGTTTTATTAATTTATAAACAGAAAGACAAGCAGCACAAACTTCTTTTCTTACCAACTTTGACACCTCAAACACACACACACACACACACACACAGACACACACACACGCACACCAGCATTACAACAGTGACAGACAGTGGCATATGTATTTCTCTCTTGCCTTTCCTCTCCTGTCTTTCCAACAGTCATTAACCCTCATGTTGAGTTTATCTTCCGCACACACAAGGTTCTTGACCCCTTGACCACGAGAGGTTACTCATTACCAAGCGTGTGTGTGTGCGTGTGTGTGTGTGTGCGAGGAATCGTCTTTCTATCAGCCAGTAGACTGAGACTAGTTGAGTCAATAGAAAAACACTGAGTGGACTGACAAGGAAATTAGCAATAAGTGATTTATCATTTACAGTGCATTTATCCATAGTGTTCAGCCATGCAATATAAATTATATTAGCTTCAGCTACATTTATGAAAAAAATGTAAAATAGATATAAGTGAAACTTATTTGGAGGAGTTTGTAGCAGTTTGAGGCACTGCAGGACATAAAAGAGCTTAAATATTCCTAAACCCAGAATAGGTGTTACTATTTATTTTCAATAATCCCAAGACATTTCTCCACAGCCAAACCAAATTCAAAAGAAAATGGACAAATGGGGAAAAAAAGCCTCAAGTAGAACACGCAGTAGAGATTTGGGATTTGTTACGTTCATTTATGCATAGTCATGTGAGCGAGCTCGTGGGCGGTCAGGGGTTGAGTGCCCCTGTGGTAAAAGTCCACTATGGCCTGAGTCCATTAGAAGTATTGGCTAACAGGCTGTTTGGCTCCAAGAACTAACCTCCCACAGACGTCACTAGCCCCGGCCTTATGCAAACATTATAGTGAAGTGATGAACACACATACGTACAGTGCACTCATACACGGAGGTGGAGTAATACTAGCCAATTACACAATCACACAGCACTAGACGTGAGAGGGAAGAAAATCATTCACACTCGCTCCACCCCGCCTACCATCTCACTTATCTCTCTCTCTCTCTCTCTCTCTCTCACACACACACACACACGCACACACAAACATGAGAAATTTCATCTTGCACAAACCTTGACACACACACACACACACACACACGCACACACACACACACACACACATACTGTGAGGAGGACAGAAAAATCAATACTGATCATAGGGCCAGCTGTTTTGGACCTATCACTCCATTGTGATGCCGAATGTGAGGTGATTCATGACAGGCCACGCTTTCCCACTCCCACGCCTCACAGAACCACTGATGGATTCCTCTCTTTCTTCTTCCCATCCCTTCATTCCTCATCCACTCCCTCCCTCCCTCCTCCCTCTCTCTCTCTCTCTAACACCCTATTCCTCTCGCAGGGTCTGAGGTGATGAGAATGACACCACACAGAAGGGGTCTTTATGCAAATGAGATCAATGATCCCCCCCCCCCTCCCTCATTCATTTGCGAATCCATGCGTTATGGATAGAAGGGACCAACTGCGAAACCTGACCAGAGCTGGTGGGCTGGAAAGATGTGCTTAATGCAGACTAACTGAAGAAGCTGCGAGAGAGAATGGATGATTTTTCCCCCCTTTCCAGCCTGGTAAAGAGTTTACATCAAAATCAAGCAATAAGCCATGAGAAGCAGTCCTAAAATACATTTCATGCTTGGCCTCTTGTGGCTTACAGCTTCTATAAAACAAAAGTAACAAAAGGTAAAAGCGATGTAATATAAAAAGAACATAATCTTTTATTTTTGATGTGTAATATTTGCACGAACTATTATTGTCCCGCAGAGCAATATAGTTATAGTACTGGCATAAGAGATGATTTCTGGTGAGTGCATTAATATTTAAATCAACTATTATGCGGTCAAAGGTCTGCGTTTATTGGACATTTTACAACAGCTGCAAACGTGACCAGCCAATCAGATTAGACTGGGACTATCTGCTCACGAAAAGGCAGATTCATGTTCTCTCCTGGATGAAGCTTGAGCTCTTTGCCCAGTTGTGTTTTGTTACTGCACATTAGAATGTCAATGCCTATAACTTGTTAGCCATACAAAGCAGCTGCTCTGTAACATAAACACAGGCCTTGAGGTACGCTCATGAAAATGTCATAATGTGGTAAAAATATTACTTATGAAAGGAAAGAAGAAAGCAATACTTCTGTCCGTCATAACACCAGCATGGTAGACACACACACACACACACACACACACACACACACACACTAAATCACCTGGAAATGGCTCATAGTTTTCTTAGCACCACAACGTGACACACAAACACATGCACACACGCATACAGACAGAGATGGAGGCTTTTAGTTCATATGTGTGCGCATGCATGCACACACACACACACACACACACACACACACACCAGAGTACTTTTGACATTTGGGGATTGTTTGTTTTGGTCGACTTCAGGCGGCAACCCCACCTGTGGCGATGACTCTGTTTTGGGTCCTGACTTGTCACACTGTGTGAGAGGCGTCAGGAGAAATGCCTGAGGCAAAAACTGGCCCTGTTTAGCCCCGCAGTATGCCCGTTTGTAATTGGCCAAAACACCAGGCGGCCTGTGGCCATTTGTCAGTTTGAATAATTGATACAGGGAATGGTCACACTAGCAAAACCACTGCTACTTTAGCTTAAATTTATATGCAGACATTTACCTCTTTTTCAAAGCTCTACGCACATAATTTTCATGTGATGCTATGAATTATGTATTTAGTTTAATTTCATAGATTAACATCTAAAAACACAGGCTCATGTACCATTAGTGCAATTAATCAATTATGAGACATATAGAAATGACTGAAGATACAAGCAAATGGAGATTAAATTGGGGAGATAGCCAGTCAAATTAACTGTCGCTTGTTAGGGAGGAGAAGATGAGATTCTTGTCTGCCGTTTTACTTGTTAATACAGGCTTCATTAATGACACACTCACTTTTCATATTGTCACTCTTTGAAAATCATGAGCCATATAAAAAATAACAACTTTCCTATTTAGTAAAGGATCATCAGCCAGTCAAAACTGTCAAAATCTTAAAATCAGTCAAAACTAGGTTTTTTTCTTCTCTCACAACCCTTCATTCACTGACATGCCCTTTTCATGCTGCACAGTCAAGAGAAGGGATAGTTTTGATGAGTGCCTTTTGTTTCATTCACTTTTTCTCCGTTCTTTTTTCTTGCGTCCTAATTAACTCCCTTTTGTCTCACCATGTTTTCCAAATGAGTGCTGTGATTCTCTATCTCGGTGTTATTTTTGTCACTAATAAATGAAGGTTGAGCATGCATTGCCTTGTAATTAGTTGGAGGAACAATGCAAGACTGCAGCATTTTCTGGCCTTGGTTTGTTTTTGGTGTGATTCAGAGAGTGGGAGAGGCAGACTCAGAGAGAGAGAGAGAGAGAGAGAGAGAGAGAGAGAGAGAGAAAAGACATAGAGAAACAGAGAGGAAGCACAGCCAGAACCCTACGACTCCCTGTTGAGAGAACATAAGCTGCGTTGCAGGACTGCAAAATATGCTGCCTGGCTTCCAATGCCAGATTAGTGATGGCAAGCCATTGTATTGCGTGCCATGGCATCAGCATGATATCAGTGTGCATGTATACAGCCTAATGAATCTGTCACTAAGTTTGAGGCGGTTGGGAATGTTTAGGAAATTAAATCATGTGCACCTGTGTTTAAGGTTATGTGCATCTTTACAGTGACTTTATATGCATTATTGTGTTTATTTTTTCAATCTACAATACAGAGTCTTATGCAACACAGATCACTGCACAGGTACTGTCTTTCTATTAATCCTAAAGCTAGACTGTCTAAATTAGAAAGAACATATGATTATATGCTATATGCTCATGTTTAAAATCAACTTGGAAATAGTTGGAGAAGATTGATACCGCTCTTTTACCTGTAGAAAAATAAATTGTAAAAAATGACATTCTTGGCTGTTGATGACGGGACTCGAGAAATTGACTAAAATCAAGACATGTAATTTTACACTGTATTTTTGTATGGATTAAACAAATGAGATATAATGTGTTAATTAGTGAGATTTAGAGGTGCTGGCAGCGGATTTTGGAGTTTCCCACTGCTCCCAGTCTTTATGCTAAGCTAACTGGCTGCTTAGTGCAGCTTTCTATTTCTGTACAGCCATCAGGGTGGCATCAATCCTATCAGCAAGTAAGCAAAGGAGCATATTTCCCAAAATGTCAAACAATTCCTTTAAACATTTACTCACTTATCATAAATTTTGGTATCTGTTTACCGATTATCCACATTTTCTTTAACTCACTAATTATGCATTTATATGCACGGACATGGAAAGTGTGGGTTACAAAAAGCACACTCACATGTACCTGAACACAGTACACATTAGCTTGGCTTCAGCATGTGTAGCTCTTTCCTATCATCACTGTGCGTGCGTCTCTGTGTGTGCCTATTTGAGCGATGCACGTGCATATCAGCATCCAAACCACATTTGCAATTCACAGCAGCCTCCCTCGCGCATTGTCCCAATCTCTGCCCACTTACACTGCTCTTTTTTTTGTTTTCCTCTGTGCATTGTTTTGGCCTGCAGCTATTGTATCTGTTTAGATTGACTGGTGGTTTGGCTTTACCTCTCAGCTTCAGGATGGGGAATGGGGAAGCAGAGAAGGGGATAGATAACAGAACCAGACAGAGTCTTGATCACGCATGCTATCCCCCACCTAAATATTACCCCACAATGTACCCCCCCCCCAAAAGAGAATCCTAAATAGGACATGTTCATTTCCTTTCCTCTTTATCTGCTTTGTCTCTATTCCCTGCTACTCAGCCTTCGCCTTTTCCCTCTTTTTATCTCATTCCATACTCCTTGATTCTGTCCCTCCATCTCTCTTCATTTCTCCCCTCTCAGGTTTAGCAGAGAGGAGGAGTGGCAGTGATTAGGAGGCGTTAGAAAGAATGGACGTGCTGTTCCCATAAACCGCTCTGTGCTGTCAACACCAGCTTTGGTGGAATGGAATCAGATAAAAAAAAAGTCACAGAGTGCATATGTGTGTGCGCAAGAAGGGGGGTCAATTAGGAGTGTAGCCCGCCAGCACCACTGAGACACATGACTCTCTTGCCTACTACTGTAATGTCAGTTTGCCCTTCAGCTGAACTTTGGCTTACTTGAGCTCAGCAGAGCTGGGCCAGACGGACATGAGAGGTGGGGAAAGAGGTAGAAAGAAAAAGGCATGGAAAGGACTGTCTCACAGTGGTGAAATTAATACCCTGACCCCCCAACCCCCCACCCATCTCCTCCTCACGCACTCACACACGCGCACACAAATATTTGGCAACATGCGGAGTGAGTGATGTGACACTTTGGCAGGGGACAGGGATACAGGGGGTTCAGAGAGCAGTCTGGCAGCGTCTACCAGGGCAAAGGGAAGCAAAAGTTCCAATGGCATTATCAGCAGCCTGCTGTGATTCTTCTCTTGCTCTCTCAGTTCAGAAAATTTTCTTTTTCTGAATGTATACATTAGGATTTAAAAAAAACTCACTCAGAATATTAACTTATTTGAGTCTAACCTGTTTCTTAATTTGAAGGAAGTTTGTATTGAATGCAAAAGTGAAAAGTTAAAGGGTGAGATTATATCTAGATAAAAAGATGTCTGGTAGATTATATGTTGATCCAATTTATGAGGGCTAAATTATTCATGATTTTCTTCTGGCAAGAGGTGTGGATACTCGTAACATGGTGACTCAACATCTTGTGAGATACAAGCTCTACAACAAGCTACTCAAATCAAAGTCAAATGAACATACAAATAAAAAAAGGAGTCATCAGTGTTTAACGTACATTTCAGACCCCAAAAAGCTAGTAAGAGGTTTTTTTTAACTTCCTGTAGTTGTAGTAGAAGGTTGCTTCAGGTTTCAACTATGGACTACCAGAGTATGGAAAAACCAAAGTGCCACAACAATCAATAAAATGATTAAAATAATAAATGAATAAATAATAATAATAAAATAATAAATACTAAAAAAAAATTTAAAAAGTCCCCCTCTCACCCCTTTGCTGGGTGGTATGTGTCATTCTCAAGCTCGGGTCCTCTACCAGAGGCCTGGGAGTTTGAGGGTTCTGCGCAGTATCTTAGCTGTTCCTAGGACTGCACTCTTCTGGACAGAGACCTCTGATGTTTTACCTGGACTCTGCTGTAGCCACTCTCCCAGTTTGGGGGTCACAGCCCCCACTGGCACCACTGTTGCTCTTACTTTCCACATCTTTTCTAGCGCCTCTTTCAGCCCTTGGTATTTCTCCAGCTTCTCATGTTCCTTCTTCCTGATGTTGCTGTCGCTTGGTATTGCCACATCTATCACTACTACCTTCTTCTGCTGTTTGTCGATCAACACGATGTCTGGTTGGTTAGCCATCACCAGTTTGTCAGTCTGGATCTTGAAGTCCCACAGGATCTTAGCTCGGTCATTCTCAACTACCTTAGGAGGTGTCTTCCATTTTGACCTTGGGACTTCCAGCCCGTACTCGTGGCAGATGTTCCTGTACACTATGACAGCTACCTGGTTATGGCGTTCCATGTACACACTTCCAGCCTGCATCTTACACCCTGCTGTTATGTGCTGTACTGTCTCAGGGGCATCCTTGCACAGTCTGCACCTGGGGTCCTGCCTGGTGTGGTAGACCCCAGCCTCTATTGATCTTGTACTGAGTGCCTGTTCTTGTGCCGCCATGATTAGTGCCTCTGTGCTGTCCTTCAGTCCAGCCTTTTCCAGCCACTGGTAGGATTTCTTGATATCAGCCACTTCCTGTATTTGTCTGTGGTACATGCCGTGCAGCGGCTTGTCCTTCCATGACGGTTCTTCATCTTCCATGTCCTCACCTTCGGGTTTCTGCTGCCTGAGGTATTCACTAAGCCCTTCATCTTTGGGGGGCCATCTTTCTGATGTACTCCTGGATCTTCGTCGTTTCATCCTGGACAGTGGTCTTGACACTCACTAGCCCTCAGCCTCCCTCGCTACGCTTGGTGTACAGTCTCAGGGTGCTGGATTTGCATGTGAGGAGCTTTCTCTCGTCTTGATGTCAGTAGCCTCTATCTCCTCCTTTGGCCAGTTTATTATACCAGTGGGGTATCTGATGACTGGCAGGGCGTATGTGTTGATGGCTCGGATCTTGTTTTTCCCATTCAGCCGACTTTTCAGGACCTGCCTCACTCTTTATAGGTTATTTGGCTGTGGCAGTCTTCCTTGCTGCCTCCTAATGGTTTCCATTAGCCTGTGGCACCCCAAGGTATTTGTAGCTGTCCTGAACATCTGCAATGTGGCCTTCTGGTAGTTCAACCCCCTCGGTTCTGATCATCTTCCCTGTTTTTGATACCATGCGACCACACTTGTCCAGTCCGAGCGACATTCCAATGTCGTTGTTGTAGATCCTGTCCTTCACGGAGACAAGCTGTGCTAGCGATGCTCAAAAAACAATAGTGTAACGTAATACATGGTAATCGCAGTTTTAAAGAGTCATGCACAGAAATCAAAACGTATTAAGAGTGTTTGAATTTAATGTGATAAAACTTTAGAACAAAAGTAATCAGAGCACTGATGGTGGGGGGGGGGGCTGCTCTACAGTCTGGTGGTGTGGCAGCTGAAACTTCTATCTCTCTTCCCAGAAGGCAGCTGGGGAGGAGGACTACTGACGAAGTTGCCTATTAGAATGAAACCAACGTGGTAGCTAACAAATGACATCTGCACCGATGTGTTCACTGTGGCTTTACTTGGTCTGTACTTGTAAATATCCACTGTGTGCAGGTCTTGTTACATAATAAATAACAACTCTCTCTGTGTTTCTTTGCAAAATGCTAAAATGGGCTGGCGTAAACCTGGGCTGCCCGTCGATGTTAAGCCTATGTGTGGGGAAACAGTGTACCAGTCAATAACACCTAAAACAATAGCTAAATAAAAAATATACATAAAGACCAAAACTGAGTGTTAAAGTGGTGCCTCTTGTGTAACAAGTTAAATAAATTCAGGTTAAATTATTTTAAACGGGACAATTGTGCCACTTGCTGTTAATAAAGTTTTACCTGTAAGGTGTCTGTTAATATCCATGGACTAAACAATGATAACTAAGTTGAAAAGCGCATAAAGGTTGGGCTAGCTTTTGTTGAATTAAATTTTGTTAAAATGAAGTTAACCATTCATTTTGTGTTGTCAGTAAAAATCTCTCCAGGGTAGCTTGCTAACTTTAACATGATGCCGTTTTCCAGACTGGTTGTTGCTGCTGTTTGTCCACATGAGATGACAATTCTACACTTTTGTCCTTTGTCATAAATGCAGGTATGTTGCAAGGTTATTATTGTAAATGAAGACGAATGAAATAATGAAAACTAGATGTGCAAAACATTGTTGTAAAAATAAAAATAAAAATAAAAACAAGGTTTTACAAAAAAAAAATATAACTAAATCTATATTGTAGGTTTGCAAAACTAACTAAAACTAACTAAAATGAAAGAGTAAATGTCCTTAGTTTTCACTGTGTGTCCATCAAGAGAGCCCGGGGTCAGGGCGGCATCTCTCCATAGCGTAGTAGGTGGCGCTGTTATGACAAGAGCTCCATGTAATGTAAGGGGAGAGGCAAAGTTAGCTGGGGAGACCCAAGTAAGGATTGGCTATGAAGTTGGTGGGATCTGAACACGTTTTCTATTGTCTTTTATGTATACATGTGTACAAAATAATATGAATGTGACAACTGTACAGAGCTGTGTTTAATTTAGTTTGGGTTACAGATAGTGAGTCATTGTCTTGGTGGTTTTCTTTTCCTTGTTTTGTTCTGTTCTGATGCTCTGGCTTAGTGCTCATCCAAACATGCAGGACAAACTGAGCTCCCCTTGCACTGGGTTAATGCATCTGCTATTCATTATATTTACTGCATGTCAGCTAGTGTGTGAGGTCATTGATATCTCAGTCAACCTGTTTGCAGTATTTATTTAGGCAATGTGTTAGTACTTAAAAAACCCATACATATACATATATATATATACATATACATATATATATACATACATATACATATATATATATATATATACATATATATATATATACATATATATATATACATATATATATACATATATACATATATACATATATATATACATACATACATACATATACATACATATACATACATACATACATCATATACATACATACATACATACATACATACATCATACATACATACATACATACACATACATACTACATACATACATACATACATACATACATACATACATACATACATACATACATACACTACATACATACATACATACATATATATGCATACATATATATATACATATATACATACACTACACTACATACACTGACATATATACATACATACATACATATATATATATATATATATATATATATATATATATATATATATATATATGCATATATACTATATATATGATATATATATAGTATATATATATAGTATATATATATACATACATACATATATACATACATATATATATGTATATATACATACATATACATACATATATATATGTATATATATATATATACTGTATATATATATATATATATATATATAAGATCAATAGAGGCTGGGGTCTACCACCAGGCAGGACCCCAGGTGCAGACTGTGCAAGGATGCCCCTGAGACAGTACAGCACATAACAGCAGGGTGTAAGATGCAAGCAGGAAGTGCGTACATGGAGCATCATAACCAGGTAGCTGTCATAGTGTGCAGGAACATCTGCCACGAGTGCGGGCTGGAAGTCCCAAGGTCAAAATGGAAGACACCTCCTAAGGTAGTTGAGAATGACCAAGCTAAGATCCTGTGGGACTTCAAGATCCAGACTGACAAACTGGTGATGGCTAACCAACCAGACATCGTGTTGATCGACAAACAGCAGAAGAAGGCAGTAGTGATAGATGTGGCAATACCAAGCGACAGCAACATCAGGAAGAAGGAACACGAGAAGCTTGAGAAATACCAAGGGCTGAAAGAGGAGCTAGAAAAGATGTGGAAAGTAAGAGCAACAGTGGTCCCAGTGGTAATCGGAGCACTGGGGGCTGTGACCCCCAAACTGGGAGAATGGCTACAGCAGATTCCAGGTAAAACATCAGAGGTCTCTGTCCAGATCAGTGCAGTCCTAGGAACAGCTAAGATACTGCGCAGAACCCTCAAACTCCCAGGCCTCTGGTAGAGGACCCGAGCTTGAGGATGACACATACCACCCCACAAGGGGTGAGAGGGGGATTATTTTTTTTTATAAAATAAAATAAAATATAGGCCTCCAACAGTTATTTATATACATACACATATACACCCACAATATGCTGCAGTGCATTTTTTGAATTTGTGTCAGGGGAAAACAGCAGCAACAAGGATGGTAATATGGTTTTCATCTTCACATAAGACATTTAGGAAACAGTGTGCATTTTGACTGTGTTTGAGCGCTAAGCATCATAGATATAAAACACAGAGTCTGCCTCCTCTTATCTTGCCGGAGTCTTGCTCTGTCAGCTCGGAACACGGTTCGACCGCCAAGGGCTTGATCCAGGATGTTGATGAGCAGGTGTCTGTAAATATGTGAGCACACCAGTATCTGATTTCTGTTGCTTAGCCAACATTTTGTCCAGACCAGACTTTTAGTAGCAGTCTTAAATCCAAGCTGGGCGAACATGGCTTCTATCCCCGGCTCTCTTTCCTCTACTCTTTGCGATCACTGCACCTGTCGTTGGTGCATGCTGCAGTTGATCTGGCTTGGTGGATTGTATAAGATCCACTGCTCTTTAATCCAAAAACCCCACTTCCTTTTCCATTGACTGTATTTCTATCATATTTAATACGCGTAGCAATAAAGCAATAAAGCCAAAAAAAAACAAAACAAAAACAAAAGTGTAGCATACTTTGAAGGCTTGAACAGCTGCTGCATCTATATGCACTGCCAAAATGCACATAAAATAGGTAGCAGCATTTTAACATTCATACATTACATCTGTACTTCATTCCAAAGTTATGTGGATGTTGTATTGTGGGTTACTGGGACTGTTTTTTTTTAAATTCATGCACGTCCCACAAGTCTGCCTGCTAAATGGCCCACGTGGCTCGGTGTCCCCTCATAGCAGATTTAGCAGGACATACGAGAGAAAACAATACGTGTTGGCTACATATTCTCATTTGCAGTGGGCACGCATGATCTACTTAGAGAAATCAGGGTGAACCATCAGAATATCAAAGAGGCTGACATTTACTTGGAATGTAGTTGTGTGTGTGCCTTTAGTGTCTACCTGATCGTGGTGCTCTCTACATTTCACTCCTGGTTTCTTCCTCTCCCGCTTTTCACTAACACACCAACAAATACAGTACCATCACACCTATTTGTGGTGCATTTTAGCATTTTAGCTGTGTTTGTAGGTGTTAGATTCACAGTGACAGGGAGAGATGGAGGGAACAGAACGGAGAGGAAGCAAGGAAGCAAGAAAAGAAGGAACAAAGAAAGGATGACAGAGTGAGAGTGAGTGGCTATTCTCTCATGCTGAGCGAGTGGAGTGTCAAAACAGGACTGAAGTGCAGCAGCGTCATGAAGGATTGAATGTTCAGCGAGACTCCATGTTCCACATAGCATGTACAGACAGACTAGAACAGACAGAACGAAAAGGGAGTCACAATGCAGTTTGAAAGGCCTAGAGGGACTGGAAGCTGAAGGAAAATGTCATCACAGTGGGAAAGCTTCATGCCGCAATGGATAATAAGGCTAATATAGTGTAGTTATGAGTCTGAGTTTGGCATCTTAACTTAAAGCCGAGCTATCGCTCTCTGCAGTAAGCCATTCCCCGACTCTTCCCTATTTGCTACTGCTTCACGCTACTGCACAATAAAGCAGCAATGCCATAAAAAGAATCCTAAAAAGATCATCAAATAGTTAGGGATTCTCATAAGCTCAGAATTCACTAAAATGCTGAAGATGTGAATCACAAATCTAACCCAGGCATCTCTGAAAGCACTCCACCTGTTCTCCTGTGACTGATGCTTATACCTTTAGCCACTAATTGGCACTTATGGGGAAACCCTCCCACACACACTCCTCCCTCCATCACTCCTCCTCACACATGTACACACCTTGAAAATGGATTGACCTCATTCACAGGGCTTGGGGGGCTACATTAAAGGGTCTCTCACTCTCTCTCTGGCAGATTGTCAAAAAAGTGGGTGGTCAGTATAAGTGAGAATCATGTCCTAGTTTGGCTCGCTCTGTTGGGAACCAAGTTGTCTTTTGACAAGGCTTTTAATGGATAGGAGTGTTCTATGTGGATCAAGACCTTTGCACTTTACTGAAGCAGCTCTCTGAACCTTTACCTTGGCGGACACTGCCTGTCAAGCTGAGGGAAATTCCTATTATTATTCTGAGATTGGATTCTTGTGGTATGTGATTGGGCCTACAATTGAGCCTTGGGGAACTACATATATTCCATCTCTCCTTTTCAAGCCATCCACTAGAACTATGGACCTTTTACTCTTGTGGCAATACATTTCAAACCCTGACTAGTCATTATGCTAGCTCTGTCAACACTGTTTGCATTTTTGTTTCCAAGAGCAATCTTTGTTCCTCAAGCGCGCTGTATTTGTGTTCATGATGCAAATGTGCAGCAAACACGCCAGTTAACACGCATGCAGTCATGCCAAGACACACAAATGCACACAGAGATACACGCACTCCAAGAGCACGCAGCCATAAATCATTTAAAGCACAAGTCTTCTCTGAGAAATGCTTTGCAGAAAAACAGCCCACCTGAGTCCAGCAGCACACAGATCAATCATGTATCACAAGAAAGTCAAGGGAAGAGTGGGAACAGAAAGAGGAGTAGAGGGGGAAGAGAAGCTTTCTCAGCTTTGAGCACCCTGAGGCGTAGTTCAATCCACTGGAGCAGGTTCTTGCATGGCGGAGAGGCGTTACATGGAATGGTCATGATGCATCCTGCGCATGCAAGTTTGTGCATGAGGTTCCTACATTTAAAGGCCCCAGCTATCCATGCACATAATACATAATGCATCTGCCGTTCAACCCAGTGTGCAATTAGCAGTGCTTACACGCAACCACTGCACGCATTGAGTCTCAGCTACTATAGGACAGCGTTAAGGCATCAGACACTCCTCTCCCTCCCCCACGAAAACCCGTTGTTCTGTCTTCGTCTTGTCAGAGGGAGAGAGGGAATGAGGATAAGATAAGGCCAGGCTATCTGCTTAGTTTGCCCTCCATTTGAAAGGTGGCTATGTGGCAGTATGCAGAGGAGGAATGAAAAAAGGGGAGGTCTATCATAAAGCAAGCTTGTTTCAGGTTAGCGAAGGGCGCTCAGTGACAACAAGCGGTAATCCCTCTTTCCCAGGCCTAGGGGGGACAGAGCGATAGCGTATACAGTAAAAGAAGAAAAAAGAAAGCTGCCAAAGAAAGATAGCAGTAGATATATGGGCTGACCAGGTGAGCGGAATATATTTCCTCATGAATAATTTATTTAAGTGGATGCATTTGAGGCAAAAACTTCTTGTTAATGAGGTAAAAAGGTCAAATTAATCCCAGTCTTCTCAACAAACATCTCAGAAACTCAGTTGAAGCATCAATTATGAAGCTCTCATTCATGTGATACTGCAGTAATACAAGTTTCCAAATCACCCTCTCCCTCACCTAACCCCTCCAAGCTGGCAAATGTCCTGCGTATCTTGGAGAAAATCCATCTCTGCTGTTGGACTAACTGGGAAGCAGGGCTAGCAGTCTTTCAAAAAGCCGGTTCTCCACTGTCTACAATATATAAAATTGCTGGGGAGGATCAATCTGGGTCTAAAGATGATGCTAGAGTCAGTCTTCCCCTGAGTAGCAGGGCTCTGTGTAGCCTTATCCCCTGATGGATGTGGAGAGGGCTAGCTTTAATCCTGGACTAACAGCCAGTTCTCTGGTCCTTGATTGCTGCACAGCACAGACAAACAGCCTGAGGGGACAAATATAGTCTTCCTTTGATACCAAGGGACTCAGCTAAGATTTATATTTGTGGGGATGATTACATATGTGCATACATGAGGCGAGGGAAGGGAAAGAGAAAGAGGGTGTGAGAGAAAGGTTGATTTTATTATTTGTGGGTATTGGGTTGTTCACACTTAAATCCTGGCCATCAATAACAATCTCACTGAATAATAACAACTAAGGACCTTGAGCAGACAGAGTGAGAAGGCTTTGATTTCAAATAAAGGCCAGCACACACACATGCACACACACTTTTCAGCAAAATTCTTTTGAAAATCTTTGTCTAACTGGCATGTAAACAGAGTATACAAAATATGAGGAACACCCTTCTGATACAGAGTTGATATAGAGTTGTGGCACCTTTAATGCAACTCCCATTTCAGTAAAATACATCCTTTATCTGTCATCTGTTTTCTCTTATCTTAATTTTCTTATTTTTAATTGGTATAGATTTCATGCGGGAAATTATTATACAATAATGGCCTTTACCTGTTTTTACATTATCTTGCTTGATAAAAAAGTCTCTTATGTTCCCGTCGGGCTGTTTCTTAAAAGACAGCAAATAAGTGTACATTCAGGGTAAATGCACCACACAGGCCTTGACTCTAATTTGCCACTATTAATGTTTTGGCTTTTGTCAAAGGTTGATTAGTTAATTAAATACTGCTGTGCCGTCAAAGAATTTCTAGCTCAATTCCTAAACCCACCAAAGCAGTAGTAGTGAAGAAAAACTACAAGCAGATACGATCGAAACAGGAAGGTAACCCAGGTCGGACCTATATGCAACATGGCAGTTATTTACAAGCATTGCATTTGTATTGGGCATCTACAGAAGATGAGGTGCTGGGAGGGAATATCTCCCGCATGAAACTGATCGGAAAACTTAGCATTCTGGGCTTGAGTACTAGACTCTGCAACTGGATATTGGAGGGGGATGTGTGCTTAGGCTGTACACCCATGACTGCAACCCACAACATGAAGAAAACTCTGTTGTGAAGTTTGTGGATGACCATCGGCCGGACTTCATGAGACTTAATATCAGGAAGAAAATCAACAATTATGCAGAGTGATGCACAGAAAACAAGCATGGAGCTCATTGTTGTTTTAACGAGAAAGGAGACAAACCCTTGTCTACATCAGTGGAGCTGAGGTGGATCACGTGAACAGCTTCAGGTTCCTAAAGAAAGCCCAGAAACGGCTTTATTTCTTAAGGAAACTTGCTGTGCCATGTCCTTGTCAGCTTTCACAGAGGCGCAATTGTAATCATCCTAACTGGAAACATCACACTGGCATGGGATGTGCATGGCCTAGGACAGGAAGGCTCTGCAGCAGGTGATTAAAACTGCTCAGAAAATCATTGGTACTCATCTACAGAGCATCAGTGACATTGCTGAGATGAGGTGCCTGCACAGAGCCCAGAGGATAGTAAAAGAAAGTATCCACCCCAGCCACAGTCTGTTCATCCTGCTGTCGCACCACCAGACTGCAAATCAGCTTCTTTCCCCAGGCTGTGAGACTCCTCAATTCATCCACAGCACTCCACCAAAAAAATAGTTTTACTTTGATGACTTGTTAGTTATCCACATCTAGTGTATATCATTTTTGTATATAACATTTGCTTTTTGTGAGTAGCATAAAGTGAACTACAACTTCATCTCACTATACAACTCTATGTTGTAAAATGATATAAAAAACCTGCCTTGTATTTACAGTGTGCCATTATGTTTGGATTTGTCCCTTTATAAAAGGAACTTAAAAACACAAGCAGATCATTGGGCGTTTTCAGCATGAGACCTTGCAGCTTCAATGCAAATATTTATGACCATCCTCAGCTGCTTGACCTTTGTCCTTCTTGACAGCTAGAATGGCAAACTTGTGTCTGTTAATAAAGACATGGGGTGCAAAAGCTCACATATTGTGATTAGCATGCTGGACAGACAGCAACAGTTTAGGAGTCTGGATTAGCTGTAAGCTTTGGCTCATGTAAACGTTTGGACAACAAGAGATGTTTTCAACAAAGACTTCATTTGGAAGGCTTGCTCGCTTCAGGCAATGTTTTTATGTCATTATTCAAACTATGCAATGTAGTCTAATTATTTTAGGGCGAAGAACATACAAGATAGTAGTAAGGTTGCATTACAGAATGCACAATGCTCCATGTAAACCACCTCGTCTGTGTGGGTTAATTAAAATACGGTTAAGGTGAGCCGCATCTCAGTGGAGTGAGAATTAATAAAGTTTCCACAATGTTTTCAGGGTGATCAGTTCTCAGAGTAAATGTGTATCGTAATACTTAACGGGCAAAAAAAAACAACAGTAACACCTAATTACTTAAATGTGCCAATCCCCTGCAAGCAAAGAGGTAAAAAATAAAAAAATAAGCCCCCCCGTAGTGGCACTGATGCCCAAGTCAGTGAAGGTGACAGTGCCAACTTGGGCTGGCACCGTGCCCAGCCTCTCTGGGGACCACATGTGGCATGCACCATTGCATGGTTATATATCTGTGCCAACAAGCAACCCACCCACTGCCTTTGCCCTAAAATATGCCCCTTTAAATGAGCTCACCTGCCAAAATGCCCTCATGTACAACGGCCCGTGCAACCTTTCGAAAACCCTACTGTCATCTCTCCAGCTCACCCAGGAGGGCAGTAAATGAGGAAAATATACATTTTAATTGAGGTACTTAGAGTGCCTTATGCCCTTGTGCAGGCAAAATGACTAACTTCTATACGCATACAGTGTACAGTGTTCCGGATCATCCATCTCTTCTGCCAATGAAGCTACCTTGCCCGAGGGTGCAGCTACGTACTGCAATGCCTTCCTATGGGGACAGGGCCACTGACACTTCAAGTCACCTTTCCCAGCCCTATTTCTACTTGTCTCCCTTCCTCTCCTCCTCTAAAAAGTTCCCTTCCTCCTTCATGCTGCTGCAAATAAACAGCGGAAAGGGCTTAAGGGTGGCCGAGTGGCTGATTTCTTTTTTCTCCACGCTCCTTCCCATTTCCTCTAAAGTTACGGTCCCCAAAAATGGGCTTTAATGGGAAACTGAGGACAAGGTAAATGGGGACTTTATCTGGCCATCAGTTTGGCAGTTAGAACTGCTGCCGAATGGGCTTTGAAATCTCCTTAAGGCAACTCTGAGGTGGGAAGAGGAAGAGAGACAGCAAGGTGGGGTCAAAAGCAGAAGAGAGAAAGAGTGAGAGAGAGATAAGGGCTATAAGGGATAGAGGGAGGATGGTGAGAAAGAGATTGTGAGTGATGGGAGACAAGGGTGGCTGAAAATGACTGCACAAGCCGAGTGTGTGAGGGAGGGAGAGAGGAAGAGGTGGAGATATGATCGGTCAGTGAGGACTAGAGGAGGTCAGAGTTGGATTAACCTGCATAAGGATTAGACTGCACTGTGAGGGGAGCCTCAGGCCTGCAGCAGCTGTTGCCCTGGGTCCCAGTCACTTTTCACTGCATGATGGTTGCATGTGTACATTTTTTTTAAAGATAAAATTCATGTATGTGGTACATCGGCAGCACACAAGTGAGGGGGATTTAGTTGCCATGTGGCTGTAAACATTTGTGTATAGAATAAAACTTTATAGGATTTGACAGGCAATATTTTAGAAGTTAAAGCCAGATGAACCTGCCTTTCGACTGCATTTCTATTTAGTTTTACTTCATTTTAATCAGCTTGACATTGTGTTCATGCCAATTTCTTCACGGGAGTTTAGGTATTTTGTTTTGTTTTCCACTTACTGGTCAGTAGTGACGTATCTATCCCTGAAGTAAGACGGAAGATGCCGTTTCTCGAACCGGGACAAACAGCTGACACAAAAAGGCTGACCAAATCGTAGTTGTGGGCGGCAATTCAGTGGTCTGGAACCCAGCTGATATAACCTCTCTATTGTTTTTAAAGATAAATGATTTAAAACACATAAATCAGCTACAGCCTAGTGCAGTGGTATGGCTGATTTATGTGTTTTTAATCGTTTTTAAATAGTCCCCAATAAAAGGACTACTTACTCCTGGTTTGGTAAAGTTTGCTAAAAACTACAGTCCCCCTGCTCTTTTAGGAAATACTTTGCTATTTTTAAAAATTAAACAACATATTTGTGTCCTGCTTTTAAGTATTTAAGTCTTCAGCAGGAACGAATGGGCTTGGGGCTGAGTGCCACAGGCATGGTAAGGTAGTCAGAAAGTATTGAGAGACAGACAAATGCATTGTTGATCTAGCCACAGGATTTCATGACAATACGGAAAATATACAATAAAGCTTGCCTCAGCCTTTACATTATTTAAATGACAGGTAAAGTAACCTTGCAGTAAAGTCAACCTGAAGTGACTAGCCCTATTTTGCATTTGACTTTAAGTTTCTGTCAAGATTTATGTGCTTTATTATGCATATACATGTGACCAAGTGTCATCCTTCACACATATAAACACACCAACAGTTTCACCAGAGCCCTCCACCATCTGTGGAGCTGCCCATCTCTCTTTCTCTCTTATCTTTTGGACTCGGCTGCAGAGGGGCTCTGGGCTATGTCATCTTTTCTCTGAACACACACACACGCACACACACACACACACACACACACAGACACAGATCCTTCCTCCATCACAGTTGGAGACAGTGGGCTTGGCTTTCACTCTGATCTCTCCATGCAGCCTCCGAGCCTTGGAGATAGGGTCAGCTCAGCGCATGATGGCCTTCCAATCCGTCTCTGATACAAACAATACACACAGATACATACATACACACACACACAGGCGCCACTAAAGCTACACAGTCTCAGAAACTCAAACACATCACACACAGCACGGGTCAATAACCAGGGTATACCAAGAGCAATGACAGGATTGCTGGACGTGGGGGCTGTGTATTTGCGTGACATTCGATCGGATGGATTCGCCTTGTTCTTTGCCAGTCTCCCGGGAGATGAAGCCGAGGGAGGGGAAGCGATCTGTGGCATTCTTTCAGGGATGATTCTCTCCGTCTTTCTGATGATGGTGGCCTTGGCTCACAATGGGTACACTACGGGTCCCACATTGAAACAAAAGCTTCTCCATGGGCTCCCTGTATTCTCTGTTGACCCAGGGGGAATGGTTTGTACACCGTTAAAGGTTTGGATTTCATCGTGCATGTGTGTGTGTGTGTGTGTACACAATCACGCGGGAGCCTTCGAGACGGTGGATCATGGGAGTGCGCGTGTGTGTCTTTGAGCCATGTGTTTGGGAAACGGAAAGAGAGAGAGCTTTTATCTGTATTGTCAGGGGATAATCACACAGCACACCCTTGAATATCCTGTGTGATAGAATCTGATGTGACACTGTGGGATTGCAGGGATGATTGAACTCTTCTCTTAAAGAAATCAAGCAAATCCACCGTCACTCTGCTTGAGATGGGGATACAACACAACAATGTCAAATGAATGTGTTTGGGGTATAAGGCAATCAGGGAAATGGCATAACAGTTACAAGGCAGACCAACATGCATTACTCTCTGAACATGAAACCTTACTTACACCAGGGATGATTTATCTCAAACAATTCTGTAGTGAATTGGAGTGTGTGTGTGTGTGTGTGTGTGTGTGTGTACTCCTGAATCAAACAAATAAAATGCATTAAGGATATTAAACAAACTGAAAGGAATTGGATTTAAACAGAGACCCTGAAATTGCTCATTTATGAAGGTGTTTTATAGATGCTAGTTCCAGTTTTCTCTCAGTACTTGAGGCATGCGAGTGACACTTCAAAAAACACTTTCTGTGTGGATTGCCCTTCAGTCTCTGTGACAACATGGGGACGAGCATTGTTCTAATTTAACTTTTAAGCCTAGCCAAGGCCTCAACATCTGCAAGTTAACACAACAAAGGGGTTCCTGGCTTCATTGCAATACAATTAAAAGTTTTGCTAAGAACCAAGGTATAAAAACAACTTCACCAAAAACATAAATGCATAAGTGGCAAGGGACACGGTTTGCACATTTCTAAAAAAAGAAAACATACACTTGCCTGCTATCACCAGCATTTCGGAAGGGGCAAACACCCTAAAAATGGCAGCCATTGTCCATTAGCATGCCATCCGCAATGCGTAGAGAAACCGAGCTCATAAAGCCTTGCCTCTCTGAAAGATTCTCCACGCTTGACCTTACGGATAATACT
This sequence comes from Lepomis macrochirus, assembly GCA_024633595.2. Classification (NCBI taxonomy): domain Eukaryota; kingdom Metazoa; phylum Chordata; class Actinopteri; order Centrarchiformes; family Centrarchidae; genus Lepomis; species Lepomis macrochirus. Next base: position 10,975,606 of record JALXJV020000002.1, on the reverse strand, counting down.
TCCGCTAGATTTCCGAGTGCTTAATAAGTAATATTCTGCTAAAGGCCAGCAGGTATTTGGAGCAGGGAATCATTATTGAATGAGGCTCAGACCAGGTTTATGGTCCCAATTATGCTAGGCTATAAAAGTCTGATAGTGGCCGAGCAAAAACTTTCACAGAGTTTCCAAGTTGCTGAGGAGACACTCCCGATTAGAAATTCATTTGAGAAACATGATGTGCAATTATGCTCGTGAGATGAGGGAAGAAGTTGCATCATACTTACACCAGCTTTTATCTCTGGTCATATCAAGGCTAATATCTGTTTAAATATGCAGGTTTCAAGACTCAAAAGTGATTAGAAAGAGACACAATAATACACACAATACACAATCTTTTTTTGGGGTTGGTAGACAGAGCTAGAATTCAACCCATTGCTTAGAAAAATCTCAATAAGCTAACATTTTTCAAACATAATACCTTGAATCCCTCTGAGTAATATTACTATCTAAATAGATTTTACCCAGTGACAGAGTATACACAGCAGACGAGTTGTAAATATTTCATTTTGATTTCTGCGATGAGATTTTATTATTGATGATGAAGGGGGTGCAGGCCTCTTGAGCACAGATTATGGTAAAATGGATATTACTCTCACTGAAGGTTTTATAACAACTCCTGTGGTTAAGATAAGACCATAAATGACACTGAGGGAAAGTTCAGTCTTCCACCCCCTACCTATATAATATCACCTCTTCCTCTCTTTTACTCTCCTGTCATCTCTATTCCTCTCTGTTGGCCCTGAACCCGCACCTGCACCCACACAGCCGTTCCTTTTTCTCTTTCATGGTCTCATTTGTCTTCTTGCGTCTCTCTCTGCCAGTCTCTGTCACGCTTTCACCGTCCTCTCATCTCTCCACCCCCCCCACCCCCCCCTCCAGGAATGGATTCAGGTGAGCCAATTTCATCTCGGTCATGCCTCTTGTTTGCAACAGTCAATTCGGCTTCTTGGGAAAATGGCCTCCTCTCTTCATCGAGGGCCTTTTCATTTGGACAACTTGGCTCCTTTGCCCTAACCCTGAAATTACTTTTGGGTGGTTGTTAAAGTGGTGATGCGTTGTGTGTGGTACAGTGCCATCTTTTCAAGCTAGACTGACACCTCTGTCCAGTGGCAATGGTTTTGTTTGGCTCAAGCCTAGAGTGAGGGGCCACAATTATGAAAATGCTATTAGCCATGATGCAGCTTTTGGTGATACTGGTCCCACAAGAGCAGCCTGTTGAGTCATGAAATATGTTAATATCATGGGGGGAAAATGAGCATGAATAGGTATTTGATTTTGAGTTTACGTGGTGAAGGCATATTTTTCTAGTTTAGTATTCCACATTAGCACTAAAGTACAGAGTAGGTTGAGTCAGTTTACTCTTGTACGCATCTAAATGTCTATTAAATATTTATCTGACACATTGCAATAACAGATGTAGCAACTTAATCTGACACACCTTATTTTCCAGGCGGCCTGATCTAAATACCAGAGGTCCTTGCTTACAATTCTTAAGTTAATAAACTTTGAATTATTTATATGATAAGATCGAAAGTTTAATTAGGAGGTTCTGTTTCCTGAAACTGATGTCATGTGATCTGTTGGAGAGACGTATCACTCTGTTGGATTTGCTGGAACACTTGAAATTGTACAGCACTTTAACAATGCAGAGCTTCTTCCCTCCGAGCAGAGACACAGACTTGTAGAAAGCACTTTAACTAAATGACAGACAAGTTTAATTTTGGTCTGTCATCAAATTACTCACAAAGTAAACATTAATGAGGGATAGCTGATATGACCTGGCAGCTTTTGTCATTTTTAACTGGTGAAAGAGATAGGGCTGGCTAAAAAGAAAGCTGCTACCTGAATTTTTGTACATGTTTTGAACGTGTGCATTTTGCCAAAATTCACTGTCAGAACTCAGTCACTCTGACCGCTGTGCTCAAATCATTTTTCACATTCACACACTCAAATTTTACTCATCTGTGCAGCACTGTTGTAAAAGAAAGCAAGCTACAACATGAGGTGCACAACACACACCAGAGTACATTAAAGAAAGGGAATGGATCTTGATCTGCATATGTTGATCAATGATACCCATCAATCAAAATATGCCCGCATCAGCCCCTATATCAGTCCTTAGGATCTGCTGGAGACATCTCTGCTCAAAACCAAAAATGGCAACCTCATCGTGGCATTAGATGAAAAATGAAGGGATTCCCAAAGCCTTTAGGATACATCGTGTGAAAACCATGAATGTCTGCACCAACAATTGTGTCCATCCATCAGGTAGATGTTGAGATGTTTACAGGATAAGTGAAAACTTTGACCTACTGGTGGTATTAGATGAAATGTCAGGGGATCATCAAAGTCAGTAGGCTTCATCCTCAGGGGATCGTGCTTGTCTGTACAAAATTCATAGCAATCCATCAATAGTAATACTTTAATTTCTGTCTGGGCCAAAGTGGTGGACCAACCAACCAAGGACTGATTGACACATACTGCCATCCCTAGAGTCCCTAGCATGCCTAAACCCTTCCTTTTAGTAAGAATCCCTGCAGATCTTCATCTACCTTGTTTGCTGTACTGCCAAACAATTAAGCAGCGTACAAACCATGGAAGTACATTAAAACTTGGTTTACTATGTTGCAGCTGCAAACATATCAGGTGTTGAGCAAAAATGATTTTCTGAGGAAATGTTGCTGCGTAGCACTTTACTGCTCTGAGAGCTACAAAGGCATACAAAGTGGGACCTGATGTTCCCTTGACATAGTTCTTTAAAGTTAGGATGATGTAGTCAGCAGCTCATTAATGCTTTGTTAACATTTTCTGTAATGGGAAATAAATTAGGCACAAGCAATATGGCAACCTCTGTTATAAGAATATTCTCTCACCTGTTCATACGCTTTGACATTTCAGAAAAGAGAGACCTTTAGCTCACCAATCAAGCTTCACATTAGGTGACAGACACGAATATAACCCAATGATGCTGATCCAAGTGTGCGAGTATTCTTTTGATTATGCTCCTCTGGCTGCCTGGCTGTTTCAGTCCTCCCCAAGTCTCCCCCTTTTCCCCCTTTTTCTCGTCTCGCCCTCTGAGAGATCACACCCTGTCCACATGCTCCAGCCATTAGCTAATAATTCTCTCAGATCATGAGTCGTTTACTTCACTCACTCAAGCGCCACCGCGCTCGTCTAATGGTGATGACCCCGGTGTGTGCGTGTGACAGAAACTTTTGTGTGTGTGCGTTAGTGTGCATGTGTTTATACATACTCTGTGAGTGCATCTGTTACCTGCACAGCCTTCACGTGTCATTGGCTGCGGGAAATGAGAAGCCTTCGCCTCTCAGCCTCCCATCCTCCCATCCTCCCATCCCAAGGAATAGGAGCTGAATGGCCCGCTGCTCTGACTGGGGGCAATCAGAGTTAGCTTTAACGGTGGGGGCTAATGAGAGAGGGCGAGCGCTCTGGCTATGTAAAAGAGTATGCAGAGCAACGGCAATGCAAACATGCTCAGTTGATTTTGATACATTGCACACACATAAGCACTGTAAATGGATGAGCTATTTGGATTGTATTGGCATTTAAGTAGGGAAGCAGTAGGAAAAAAACTTAACGGTGTTCAATAAAATACTTCAAGTACCCTCAACAGTAATTAAAATACCTGGGCAGTGTTCCCTCTTGGATGAAGTTTCTTAATGCATCAAACGGCCTGATTATGACTTATTATGCAACAATGCACGTACACACCATTCCTTCATTTTCCAATGTAACATTTTTGTATGTGAATACATACACAGACAGTCCATTACAACCGTATCCTCAAGGGAAATCAGACCATTCTGAGGAATGCACATGTCACATGTTGACACTTTATCCTTATCATTACATGATGCATAGGAGTGGAATTAACACAATTTCCCCTGAACATTAGAAATCACATCTGTAACTGCAGAAAAACACAAACAACAGAAATTTGAATAAAAAGTGAGCGATCCAGACAGACAGAGAGAGAAGGTGAGGACCAAAAACACCCAAACACTCTCCCTACTCTCACTCAGAGATATGATCACAATCAGATAACACGCACGCACGCACACACACACACACACACACACACACACACACACAACTGCTTGTTTGTCTGCTCCTCTCCTCCGACCTCACTGATTCTTCCAGTAGGACAGAGAGAGAGAGACACACAGGGGGAAAGAGAGGGGGAAGGGGGAAGAAGGAAAAGCGGGAGGAGTAGAATGGCATTATGTCTATCGGTGTGGATAATTGAATGTTGGAGCGTTTTTCTCCAAGCCTTTGTTGTCCAATCAATACAGCAGTTCCCATGGGAGCTAATCTGTATTAGCAGAATTAGCCTGCGGGCTAACACAGATGTCTCAACTATAAGGCCCCTTTCCCTTGTCCACCAGAGTGATGAGGGGATGCCGGACCACTGACAGCTGTGGGTGAAGGGTCATCTACTGTTATGCAATGCAATAGCAATGGCACACAAAGGTAGATTCCATGGCTTTCCAGTTTTATATCACACTGAAATGTTTTGTTTGTTTGTGCATCAAAAATGTGGCTAAATGCACCACTACATCCTTGTTCATCTGGTCACTCAACAGCAACTTTGATTCTCCGAAGTGAATGTCTGTTATGTGGGGAAAATGGCCTACTCATGTAGGAAAATGGGAAATCAGTAGAATATTGAGAAAAGTTATTATGTGTTGCAGAAATAATTCTAAGTTTGATGGCTAAAGTGATGGCAATAACATAACTTTCACAATTTTGCTGGAACTTTATCTGCCTTAAGAGAGAAAAGTGAAACATCAGCCTGCGATAATTAACACCATCAATCATGCAATATGCTCTGTGGTTCTAGGTATGATGCACTGAATTTGATAGAAAATGATGAATATGAATGATGGAGGGAAACTGGTGTTCATCAGTAGCACCTTTTACACTAAGCCGCAGCATTTGTTTACAGAGCTCAACATAGAACATATGTGAATTAGCGGGGTGTATGTGTGAGGTGCGTGGTACACTATGCTCCATTTGAGTTCGAATGTGTGCTCCACTCTGTATTTGTGTGTGTGTGAGCATTAAGAATGAGCGCCCTGCTTGTGCTAATGAGAGGTGAAGGGAGACAGTAATTGAAACCCTGGGGAGAACTCAAGATGGAAGTGGAGGGGTGGGGGGCAGCAAATGGAAAAAAAACACACTCCCTGTACTCTTGATTTTCATCATGGATCTAAGCATGTTTTCCCAAGAGACACAGCCGGAGGGGGAGGGTGCTCTCTTTTCACAGGTTTCATGTTGTGCGGTTACACTAAAAAACACATAGGACCTATGAGTGAATGACATAAGTGTCTTATTTGGATTTGCATGAAAGCGAAAGTTTAGTTTTTCTCTTTAAAACTTCAGCGTGCAATTGGTGTGACACCAGGGCCTCCGCCCATCCAGGTTCTGCTGCAATACACACTTTTCATATAGGATATATAGGATTTGCAAAGTGGGGTTATTTAGGTCCAAAAATAAAGACACACTGATTTCTATGAAGACATGTTAGGTGACTAGCAGTTGGAGCAATTTCAAGGCTTGGACGGACATGAAACTCTGCTAGGTGAATCACCAATACAAAGGATACAAATACCTTGTTTTTTAATTAGTGAAAGTGAAAGGTCCAGTCTGTGTACATAAAAGCGCAACGAGAGTATAAGAGTAGTCAGCTCCCAAAGAGCATTTTTGTAAAAAAACAAACAAAAAAACTTCCATTCACTTTGCTTAAAATTCTCTTGTTTGCTCAGCTAATGCTGAGCTGAAGCTAAAGATTATGCATCATTTAATTAGATCAGTTCGTTTTTGGATTCAATGGTGCCAACAGTGATGAGTTCTGAATTTGCTATAGCCCTGATATGTCCCATAAACTGGCATAGCTAACCATAATCAAAAATATATGTATGTATGTTTCAAAACCCTTTACCTCTCCTGTCCATTTGCTCTATGCCCTTTCACAATGTTATTTACTCCAATATGTAGAGCACGTTCTGTCCTGAGACAAACTGTGCCTATGCACTATGTGAGCTTGGCTGTGATGAGCCACAAGCATGGGTTTACTTGACCCTGGCCATATCTGGACGCTGTGCTACAGTGGGCCGAGGTGTTGTAACATTGTCACCACGTAATAACTCATGGCCTTGCGCGATGACATGCATGATGCTTCACACACAGGCCTTGGAAAATGTATGCGATTACTCTACAGTTTAAGCTGCTAATGATATTTATGTAAAGTCGTTGCTGCATGTTTGCCACAGACAGAATGTGATCAATGCAGGAAAACAAAAAAAGGATCAGGCAAGGTCTTTAATCAACCAACCACTCGGCACAGTGCAGGCACAGGAACAGCCATGCATGTGTGCACACACACAAATAAACACACACTTCTGGAAATCTTCCAGGGAAGCTCCAGTTGTTAAAAAACTACCATCCCCTCTGGCCTAACAGCCTACAAAAATAGTTAGACACACGCAGAAACACACCGACCGACACATTACATTTGCAGAGGCTGCAGCAAGTGACATGAATGAGCAAATACTGGAAGTTCATAACAATGGCAATGCTTACTTCCACAAACAAACACTACACAATTTCACAAGTGTTTTACTATACTTTAAATTACATTTTTCAAAGAACAGCTTTTCATGGAAGCTGCTTTTCCAATGACAAAATTGCTATCATTTGCTGTATTTTAGAAAACTCATTCTGGAAAGACTGTAAGGACATAGTGAAAAAGAAAATCTTTAGTTAAACTTCACAAAAGTCTAAATACGTTTCTTCAGAGGTGCCAGGCATGCGTCTTGGAAACAAGCATTAAAGGTGGTACAGACAAATTAGCACACTACTAAGCCAATCGATTGCTGGCACAAAGCCAGTCTAAGAGAAGAAAAACACTTTAAAATGAGTATTGTGGGTTGGCGTTAATTATTAAGTATAGCTATTATAGTGATTTCTATTATGGGATACACACACGCGCGCACACACAGTACATTCATACCTTTTTCTAAAACAATGCACTGTCCTTGTGCTAGTGATCCTGTTTGTGGCAACTTCTGTACCGAAAAACAGAAATTGCCATGATAAAAAAGGAAACACACACACACACACACACACGCCACGTACATACAGAAGCACACACAACTGCACACTTTCCTCGAAATTATCCAGGAAGTTCCTTCAAAGCTTCCCTTCCAATCGTACGACTACACACACTGTATCATGGCTGACAATGGTCACAAATAAGTTGCAGCCTCACAGAGAGAACAACTTGTCACTGCTGGATTAAAAACAACTTTAACTGAAAGAGTATTGCATGTCTTTCTGTGGATCAAGACTTCGCTGTTGTCAGCTGGTATTGGGTATACGGTTTTGTGCTGAAAAACTATAAACAGTAGACCTGTAGAGATGGTACGTGATTAACATACTCAGATAGTATACAGTATGTACCGTGTGTATTACAGAGCACTTTTAAACGGGATCAGCTGACCAAGTAAATGATGTTTTGTGTCCTGAGCTATAAGACTTTTTGTTTCAGCTACCTTAGCCAAGGACATGGTCTGACCTGTCAAATGGACTGGCAACTGCACACCAACTGCCACTTTCTATGAAAATAGAGACGCTCATAAAATGGTGACAGTGCTATCAAAAGAGAGGTGTGACAACACATCAAGGGTCTTATTTTCAGAAGACACATCATGAGTCATAATTCTAAGGATATTTTTGGGAAAGGGGGTTGGCTAAAATCCAACTGTGGCACGGCCACATAGAAAACAGACAAGAGGGCAAACCCATTGACACTTTCTTACACATGCTCATATGCTATTTTACACACACGTATACTGCCGCATGTAAATTCAAATATAGTCCCACTGTTACGGCACATTCATGTGCATGCTGGAGTGTTCTGTGAGGGTAAATGCACTAAAAGCAGTCTGCAGCTGCCAACTCCAAACCCTGCATTCCCCCAACCTAGTTTCCTCAGCCAAAGCAGCTGGGCCTGCATTCAGCAGATTGGTCAGAGTCTTACTTGTACTGAGCTGGTGCACACATTTGTACATGTAAGTTTATACATGGCGCAAGATCGTGGCCGCCAGCCACTCTGTGAGTTGCAAAGCCAAAATTCCACCATGCATCCAGTGGAAATTTATAAGTCTGCTTGGTACCTAGAAAAGTTGAGGCAGAGTACACATTGGTGACATGTGCTGGATTCGGAACATTGCATGCAACAGCACTGAAACGTCCCTCCATAAACACAATTTTTCACAATTGGTACATTCCTGAACATCTGATCTGAAAGTATAATTTCAAACTTCTGCACATTTTGTCTGATCACACGGATACAGAAAAAGAAATACCCTCGAGTCATAAAACATGAAAGCACAGGAGCTGGCTCCTTGGCTTGGCAATGAGCTCGTCATTCCAACTTTGAAAACAAGGCCTTAAAATACCAGAGGCATGGGAGGGGATTTATGTTCGTTTGCAGAAGGCGAATGAATATGGGGCTTTATAGAAAGAAAGTCTAAGAAAAGTCTAGCCCGTAAATTACGGCCAAGGGGTAGATGCAGGGCAAGCGCATAAGAGAGTGGGACCCTTCTGGGCAAGGTGTTCAATGGCCCCTCGTTGCTGAAGGTCTCTTGTATAGTCTATTGCCTTGACTGATACGAGGAGTAGAAGAGGGTGAAAATAACTCATACATACATACATGCACAGATAATGGCAGAACTTGGAGGGGTTTATAAAAATTTGATTTTACTCATATATGTGTTTGTGGCTGGGACATAGTAACTATAAATCATTACTGAAGATGCAGCTCTGTTCAACACTACTTGGTATGTTGGATTAATAAAGACTACGCTTGTGACTGCAACCTTGCACTTTTCTGATTGGTCACTTGCTATTGCTTTGCAGATTTACAGTTGTTGAGAAGCACTAAGGGAATGAGTGGGTGGATAGATGTAGTGAGGACGAAGAGCACCTTCCCCCAGTCTCTTCTCCCTCCGTCCCTTCTCAGAACTGATGAAGGACTTAATCTTTGGTGCTACCTCATCAGTCCAATAATCTAATTAGGGGGAAAGGAAGAGTGTCGGGATGAATTCATACGTTGGGCTGTGCCGCGCCCCCTTACCTGCCCCTGCTGCCATTGCCGTGCACATTAATCAGGGGAGAGGAACCTCCTCTCCTTCTCCTAGTGAGCGAGGGACAGAGGAGGGGGGCATGAAACAGACACTTTCCAAAAGGCCTGGCTTACATATTTCATGGCACATTACGGATGTCTTGCCTCAGCTCCGCCGACAACTCATTACAGCCTTTATGAAGGGGGAGAGGAGAAAGGAAGGAAGGAGAGAGGGAAAGAGCAGGAAAGCATTCTTAATATGCATCTGTATGTCAGTCTTTCTTTAAAATCTCTACTTTAGAGTTTTAGCACACATTTAAATGGACTGCCCAACGGTGGCTTAAAGTGCAGGCTTTTCTCTCTGAATTTTAAAAGTGATGTACAGCAAAAGCTTGTTCTACAGCAGGGCACGTAGAGAGCCATCCACTCCATCCATTACACAAGAAGATGGCAGTTGCTTTTCACCTCAGAACTCCTCCATCGCACACAGAGGTTCATGCTATTGCGCCCATGTAGATGTCTCAAACAATCAGATGGAGTTACCAGTGCAGCAATAGGATCATACTCCCTCACTGGCTTCCCACTAGCAAATATTGCCAATTGTATTTGATGGAGTGCCTCGCCAACCTGGGCAAGAACTGAACCGGTATCGCTGTGATGCTTGATGAGCTCTTTTACTCCCATGGCAAAATCCAGTGTGCAACCTAAACTAACCCCAACTATTGATTTCAATGGGATCAAAACCCCTTCAAGCCTCCTGCATCAAATTACCCAAATATGATACATAATAATACGATACACTGCCTAATATTCATGGATAGCCTGCTACCCTACGGCATATTAGAAAAGTGTCTTTATATCAGAGTAAAGTGGTACAAATTTGTACCGTGAACAACCAGAATCTACCCCTTTAAGGTACACATCTGCTCTCAGGAGAGCCCATTACTGCATGTGCCTGTGACGGTACATCTTTGATAAATGGTACTTTTGGGTACAAAAATGTACTGCTCTTGTGCCTCGGGTTTTGAGTGTTTGCACAAACATTTCCATGCTGACTTCCACACTTTCATAATGACAGCTCGTATGTATACATACTGTGTGTGCATGTGGTAACATGACAGCGCCTTTCCATCTCTATCCCATTTAATATTTGAGCTACAGTATATTCCAATGACAAGCAGGGCAAAGTATTTACATTTGACTTTAAGGGGACTTGGCTTGCGTTTGAGGAGATGGTTTGTGGGGCAACTGTCCTAAATAAACTGCTATGTATTTTTCCTGTGTTTACTAGAAATGAATTTTGATGCCAGGTGTGTAATTCACCTGCTATGTTGCACAGTTACATGACTACATGTCTGATCAGGATGATGGGAGAGGTGGGTGACACACACATAAGGGAGAGAGCTCAGCTGATGGCTTGCTGGTGGCCTGATTGCTCTGGCCCAGCGGCCCACTGAGCAGTGATTGCCGCAGCTGGGGCCTCCGGTACAGATTCCTCCGGCGCTCCCATAGCTCAAAGCTGACACCTCCCACTAAGCACTGTCTGCCCAGACCAACCTCTCACGATGCCATTTGTCCTGACAGATGGAAAGACAGAGGTTTGAAACCAACCTATATCTTCTTCCACTGATTTGTCCTTTCTTTTGTCTCCCTGGGATCATCCATCAATCATTTTCAACCTCACGTTTTCACTTGTGTCTCTGTCTTCCCCTCTGTCCTGCCCCGTCTTTTTCTCCCTAGTCTCTCTTCATCTCATCAACCTTTCTGTTTCTAGAGCACAATCCACATTTGCCTTTTTGATATTCCTTCTCCAACTCTTCCAACCTTTGCCCCGGCATTCACACTCATTTATTTGGATCGCTTCCACCTCGGAGGGAATAATCCGGCAACTGGTTCATTCATACAGATGACATCATCAAATCCCTTCGTTGCCGTTGGCTGGATTAATCCTGCTCATTCTCTTGCACTGACTGAGTTCATTATGGAGGCACAAATCCAGTCGGCTTAAAAAGAGCGAAGGGGTCCGGGCTACTACTGAACAAGCTTCAGGGGAAGAGAGTGAGTGAGACAGATAGTGAGAGAGGACAGAAGTAGAGGGGGACAAGGAGAGAGAGAGAGTAGCAGTCACTTCAGGCCACGGTCAAAGTGCAGTACTAAATAAAACGATGGATTTATGGATCTGGCAAGGCTGACGCAATTCAAGTTATGCACTATGTAGTTTTGGGAAAGATGGTGGGGGCAGAGTCTGAGGTGGTACATTTCTATGTGTGTGTGTGTGTGTGTGTGTGTGTGTGTGTGTGTGTGTGTGTGTGTGTGTGTGTGTGTGTGTGTGTAAAGAATGACGTGCTACAACTATGTCTCACTGAAACTTAATGCTTATACTGTTTGTACACAGAGTATTCAGTTCCTTGTGGTTCAATCTGACAAATAAACTGTTGTATAATTATTTATTTATTTATAAGTATTCTCGTGAAGCAAGGATGTGCCTAGTGATGTTGGAATCTATGGAATATGATAGGAGTCCTCTAATCAACCACTCTGTATAAAATCTATACTGTACTCTGCTTTTATGTCCTGTTAAAAGTATCATAATCGTGAGTTTGAGAATAACACTGCAAAGATTAACTTGGAGGCCATATAAAAAACAAAAATATTATTTTAATACTCTTTTAATTAAGTTCACCTTCAGGGCCAGAAAGAAAAACAAGAATTCTTCACTTCTTATGTGTGATGAACTGAAGATTAGATCTTTAGTTTCAAGAGTGACAGTCACCAAAAATTTTTCATCTCAGGGTCCAATTTTTTTATCATTACAAACAAATGCCCCCTGTATGTTCAGTAGTCAATAATAATTTGGTAACAATCAAAATGGTCACACCCATGGCAGCAAAAACAGCAACAACAACAAAACAAATCATGCCAACAGGTGTAAAATAAGTAATATTCTAAATTATAGAATAGATAGATGATTCGAATAGATAATTCGGCACTAGAACTTTAAAGAACTATGTAGTGTGGTAGGCAATCCTGGCATCTTGTGGTAGCAAAGCTCAGTCCAAACCTGGCACAGCTTGAGCTTTTTGATGTAGACTATTAGCGCTTCTGCTGTTACTGTGGGAACTTCACTAAGCTAATTTATTTTATACAGCACTAGATAGCTAAGGGCAACAATGAGAGAGCAAGTCAGTAGGGGAGCAAAAATGACAGGCTCCACAGGTGCAGTGTAATAGCAGCAACACAGCTGGTCTAACCAGATCCAGGTTATCTGTTGTGGGGAAGTGTCTGATATGTCCTGGGAATACTGTAGGGGATTCACTAGACTACACAAGGTGGCTCAGGGAGGGGAGGTGGATGAAGGGAGGGGGGTCTTTAAGCTCATCATCCTTGCGTGACAGTGTGACCCAGCGGCAGATCAAGAGGTCAAAGATGAGGCTAAGCCAATCGGCCACTCTGTGGCCATTGACATGATAAATAAGCTCTGGGATTTCACATATGCATTATGTATAATTGCTTGCCTGTATACAGTGCATGTACTGTGTATTTCTATGCATATACACTGTGGTATCGGATACATATGTACATGCATTCATTGAAGTTTTCCATGTAACAACATGTAACAGCATGGAAGAAAAGAGAGAGAAGCAGGGATTGGACAAATGTGAGTACAGTAACTTTACACTTGAGGATTTCAAATACTGACTGCGATAGTGATGTGATCAATCTGCCTTGCTAATTGCATTAGACAGGGTTCATCTTTAAATTGGATAGTTGGACCAACATGATTCATTTTGTTCTTGACACTTTCTTATAAAAAAGTGACATAAGAAATTCAGTACTATTCCCCTGCTATAGTTTTTTTGCCAATCATTTTTGCCCCATTAGAAGCAGAGGCTAATTACTGGATTTGGACAATTACTGATCAGATTGCCATGAAATGCTGTGTGAATATTCATGGTCCCCAGGATGAATTTTGTTGATCCCTGACATCGCATGTAATGTCACCATTAGGACATTTCCACTTGAGCAACACTTGGGACATTGCCAAGGTAGTATGCCTTAATGGGCAGATTTTCATTTTCAAGTTTGCAGTAGATACTCACAGTAAACTGAGCATTAATCCCCATGTTTCTGGTGCCACTGGATCTTTTATCTACATCACTATCAGTTCACATTTTCAACACATTCAGATTGCATTCAACAGACTGTAATACCTTATTATCTCAATGGATTGTAATTCAAACAAATGTATATGTGACACAAAAACACAACTTATTATATTGGACAGTAAAAAAACCCGGCTTGGCTGCTTGGACTACTAGTCCCCTCGGCCCGTAAGTCAAAAAGTTAATTTCGGATGCAGCTTACATTTACGCTCCACAGAGGATGAACCTTTGTGCACACTGTGATCAATCAGTCAGATTACTGTGAAACATCAGTTCTTTACTTTTAGAGACCTGTAGGTTTTTTTCAAGAATTACTTTGAAGCATTTTTTTTAATGTGGGCTAGATGTGTGTGCTGCCGTATAAAAAATAATGATGGGAGTGATTACCACAGAAAATGAGAAGCAGCAATAAACAATAAAAGAAGCTAAATTTATGGACCCATTATTCATGGTAAGATGTTTTGTTTTGTGTGTCCAAACTCCCCATAGACACCATGTTTCACCATTTATCATAAACGCTTGTGAAATTCAATCTGATAAGTGCATTCTAATCTTACATTGAATATACTGTACACATTGATGCCTATAAGCTAACATAGGCACAAAAAGACAATATTGTAGTCACAAGTAAGTGTGGACAACACAGCTGTCTGTGGTTTGACTGGCCAGTTGTAGGCAATGGAGGGAATGGGTGATCATCCCCGTCTATCTGTCCCCACCCCTCCCTTCCTTCTCACCCACCTCTAGCCAGATGACACACACTGAGGCTGATCTGTCAGTGCGCTGCGGCATCATCGGAGCAGGACATGCATGATGTGTCAGAGATAGAATGTCACGCTAGAGGCCCCTGGATGGAGAGAGGGATGAAAGAGGGGAGAGATGACAGATGAAGAGAGATCGACAAAAGAGTGCGGTACACAAAACAGGAATGGAGGGAAACAGGTGGATTGAAGGTGTTAGGCAGAAAGAGAGACAAGGATGGAAAGGGGGGGGATAAAGTGAGGAAGGATAAGCGCACGGAGACAGATAGAAAGAGATTATTTCGAATGCCAATGCTGCACACGCGCAGCACAGGCATAAGGGCGGCAAGGTGGCTGCTTATACAACAAACACAGACTTGCACACACACACAGCTACATGTTGCCAAAAAGGCCTGCTGTGCGCCTGCAGAGACATGAGTCATAGTATCCATATCACTACGCCGCGACACATACAAACAAACATATTGTGCTGCTTGAGTACTGCTGTTACAGGCATTTTGACATTTCCCTGACAAAAAGGAGAAGATCTGAAGGTTCTGCCTTGTTGTGTTAAGGGAGTGAGAGGAGAGCAGCAGCTTTGCATCGCTCTAGTTGGTACAGTACAGGAGAGCAGTGAGTTATAGCTGACCTCTTACAACAAAGGTAGAGCCTGTGTTGAGTGTGTAGGTACACAGTTGTGAAACGTGCTCTGTGTGGGCTGGTGTGTGTCAGTAAAGACATACATAGCTAGTGGGTGTGTTTACTAATGTGTGTTAGTGGAGGATGTAGTGTGTTAAAGCAAGTGTGTGTGTGTGTGTGTGTGTGTGTGTGGTAGCAGGGATTTAATGGGATTTCCAGCTCAGCAGAATGCGCCTGCTCGTCTTATCCCCCCCCTCACATGTTCGAGTGCGTGCACGCACAAACACACACTCTTTGTATCGATCCGACCGCCAGCCGCAGGGTCATTCATCAGATGGTTGGACACACCCAGGTGTGTTTTACTGTTGGCCAATGCTCAGCAGCGCATTCGAGGAGCAGACAACCACCATCAGAGACACAGAGAGAGAGAGAGAGAGAGAGACGCGAGAGGAGAAGGTGGATAAAGGAGGGAAAATCTTACAATAACAAAATAAGAGTAAGCCTCTAAAAGAAAGAAAACTAGTCCGATGAAAACTACACAAACAAATATATTGTGTGAAATACCAGTCCACTATTACTACCAGGAGTAAAAGGCTATTAATCATGTTCGTTACTGTCAGCAGCATGACATAATGAGAGGCAATCCAATGTCCAGCAAAATATGTTTATATACTACTAATTTGCTTTGCCAGATAAATTTTGGGGAAATTGTACTGCTAACCAGATTATATTCACAGATTTTTGTCAAGCACAAAAGTCATCGGGAGGAGTTCGGGTTGGATGGTGCGATGAATAAAGAATCAAGATGCAAGAATCAAGGGTTGCAACTTGTGTTCCACATGTAAGATTTACACTATAACAATACTTGACGTGAGGGAAAGATTGTGGATTTGGCTAAAATGAAAAATTTCTTTTTTAAGTCATATAGTCATCGCAATACTGAACAATGTTATTGCTAAATTTTGCTCTTATCGTGCAAGCCTACTAATGGCCATAGTTGATGTTTTCACAATTTAGTCCCAAGCTCATCCTTCATTGGTAATGCTCAACAGTTCATGTAAGAATTCTCTGTACTACCTTCAGACATTATGCAGATTTGCTGTCACCAACAGTCAAGCCTGACAATCACCTAATTTGTCACCTGATAGTCACAAAGGCTGATGTCACTGATGATGACTATCACATCTCGGAGACACAACAACATAACCTGACACACAGCAGTCTCAACCTCCACCCTAACGACGGGTTAACCGCTGCCCCCAACACCAGAGCAACAACTCCTTGGCCTTGTCATCGTTGCACCTCTGATTCAATTACCTTGACCTCGGCTGGTGCCTGGGCCTCCCTCCCAGTCTTGCTCCTGTAGCCGGGGAAGGTTAATTGAAACGGAATGCAACATTAATTTCCTTATTAATGAGAGCAGGTGACTGGCCGCTAACTATAGGAGAGGGTGACCTCACAGAGACTTTTTTTTTTTTAAACTTTCCCGTGTTAGGGAATACCACGTGATAGATCACAATGTGCAATCATGTTCTAATGTGTGCATCTGTGTACAGTATGATTATGTGTGGATCTGTATCTTTAGCTATTAGACTAAGCCATTAACACGCATCTAAACAAGCATTTTGGTCACAACGTGGAACAGAACTGAATCTACTCTGAACTCATCCACCCTGATACCAAAGAATGCATCCCATATTGAGACATGGAATCAGATATACACACACATCATCATTCACCGTGGCCCTGATATATAAGACACTCTCCTACTTGGAAACTATGTAGAGCTTCACTTGGGTTACTTACAGCTTGGCGCCAAACTACTGAAGACTAGAGAGTCCATTGTTTGTGTTTTAAGAGAGTCCATTGTTAGTGCTTAGCCTTCTGCATGGGGTTTCTGTCTTAATGCTTGGATGGTAGCTGTTGTCGCCCTCTTGTTCCTTCACTGTGATTAGGGGTGGAAATAAAAAAAATCAGATACTAAAGCATGTTTTCATGATGACATTTCTTTGATAACATGCATGCCGCTGACGGTGGTTATGTATTCTGTATGTTTAATTACATATAAGCCTCCCTGCAACCGTGTGCTTTCACCCCGTGCCGTTCAAAAGTCAAAAGTCAAACTGTCATTCATCTACACACCCACAAAGCAACAATACTCCACGTGCATTCTAGTGCGTCAAGCCGCTCATCTGTCAAAACATGAGATAAGATATAAAACTCTGCGGTGATGGGAACAAGCTACCTCCTCTTCAATCTCCTTAAACAAATACCAGGCAAATGAATGAATTTTGAACAGCCACTGCTGCCTCTATCACAAGACGGATCTCTGCTTTATTTCATTCCGGCACCTTCAGACGCTTTTCCGGAAGATGCAAGCAACTTGTTCTAATAAGATTTTTCTGCACTTGTTTTTTTTTTTCTTCTTCCCCCATTTCGTCTCTTTCAGCAGCCTACCCCGACTTCCTTGTTTAATCACAGAGTCTATTAAAAAGGCAATTAAACATCATGCAGGTAATATGTATAATCCATTGAACAAATCCTGGATCAAATATGCAAATAGCAATAATGGAATGTTGATTAGTGTGCCATTTTGCCTGCACTATTGATTCAGTAGAGTTAGAGCGAGACCTTGTGCCTATAAGTGGGATGTTAAGTATAAAGTGCACAGATATTTCTTTTATGCTCGATATATGTAATGCAATTTTGAAGGGAATTCCACGTTCCTGCTCAGAGGCTTTCTGGGAATATTGCTGCACAATTTGGCTCTGGGACAACCTTAGGGTGTTTGCCCTCAGGCAAACACCCCAAGGTTAGGTGAAGACGTACTGGCTTACCATTTTAAGGAAATCACTTTAACTGAGTCAAAAAAACCCCAAAACAATACAAATATATATTGGGAAATTTAGAGTGGTGGGAAATGTCTGATTGCCCTGTCTGAGGATCTGCAAGACGCCAGTTTTGTTAGCTAAAACTCTTTACAGGAGCATAATGAGTGAAGACAAAAAACTAGATAGAGACAAACAGGGCTTCATCTGTGTGTTTATATGTGTGTACATGGAAAAATCCTCACATTGTTACAATCTAGCATTTAACAAGAGTTTCAGTGGATACAGGGTAGAGAGATCAAACAACCTGAATGCAATTAGAGCTGCATCCAGACGATGTCAGGGCGAATACGTGCTGTTATCACTCCACTTCCATTTTGAAGGATGAAAAATTACTATTCTCTTCATCATCATAAAAGGCAGCACACAAAAAAAAAGTACAATCAAAGTTAGAATCACACACCACAACAAAAGCATTCGCCAGGGCAACACAATGGTATTTAAAAAGTATTTGCGCAAATGATGTTCAGGCTGACTTGTTCATGCCTGCCTGCCCAGTTCTGTGTGGTGGAGACGGAGATGACAGAAGCCACACAGAGCAGAGGCACAGATCAACAGGTTATTAGCATAAGCCCAGGAAGGTACCAAGAAAAAGCACATTGAAATGTGGAAATAATTCCACCAGCACAACTGCACCTCTTACAAATAAGAAAAAAATAACTGCTTTATCACTTTCTCAGCTTGATGCAGTTTCTCTTAGGGGGCTTTGCCGTTTTGTTTTGAAAGATTAAAAGTGGAGGAGTACAAGCTGGAAGGAAAGGAGGAGGAGGAGGGGAGGGTGTTTGGTGACAGAGGATGGAAGGAGGAGGAATAGGGGGGATAGTGGTGTTTGTGTTATTGATGTGCAGCACTGGCTCAGATAAAGGATTGGTGGGAGCCAACCAGCTCCTATCTGGCTCCTCCAGCCAAAGGCCTGTTTGCTTTCTAGGAGTTGCCGTCGACCAAAGTATGTGTATGTACTTGCTGTGTGTGTGTGTGAGCTGGGCAGCTGGAGAATGGAAAGAGAGATAGTAGGGAGGGTAAGCGTGTAGATGCTTTTTTCAGAATTAGATTCTGCTTCCCTAACAGCACAATTAAGGTACGATTGGAGAGAGAGCAATTCTCAGGGTTAAGCAAGGATAGTGTATAGTAATGGACCCAGTGCGGTGTCACAGATGGAATATGATTACCATAGATCCATATCTGTCATGCTATCCCCAAAAAAAAGGAGGAGGGGAAAAAATAGAAACGCGCATGTGGCCGAAAATAATCAAGGACAAATCAATATGGTCAGTAACAGAGCATCAAAAGACCTTGATGAAGAGGCAGCCTTATCAAAAAGATATGTTTCATAGATGAATTACTGGCTGGTTAGAAGACAGGAGTGGAGAAATGGAGGGGTTAAACAAGGCAGTAGAGTGGGGGGATGGACGAGAGGGGAAGGATGCCTACTCTTTATCAGCATCTTTCCGTCAGCGCAGGGAGAGCATTACTCTCTGAACCACCTTCTTAAAATCATACAGGACCAATTTTTTTCCTGGCCATTTATGGCTTTACATGAGAAGTACTTTCACATGTCAGTTAAAATGCACGCCAACTGAAGGCCAAAGTATTAGCAATCTTGAGGTTGCAACTTAGTGCTGCTGATAAATAAGAGGAAAAAAGTTAATGTCACCTGTCAAGTAGGTTGAGATCCCAACGCTCTAAACAACACGAACAATGGCTCATTAATACACCAGAGCCATGGAACTGTAAGGTCTTTACTTTGTTGGGAAACCTCATGACCATCATCGCCTGTCTGTCCATGCAGGTACGGGCATAATAGTAGCCTCCATTGCCTCCATTGTGATAAGTACCACGAGCTCTCGTATGGTACCCCACATAGGTCTTATTTGATCAAATTGCATTTTAATTTGTCAGTGTCATCATAGATTAGTTTTTTACCAACATGAAAATAAAAGTTGAATGTGATCTGTGAGGAAACAGTTCCAGCTATTTAAAAGCACCCTTACAAAACACCAATTTATACTATTATTTGGAAGATGATTTGTTTCTGATGGTGATGGCATGGCTGCAAAATATTATTTTTTATTTAAAATATTATGTTTGTTCTGGGAATCTATAACTGTATGCACCTTTAACACATCATATTCTGTTCACTTCACTTCGCTGGATTGAGGTTTACCAAACTTCCGGCATAGGATAACGCTTAACAGCAGTGAATTAATAATTAATAATATTTAAGGAGCATAAGCATATCCTGCTTTCTTATACTATACTATTTTACGACACATACTGTACATCTACAGTGTTCATTTACAGGATCCAAGGTTCACAAGTGCCAATGATTCACTTTATATATAATCCAAACAACAATCATTGACAGTGAGACACTTGGCAGTGCAGTGGTGACTATTTTAATGTGTTACATAAATGAGTATTACAGCTTTCTTTTTTTCAAATACTGCCGTTAAAGAACTGAGGGCTCAGATATTTTCGGATTAATAATTCACAATTATGTCCTTCATGACTTTGTTGTTACGGTAAAGAAGTTTTCACCTTTTAACCTTTCAGAATCTTTCTTGCAGTGAACAAAAGTTTTTTTGAAAATCAACTTTCTCTGAAATTCTGTGAATGACTCAGGCCTTCAAAAAAAATAACCAGGTCCTTTCCACCCCTCCCTCTCCTGTTCCCTTCATCATGAGTGATACAGGCTCCGTTCTACCCTCCATTTGTTTGACCCTGCAGGAGGGGAACTGATGTGCTTATCCATCAGAACCGCACGGCTCCATTTACGGGATGGACCCCTGCCTCTAAAGCAGCTCCTCCAGCCGGCACCAACAGCTGCCTGCCTGTCTTAAACACACGTCCACCAAGGGCAAGGGCAAGATCCCCAACGCTAACCCTGAAGCTTCTCCAGCTCCAACTCTGTTGACTTGTGCAGCTACTACGGAACGCTCTGTCAAAAACAATGGAGTGCACCACATCTTAATGTCGATCCCAGGGATGCACTGATTGAGCATGTTGGCTTTCTTTCCCAATGAGCATCGGTTTGACACTAACTTATGAGCATTTGAAAGTTGCAATCAATTACAGCACTGTCTGAAGCACACAGAGGGTTTAGTAGGGTTATGCTGAATAATTAAACGCACTAGAATATTTCTTGGTTGCATAAAATGTAAATGCTCTCAGAGCAAGAAATTTCAGCTTAATATATGAGATATTCTTTCCATAACTTATAGTATAATTCCTTAGCCTCTCCACCACCATTGTCCTATTCAAGATTCCTCTGTGACGAATACGTCATGGGGTGTGGGGCCCCACTTTTCCATCCCATTCATGGTCTCGCTTTGCAGGGGCAGAGTAAGACATATCATTAGCCAGCAGACAGGGGTGACGTCTGCCTATGAGTGTGTGTTTGTGTGAGGAGGAGGAGGCAGAGGAGGAGGAGGAGGGGAGGGCCAATGTTGCATGCCTACATGTAGAGCAGAGCAGCAACTGATACCCCCCACGATGGCAAATGTGCGAGCAAGACACAGGGGTAGCAGTTGGGATAGACTCAACTAGTGTTAGCTGGCTTTCCAATTCCACACTGGCAGCTCAGTCATGGGACTGAAACTCCATCCGCTTACTGGAAAGTCGAGCTTGAACAATCTGTTTCAAGAGGAGGCTCTGGGTGTGGGGGAACTTACATCATGGAGCTCATTTATACTTAGCCAATTCATGAGTCTCCAGAAGATCAAACAGCTAAGTGCAAACACTGCAAAGCCATTGTGAATTTTTAGTGTTGCAGTAAAGCATCAGGAAAATGGAATCAAACTTGAATCTGGGTATAAACAAATTGTTTCTAGATACTTTTAGGCCAAGAGACACATAAATAACCCGTATAAAATTTCAATAGTGGCTTAGATTTTCTTAAACCTTTGTTATGTATGCAGGGCACCTCAAGTGGGTTCACTAGAGCAGTTAGGCACCTGCATAGGTGGTTTGCCATCACTGTTATGTTTAAACCCATACAGCAACATAATTGATTCTCCTGAAGTAATGGCCCTGGTAACAGTTTTAACACTGTGCAGAATTTAGTGTTGAACATTAACATGTCCTTTACACCAGCTGACTGATTCATCCATGGAAACTTTAAACTCCAGTGAACCTGATTTTCCTCACATGTGGGGCTTTATCTCTAGTAGAAGTCCAAGCGTTGCTCACTTTCCCAAGCTCACCACCATCACAAACTGCCAGCCCCTATCCAGCTGACTGTAACTCTAGCCTCACCCTAAGGTGTGTAATCTCTCATATCCCTGTGTCTCTACGTCGTCGTCTAATGCTGCTTCAGGCTTGACATGGAATGCTGCAGGTCAGGGCTGGGGCAGCTTATGCAGGGGGCAGGTGCTGTCACAAGGTACGTTTCCATAGCGGCAGAAACACACCAGATGTTTTTTTTTATATATAAGGCTAAAGACATGGCATCCACTGCCCCCTCCTCACTCTCTCTCTCTGTCCCAGCTATCTCCCTCTATGTGCCTACATTTGGCTCCCTCTTGGGCTGTGTCACGAGTTGTGTCAGTAGCAGTTGCAGTCTGGCTGGGGACAGCGCTCGTCATGGTTAGAGGATTGGGTAAGAATCTTCCATTAAGTTTGGCCTGCAGTATGTAGCACATGATTTGAGTCATAGTAGAAGGGAATGACTCAAAGAGCGCATTCACTGCCAGATAAGGAAGAGCCACATAGGATGATATTGCTAGCACCCAGAGAATGAGAAGTCCTACTTTCCACTTTTATTTTTTCCTGCCCGATCCTTCACAGGTTATTTTAGTTTCCAAAAAAAAAACCCCATTATGCTAATTTCACCATCGTCTTGAGATATTCTAAACTTCCCCTAATCAAACTGATTGTCAATGGGGTACTCTGAGTTATGAACACAACCTTTGACAACATATCCCAGTTGCACGGGCAACAGTGCCACTGCCGAGAGTGACAGTCAGCAGCACACTGACAAAGCAGTGCTCCTGCTGTTGGAGGGTCGTCTCAGTGTCAGCTGTCAGTGATGTGAAGCTGGAGGCTCAGTAGACTATTTTGACCTTTTGCTAACTGTGACATACTCTGGCTCATTTACATAGTTAGCAGAGCTGTTCTCTGGGAGACTGCATGTGTCACAAGCACACATTAAGTGCTTAGCACACCTGTTATGCTTTGCCTTTGAAGCGATAGTTTTGTTTGTGTGACACTATCAAAATCACATCCCCATCTTTTAAGTTTAATCAAAGTGTTACGACTAAAAGGGAAATTGAACTTGTAGTAAATTAAAAGATGTGTGTGAATTTGTATTGAACCTGCAATCTTCAAATATCAGATGAAACAGACTCCATAAACTGCGGCATACAAACAAACACTCCTTTTCATTCAACCACTTGATTCTTCCCACTACTCATCATCACTCTTCAAAGGCGAAGGTTGACTCTCACAGCTCCAGGGTGTGCTTGTTCTTCGGCGCGTGTGTATGCCTTGCCTCGTTACTGAGGTTCACAGACAGTATAATTTCAGCCTGACACTGCCTTGAATGTGCCGCTGTCAAGCCGGAGCGCGGCGGAGTGCGAGTTGAGGGATGCAGGCTCAAAAATGTCACTTTCGTTCTTGGCGAGATGAGAGAGGGAGAAAGAGGGAGAGAGAAGGAGAACGGGGAAAGGGGCTGGGGAGCAGCGGTGGATGGGTAGCTGGAAGAAGCCTTGGAACAACTGTTAAAAACCATGACAGGAAAATGACCACAGCCTGGAGAGGTTTGTGTGCATTTGTCTGTTTGTGCACTCACAGAGAGGAATCAACAGCATGTACAAGAGTGTGCGCGCATGTGAAGTTTACTTTATATCCATTTTTTTGTATTTTCTTGGTGTAAGCATGTGATATGACTGAATATAAGCGCATAGGGGAGCTCATGCATCTCTTGTATATACAAAAACAAAGTCTACCTGCTTGTGTGAACATGCACAAAAATTGTGAGCATTATTTGTACGGTGAGCTTGTGAGTCCATCAAATGTGTGTAACAAATGTGTATTTGTGTTTCTCTCCATATGTGTGAGTGCCTGTGCTCCAGCATGTCTGGCCCCGACTACAAAGCCCCTCTGTTCTTAGCATGAGCTCCATCTCTGGGCCTTGTCAAACAAACGGCTCCTGGCGCCTCTCTCCTGGGCATGTGCCACGGCCGCTGCCAGGTTCGCCATGGCTTGTGGAGCCCCTGTTCCTGGCATCTTCCGAAGCGCTGCTAAGCATTAACGGAAGTCCCCTCCGTCCTCGTTTACATTCATTAAAACGGTAGCACTGGGCTCCCCCAGAGCGTTGGGAGGCTGCGCCAAGCCTGCCGCAGCTGATAAACCGGGGCCACCTCTCACTGCCCATTCGCTTTGCTTTCTTCTGCTTCTCCCTGTGCCGCTCTCTGTCTGAGATGGTGCCCCACAGCACCCCTCTGTGGGCAATGGGCTCTGGTCTGTTGGCAAGGATGTTGTCTCTGTCTTTACTTTTCATTGTTGTTTGTTTTTTGACTTAAAACAGCACAGGTTGTCACTGTTCCAAGTCTTAAAGGGCAACCACATGAAACTGCATTTGAACCTGTTTTGTATGTTTCAGTGGCTTTGGTACAGACCTCGACTGTGCATGTAACGCACTGAGCACAACCTCATAAGCCAGAGGATGACAAACAATTTGCTCATTTTAGCATTCCAGTACTCCTTTAACTACTTATGAGCAAAATGCGTGTCCAGCCTTGTTAGAACAACATGTATTCTATGCATTACAAAGAACTTGTGGTAGGGCGGGCAGATATTCCAAATGCAGCACCTATAGTTAGGTTTTCTGGCGGGGGATAAAAAGGTAAGACTGAGGGAGTGGGGCTTTAACACCTCACGTATCACCGGACACGTTGCTCTGAGGGGAGTCAACTGTCCCGCAGCTTTTCTCCCCCTTTTGGAAATGTTAGGTTGAGGGTTGTGACCCGATCGTTGTTGGCTGGTTGGGGAACAGCGGTTACCTTCTTTCTCTCATTTCGCGCCTGACTGGCAATAAAATTCTTCATTGTCAACATGCTAACCCTGAGCTCAACTGCCATACGCAACATGAAGATGACAAACATGCTCGACACAACACACACCGACAACAGCACAATGACCACTACAGCGGGGGGAGCTGCAACCTGGTGACTTTGGAGCTTTGAGATGAGCATTAAAGCAGGTATGACAGGTAACATGCAAGATCTAGAAAAATATGAAATGAAGCTGACTGATCACTAACATCGCTAGCTCTGAACTCTCCTGTGTCTTTGGGGTCATGCTGTTGTACCAAATGGATGTTTGTGTGTGTGCATGTGATGGATGAAGGTAGTTGCAGGGGGTGTGTCTGGGCTGAGGAAAATATAACCTCTAGCGAGATGAGAGGATGCCACTCTGGAGGGAAGATCAAGGTATGCGGTCCTGAGGGAGAGACAGGCCCTTGGCTGAGGCGAGAGCAGGAAAAGCTGGCAGAGTGGCTAAATAGAGAAATGAGGGAGGCTAGTCTTAATTACAAACAGCAAGCAGGGATAAGGAGAGAGATTAGGTCAACCATGGAGCATGGAATTAGAGGAAGAAGAGGGGGGAAAATGACTTTAATTAGCATTGTTGGTGGGGCAGTCACGTGTTAGTGATAACCCCAAAGAGCTAAGGCTAGCTGTCATTAGCATTCACATAACGAGGGCTCAGTGCAACCAGGCCATTTCGGTAGCAATTACTTTAGCCTGGCTAGTGTGACATGCTGGGACACTACGCATAAAGATAGTCACTCGTGCTGCAGGGGTGACAGAGGCCGAGGGAGTGACTGATTGAGGAAAAGCGACAGGATATTCACTCCAACCAGCCTTAGCATGTCATTAACTTCCTCCCCACCCCCACCCCCCACGACTGGACATTATGAGCTTATCACATAGAGCAAAAGGGAATAATTACCCAAATACTATCCAGCACAGCCATCTTTAATCAGAGGAGTGTGTAATTACTGCCACACAAATGACTTCAGTTCATTACGAGGCTGCCGTAACATGTCCAACGATGGATTGTTCATCATTCTAGAGTGTATTATTTACAAACGCCGCAGCAAACCAGGGACAGATAAATACACAATTGTCATTAAGGAGGAAAGGAAAAATGGATGTGCCGGTCAGACAGGCATTTTTCAAAGACGCGCATTAAAAGCCCAAAGTGCTGAGAGACATTAGAGGGCAAGTGAGACGATAGAGGAAACCCGGGCGACTGATGGCATGTTTTAAAAGCAACTTCCACTTGATTAACTCCCTGGTCTCTGAAAAATCTAATTTCTGCGTATTTACATTTATATTTGCATTCATTTTCTGACATACTCAAATCTGTTTATGGCAGGGCTTTATTTCTTCCCCCAGCAAACCGCTCCGGAAAGCATTTCCGAGGCTTGTTGTTTTTGTGTTCCTTTAAGTACACGTGATGTGTATTTTCCTGGGGTCCAGTAGCACACTAATCTTCTGGAGCCAGATGTGCTGGTAAAAGGCAAGCCACAAAGCCTCCACCACTAGACGTCTCTGCATCGCTCCTGGCCAGATATGATGCTGCATCCCTCGGGGCATTAAGCAGAGAGCTTTGCCGGGCTCCAAATAGAACTATGCTCCTGCTCTGGAGACAGCAGCATAATGGAACAGTGTGAGGGAGGAGGACCAGTCAAACTTGAGGTCTATCATGGGAAACCAGTGGTACAGCACTTTCAAAAGTAATACATGTGTGTTTCAGAACGATAATGACAACCAAATTGTTTAGTGAGCAGTGACAGTGAAGCCGAGCTCTTACTAGCACATGAGATATGTGGAAGTGGAAGTATCCCGATCACCTGAATAACCGTTTTTACCTTATCACAAGACAATGTTTGAAAGCCCCATTACTTCTTAATCAAAACTAATGAAGCATAAAATAAGACTCTTTATCTGTGTATCAGGGAACAGGAAATGAAGGAAACCACTCAGCAAACATATCAGCAACAGGAGATTTTTTCCCAACTTCGGGTCGTTGTTACAGCCTACAAAGGATGCATTTCTGAGCTGCCTTTTATCCCAATCATTATTGTGCCTCAATGAACCAATCAATCAAAGCAGCATGAGGCAATTTTTAGAAAAAAGTGTGCTGAATTGCATCTGGATCCGCATCCACTATGAAGCATTTAATGTTGTGTGATTTGGAAGGCTGGAAATGCAATGCAACAACAAGCACCAGCAGCAGCATTTCCATCCCGATTGAGTGGCGGTAATTGTCGAGTTGTCAAGTGGGCTTTTGTGGCTGCAGACGGAGCTGGCAGAGCCCATCAGTAGAAAATTACAGAGCAAAAGAACAATCAGTTTCTCCTCTGTTACTTAAAAAGAAAGAGTTGCCCAACAACAGGGGGATCCAAACGGCAATGAAACCAACCCAAAAGGAGACTGTTTACCTCACCATGTCTTTGTCTTGAGAGGGAAATGTCAACCGGAACCCAAAAGGAGGAAAGAAAGAAAAGGAGAATGGGAGAAAATCAACTCAGTCCGCCATTGCGCATTCCTCAAACATCTGACAACAAATCATTATGCCGTCACTGCAATTGATTAACAGTCACCTGGTCATTGATATCAACAAAGGGAGGGTTGTTTTTATTTTGAGGCTCTCACAGGCAGGCCCCTCTTTTGCCATGAAAACATTAGAAATGCTTTTTTTTTTTACTGCCAGTTGTCTCTAAGGCAACTGGGTCAATTTATCAACTAGTGTTCAGGGCAATGGAATTAAAGCAATACAACATGAACAAGATCAAATTTTATGGCCAAAAGTTGTTGCAACCAATCACATGCTGTTTCGCCCTTTGGCTGACCACCTCAGTGAACTGCTGGTATCTCTTAAAGAAGATTCATATCAACTGTGTGTCCTTGTTTTCTTTTTTTTCTGACAACCATTTTGTAGCAGTTTGTCTGAAGATTAGAAACTTATGTGGATTTAAAAAAAATAAAAGTACATAAAAGTAACCCCTCTTCATTGTTTCACGTGAACTACAAGTAGTGATTTCAATAATCCCTCTAATATCAGTTTTGAGTAGCACAGCATACTGAGTTAAATGAGTGTGTTGGGTTGTAATGAAAGGTAGTTGACAATGTACCTTGAATGAGTGCTCACAAGAGGACACAAAGGGTCTGGGATAACTGACAGTGCAAGATTGCAAGTCTGGCCTTGATCTTTGTGCCTGTTTAGCCTGCCTGTGCACGCAGGGCCACCAGCGTGACCAAAACCAGTGTGACAGGAGAATCTGGACCTATAAGAGGGATCATTCTGTCATTTGAAGGGGGGGTGTTTTGTCACCACCTGCTTCATGGCTCATGTATGTAAACAAATCCATAGTGGCATGCAAACATGTCATCCCCTCCTCCCTTACTAAATGCACACAAACCAAATTTACTACATTAATACCCTTAAACAAAATCATATAATAATCAGAAATTACTCACCAAAGCCCAGGAAATGATCATCTGAAACACAAACACCCATCTGTATTTCAGGTGGTCTGCCTCTCTTCACATCTGGCCCCCACACAGAGTGGCAAGCAGGGGACCCAGCTCTGAATTACCCAGGTTGGATAACAGCTAAAGATGTGTCTGTACTTTCTGTACGTACCACAGACTTGCTCCTCCGGCTAAAGTATGGCAGCTATCCATCGCAGGGAGTCTCCTCAAATGGAGTCCGCCGTGGGGACTAGGCAAATAACGACAAATAACAACCTATCTGGTGTATTCTACATAGTTCTTCTTCTGCCCGAGTGTGTACATGTTTTTGTGGATGTGTGTGTGCTTTAAGGAGAACAGTGACTCATCAGCGTTAATGTAGGGTCTTAATGCTGCATTTCATGCAGTGTTGGTGGTGTTGGTTGGCACTTCTTGTGTCTGTAATTAATGATGCCACCTCAGTTGAATGGAGGTGAATGAAATTGAATAGTTTAATCAAATGAAATCTGTGGCGCTTAAAGCATAAAAAACATTTTAAAAAAAGATCCATTGAGCATGGAGTCAACAGTCTTCACTGGAACCATTTTTTTTGGGAAGAGTTTGAGATATCGATCTCTGAGATTTCATAAGAACTGCTTTCAACCAAATAAAACCAAAACTATCTGCAGAAGTGGGACATTTGTGTTTTTGCAGTTTGGGTAGACCCTTTAAGAGCAAAGTGTGAAATGAACCAAAAGCATCAGAGGAAGAGAGGGCAGTCAGTGGTAGTGGTATACTTTAGCTCTCGACATAACTGGGTTCTTAAGTGAAAGGCAAACGGCCATCATCTCCTACCCATAACCCCAACCCCCTTGCTACATCGTCCTATCCTGTCATCTTCCTGATGGACACTCAACACCAGTGTTGACCCCACCTCCCCCACACTCACACTTTGTCAGGCTCGGAAGCAATCACCAGGGCGTTAGTGAACGTTTGCACGAAAACGGGTGGGTGGCGGGGGGACAATACTGTCTTCTGTTGCTAGGGAACAAAGTGACTTGAAATCCTCGTGTATTTGTCATCACGGTCATTCCTAGCGACGGGACACGCGTCGCGACTTGAGGAAGAAACATCAAAGGGCCAAACAAATTTAACCAGGATGTGAAGCAAGAGGAAACATCAGTTTCCTCCAATTGGTAACACCTTAATACTGGAAAAAGATGAATGAGGAGAGAGAGAATGAGAGAGTGCTTTGGGCTATGTTTTAGCGTGAAGAGGCAGCCCATTTTGTATGCCTGGCTTATCGGGTATGGAGGCTATGCCTGTGCACAATGTGCAGGTGTGATAAATAAAAACGTTTGGGTATGTATATTTTTATTTAAGTCTGGGTGATGTTTGTCTTTGGATGAATTTGAGCAGAGGATGTGTTTGTGTTTGAGCTCAGAAAGAAACTCCTGCGGGGGTGCTTCTCCACGCAGACACACATGCTTAATGTACCTTTACTGCACACGCAAGATGATATCCAGGCCGCTGCGTGTGCACAAGTCCTTTGCTTGTGTGTCACATCAAGTGTACAAGGTGGTGTTCATTGGGAGCAACATGTCAAAAGGGTTTAATGCCAATATCTGGCTCCCTTCTATGGCTAGTGCTGAAAATCAATACACCTGCGTTCTCCTTTGAGAGTGTCTGGAGGAAAACAACACAAACACACAATCATACACGCACACTGCTCTGCTACTATGCATTCTCCCCAGGACACCGTGTCGCCCCAGGGCTAAGCTACACCTGTCCACCTGCACTTCAGCGGCTACTAATATGTTTGATCCAGAGTGACAGGGTCCTCACCTCACAATGCTTACAATTTTCTGTTGTGGGGGCAAAACTTTCAATTCTTGGTTTTCACTGCGGTTTTACTGAGTGCTGATGCTATTGTCTGTGTGTGTGTGTGTGTGTGTGTGTGTGCGCGCCAGACTAAGGCATATAATGCACAGATGCATTTGGTAAAGACATATATGATATTTGCATGAGGGCTCCTGTGCCAACCGTAATGATGAGGTTGGAATTTAAATGCCTCAATAACAATAATGGAGACTTTTAGAAATCACTTTACTGAACAACCCATTTGTGTCTTCTTGTGGTCATAAACATGTTAAATACACATATCTACAACTGGCTGTCATGCTTAAGCCAGTCATAATGTCCAGATCATAGCAAGAAATGGATCCCCCACCGCTTGTCCCTGGTGGTCTAATTTTCAACCAGAATGATCTTGAAATTGTTTTTCTCTCTGTTTTCAACCGCAGTCTTTCCTGAGGCTTAGCACTGTCTCGCTCCAGCGACCAAAAGATTTATCATGTCCTGCAAAAAAACAAACAAGCGGTGTGTGGTCATCCTACTGTAAGTGCTTCTAATTACCCCTTTAAAATTCCACCAACAAGCTATTAAACGTCCACATTCTCATTTTTTCTCATTCTCTTCCACGCTCCTCCGTATCTTGAAACACTGCGAGCAATTAGTCCGAGTGACTTTATTCATTAGGGGCTCAGTCCTAATGATTGTTAAACTGCACACGAGTCAGAAAGTAACCGCAGGGCTGCACGGTGGCAGAGAGTGAGAATGAAAGAGGAAAAAGGGACAAGGGGACGGAAGGCGGGGAAGGACGAGGAAGCTGGAGGGAGAAAAAAGAAAAGGAAAGACAAAAGGATGAGGATGAGAGTGTGGGAGAGATGATGGGGATTAAAAGGGAAATGGGACAGGACAATCCTGGACAAAGTTGAATATAGCTGAAAGTATTATCGGGGACAAACGGACTCTTATCCTAACCAAACTGAAATGAGTGCCGATGAGGCCGAGCTGTCCACTAAGAAATTAGGACAGTTCATTTGCATTGTGGCAGGTGGATAATCACCCGTTAAAATCAATCCCATAAATCACCCATGCTGGCCGCAAACACGTGTATAATGTTGAAAATAAATGGCAGACAGCAGATGCACCTATAAAACCTCACAACAAAATGCACACATAGTAAATAGTCTCAGGTGCTTCAAATGCGCAGACACCCGGAAAGACTCATGCCTGCAGTACAAACATGCATAGAGTTTACCATGTCCCTGCTGCTCTCTAGCTCTCGTCAATCCACACCTGATGTTATCTCTAAGGGAGATTTATGCACTTGCCGGAGTGAATTTATGAGAAACGGCCTCCTCAGTCAGAGAGACGCGGGCTAAGAAATTGCTTTGTTGAAAAAAAAAAAAAAGAAGCAGATTTGAAAGATTTATTTCTATCTACACCAAGGATGCATGATATATTCAATCTGTTTATTTGAGTGAAACAATCATTTCAGGGAGGGAAGCCTACGAGACCCGATAAGGCTGAAATGTGTTTAGCGCCGCTACCCCCCAACCCGTTTGCAGGAGGGCCTGTGTGTGCTTGCTCAAATGTATTTGGTTGTCATTGTTTTTGTTTGCGGGTACTGAAGGGGATGTGGGGGGGGGGGGTTGAGTGATGCATCATTTTCTGCCTTTTGTTTGTTTTGCTTTTTATTGATAGATTGATTGTTACCTTGGACATGAGTGTTGTGATGGAGGATCTTGGGACAAAAAAACAAGTGGCACCTCCTCGCCGTCGCCTCACCAGTCAGACTGGCGAGCTCATAAAACATGATCAATATCGCCCCTCCCCCCTTTATCCACTCATCTATTCATTTCTTTCACTCGGTCTCTATACTTGTGGCTGAAAAAAAGCCTGCTGTCAAAAGTGCAAAGACTTTCCTCCTGTCTCATACAATACCACAATAAGTGAAAGCCATTTCTTTCTCTTTCTCCTCTGTACAGACAGAACGACGGTTCTCTACTCAAAATGAGTGAATATGTAATATGACATACAGTACAAACACAGTGGCTAATAGAGAAAAAAAACTAGTGCATTTGGTGTGCTAGATGTCCGAGGAAAGAAAAGGTCAGGGTTTGATTGAGTAGCCAGCCGCTGCTCAAACAAAGCCCAGTCTCAGAGGATGCAGAGGGCAGGCACGAAGTTAGCATCGCAGCCCCCCTGGGTGCCTACATATGCCTCTCCGCTTCTATCTTATATAGGACAGAGGGACTGAAGGCAGACAGAAGAGTAAAGGACAATCACTCTGAACTGTCAGGGACAGGTCAGGAAAATGCAAAAAAATGTACATTGTCTATTTTTACATGTTAGCAGAGAAGAGTTATTCTGCCGTCTACTGATCTAATGTCAAATAGCTTAAAGGAAAGCATAGCAACTAAAACACTGATGGGTTTTGTTTTACCTTGAAGCACAAACTGCAGGAGCAGAGTTAGTCAACTTCAACATATTGTGAAAATAGGATCACAGGATCTGGGTTGTTTCTGTAAGGGGTTTTGAAAGATTCAAGTTGGGTGTACAAGCTGGTCAACACTGGAGCAATAATGTAAAAATATGGTCAAATATGGTGGAGCGACGGTGGGGTAAGCAAGTGACGTTAGCCTGAGATTTCTATAAGGCAATTCAAAACCTAAACCAAGTTTCTCTTTAAATCTTAGGGACCGGTAACATCATGTATTTCTATTCTTTATAGAATCTCCAAACTATTCACTTGAAGAAGTGAAATAAATTCAAGCCTGCTTTAGCATAGAGTTCAACTCTGACATGTGAAATTGCGCCAGTGTGGATAGTCCAAAATGGTTTCGAAGTGTTCAAAGTGTTGCACCCTGTTTTATATTACCGCGCCCTTCTGGAGTATTCACTGCTCCACAGGAGAAATGCATTATGATTTGTAATCAGATGTGACACAGAAGCGGATGTTGCAATTATATGGCCTAAGGAACTGCGTTAATTTACTGTGCAACATAAGTTGTCACTTTGTCACCACCTTTAAACACCACCTACCCTACAAAGATGCACGAATAAATTTCACTTTTTCATCACTTTAAACCCCCCCCCCCGACAGTTTACATAAAGGAGTGACAAGTATAGGAATCCTATTGTGGGACTTGAACAAATCAGTGTCAAACAACCTATAGAGGAAATGCACCTTAAGCACTTTAGCACTGGCTTTACACAGTTGTGGTGTTCAGGTCTGACAGGAGTATGTGACCCACGACAAAGCTTTTAATACCCATGGGATTAATGTACAGTGCAACCAGTGTCGCTCTGGGGTGAAAAGGGCAGGACGAAGAGCTCACGACAAACGATGATAGGTGACAGCTGATTACACTAACATGCATCAAAATATTGTGTCCAGGACACCCCCTCTGTGAGTCTGATGCTTCTGGTGTCATGTGACCATCAATGGTAGAGAGGCCATGTATGTCACATAGTGAGAGAGAATACTGGTCTCTTCTGCCATTATGGTCTGGGGGCACTGCTCTCCCCAGTGGTGGGACATACTAGATTGTGGAAGTGCAATGGGCAAATAGGTGACAAAATCTGAGCCAAGGAAGTTTCTGAGAAAAATGTGTCATGCCTCACATGCCTCAGCCAATTAAAGTGTCTGCACCTAAAGCAGAATTATAGGATAGTTAACCATAATGAGTTGCAAAGTTTAAGAGCACTGCCTGCCAGACATAAAAGAAATGAAATAGAAGGCAAATGCAAATTCACTGAGAAAGTCTAGAGTAGCCCAAATCATATTTACAGGTATTAAGTGTTCAAACAGCTGGTTGATCACCTGTTATTTGCTCCCATTGCCTCTGTCATGAGCTAAATACTGTCCATTTATCTAACTTTTGCAAAGGGAGAGACCTTTTAGTCTATTGAGTGATAAGTCTTAGGTTATCTCATGATGCTCAGTCAGGTTTAAATGTTTAAACCTACTTCAGCCAGTTACAGTAGCTTTTATGTCTTTCACTGATTTAATTTCCTGACATCATTTCTTGAAGAGAAATTCAATTTTGCATTTTGATCACTGACTATAAAATTTGTGACATTTATGAATGGGCCCATGAATTTGAAAGTCTCGAGCTGCATTTGATTTATGTCAGCAACTGTTCAAAGCAAATCCCTGGTCAGGTAAGTCCTGAGTCCTGTCTGTGTGTTGTGTTTTTATTTTTACAGTTCTGCCTTATTTCCGCAAGCATTTTTATGTGTTCTCAGTCAAATATGAGGTCAGATTTTGTGAGCGCAGATGGTTTGGTTTTATCTTGACAGACATCGCCTTCAGTGCGCCACACCCCGGAGCGCAGTGGATTTGGACTGGCTGAGGTGAAAAAAGTGAAATCCTGGGCTGGTAGTATTCCCTCCCTGCCTTGTGTTCTTTGCGCTAATCTCCTGGTCAGGTCAGCGCAAGAACAATTAAATGAGGAGAGTCTAGCGGCTCCTCCAGGACCCTGGGGCCTTGTCGCACGGGCGGAAGGTTAGCTCGACACCACTGGTGAGGGAAGATGCATCATTAATGAATCAGGAAGTGGAGACCGAGCCTGTCGGCACCCCAGTAAACTCTATTAGACCACACCCCATTGCCTTTCACTAATGAATAATGTATGACGCCCTGCTGGTTCCAGGTGTGACTTGACACAGCAGTTAAAAAAAGTATATGAATATTCAGTGGCGGGTGGTAATGAAATCAAAATGTTCAGTATGGGAGTCCGTTTTTAGATTGAGTCTATCTCTGCTGTGCGGAACTGGTAGACTGTGCTGATGGAGAGAAATGAGAGACTTTATATGCACTGACAGGGCTGAAATTTTGCCCTGCACTTTTAATGGTTTGTCTGACAGCAGATGGAGATGTCACTGTGCGCGCACTGATGGAGGCCATTTTGTTTTGGCAAAGCAGCGGTGATTTGTTTGCCTGGGAGGACATTGATGAGCAGGAGGCCAGAGAAATGACCCATCGGTCAACACTAAACAGACTTCATTTAGTTGCTCTAACAGAGGGCTTCAAAATTGCACTGTCAAGGAAGGCATTAGTTTCTTGAACACATGAGCCACTCCGTTTGCACAAGGTTTCATATAATCTGATTTAGACTGCAACAGGTGAGAGATGGCTGGTAGATTCAACACTATCACATCTTTATACCTCAAACATATTTTTGATAGATTGTCTAAAACAGCTGCTGAAAAATACCCAAAACATGTAAAAATACTACTATACTCTCCTCTGTCCTTTCTCCATGCTCCACCACTCTTAGTGCAGATGACCATGAGGCTCTGGCATTTACAGGGTTCATCCAGTAGCAGCAATGCAGACAGAAAGCTTGTGAACAAGAGAGCATGAGCACGTCATAGACAAATGACCAAGCCTCCGAAGGTTAATGTCCACCATGTGTGGAACAAGGGGCTGCAGGAGGCCAGCGTGGCAGCAAAAAGCACGTCCCAGACACCCCAGCAGGCGTAAGGGACTCGAGCTGCTGATTAATGCCATACTTTGGCTAATTACCTCCTCAGTGGACGTTAGCTTTAATGACACGAGTCATCAGAATACGTCAGTGTGGATGGATAGCCGGTCGGTGGGGGTGGGGGGTTGAAAGAAGAGAAAAGCAGGAGAGATATCAGCGCAGCCGAGCGTCAGAAAAAGCCATCGACTGCACCTTCCCACCCCATTAGGTCGATTCCAGCACAGCCGCCACTGTGCCGTCCATATCTGAATAATAACTGCAGCTCAGTCGCAACCCTACTACACCGCTGCCCTTCCTTCAGTCCACCAGACCAGCATCGACTGGGTCCATTTGGTACCCTGTGACGCTTTCAGCCAAACTCTAATTTACAAAGAAATAAATGGTCTTCATAATAACAAGGGCCTGAATGCCCCAATCTCAATGAATCTGCCGCTTCCCCTCACAACAATTATGCAACTCACTAACAGAGAGCCAGGAAGTGGACAATGTCTTCATCTGTTGTCCCGCCCAACTGATGAGTTGCAAGTGCCTGATTGGTTCGGCCTGCCGTCCTACAGAGTGGTCATTCAAGCCCCAGTGGAAGAAGTGAACTCTGATGGCAAAGCTAATTTGGATATCCTCTCAACCGTGAAATATGGAAAAGAGTTGCTAAATGAGCAATTAATCCCACGGAGATACCATGTACCTGCAAAAACTTAGATGGAAGAAAGGAAAAGAACAGAGAAGAGAAGGGAGCAAATTACCATTTTAACTTTCCTTGATGCTGTAAATAGTTTTGAAACATTTAGATTTGCTTGATTTGATGAACATTAACCTTTCAAACTTGAGAGAAATCCTGCAGAAATGTTTGCATACAGGCAACACCTTTTGTCATCTTCTTGAGCTGTGTTTTGCCATTTTCCCTTTGAAGGTTCCGGCTAATTGCTTGTGGATGACTTTAGCCTTTTCATTCTCTGAAGGCCTAATTGTAATGTATTGTTGTGGAGGGCCGCAGGGCTCTCCTAGAAGTCTTATTTATTTTTGCCATTCA
The DNA here is from genome assembly GCA_024633595.2 of Lepomis macrochirus. NCBI lineage: Eukaryota > Metazoa > Chordata > Actinopteri > Centrarchiformes > Centrarchidae > Lepomis > Lepomis macrochirus. The sequence goes on along the minus strand of JALXJV020000002.1, from coordinate 10,939,165 downwards.
TCAGTCTGTTAAATATAGTCAATACCACTGTCAACGTAAATTACATGGCCCACTATAGAGACGACTTTCCATGGACGACGGAGGCGAAAAGGACCTTGAGTCGGTGCCAAGAAGTGTTCTTAAGTCCGACACTGATGCTGATTCAAAGCTGAAAGAAGGCGATGAAAAAGGCATGAGATTGTGTTTTTGCTCTTTTTGCTCTCTTTTGCGATGTGAGAGGAAAGGGTTCATCCCAGTGCCACAGACAACAAGTGCATGGCTTACGTGTCCGGCACTGTGACATGTAGCTGGTGTAATGGTTCTCCATTCCTCGTCTTGTGTCTGTCGTAGGGAAAGGAAGGTAAAAAAAGAAAAGAGCTGTGTGTGTCTAGATTTCAGTGCTATGTAGTTCTTGCAAAATATTGATTCACACTAAGAACTGAATGTCAAGGTAAATGTTTGCCACTTTTCACTTTGTAATTATGTCTTGAGACAGTACGGACACAATGTACACATACACATAACAGCTACATATCAGCAGTTAACTACAGCAGGGCCAGAATTGTCCTTGAAGTTAAGTTGGACTGGCATTAAACTATTTCAATAACAATTTGCACAAGACTGCCTCTGTCTTCTTTATTCAAACAGAAAGGCTCTGAATAATCTCCGTCATCCGCTGTGTGTGTGTGTGTGTATGTGTGTCAGGCGCGCACGCGCACTCACACACACTAATAACTACCAATCATGATAATCTATAACTGCACTCCTGCCGAGTCCCTGGACAGGCATTACAGTCATGTTGCGGGCCAATAAATAACGGCACAAATAAAGCGCGCCTGTCCATTCTCGCACCCAGTGTGTATGCAAAATAGGTCAATAACACTATCCTGGAGGTCATTGCCAGACCGTTTGCTCCTTTATCGACTGTACTGCAATTCCAAAGGAATTAGGCTTTGTCACAATTCATCGTGGCCGCAGCCTCTGGGTCTTTGACAAAAAGGGAGCCTTCTGTGGGGATGACAAAACCTATTTGTCTTACAAGGTTGTGTGTGTCTGTTTTGTTTCTGCCTCGCCTTCAGTGACCTGAATCAGAAAAGAAAAGAGGCTTTCATGGTGTGTCTTTTATCTTAAATTCTTGCCTTTTTGCCCGGTAGTGTGTATCGGTTCCTTGATGGTGTCCTTTTTATGATTAAAGCCTCCTTTGTGTGCCACCCAGAATTAAAATACTACTTCAGATTACTGGTTACCTGGTATGATCAAAACCTGTTATCAGTCTAATTCACTAGATCTTTGTGACTCACTCAAGAGATCACTTGCTTTCAGTTGTTGTCTCCAATGGTTTATTATTCTGCTATTTATCATCACATGTCAAATCTTTCATAATTGCACCCCATCTGTTTCTCCATGTAAAGAGACACAATCGTTTCCAGATGCATAAACAAAACCCATTCAACAAATACTCATAGATTTTGGTATACTCTTTTCCACAACCCTAACCTGCAGGTCTTCTCACTGGTAGCATACTAGCAGCAGGATGGGACGGTGGTATGAATGCACTTCAGGTGTCAGTTTGCAACGTCATCAACAGCGCTGTCCCCTGCCAACGGCTCAAACATGTGGCTTGATGCCCAGTTTAAGAACTTGTCCTTTCCTTTCGTCCTCCTCCACTCATAATTGGGAGTGATAGATAGTCTGTCTTTTAATCTCTCAATCAGGCCCAAAGCCTATTTGAGGGACCTTTCCAGAAATGTATTTATTCCACCTTCCAAACTATGCCATATTTTGGTGAAAGGATTAATGCTTGATATATATTGACTATGTACTACATGGACAGCAGAATGGTGGATTATTGAGGAACAGAAGGTTCTAAGGTTGTTTGGTACTTATTTCCTGATGTGAAAAATTGGTGTCAGGTTGCTATATCATTGTGGGAATCCTTTTGACTGAATCCCTTCATTCAGACCATTACAACAACTCAAGTTTAAGCAACCAAACAAGTTCAAGCAAGCTTTTTACATGTGTGTGAATAATGACTGAATAAGTGTGCACTTTCAGCAGCAATGTGTGGAAAAAGTCAGAGAGGTGGATGGTTAGGCATGTGACTGGGTGCTGCCACCACTAAGCCAGTTGCAAACCCTGTTGAGAAAAGCTGACAGACAGACTGGTGAAGAGTGTCTACAATGTCTGGTGGGTTTTGATACTGTCACAAGACATCTCTTCCTTCCCCTTTCCGCCATTCTTCTTTGTCCGTCGCTGCTCTCACTCCTCTCCCAGTCCCATCATGATGGCCTGAGCATGAAGGAGCCATCTGTCACTCTGTGCTCATTCCTGCTTGGGTCCTGAGAGCCCGCCACTCGCCTCTCACCCGCCTTGGCTGTCATGTCCGCTGGCTGACGGGAAAAGTGACGAGAGGCGACAAACGTCCCCAGCTTGAGTCTGTCAGTAACCCCCCCACCCCACCCCCGCTTTTGCCTCTGCTCCTTCCCTTCAAATGCATGCGCACACACACACACACACACACACACACACACATAGACACAAACAAACACACAGACCAAACCAAATATATACACCACTATATGCTTGAAAAATCTGCTCACTGTATCTATACAGACAGCCTTCAGAGCGCTCACGTTCAATTGATTTTCTCCATTTTGCAACAGCATGACATTCTGACAAGGGAGAGGCTGGGAAGAAGAATAGAGGAGGGAGAAGATGGAGAGAGACATGCAGAGAGTGGTATTCCCCCATCTGACCATTATGAGCGGCATGTCAAACGAGGGCAAGAGACAGAGGCCTTGACATGGGCCAGCCCACACAGGGAGAGGATGTGCGCGCGTGGTAGTGGTGGGGGGGTAAAAAGAGAAGCAGGGGAATAGATGGAAAAGGGGATGTAAAAACAAGGCAGGGCAGTTAAAGTAGGAAGATTGTGAAGAATGGAGAAAACCACTGTGAAGAAAACGGCAAGAGGGAAGAAAGAGAAAGAGTGCGTGGATAATGAGGTGGGGCAGGTGGAGAGGAGGAGGAGGCAGCGTAGGCGGAGAAAGAGCGCTCCTTACAACCTCACATTGATCGGCTGCCGTTAGATTGGCTACTCCGGCCTCACCTCCTCTCAGCCATCCTTTGCCCCCGATCGCGCCCTCGCCCCTCCCTCCACCCCACTCGCAGGGGCCAAAGTGATAGACAGCGTGAATCTAGTGATAGCATTTGATTGTCAGCTGAAGTGGCAGTTATAAATTTACTCCAGGATAGCCATTTACTGTGACAGTGCGCGCGCGTGTGTGTGTGTGTGTGTGTGTTTGTGTGTGTGTGTGTGTGTGGCAGGGAGGGGTGTCGTGGACGGAGCAAAATAGAGAGAGGAGGATGGAGGTAGAGGGGTTTATCTAGGTGGGGCCACCGCTCTGATCTTTGTCTCCCATCATCCTTTGTAATAAAAGTGCTTTTATGGGTGCCGCCAACAGACACAATCCTCTTCTTGCACATAGACACACAACATAAAACCTTCAAAACCTACAAATAGCTGCTGTCTCACTTTGGGCAATTCAGTGCTTCTAGCTGGCTCAAAAAAAAAGGAAGGTCTTTATGCAGGAAAAAATGACCTCTGTTTTGTGTCGTTTACTGGAGCATCTGTCTATGTTTACAATATCTTCCAGATATTTGAAGGCGGGGGGGCAGCCATTTCATAGCCCCCCCCACTCCTTCCCATCTCGTGGTGCATTATTCCTTCAATTTGTTAAAAGCCAGAGCCTCCATGGGATGGTCCAATCACACGGGAGGGATAGGGTGGGGGATACAGGAAAGCAGTTGGCATTTATAAATGCTGTGGGTGCAGTGAAATATGGCAGCCATATTTCAACATGTGTGATGGTGTATGTGCACATGCAGAGATACACACAGGCATGCACATCTCCCACACAATTCAGAGAGAGCACATTGTCATCAGTCTGCAGGAGTCAGGTGCGTTTGTGCATGTGTGTGTGTGTGTGTGTGTGTGTGTGTGTGTGTGTGTGTGTGTGTGTGTGTGTGTGTGTGTGTGTGTTTGGGAGTGGGGGGTGGGTGACGGGTTTGCATGGGTGGGTTTGTGTACACCTTTGACACCAGCTTGACAGGCTCCTAATTGCATCCAGGGTCTGTGGTGCCGCTTCCTTTCCCAGACGGCACACACACACACACACACACACACACACACACACACAATCTGAGATCCTAAAGTTGCACAGGACCTGCAGGTGTTGACTTGCATTTTTTTCTACCGCAAACCGGTTAATTAGTCCTAACCCTAAAAATAACACTAGTTGGCCCTGGATCCAAAAATGACATCTACGACGACTAATTTTTGCATCTTGCAGGGATATTCAAACCCCAGAAGACGTCAAAAAAGTTCATGTCACACACACACACACACACACACACAGCCCTATACTGACATGAGCAGGAGGAAAACGAGAAGGAATAGAAATACTACAGGCATGTCTACCTGAAGGCACAGGCTTTAACTAATAGCTAAACTAAACAAAAGCATCTTTGTCTGTGTGTTCCTGGGTTCCTTTATTTTAACTCTTTACCCTGCTGTGTTCCCTTGTTATCACCTCTTTGGCTCTTTTAGAAAATCTTATTTCAGTGCAATTTCTCTACAAGAGTTCATAAATGTCTGAATCAGACAACTCTTAAAAATCTCACCACATTGCACTTTTTTATTTATTTATTTATTTTTTTTGCATGTGCAGGGGTTTCTGGAGCGATTGAAATCAGCTTATCGAAACAAGCTAAAAAAGCATAATTACAATCTAGATGTGATCTCCAAGAGGAAACTGCAACTCCCCAATAAGCTAAGTTTGGTCTCAGTTAACTTTTGTGTTCATTCTGTATGAGTTGGGGTTTATTCATTTTATAGGACGCAAAGAAAGAACACCATATCCTAAACTGAAGCCAGAGCCCCATTTGTGATCTACAAGACATTCAGAATAGACATTTATATATTCAATAATAAGAACATACATACAAGAAAACATGTATGCATGCTAGTATTGGGTTGGAATACATCTCTTTCTGTCAGAACTCGGTGTAGGCAGAATTGAAGACTGGGAAAGCCTCGTGGCATTCCTAGCATACTTGGGAAGCGGAGGCTCAACAAAGACAGGTACAGCTACAGCATGAGATAAACAGACAATGTCATTACTGTAGGGTACTGAGCCGAACAAACAAATTCATATTCACACACCCGTACTACCCACACATATTCCAGGCATCTTTGTGCACACCATGAGAGAGAAGAAAATAATAGTTTTTGTATCTGGAATTCGGCTAACCCTAAAATGACCTGTACTGTTAGCAGTAGGTACTGCTGCTCTCCAGCTGGCTAGTCATTTAATAACTTGCATACAGATGTGCATATTGGTTTCAATATGAGGAATAATAATGACATAATGATAATGACACTGAGCCGTTCAAAATAACAAACTGTAATTGTTATTGCATTCGTAGGCAATTTAAGGCCAATCTGAACTAAGACTATTTGAAAAATCTAATTTAGCTGTCCGTCTCATATGCCTCCACAGCTCACATACATCAGTATGCAACTCTGCTTTGTTTATCTACATTTGTTTTCATCTGCACACGAGTGAAGCATAAACCCCCATAGTCTATGGACTGCTGAGCTACCGTTGGCAAGTCCGGACTTGAGTCACAAGACTTAGACTCGAGTTAGAATCCAGTCACAAATTTTATGGCATCACATGGCTTAATAAAAAGCACTTCTGAATTTGACTTTAAACCAACAACTTTATTTGGAACTGAGCCTGAGGACTTGAAAGGCTTATTATCCTAGGTCAGTTTGCTTTTGAACAAATGACTTGCACTTCATGGTAGGATTTCTTTTGGGTGTCCATGTAACACTGTATGTGAAGAAATATTGGAAATAGAGGAAATAGGAGTAATTTGAAGTTATTTTGAACACAGCAAATGAAATCCTCCTTATTCTTTCACAACATGATTTTTCAGTATGTGTCACTTAACATTGGTTTGTTATAAAAATGGCTATGTTGGACTCTAACCTTTGTAAATTCCTTGAATGTGTAAAACTATTTGGCAATAAAGGTGACTCTGACTCTAAAGAACGCATAATCTCTGGTTTAGCAATGGAAATCCAGTATTTAGGACTTTGGTATATGTCGTTAGAGCTATTGAAATGATTATAGGCTACACTGAAGTAAAGGGAGAGCAGACAGAGAGAGTTAAAGCACGAATATGTGCTGTACAGTGCCAGAAACAATAATAAAGGCAATGAAAAGTACACAAAGTTGTAAACATTTGTCATAAATGGGGTAATTACGAGAAATCAGGAGAATTGTCATCCTGGGAGGAAACAGAGAATGGTCAATAAAAAACATGAGTCTCCTGTGAAAGTGGGGAGAGTTGGCATGTATGCCATTTATAGGGGTGTAACAATTCACCGAATCCACGGTTCGGTTCAAAGCTTGTTTGGTTCAGTCATTTTTTTGTTTTGTTTTGTTTGTTTATTATCATCAACAATATTATTATTTTTCAAATGAACAGTGTTGGGCAGTAACATGTTACTGAGTACTGTAATAATATTACTGTAATTATCCCTGTAACTAGTAGTGCAACGGATTACTTTTCCAAAACAGTAATATTATTACTATTACTAATCCAAGTAATTTCTGCGTTACTCAAAGCGCCGTCCTTGACGTGAATGTGCGACTGCGCTGCAGGACCTTTCTTTTGTTCAAGCCTGCTGTCAGCCCAAAAGCTAAAGGAAGAATGGAGAACGACGGAGAGAGGCGTTCTTTCACAAGCTGTAAGTAGCTACTGCCATTATTGTGTCGCCATCTAAGATGTAAAGAACAATGTCTTGTAAACGTTGTAAACTTTGTGCAATAAGCCAAAAGCCTTCAACCGCGAAGAATTCTACATGACTTAGAATAACTTACTATCAATACAAGTATGTATTACACTTGTGTCACGGTTGTTGACTCGGTTTCTGAACCGTTACAGTACTAATAAATAAGTCATAATACTGCAAAGCACTCTGTTATTAGTTTGTCTTAAATTGATAAAGCTGGGAAAATTGTAGACAACTGTCATTTTCAAATCTTATCCAGTAGATAATCTACATAAGTAAATTGGTCTATGGCAATAGCCTCATTACATACTAAAATGTCTATTCTAAATGCAGGTCAAGAGGTTATAAATCATTTAACCTTGTGTTGCTATCATTCATTCTCAAGAATTCTGCAGTTGAGAAGAGAACTTGATTTGAAGTTTTCAAGTAAAACTTTTGGCTGCGTGCGAAATCTACTGAAAGGAACACAGAAATGAAGATTTCTAATGTCTGTTTAGTTTTAAACAGGATTAAGGATGATGATAAAAATAATAATAAACATACAGCAAATCGTAGGTGCGAGAAGTTTTAATGAGCAGGAGTGTTTATAATTCTTTTCCTCCCCTCCGAAGGTACTCGTCATTGTTATCGCCAGTGTCTCGATAACAAACAAACAAATAAACACACCCTCATCCCCACGTCCCTAATGGATAAGGAAAAAGGATATTTTGTTGCATGTTTCCAAAATTACTGGCTTTTTTTGTCTCTCTGGGCCTTCCCCAAAATAAAAGTATACAAGATGCATAGGTTGTTCACTCTTTCAGAAGCGATATTCAGCGGGCACTAAACTGAAATATTTAAAGTTCCCGGAGGAATCCACTCTGTACTGAGTCACTTGGATCTCATGATGTCGAGAGCAACAGGCAAAAAAAAGAAAGAAACACAAGCACTCTTAGCGCAACTTAGTAGGCACCTCAATAGCATCTGTGAATGAACTCAGGCTGCACTCCTATTAAAGTCACATTAGATTCTCGACATTAGATGCCTTGTCTCTGTGGAGCGCCAGTCTTGTTTTTCCCCCCACAATGTGTTTGTAGGAGGACAGAATAGGTGGTGCGTGCTGGAGGGGAAACAGTTCTTTTAATATGGATTCAGGCGCTGGCGCCTGGCGGGCCTGCCCACTGTGGGCCTCCCAGACCTCATTGTAATTTCATTAGCTGCCGCGGCGACAATGAGTGCCGTGTCGCATCAACACATCAAACCCCCGGGCCGCCGACACCCCCACGAGCCAGCACACACATGTATGTAAACTGAGCAGAAAAACTTATATTGGTGCACATGCATGCGGAAACATGGAAACCCACTCACTCACTCATTTACTTTTCGCACTCTCTCTCACTAGTATTCCCATACTCCCCTAACCTCCCCCACGCCTCCCGAGCTTTCTTCCCCACTGGTAAGCCTCTGGTGGGCAGAGGGAGCAGTATTTCTTCTGGGGCTTTCCCCTGCCTTCCCTGCAGAGCTGAGAAGGAGGACATGGTGGAGGGAGAAAAGTGTGGAGACGACGGGATCGGCTTTGATATATGGAACCAGCTTTGATGGTCTCTCCCTTCTTCTCACTATAAATAGCTAGCTTACAGCTTCAGGGGAAAACGAAGAGAGTGCCAAGAGGAGGAGGAGGAGGGGAGAAAGAGAGGAGAAAGATCCCTGGAGATAATGTTTTGTGCTCCACCGTACACACGTGCATGCACACATGCATAGACAACAATCTGACATGAAAGAAAAAAAGTTTGATGCCAATTCTAATTGACAAAGACAAGAAAATGTTTACATTCTGACAAAGTGACGGCTGGGATTTGACACACAAACATACATGCAGCACACACACAAACACACGGGTGTGAACTGAGAGAAGTCCAGGTGCCTAGGGCATGTTGCACAGTAGAGAGGTTGGGTTCCTTATAGCTGTATAGGAGCAACAAGTGTGCGAATGGAAGGTAAAGTGAGAAACATCACTAGTATATGGCATAATGAACATGCGCATCGGGTGTATCGGCATGATAGCATGCGATGGCACTCAATTTGTCGAGACTTAGAAGTGGACATTTATCCCATTAACCTCTGACTGTGTATACTTTCACTCACTACCGACCATTTTCAAAGCATTACCGTGTTTTGATGTTAACTTCCTACATTCCAGGTGGACTTTGAAGGTAATCCATCCTTTTACACCTTCCATACCTTTGGTAGTTTGAGTATGTTATCAACTCAAATAATGATGCTTGTAATCAGGCAATATTATTTTTGTGTTGGATTTAAGGATGCTCTGATACTCAAATGTTCAGGAACTTGGGAAAAACATACCATTATATTCATGTATGCTGTTTTGGATAACCAAAGCAGCAGAACAAAGAGTAAAAAAAAATTGATTTTGTTAAATTGCTGTGCTCACCACTGCAGTCCCTGCTCCACCTTGCAAGTTCAGTTTAAGGGAAACCATGATAAGGTAAACCAATAATTCATAAATCAGCTCACAGCATGTAGGGGCTGCAGCAGAACATCAGTTAGCAGCAGCAGTAGTACCTGATATGCCGGGGATTTGTATGCAGCATATTGCATCACCAAGTATGTTGTTGTTGTGTGTACAGATAGAACAAACAATAACTGGCTTGGTTTAGTTCATATCCACAGGTAGCTTTCTCATTGTGAGATGAATTTCTGACCCACTGTCCAAAATCACTGATATTAACCATAACGGTAAACTATGAGGAGAAAGTTTCTGACTGAAAAGAGGAGAAACAAAAACATGCAGATATCAACAGTAATGTAGATGGGAGACTTTAATGCAACTTCCTCGTTGTAAAAAAGTTTTTATGATGGCTGTTGGAATTAAATTACCTTACATTTGATTGAGCCCCCCCCCTCCCCATCCCCCCAAAAATATACTTAGGTAAGTAAATAGATAAATGTGTTCAAGATATAATGGAAACAAACCTTGAGTTCTATCCCCCGCACGGCTACGGTTTCTGTCACATCAAACAACGGCAGCGAATTACCCAGCATGCAGTATGTTACAAGCCCGGAGGGCCAGCATCCATCCTACCTCACTGTAGCTTTACAACAGGCTGTCAGTGACACAGCCTAAACAATGTCAACTGCAGCAACCAGAAAGTGATTCAATTTAAGACCTGCTCTACTCTCCTCCCCTCGCAGTGAACCTGCAGACCTGTCGCCTCCTCCCTATTTCTCTCTCTCTCTCTCTCTTGCTCTCACTAACGTATGTATGCAACGTAATGTACACAAATCAAACGTAAACATGTGGACGGTGTGTCCCCGTCAGCCACAGGGGACATCCTTGTGTGCGCCGTCTCACTTTTACCACCCAGGAACAAATGACCAGCCCTTTCATTTCCCCGACCCGCCGCAACCCTGTCCCACCTAATCACTTGTCGTCTGTGAACATGACAGAGCTTTGCCTCAAGTTATGACTCCTGGATGATGACACACTTAGAGGCTGGCAAGGGAAGTTAGCGCTGCGATAGATTGATACATTTGTCGCTTCTCTGAGGACTCTGTCACCCCCCTCTCTCTGCTTCCACCACCAATAAATGACAAATGAGTTTAACTGCCACCGTTAAAGGCATTTATAATATTGATCTGGCAAGAGTCAATAGCCAGCTCTATGCTCAGGCACTCATAATATTACTTTGAGCAGTGTGCACACTTGCACGCGCATAAATACATACACAGAGGCACACACGCTCAAAAAAAAAAAAACAAAAAGGAGGAAAATCAATGGACAGCAGTGCTACTAAGGGAAAGACTAATGTTTCTAACTAATGAAAATAAACACATTAGGAATGTACAGCGTTAACCGACCTCTGTGTTGACCTCACTCCATCTTGACACAATTAATCCCTCGTTAAGAGGGTAATTGTTTGCCACTGCTCATATTTATTGTTGATGTGGCGAAGGTGCCCGCTGTGTCTGAGACCAGTGTGGAGCCCATAAACAGCGCACGCACACACACCCCCAAACACACGTGTGCCGTTCACGCATGCGTGTGCTGAAGATATCAGTGGCGGGTCTTGAAGCGCTCTTGCCCCATGTTGCCGGGGGCAGCGATCGATAAGGAGAGGGAGCATTCTGGCGTGGGCTCTAATTGAAATGAATTTGGCGGCGGATAGATAAACGATTGGACATGTAAAGAGAGAGCGAGGATGAAAAGGGAGGGTTAGTTGGAGAGGGGAAGAGATTGAGATTTTTTTTTCACCCTTTCTCTCAAAGGGCGAATGTCTGGGGAGTCCTCAAATGAGAAATACGGTCACTTTATCATTGGCGGCGACCAATAGGAATTTTACACAGGGCTGAATCAATCATGCTGGTGTTTAATATGGATAGGGATGGACAGAGGAATATTTGCACAGTGTAATAACACCGTTTCTACATCCTGTCAATTTGGTCACTTTTGTTTGGTTAGCAGCTCAAATACTCACGTCCACACCACTGTATCCCATCGTTTTTGATATTGCAACTGCTCTCTCGTCAGTAATATGGTTCTATTTCACTACTGATGTTACCATGTCGCTGTGTGGAAACCGCTTTGCAGAAAAGTCATACAAGCGAAGACAGAACATGACAAAAATTCAACAGGCAGATTTTTAAGTCACCCGTATCAGTAAAGCGTGTAAGCGACATTAGTAAGTAGCAATTCTACTCTTCTGTATTCTGTACACTGACCAATAAAAATGGTGTATTTTTATCATCAAAGAGAATGTCTCATGTACAATCAGATGATTGACAGCTCAGCTTTCTGTGGGGCAAACAGGCACGTTGTCAGAGGTCAGCCCTGTCGCCGTGCACATGTTCCTCTATGGGGGCTTGGTTCAGCCCCAACAAACATATGATCTTAACCTCCTTGACAGGAGGACTGTGCGAGCATTCCCGGTGCGATGCTTTGTGTACAGAGGGATCAATGTGCTGACTGCCATTCCTCTGACTACACAGGGACGAAGGGACGGCGTGTAAGGTAAGGACAAGACTGAGTGCGGAGAGAAGGAGGCAGAATGTGAGCACAGGTACACATGTACAATATCAAATACGCGTTATTGTGGGTGACCAGGTGTCAAGCGCTATTTTTGACAGAGGGGCCATCGACCTGAAGGGGACACTTCCAGGACAGCAGGAGCACTCAACCAATCCCTAACCTTCATACACATAAATGTGAGCGCAAACACAAACATGCATACCCAACTGCACAAACTGTATCCAGAAGTCCAGCCTTAACTCACCTTGTGATGCCATCTCTCAGTGATGTCTGTTTGCTTACTTTTGCAGGTGAGTGTTTGAAAAGGAGTCAAAGTTTAAGAAGGGGCAATGATGAGGAGTAACACTTGTTACTTCACTTCTGCATTACAGGTCATCGTGGGGGAAATGTTGTCCATGTCTCGGGATCAGCAATGGGAGCAATTCCCTTAATGTTGGGGCTGTGCCTGTAACGCCGGTAACGCCGGGCCTACATAACAGCAAGCCTGGTAACAGAATGTATTCTAACAAGTGAAACATATTTTAGGGAACGTTTTGGAAAGCTTTCCTTTAACCAGTTCTATATGTTGGTTTTGTTTCTGAGTGTGACAATGCAAGTATTAAGACAGAGACATCAGAAATGAAACTACCTGAGAAGGGAAGGTGTTTCGTCCACCAGTGCCAAACAGGAGCATGGAAAAGAGAGAAAAGGGGAAAAAAATTAAAATGAATGACATTCTTAAGGCAATGTTTAAAAAATGTGAGCAAAACATTTGACATTTGTTAACTAAAAGACTAAATGCTGCATCATTAATTCCACTTGGTCATCATTGATTTATTTATTTGTTTTGGTAATGGTGTCTGGTTTTAGCCCAAATTATTTAATCGTTTAAAAGAAGAAATAACCAATCAATCAGCTGTCTGCTGGCTAAACTGCCTTGACAAGCTAATTTGGTTGGCCATCATTGGACTTGACCACAGCACCATATTTACTCCACAGTAGCCATGGTTATGGGAATGACCACTTTGTTCAGGGCAACCATAATTAAAACATGCTGCGCTTTAAGTCCACGGCAAAATGAAACAAATTAACCGTCGGAAAATGAATTACCATGAAACTCCAATGAGAGGGATGATGGATGACAGCTGTCCGCCACTCTTGACAGTTTTTACATTTGACTTTCTAATTAAGGGGATTTAATGTGTTTGTTAATTCTGTCAATAGCAATTATGTCTCTTTTGGCTGGCTTTGCCACACGCATGTGCCCGATTTTATGCTAATGTGCTGTTCTGTATGTGATGGAGCCATGACTGCCAAACGAGCCCGGCCAGCAAATGGGCTTTGGCTCCCCGCGGAGAAAGTGCGATGCTGAATATACATAGCACAGCATATGAATTCAAGACAGCTCTACACTGTTGTATGCTTAAGGAAATTGGCAAGCGACTTGGGGAAGTGAATAGAAATGGTTTTGAGGATGAATGTTGGGAAAGGATCATGTTTACAGAACAATGCAGATTAACTGATGGTGATATTAAATGGAAAAAGCATAAATGATGCAGCAGCATTAGGCACAACTCTTCTTTCCATCAAAATATTAAAAAATGACTTTGTCTTGACAGTAGTTTGGATCTCACTTGTTTAATCTGAATTTTCATTTGGGACTTCCTAGAGATTGTTTGACCATACAGTCAAAACAAAAAGTTTCTTGTGAACACCAAGTCCTCAGATAAACTTTTGTAATAAGATTGCAGTCTTGGTACTTTTTGGAGGGGGACAAAGACAAACCCTGCCGAGTCAGCACTCAGCGTCCAAGGACAGAGGGGCCGTGGTTGAAGAAGAAGTGAGGAAGATAGATTTAACTTGCTGCGGGACAAGTCCCTTGCTACCACCCACTCCTACACTCTTCTTTCGCCTGGCCCTCCACTCTCTTGTGTGATATCAATCCCTCGCCTGCCCTCTGCCTCCCCCTCCCTTCACTCCTACACCCCCCTCACCTTCAACACACACATAAAACACACAGAGGACATCAATCACAGGGCTGCTGTTACTTTAAGTGACTCACTTGTGACTAAGTCTAAGGTACGGCTACTGTTTCTCTTCAGTGGCGCTCTTGAAGTGTGTGTGCGCAAGAAAAGTGAAAAGACAAACACAGATTAGAAACGACTATTCTAGTATGTGGATCAGGATAAGTGAGGGAGCCAGTAGGAAAAGAAAACAGTTTGTTATTGTATAGTAATGCTTTATAGATGAGTAAAACGTATAATAATTATAACTATTAATTAGCTATTAATATTTAAAATTGCCATCTCGATGGTTTGTTAGAAAGTGGAAAAACCCATGACCTTTTTTTTTTAAAATGATATCTTAAATAAAAACTGTGATTTATTACAACTTGGGTTCTTCTTGGAACAGTGTGATATCACAAAAAAATTGGTCCAACAATAAAAACAAAAGCAGTCAGATCAGACACGTTTTAAATGAATTGGTTCCAGATTAGCCACCACTTTACTTGGAGGTAAAACTGAAAGTTAGTATACAGGTAAAATGCAGCTAAGAATTTCTCAATGCACAGGAAACCTATGAGTGAGCACAACTACAGCAAGAACTGTAGATCAAAGTTGAAGTTATAGTATGGATATAACTGTCCCTGTGGTATATTTATGGACAGTATATGGTTGTAATTCATATTTAGCCTCCATTTTCTCTTCCTAATAAATTGTTTTCAAACTTGTAAGATTGTCTCACCATTCGTGCTTGTTGGCCTGCTCAAACTTCATCTGTATGTTATCATAATCCATAATTACAAAAATTACATTTGTAATAAATGTCCTCATTAACTATAGTTTCTCATTTCCTCATGTTAGTTTCTCATTTCCTCATGTAAGTGTGGGCACGGGGCCAATATTTGCACATAATGGAAGTTACAGTACATTTAGACATAAATGTTCGAAGAGGATTGCTGAGTCTTTTTATATCATTAATTCTGTATTCATAATCATATCTTCAACAAGCTTCTCTCTGAAAAAAGGTGAGAAAGACAAAGCGATAAAGACGATCCGACAGGAAAGCATTGTGGGGAGCTGTTTTTAGCTAAAAAAGGTCCCAGGTTGGTATGGGAGACGAGGTTTTGGAGTTGAAGAAGCGAGAGGGAAAAGCAAGCAGTACCTTGCAGACACAGTACATTACTTTTTCATCAGCACATGCACTCCCCTAAGCCTTGGTCCATGGGGGTGTGCGCATTGAATCACAAGCATGGCCCAGGCTCTTTCCCCCTGCACTCTCATATATTGCATACTGTAGGAATGGAGGGCACGGTAAACTCATATAAGCCACAGACCCACAAGATGCTGTCAAAAACTGCCGACAAATACAAATAAACAGCGGCTGAGAGATGTGCATACATCGCAGAAAACACACATAATAACACAAGTGGCCTGGGACTGAAAAAACAGACTTGGATGTGGCATGCAAATACACAAAAACAGGATCAAAGTCACATTTTCCTCTGTAACAATCTTCATCACATCATAGAAAACTATAATAAAACTAATAAGACTTAATGAGGAGGCAAGTAAAAGTGTGACCAAAGAAAGCAGGGAGGTGTTGCGCAGAGGGGGGTTTACAACCCTGGAGACTGAGAAGGAGCTGCCTCAGGTGGTGCAGGACATGACCAACGTGTCACATTTACAACTTCACATCAAAATGTCTTTGTGTCCTTGCCAAAGTTATCAGTGTGTAATTACCACTTAGTTGCTGTTTATTACATATCTGGCTTACCCGATAAGGCCCAAGAGGCCGTCTCCCTATGGGTGACATCAAAGTATAGCTGTTTAAATCTACAATAATAACCTCATAGAGCAGGTATGATTATGGGAGGTAATTTGTCATACTTATTTTTGCTAGTTTCCTACAGCCTGGAGAAATGCCTCCAGGGTAGATATGAGAATGTCCATTATTGCTACTTGTGGAAAAGGAGCTTATGGAAGAGCTGGGGAAGTGGAGGAGGAGAAGTCAATCAAGACAGGAAGGATGTTCATTCTCTCTCTTCTTCTTTAGTGGGCCATAAAAGCTAACGGGCCCGCAACAGCGCTCACCTCGGATTCGCCCGATTGCTTTTTTTTTTCCTTCCCCCCCTTCCCTTATGCCAAGCTCCCTCCGCTCCTCCGACAAATCGGCAGCCAGGACAGAGGTGAGGGTCATAAATAAGGAAAACAGTAGTCATTGTCACATGCACACGTGCTTGCAAGCACACACACACTTGCACTGTGTCTCTCATGCACACACAGCTCTTGGCGCTTTTTCTCACTGTAGGTATGCACACACAAATGCACAATGTTGAGCATGGCACGCTGCAGCCGAGGACCTCCCCAGAAACGGCCTATGGTTCTTTTTTTTTTTTTTTTTTTCTTCGTGTTACCTCTGGTGGAGAGGGAAACGTGAGCAAAACTTCTAAAAATACTGCAGAGGTTAAACAATCTGAGAGCTGCAGGCAATCATTCAATTTAAAACGCACCAGGAGCCCTTGGGGCGCGAGGGGAGCTGGACGCATAAAGAAATTTAACAACTCAATGTTTTACGGCCCACGAAAATGAGATCTGAGTACAGGAGCGGCGTGGGGGCGCCGAGAGCTCGCTGTGTGGTCCGTACACAAAACCGCCAGACAGAAGAAAAAAAAAAAGAAGAGGTCAGCCGCTGAGTGTTGAGTTGAGCTCATGACCCCTTCCCCAGTACTAAAGTACACTGCCGCCACAGCGAGCTGGCTGTGTAGGAGGTAGAGGGGACAACAAATCAAGTCTTGCGGCGTTGTGTGCTCTTCCTCTATCACCCCCAGTGTCTTTCCTTTCTATCTGTCCGCTTTATTTTCTCTTGTGCAACTAATGTTTTATTCAAATGTTAGTTTAGAAATATATTTTAACTACTAAATGTTAACCTTCTCGGTCATCTCAAATGACAGCAAGCTCTGCTGATGGGAACTGGTCCTCAACCAGAAACGTCAAAGGGACGGGCCAAGGCAGCCAGTGACAGACAATAAAAAGATTCAGGGAAGAGAAAATAGACAGAAGCAGGCTGATAAAGGCAAAGCTGAGAAAAAAAGACAAGGATACATACAGAAAAAGACAGGCAGGACAAGTTGAGACCCAGACAGACAGATGGACAGACAGGCAAGCAGGAAGGCAGACAGTTTAGACAAGCCTTGGGAGGACACAGTGCAGCTAACCGGCGAGAGCTAGAAACAGCAGTGTGTCACATGCAATGAGGGCAAGCACACAAGATGGACTGTATTTTTAAAGACTTGAGAGGACAGTAGGTAGTGTGGGTTCAGGCCAAAAGAAACAGAGAGCTGGAGAGAGCGGAAGGTATGCAGCGTACAAAATATTTCTATAAAATTTTAACTAATACTTTCTTTTAGTCAAGTAGATTTTTGAAAGAATTTTGAAACACTTTAATTTTATGTGACACTTTAATTTTAATGTGTTTTCTCAAGGTATATTACAAGTGAAAGTCCTGCATTCAAAATGTTCAAAAAATACAGACGTGATATCAGAAGTAAAATTAGCCATCACTGTAGAATGGTGTCTTTCACACTGTGATTATGTACATTACATTATTGTTTCATAACGCGTAAGCTGCATTTTAATGCTGAAGCTGGTCGGGACGCAGCAAACATTTAGGGTTGTATCATATTGCTTGTTAGACCTCTGACAAGGAGTCCAAAACTACAATTAATGACATGAAGCAAATGCTTTCTCACATTTGAGAACCTTTAACCATTTACTTCAATTGCTTTTTGCCTTTAGCAGGCTTCTCATCACTAAACCTTCAGTGTTGTTCCTTCTGCGCAAATAAATAATCTGTCAATTCCGTTTCACTAACTCACTTCCTAAATATTTTAGCTCCTTCTTCTTGTTTTCTTAATTTCTCTTCATCAATCCTTCCTTGTCCCCGTGTTCCCTGTTGGTACTCCAGTGCCTCCAATGCCACCTCAGTCATCCTTCATCCCATTCCAGTCCTCTCATACCGTGCAGATCTCCCTATTTAAAAATACTTCCTTCCATTCAACACACTTTCTTTCCCTTTATTACCATTTCTCTGCACACCAAGCATCCATCTCCCTTCAACCTCCCTCCTTTCTCCCCTCTCTTTGCACTCCATGCATCCATCCTTCTTCCACACCTTTTCTCTGTCCGTGTTCCCTCCGACTCTTCTCCCTTTCTCTATCTTCTCCCCTGGCAGTGCCCCCCTGGCAGAGGGCCTGAGTGTGGGCCTGTTTCCTCAGCAGGCAGCCGACCGTTCCGTGCCCGCATTGTGAGCAGGGGAAATATGCTCCATTGTGTCTGTGCAGCACTCACCCCTCGATGTGGAAGTGGTCTGAATGCAGGCTCGTTAACCAATCAATAGAGCAGACGTGTCTAAAACCTCGTCCTTGAAACCCCTCTCTGCTTTTGTTCTATGCATGACAAATGAGCTAAGTGGAAGAAAACATCCTGTGTTTTTTTTTCCCCCGATGCAGATTTTGCCTTGTTTTACAGATTGTTCTATAATCATTCTCTCACACTAAAAAGCGATTTGACAAACCTGATTAGAACATTTGGAAGAATCAAATGCCACTGGGTTTCTGCCGAATGAATAGTAGAATGTAATATATGGTAAAATGAGAGCCACACGTCTACTAAAGTGGAACATGTGCTTGATTGGCAAGTAGGGAGAGTTATGGCTGCCCAGGAAGGGAAATGAGTCATCCCCAAACAGATGAATGGATTTACAAGTAGCCTAATAGAGTCCTTCGATGTGTGCATCAGGTAAATTATCACTTTTAACCTATAAAAGGATGTCAGCTAGAGTCTAATTCATTTCTGAACATGGTGTCAGAAGTGGGACAGGATCATTTTAATGTTAATTGCAATAGTTAAACGACCTGTTTTGAGGTGCTTCAACTAAAAGTATAGTACACTTTATGACACCCAACTTCTTCAAGCTGCTGGATGTGAGCCACTTGGCAGAATTCTCCTCTCCTTTCCAGCCAAACACAATCCTGAACCATTAATTCGGACATATCAAGGGCACTTTGTCAAGTATGTACTGGATATAGGACCGTTAGCAAACAACAATAATGTTATGAGTAATGCAGCCATTCACTAGAGACCTCTTTAAGAGCAATAAAATAGATTTAACATCACATTTTACATGTTTAATAATCAATTACCTAGCTTTATCTGGGTATTTTTATCAAATTTTTGCTATGTGCTAACATCACTGCTGGGCAAAGGCTAAATTAGTTAGTTACATTACTCATTACTTTACTATTGGCAATTAGCTACAGTGACTGGACACAGCATTCCAGAAGTGCCGACCTCACAGTAAAGCTGGTGGGGGGGCAATATTGGAGTTACATGGATTCGCATTTCTTCTATTTTGGTAGTGCCCAGTGCCTCCTTACACCTCCTTCCCATGCGTCAAACTAACAGGTAGATACCCGAGCAGTGTGTCAACTGAGCACAGAGACCAATCTGATTCAACCATTCATCAAAATAACAGAGCATTACTGGGATGATTATCTGTTACTACTGAATTTCAAAAATTGTAATTCCTTGTGTTACTCAGTAACTAACGCATTACAGCAATGTATTCTACAATACAACAAGTAGCTGACCCCTTTCAGGCCTAGTCTTGGAGGAGCTAGCCAGTGAGGACAAGATTCCTTTCAGGCCTAATCTTGAAGGAGTGAGTCAATGAGAACAAGACTCCTTTCAGGCCTAGTCTTGAAGGAGCTAGTCAATGAGAACAAGACTCCTTTCAGGCCTAGTCTTGGAGGAGCTAGCCAACAAGTAGCTGACCCCTTTCAGGCCTAGTCTTGGATTAGCTAGCCAATGGGTGTCACCCTTGTCTCATATTCAACTGGCCTTTAATGTCTGTCCACACATATGTTTGCCATCAACATGAGTTTAGAGTTGCCTGTATCTTGGCTCTAACAGAAAAGGGAAGTTTGGGAAGAAGGACTCAGGCTGTGAACTCGCCATGGACAGATTTGGTGGTCCTTTATGGGGGTGGTGCAATCACCGGCAGAGGTGGTGTGTGTCTCTATATAAATTAACCTCGGTGAAAAGGATTTTTAGTAAGAGAAAGACTATATGCCAGGAAAATTGACTCACCACCTGTGTCCATGCTTTCATTCTGTTTACCTCAGGAATTCCTGCAGATCTCTGTGACTGGTTTACATCCACCCAAAGTCAAATAAAAGGGTGGCCTCAAAAATCATCCTTCAGACTTTGCACAAACTACAGTGCCCGTCTTCTGATACTACCAATCTAGTCCTAGGTGTTTTTTAACCATAATTTAAATTGTTTAAAACTGTAATTGTTTTAAAATTGTGTACTAATATTTTACATTTTCTATTTACATGACATATTCATGTTTATATCTTCTGGGGACAAACAAAGTGATTGGTTGTAACTGCTACTACTGTTATTAAATATGTTCACTTTTTGCAGAAAAGTAGAACAATCACTACACAAGTATGCAGGGTAGGGTGAATCCTGACAGGACAAGTGATTCTGTGCCAGTGTCCGATCTACTCCCTGGCATCAAATCAATCCAATCACTCCCTGAGACGTCTAGACAAACTCTAATCACTTACAATTCAGAGCAATCACTTTCATCCCATGATGCATTTCGTTGGTGATAGGACGGGTCTCTTTCAGGGTGACAGTGCCACGATCATCCAGGCAGCATTTATGGTAACACAACAGCTTTGAGGAGCGTGACAGTGATTCGATGATCATGTGACAGCCAGTAGCCATCCACTGTCAATAATTATACAGTTTAGTCATACCACATGCTGTATGCAATATCAGTCTGTCAATATCAATATTATTCATTTGACAGTTATAGTTACACTGCTTGAAGAGCGTACAATAGTGGAATAAATAACTTTTTGAAATAGAAGGCCAGCACTGGGGTGCCAAGTAAGAAGCGGTTGAAGGGATAAGGGAGTATAAAGGGAGTGATTTTCTTTGTCTGTCAAAGTTTTAACCCAGTGTAAACGTTGACAGCTTTAGTCACTCATCTACGGATAAAAATAAAAATAAAAGAGACACAGGAAGCAAGCAAGTAGAGACTAAAGTGGAAAGGAAGAAGGGAGGGCCAAGAGGAAGAAAACAGTAGAATCATACACTGCTGTCTCAAGTGTCACCTGTGGTTCACCTTTAATCCTTCCTATTTTATTTTAGTGGAAGAACAAGGCCGGTGCCTGTTTACTGGGAGAATTCCTTTCCAACTTTGAGACGAAGGCTCCCAGGGCTCGGTATTTGTCAAAGAAACTCCTGTGCAGGCCTCCGCCCCAGCCCGGAAAAACCCTTTGTCAGGCAGCCAGCATTTTTCATTCTGCTGTTGTTGTGTCTCGGTCTCACCTAAGGCCATTAAACTCACAAAAGAATAAATTACATTAATTGCCAGTCTCGATGAGAACAGCTGGGCTGAGGTGCACAACAACAACGATAAAACGAATTACAAGGAAATAAACCGCGGGTAAGAAAAGCAGCTTCCCTGACTTTCTTGGGGTGGGGAGCGTTTTCAAAACAAAATGGCTGCTGCTTGATGCACTTCATATCGCAAGATGGTTTTTCGCTTTGGTTCTGCATGAGGAGAAGTCAGGGAATGTATTTGTCTTTTCCTGGATGAGGGTGTTCTCTGCACCCATGCTGCCCCAGTTCATCTTGACACCTTCCACCATTAGGGCCCAGGTGCATAGCTAATGAGAGGCTGGTGAACCACACACCTGCGTGCTGCGGGAAGGAGGCGGGAGGCCTAGCACCTTGACTAATGCCCTCACCCCTGTTTCCCTCTTTTCCATCTGTCTCCATCCCTCCCTCCTTTTGTTCTGCCTGAACAAACCCTCTCCGTTTCCATATCCATCAGACTTCAGCTCGCCCTCTCATTTCTCCAATCTGCTCTCTTTCCCATCTCGCCGGCTCTGTACTGTGTTTCCCGGACGTTTGTACCTTTGGCTGAGGCTGCCCCAAGCACATGGCTGAGGCGTACCTCTGAGAAGAGCTCGTTAGAAGGTGTGAGCTTAACCCCTGATTGATTTCTGAGCATGAGACAGTGAGGGAGTCGAGATGTAGCGCAAACAGATCTTCTGAAGACTCTGTGTGTGTGTGTGTGTGTGTGTGTGTGTGTGTGTGTGTGTGTGTGTGTGTGTGTGTGTGTGTGCGTGTGTGTGTGTGAGGTAGTGAGAGAAAAGAGGCGAGAGTTAAGGGTTAGGGGGATCAAGAACAAGAGTGGAAGAAAAGGAGGGGGGAGAGGAGACAGCCAGCAGAGACAGAAACTGACTATGCTCTCTTTTTCTTTTATTCGCCTTTATATTTTGTTGTTGTTTCGCTAGCGTTCAGGGCTGTGCAATGAACTGAGGAGTGGCTAACTCGCTCCAATTTGTCAAGAGCTCTCTGACTGTTATTTGGGCTGTGGGTGGGGGTGAGGAGGGCGCAGCCGCTGATGCCAGCCCTCCAATAGCGGAGTGATTACTGGGCACTGGGCCGTGCTGAGCTGGGCCGGGGCGTCAAAACATGGCGTTGCACTTCACTAGACACTGCTGTATAAAGATATGTGTTGAGACCTATATGCTCTGACAATGCTTTGCTAAATTTAGGAGATCCCACATGACATTAAGGGGTTACTTGATTATTTGCCTTAAGAAAGAGGACATAAGCTGTTTGCACATGGCAATATAACATGGCCAAACATTTATTAAGAGACAACTAGATGGCTTTGCTCTTTTCAAGAATCAGACCAAACAAGTAAAGACAGCAGCACTTTTATTAATAAGTACACTCTAGTACATCCATTAGCTATACTCGCTTGTCCACTGAAGGGCTGCGAGTGCTGGAGTCGATCCCAGCTGACACTGGGGGCACAACCTGGACAGGTCAACAGTCAATCACAGCGCTGATGCACACATAGAGAGAGACAACCATGCACGCTCACATTCACACCTACAAGCAATTTAGAGTTGTCAATTAACCTAAACTGCGTGTCTTTAGACTGTGGAACGCAACCGGAGCACCTGGAGAAAAAGTGTAAACTCCAAAACAGGCTAGGTTTGAACCCAGAACCTTCATGCCGTAAGTTGATGCCACCTGGGTCTAGAAAGTCTTTCCTATAAAAGGATTCATCTTAGTAGGAGGGATAATCTAAGAGTTAAAGAATGGCACCTGACTAGAGGAAATTATAGAAACAAGCTGAGTAAGACTTACTTTAAGAGGATGCACCCAGTATGTTCAGTAATGGATTATTGTCCGACGTACTGTTAAGCTTGGCTGTGCAGCAAAGGAGTAACCCTTGACAATGACTGGGCATTCAGGCTGAAAACAGTACTATGCTTAAAAAACAAAAATGCAAGAGGCTATGTTGTGTTTCTGCAGGTACAGGTGAGATGACGTGATATGATTCAGAAAGGCCAGTTTGAGTAAAAGATCCAGGAGCTTGAAACTTATCAGACACCAAAACTGCACTGAGAGAAGAGCTTTTACAATTATGTTAAGTTGTGAAAACAATAATTTCCTTCTCTCTAGTTGATTGCGCCAGCACTCCCACTGTACCAATTTCTTGGTCCACTGAAATGAATGGGAGGGTTGCGTATTTTCATACAATGCTGGTGTCAGTTGCACAAAAACCAATGTCTCATTTCAAGATTTTCAGATCCTTCTGTGTTGTGCAGTTTTTCAGATATTAACTCCTTTATTGGTCAACTAAAAGAGATATGATCAGTGTATTGCATCTTTATACTTAATTTCTGAAATTATTTAAAATCAAGTCTTAGTATTAAAGGCCAGGAAAGTCTTTAGTCATGACTTGATTTTTAAGCTAGTTTCAATATATCTGAGTCACTTTTGCTTAGCCAAGATTTTCTTAGATAGAAGAAGCAAATTGCTATATTACACAATATTTTTGTTAATTTGTATTTTTTTTTGCCCAGTGTAGACAATACAGAATGCCTATGCATCATAAGCATGACACTTTACAGTATGTATATCTTGCTTCATGTACTCAAGCTAATGGAAAATTGGACAGCATCATTTACACCCTGAGAACAAGCCAGCTGTATCTTGTTGTTAATGTTTGAATTAAAGCGAGTGACACTATATTTTCTGCAAACCCTTTTACAAAATTGTGTTCATGTACATCTTTTGGTGCCACAGTGTGTATACAGTCTTCTGTTCTCCGGTCTGTGTGTGTGTACCTCCGCGCCCCCCCCCAATAGACACATGTAAACAACCTCGTGTATATCAATTCCCCGTAGTAATTCTTAGTCTCTTGGCCTCAGGTCTGAATATGATTATTGATTCTATAAAGAGGGGCCCTTCAATAGCGTCAAGGCATTTAGATTTGCATTTATATTCTCCCTGTGATGGTGTTCTTCTAATGCAATGAAACCTTTCACTTGCACAGGGATGAGTGGAAGGGAGGGAGAGAGTTTTGATAAGGCTGCCGTCATTCATTTCAATTTCCTTATCGAGCCTAAGTACCTTCTACGAATTGGCCCTTTAAAGTACACAAATTAGAGCCATCAGTTATGCTGGTCCATGAAACAAGGAAAGGGAAGCAGTGAGGGAATGTTACCCAGGAAGAGAACAGCACGAGAGTCACGGGGAGAAAATTAGACAAACTGCAGAGAGAGAAAATAAAAACGAGAGTGAGGAGGACAGTGTTGATGAGCGTGTGAGACAGTGAGACCACTGTGTGGACAGGCTTCAAGAATAAATGTCTCTAATGCTTCATTCCACAGAGAGTAGTCAGGGTACAGTTCTTATCATTTTATAATGGTGATTACGCAGGGTCTATGGAATGGGCATCCACTCAGGGCCCATTGCAAAATAACAAAACAAATAACATAGCAAAGTCAGGCGAACATGGCGGGAAGTAAAATATATGGTGAAGAAAAATTACAGGACGTTCAATTGCAGAGATTATGTGTATGCTCCTAATAAGTGCGATAAAAGAACAGAAAAAAACCTCATGCATTTAAATATGCTTCTCAGCCTTGTACAATCCTTAGTCTCTGCGTCATTCTGACTCTGGCAAGAGACGCACCCAAACAATACTTCTATACCAAGTACTGTTTGTTTGCTTTACATATGAATAGCCCACTTTATTTCTGGAAGTACACCAATCACTTTTGGTCCATTAAATTCTAATTAGTAGAGATAGGGCCTAAAGCCTCACTGAGAGAGATAATATTATAGAGGCTGGGAGAGAGCTGAAAAACAAGAGAGAGAGACAGAGGAGACTGTTCTGAGACTGACAGAGCCCAAACAATGCCACATAATGGACAAGGCCTCAGAGCTGGTTTGGAGAGGAAATTAACCGCTTCAATTCTTAAGGCCCTTTAACTTCCATCTCTTGTTATTTATTCATTTTATTCATTTTTTATTCATTTTTATCGGAAATAATAATCTTGTCTTCACCAAATCGATTTCTGAGATCTACAAAGTCAGACTGGTTAAAAATTATGAGCAATCAAACTTATCTGGTGGAGAAATTCAGGCAAAAGGTTAAAATATTACCCAACTGTAAAAATCTATCACAATTTACAGACCAACCTCCAGGCTTAACTTTGACCTACCACACTTGCACATGGATTTTCTGTGAATAGGGAGTTTATTACATAAACATTATAACATTTATTATGTACATTAAGTCTTTACCCCCAGATAAACTGGTTTAGACTGTTTCCCACACTTTTTGGCTTCCATCACTGATTGGATGTGACTTCTGCTTATGCCCAGTTTAACCAAAAAGTGTTCTTTGTCTTTACTTTCTTTTAAGGAGCATAAAGAGATAAAATCATCTATTTGCTTGAAAAATTTGCTAATTTAAAAAAAAAGTAAATATAAACAGTATTTTGAGTAGCTGAAGGGTCAACCTAACTACATTTAAGCAATCTTTTCTCATAAAAAGTATGATACTGCATGCGGTTTAGTCAGCTGAAATCTCAAATATCAGTCCCCTTTTCTCGACATACAGTACAATTACCATGCAATGCTTTTACTTTGCATCATAGAAGATAATTCCCCTCTTAGTTGTTTCGGTCTTTATTATGCCCTGGGTATAAAACATATGACTGTATAAAACATGGACGTAGTGTCAGGTTCCCGGAAGAGCCGTTGGGAAGCTCCATGTGCGCTTCCCAACGGCTTAAATTTAATCTTAAGATTAAGATTAAAAACAATCCAAGGCACTTGCTTTAGTTAAGGCTAGTTCAAAGTACATGACTCTAAATGTTGGCTGATCACCAAGCTGTCTACACAACTTGCTCTCTTGTGACGGGAGTCTCGAATTCGTTGTGTTGTTCACACTACGCAACTGATCGGCGACGGGGGGGGGGGTGTCACACCCTGCACAAGATAACAATGACTGGTCAGTATCCGGCTGGCGTCAGCGATGCGTCGGCAAGCCTCTTTGTTGCATTGATGAGTAGTTTACACGTAATGATCGGTCGAGCGCCGATTGATCGTTGATTTGCCCCCCATCACAGCCCGACGGTCGGCGAGCAAGGAGACTTGCAAATCGGGCAGTTACTCTGGTGAGTACAATGTTATAATAACAGGCAGAATAGACGGCCAAAACCGCAACAATATGCAACAATGATACACTTTTTTACACAATGTATGTGTATGACTACATCACATCAAACTGTTGTTAGAGTTATGTGGTTTTAGAAAAGTTTATCCATAAGTAATCTGATTGTTGTCGGTGTGTGAGTGAGTCATCCATCGATCTGCCGCAGCCCATAAAGCAGCCTCAGACTTTGGTCACCCAGGCGTCAGGGGGTTGGTACAGCATGTGCCAAATAGTAGGCCTGATTAATGCACCGATAATCTGGTCCATAAATAGACATGCCAGTCTCTGTTTTGTATTTTATGTATCTGCCTTTACTGCAGCAATAACTGTTGGAGAGCTGTATTTCATGGCTGTTCAGCCGCCAAACTTCTCTCACTTACACTCTGTCTCTCTTTCTTGTTCACGCACTCCCTCTCTTCCTCTCTGCCCCAACTCGGCTTTGATGAAGAGTGAAAGAGCATGTTGTCTAAAACTTTTTGGCAAGTGGTGCGAATACAAAAAAAGACTGAGAGGAAGAGGCAGCTTTCACAATACATCAAGCTCTCTCGTCAACAACACCTACAGTTCGCCGATACCTATGGGTCTTTTTCATCGTGAGTCACTGATAAACACAGAAGAGGCTGCCGGATTAGAGGAGAAGGCTGGAATAGAGCCCACCCCCATTCAAGAGAAGAAGCCTTGCCAGCCAATAACATGGGTCACCGGTTCCCAGGCCAAACTGTATCGTGATGGAGCACTGGGATGCCAGGGCTCAACCAAGAGCGAAGGTGACAAAGGAGGAAAAGCTTTTACCACATCAGTAGCAGAAACATTTGTTACTCACTACAAAAGGAACATGGCAGAACTCCCTAGTCCCAATCGCCATCTCACTGAGATATAGCTTCGGGGTAGTCATGCTCTGTCAGACCTCGCCTGAACCAGATCCGTCTCCTGCATTAGCATTCTCATGTGAATAAATACCATCCATGCTTAATGGGAGATGGTGGGCTGCCAGGTCATCAAATACCCAACCCTGAAAAGTATGTTCAATGAACAAAAGCTGTAAGACACATATTTGAAAACTTACTTATTAACTGAGAACGAAAAAACCCTCTAAGGGCCAAAATGGCACTTTCTACTCATCAAGGTCTCCAAACAAACAATTCACATAGTTAACATACACTGTTTTCTGTTTTGTATAAGATTCACAGGAAAAACAGCATTAAACTGTGCCCTTTATCCTCATATTAGAGAGCACAATACTCTTCAATTCCACCCATTTGCGCAGCTTATGAATATTCTAATTTAAAGCATGAAAACATCCTTTTAGTGGCCGTTGGCAGTTCAGCTATGATTGTGTGCCAGCAGAAATACAGCTAAACAACAGCAGCAACCCCTGCATGATCTCCCAACTTGACCGCTGTTTTAATTACAAAATTATAATTACGATGAGTTGGATAAATGTGTCTACTGGGACTACAACGCACCAAAAAACAATGAGCTTTGAAATTCCCAATTTTATTTTGTAAGGGCAGAGGAACAAGTTTGAAATAGGGCCCCGAAGCAATAGTTAGGTTACTGTATCCTGAGATGTTCCCTTAATTTATTGATACCAGTTTGTTTTCGCTTTTGAGGTGAAGTGCTCCGGAGACCGCTGCTGAAAATTTTTCAATTATGTTCCTGGAAAAAAAAGGCAGCGACAGGAGCCTTCCAGTGCACAAAGCTGCCCTGTGACTTGATGAATGGCCAGCCTTTAATGTTATGGGGGATTAAAGATAACTTCTGAACGATCAGCGGCCAAACATATAGGCAGCTCCTCTTTCACCGGCATAATAAGTTCTCAGCTGCCACTGGTTTAATTACCTCCTTTTAAAACTCAATCCACGTGGACCCCTCTTTAAAAAAAATAAGATGGCAGGAGGATTAAGTTGAGCGGGGCAGTGGGGGTCAGGTATTCCATTGATTACAAGGAACCATTAAAGATCAAGAGAGGAGGCACTTAGAGACATTCATCAGGCTAAGATTGAAGCGGCCGTAATGATCTTCCTGTACACCATAAATAACAGTGATGTGTTGCTTCTATCTCGTCCACACCACTCTGGGTTTGTTATGAAGCAGCTCAGCCCTCCTCCATCCAGTCAAGGCCCTTGGGAGCGTCCGTTTGGACCACCCCCGCAGATTCCCACCACCCACCTGTGCCGCTCTGAGCGAGTTCGCAAGAAATCCATCAGGACTGCGCTGGGATGAACAGATCATGTTGGCTGCCCACCCCGGGGGAGAGGGGTCACTGGAGCTATGAGTCACAACTGTCATATGAAAAACACGGCGGAGGCGTGTTGTGACTACCAAATGAGCATCTGACATGCACGTTCATGCTGCTGCCAGGTGCTGATGGCAGGGTTGCCATGCATGGAGCTCAAGACACAAAGAGAAAAAAAAAATAAAGTGGCCCAGTGTGTAATGTTCCTGACAAAGCAAAACAGGACACATTGGTTACAATCGCAAAAATCTATATTTTTTGTCATCAACCACTATCAGGAACCAACGTGCAAGTCACGGTTACTACTAGCAGCTCTAAAATGTGTTTGAGGGAATCCCCATCCTCATCTTCACAAAGAGATGCGTATTTGTGGCAAGCAGAACAAATGTGAATTAAAAGCAGCAGGAGAAACATATGCTTTGGCTCCCAGTGGATAGAGAGACCACGGGGACCATGTGCTTCCACCCCTGGCACTCCTACTTTGTTTTCATCTTCGTTTGCCTCCAGTGGGTGGCTCGTTGCTGGATTAAAAACATTGAAATAAAAAGAAACACGTTGCAGTTGGAGATCTTCAGTGGCAGGCGATGACGGATGGTGGCATACGCAACTGGCGTCTGTTGACACCTACTGTGGGTGGAGTTAGAGAATGGAACAGCTGTATCTGTAGGTGCAGTTTGAGACTTCGCCTTCATGACACATTCCAACAGGAAACCCAATTAAGCGGCTGGAACAGCATGTGCTCTCTGCACATTCATTCAGTATTCACTACAACTTCTGCTTACCAAAATTCATGAGGACAGATGTAACATCGTTGAGTCAGTTTAGCGTAATAAACTTACAGACATTATGTAATATATAGGCTTCTATATTACCCACATACAATAATGAAGCACCGTTTCCCAATTCCCAACACACCACGCTTTTAAGTTTATTCCTCTTCTGAAAAGTCGTGTGTGTCTCATTGATCAACAAAGCTGTGTATCGCCCCAGGTGATCACGCTGTTTTCTGTAGCACAACATTGTAAGCAGGGTGGGATGCATGAGGAACAACAGAGAGGTGAAATCATGGGCACGTGCTAGCTGTGCTGACAGAGAGACAATGAGAGAGAACTCAACATAAGATCCCACGGGATTCATGGTATCCCAGATGACCCTCTGCCGGGGTAGCTGTGGGGTGTCCTCTTAGTGTGCCCCCTACTGGCAGAAGGTAGAGTAGGTCACAGAACCTCCCGCAGCTCATCTCTCCATCTCTTCTTGAGAAGAACCTTTTGTATCTGTAGATATGCTAACGGCAATGACGTATTCACCCCAGAATAATGAACCAACTGTGCGGGTGCATGTGCACATGTTTTTGTATGTGCCTCGCTAGTGCCAGCTTGGGTCTCCATCACATTCTGTGCTCTATAAAGTGGTTGGTTGCTATGAGGACTGCACAGAGGCTGCTAATTTGAACAGATGCATGTCAGCAACAACAAAAAAGTGCTGGGGATAGGACAAGAGAGACTTTTGTTTGTACTTTTTTGCAAATAAAAGATTAGAGGATATATAACAAAGGAAGTGAGAGAGAGGGCAAGAGAAAAGGAACAATTCAAGAGTGAAGAAAGAGACTACTTCAAAGAGAAAGGATAAACATTTTAGGTACTTTTGCTCCCCTCATAACCAAATAATTTACTTTACTCTGCAAGATTTTATTATTATTCAGCAAATAATACAAAAACATTGTCAAAATTTTCTTGCATAAGTAGCTATTTACAAATACATGCAAGGTTACGGAAACCAGTTCAACTGCCTAGATAAAAGCTGTATTGGTTTAACACTGCTAGTTCAGGGTTATTTCCCCCCCTGACACTATGAGGCTGGCTGCAGGATGCAGACTTAGACTACTGCTACTCTTGGCAGGGGCTAACCCAGAAAAGGCAGGCAGGCAGGCTGGCTGCTGGAGATTGGGTCTGGCGGAAAGCAGGTCATACATACATCAGAGACCAACGCAGAGCGTTGCCTGTTACAGCTTAATATCCACAGAAGCCAGAGCCAGGGCATACACACCACCACAGATAGAAGAAGAGAGCCTGGCGGGGAGGAACAGTTGACAGAGGGAACAGATAACTGGACATAGAGAGGAACACAAGAAGAGAAAGAGAATTAGAAAGGCAAAACATAGCTTGCAGGAAAAGGAGAGCAAGAGAGGGAGGAGAGGAGGAGGAAGCTGAAATGATGGGTTTGGCAGAGGTGTAGTTGACATGGGAGGGGAAGTGAAAGGCAGGCGAGAGAGTTAAAGGCAGAAGAAGAGGGAAAAGATATATCCAGCAGATAAAAAAAATGATGGAGAATCAGGGAAAGAGGACAGTTGAAAGACTGCTGCTAAGAGGGCTGGATTCAGTAAAAACTGAAGGTTAGTTATAAGCAAGAAGATGAAGAGTGAGGCAGGTACATTTAAGTGAGCTGAAATGGTTATTACATCTACAAATATATGTTCTTTGTTAGGCTGGTAATCATACAGATAAGGGAGCATAGCTTGTATGCTGACTCAATGAAGATCAAACATTTTAGCTTGGTGTCGTGCCTGCATTAAAATTCAGGCTATAGTTGTTAAATAAGACAGGGCAATAACACAAACAAAACCCTCCTCCCACTGTACTTCTGCCAAGACTGAAAAGACATAAATTAGCTCCGGCAAACTCTTGTAAGGTTACTAGACATTTCAGCTGTGCTAAAGAAAAAGAAAAGGAATGGAAAGTGCAGTAACTGAGAGAAAACAAAGGGACAACTAAGAGTATAAAAAGCGCTGACAGGCTCTATTGCTGGAGTAGAGGTTGTGAAGGGGGTATAACAGAAAGAGAGGGAGCAAACGAGCATGCAAGAGAAAGGAAAGGCAGAGATAGCAGAGAGTGTGTGATAAAGGTGGAAAAAAACACAAGCCCAGCTCCCATAGGAGGAATGCACAATAGTGCAATAAGCTGGTGATATAATGGTATTTTTTGCTGCATCAAGCCCATTCTCTTCATCTTTGGCAACCCTCATCAAATCAGCACTCCGCTACCTCAGGTGTTGCTTTAATTACTGACGGAAACTCAAGACCAAATAGCAGACAAAACGTTTTTATGCTAATCCCACCACCCTCTCACACACAGCAAACAAGATACATGCCTTGAACACATCTCAATAAGTCCCAACTGACTGACAACACCTTTTATTATTTATTACGCTTTTCGCATCACATGTCAAACCCTGTGGATTCAAAATCAAATGGATGCATTTAAGATTATTTGTTCAAATCTCTCAAGAATGGTCCACTCATTTACGGTTTTAAATATTTATACTCATATCCGCTCATGTAAACATAAACAAACTACATACACACATTTATAAAAGAAGAAATAATACTCAGAACCCCATCCATGTGGGTGTATACGTACATGTTCATAATTGTGTGTGTCTGTCTGTAGACAGTTACTTTGTTGTTATTGTTGTTGCCATTATACTGTTATGGGACT
Organism: Lepomis macrochirus; assembly: GCA_024633595.2. Lineage (NCBI taxonomy): Eukaryota > Metazoa > Chordata > Actinopteri > Centrarchiformes > Centrarchidae > Lepomis > Lepomis macrochirus. The sequence goes on along the minus strand of JALXJV020000002.1, from coordinate 10,906,970 downwards.
GAGAGTGGTCCCAGGCGGATGCACGTCTGTAAGGCAAACCATCGGTGACATCCTAAGCACGGCTAACGTGGTTACGGCTGCAGCGACACAGACGAAGAGCTTTCCCATGATGCTCAGTGAGCCACGGCAGCGCACCGACACAGACGGGGCCAAATGAGATAGCGCCAGGCCCAAATCTAATCAGGGGACGAAGACACAACACAAGAGGCAGGGAGACGGCACAGCAAAGAAATGGAAGGGAACGGGGCGGCGGGGAGGGGGTTGTTTAGAGGAGATAAACAGAGAAAGCAGTGGCAGAAGGAAAACGAGGGGAGAGTCAGAAAGAGAGAGATATTGAGTGTGTGATAGAAATATACTGAGTGTTAAACTGCAAGGGAGAGTGTGAGACAGAGCAGAAAGGAGAGAATAAGGCAGTGCAGGAGAAAGGTTTGCATGCACATGTGTGGGAAAGCAGGCTGAATTGTTTGTGTACCCCCCTCCCCGCTGATAAATGGGAAACACAGCCTGCACCCCCCCCCACCACCACCACCACCACAACACCCTCCTCCTCCTCGGCCGTTCAGAGCCACTTGCGCAGCCTTTTCTCAGCCAGTGCCACACAATAGCTAGCTGATGAACCTGGGGCTAACATGCCCTTTGAGCTCAGTAAAGGCAGAACGCATGGAGAGTCCTTAATGATATCAGGCCTGCGCAGCAGGAATGCCAGCATCCACTCACTTCCTCCCTCCCTTCTTCTCTCCATACACCTCCTCCCTCCAACCTTTTCAAGCCCTCTACAGGGAAGGGAAGAAGCGTCACATCCCAGTTAAATTCCAGATGAAAAGAAAATGTAAACGTCACAAGATCTGACATAGATAGTCAACATATGTATTGGCACATCATTTCCCTGCAAGAGCTTGAAATTAAATTTAAGCATTTTGTTTTTAAATGAAATGCTGCCTCCAGTGATTGTGGCACTCCTGATAGGTAGATTGGATGGAGAGATTAGATTAAAAAAATGGGATGATTTTGGGTGCCTGATGTCCTTCACTTCCTTTCATCGTGTTCAGACACGTGTGGTGAGAAGATGAGGCCGATATCAAGACATACTTTCAACACTCACTGGCATTAGGGCTGCCAAAAAAAGGAAAGAAGAAAACAATATGCAAATCCCAAGGTTTCCTATTAAAGATGCAAAAACAGATATGGGTATGTTATTGGCTTGGCAATTCTGTGTTGTGCAGCTAGGTGTGTACTTGAGGAAAACTGCAACAAAAAGAACTGACTGAATTATTGAATATGCACGATGAGGAAAGGTTAAAGTGTCGCAACAAATGAGTGCATAGACAGTAAAACACCTGGTGTTTTCTCCTTGTAAACTGTGACCTCTGAACCTTCATAATTTGATTCTTCAGTCAATTAAAGTCAGGCTTCTGTAAACAGGTGTGCCCGGGTGAAGTAAAGGCACAGGTAAATCCTTGACTGTTGGCTTTTTTTCGAGATGCCCAATCACCTCATCGAAGCAACAAGTCCTGAACAGGTCGCTGGTCAGTGTCTTCCAAAATGACACACATGGCTGATCCAAAAAGCCAGTTCCAGAGTATTGATCTTTATTGACCACTTCTGGTTAAAACTTTGGCAAAACTACACCTAACTACTTGGTTAGGGTTTGCAAACCAGGATTAAAGGAGTACTTCACTGATTTGGCATTACACTCCTTTTAATAGTCTCAGACTCGCCCAGAACTAGAGATGTAGTCCTTATTTCATGCATTCTTCTTCCTTGTCACCTACATTACACACAATTAAACACTGACTTGTAATGGCAATTCCATAAATATGATCTCCAAAGATACTGCATGTAATCCTGGACGGAGACTTGAGAGACAGTTCGGCTTCAGATCTGGGTGTGTTATGCTTGTAGCAGCTAATGTAGCTTCACGCAGATATGAGGAGCGGGCTACAGGTTTGGTAAGCTCACTTCTTTCTTCAACTCCAAACGGATGTCCCGACCAGGTTTTTTTGCCCTCGAGTCCGAATCAGAGTCATTTGATTTTGAGTATCTACCGAAACAGAGTCCCCATCAGATACTTCTATAACACTTAAAACACAGATCCAGGATGTTCCTTATTTTTTATTTAATTCACCTTATTTTGACATTCAACAACTCTGTTAACAAGCAGAGCACTTCTGTGAGGTAGCTTGAACAACCAAGTAATAAATAACATAAATTCTTCATTTTGGACTTTAGTGCAACAGTAAATAAAAATATGAGAATATATATACATTTATATCCAAGTCCTGATCGAGAGGTAACGTCCGATTCCGATCGAGTCTGAAACAACGTGATCAGGCCTGATTTCCGATCTCGTGAGCGGATCTGGACATCCCTACTACGCAGTTCCCTCTGGGGCCATAAAAGGCTTTATACAGCTTTTTTTCACATTTGCAACAGCACGCCACTCCCCTTTAAGTCCCCTCCTTTAAGTCAATTCTGTAGTTATTCTGCTGAGAACAGCCACATCAAACACAATTAGCAATGTTCCTGTGTCATTTAAAAAGAGGGTGCATGTGTGGCACCACTGAAGTGGCACCTTTTGTATCACAGAAAGCATATGGCTACCTCTCCCTACGTGGGCCAACAGTAGCATTTGCAGTGACATATATCACAGTGCAGGGAAGCCACAAATACAAAAAATACTGAATTTCAATTCAGTTTAGATTAGTATGTCTGTCAAGCCAGCTGCATAAAGTCAACAGCATGATAGATTTTAAGTGTGCATCAATCAGCATCAGCAGAAAGACAAATTAGGAGCAAACCTTCTTCTTCCTCACTAGTGTGATGAGTTTGCCGAAAAATTCTTCATTATCACAGATTGTACTGTTTTCATCGAGTCAATCAAGCCATCAAATCAACCACTAAGATGTTTAAAATCTCACATACGTAATTTACCAAAGAAGATCAGCATGTGGGCTACATAAGCATCCTCTCCAAAACCTTTTGAGTGTTTGAGTGATTACATTTTCATTCCACTCAAGTTTCTTGTTCCATTTTTGGCACCATCTGCATTTTTATCCTCTTTCGACGATGCTTAATATGCCGATGCTGATAAAGCCTGGATTTGTGTTGTTTTTTTGTTTAATTCTTTATCAAAATAAAGCTATCAGCTAAGCTTGAGGGTCAGTTCTATCACCGCCGGACACGAGGGCTTAGCACGTTCCTTTAATTCATCAAGGTTTGATTACTTCTGTGAAGATTTTTTCCTCAGCCTGATAACCTGATGCTCCCCAATTAATGCCTTTTCACAATCCTGCCGACGCCGACATGATCAGAGCGCGCGGGGCCTCCCGCATGTCTCTGTTCGCCTCGCTTTGTTAGAACACTCTTAGAAAGTTACACCTTGGAGATTTTTTAAACCATTTTCACTCTCAACTCTATCAACAATTGCAGTTCATCAAACAAGATAAATTAATCTCTCTGCCACTCTGGCACCGAGCCCAGATAACTCAAAGGGGAAGAAAATCTCGTCTACAGCAGTACCCACATAAAGGTACACGCGACTTCTGTGTTTCTTGACAAGTCATTCAATAAATGTGAACAAAATATTCTGATAAACAGTTCAAATGCAAATAACCCTGTGCCCAGGATGAGTTTTCAGGGACACTGGCACATCTTCTGTTTAATTAGTGATAAAGGCATGAAATAATAAAGTGCAAAACAGGATCCCAAGCATTCAAATACTCAAAAGTCAAACATAACTTAACAACAACAACAACAACTTACAATGTGGCATTAACTATCTTGTTTGAATGTTTTATATTTTACTGAGACTCTGGGGCGTCACCTTAGTATTTAAATTTGTTTTGGGATAAAAAAAGAGACATTTTAAATTGTATGTAGACCAAAGCTAAAGTGCAAACAAAATACATTTTATAGAAGGTTGTATAAACTGCTTACACAGGTTGTGTAGTGGCGGTCAAGGGGCAAGTGAAACATTTTATAAATGTATGGTGGAATTGTGACTATCTAATAATGAAAGCAAAGCAATACACATCATAGAGAAAGAGAGATAGAAAAAGAGTCAACAAGCTATATGCAAGGTAAGGTTTAGCTTGTGGTCACTATATGGCAATGAGCTGCAGTAAAGATTGTCTGCAGACGTTATTGAGTGTATGTCATTAGCAATACATACAGCAACATGTCAATTACAAGCAGCACCAGTGACACACCCGACATCTGCCTGGCTGACCTGCATATGCTGTTTTGATGCATCAAACAGAACAATAATGCCACACACACTAAATATGGATGCTGCAGAAGAAGAAGGACAGGTCGCCTCTGCACTTGTTCTCCTGTAGCAAGGTATGACTGTGAGGAGTAACTCCTATGATATCCCACATCTCACTGTAGCTCGGGCCCACCGGGTCAGTCTCTCAGCCTCTCAACACAAAGAGACTGCTTCTTCAAAGTCAGCAATCAAACACGCACAGCACAAAAGCACATTTATCTTCTGTGGCTTGCATTAAAACGGCACAGCATTCATTCGGAAATTAAATTTGCCCACCAAATTAAAGAGTGGAAGAACATAATGGATGGATCTAGATTGTCAGGGGGGCGAGGCAGCCCCTGTAAATAAAAGAGAACGGGAAAGAGAGTTGAAAGAGAAGGTAAGCGGAGAGGTTTGCTGGATCAAATTGCAGTATTGTCTTATATCATTGGGGAAGAGTTTGTGTGCGCGTGTGTGTTTATTTGTGTGTACTGAGCACAGGGAGAGTACATGGCACTTCATTTTCGAGTTGATTGCGCGCTGCCCAGTGGCGGCACCGGCTGCCAGGCGACTCAGTGAAAAGCTTCCACTCACTTCCTCTGCTGCAAGTAAATCAGCCGCAAAATCAGATTACGATCAGGAGAGATTCATGGGAATGATACAAAAAAAAAAGAAATACACAGTTGAGGGGACCAGACCCAAAACGAGACTAGAAAGAGGAAAGAGAGAACCTTGACTACACATTACATTTTTACTAGGCAGTAAACTATCGTGGAGGCTTTCTCAGGGCATGGGGCTACATCCAGAACAAGAAGAGGAAAATATGTAAATCTCAGAAAACAACCTCCAAGAAAATTAGAGGCAGGTGTATGAAAAGTGGGGTACGTAAAGTCAGTAAAGCTCAAAAGGGCATTCAAATGTTATGTAACAAAATAAGTAGGATTTAGGTATGTGCACATTAAACATTACAAAATGGCCAAAATATATATAATTATTGCTGTTTAAGGGTCCCCAAGACCAGCATTATTCAGGCCTAATAAAATAAACCTGAGTAAAGTCAAAGGCTTAAATTAACAAATGAACAAAATGTTGAACGCAAGTTATACAGCATGACTGTCCCTTTCAAATAATATGGCTTTGCCATAGTTAATTCAGCAAAAGCCTAACTACCTCAGATACTTAAAAATATATCATAGAAATTGGCCTCTACTAAGGGACATCATAAATATGACCACATAATGAACATCCGCTCGAAGAGTGACTGTGATAGGGGCCATAAACCCTCTAAACTCATTCTTACTGTCTGAAGGAACACCATTTGTCCTGTGAAGGACATAAAAATATTATTTTGCCCAGGTAGTCTTCCACATCTCTCCTTTGGCAGTGTTCTCCTATCTACATGTCTCAAAGGGCTTTTGAGTAATGCATTTCTATTATTGCACCTTGTGTAGTGTCACATTGGTGGCTTTATCAGAAAGTTGTTGTAGGGTGATGCTGGAGGGGGATGGAAGGGTTATTTCGTGGGCTTGGCTGGCATTAATCTCTGTCACTTGTCCTCTCTGATTTATACTCCGTCCCAATAAGCCAGTCTATGGCCTCCACTTCAATTGCTACTTTGTGATGTCCAGACTTCGTTCGCACCGCCGCATGACATTGAAGGCTTGTTCTCCAAACCAGCAGAAAGTAAAGAGCATGGTAGAGAATTAAATTTCCTGCACCAGGAACAAGAAAGACAAGATAATAGGAGCCTGGAGCTCCCTCCACCCACATATAAAGAAAGCCATTCTCCACCGTGGCTATTACGCCCGGTGCGGCTTCTGCTTGACGACTTTGATCAAGAGCAATTAATCTTTCACCATGAGTGAGACACGCGGTAAAGGCTGGACTTGGATACAGTCAAATTTTAAACATATAGAAAAGAGGTTTTAATAGGTAAAACAGGAGATCTATCAGAACACGCCTCTGATTAATGAACATGGAGGCTTAGCTCCAGGCTATCTGATCAGGAAGCTTCAACAGCAAACTCGTCCAATCGTCTCCTTCGCATTCATTAACAGACCACCAGGATGGGCAACCTTGCCGCCCACCTACCGTCTAACAGCCCCCTACCCCACCCTCTGCTGTGGTCCATATATTTCCAAAGTGCTTAATTACAGATGATTTATCACCAAACTGTCGTTTGTTAACTGGGTGCCTTCCGTTCTCTCTCCCCACGCCACTCTCCCGCTGTGTTGAGGGAACCTTCACATCATTATGAGGTAGCTCATTTATATTAAAATGAGTATTACCAGTTAATTCGCTCCATACATTTTGGACACAGCGTGTGTTATGCATGAGCTTCGGATCACACCTGGTTCGTGGCGGCGTTGGCATACATCAAGTGCTTTATTGCGGGAGAGTTAATGCACATTTGATCTTGCTGAGATATCCCATAAAGATTAAAGAAAAACATGGAGCGTAACTCATTTATCATGATTCCATACTGCCCTTGCAAACACGATAAGTCTAAGAGGACATTAAACATTACGCACTGAATTAAACATTGAACACTAAAAGGGCCATTTATGTTGGATCTCATTTCCCCAGTTAACCTCTGGTCATACCTGTCAGTCATCTTCACCAACCAAGGACACTCACAATGTTGTGCTTAAAGGAATGGAGAAAACCAATAATGCATATCACAAACATAGTTCATGAAAAGAGGCTAAATATATACGCAAGCTGGTCCACTCCCTCCAGTTCTTCGGGATATATTCACAGGGGAAGCTAAATGTTCACCTAGATCTAAAGAGACCACACACTATTGATAACAACCTACAAGCAATCCTAAAGGACTCCAAACAAAACTCACATAAATATGCACAGGGAGTGTATCGCTACACATACCTCCACAACCATGTAAATGAGGACCAATCCCAGACAGACAAAAAAATTATTCAAGTTGGGACGGGAATAGCTTCCTCCCTGTTCAGTGAGGGGAAATAATAATGAGGGTATTAAATACAGCCAGCAGATGAAAAATAATAACATATCGATTGTGCACGTAGCGCTTTCAAAGGAGCGTAATGGCCTGATTCCTGGTATTGATCGGCTAGCAGGCTCGGGGAGGAGTAGCTAGTCTCCTCTGTAAGACCCCCAGTGAGAATGAGATTGGTGAAGCCATCTGAGGTTCTGTTTCTTGTTTCGCTCCACACAGGCTTCATTTCAAATGGGTGTTTTTTTTTTCTGAGCGGATGTGAAATGAATGCCGCTGAAATGGTCTGACACCTACAATATTTTCCATCTTGTGATCATACTTACCTGCAACAATGTGGCTGTTGGTTGCTATGCATAAATGTGCATTTTGTACCATGGCAACCTCAGAAAAGAGTAATGCATTTTGCAGATTACATCCACATCACTACCATTTATTAGTTGATACACAGAGTAACATACATCTGTTGTATGCCTTTGTAATAAAGTGAATTTACATGCCCTTTGAGGTTTGTATTTAACATTTAGTTTAAAATTAAGCATCAGATGTAAGATGATAAGCAGATACGAGATACCATGTGTGCTTCTGGCCGCTTAATGTCATTTATGTATTATTTATGTGGTGTATTCATCGAGTATTTTGTGCATGTTTGACTGTGCAAAAGGTGGACAATATTCAATCTCCAACTTAACACATATGATCCCGAACCCGCCTCTCACAAACTCTTCAAGTGATCTTATTTCTAGCTCAAAGAGACAGAAAAATCTATATCTCAATTTGGTACACTTCAACTCCACTCCAAAAGTGCCCTGAGAGAAAACTGAATTAAACTGAGACAAGCTGATTCAACACCCTGAAAGATGAATTTAAGTAGTTGTTTCTGAAATATGTATTTGCCATGTGCAATATCAGGCTTCTCTGCGAGAGAAAACGTGATAGGACTTCACAGCAGCCTTTCGTCTGGAGAAAGGTGTGTTTTCCCAGAATAAAAACGTGCATGCCTGGGAATACATTAATCATAACAAGGTGACAGCCAGCCTGACAAACAAGCAGAGGTACGGGAACAGATTTGACAGTGCTTTCTATTCCTCAACATGTTCAAAAAAGCAAAAACTTACAGGGCAATTAAAGGAGCGTCGATAGCCGTGTCAGCTGGATTAGGGTCTGGGCGTGAAATTGTCACATTGTGTGTCAGGGGTGCTCTGTTAACAACTCTGCCCAGCTTTTGCCGTGGAGTGGCGGAGGGGGCCCCGATGGAACGTGACACTGGAAGAAATACCGTCAAGTCTGTGCAAGGCCAGATTAGATTAGCACACTGGAACAGGTGGTCTTTTATTGGCTGCGTGATAATGTCAAGGATCCTCTGAAACTGGATGCGGCATGTGCGCACATGCACAAACAAATTCTCTCTCACACACACACACACACACACACACACACACGCACGGGGACATTCAGGGTGAAGGTGGCACAAAGCTTTTGTGCCGGATACCAAAAGGAACCGCAGCTTCCTCATGCCTGAGTCACTTGTAATGTGAGAACGCAGCACATGCAGTTTGATGCTGCAGTCACTGTTACAAAGAATAGAACGGGGGGGGACTAAAAACACTGAGGTGTCTGTTGAGTGACAGAAAGTCCAGGGATTGTCCAGCTGTCTACCAAGCAACAGCCACAAAACAGTACAATTTAACGAGTGAGGGGAGGAGGGGCGATGGTAGCAAGTGTGAGGCAGTTTGCCAAACCATTCTTCACACCCACCAGTATATTTACTGTCATTTACGGGGAGCATATTAGCCATGAATAATACATGCGGTGATGTATGGCACGAGTTCGCTTCAGATAAATTATACAGCGGGGTCGAACCAAACACTGCGTCACATCCCCATATGGACAGTGAGGTATAAAATGCAGGGTGACACCTCTGCCAAACTGATAGTGGGTAATATACAGCCTCTCTCTGAAATCTGGCTGAAATAAACTGACTGAACAGGGCCAAAAACAGGGGGATCCAAATGCCACCTTGGCGATCCAAACAATGCATCTGACATATGGGGGTTCTTTCTGAGTAAGCAAGAGACAGATTTGCAATCATGCTTGCGAATGTGTGCAGATTTCCCCCCAAAAATGATCATGGGAACGCCAAAATAAGAAACACCAGACAGACTGGGGGTGTTCTTTCAGTGGAAAATTTCGTTGAGGTGTTTTGATGTGAGAGAAGCCTCTAGAGTCTGATGAGGAGGTCGATTGAAACTAGGTCACAAGGGGTGCCATTTTGACAAAAGCCTGAGTGAAGAGCATTTCTAGTCTAGGAAGAAAAAACTCTTCCATTTCTAGAACAACACGGACTGAGTAATTCCAAATTCATGGCTATATATTAATGAGACAGTTTTAAACATTTTAGAAAAACTAATGTGTAATGAGTGTCCTCTGGCAAATAACTAATAAACTTCTGTGTTTAAAGTACACTTGAGCACAAGAGGCTGACTAACTTAGTTTACTTTTAAATGTACAATTTTATTACTTCTGGAGCTAAATAGGCCCACTTGTTTCAAGTATGCTTGTTGACTTGGTAAACTTCACAGACACGACGCATTTACTTTTATAGCGGTACTTCATGGAACAGAAGTCTAAAAGCTCATTTGATGGAATAACTTTTTTAGTGATTTGGCCAGAGAAAATTTAAAAGTTGTGGATTTTGTAGTTGTTTTTTTATTCTGACACGTCTAAAACAGAGAAACTGAAAATTAGAAAATGATTGTCATAATTCCATTCATGGGTAAATTTTTACTTTCACAGACAAGTCTTTGAAAGGAGTTTAGTTTTAACTCTGCCATATCCAGTTAACCTTTAACCCCCCACACAGAATGAGATAAGGTAGAAAGATCTTTATTCTCAAAGCTGTATCAAGAATGCTAGTCGGTACAATTTGATATAGAGAACTAAAAAGAAAACAACAAGGCAGGCGAACAGAGTGTCTATTTAGGGCAAAGACTGCTGATGAAAATTCATGTTAGTGCCTTTGGAGGAAGCTGAGGCAGTGCCAGAACACAAGGGAAAGACGATCTTCAAATCCCGCAGTCCTCTATCAGACAGTGTAAAATGAGATTTGGCACTATATCTAACACAGAATGAGTTATGAGTTGGAGAACTATTATGGCTAGATTGTAATTGAAGGTGTCCAAGAGCATTTTTTTTTCTCCTAATAAAAGAGCGATAGAAAAGATGTGATATGTTGTACTGGGCCTGCTGAATAGTGCACTTGAGGTAAAGGAGAGCTGGACTGTTCTTATTTTAGCTCGTCAGAGTTCATATGCTGCAGTCCCTGAATGTAGTGGAGCATGTTTAAGATTATGGAGGTACAGACAGGACCACAACTTTTCTCCTGATGTGCAAAAGACAAACAGTAAGGAATATGCATAAGTTAGGAGCCTGAATTGGCTGGGGAAATGTTTGGCCTCCAGCTATACACAGAATCCAAAATGTGATTAATTGTTTATTGCCACCTTCTGAGGAATAATGGGCAAACATTTTTTTAAATGTACTGCACTAGCTCCTTTATCATGAGGGCTTCATAACAATACCTGGTGAACTTTCCATGAATTCTTATGCCCAAATACAATGCAGGTGCCTGTTTTAGTTGACGATTAATAGCTGCAATTTACAGCAAATGGGCTCCTGCACAATATGTTTAGCGGGGCTAGATAAAATGGGTCCCTGGCCACTGATCTGGAGACAGATTAGGTTTTTAGTCGGCTATGATTAAGGCATGAATAGGGAATGGGAGATCAGACTTTGGACCTGCAGTGTTTAATGCTGCCCACCTGTTATAAATGAGCAGTTAAACGAGTCAAGCGTTGGTGGTCCCAGGCCAATTCAAGGGCATAAGCTAGCTACACACACACACACCCACACACGCACACTCTTCCTCTCTCTTTTCAAGCCACCCCAACCCCTTTTGGATTTCTACACTCTCTTGCTGCTGTGAGTGTGTGAAAGGTGCTGCTCTATGCTTGGCAGGTCACTGGGTCGAAGGATGGTCTATGATTTCCCTCTGTATGAAGGCAATCCAAAAGAGAATCCAAAAAGGACATTTATCACTGCGTGGAGATGAACAGATCTGCTCTACTGCATGTACAACTAGACCGACTTCGCTGAATACGTATGTGGGAATAAATGACTCTTAAAAAAGCGACTTTTTTTTCTGTAGACTCATCCTCGTCCAGGGTAATGACTCACAAATCTGCGTGTTCTTCATAACCACCAGACCCAGTGCTGCCAAAGGCATCTCAACACTGTAGGTTTTAGTGTTTAAAAAGAGCATCTCATCTGCTCCATGAAAGTGTGGGCTTCAAATTGGGTCAACAGACTGTCGCTGAGTTTTTTCTCGTCAAGGAGTCTCTCTCTCTCTGTACCTGCAGGCTGAAAGCACTTAACACGTTCTCTGAAGTTTGACTTTCGTGCACTCTGTAAAACATCTGAAAATGCTTGCTATTTTGTGTGAGTGCTCACGGTCGCCGCCGAGTGTTGTCCTCGTTTATTTCTAAATGGACTTATTGCATAACAGCCCATGGAGGGCCCCGCAGTTTAAGTGGTACAACATGTGAGAGGTGTAAAACAAAACTGGGGCTAGCCATGGAGAGGGGCTACTGTGGTAACGCGGGCTAAAAGGTTAAAGCAGCAGGGGGAATTAATATGTCTTAATGACATTATAATGAATGGGAAAATATGGGACATCATTTATTAAACAGAGTCAAGTGTGTCAGGGAAGTGCGAGGACTCACAAACGCATTAATTATCTCGCCGTCCCTCTTCATGGACGAAGGAAGAAAGCATCGGTGGAGAGATAATGACAGGCCCCCAACGGATGTCATAAATTACCACAGGGGGGCTTCAAGACGACAAGGTCTCATCTCACTCCTGCACTCACGCTGCAAGATGTCTTTTCATGTGTCCAAACCGTCACTGGGAATTTGGACAGAAAATAGGAGTTGCCTTTTCTAACTCCCCGTCATTTCCAGACAAGGAAGGAGGGAAATGCCCTTTTTTTCCTCTAAAGATGTGATATCATACAGGCAAGACGTGACTTGTTATTTATCATACCTGTCACACTGGGGGAAAAAAGAGATGCAAGCTTAAGTCCTGTTTCCACACTTAACTGTCTTGGGACCAAGGATGGGGGGAGAGAGGTGAGGGGTTCAGGCTCTGCTCAAGAACAGTCATCCATAACCACCGGTCTATTTCTAAGATTTGTGATATTTGTGCCTGAACCCGGTAACTTTTTTATTTTCTCTGTCGACTTTTCTGGGATCCAATGACATCTTCTGGATTCTAAAAAGAGACTTGTTATGTTCATACACACCCCAAAGCCTAACAGTAATAATGTAGCACTCCCATTGTTTAACTTTGTGTACCTGGCCAATTGCTGCTTGAAGTGCCAGCATGTTTACCCAGCAGGTTTAGCCAAAAGGTAAAGCACTATAACACCACCCAAGCATTTCCGTAAGAAATCTCACAGTGCATCCCCGCTGATTGAATGCTTTGTAGTAACATTGCTTGTTATTACTGCCACATAGGACTAGTACATCTTCCCTAAATTAGACGCATGTATGTTAGTAATACAGAAGCTCCATCTCTAGTCCAGGGTGACGCGTTCCAGCACTGAGCACCTGTTCAAACCACTCAAACTGGTTCTGTACTGATACATTACAGCAAACAACTGCGCAACAGCCTGATTTTCAGCTCTACAAATTGGTTAATTCCTCACACAATAAACCTGCCAATGTCATTTGAGGGAATGTTGACCAACCAAACGCACATCCGAGCTCAGTGAATCTACAGCTTGGTGGCCATATGTTGTTATGGCAATACCAGCTACCCACAAACAAAGCCTGGAGCAGAGAGATCTTTTCTTTTTTTTCCCCCCTCTGTTTTTCCTTTTAGTCTCCTGGTGCTGCTCGTCTGTCAGCATTTCAGTATCTGACTCCTGGGGGTCAGCCGAGCCAGAGGTCGAATGCACGCAAGCCGGGCACAAACACAACAAAGGCTTGGTTTCCTTGGAGAAGAAGTCAGTGAGGCCAAAGCGATGGAAGATTTTCCAGGTAAAATTTGATGCGAGATTGATGTAAAGGTTACATTAAAGGCAACATTGGCGGAAGAAAAGTTGATGTGCAATTAAAATGATGTGTTGACTGAAACTGTGTTGGGAGAATTGACATTTTATTATGTCTTTTATTTCCAGACTTTTTTGTTTGCCATGTTGAAAGAGCCCGGCAACTTTTTTTTTCCCCCATCAAGATTTGACTTAAACACAGGGAAGTGGCAGCCTGACATGTTGTGAGAGAAGTCCTGGAATGTTCAGGTCAGTCTGGAAATGAGCAAATGACACTGAAAATTGCGGCAATTATTGCCGACTTAAGGCCCGCCTGTGGGCCCTAGGAGAATTAGAGGAGAAAATACAGACTCCGTCTTCAAAGGCAATTAGTCTTCATATTGTAGTGTGTCCATTCAGCGAGTGTTCTACCCACTCATGGGACTGCACATGTGGACATGGCTAATAGTCTCTGTTAATGAGCCAATCGTTCATTATCAATCTTCTGGGAGGCACAGTGTGAGAGCAGCATCCTGTTGACACCTTTAGAGGAAATAGCCGCCGCGTGCCGTTCCCTACGTATGCACAGCACTGCGGTGCAACTGTCGCTGAAGGCTGCGAAGGAGCAGCTTGATTCCGTGTGTCCTTGTGGAGACAGCTAAATTAGACAGATTTGCATACGCACACATGCAAACACATACACATGCACGCAGTTTGAATCCTAGCCTATCTGGAGGGGGAATGCCCTTTTTGTCCCTGGCCACCTGGTCAAAACACTAACAGCTGACTTGTTGCTGAGGCCTGCAATGGTAATAAATCACCGCGCACCCCTCCCAAACGCATGCATACAGTCACACACCGACCGGCACCATCAGCCTACTGCTGTACACCACGCCAGATACCATCTCTTTATGTTTTATGGCAAGGTAGTTCACCCTTTTTTCATCAGAGTGCAATCTCTTCTGCTGTCTCCACAAGCTCTGTGCTTGGCCCCATCAGAGCCGAGCTCATGTTGGTTGTTGGGCCTTTCTACATGAGCAATGGATGAACACACCATTTACTCTTACTGCTACCACATTGTCTCCTTTCCTGATATGGCCTAAGTGTTTATTATGTGGAGCCTCTCTTCACCTTTGCACAAACGACTCCTTTTGACTTTGACTATTCAGCACGTTTCCCTGCATCTTGGTTTTCTTTACACTGTCTCCGACGTGTGCTGGATGCAGCCGTTTCCACCAGCAACCCACAGTAATCTGAGCTCTTAAAAGCCCTGTACATTCCTCCTTTGCTCATTTATTCTCACTTTGTCTACCATCTAGACAGACTCCATCTTAAAAGTAGTCCAGCATTTTCCATTGACCTTACAGTGCTTGATTAAGGGCATTGGGCCTCTGGCGCCACTCTGTTTCCTCCATGTTTAATTAAAAGGTGAAGAAAGTCCTCTGTCTTGTGATGATGGCTTGGGTACATGATTCTTTCGCTGCCAACCCAAAAACCCCTCGCTCATGGCTCCTGCCCCAGGCTTGTGCCTACACACGTCCTTTCACTTTAGACTGTTTTCCTGAGACTGAAAACTTTTTTTTTTGACCTTTGTACTATCATCGCCAAGGAAACTGTCCATCATTCATCGTTTCCCTGTAATATGCTGAACTCCACAGGATTAGATAATGCAAGGAGACTTTTTTTTTCCTCTTCCACTTTGTTTACTGACAAAATGCCTTTTTTGTTGAGTAGGGAAGGAAGTGATCATCACAGTCTATAACATAAGTCGCCTTGTCAAAGCCTGTTTAGAATACATCCTCAGAGGAGCCGTGCAGAGGGAAACACAGGGGTGCAGTTAGTGTCACTGTCGCTGGGGAGGGGGCCGTCGTGTGCCGAAGTAGTAAGGAGGGGGTTGCTGTTTCATGTGTCTATGGCAATTAACGCTGATGTGACACATTCAAAAAAGGTCCCCTGGGATTGACAAAGCCAACAAATTGACTTACCAATTGAGCACGGAGACGTAGGAGGGGAGGAAAAAAAAGGCATGCAGCTCCATCCTGTCATAATGAATCTGGAGTCTATTCCTGTCGGGTGCATTGCTGGTGTGATGATTGCACGTTATTTCCTGTATATGCCATAAAGTACCACTGTGCTTACAGCAACATTGTGTAGCTTTTGACAAGGGTGTGTGTGTGTGTGTGGGGGGGGGTACCCTGAAGTAATGACTTTATCGTGTGGTTCTGGGAACTTACATGACAAACGAAACCGTTGCTTTGCTGCTTGCTATAAATGTCTCCTTAGGCCCTGGAGCAATGCAGGGAGAGAGACAGATGTTTCATTTCATGCCATGTTTTCGAACTCTTACACACAGACACACACACACACACACATACTCTCTCTTTCTCTCTCTGCGTGGCTGACAAACTTCTGCTCAATCCTGAATGATAAATGCATCTCAATTCACTTCCCAGTGCAGTACTGGAATTGCCCTCCAGCTCAGGGAGAAGGAACTTGGTGTCCATAAAGGTTGAGCTCAGTCATTCTGGCTTTTAAGGAGTGTTCGAAATGACAGGAGTCATCTGGTGGCCAATTTGTTTTCTCATGGGAAGCTGTGTTTGTAGCATTCAGTTTTCCTCTGGGTAAACAAGGGTAATCAGCTGCAGCTTGTCAAGAACTATGAGAGTTAGTGACCTCTGACCCCTGCTGTGGAAGTCACTGGAGGTTTCCAGAGGAGGGCCACCAAGGCCATAGAATACAATGTAAAATCACACCGTCTGCTGTTAATCCACACCCATGATGTGTAACTGTACACCACACGTACAAATCATGGAAGTATTAAAAAAGGATGAAGTATTTAAAAATAGCTGCATATTCATTTCAGTGAAAGCTGCTTAATATCATTTAACAGCATCAAAACACTACAGCGGGGTTTTAATGATGGCAAAAAAGTGGTTGACATACAATTAACATTTCAAGACCATTAATTACACCTTGTAATTGCACTCGGTTGTGTAATTCAAGTGTTTAACTTGAGTGTGACAGAGGCGATGAAGAGAGAGTCTGTGGGGAACCCTTACACATGTAGTGTTGGTCCACAGGAGCTCTCTGTGTGGCTGAAGAGGAAAGGCGGATTGTGTGTTTGGTGGCCCTGAGGTGGTTGATGGGGCAGATGTCTGCTCTGGGCGGCCATGCATACAGACCTGGCCCAGAGGGGGAGGGGGTCGCTACCTGCTGTGCATCAAGAGCAATTAAACATGGCTCATGCTGGAGTTCACTGACGCAAACAGGCTGTAAAAAGCATACGCATACGCAAGCAACCTTAAAGGACAGGACGGATGGGGAAATGTAAAGCTCCACAGGCATAAATTGTACCAGATCAAGTGAACGCTAGGGAGCCAAAATTATCCAACACTTTTTTGAATAGAAAAGTGGACACATCTATGGTAACAGTATTAGTATCTGACGGCAACGCACGCCTCTCCCCACAAGCTCTGACCTAATCTGAAGCATTCTTTAGCTGCGCTTTTAACAGTCCTACAACTGCATACCTGCCTGCCCTAAAAATGTGTATAAGAATAATAACGATGGATTTTAAAATACCTCCAGCAGGTGCACATTCAGTAAGAACACAGCAGGAAAGGAACAGGTGAATGTAAACAGCAGAAGTATAAGATATGCTCCTGTCTTTTGCTAGGCATTAGCATTAAAGCTAGTTTTTTTAACTATAGCACATAAATAAGGGCAGTTTTCAGTGCAAATGTAAGTTTTAAACCCAGATTGCTGTGCTTTGCTGCATGCAGGACAGTACAACACTCAGGGTTACTTAAAGTGTGTTTTTTTAAAGAGCTGATGGCATATAAGCCTACTACTGAAGGAGATCCACTTGATATGTGTATCTGAAAAATCTTTCAAGCTCAAGTGTGATGGCACCACTCTCTCTTTACTCCTCCACCTCAATCTAAATAAAACTCTTTTTTTTAAATTTCCTCTGTCACTTCGGTTCTCTTTAGAGGCCTGCCAAATTAATTCAACACAGTTATAACTAGATTCTGTGGCGTGCAGGAATAACCAGCGTTCTACAGCTAAATCAACATCAGACACTAGGCTGGTCCTCTGGGGGCACCGTGCAGTGCCTCACTGTTACTCAGTCAAAGCTGCGCGCTTCGCCTCCAGCCCCCTGTGGAATATCTCTTAATGTAACTGGCATCTTCATTTTGGCTTTGCTCAGATTTTGCATGAAAAATCAAATCCTCCATTTTAACGCTGAAAAGTAAAAGGTTTTGGGGAGTAGGGGGGAAAAAAAACAAAGAGTGAGAGACCAACAGAGGAAAACGATGTAAGCTGTTAATGCTATGTTAATCCCTGACTAAAAACAGCTGAAGGTAATGCAGAGCTAGATAGCTAGCAGAGGAGATGAGTGAGAAAGAGGAAAGGGTTACAGGGTGTACATAAAATAGAGGAAAGATCACTGTAAATTCTTTTAACCAGTCGGAGGTATATTTTCTAGATAATGATCCTAAGTCTACCAAGATTTCATGGCTATTCAACCTTGCTACCCTACACTTTCGCACAGAAAACAAATAGCATCTGGCTGAGAAGTAAACAAATCTGCTACCCTTGCAAACTTTTAAATATGGAAAGTGTAAGTCACTATACATTATACATTATTGTAACAGAATACAGTCAGATCTGTGTTGTATCTGGTTTCAGAGTATTATTATTTCGGATGGCGTGAGTCTAGACTGTCTCTGTCACACTAACAATTTTGATGGTTTATAAAATAAGCACCCAAAGGCTTCACTTAAAGAGATAATATTATGCTCATTTTCAGGTTCATAATTTTATTTAAGGGTTGTACCAGAACGGGTTTAGACGGTTTCATTTTCAAAAAACACCATATTATTAGGGGTGGAATCACCAGCGGTCCCACGATACGATATTATCACCATATTTATGTTGCGATTCGATTTTATTGGGATTTTAAATATATTGAGATATATTGCAATGTATTACCTTTTTCCAAATTCCAATTAGGTCCCTAAAGTCAAACTTTGTCAACATCTGTTTATCTAAAAAGATACATTTCTCTGTTTGTTCATGTCACTTTTTCAGTTCTCTATATGGTCCTGTTAAGTTTTATAGTGGACTAAAGAAGCAAAAGATTTTATTATTGTAGTACCAAAAAGTTAAAACTCCCATCTGCAATTTCTATTATAAAATTTCGATACTTGGCGTCCGTGTATTGATAGTACAGTATTGCCATATCGCAAAGTAGGGTGTAGTCCTGATAAGTGAAGAAGTGTGATCCAAAAATGACACTTCAGCCAGCAACCACGGCTTCAGTTTAGTCGTATATGATCCCAAAAAACAGGCAAAACAACCCGAACCGGCTTTCCAACCTAGACTGGAGCAAGAGTCTCAGAGTGGTTAGTTTTTCCATTTGTAACAAATGCGTAACGTTTTAATTGTGCACTGGTCTCCAACATTGGAACGGAGGGTAGGGGTGAGGGGAGGCAGCAGGCGGAAATCTTGTGTCACTGTGTGTGATGCAGCTCAGTGTGTTTCTCCACCAGTGTTTTTGAGGGTGTGCCCTTCTCAAGCATTATGACGTGTGTTACATAGTGACGCAGATAGGTTACTGAATTAAAGCTACACTACAATTGAGTTGTTTTCACACAGTTCAGAAGCAGTGTTTTCTGTGGGAGATGGTAACTCCCTTTGGGGTGGACTATTTCACTTTGTAAACCTATTACATGCACAAAAGATATACTATATAAAGGAAAGAAGAAAAGCCAAAAAGCATAATATGAACTCTTTAAGAAAAAAGCCCTTTATGAAAAATGTTCAATAAAAAAAAGAGTATATTAGCATTAGTCAATTGTGTCCACAAGTTGAATGCCTTTGATGGCGTTCACTGGAGTTACCATTTACTTTGTTCTTACTACAGCCTCAAGATGCCCTTAACACAAACACCAATGGCATTATTGCAGGATGGAGCAAATAAAGTGCTGCATGTCGTTTGTTGGTTATTCATTTATGGAGTGGGTAAACATACAAGGCCATGGCTTCAGGGCGTGCTTCCTTTTCGGACCACTGTCAGTTCAAAAACAAATTCCACAAAGAAAGACAGAGAGTGTGACATGGGAGCTACACACACAGCAGGGGCTGAAAAATCAATCACCACCTTCAAGCAGCACGCTCAGCGCCTTTCAAAATAATGAAAATAGGGGACAGGCAAGGTTTGCAGACACCTGCTAACAAGTATAGTTTTTTCTCATTAGACAAGGTTTTAACTCTCCTTTTGAAAAAGTGTGCTTCTTAGAAACATTTATCACAATAAAAGTCTACTTTGAATTCAGATTATAATAAGCAATGACTGCATACTGTAGGTACCATATCCACTTCCCCTGCTTTACAACATCGTCTTCCTTTTCTTTGACATTTTTTCCTCCACTTTCCTCCGCTTTTATTTAGATATCATGGCTTTTCAGTAGCCTTTTAGCATAAGAGCATATAGATGCTCTATTCTTCACCTTATTCAGCAGACAGCCATGTCAACAAGAAAAAGACAATATTGTCCGATCATTATGTACGCTATTTTAAGATAGATTTAATGTTCAGGTCATGTCTATCAGCAGCCAGGTCTGTGGCAATAATTTTAGAAAAGCTCACAAATATGTTTCCCCTCACAACCCAATCAAAAACTATTATTAGAAAATTTAAATCCTACCTCCATCATCCCTATCAAATGTCTAACCACCGACATAACCACTGCTCATGAAATAATGGAATACCACAGGTAGAAGAAAGAAACAATGTTACAATCATTGTGTTTTTATGAGGAGATACTGAGCCAAGTAATAGAGCATGAATATTCATGTGCACCACAACAAACTGTGAAAACGGCTTTGTTAGTGAAACCAAATCCCATGCTCATGTTCGAGAAAAGAGTACACTCTCTGGAGGGGGCTTGGATCCCAGCCTGCTAAGATGGTTGCCACCAGAGGTGGTGAATGATGCTACAAAGGCTGGCAGCAAAAGAAACAGTATGGCTGAAATGTTTTTTACCTCTTTGGAAAACATCAGCTAGGCCATGTGACCAAGCATCGACAGCAGGTCAGTAAAAAGCCACTATGTTTGGTAGCTGTTAATTGAGGCACTGAAGTGATAAATTTAATGTCCCCAAGTGTGATTTTAATGCTCTTAAGTGGAAGGAAACAGAAAAAAGAATACTGTATAGTTTTAAATCTGTTAGTTTAAGTCAGACTTCACAGGCAGTAGATAAAGACAAGGGTAACATTTTGCTGAAAGGTATGCATTTCAGAGTAGTTACCTAATGATTAAATAACTTCTAATTAATAAATTGGGCTTTAAGGGCTGCCAAATATTGACTTTATAAGCCTGAGCTTTTATGAAATCAATTATTTTGTGTTTTGTAGATGTGGTTACCTTAAATCAATTTGTAAAGATTTGTTTTCTGTCGAAATGTGTCAAAAATCCTAATTAGATCTCACTGAAACAACAGAATATGAAAAAGTCCAATGGAAGTTGAATACTTTTCATAAACACTGTAACACAACACTAGTTAGCTGGCTAACATCTTGTGTGGTTGTTTACATTGTGTCAGGCAGTAGTGCATTACTTGAAAATGTATTATAGCGATGAAATTGTGTATAGTGTATGGGATTACAACTGAAAATGTTAAAAAAGGGTAAATAAACATAGAAGATACAAGGCAAAATACATAAAACAAGTATGTTTTAAGAAGAGATGTAAAAGAGGACAGTGAGTTTGTTTGCTCCGAGGTCTTCCGGTAGAGAGTTCTCCATTAACACAACGTTCCTTTCAAAATGTCAGGGTCGGCCTGTTTGCTTTTTTACCGGGAGCTTGACAGAGGGTTGATTTCCGTCTGGTCTGCCTGCGTTCAATGGACAGACCGCTGCAGAACGTTAGCTCCAGGGGCACATGTAGTGGGTATGCAATTATCCTCTACTCAACAAGGAAAAGAAATGCAGTTCTTATTGACTATTAAAGTTCACCTATGTAGCCTACATGTTGTGTCTCCTTAACTGGCTTACTAACGTTAGCAAGAATTCTAGTAGTGTCGCATGTTGTCACCATGGTTAATCTGGCTATAAATACCTCCAACAATAAGCTAAAATCTCTTGTTTTCTACTTGCAGATACGCTGCTTTACTTGAGAGAGCACAAGCATAGTAACTAACATTTACAACACTAAGTCATGATTAGTTATCAGTTCAGAGATCAGCAGGAAAAACTAAAGATAAAGATATCTAAACTAATCATTACATGCTGATCTGTAAACATTGCACTGGGCGGTCTGCTCTAGTAATTTATTAACTACCACATGGCTCCTTCATGAGAAGACTTAAGAACTTGTTAGCTTTTGATAAATTAATAGTTACTTCCTAAATTGTTATTATTCACAGGTAACACCTTTTCTGCATTTTAATGTAAAGCGAGAGAGAATGACAAAAGAATCCGAGAGCAGATTAATCCGGGAGGAATTGATTTGTTAAGCTTCTCTCTTTTCATGGTTGCAGCAGTCGAACAGGATTTAAGAATGAGCCCCTGAGATGTACATCTGCTCTGAGCCTGTCCTCTTCAGGACAGAGCGGACCCTCCAACCCAGGCTCCGCTGAGTGTCTTCCGAAGCCAACTACGCACCAAGTGGTCCAGTTCAGCATGTTGTAACCTGGCTCTTGTATGTTGTATGTGTGAGTGTGCATGCACTGAAAGGATGAATTAGTGTGTGCATGTGGATTCATGTCTAGCCATGTCTGTGTGTTTATTTGTATATTTGTGTGTCAATGTGCACTGTACAGTAAACGTGCCAGCTGTCCAGTGCTGCCTTCAGGAAGAATGTGTAATGGGGATAAGCTCTTTCTCCTGGCTTTCAGGGGCTTTACAGCAGATCTGTTCCAGGTGTATGTGTGTGTGTGTGAATCTGTGTGTGGCCTGTGTTAAACTAACAGAAAAAAATGCAGTCGAGCCAAGCCCCCAGCTAGCTGCCCAACAGCTCACAACATCTCCATCTGAGAAAAATAAAAGCAGCAATGAGCCTGACATAATTATGTCACACTGAGCCATTTCAAGATGAAACACAATTCAAAGCCTTTATAGAGATAAGAAAACATGGCTGTGCTTCATTTCTCTACTACAACAAATGATTAGAAACAGTTAGGATCGAAGTTGTTTGGGGTCCAGTTTTTTTACAAAGTATACAGAGCAGAGTTAGCCCCAAAATAGCTCAACTTGGTTTCAAAGATAGTTTCATGCTTGTTCTTTCTTTTTTTTTAATGAAATGAAATCTAAAGGAAGGAGGATGCAAACTAGTATTCAAATGAAAATGATAAATACATCATTCCAACTTTGTTATGAAGCCTTAAAGCTCAGCTGTGCCGTTTGGCCGGAGGTAAAAGGCTGGGAAGCGGATTATGGTTGACGATATTATAGAGCTGATGCAGCATGGTGGAGATCTGGTCTGGTGTGATGGAGTTAATGCCGGGGTTTCTGACCTTGGATCACCCTCTCTAAACCCTCCACGCATGGGTACCTGCAAGCACAAACACACACACACACACACACACACACACTCCCATCCCAACTCACCCTCAGCCCCGAAGCTCTCCTCTCCGATAAGCCAATGAGGGAGAGGGACAAAACGAGGAAGAGGGGGAGGAGGAGGATGTGGCACTGGCACTTGCAGGAGGCTGTTTACTTGCATTGTTAATTTCATTAGCCCTCCGGCAACCACTTCAATATTTAACATTCTCGATTTAGCTCTTTCCTATTCACCCCCCTTTTTCTCTTAACAGGTTTGCCAACAAAGTCCAACAATTAAACAGAGTGGCCAAAGGTAATCTATCAGCACTCTGGTCTTACCACTTAATATAGTGGCACTCGATTTGCACTCAACTGAAGGAGGCCAAACCTTGTAAAAGCCACAATCCTTTTAAATGGGCAATCAATTTGGCAATGTGACTTTGCAGCCTGGCGTTGCTCAGCCCTGGCTGTATAAACCAGTGATGTAAAGCAACAGCGAGCAAGTGGAAGAGGCACAGTAGAAAGGTGGATACGTATGACACCTGATCCATAATTGGGCAACACATGTGCCGCAAAATGGCAACTAATTAAACTAAAAAAAAAATGTAAAAAAAGATTTCATGCTGCTTGCATTTCCTCTAAAAGTATCCAGGGTCAAAGCTACGGTGTTGCGCATAATCTAGTATGTGAATGTGAGCTGCAGTCAGTGTATTAGCATTAGCGGTCACATACATAGAGCGTGCTGAAGAGTGTGACAGCCTGCTAATGGCTCTGTCACAATGGGACTGGAGTTTAGACACAGCTATAATCATGATCTCAATAAGCGTGCCACCCTACCAGCACACCAGCTCAGTCGTGTCCCTTGATATCCATACTCTGACATCACATGCGTGCAGTCCCATGAAATCTAACCGCGGCTAAGAGTATGGCTTTGCATACTGCCAACATTTCCGGTTGGGTGACTACTTTGCACACTCCTGCAGTACAGAATCAACTCATACACCCTGGGTGAATAATATCCTGGCCTCTCCTCTAATCCCCCTCCCGTCAGTGCGGGGATCGTATTGTAGGGGTCTTTCATACCAGCGAGCCTGCAATTTATGAACTGTTCTTTTCATCGTGGCGTACTAGCAGCGCGCCCAAACCACCCGTCTCCACAACCTCGCCCCCCTCAGCTGATTTATTAAACAATTCGCAGACATAAAGTTCATTGGTAGGAGTGCTGGCGAGGCAAAGCGTTAAAATATTGCCACAATAGCGCCAGAGATCTTTTCATTTACCATTCAAAACAAATCGGACTGCAGCGGGCAGAGAATAATTCAGACTTGTAAGTAAATACATGTATTGAAGCAGTGGACTGTTGAAAATGCATCAGGAGCAGGCTTTTTCTATTACAGGGATATTTATCTTCCTTCCTAAACAAAAAGGCCACGGGAGAAGGCAAGCGGGCCGGTGGGGAATGTGTTTGTTTTCCTGCAGTACAGTACTGTGCGCGAGCTTGTTTGTGCGCGTGAGTGTGTGCGAGTGTGTGTGAGTGTACAGGCATGTGAGTGTAATTGCCGCCTGTTATCATTAAGCAAGCTGGAGCGATCGGAGGATGCACAACAGCCTATGAAGGGCAAACCTGGGGATATTGTGCGTGACATAGGACGTCTGTGGGTAAGTAATGATCAGAGCACCGTGTGACAGCCCAGCCTTAGCGGCGACAATGGCACATTGTTCATTGTGCTACGTCGCCCGCGTCCAACTGCTACCCACCTCTTCATTAGTAAGGAAGCCCCGATATTCACCCGACACACTCCTGTAGTAGCAGGAATGATACTAGCAATGCTTCTTCAGTGCTAACAGAAGCATTATATTTAACTGTAATTTACAGAATGGCTGCTTGGGTGTTTTCACACCTCATGAAATAGTCATTTTTTATGCTGAGGAGGCCAAACAGGGGGAATTTTTCTTCTCTCTCTCTCTCTCTGGGGTCATTCACTTATACTCTGGCGCTCGCACAGGTTCAAACCAGGGCCGCACCACCTCGAGTGAGAGGCGAAATAACCCTTTAATTGAGGAATAATCCCCGAGAACTGGATCGGGGAGTGACAGATAATGAGCAATTGTCTGTTAACAACATGAGACAATTTACTTGGAGCAGTGACATCAAGATGGCAGAAGCGGATTGAGAGCAGAAGCAGATTAATGAAACCAAATACTATTTAAATCCATACAATGGACCACTGGCACCTATGGCTGTTACAATATGTATGTGTCTTCAAAGGATATCTTTTGGTCTTAATTTTTTTCTTTTTATGGTCAACAAATCCCAGTATCAGACCAAAAACTGATACATTAGTGTGCCTCTCTACCCTACCCCATCTGCAGCACTAAATCTTGCAGGTCACGAATATATACTTTCTTTTTTTGTTTTTAAAGATAGTAATTTTCTAAAACAATGGGGTACTGTAGTTTTCCACAAAATTTCCTTAAAAATGGCGCAGGTAGTGCAACTTTCAGCCTCAGATTACAATATTCAACATTGTCTTAACTCAATTGGTACCCAACTGAGTTAAGACAATTAACAAAACTTAATGCTTAATGCAAAATGCCATGCTCCCAATTCTGGCCTTAAAATCTCCCATAGCACATAAAATTAAACATCTATATTAAATTAGGTAATTCATCATGCAGCCATTGTATCAGCGCATCACAACATAGTATATTTATTCGGAAGTGTCAAACAATTCTCATCAAAACAAAGCCTGCTGCTCCATTTTCTCAAGACTACACAAATATCACTGGCTGATGTAGTTTCTGCACAATAATGGAGGTCTACAGCAGAGAAGAATGAGCTCTATCTAGCTTTGGCTACACAGAGAGATACATTTGTTTTTGGTTCTGGTCTTTTCATTTGTTGACAGTAAGAAAAATAAATAACATTGTCAGCTTTATCTCTTAAGGTCAGAGGATGTGCAGTGTGTACGACATCACCAAAACAAACCAGGGCATGCATTTTCTTTTTTAAATTTAGTCACTTTGTAAAGCATTGCAGGTAGCACACACATAAATGTCACTCAAGAGGGAGAGTAATTTCATTTTGTTTGGAATAAATAAACCTTCGTCCCTCAAACTGATTACGTCCCACTCGGAATCTTTTTCGGCTTGACTCCCGCTTTGATGAAACACTGCCCCGCTTAATGATGCTGTTGATTCATATCCGGCGGGGATCGCACCAAAAGGCAGACGGAGGCAAAGGCTCAATTGCTGCTGGAATCAGTGGAGCCCCTGCTCCCAACCCAGCACCGCTAAAAGAAAATGGACAGACAACAGCAATTCTTGTTTTCGCTGTCATGAATAAGTTATATCAACCTCCGATGTATGAGGGAATCTGAAAAACTAATTACCATATTTTCCATTAATGGGAACAGAAAAGTTTTGGGTGAAGTTCTCAAACTGCAGTAAATTCTGTAATTATGGGCCTTTTCTTGTTATTCTTGTTTGGTAAGACGGAGAACTCACAATGAACAATATTCACTGGATTTATAAGCACCCAGAGAACTCTGGTTGTAAGCTGATAAAGGAACGAGCTGAGCTGGTTTGGCGTTCTTGGGCTAAAGACAGATTTTTAACGGTAATAGGAAGCATTTATATGAACTCAAAGTCTGGCTTTGTGCCTGCTATTAGAAAAGTTAAGACAAACAATAAAAATGCCTGTTAGAACTCTTTTGGTTTGTAATTGCAGGCAGAAGCCCATATACAGTGGTATCAAACATCCCACAGCTGGAGGCAAAATAAACTGCTGCATTCTTGAAGGAACATGATTTATTCATTAGGCCAATATTTTTTTATTAACAGCAAATTGATGTAAAACAATCTACAGTTGAAATGGAGTCTTGCTTTGCTATGAAAGACTTGACATTTCTCCTGATGCCTTTCTACAACAAAGCTGCCTCACCGCTACAAGGTGCCACGTCAAGACAAACCCTCTGGAAAAGCACCACGTGGCCAGGAAACACATGAGAACGAGCGCGCATGAACTTAACATGACTTCCCTTTCCGAGCGGCAGAAGTGGGTTTGCAGAGCTCGAGGAAGCTGGGGATTTTATACACTAACCCCTGCATCGATCCAGATCAAGCGCTGGCAGAAAGCGGTGGGCGTTGGGAGCAGAGCCCCTTTGATCAAACAGTGGTCATGACTTCTTCAAGAAGCAGCAATCTCCCACTGAAGTCTGGGAACAGTGTGGAAGTCCCACAAGGGATTATGTCTGAGTATGTCAATTACAGTATGTACGCAGAGCTACTCAAGGGTAGGATCTGCCAATCTCTGCAGCTTTCTGATCCCACCTGCTCAAAACGGAAGGTTCTATTGTGTCTGTGCCAAAAAGCCTCAATATAAAACAACAAAACATTTACAGCATACATTGACAGCATTATATAGCTCTATACAAACAGCTCAAGTGTAAATGCCATTGTGACAGCTCCTTGGCACTAAATCACCAGTGTGATATATGGTGCGGTATAATATGCCAATTGATTGTGAAACTATTTACTGTTTTAGTACATATTCAAACTAAAGGGGACTTTAGTGTTTTTTTCATATCTTGAGGAATTTATACAAAATTGTAGCCACACTGTAGAAGGTAGGCAATCGATGCGGATCTATACTTGATCATTAAGGAACTTTTATCATCAATACATAATGATCTGAATGAGGTAGTTCATCCTTGATGTTGAACAAGTGAACTCCATGGCAATTACGCAAACTTCATTCACTGAAGACATACAAGTCTGGTAGAATGTATGCACAATTCATATGTTATAGTGAGCTTTGAATATAAAAGGATTACATATTTATATTTATTCACACTTTAGATTCTTTTGTCAAAAGTGACCAACAATCCATCAAGAATAACAGCTATAATGCAGGAAAGTTTTTTTTTTCCCCCAAGTCCAAAGTGTTTTATAAAATATTTTGTGAGAAAAATATATTTATGTTAAATAAATGTACTCAAGTAAACAAAAATGAAGCTGCATGAATGGGAAATGCCATAAAACTGACTTGAGGCTTAAAAGAAAAGAAAAATAAAGTCAAATTTAAAAGATGTTCCAACACCTGGCAGTTCCCTGTTCTCTGCCAAATAAGATCAGTGTCTCAATTCCTGAAATATGTCAAGTCACTGTACACTTGGAGCTGATCCAAGACAGGACGAAAAAAAATGAAATGAAGATCTTTTTTGTCTCCTGCTCTTCCCGAGTAAACACACTAATCCGCACACTTTGCTGCCTCGTTACTTGGGCTCTTAATTAAAATGCAAGCACTTCTCCTTCAGGCGGTTACCAATACTTGATGCGCAGGATTACCGGCGGTGAAGTCGGACATAATTTGTTTTTAATAAAACATCGGAGGGATTAAGTCGATGGAGTTTACTGAGATTTGGCTCCGAGGAACCGCATGTCTTGTAAATGCTCAGCACAAACAAGCCAACAAATGCTTTGGCATCTTTAATAAGCATTTAATTGCTCTTAATATAGAACAAATGATTGTAATAACAGGGATTCCTTACATACACGCAGCTACTGTAAACAGAAAAAAAAGGTGCATACTAATCGAAGTCTTACCTGTATATTTGCATTTGTTTACATTCATTTAGTGTGAAATGGCTGGATACAACGTTGGGAAGTAGTAGTATTAATTTGTAGCCTTAATTAGGAGTTTTATGGGTTGCCACAGTAGAGAGCACATAAAACGACAGCGTCATCACTAATTCAACATGGCAGGCCTGCAGAACACCATCTGCTGCCCAAGAAACTGTTAATAAAGTCACAATTATCTTTTTGTAAGCACTTTATTGAGAATAAAATTTGCAAATTAATTAGCTGCAAGTCAAGTCCACGGGTAAGAGGAGAGGAGGAGGGGAAGAAAGGCCAAATCACCAAAGGCAGAGGCAAAGCATTTGATTCAAGACCGTTTTGCAACCAAACACACCCGTGGCGCTAATGATAATTTCGGGTTTCATTGCTGATGATTTGAAACAAAGGCTTTGTTTCACTTTTTAATTGCGCTTCACATCCACTTACACGCATTTTGTAATGAGGCTACACATTTAACCGTAGCCTCCCTCCTCTCATCACAACAAACAAAAAAAATAAAAGCAGTCTTCGAAGCCAGTAATTGCACAGTGTGTTAACAGCTGGCTATCAAAACCCGGCAGGAAAATACAATTCACCCTGTAAAGTTGAGCATCAAGCCTATTCATGATCAATACTGCCAGGCCAAGAAAGCACTTATCTGCTGTGTTTACATTGTTGTTAGTTTCTCATCAAGAACGCGTCCCTCATTACCCCTCCGCCTCACCGCGACTGCTTTCGCTGCCTTCCCAAGCTTTTGTCAACACGGGTACCGACAATAAATGGCCAGAATAGAGGCCAGATAATTTTGTTAATCCCCTTTGCCTAAGACCTTGAGGAGTTTAATTCATGGTGATTGTTTTGACTCCCCTCGTTGGCGATCAATACAGCCCATTTCAGCACTTTTTGCCCAGCTCAGAAGCAGAAAGCCCTTGTCGCTCCGCTCTTCTTTATGAAGACTGCACACAGACAAACACAGCATCCTTCAAAGTCATCAAATGTGCAGACCGAGAGTATCCACACAGGCGCACACAAACCACAGTAATCACTACTCTTCAAACTCAGTGGTTTCCAGTGAATTTACAGCTGTAAGTCACGTTCTACTGTGTGTGCCTCGGCGTCTCTAAGCCTGTAACATTCATGCCTCCCAGTTTCTTTTTTCTCACTGTAATTGGTTGTAGAGGGGAAATAGCGGTGGTGATACTGGGGGTAGAGGGTGGGGGGGTTGTTATTCCTTCCATCTATGTCTCTGAGGCGCTTATCGGTGAACCCCCCAGCAGCTCAATGCCCTCTAACCCTGTCATCAGCACACACATGACCTCTTCATTTCAGCTGACAGACAATATGAGCAAATATCTCTGCAAGTATGAAAGAGAAATACGCACACACACACACACAGATACACTATACAAGTCCCATCATGCTTCAGTCCCCTTCTTTAACAAGGAAACGTAGAGGCGACGCCATAGTAGAGCCACATGTAAAATGGAAAAGCGGTGACACTGAGGTTGCCAAATTAGCCACTGTGGCACAGTTTACTTCCCATCAAAGGCAGAGAAGAGGACACCCAGGAGAGGAGAGGCCAGCAAACACTAAGCAGAACCGAGGAAGTGGATGTGCAAGGTAATTGTTCTTGTTAGCATGATTTATGATTCATAAATTCTGCACTCACCCGGCATTCCCTTTGAACACACACACACAAAAAAAAACAAGGGTAAAGAGAATTTCCTTTTTTCAAACGTTTATAATGCTTAATTATCTGGGCCTGGCCGGCGGTTTATGTATTGATGTGAAAACACCAGGGCAATCACCCCAAAGTCTCCTGTGTTTTTTTTAATGAAATGTTCACGGCTGCCTATGCATAACCAGATTTGCAGTAAGCAAGTGCACAAATTAAGCATGCCCATCGCTCAGACGGCGGTACCTCCTAAGTGGCATTTGGAAAATTACCTCATACATTTTATTTGGGGGCATGCTTTGTTCACAGAGTGGTAATTGACAGCGGTGTAATGAAATTGCAAGTAGAATCGCTGAATGTGTTTTTAAAGTCAATAACACAAAATGTAATGCCCCGCTGAGCAAGAGTTTGGGAATACAATTATGATCAATTTGAGTGCTGAGGGCGGCCATTTTGAATCAGCCTCATACAGAGACAATGGGTGCCTCTCATTCGGGGAGCTCATAAAACAACTTCATCTGTATTTGTGCTTATGGGGAGACTAAGCAACAGAAAAACAGATACATGCTGTGTAACAGCCTAACCTCACGGCAGTTTTAAACCTCTGAAGCCGCTGGATGGAACAAAACAAACTTCTCCCTTTTGATAGTATACAGGTACACAGTAGTTTGAATATTTCATTGGTCTGCTGTAGAGTACGGTGAACCCACCAAACATTTAATATTCAGATGCAGTATCTTTAGTGAGTACAGTCTCCTCTTTCCTTAATCTCGCTATTCCTATCTATGGCTCTGTATTCAGTTTTTTACACCACTCCCCAGCCCTGCTCTTGTCCTTCGCCAGGCGAGTATGTTTACAAGAGCCTTTCCTCTCCTTTTTTGCGAGGCGGAGATCCAGCTCCTCGAGTGTGTCGCTTGATACACTTCACGGCTCAGGCACTGCATTCTGGCTGAACGGTCTGTAGGACACGCCACACCACGCCGCTGCTTCTCTCTCCTCGTCCACAAGCTGCCTTTAAGTGACCACTGGCCGAGGAGGCACGTCCGATTTATCGAGCTGAAGGGAGAAAACAAGTTGCGTTGGGCCTTGATCTGTTTCAGGGGTATGATTATAATGGGAACCTTGAGGAAGGAAAGGGAATTGATAGGGGTGATGAGTTTCCAAGCCGCTGCTCATCAAGTGCATGTGTGACCATCATCTCTGGGTGCAGAAAAAGCGCAAGGCTGACCTGTTTTGTACCTGCATGAAAGAGAATTCCTTTGTATGGTGCTTCGGCTCAGAAACAGAAGATGCTTCTCATCAAATGTCTAATTATACACATGCATAAATATAAGTAAATCCAATTATCTAAACACCCTCACGTAAAGGAGATTACGTCTCTTTTTAGCAAACCATAATGTAATAAGGGCATATATTGTAAAAAAAAAAAACTGCACATAATGTGAGATAAATGCTGACAACAATTGGGACAGTAATGAAATAATATTTTAAAATTATTATGAGTCAAGGCCTGAAATTGTGAATTGTTAAATACTTGTGATAGTGTGTCTAATAAAAGACTAATAACCAGAGACTAAGACTAAGACCAGAGACTGTAGCTATATAGTAAAAATGTAACACAATGTAATAAATTTGGTAAAACAAACCCTAACCCTAGTTTGTTGTACTCAAAAGTGAAAAGATGTCAACTACTTTACAGGAACAGGGACTTTAACGTGCCCTATGTTAACACATTTTTTTAATGAATATCTGACAATTTTATTTTCCCTGCATAAGGATCAGTAACAAAGCAAAAATACATAACATGTGGCTCATGTGAATCCCTATGTGTTGCATAATTCATATTATACCTTCCTAAACAAAGAACTTAACTAATCTTACTTCATTAAGTACATATGCAAGCAGTACTGCTCTGATCATCATAACTTATCTATACCACATTTTGAGTTATTTTATTTGTTTTACATTTTGACGTGCATTTACTAAATTATGAGCAACCGCACATAGTAAGGAACGCAGCTTTAAAACCTTTGTTTGTGCACTGGGTGCTGCTATCTGATAATGGTCCACTCTGACTCAAGTAAGGGCAGCATCAGTATCCGACTGGTCAGACAACATGATCAGATTGCACCATTGTCGGGCGGCTTGGGAGCGAAGAGAACGGAGACACCACCATCGTGTTTTTCTCATTAGACGCTATCAGGTGGCATCGGCTGACAGAGCTGGCAATGTCTCCTATACCTCCAGACTCCTGGTGGCTGGGCTTTCCATAGGCGCCTGGGGTGGATCCTCTGACCTCATCGCTATGGTCACCAGTGCTTTAATCAGATGACATATGCAGATGCAGCACATGGCTGTCATGCTCAGACTGTGGCACGGCATCATTTGTTCCTCATCAGGATAGGAAAGCACAGCACAGCACCTGTGATCGTTGGCTCAATAAAGTTATAATACATTTACTGGATTATTTACAGCAACAACAAAAAAGTATCCTAACTTCTTGACAACTACTGTTGTTTTCACTCAAATGTATTAAACTGCTCTGACCTGCTGTCTCGGTGGGATATGACAACATCATAAACCTAATTCATGATCGTATTGAGACTGTCCCCCCCGCATTCTAGTCTGTGATTGCATCAGTATTTCAAAAGAAAAATAACAACATGTCTAAGAGAAGTAAAGGTGTTGAATCTACCGGTGTCTCCTCAAGAAAGTTACACTGCATGCTGACTGTTCCTCACGTTAAAGAGACTGAGCAGATTATACTGTATAATTGCCAGCTATCTTGTGTTTTCTTATATTATGGTGGTTTCCAGTACAGCAGTTGGAGACAATGCAAGTTTAGACTGTATATACCAAACTATTGGATAAAATTGACCTGATGGTGGTGACCATCAAGTCATCAGAATTTATCGTTTGGGGAACATGCACTTGTGTCACTCTATGGTGTGAATTTAAAAAGACTAGATAAATGAAAAATGTTATAACCAACATCATTGGGGTTTCCATCCTCTGGGGACCATGGCTATATGTGCCCAATTTAATGGCAATAGTTGTTGAGATATTTCAGTGTGAACTAGGGTAGTGGGCCGACCGACTAACAAGCAGACCAACATTATCACCCCTTGGAGCCATGCAGCTAACGTGCCTAAAAATAAACTATCCTAAGTCTTTACCTTCTTCATTTGTAAACAGGAGTATGTTTCTTCCTTTAAAAGTCTGCAATGGAAACAAAAAATCCTACCAAGCAAATATTATTCCCAGGATGTACTTCTCCCTTAAAAAATGTGTACTGGGATGAAAGGACCTTACAGTAAAGTCTTCACAGTTCAGCTACATCAATTCAAGACTGCTACAGTATCACTGTGTTCATGTTTAGAGCTAGTAAGATTGGATTGACATTACCAGATATTGCTGTTGTGGCCATGTCAATAACCCTTCTGCCTGTGAGAGGGAGCCATGGGAACTTTTCCATTCCCTGATCTAATTAGCTGCAGAGCAAGCTAACTCAACCTGGGCGATCCCCCCGGCTGCTTGAGCCACCAACAGCAGCCAGCCGGGCAGAGGCCAGAAGGTGTGCCGCCACCTAAACTTTGTCCGTTGCTTACAGTTGATCCCTCTGGGTGCTGTGATGGACTGTGCTTCCAGTCCACGCACCTTTGAGACCCACAAGCATAAACATAGGAACAGAAGAATATATGAACGCATGAAGCCAGGCCTGCCGCTTGTTCCATATAAGTGCGGGAAGTGAGAAGTTCAAAGGTTCAGTAGTGGAGGCCAAATAGATTCATGTTAAATCAGTGAATGATTTTGTTTTCATGGTAGAGGACGTACAATCTGATTGGCAACATAGAGTAGGGCAGTCAGCATTTGGATGAAGACGTTAAAGATTTGAGTCTGCAAGAACGAGGTTGTTAAAGCTCTGAAGTCGATTCAATATGCTGTTAAAACTGTGTGGGTGAGCTGCCAAGTGCCAACAAGAGCTAGCATAATTCCAGTCACCATTTATCCCAGTTTTAATCATTTCCTCAACCAGAGCTCCATCAAAAGTCTCTCAGTCTTTGTAAAACTTCACAAACACTGTATTTCTCACTCCTTAGTGTCAGCAGTTAATTAGTGGCTAGCACCCACAGTCTGCCCAGAGAAAAATGAGTGCACATCAAAAGGGGCAGTACAACAAGATGGCTACTTTGGTTTCCATGTGTTTGTCCTCCAACGGCAACACCCTGTCAAACCTGATACTATGTAGGGTATGTAGGGGCAGTCTGTCACCTCTCAGGCTTTGATCCTGTGACGGTCCTTTGGCTGTCCACTTCTTTGGGATTCCTAAAGGCCTGCTGCCCCCCTGAGGTCTGAGCGAGCCTCCCTCTCTCCCAAGCATGAATTCACAAACATCATCTACTATAGCGTGGGGTGAATAATTTTTGCAACTTCAGTAAAAAAACAAAAAAAACAATGAAGCTTTCATGCCGGACATCTTGCTGTTCAGCTTCTGTACAAGTGAATCCAGAAGAGCAGTTGAGACTCAACGTCAAAAGGGCGGGTTAAGTGCGATAAGCGAAATGAGCATATGCCAGGGGGAAGATAATGACTAAAAATGACTTTCCATCTCCCTTACACAAAGAGAGACAGGTACAGGGGCACAGCTGCTGTGGAAGATTAATGGTGCTGCCAGATGTAGGGACTCTGGAGAGGTTGACCAGCCCATGGTGCTCTTCACCACGCTGAAAGAGGACAAAGCAGCTATCAGAGGGGCATGGGACAGGCACAGGGAGGGGTGTTGATTCACTACTGCACGCAGAGTATAAGATTACATGACAGCAATGAGCAAAAACAGCCAGGGATGACAGGCTGAAGGTGTGTGGAGGTTCTAATAATGATGTTTTTGCTGGCAAGGATACCTTAAAAGCTATGCCTAAATCTCTACAATACACACAATAATCCTTAAATAATGAATCACCTTGCATTGATGACACCTTGCCAGTAATGCAAAACATATTTTAAAAGATTGACTTTTATTCCACACCTCATTTCACTAAAGCTGTGTGACACCGTCTGAATGTGAGGGAACTACTAAAAAGCCTTGCATTGTCACTGCTGGCTTTAGCACAAGTGGAATCATTAGAGGCCAAGATATCAAACAAATTTAGGAAAAGAGGGAGAAATTAGTTAGCAGAGGAATCATTCAGCAAAGCAGAGTGCTGCCTCTCTTTCACTTTAAACTCACCTCTGACTTCATCTCCAGGTCACCTGAGCGAACGACATGCCATCACAACACAGTGTCAATACTGCAATTTGTTTTTCTATGTCCTCCCTTATCAAGGTTAAACGGGACAAATCAATCATCTTAGCTGCGGCGAAAAAGAGGAAAAAATGCCCTTCTTGTCAGAAAATAAGGGTTATAAATAATATGGCGGTAGAAACCAAACACTTGCGATACAAAATTTCTCAAAAAGGCAATTAACTCTGGGGAGGGGAGGTAGAGAAGAAGAGAAACCTGAAACAAATGCCTTCTGAAAGCCCTTCTGCCAAATCTCAGATGTGGGGACACCGGTTCCTTGTTCTCAGTGCAGAGAGAGTTTCAATTACATGCAGTTTGCCCTTGGTTGGGCTATTTCAATATTTTATGTTGATACATTACCACTGCAACATGCCTACATTCATTTTCATTCAGGAGAAGGAGCTTTGAGCAAAAATAGACTCTTTATCAGGCCATGCTCGGTGTTATATTATTGTGTCTGTCTCGATAGAAAATAGATCATAGAGAAGACAGACTGCCTTATACATAAATGAGAAACCCACAATTACTTTTCACATGGATTCCTGCGGAGCCAAGAGTAGCATTGAGATTGCTTTCGCAAGGCTCGTGCAATATCAGTGACATGTCTTGTGAATGTTAGCATGTAATTGGTTCAACCAAACGCATGCAGTGACACATTAAGGGTGTGTTTTTTTTGCAGTTTTGCATAATGCAGGGTTACTGACACAATGTGCGCCGACCAGAAACCAGATAATAGAGAAAGCCATTTACAGCACACTCTGGGGACTTCTTGAAATGGGCATGGCATCATGTGATACCAAGGTTTACAAGAGGTTGCCACACACCTGTGTGACATACAACTTCCTCAGACAATGTGACATTTTCATGCGCAGGACATTTGACAAGCAATGACAGATATGTGAGTGCAGGCCTATTCATGACCTTTCCAGCACACTTAAAAGACCCATTCCAAGACTTTTGACTGTAGCACCGGCCTTGAATTGTTTGCGAGTAAAGGCCAGAGTGAGGGTTAACACGTCCCACATATTTGCATGCAAAAGCCCCTTAGCCGGGAAGGCAGCGAGATTGATTGGCTGCTGGTATTTATTGGGCACTGATGGCCCAGGTGCTGTGTAACCCAAGCATCAAGCTTTGTTTTTATATCTGGTTTATTGCACAGCTGTTTCTGCCGAGCTAACGCTGCGCATATAATCACTGCGAAGACACTCAAATCATCATCAAAAGCTCCTGAAATGCAAATAAAAGTGATAAAGGAAGAAGAAAAAAAAAACAAAACAAGAGTGGAGCTGTTCCCATAGCACTAAAGGCATGGGATAAAGGTCAAGTAGATGTCTCAGAGGAAGTTTTGGCGTGCAGTCCAACATACTGGGATCCTCCTGCAACTCTCAAAAAGTTTGCGGCTCATAACAGGAATAGGCTCATTAGAAATATTGCACGCCCCCCTCCCACGCCAACAACTTCCTCTGGAGCTGTGTGTCCTCTAGAAACATTATTGGAGCGTGTGGCAGGTCCACTGGAGTGCCACTCTAATCATTGTAATGCATCTCTGTTCTTTTAATTAAGGGATAATGTCCAATTTCATGACGTTTATGAGGTTATAACATCCATTAGCCTGCAACAGATGCTGTGGCTGAATAGCTAACTAGCCTCGAGCTGAGCCACACAGGTCCTCCTCCAGGCCAGCAAGCCACACTGTCCAGCACTTAATGGTGAAAGACATTAACTCATTCTCTCCCTACTTCTTCTTCTCTGTTTTTGGATACTAATTTTTACATACTTTTGTCTCCTCGTCCCTCTGTATCCATTCCCTCTTGCTGCCTCCGAGCAGAAATTGGAAGGAGATTTAAAGAGTATAGCTATTGAACTTTAAACAGCTTATAGCCATGGAACATAAAACTGGCATTTAAAATTTGTGATTGCAATTAAACGCAAGTTATTCGCAATGAGAATGTCAAAAGCAGTTCTAATCATTTTTATTGTGCCGCTTAATTATTGCATTGCACTTTTTCCTCACCCGAGCCAAATGCTTTCTGGGCGCATAATTTCAACCTTTAGCTCCTCTTCTCACGCTTATGCCAACAGCAAGATGAGCAGTCTGCTCGGTAGCCTCTCAATTCCAACAAAATGAGTCTGCCTGAACCTCTCCAACACTCTATATTTTTTGGGCCTACAGCCAGCCCTCTTCTCAGTGGTGACCTCAATTTTCTTATAAATACCTTTCTTACCCATCCCAGTGAAGGGTGAAGGACACAGTCTACTCAAAGCATCAATTGAGATATTATTAGTCTGCTGTGGCACCAAACTATGAAATATTTATATCCATATTGGGAATTAACAGTGGTCAAATGCTAAAGTGGTGGCTGATGCAGAGGCAGAAAACCAACCACCATTTGGGGGATATATTGTGTTCCATGGCTGGCTGTTGAGTTTTGAGTGTTCATTCAGTCAAACCTGGGGATTCTGGGGCAGCTTTACAGATCGACTCAGACAGCACTTCACCACCAACCTTTTCCAAAATCATAGTTGTTTATTTGTTATGGCATGTCTTTCTGATAAGAACCCGGAGGCGGACGGGAATTGGCAACGTAGGTGCCAGGTCTTCGGTCCAGGGTTGGAGGACAGGGGAGTGAGATAGACTGCTGTCCCCAGGGCAGGGTGAGGGTCTGCTGGGCAGCTGTCCGGTAATTAGTCCCCTCCCTTGTGCTTGCCCCCTGGCATCTGTCAGAGCAGTGGCTAACAGCGCACGTGGCCCTCATCCAGCTCTCTTAGAACCATTTGGCTTTATTTAATCACACACACCTGCAGTTAAACACACACCTGGTCAAGTTGTGTGATAGATAGATGTGGCGATGTGTGTCGATATAAGCACAATGATATAAAACCTGTGAAAAGTGTGCTTGTAAAACCTCCGCTTTTTTCCCTCTATCGTCCTTCTTGCAGTTTGACCAAGTTTCTAAATATAAGCCATATGGGGCACGGTCTTCAACTCTCAAACCTTCTCATTATGAATAACTCCTGTGGGAGTTCAACATTGCTTGTGGCATGCTCTGCGTACCGAGCTGCACGGTACCTCCAATGCACCGAACATTTTCTGCCGCAACATTAAACTTTACAGAATAAGAAAAAAAAAAAGCTTCTCCCTGGAGTCCAATTCCTCTAAATGAAAAAACATGCTATGCACCATCAATACCTCAATATGGTTATGCTGTAAAACATGCTATAAGACCACAAAAGCACTATACTTTTACTACACTTTATGTGGCCCTGCCTCTGGCTTTCATAAAGCAGTTAGTGTTTACCACACTTGGCTGAGTAATAACCCTGTCGTAGGACAAACACAACTGTACCCTGAAGATATAACTCCAGAAATCCTGTGCAGGTCAAGTCTATATATGTCCCGCTCTTCCTAGTCTTCCCTTTCTCCTAATTTCACTCTTTGTGCTCTCCCTGTATTACTTATACACTATTGTGTAGTTCACACTATCTTAGATGGTCTTACTCACTTATCTTCTTGCATCCTCCATTCCTGTCCGTCTACTGTTATCCTCTCCTCTGTTGCCTGAAAGGGTCTTTATCCAGTGTGTTCACACTCCATTCTCTTCCTCTAATTCTTAATTTATGTCCAAATGTAAATCCTGCTTCACCAGTCTGAATGCTTACCAAGAACTTTAGTGCCGCACAATATATGTTTGATATAGAAATATGAACATTTTCTTAGAAACAGTAAGTTCTGACAGATTAATCAACCCGTCTATTTTCTCTGAAGCTGCTTTTGGACAGGGCTCAAGTCTCTCCAACATGCTCTACCGCTCTTTTCTTCTTTTGGTGTCAGTCTCAATCCCCGTCCCCGTGCCATCTTCCACGGTGCATCAGCCAGCCTCTGTCGCACTTGGAGCGAGAGCCTAAGTGTCCTTGGGTGAAGGGGGTTCCCGAGGAGCTAATGGTTAGCGCTGTATGACTAATGGGGAAAAAGCGTGACAAAATAAGACAAATGGTTTGGACCAACTTCATTACCTAAGTGACAGCTTGACGGCCCTGCTGTATAATATGGTATTTTTCATCTGTGACTCATTTGGCAAAGGAAAATGACGGCGAGAGCAGGGACTAACTTTTTTATGACATCAAAGCGCTCCTGATTTTCTACCTGCCTGAGCAGCAGAACTACTTGGGGAAGTTTGGAATTTTTTAAAGGTGTTGTGTGCTTTGAAAAACAAGCATACAGTATGTGGAGTGAATTGTGGATTTGGAGAAGAGATACAGTATTCTGATGCATTGGAGAGTGTCTTAGGTTTTCCAACATCAAACTACCAGGCAGACTGGCATCTACAGGCTAACACTGGCAGACTGTTTACTCACCAACCTCCCTTTTTTGTATTATACATCTATGGACAAGTTCTTAGTGGATACAGAAAGCACAGTGGCACATGGAAACCTTTATAATGCATCGGTATTCAACCAAATAAGAGACATGGCATTAGTCAGGAAATGTACTGCTATCAGCCATGCTATTAAAAACTTATTTCTAATGATTGATATGTTATTAACCACAAACAAAAAACTGTTTCAGCCATCAATTGGCAATAAAAAATGAAAACAATTTCAAAAGTCTTTAGTCTTTGATGATAAAGCAAGCCAAGTTGATGACAACTGTTTCTCAGTTTTCACAGTAGGTTTGCGCTAAATAAAGCTTCATCTGCTCAATATCGGACCGCTTAATTTTTCATGAAAGGAAAGGTCATGCGGTCCACTGTAATCTCAAGTCTCAGCGTATCAGCAACTGCCTGTCTCATGCTGTAGCATCCATTATTCAACAAATACCTGTGACTTCTTCCAGACGAATACTGTGGCTTGCCTCACTGTCTTCCTTTGAATTACACAAATTCCACTATGATATTGAAAAGGTGGCCTAAATAATTCACGTTTTGCTTTCCCTTTCTTTGAGCGGAAACTGAAAAGAAAAGCAAAAAAGTTGTTTTCTACAGGGTTGCCGAGCGATTGACAGACAAGAGAAACAGGCGTCAAAATAAGGCAGATTGCAGTGTTCAAGTCTAATTTTGTCTCACGTCCGTTGTTCCAATGTTTTGACTTTGAGATGTATTCTTGCACACAGCAAGGGTCAATCAAAATCAGCTCACACGGAGACATTTCTTCTTCAATTTCGATGCAAGTTAATATGACAGGTCTCTCCACTGTAAATTTTACTCAATGTCCTCAAACATGCTGGCTATCTACTTAATTTAAATTTGTTCAGCATTTCAGATGAATTAGAATATTTCACACCATCCATGTTGTATTAAATCAAACTCAGCAGAGTTACACAGAATATCTTTTTTTCACTAGGTCTGCTAAATGTGTTCTACCTTCAATGGTATATCTCCCAGACTCATTCCTGTGTAAACGCTGCTGGGCCTCGGCTTGCTGCACGCTGTATTAAAGCCAAGGAGTCACTGCCTCTTCTGAGGGGAAGAATCCATCAAAACCACCAGGGAATAGCTAGGTAGAGCAGCTGTCTCCCAGTCAGGCAGGCAAAAAAAGTGGCAGAGTTGCAGATTATGTGTTATTGTTGAGCTTTCAGTCCTTACTTTCACTCTCACCCCCCACCCCTCCGTTCCAAAACTCAAACTATACTTTGCTATTTTTGTCTGCAGTCTCATCTTTATCTCTATGGAAAACAGCGCTTGAGCCACTACATAAGATCACTTTCAACTACATTCAGGCATGGGATTGGCAGAGGACAAAAAAGCAGGAAACACACACACACACACACAGTGACATTTCATACCTTGTCCAGAAATCTAGTAGGGTCACAAGTTTGCTGATCGAGAACGGTGGACAAAACAATCCGCCCATGACAAAACAAAGTAACTAAGCGTTTGTGTCCATATAGCTTTTTTTGGCAGAAAAGTGCTGGTATGACGCTGGGGATCGCTGGGATGAAGCGGTGAGGGGGGAAAAAATGCTACGTTAACAGAGGGTTGTCTACACAGCTAACAAGCTTACAAGGCACAGGGTGACAAAAGCACACACACCAGCAACATTCAGCGTCTGGCCGATCTGCTCCCACAAATGGGCTTTTCTGTCTCTGTTCTGATCATAAACTCAGGATAGACCGACACGGCCAGAACAAGCTTCTCCTCCATTTTCTTGGTTACCGGGCGACTGCTGCGCCATCCAATATATGATTGGTTGCCTGAAAGAGCGTGACAACACCAGCATCTTTCTGAAAAGTTCAGAGATTTTCAACTAGAAGCGTTTGGAGCGGTTTCACAAAAAAGTCGCAGTGCTCTAAAAAAAATCTGGGTGCTGCCGCATATGCTCTCTACTTATTGAGAACATTTGAAAAAAAGACACTGCACTATTTAAAACCTGCTCATAGTTCTTTCCCTTAGCAGCACAACTGTGATGTTAGCTGATGACTAAAGGCTTCTTTTATTGTGATGTACAAACACAGCACGGCAAATAAAAACAAACATGCATTGCTCACTTTGTCTTGCAGAATACATTGCATTAACACTAGCTGGTGGCTAATTTAGTTCATCCCACTTGATGTTGCTGACTGTTTACTGGCATTCACCAACCCGTCTGCGCGTTAGCCCCAAAAAATGTAATTTTACATACCTGCGTGATTCATGTTTTCAGTTTGGAAAATCTGGGAAAATTCTGTTCCACGATTAATATAGTGTATTTTTTTCCTTGAGAAAAGGTCAAAAATATTTTTAAAAATTGATAAGAAAACATAAAAATCAAGCTTGAATTTATAACATACAGGTAAAGTTTCTGGCGAGATGCGACAGATGCTGCCCACTAGCGGGTCATCATGAGGTTAGGGTGCCAACAGTTTTTTCACTAAAAAAGGAGAACAGAATCAGAGTATTGGAGAAGGACACAAGGGAGGTGGTGTAAAATGAATTATTCTTAGGTCATCCTCCAGTCCCCTGGACTAGACAGGGCGGACAAATCCAGCAGGTGTTCTGGATGCGTCTGTCCATGCCAAAGAAAGTGATTTTCTCTTTCCCTCACTTTCTTTCTCCTTATATCCATTTTTTCTGTTCACAGCTACATGCTGAGAGACATCCACAAAGATTTATGAATTAAAGCTTGAACTTAGCATCCCGCTCCCCACTCTGAGTCCATCCCTCTGTCGCCCTCCCTGCGGCTTCAGCCAAGTGAAGTCTGGACTTTTCAGAGAAGCAGACGGGTCACTACCCACACGCCTATCTGCCTGCCCTCACAGGCCAAACCCTGGTGCAAGCTGGGAAAAAGAATCCTTTGAAAGGAGAAGCACTGAGGACTATGTACACAGCCTCAATGTGTAAACATCCTTTCAGAGGCCTTCCCTGAGATGATGAAGGCACTCAGCTGGGACCAGAGAAGAGGACACAGGAGGTTCAACAAGATAGCCCAGAATTTCTATCACCGCATCCACGAGATGGGTCAGCGTAAAATAAAAGTCAACTTCAACAGTAAAGAGTGCTCTGCGAATATTTGTTTGAAGGTCCCAAAACGTTCCAAACAAAAAAGAAAGAACGGCAAAGAAGAAGAAAAAGGAGAGAGAGAGAGGTGATAAAGCAATTGTTTCATCTCTGCATCCCTGTGGGGAAATCAGGAAGAAATTGCTTTTATTACGCAAAGCAGCACATCAATGTACTTCTGAGTAACTCAATGTAATATATCTATGACTTTAATTGTTGTGGAAGCAGTACTTCTCAAAGAGCATAACTAAGAAAAATAAGTGTGACCTCAGCAATATCTTTGATGATTTATAAAAAAAATAAACAATTGGTTGGTTTCATAAAACAACAGCATGTAAAAAAAAGTGGCATTGTTGTACAGACCACCTTCTTAACCTCACACAAGGAAGATGAGGTTCCGCATGCCACATTGATTCATGCATTTATGACTGTTCTGCATGAAAACCTTTCACCATTATCATTTTCCTGACCTGTCCCATATTGGATAATTGCCACAGATAGGCTAAATTCTCCCCTTCTGCCTATTTCAGCCCAGCTTTGTCTTCCGCATGGCTGCCCAGACCTACATTTTCTGCATAACTGCCGTGGATTACTGTATTTTATGAATTGATCGTGGGTTGCTATTGCCACACTACATGGGAGTCATAAATATAGGTATACAAAGGATTTAGTATGGACTATTATTGTTTAATATGGTACATGTTACATTGCCATCTTGCTGGCAGGACATGTATTTAGATATTTTAAAGATCTTTTTAAGTAAAAGTTGCAATACCACAAATAAAATATACTCTTGCTCAGAAATACTCAGCTGAAAGCCCTGCATTCAGAATCTCTCTTAAAGCTGTTCATAACAACATGCTAACACAATCCATAGGTTCAGTTATATCATTTATTTTTCTCCCGTGTTGCATGGTGCTTGCATAATGGTCATAACATAACATGTAACGTAGGCATGGCACAGGTGATCATTTTAACATTACATCTAAATGAGACACACATTGCCTACAACACTTGTGCAAGACATCTGCTACAGTGCTTGAAGTGGGAAAAATAGTGGCCAGTACTCACAGTAAGTCCCCAGTGTAAATGACGATCTATCTGTCAATATTTTAAATGTCTGTGATTGGTCGGTTCATGAAAACTGACATTGATGAGCTACTTTCTGCACACGGCTGCTTGAAAGGCACGTGAGCTTCTCTTCTCCTTCGTCTCTCTCCGCTGACAGAGATTAGCAGGCAGGCGAGAACCGGAAGAGGTTAGCGTCACATAGCACCCAGCAAAGGAGAGTACCAGCAGTTTGTGAGAAGTGCCAGTGCGCAAGAAACAGTCCCAGTAAGCCAAAGAGTGAAATGTCGACGTGCCGGTACTGCTTACTAGTATATACCGGCCCACTTCAAGCACGTGTTCCCCATATCAGCTTTAAAGTAACACATGGCCTATTTCAGAGCGATACTTTTCAATCAAGTATTATTTATTATTATAACTGATTAATTTATCTGTAAACATCATTTTAATGTTTAAGTAGACCATGTTTTGTATGTAAAATCTTAATCTGCCAAGTAAGTTTATGTAACTTAGTACATTTAGTGGAGTAAAAACATACGCATACAGCATTCCCCTAACATAAAATGGAAATAATAATAATTCATACTTTAGTACACTACTTAAGTAAATGTACTTAGTTAAATTCTACCACTACACATCAGGAGTGCATCAGGACGGTGGAAGTAAATTGCACTTCTTTTATCTTTGTTTTTTCACCACCACAATTAAGAACAAGTCTTTAATGGAGAACTTGGCGGGAAGTGAAACGCATCAACATCAATAATTAAGGAGCAAAAGACAAAAGCATAACAGTAAGATGGAGTGATCAAGGGGCTACTTGAAATCTTCAGAC
Organism: Lepomis macrochirus; assembly: GCA_024633595.2. NCBI lineage: Eukaryota > Metazoa > Chordata > Actinopteri > Centrarchiformes > Centrarchidae > Lepomis > Lepomis macrochirus. The sequence goes on along the minus strand of JALXJV020000002.1, from coordinate 10,862,167 downwards.
TGTTTTTTTCTTTGCTGCTTAAATAGGTCTTCGGAGTCTCTGCACTGAAGTGCTTTTTAATCACTATCCCCCGGTGAAGCAGCTGAACGTGCTTTCGTCCCGACTCCGCCTACCCTTCAGTGTACCCTGATGACCCGGCATCATGGTGGACTGAAGGGCCCGAACAGGAGGATTCATGATGGGAACAGTGTATTTATCATTAATGATATTCAGTTATCTATGCCACCAACTCCACACAACCGTCCTCTTTTCTTTTTTTTTTGAGAGCAAAAACAAACCCCAGTGAATTCACTGAGAGCGTACTGTGCATCTACAGTCACTTAGATGCAGATCAGCACACAAAAACAAACACCACACAGACACATTTCATACCAGGGGAATACAAATTAACCTGAGATGCCATCAGCAATTAAGCCTAATTTCAATAACGTTCAACATTTTATATTCGTGTGTGCTTTCCCATTAGCGTAATCAAGCGACAACAAATGTTTCCCTGCATGATAATAGCACGCTGCCTCCTCTGTGTGTGGATAAATTAAGGAAAACATACAAGAACTGATTAAATTTGGCCCATCAGGAGGAAGAACTGGGGTGATGGTTACACACCTTCAAGACGGCAAATCCCCCTTACCCTGATCTAATAGAAGACCAAAGAGGTATCCCGAAACGCGCATACTCAGCTAACCTTGAGCCTTGCCAAACCCCAGGATCAATCACTATTCAGAAACGCACCACTTGATGTTATTTCACTGATGAAGTGACGTTGCTGTTAAGAGTTGCTTAACATTAATATTCAGTAGTACTCTTGGTAGGATGGAGCAAGGCAGGCGTAATTAGAGTTGATGGGCTCCATAAGCATTAATATTGTAGTGCATCAGCAACGTGTGCCTCTTTCAGCAGCCTCTAGAGCATTCAATTCCCTGCTGGGAGAACTTACTTTTTTCAACAGCATTTTCAGATTATTCAAGAGCAAGACCATTGATTATTAACACAAAAAAACATATGCATTGTTGCTAAATTGAAATCTTGGACAAACATCTGACCATAAGCCAGTTTTACTTGATTACAAGCGATGAGTTGGCAGAAGCATTTTAAACCTCCCCTGATAGAAGCACATGTAAACACAAATCAAACATGAGATATGAAAACAGAAATAGCCCCTCTGATAGGTGCTGACTGCGTTTTATCCACAGCCGGAGCACCAGCTCGTTCCCAGGTATTGATGTCAATTACCGAGACATCCATTAGCCCCGGAGTATTCTGAGGAGAGTCAATTTTGGTCATGTCATGCAGTTCAGTTTCACATTGAGGAATGACCCTGGGAACCAGCTGGGTTCAGCTAGCACTGGGGCTAATGGCCCTAATGCATGATACAATAAACATGTGCCTTTATAAACCAGCCGGAACCTCTTACTGTGACAGCGGGCTCTCAAATGACACACACTCAACATTAAGCCTGGCCCATAAGAGTGTGTAACATTGTGCGATTACATTAGCAATGTGTTCTACACTGTGCAGTATGGCTCAATGAGGTGATGGCTGGGATAGTAATTACTGCTATTCCGCTTTGTGCTTGTGTTGTACGATGAGGGGAAAACAGCTGGTTCTGAGGTCACCTATCCAGTCTTTGTGAATGTGTCCATCATAAGTGCACATTAAATCTTAAAACGGTTCCTTTGTAACTGCAGTCTGGTGCGATACCCTCAAATGACAGCCCTTGCAGAATTCTTACACACAAATATACACTGCACCACAATCTGCTTTTAGCTACACTACAGAGATAAAAACCAAGCTGACCTATCTCATGAGGCATGATATATTGACCTGAGTGTATCTCTAGCCAGGTGCACACGGGGTAACTGATATAGTATCATAAAGTATTTCAACCAACCTGCAGTCAAACCCTTCTGCTCAAATCTGTACAGGGATGGAAAGACTAATAGAATGTTTGACTCCAGAAAAAGTACTTACTTTACTTACTTTAAGTAGTTACTTTAGAGAAAATTTACTCTAGGACCATTACTTGTGATAAAAATACACTTAGATAAAAGTAAAAATTAGGTCAGTAATTAAGTGCCCTTCTTTAATTTTAAAAGTAATGCCAACCTTTACCATAATATTTTCAATCCAATTTTATGATATTGTTGATCATTTTTTGTTGAGTGTCAGTTCAGCTACTGATTTGGCTCCTTTCTATTGTTCCACTCTTACCCGGTTTATCTTATTATATATTTTAATGAGACTGTTGATGTTTTTTACTCGATTGCAACATGACACGTACCAAAGCAAAATAAAAGTAAAAATTTCTGATTTTTACCCAAGATACACAAAAAACAACTTTGTTACAGTAACGAGAATAAATGTAATTTGTTACTTCGTGTCTTAAAATTGTGTTATCCTCAGACAAATTAGAATCAAAGCATTGTTGTGGTTATTATGATGAAGGACAGAGCAGGGCTGATATTATCAACCTCAAAGCATGTTCAGTATTTTGCACGTGATGTACAGCGTGGGTGATTGAGTAGAGCTGAAATACGAGATGCTGGTTTGAAGGACAAAATGCCTGCTGGAGCTCTGGGGAGAGGTAGTGGTGATAGTGTGTGTGTGTGTGTGTGTGTGTGTGTGTGTGTGTGTGTGTGTGTGTGTGTGTGTGTGTGTGTGTGTGTGTGTGTCAGTGGGTGGGTGGGTGTCTGCATGGGTGTGTAAATGAAGAGGTAATCTCAGGAGTGAATGCCTTGGCAAAGAGCTAAGAGATGACCTCTCCAAGGAGGAAATCGAGGCGAAGAGGGAAAGGACTATATAAACGAGAATGTGCTCAAGTAAAGGAGGAGGAAGAAATAAGGTAAAAGCTATCAGAAAAAAGAGAGGTCAAGAGGACAGCAGAGCGGAGGGCAGGAAGTGAAGTAGGACGGGATTGGTCTGTGATGAGGACAGCCCAACTCACGGCTCTGATTAGAGACTTTACTGAAAGCTCTAAAGACTGCAAGACAGACTTCAAGTTAGCCCGTGTCTGCCTTTTTTCTCACCTACAGCAAAAGGACCTCTGTCTCCTAAATCCTGGTGGAGAGCACTTATATTGACTGTGTCAGGGTGGACAGTCTTTGACTTTGCCATCATTCTGTTTAGTATTTCCAGCTTTATACAAGTTATATACTTGCTTTTTAGTTATGCTAGTGGCATAGCTCAGTCGGTCTGTCTGCTAGTTCACCACCATCACTTGAGACTGGAATGTCTCAACAGCTATTGGATGGATTGCCATGAAATTTGGTACAAATATCTATGGTGCCATTAGGGTCCTATGACTTTTCCTGAGTGCCACAAGTATGTCAAAGTCTTTACTTATCCTGTGAGCCTACTGGATCGATTGGTATAACATTTAATACAGACATTCAAAGTTCCCAGATAGTTGACATAGGTGGTTTGGGTGACATGTCTCAACAACTATTGGACAACATAGTTGTCTCAACAACTTTAGTGATCCCTTAACATTTCATCTGGAGCCAAAAATGTCAAAATGTCCCAAACACTTTGGTTTGTTACCAAATAGCTGCAATACAAATGGAATTTCCATCAGCATATGTTGTAGTTAATGGTTAGTGCATCAATTCTTCTAGGTACACTTGCACATACTTTTTGAGTAACTACTCAAAGTTCATCTGTGGATTTAAGCAGCCACCCTTGCTTCTCTCTCTTCATGTAATCCCAGACTCGATGTTGAGATCCAGGAATCCTTGTTCTTCTTCACACTGAAGGTACTTCTTAATAACTTTTGCTGTATGTTTGGGGTCATTGTCATGCTGCCGAATGCTTTTGGGGCCAATCAGATGCTTCCCTGATGGTATTGCATGATGAATAAGTATATGACTGCCCTTCTCAGCATTGAGAAGACCATTCATTCTGACCAAACCCCCAACTCCGTTTGCAGAAATGCAGAACCAAACTTGCAATGAACGTCCACCATGCTTCACTGCTGTCTGCAGACACTCATTTTTGTACCGCTCTCCAGCCCTTCGGCGAATAAAGTGCCTTCTGCTACAGCTAAATATTTTACATTTTGACATCAGTACAGGGGATCTGATGCCATTTTAGACTTGGTGGAGTCATGTGGTCTTATTTCCATGTTGGAGGAATGGCCATCCACTGTCTCTACGGTACTCAATGCTGGACGTATCTTTGTGCTTCTTCAAAAGGTTCGACAGCAGCATCTGGAAACTTGTCTGCTCGGAAGAGACCTTGCTGATGCAGTATAACTACCTTGTGTCTTGCTGCTCAGTCTTACCGTGGTATGTGACTTTTGGCAGTAAACTGTCTTCAGCAACCTCACCTTGTTAGCCGTGTTTGGCTGTTCCTCACCCAGTTGTATTCCTCCAACACAGCTGTTTCTGTTTCAGTTAATGATTGTGTTTCAACCCACATATTGAATTGGTGATCATCAGCACCTGTTTGGTATAATTGTTTAATCATACACAGCTAACATAATCCTTGACCTTGTGCAGGTGTACCTGGAAGAATGAATACGGTTTTGAAGGCAAAGGAGTCACACCAAATATCGATTTGATTTAAAGTTTTCTTCTGTTCACTAACTTTGTATTTTGTTAATTGATTTAATCTATTAACAAGTCTATTTTGAAAAGCTTTCTTACTTCAAAACATTTTTTCCTACAACTGCCGAAAATCTTTACAATAAAGTAGATCCAGCATTGAGTGAGTAAAAATTGAGTGGACAGAGAACACTTTGGCAAGGTAAGGTAAATATTTAATGCAAACATAATAGTGTGATGTAGACACGATTTAGTTATGATGGGGCACTATTTCAGAAAAATTGCACAAAGGCAATTTTTATTTATTAGAAAAGGTTTAAATGTGCTTCAACGAAAATTCCTAGATTGGGCAAAAACAAATAACTGCACCGCTCCATACGCAAATGTACATTATGAACCCTCATAATCACCAGTGAAATGGAAAACATGCAAAGGCTTACAATATGTATATTTCTCCAATAGTTTGCATCAGGAACACAATTGTGCAGTGTTGCATAATTGGGATGCACAGCGGCTTGCATAATCAGGCCATTTTTATAGGTCTACTGTGACCCGGTTAGTGCACTCAATTTCACATAAACACAGAAATCCTGCTCCGACATATTCCAAAATGTTTGTTGTGGCCAAGAGGAGTCTTCTAATGTCTCCCAGCAGGGTGTCATACATGTCCACATGCAGCCTTCTGAATTCTAATGTTGCAACAAGGGCCAAAGACTTTTGGTACACAGCCTCATGAATATAAAATATTTCCTGATCCAGCCAGGTGAACTGTGGTGAAGCGACAACCGCTATAAAAAGACGACTCCAAACATGGCATGCCTCACAAACACACAGCCTAATCATACACTGTACATGCAAACCAGTATGGTGAGCTAAGCAGAGTTGTGCAGGCAGAAAGGGAAACAGGGAGCAGAAGGATCTATATTAAAAAGTGATAGTGTTCATTATTAATGGATTGGCATACCCTGACCAAACGGGAGAAAAATAAAGACAACCAGGAGAAGGGGGGGGGGGGATCACTGCATTTGTGCCTCAAAGCACTGTCTGTAATCACACATTGCCCCCCCTCCTATCGAGGAACCTGAATGTGAATGCATTAAGCAAAAGGGATCACAGCAAAGATTATGAATAAGAAGGTACCGCTGTTGATTATGCGTTTTCCGAGCGAGGATACAATTTACAGCTATCAGGTCCTGTGATGATTGAATGCAGTTTGTTGCCTCCTGGTAGCTGAATGGAGAAGGAAATGAAGAGTGGCGTGCATGGAAGACAGCACTTTCCGAGGAGCAGAAACTCTACACCAGACTATCATTTCTGGTCCTGTTTACCTTCCAACGCGATCCATCAGTCAAGCAACTGACGAATCCCTCATGAGTACATTACACTGTGGCCCAGCTTTGTTGAATGCAGAATATTTATAGTACCAGCAGGGTCTGTGTATTAGATTATGTGCTGTAGAGGGAATCACAGAGGAACTGTCTAGTGTATTACTTGATTATCATGAAATGAGAATGAGGCCTCGAGATTGAACAAAAGTCTTCTACTTCAAGGAAGTCTGGAGGAAAGAAAGAACATGACGTTTCCATTTCAAAGGCTTCAACTCAGAAGCCGCCGTAACAACATAAACAGAGAGCGGCACGTGATACCTGTTGTGGGAGAGAGCTAGAGAAGAGAGCGCAGGAGAAAGAGAAAGATTCAGAGAGAACATTAAAAAGGCTGGGTATAATGCATGTACACATCACGCTTTAGCTCTTATCTGTTGCAAACACCACATCTGTTCAAAACAACAGCATATGAAAACACACCATTTGAAGAATGCAATCAGAGATGGTTAGGTTCCCGTGACAGCACGGCGCCCCTTCATCTCTCTCAGTGCAAACAGAATCTTTCTTCCACGTGGCGGGAGGCGGGTGGCGGTGGCAGCTGTGATTTTTGCGAGGCCCTGCCTCAACAGCACGCCCATGCTTTGTGGAGTTCACAATTATTGGCGTCCATGTGTGACAATATGATGTTTGTTGAGAGCTGCTACAAGTGTCTCCAGTAATAAGATGGCATGTGGCAGAAAGAAAGCGGTGCTGCCTGAGTAAACAGACAAAGTTATCTCTGATGAAATACTAAATGCAAAGCAGAAGTGGCTCACAAGTAAACTCCATCCATCTGAGATCCTCTATGTAAATTACTTTTTGGGCAATTTGAATTTAATACATGCATGCTCATTTTTAAATGTTAGTGTCAGTCCTAAGCAACCCCTAAGACATAAAAAACAATAATAACACACTTACTGGTCAGAACTGCCGAGTTTCATCTACGTAACATTGCTAAAATCAGGAACATCCTGTCCCAAAATGCTGCAGAAAAACTGGTCCACGCATTTATTACCTCCAGGCTTGACTATTGCAATTCTTTACTAGCGGGCAGCACAATTAAGTCTCTAAAGCCTCTCCAGCTGATCCAGAATGCAGCAGCGTGTGTTCTGTCAAGAGTCAAGATCAGAGAGCATATTTTTCCTGTTCTAGCCTCCCTACACTGGCTCCCTGTGAAATATAGAATAGATTTTAAAATTGTTCTACTTACCTACAAAGCCTTAAATGGCCAGGCACCATTCCTGCCTCAAAGAACTCCTGATACTTTACCGCCCCAATAGAGCACTGCGCTCTCAAAATGCAGGGCTGCTAGTGGTACCTAATGTGACTAAGGTTAGAGTGCGAGCAAGAGCATTTAGTTATCAAGTGCCTCTACCCAATTTGGGTTCGGGAATCGGACAACATCACCACTTTTAAGGCTAGACTCTTAAGACTTTTCTGTTTAATAAAGCTTTGTCAGGATCGAGCATTTTTAAATCATTAAATCATTTTATCATTTTATTTTGTTGATTTGATTCGGATTATATTTTATCTTGTGTTTTATTAGATGCATTCTGTACTCTATCGTTTATTTTATTTAATTTCAATGCATTTTGTAAAGTGTATTGGGACCATATTTTTTGGTGATTTAGCACTTTAAATAAAACTTGACTTGACTGTATCAGCACTTCGCAAGAGTTTGGACCATTCGAAGATTTTACAATGTTGTGCTTTTAGTGTGTCCTCCATCTTTCACTTAACATCTTAAATAAGTTGCACCTTCTATGTGGACAAATAGCAGTTACCCACCACTACAGCCCTGACGTAACAACAACTCTGTAGACACAGTGTGCATTCACTTTAGGACAGTAATTAAAAACATGCCTCAAACATCATGTAATTTACTGCACACTGTAGATCCAGCCACATTGCCAGAAGCCTTGTTGGTTACTGTGGTCCTAGGAAAAGCAATCTACATTGTGCAGATAAAATATGATTATGCGCAAATGAAACATAATCAAAGAATGCCAAGGGTATGTCAAAATAATTGTGTTACCATGGACACAGTTTTGGAGAGGCAATTAGGTAGTTTAGATCCTTGAATTAAGATTTGTTTTGTGCGCAAGTCTATGTTTTAGGTGGATTTGTTTTCAATTTATTTCAGTCTTTCATCAAAACTCTTTCCTGTTTAAAACAAAGACCAGGTGTTTTTGTTTTGTTGCACTGGAAGATGTGATGGATCGGATTTTCAAACAGAGTTAGCCATTGTAAAATATTTTAATTATATAGGCTGCCAAAAAAGTACAATAACACAAAAATATAGTGACTTTAACGCTAGATGTTGTCATACTAATACTGTAATTATCAATAATAATAATGTCTACTTTGGTCTTGTTTTAAGGATTTCTCAAAAAACAGCTTGCTCTTCGGCGCTTTACTAATGAGCAATGCATTCTGAAGTAGATTTGATCAATTGTGTGCCAAATTATTAAAGCTTTGATTTGATGTTGTAACTGTGATATTTGGGTGGTGGTGAGCAGCCACCTCATGCCATAATGATCACAACCAATTACAAATCCTCCAATCACTCTGAAGATAGATAATGCAGCAAAGTTGGCGCTTGCCCCTGCCCAGGATAGCCGAAGACAAATTTCATGCTAGATTAATGCTGGCCAATTGTATGCCACTTTCAATTAAGTTCATTTTCTCCTCATAAAAAGCTCACAATTGAGATATTTTGACAGATTTTAATGCTAAGCATGCAGTGACTTTCATATCTTGATTCAAAGTGGGTTGTGACAGGAGAGGTTAGTCCACCCAAAACCCCTCCACACCATGATTGAAATCAAATTAGCAGTATTTGCTTACATGCTTACACGCTTACACTCGCAGATTGCATGTTTAGCATTCAATCAATATTTGGTGTTGTGGCACAATAACTTTTTGAAATGCAATTAGCTTCATGGCATGGGGAGATGTATGTAAAGTGTTTCGGCATGAATAGACTTGATTCAGGTTGTCCAGTGCAATTATCTGCTGAGGGGAAAGTGGCAAACAGAGTGGCAATTTGGCCACAGCTCGCTCACCCTGTACTGTTATGATTACCTTTATGGTCCCCATTGATTTCCTGATGACATTATGACTTGTAATTTTCATAAGCAATCTCCATGAGAAGAAGCTTGCTGTTCATTTGAAAGTCATGATTTCAGTTCTCTACCCTTCACCCTGGCTATATCGTATTCTTTTTTTCCTGTTCCCTCATCCTTTACTCTCCTCCCCCCTCCGTCCTCCCACTCCCGGCCCTTGCACACATACACAAACAGATGGGAATTTCTAAGAAATTAAAATCCCATTTTTGGCTCGAGTTCAATCCTTTTCTCTTTTTCTTCTCCCCCAAATCTTCTGGCACAGAAATGGCCAATTCATGACAGCAAAGCTGAGTGAGCACACTAGTGCACACATTTACCCAATTTCTTCTAACAAGATGAGGGGTGTTTTTCGTCTCATGTTTGATGTGATACAGGTGTGGATGTTACCTTTCTAAGCCGAGACAAGTGCACTGTAATATCCCTCTAGAATAAATACTCTGGCATGAACATCCTCTGGAAAAGCGAGAAAGTGATGGAGAGGGAGGAAAGAATGGCAGTCACTTCACACTCAAGGTAATGCATGTGAGTATTTACTGTGCCGCTTTTCTAAAGCATTCTGCTTATCTTGTGTTAAATGGACAACCTTGTTCATAACATGCAAGATATGAGGAGGGCCTGGGTGATAACCTCCATCTCTCGCTCCTTTCCTTATAATCAAAGTCACTCGCCACTGCCAGTGTTGCACTTGCAGCGCGATTCGCTTTTCGATAGCCCACCATCCCTCTAGCAATTACAGTTCTGACAGCTCCACTAAGACACGCTTCCCTGCTATAATTACCCATGGCTTATTTATCCAGGATGGGTATGTAAGTGTGTGTGTGTGTGTGTGCGCACGAGTGTGTCGGGCCGAGGGGGTTTGGACTTGTAATAATGATCATCGGGGAACCTGATCGTCTAACGGGGTGGCATGTTTGTGCTAAATAGAAAGGGAGCTCCCCATTATGTTCCCTTCACTTCTGCAAGGAGCCTGCCTACCATGTTATTATAAAGCGCTGGTTAGCAGCATGTCCTCATTTAGAGAATGCAGTAGCAAAGAGTCTCTACTTTTCACTGATAAATTTCCCCTGTTGATGAATACAATTTGTCCGATACCAGAGCTGATCATCAGTACAAGGAAGCCAGTGGATGTAGCACCTTTTTGATGAAGACAGAAGGCTTGACTGTGCTGATGAGGGTCAAGCGTTTGCAGCAACGCAGGAAATACAATTCCTTAAAGCTGCCTCTTGTGATTGAAATATATGATGAGATAAAGAAGACAGACCGCTTCTGGGTAAATAGGTGAGGTCCCTCTGCCTTTCCTTGCTTGCGACCCCATCTGATGAGATCACAGTTTGGGCTGATGAGTCCGTCAGTCCCCCCTTAGCAAAAAATATGATTGTCGCAAATTCACTCAAGTCATTTGCAACAGCCATCATGAGTGTTAAAGTCAGTCTTTTCCTCTGCAGGTCTTGTAATATTCGACAGATTTAAGCACGTCATGATTAACATTTGTCTGTTCTCAGCATTAGTATGTACTGCTTGTTCTACAGCAACACAGGAACACAATTATACGCCTGTAACTATGACAGCTGTGCTGGCACATGTAAGTTGGCTAGATGATACAAACGTATTCGGACATTTCATGGTGGAAGAGCATCAAAAAGCTAGTCACATTTTCCCTCCAGTACAACATTATGACTGTGTTTCCTGGGGAATATAAGTATCAAAGTAGGCTGTCCATTTGCAATGTGTATTACCCTGGAGATCCATAATATGATTTATCTTTACACCATCTCATTTCATCACTTTACTGTATGATCATTCGGTGGATTGCCTTGAATTTTTAGCATCGTTTCCCTCTGCTGTTCTAATTTTTGCCACATTAAAAACGCAGAGGGGAGGTAGTGTTCAGACAAATTGTTCTTTTGTTATCCTCAAAGCTCACTGGCAACCGGAGGTTCATTACATTTGCCAACCTTGTTAAGTAAGTCTTAAGCACACCATTGACAGAAAGCTGACAATTTTTGAAAAAGTGAAACGGAAGGGACTTTGACTTTATTTGCAGATTTTCTGCTTCTATTTTAGTTGGAACATTGTCTGCATCATGACAACAAATGATGGTACTGCAGTTTTTGGTGTTTGCAGAGATGGGGGGGAGGGTGGTGCTTTTCCCCTCCGACTGGCTGTCACTGCAGTTCTAAATCAGGCATCATAGCCTCTTCTCATTAAAAACCATCCTATTAGACACATGGCCCTGAAAGCCATCCAAACAGAGCTTGTTTTGACCCTTTTACAGCCCTTTTTCTTTGCGTGCCAGTGAGACGAGCAGAAAACTAGTCTGCAGCTGGTACACGATTGACAAGGTAATTTTAGATGCTTCACTGAGGGACCTTATGCAGTATTTTCTCACTGTTGCAAAATACGAGCATATACATATATTTGAGATTTTTCTAATCCCCACAATTTTCGCCTCCGAGCTCAATCCTACAGACTGGCTCTAATGCAGCGTTTCAGTCTCAATTACATTTAATGGACGGATTAGACATCTAGCCTATTCACTTTGCATGTTATGCAGTTGAGCATGTGAATTGGGTTGGATCTGCAGGGGGACGCTGCTTGTTTTCTTAGGGCCAGCCTCTGAGGTATACCAAGCCCGGCTGCCAAAAAAGGAGATGTTTGTCTCCGTCAAAATTCCCCAAAGTTAACCTTGTAACAAGTAAGGTGGAAAAACCAACATGTCTTGCATCTCTGCACGACAGCTCAAGACATGTCATACTGCTTTTCCTCTGCTTCCATGTTCTCAGTGTCTTCAACAGAATTATACAAAAAAGCCACGCTGCCAAAGTGCTGAAGTTATGAGTCCTTTTGTGCCTGTGGATGAAAGACCTTCTCATCTTCCCACAATACTGTCAAAAGCCAGGTACTTTTGTTTATCCTCTCTGCCCCAACAGAAAGGCCAAATAACAATAATAATGTCTCATACAATTAATAATGTCTAGATTTGACATTACTTCTGAATGTTGAGGGTGCTTTTAATACAGGAACATAATACAGCTACTATCACACATGATTAAAAGGAAAAGTTTGACATTTTGTAAAAACATGCATATTAGCTTAGCACAAAGACTGTAAACAGCTAGCCTGGGTCCATCCAAAAGGTACCAGAATCCAACTTCCAGGACCTCTAAAGCTCACTGATTTACACATTACATTTCTTCGGTTAATGGCCACTCAACAGTCACAGTCACTTTCTCATTTGCATGCTGTTACAGTGATATTAGCTATCGTAGCAGGAGAGTTGTGTGTATTGCTGTCTGGAGCTGTTGTTCTGGCTCTGGGACCGTCTTGTCTTTCCTCATGTTAGCTTAGCAGCAGCAGCTGTAACAGCAACAGTTTGCTCACCCATAACTTATCTAACTTTAGCTACATAACTTTGCTCTACATCATGGTATTTGTCAGGGTGAATGATTACTACACCTTTAAGCCGTACAAAAACTCTATAGACAATAATTTGCAATTTACAGGGGCTTATGTGCCAGACTATTTTTTGGCTGGGACCAGTAACTTCCTAGAGACTCCTCTGGTTGCCAGGTCCCAGTCAAGAAATAGTCTGGCACACAACACTTTGGTGTTTGACCACACAGACACGAAAGTGGCATCAATCTTCTCATCTCACTCTTGGCAAGAAAGTGAATAAGCGCATTTTCCAAAATGTGGAACTGTTCCTTTGACAGTCATTCATAATAATCACAGGAGATATGTTGGAACCACCTCTACTAATACCAACACAGTTTATCATCAGTAGTTGTGTGTCACTGCAGCGCCTCAGTCACCCCGTGCCGGACGACTAGCTCTGTGTGACATCTTCGGATAAGCAACAAACTATGTAACAAAGAGAGACAAAGCCTCACAATGCTCAGTCATGCAAAGCAGTCAAATTTCACAATAACACCAGTTTGTTTATACCACAGATAACTAATGTCTACGACTTGCAGAAAATTGAAAAAGCAACTGACATCACTTTTTGGCCAGCATTTGATCAAAGTACAAACAGTTTGTACATCAAATGTAAAATCTTAAAAGGCTGGGTAATGAACCGTCTTTTTTATTTCAGGGTTTTTTTTGCCATTTTGGCGTGGACACATATTCATTATGTAGCATGGTGAGAGACGTGCAGCAGGACATGCTAAAAGGTCCTCTGTCTGCAAACGGACCGAATACACATATTACTCACCCTCCATCTTTTCTAATCAGTCTTTTTCTGTGTGTTCTTAGTTTTATCACAGTCATGGCACTGAGGAACAGGCGCCACCCTGCACCGTGTTAGTAAATGCCACATGAAACAAGGGGAAATATTTAAACATTGAAAGTGAATTATGAACAAATACAATAGAGGCAGATATGCAATATGGTATGACAACAAAATAAGGCTTTCCTTGGAAAAAAAAAAAATGAGGTGACTTTCAGTGTAACCCGTTTAATTTGTTTCATTCCAGGATGGGAGGGGTGGTTGTTATCATTCCAATTCAAGTAATTAAAACATCACTCTGCATGTGCCAAAGAACTGCTGTTTTTCTCTCTTTTTTTGCCTCTGCACTGGGTCTCCAAAGCATCAGCACATTACAAACCAATTTCCCTATATCAGCTTATATTCACATTTGATTCTGTCGCAGTGCTGATGGGAGTTGGAACACGGGTCTCTGTACACAGGAATCTAAATAACGTTATGAAGCCTGGCGCAGACCTCATTTATAATCCAATGCCTTGGCTGAATTCCATTATGAGTTTTTCCCTTCCTTTATTTGTGGGAAATAAGGGAAAACTGAGATTATAAAAATGGCATCAACATACAGTTGCTGTTTGGAAGCAGTGGCTTCAGTGTAAAAGAGACTATGTGCACAAAAGGTAGCCGAGGACAAGGTTTTATAAATTATCCTCCCTTTGGGGACAGCAACAATATATCAGCTTTGCTTGCTGAACTTTTATCATAGGCTATTGATACTTGATACCCACAGGTCCTATTTTGAACTCAGGTCCAACTGCTTCATGTAAGACGGAGAGGCTGCGTGGGGGGAAAAAAAGCTGAAATTACATCTTTCTCTATGGTGTAAGCAACCAAGCTGCGGAGGCTAACAACACAAATTAATCTCAAACCAAACATGTCATCACAGGCAGCTGCCTTTATCACAAACACCTCAAACACCTGCGAGCCAAATCAACATCTGGAACAAAACTGATAAGGCATTTCCTAGTGCCGAAGCTACAAGCAAACGCTGCTTTAATATACACTGAACTTTGCAGGAAAGTTATTATACAGACTCAGGTGTCACAAACGCAATGTCAGGACAGTGGTGACAGTGGCCCCCGCGCCGCGTGCAGAAACCTTGGAACATCTGGAAAGTCCCTTGGTGAGAGGCTGGCAGCCGGGCTGGGAGAAGGTGTCAGACCTGAGCGACACACAGATGTGTGGCCTCTTGTCCGTCCGAGACTACGAGGCTGGGATAACTCATTAATCAGAGCAGCCTGCCAGCCGGAGGGTACTACCGCCGCCAAGTGTTTCCCTGCACACTGCCGCCACAGCTCAGACATAAACACATTACGGCCTGCAATGCATACTGTATATTAATTGACATACTGCATATATTTCCTGTTCTTTTCTGTCACAATCTCAGCCTGAAACTCCCTGATAATTGGCACAAATGACCACAACTGACAAATACTAATGCAATCCTCTGCTGCAACCACACAATATGATCTATTTCCTTTATAGTATCAGGCACAAAACAACAAGCCGTGCATTGTATATCATCATTACAGAGCTCTCACACAGGGGAGGGGATGACAAAGCTGTCACCTTGTCCTGTGCAGAGGCTATTTAATTACTTATCAAATAGCCTTCAATGTCAACAGACTAAATCTGTTTCATAAATGTCCAAGTAACAATTTTTGACTTTTTCAACTTCCCAAGGGGAGGAAAATCAATTTTAATCTAAAGTCCTCAAGCCGTTCCATATGTATGTCCCAGTGCAGCATACTGTACATCATCTGAGGCAATAAATGGCTGGATGACAGAAGAGGAGGTTGAGAGAAAAAAAAACATAATTGAAGTTGTTGTTTGCATTGCTTAGTGAGGCACTTTTTGCTGAGCGGTGCCAGAGACAAGTTATATTGTATTGTCAAACATTCCTAATGATTTGCTCTTATAATTTAGGAGCCAGGCAGCAGATGAAAGATGGAAAGGGGAAAAGTGCAAAAAATGTTTGTGTTCTCCATCTGCCATGTTGCTGGATGATTACAGCAACTACACCCCCTTTGCATTTGAAACAACCCACTCGTTCTGATGCGCTTCTGTACATGTTAGTCACTCCAAAAGCCCTCCACAACACTTGATTTATATATAGGAACGTTATGCAAATGTGAGAATGCTAATGCTCTTCTCTTTTTTTTTTTCCCCTGAGTGTGCTCACTGCGCATATGACACTAAGGTTGCTTTCCTTAATTCAACTCAGATTGCATTTTCTGACCCTTAATCCTGACAATGGCATTCGGAGGGAGGATTTCATATCCAGTTAAAATACATATATATTAATAGAGAATATGAATTTGTTTATTTCTGTCTAAATGCTAAAGGGGCTGACTCCTTTCATCACCAGTTGGTTCTCTTGGCAGGCAAAATCCCAACAAATTAGCTGGAATGACAACTCTGCCTTAAGCATTGGAGGAAACTCGTTTGAGGCCACCATCTAGAGACTAATCTATTTATCACACTTGGCATTAACCGGCCAAACGGCTCAGACCAATGCATCAAAACATTTGTTGGTTGTTACGTATTGAATCACTGCGTTACACAAAGCTTTTCTGCATTTTCATTTTTTTCCCCCTTCCCTCCCGCCCCTCCCTCCCGGTGATAGAAAGTCAGGCATGTTTATACATGAAATGCCCAGAGAATATTTGCTCTGAAGGGTTTCCTCCGTGAATCACAATAGCCTTCTTAGGGAGGAGGGGGAGAAGAGAGAGAGAGGGGAGAGGATGGACAAATCTGCTTACTTTGGAGCTTATTGAGCAGAATGAGTCATGCACAGAGATGAAACGTGACTGCAAAGCGAAAGGTAAGGAAAGCCTGACGAGAACAGAGGAGCGAGGAGATGAGACGGAGTGAGAGAGGAGGGTACGGAGAGGTGAGACAGACGGGGGAGAAACATAGACACATGGAGACAAAGGGAGGAGCATGGGTAAAGACAAGGAGGAATAAATATGTGAAAGTGTGTGTGTGTGTGGGGGGGGGAGGGGAGTCAAAGAAGGGAGGGATGGGAACATTAAAAGGCCAGATGAAATTAGTTCCATCAGGCCACTCTGATTGTTCTTTTTATAGTGTGACCTGCCACCGAGGGACCCGGTGCCTTCTGGGAGTGTCCCAGGCAGGGTTGCTGACACACAGCACTTTCAATATCACTGACTGAATTGTTCAAGGTGCCACTATTGATAGTGACACAGCCCAGTGAAAAGGAGTCAGCCTTCACATTGTTTTTTTGCTCCTTCCATCTCTGCCTCGCTCGCTCTCGCTCCTTCCATCGAGGCCAGTGTAGTCGTTTTCTCTCCGTTAAAAATAACCGTAAAGTCAAGCGGTGTGGTGGGGCTGTCGGAGAAAGGTGGCGTCCTCCCTTTAGCTCTTTATGCGTGAACAGTGTCAGTGTGGCTGCAAATCACCTACGCACCTCCCAACCTGTCAATGTCATGACCCGATCATGGCAAACCTCAAGCCTGCATTGGATTTCGTCTCTTTCAGAAGGAAGAACGCTAAGGGGTTTCCAGGCTACTTGAACATTAATGACTCCGGGGCCTTTAATTGTCAATGGGGACCAAGTCTCAGGAACAATAGGCCAGGGACAGGGGAGCTCTTTTTAATGCAATCGATTATTTATCCTGACCTTCAGCCATGAAAAGAGGAGAAGGCAATAGAGAAAGGGAATGTTTCCTGAGCAACTGAACACCTCTGCCTCGGTTTCTCCATCTTTTATAGACTGCTACACCCCCTCTGTTTTATCCTTAAGCCAAGAAGCCTCTCCCTCTCCCCTTCCCACTGTAGTCTTTAAAGCTCGTCCAAAAGCGTAATCCCCATAACTAAACCAAAAAGAAGAAGAAGAAAAAAAGTCCAACAGGATGAAGTAGCCAAAGCACTGGCTTGATAGCAAACAACAACCCTTCTTTCTTCAAGACTGCTGTGTGGGATTATCACGCACATGGAAATGAACATCACTTAATATTTCCTGAAAAGCAACTATCAACAGAGCTATTGTACTGCAGTGGTCCATTGTGCAAAACAAAAGTAAACGTCACTGAGTCTCAATCACGTTGGGACATTAATCAAAATATTAAAAGTAACGTTAATCAGGTGTTATTTTCATGAAATCTACCATCTACACTGAGGTTACACTTTGGTAAAAGGCCAACACTATCACTATCAAGGGCTGAATGTATCATTGTGTTAACCGTATGCTGAAGAAAGCGGAAATTCAGCAACCATCACGGGAATTACAAAGGGAAAGAGGCAAGTTTCAAAGCCAGCAGTTAAGCTTGTTGACACATTTTAATCTAGGAAAGCCAGACGTGCGCCTCCCAACCCATGACTTTGTGGGGAGATGTAAAGTGTGGAGTGTGCTTGAAACAGATGTCAGGCTCTTTTTTCCCCCGTCCCTCTGAGTGTGATATGGATGCCATCAACATCACGGGCTGCATTCATAACAGCGTTATTGTACCTGGGCTCGGCTCAATTGGAATTCACCGCCACGCCACGCTGTTAAGGCTCTATCTTAAAACATGCACCTGGCTATGTATGGAAAATAAGCTTGTTACCCGCTGGAGGGAGATGAGGAACCCCGCTGGCTCTCAGCAAACTCACCTTGATGGCCAAAAGCCTTTTTCTGAAACAAAGTCTCTATATTTTCTAGAAAATGTGGAAATGCATTGATCTTTAATTTGCATAATCCATTTGTGATTACATGGCTAATTTTCACCTCAGGTTTATCGTTACTCTGCCAAACTTTGATATGACCAAACATGAGCACATAAATATTTATCTAACGAAGAAAAGTTCAATTTCAAATTAAAAGTTCTGCTTGCAGCATGCTGGATTTGAAAAATCTTTTTTTTTAAAAAGACCCAGAATATCAGAAACGCCACCTTGATGGTGAGGTAACTCACAACAACAAACAATCAGTTATGTTTTGTTATTATCTAGTCATATAATTCCTTCCTGACTGGATACAAATGGAAGCTATGAAGCAGAAAGAAAATAACAGAAAGGGCCCCAGCACATTGGCAAATATAAAAACATCAGCACATCTATGGGACAGTGGGTGACTCAAAAGGTGACACTACACAAGTCAAACGTTGCCATTTTTTTTCTCTTGCATTATTTGTGACTGCTGTGAACAAACCTCAAATCAACACCAAAATTAGCATCCTGTCAATTAGCAGAAAGTGATCAAAATTGATTTTTCATATCAGTCGACATGGGTATGCCTATTGTCTTGGTGGCAGCTGGGATTAAGGGTTCCCTTGTGTAACAACTACAATGACTAACACAGAGATATTAATGGGGGGAAATTCACCCAGAGCAACAGGATTCTGTTAGGATTTGGGTTTTGTGTGGTTGTTTTTCCTGTGTTTTATTTGATATTTTCATGGTTTAGAGTTTTGTAGTCTTGTTTAGTTAGTTCTTAGCCCTGTTATTCATCCACGTCTTGTCTCATATCTTAGTTCCTGGTTCAGTGTCTGAGTTATTAGTCCTGTACATTAGTTCTTGTCCTTAGTGTTTACTCCTGGTCTTGTGTTCTCTGTTTAGCCTTGTGTGTGTGCTCTTGTTCATGTACCAGGTTGTCATTTGTTATATACAGATTGTTCCCTCCATCTCAGCCCTGTCTCCCAGCTCCTAGTTTTCTGTCTCAGTTCATGTCTTAGTGTTTACTTCTGGTCTGTGTTTATATGTTATTTTGCCCATGTCTGAGTTCTGTTTTGTTCTTAGCTTCAGTCTGTGTTCCTTGTTTATTTGCGATCTGTTGCTGGTGTCTGTTCCTCCTGTAATTCCTTGTCCACTAATTCCTTGAGTTCCAGTTAATGTATGGTCTTGTGTTTTGCATCTCCGTGTGTCTCTCTGTTCCTCCCAGCTCTCTCTGCCCGCCTGCTTGTCTGTCCCTCTCTCCTGCCTGGTCTCGTTAGCCTCATGTCTCTCACCTGTGTTGCTCCCGCCCTGCTCGTTACCTCTGTGTATATATGTCTGGTGTTCTTGTTCAGTCCTTGTCCGGTCATTGTTGATGTTACCCCCGTCAGTCGTGGTTCCAGTCTCCCTGTCTTGTCTGGCTGTTTTCTCTGTGTGTTTCGGATTACCTAAGTTGGATTTTGGTTTTGCTTCACTTTGGACTTTTTATGGACTCAGCCACTGTTTGTAAGTGTGCTCGCTTTTTGTTTATCATTAAAACCCTTTGAACCGTACCACCTCTGCCTCAAGTCTGCATTTGGGTCCTCCAACCTGCCACACCACCATCAAACCGTAACAGAATGACCGGACCAGAAATGGACCCAGCGGACTATTCAGATGAACTTTGTGAGCTAGTGTGCGATTTAATTGAGTTAAAAGTTTTGTGGAAGGAGGCCATTAATCATCAGGAACGGGAAGTTTTTGGGTCCATGGCTCATGGAAGAGTTGCCGCCAAGCCTTGGTTGAGGGACTCATTACCACCGTGGGCTCATCGCTTCCTCTGCAACTCTGCTCCTCAGCTTGGCAGCAGCATTCGGCTGTCAAGCGTTAGGCTCACACCAGCTCCTGTGTGTTCTCCAGATCTCCGGCCTGCTAGCGCTCCAGCGGCTAGCTCTCTGCCTGTTTCCCGGCCTGCTAGCGCTTCAGCGGCTAGCTCTCTGTCTGTTTCCCGGCCTGCTAGCGCTTCAGCGGCTAGCTCTCTGCCTGTTTCCCGGCCTGCTAGCGCTTCCGCAGTTCACCACCAGCCTGCCCCGCCCGTCTGCCTGTCCGAGCCCTCAGAAAATGACTCTGGGACTATGACTCTCCTGGCCTATTTTGCTATGAAGGCCAGGGAGTCAGAGGAAGCTTCGGGCAGCCAGTCTGCGGCCTGCCTAGCCAGGAGGCAAGTTCCATCGCCAGATCCACCTCCAGTAAGGCCAGCTGGAGGGCTGACATGGTTCTCGCCGGCGGGTTTCCAAGAAAACTGCGCAAGCTCCATTGGTGACCCAGCCGACCTCTGCCCATGGACTTTTGTCGGTGGACCGACTAACACCAGCCTCGCTGGTGGCCCAGCCGCACTCCTGCTCCTGGTTCTTGTCGTCGGTGGTCCGACCAACACCAGCTCTCGGTGGCCCAGCCGATTCCGTTCCTCGTGCTCCTTGCCGGTGGTCCGACCGGCACCAGCTCCGCCGGTGGTCCGATCGGGACTTCTGGTTCCTCGCCGGTGGTCCGACCAACACCAGCTCCGTTGGTGGCCCAGCCGATTCCTGCTCCCGTGCTCTGTCGGTGGTCCGACCGGCACCAGCTCCCGCCGGTGACCCAGCCGACTTCTCCTGTTCCTGGTCCCTCGCTGCGGTGGTCCGACCGGCAACAGCTCCGCCGGGCGCCCAGCCGACTCCAGCTCCTCGTGTGCGGTCCATGGTCCCCAGCCCAGCTGTCGAGTCGGTGGTCAGACCGACTCCAGCTCCTCGTGCCAGGTCCATGGTCACCAGCCCAGCTGTCCAGTCGGTGGTCCGACCGGCACCAGCTCCGCCGGTGGTCCAGCCGAATCCTCCTGTTCCTCGTGCTCCGTCGGTGGTCCGACCGGCACCAGCTCCGCCGGTGGCCCAGCCGAATCCTCCTGTTCCTCGTGCTCCGTCTGTGGTCCGACCGGCACCAGCTCCGCCGGTGGCCCAGCCGAATTCTCCTGTTCCTCGTTCTCAGTCGGTGGTCCGACTGGTACCAGCCCAGCCCCCGGACCTCTGCTCCGCAGCACCGCCTCTGGACCTCTGCTCCGCAACACTCAAGGCACCTGAGTCCGTGGACGCCTGCCCGGCGGTCCAGTTGGTGCTCAGACTGACTTCAGGTCCTCGTGTCTGGCCTCCAGTGGTTCCGTCGACTCCTGCCCCTCGCTGTGTCAGCCCGGTGGTCCCCAGCCCAGCAGCTCAGTCCGTGGACATCAGCCCAGCAGGCTCTGCCTCCCTGTGGTTCCCAGTCCAGTTCCGCCTCCTGTGGTTCCCAGTCCAGATCCGCCTCGAGGATCAATCCGCCTGCGCCCGCCCGGCCTCCAGCAAGATTCCGCCCTCGCTCGCCCGGCCTCCTGCCCCGACCTCCGAGAGGCTTCCTACCACGCCACCGGCCTCCAGCAAGGTTCCTCCCTGCCGCGCCCCCTGGACTGTCTGGCCTGCCTGCCTCGGCTCTCGAGGCCACCTGCCTGAGGTTTCCCTGTCGAGCTGTCCTGCTCCTGTACTCAGGCCGCCTGCCTGAGGTTTCTCCTGTCGGGCTGTCCTGCCCTGTACTCAGGTCAGCCCGCCTGAGGTTTCCCTGTCGGGCTGTCCTGCCCTGTTCTCAGGTCAGCCTGCCTGAGGCTCCTTCTCCGGGACAGTCCCTGAACTTTGTTGCCCCTCTGGTCTGCCCAGCCTGTTGGGTTGCCCTACCAGGCAACCTCCTGAACTCTGTTTATCCTCTGAACTCTGCCTCATGTGTCGTCCCTCCGGGCGACCTCCTGAACTGTTTCACCCTCTGGTCTGCTCGGCCTGTTAGGTTGCCCTCCTGGGCAACCTCCCGAACTCTGTAGCCCTCCTGCTCTGCCCTCGGCCCAGCCAAGTTCCTCTGTCTGGCCCCTCTGTTTTGCTCCTCTGGTCAACCTCTGGTCCGCTCCCTGCCTGCTCTCTGAACTACGGGTTTTTTTTTGTTTTTCTGGCCCTCCTCCTGTCCTCCCTCCGCCCACCCTGGCTCGACTGGCCCTCCTCCTGTCCTCCCTCCACCCACCCTGGCTCGGGTTTTTGTTTGGGACTCTGTTTTGTGGGGTTTTGTTAAGAACGCCAGGGGACGCTCTGAGAGGGGGTACTGTTAGGATTTGGGTTTTGTGTGGTTGTTTTTCCTGTGTTTTATTTGATATTTTCATGGTTTAGAGTTTTGTAGTCTTGTTTAGTTAGTTCTTAGCCCTGTTATTCATCCACGTCTTGTCTCATATCTTAGTTCCTGGTTCAGTGTCTGAGTTATTAGTCCTGTACATTAGTTCTTGTCCTTAGTGTTTACTCCTGGTCTTGTGTTCTCTGTTTAGCCTTGTGTGTGTGCTCTTGTTCATGTACCAGGTTGTCATTTGTTATATACAGATTGTTCCCTCCATCTCAGCCCTGTCTCCCAGCTCCTAGTTTTCTGTCTCAGTTCATGTCTTAGTGTTTACTTCTGGTCTGTGTTTATATGTTATTTTGCCCATGTCTGAGTTCTGTTTTGTTCTTAGCTTCAGTCTGTGTTCCTTGTTTATTTGCGATCTGTTGCTGGTGTCTGTTCCTCCTGTAATTCCTTGTCCACTAATTCCTTGAGTTCCAGTTAATGTATGGTCTTGTGTTTTGCATCTCCGTGTGTCTCTCTGTTCCTCCCAGCTCTCTCTGCCCGCCTGCTTGTCTGTCCCTCTCTCCCTGCCTGGTCTCGTTAGCCTCATGTCTCTCACCTGTGTTGCTCCCGCCCTGCTCGTTACCTCTGTGTATATATGTCTGGTGTTCTTGTTCAGTCCTTGTCCGGTCATTGTTGATGTTACCCCCGTCAGTCGTGGTTCCAGTCTCCCTGTCTTGTCTGGCTGTTTTCTCTGTGTGTTTCGGATTACCTAAGTTGGATTTTGGTTTTGCTTCACTTTGGACTTTTTATGGACTCAGCCACTGTTTGTAAGTGTGCTCGCTTTTTGTTTATCATTAAAACCCTTTGAACCGTACCACCTCTGCCTCAAGTCTGCATTTGGGTCCTCCAACCTGCCACACCACCATCAAACCGTAACAGATTCTGGCTGAATTTTCAGACTGGAGATTACACAAGCAATATGTCAGTTAAATAAAAGTTGATGGTAAAATGTTGATGACACAGACTTCACAGTGCAGGATGCATAGTGTCCAGGATTTGCTTGTGGAGAATATAAAATGCTGCAGAACGTTAAGATTATGCTGCACCCTTAGTGACTTTTCACAATAAGAGGCCATCCAATACCCGGTTGAACAAGCCGATTTACAACGGACAGTAAAATACAAACATTGACAATCTCCAAGCCTATCTAAAATTAGCCACTTCTTGACTGGCAGTGTTTTTGGCAACTGATCAAAATGTACAGTGCGAAGGGTCCAGTGACTTCAGCCTGAGAATATTGTGAGGTGCCCCCCCCAAAAAAAAAGAAAAAACAAGACTAGAAACTGCAAGGGGTAAGGGAAGCCTTCTGTGATCGTTTCTCCAAGCTTGCTCTGTAATCAAAAGCCAATTCAGAAATTGAACTGTCACACAGGAGGAGCTTATGCAGCGCACATCTCCGCACTGCTTAAGTTATACATAAACATTGCTGCCATGGAGACAGATAAGCAAAAGGCATGCCTGAGGGAGATAGCGGAGGTCAGTCCCCTTGTCCATTCATATTCTTCTCTGCCCTGCTGGCCTTTCTAAGCTAATTATAAGATTTAACTGTAATCCTGCACAAAGCCACAATCTGCCATATAGGAAATATTTATACTCCTGCAAACACGGGGGCTGCTCTCGTACGTACTGTACATTCCTCTCACTTAATGGTGTATAAGATCTCTCCTCACCTCTGCTTGGCAGGGGTCGCACACTTACACGGTTACACGGACTTATGCAAATATGGTCAGCTCACCTGCGGTGTTTGTGTGTGAGGCGACGAGTGTAGTGTGGAATCACTGGCATAGCAGGGGGGTGGAGGGGGAGTGGGCAAGGAATCACAGAGGAGGTTTAACTCCCAGCAGGACAGGTTAACAGAGTAACACAGCCTGAAGGTCAATCATTCCAACTCATTTGTTTGTTTAAGGCTGAGCGGTTCTGCTTTATCAAGGCTAGCCTTGACACACTTGGATATTTGCCCTCGTAACGGCCCACGCAAGGTGGTTTTCTCTCAGCAATTGATTGAACACACATCTGTGCTTACTGAGATGCTGATTACTCAAAAAACAGCTTGTATTCACAGGAAGGCCGTGGCTACGCTGTAGAAAATTCATCAGAGGGGTTCCATTGTCTTTCACACGGAAGAGGATAACTGTCCAGTCCCTGCCAACCAAGGTCGGGGTCCACCAGCTAATGGCACAGCACTCCAATTAGAGGTGACAGAGAGGAAGGTCCTGACCCCCATAAACCTTGTCAGTGGAGAGCTGTCAATCACAGCACAGCAAAGGGGAGGACTCGTCGCCTGGCAGTTATTGGCATGATGGGCGAAACTAGGTCCGTTGTGATGAGGTCGACATTGACCCGCGTGCTTATCTCTGATCAAACATCTGCTGCTGATACAGGCGCAGGAGGGAGGTGCCAGGGCGGAGCTGAATGAAACCTGCATCGGTTACAGCTGAGAAAGGTGATGGCGGGGATGAACGGATGGCTGTTCAATTAGAGGTCACCTGGACACTTCCCATTGTCATGCACGTGTGAGATTCAATTTCCTGATTGCCTGAGTCTGTCCTCATGGCTCCTACAGAGGAAGCAACACAGTTTTGCGTGTCACTCCCTTCAAAGGGATATCGTCCTCTTGCCAGACCTTGTTTGTAAATAAGAATTTGTTCTTAACTGACTTGCCCAGTTCAATAAAGGTTAAATAAAATAAATAAACTGGAAGGGGTTTCATCTATGAGTTGAACGTTCAAGTTCTGTAAATTTGGATAGTTCTGCAAATTTATCCCCCACGTTTTGAAAGCGTTTGATACTATAAAAAAAATGTTGAGCGGAAGGTATTACATCAGTCTGTGAAGGAGTTGTCATTTATTCAAACCACATTTTAAAATGTATGAGATGCAGGAACAAACAACAAATCTAAATGGAGATGATTTCTGTGCTCTGAAATGTTTTGACAGCAATAAGGCGATTTCACATATAACACGAGACAATCAGGAAAACATGAAATGCTGTGCTGTGAGATTAAGCAGCGTTTCTTTTTTTAAAGAGAAAAAGTTGGGGGGGAAAAAAAAAATCAACCAGAAGAACCACAAAGGAAAGCTGCTTTTTCCTCCATCCTTTTAGTCACTGAAAGATTGATTGAGACGTACTGTACCTGTCTGCATTACAACCTGCCCTCTGAGCATTCGTTTCAGCATTGTGACACTTCAAACTTAAAGGCTTAAATTCTTATAAAGATGTTAGAAAATTGGACCCAATTGTGATTCTGGTGTCAGAGGCCGCGCCACTAAGCAAATAAATTTTAACTGTACGTTCTGAATGTGTATATTTTTCAACAAAACTTACTCTTCTATGAAGTTTATTTTTCTGTTGTGTGTATGTAATTGTGGTGAAAACATAATCCTTTAAAATTCAGCTCTTTTTCAAAAATCACTCCAATTTCATAAATGTAGATGAGACGTAGTCAAAGTAATCCTGCAATCAACTTTTCAAAAACCACATTTTCCAAGACAGCCCTCAAAAATCTTTCATGTTGTGCCAGCATAAGGGTACGTGGGAAAAAAACTAGGCTGCAGTAAACATAGTCACAGTTGCAACACAGTCACAGATGCAGAACAGTGCCAGTAAAACAAATGCACTTCAAGCTCTCCCTGCCCACTGACCTGCATTTCCTGCTTTCCCTGTGCACCTGGATTCTGGCACAATCTGCTATTTGAGGGTTGAATTTGAGAGTGCGGCTCTTTGAAAGGCTGAATACATACAATGTTAATTTAGAAAATGTTTTTAAAGTCAACCTGAGTCGGGTGGTGTTATATTATACATAAATAACATTTTTGCCATGTTCAAGTTGGAATGGAGGTACAGAAGGAAAGAGACAGCATGAAAAATAAGATGGAGCGCACTGAGGCTCCTTTATTATTGGCTTGGCGCAGTGCTTCTCGAGGTTACCAAGTATGATCTCACACTCATTTCAGGCATAAGATCACACTGATTATAATCCCACCTGGCTGTGTTGTGGCTTTCTGCTCCTGCAATATTGTTCTGTCTCGCATCCAGGGATAACTCAGACAAGGTGTTGTCCCTGACAACACAAACTATCCTCTCCGCATTCTCCACCCCAGACATGTGGAGATTCCTTGACACTGACAACCATGCAGCAGTGCTATGACAACCTGTTAGTATGGTTAACGCGTGCGTGTGTGTGTGTATGTGTCTGAACACTAGTAAGGGGGTGTTTGATGGAAAGATGATTGAGGGGATGGAACATGGCAAAAAACATGCAGTACTAGTCGCTGTCATTTTGAGAGGTGTGTGATGAAGTTGGTGCGTCAGCAAGTCCACTTGTTTTTCTTTTTGTCTTTAACTCCTAACCGAGCACGCCCTCCCGTCCTCTCCCTGCTCCGCTTCTCCTCCTCCTCACCTCGCCTTGTCCCAAAGCCCAGCACAATACATCAACGGGTGTCCAGACCGCCGCTCTGTAATAACTCTGCAATCTCTGGAGGAAATGCTCCGTCACAATGCATGAGACAACATCTTTTTTTAATCAATTGAGCGAAACAAACAATGCACGCTGACAAACGCTGCCAACAACCACCAAAAATGCGCTGAATGAAGAGTGATACACGAATGGAAAACTAAATCACCGTCACCATTTATCTGAGCCTAGATTCCGTATTGGGGGAAAAAAATGGAAAAGGATGAGAGAAAAAGACAGAGGGGGGATGGAGAGAAAGAGAAAAAGAGTGAAATGAACACTCAATCATTAAATTATGCCCATTCTAATTTTGTTCCCTTCCATCACTTCCAATTATTAAACACCGCCTTTAAGAATGAGTTACTTTCTAACTACAGAAAGACCAATAGTCCCTAAAGCTACATGTTACATTAGAAGACTAGAGCAAACGACTTTCATTTAGCTTTACAGCTGACTAGCTTTTATGTCCGCCTGAAAACTGTCCTCAGAGTCAAATGGTCACGTGGTAGAGATTGAGAGTGGGGGAACAGGGGGATTAAAGATGAATGTGAGGAGGGAGTATATCAGTCCACAAGCACAATGGCTATAATTAATCATCAGCTGTGTTATTTCTTATCAAGAGATTATTTAGGGGCGGAGAGGTTGCGAGATGGGAGGGAACAGGCTAAGGTGAGGCGGAGCGTTCAACACAGCCAAAGGTATGGTGTCAACAGTGGCATCCAATGGTCAAGTGAATGAAGACATCTTCAAGGCAATATTTTTAGACATTGATTAACAGAATCAGCGGGTAGGGTTAAAATACATTTTGACAAGAGCAGAGGTAATGGGTATTTTTCTTGTCTTATATCGTGCTATATCTCACCTTGATTTTCCAAACTAAAACAACAAAATACATTGTGAGTGCTTTCTAAAATATAGAGAGCCAAATTCCAGCTGGAAACTTCCAGGTTCTGTCCCAGAAGTAAGAAAACCTCATTTAAAGTACAGATGCACGGATCCGACATTTTCAGTCCCAATACCAAAATCTGGGCTTTGGGCTTCGGCGAATGCCGAGTACCGATCTGATACCAGTGTAAAATTAATAAGCTGTATTCCTCACTGTGAGGAAGAGACTGGGAATCATTGTTTTATGAGTAAGGCAACATCGGGTTTGACTTAAACGTTATTTCCTAACTTTAAAAGTGGTTGGTTGTCTTATATTTTGCAGTGCTACCTCTAACCCTCAAAATATTGGATTTGTAGATATTGTAAGTACCAGTAGAACTTGTTGGCTTAGCAAGCGTGAAATACCTCCAAACTGCTGAGCCCATGTTGTCAGCGCCCTCCATGCTACGTTAGCTCTCCTAGTAAAATGTTTGGAGCACACTTCTGAAGCATCGCATACTGTGTTTTTATCATGCATTTGTTTTTGTGTTTTATTGTTTTTCCACATGTTAAAGCACTTTGTAACTTGTTTGTGAAAATAAATAAATATGAATAAAGATAAATATGAATAAAGATTAATATTATTAATATAGTGCGTGCGTAACTGAATTTAATTGATTGTTCCGCTTGTCATCAATAGCCGATCCAGCTATTTGAGTCAGTATCGGGCCGATACTTATTCAGACATGTCTGTGATAAGAGCAGGACAGAGAGGACCAAACAGTGTAGAAGTTTAGATGGCTAAAAAATTAAGAAAAATACTTTAGAATAAAGTGAATACCAACCAAGTTATGCGCTGGCAAATTTTTAAGGAAGTTGTAGTTTTTTGTTTGCTAATAAAGCCAGCACAAAGTCTCCAATCTCTAATTTTTTTCAGACCAACTATGAAAGAGAAAGGCTGTATGTATAAGTATACATTTGGTTGAGTTGGAGAGTTAGTGGAACAGAGGCTAGTCAAGATGTTACGCCAGGTATGTATGCTGCTCTCTATTCACCATACGCATTTGAGCAACAACAAAGTGATCTGTTATTTTGTAATAATGGCTGCTTGTGATCACGTTTCGCCTACACTTTAGCACATATCCGATGAGTTTGATAATATAATGTACAGTGTGAAGGACTGCCCTGCCAGACCTGCAAGAACATTAGGCCTCTATTTACATTACACATTAGTTGTGCTAATTAGATCAGATCTCTGCCCACCCAGCATAAAAGCCAAAGTGCCTGGTCAGAATGCGTAGGTATTTGTGTTTAACTATGTAGTACAATTTGATATCGCAACAGACTAAGTTGTCTGATTCTGGCTGTTCTGATGTGTTAATACATTTCCCCATCCATTTCAATCCAAAAAACAGATTGCACAGTGGAGACTTGTAAGGCTAGTTGCACGGTTACACAAAATCCAGTTTTCCATGACATGGGCTTATTATTGTGTAACAAGCTAATCATTGCATACAAGCTACATTATATCCCATAGTTGGGTGAAATGATGTGTTTTAGATGTTTTTCAGAACATCTGGTGACCATTTAGAGCAAAATAAAACCATATTGATTAATCCAGACTTTTGTGAGTCCTACAGAATCATTGATCCATCCCATCCACACAACTTTGACTGTACAATGAATTCAAACTGAGAAGTTCTACATATGGCTAGAGATTTTCGCGATTCTGCCTTTAGGGATTTTCTGCTTTACTAGGACAAACAGAGGGTCACATATTGACATGGTGACAGCTGTTTTTTTGTGGCAAAAGGCTTTCCAGCTCTGGTCTCGTTACCAAGAGTCACAAGTTGATTTTAGGTGCTTAATGCCTCCAGGGAATGCAGTGTTTGCCAGCAACCTTTCTACAATCAAGTTCAAGGGCTGTTATGAGCGGTAGCCTTCCTGCAAAAAAGATTTTATTCTTTTTTAGATTACTTTTCCTGCATTTCAACACTGTTTGACAGTAGAGATAAACACGATAGGCAGCTGACAGAGAGAGAGGGGTTGGGGTGACAGACAGCAAAGGGCCAGGGCTTTGAACCCGGGCCTCTGCGGTAAGGACTCAGCCTTGACATTATGGTACACGCTCTACCAGTTGAGCTACCATGAAAAAAGAGATTCATTCTTTTAAGTTATATATCCTAACAAGACTTTTAGAACTGTACCATGAGGACAAATTTGTTGAAATAATGCTGTATAATAACTGCTGTATAGCTGTTAATGTGTTGGAAATCTGTGCATGATGATTCCAAAATGACCACCAAAAATCACCACAATATATTTATTAGACACACCAGACTTAATCAAGGCTCCTGCACTCTCTCTCTCTCTCTGACCAAAACCCCACTGACGAAATGTTTGATTCTGCAATAAAAGACTAAAATCAATACAAAGCATACCTACTAAGACCCAGGGAGCTGCTGGCGAGTGTCTGTCACCTTTAGCTGACCTTTAAGCAGCTTTAATTCGTTGCTTCTATCAAGAGTAGGATTTGCAACCAGATGACATGTATCAAACAGCTAAGAGGAAGTAATGATTGCAGAGGTATAATCCTGCAGTGGTCACATTTAAAATCCACACAAATTTGAGAATTCTTGTGAGCGAAGGTAAAGAGATATTAGGTAATTTGAGGTTAGCTGGATCTCAGGCTGGCTATCTTGGCTTCTCATTTAATTTCTCATAGTTCAGGATCACTTGGTCCTTAAAACACTACATTAATTCCCCTGTGTAGAAACTCTAAAGCCTAGTCACAGCAGAAGTAACGCCAGAACCTCAGAATCTTTTGGCTAGGTGGCACTTGACTGTTTCACCATCAATATGGGATCAAGCACCCTCTCTAATGACTCTAATATCGATGCCCTGCACTTACAGAGGCACCGAGCCTCCAAAATGTCAACAGTGGCATTTTATGTGCTAATGCCATATGGGTGCAGTGGGCTGGTAAAAAGCTTTTCCTGCTGCACGCTACGCTCAAATGCTAATACCTCGGCACTCTCTGGTCTGCTTCATTTTCAGTCCCCGTTATGCTAGATTAGCGGCTGACGTCTCACAGCAAGCGGCCAGCTTGCGTTGATACAGAGGAAGTTGTTCGTGGGTGGCCATTCTGACTCAACCCCAACAGATTGGTGTGCTGTACAAAGTGGGTACATTCAGTGCTCTGCCCGGGCCCCTTCCAGTTCAGTTTCTGCATGGCGGCAAGGTGAAGGGCCCCCCCCGAGTGCAACCTGTGCAACTTGTTCCGCAGAAAGAAAAAAATGATGTAACATCCATATTTTGCACCCAGAAATAGCAACGTGGGCCTGGCACAGTGTTGGGGAGTCACGCATGACAGCACCTGAGAAGTGTGAGAAAACAAAAGCTGCAGGAGACATCACTCAGCCTGCTTTTCAAATTTGTCTCCCATTTTTATTGCACATTTTGTTGACAAGACGTTAGACCTTCGCCCATATTTCCCTAATAAAAAATTATATTGTTGAAGAGAAAGTGAATTTGTCACCACACAATATCTGAAATAACAGAGTGAAGATAGGTAGTGAGATTAGGTCTAATAGTTTTGCTCTTTGCCAGGACCTACGGCCTCATCACACTCCATAACCCAACTGATGGCCATGACTCATTTTGTCACTCATCTCCCGCACAAAGGCTGTCCTTGCCTTTTTTGCCCTGTCAACTGGCTCGCTCTAAATCTTTCTGTAAAGATGGGAATAGGGCCCAGGCTTTCCTCCCCGGATGGATTTGAAATTAGGTAGATAACCCCCACAGCGCTTACTCGTTCTGCCATGCCTTTGCGCACTTGTCACGACCTGCAGGTGTGCCAACCCCCCCACGCCCCCCACCCCCACTCGGCCTGTGATGTGACGGGAACAGACCATACTGGTTCTCTGCAAATTGCAAAAAAAAAAAACGGCAAAAAACGCTGAGGCCCGGAGAATGGCAGTGTTTATCTGCTCTGAGATCTGCAGATGAGCTGACTGATCTAAAGCAAGCAGGGCTCGGGGCAAAATGAGATTTCTAATCCTAAACAAATTCTGAGGCAAGGCAGAACAGAAGAGCAGAGTTCCCTTATTTACATAGGCCGGTATCACAAACACAAAGCGACAGGGAGGCAATCCAGGCAGGCAAAATGTCAACCGTGT
The DNA here is from genome assembly GCA_024633595.2 of Lepomis macrochirus. Taxonomy (NCBI): domain Eukaryota; kingdom Metazoa; phylum Chordata; class Actinopteri; order Centrarchiformes; family Centrarchidae; genus Lepomis; species Lepomis macrochirus. The sequence goes on along the minus strand of JALXJV020000002.1, from coordinate 10,830,546 downwards.
TTGAGTGACCTCATAATGCAGATTAATACAAACGTAACTTGCCATTTAGACAGGATTGAGTAATCCTGCAGGTTAAGATTATTTGAGTATCAATAGCTTGTTGATGGCTTGCAGATTCATTAGGCTGACCCACCCTTTAGAGTGAGAATCAGTTTTGTTATGTGAGAAAGCAATGCTGAAATGTCAGTCTAGCTGCCACTGAGGTTTAAACAGCTGATCTGCTGACATACAATACTTAAAATAAACTCCTCTTGCAGTTGTGGAATCAAAAGTCCTATCTCCGTTGTGTGTACAGTTTATACACATTAGTGTGCAGTTTATTCAGTTTATTCAACCGCTGTTTCCCAAGACCTGAGGACCCTCCTCTCCACTGTTTCCATCTTGATTAGGTTACATACAATACAGTTCATTCACTGTGATTGTACATCTGCCATTATATGGTGACTACAACACCTTAAACTTACCGTGAGTGTCCAAGCATATCCATCCACTGAGAACGATTTGGAAACATAGTCCAATTTAGATTTTAGAGCTACATTAATTACAAAAAAAAGGAAGAAAAAAAATCAGATCTATACCAAATTAATTAGGTCCGGGTGAGTGAATGTAGCGAATGCTGGAGGAGCAACTGGGTAATCAAGGATAGTCTTAAATCATCAGTTGTTCTACAATACCCCCCCGGCGAGCCCAATGAAAAACTATTGCAAATTAAAAAATGACCATCATTTATTGGTCAGTGCTTGAAGCCGGCTGCCCGATAGCTCTTCCCCGTGCCTGTCTGGGCCCACATCTTCGCAGCCATGCCAAGATTAATAGCTCTGGTTTTTCTTATGAAAATAAAATTACTGGGGGAATACCACAGATGTCTCTTTAAAAAAAACAGAAAACGAATGTGAAGATGCCAGACTATAAATAAAACAAGTGGGAAGTACTTTTGTTTTAACAGTATTCAAGCACAATTTCAAAGTACTGGTTTCCTACAGCCTGTTGCACCAGTCGAATCAAGTCTGATCGTTAGTGTGAAATCATCACACTTACAACATTGTAACTAGTTAGTTTCACACTAACCCCGCCACTTTGTTCATTTGCACAGTCTTTATGTGTTATAATCTGAAAAGAGTTACTAAATTCAAATTGAAACATTGCTGCAAAGGGTGACATTTCATTTAGTGCATTGTTCACCTAACACAGGAGAGAACTGGGGATGAAAATGAACAGTTTTAATCAAAAGAGAGCATAAAGTATGCTATCATGTGTGAACTACCTAACTTGCTTCTGTTGTATTTTGAAGGTTTTAACTGAAGGTCTGTACTTGACACATAAATACATAATGTCATAAATAATAACATAATCAAGAAATGTGTCTGAAAAACGTCCCTATTGTCAAAAATATTCTGTTAACATTTAAACAGTTCTAAAAAGTTTCTGCTACGAGCAACCAAGTGAAGCTAACGGCATGTAAAATGATTGCAGCATAAAAATCCCACCTGTGCGCTAATTTCAGCCACATTAACTGTAGCTCACAATATTGCACTGCATGTAAGTTTCATCCTAGATGTTTGTAGTAGTCTGTCATAGGAAATGTGAGAGAATTTTTTTTTTTTCAGTTTCAACAGTTTTGCCATGTAGATAAGAGGCGACTTGCACCTGCTCCCCAAAGCAGGGACTCTATGTTGTAACTGACTTTATTGGTGCAACACATTTTTACAAAATTATGTGTAACTCTCATAACATAACATATGTTGCAGTAGGGCTCTATTACATCACCATGATCACGTGATTCAGTGCTGACACAAATGCCACAAACATGGCGACTTTTACCCAACATGTACAGTTTGATGTTTAAACAGATTTCAGCCCAGTTCAGCTGACTTGACCTTCTGACCCGCCACTTTTCATTTACATGGAGTGGCAGCTGGCACCGTTTCTACACCACGAGACCTTGGCACGGGCTGCGGGAGCTTCACGCCCTTGCTGGAGCTGGCATCAGTTTCCCCCTCTAAAGCTATGTAAAGGTCCAGCCGTGACGCAAGGCAGGAGTATTTTGGGATGAAGTGCGTGGGTTCCCAGAGAGTGACTGGAGATAATTTTAACTGGATGAACACAATTCCTTCCTATTCCAGCATTCCAGCGGAGAGGTTATTTTTGGGTGATGCTTTACAAGGCACCAGGCACAGCGGAAAGAAATACCACACGGTTGGAAGACACACACACACACATGCACACACCTGACACTGTATGAGGTCCTGCAGCCAGGGATAGGCGCTAAAACGTGTGTATCCTACATACAGTCACAGTCAAGTTCTTGGCTACAGAACAAGTCAAATTTTGTGGGTGCGATATTGTTTCTTGCTTCTAAAAACAGATCACTTTCACAGCTTCTGACATGTCTGTCTTCCAAAGCAATCCCTGATAGCATGCTTACATTATCCACCTCCTCTAATGTTGTAATAAGGGAGCATATCTGGTTTATTACGGAAGGAATCGCATTATGCCTGCATTTTTGCATTTTCTGCATGCAGTGACGAATAACAGGCTAAAAGAATCAATGTGAACTGAACAAATAGCAGATTCTGGCTGAGGAACACGCTGCACGTTGCAAATATGGAGGGACATTTTTTTCCACCCTCTAATTCATATCTTCTTCTGCACAGAGAGACTCATTACATTATCAACGCCTTCCTGGGCGTACTGCCATGTCCTAGATTTACACAGCACACCTTGCACACTACAGTTAGGTACCCAGAACAAAAAAGGGGGGAAAGAATAAACTGATCATTCCTATAAAAAGGAGCAAACCAAGTTTTTGACTGTGGTTCACAATCTACCAGTTTCCGGGTTTCCTGTTGCAATGCTTTGTGCGGACATTGCACTTTCTCGGTTCCTGGGTTTCGTGTAAAGCGATCCTGGCACACCACTGTTCCGGACTGTCTCAAGTGATCCATTACTCAGCCATGCCAACTGCACCCTTTTTAAGTCTTCCAGCTTGTAGAACAGGAGCACAATCAGAAGTTTCACTTCGCAGCGCATGTTTCTATTGCAAATCAGAGGTTTGCTTCTTTCCGAGCACCCACAAGCATAAACATGCCCCACAAGAAAAAAAAAAAAGTACTCTTAAGTCACCATCCCAGTAGTTTGAGGTACCACTCAAGGCTGCAACAATGGCCTGTGTATATCACTAATAATAACCTGCAAGAAAAACAGGTCATTTCACCATGTGGATTTATTCAAATGTATTTGGCCCCAGGCTTTGTAGAACTAAGCCAATGGAGAGTCTGATTGTATTCAAACAAGGACAAATGGGCACACCGCAATTCATTGAAGCTCATGCAATAATTAGCTCCCTTCAGGCTCAAGAAAGGTTGTCGGTTGAGTAGCTGACACATTAAAGTTATAAGGAGGAAAAAGAAGAGAAGGTGAGGGACAATTGTGAGGCATGACACAGCTGCATGGAGTCTAATAGCCTCTTGCCTCTGACGCTTGTTCAGCGATAAGCGGGAGGATGAGATGAGGTGATGAGTGTTTGGGTGGGTTGTAAAAATGGTTGAAGTAAGGCTAACCTAGCTTACCCCCCTACCCCACCAGTGGGTGTGTATGTGTGTAAATGAGCTGTGTGTGTTAAGAGTGCAGTAAGGCCCGGTGCTCCACGGCTCGTTCTCCTAATCGTGCGGAAACTCAGACTACTTACAGGAGCAATGAGGGAGGTAATGAGAAAGTAATTTTTACTAATTTCGGCAAGCTCCGCTTCCATTCTGTATGACTGTGTGTGCCGTCTGCATCATTACGGGCAACATCTGCAACGACTCGCCATGCGTACGCCACCAAGAAGGGGGGGGCGATGAAAAGAAGGAGGAGAGAAGAACAGGAGAAAAACTACAAGCCGGTGTGTTTTGATGTGGCTTGAAGAAAACAAAGCCTGCCAGTCCTCCATGCTCATACTGCCTCCTGTTGTCGGGATTCTTACTCATCAAGGTGGCTTGTGGTCTGAAACAATGAAACCCTTCTACGGAGATGTTTTTTTTTTCCTCCCACCAAGTCTGTCGCCAAGCAGCTGCCGCTAATCTCTGTTAGCAGAGCCCCACTAAACAGCTGACTACAGCCTTTAATCCGGTCCCACCACAATCATTACCTCAGGAGCCAGGAGGGGGGTGCCTAACACAATTGCAGAAGAGTAAACAAATGAAACCTGATTTGTGTCCATTTGTCTGTCATTCCTCTGGCTTTCATGTAATCTCATTTGAATATTTGTCGAGGAGCCAAAGTCGCTATCGTTTCATCGGGCTGTCGCGCATGTTGCTCCACGTGGCTCGGATCTGTGTTTGCCCCGTCTGATTGTTATACCAGCCTTTTTGTTTGCTTTGAGCATCATGTACTCATTTAGCTTTATTCCACCTTTGACCTCCAGGAGATCCAAGAAGGATGTACACACACTCTTTCGACAACATAGTTCAACCTCATCAAGCCATCAGTGGCCCCTGTAGCTCCCACAGCAGGCCCCGGCTTGACACAGACTCTTGCTTGCTTTATCATTTTCATGTCATGCCTGCACGTCAAACTAACACACTGAGGCGGTCCACTTCACATGACAAACACCGGCACAAATTTGTCTTTGTGAAACACGACTCCACATGTCACCACCACACCAGCTCGTCATATAGCTTCTCTTCTTGAATCACAAGTCTCTGGTCCCAGTGCTTATATGACAGTCTTGTGATTTGACTCCGCCGTGAGGGAACAGGTGCCCGTGAAATGAAAGTCAGGGGAGGTTTTCAGAAGCGTGGATGGAAATGCAGAGAAGCCCCAGTGCTGCAGACTGCAGATTACCTCTATATGGCGCAAGGGCAGCTGGAGTGCTGAGGCAGCCCCCTGTGAGGAGCCTATGGGGAATGCGTTACCAGCAACTTGACAATGACATCTGGACATTTTGTTCTTCGCTCCTCTGAGGGGGGAAAAAACTGGACTTGTTTGGGGATCACAGGGGTTTTGATGATGCTTGCTGTGTTATCAGAAGATGCAGTGCTTTGCCATTATTGTGCCCCTGCGCTTATTATAGATTCCATTAAGATGGCAGTTAAATTGGATGTCCCCATCAGCTCTGGAGCATGTTGTTTGTTTTAGAGAACGGAGTGCTGAGTCACAGAAGTATTATTAAGTCTTTCAGAAGATAACAGATGAATTAAAGTGACAAAGCGAGCAAGAGGCTGCTGTCTTTTTTTTTATCCGACCAGCTTTATTAAGAAAATTAGAAATCAAAACACTGTTACGCCATATTTAAGTTAAACTATTGTTATTCAGATGATTTTTAGTTTAGTGGAAATGTCTCAAACCTTGAAACATCACTGACTTGAATATGTGATGCCAAGTTAAACAGCAGAGCAATGCCACTGATAACAGCCTGGAGACTGACGATGTGGACACTGACAGTACCTTGATTGATTGGGGATATGAGCACATTAGTTTTGTCATACTAAAGGCTTAAAAAATAAATCAGTCCCCCAAGTCGGACAGTCAATAGAGCAGGTGCAGAATGTGTTGCCTGGGGATTTCATAGATAAGTTTAGATAAGATACAGTTGATATAATTCATGTTTATATTAACAGTGGATAAAATAAGTACTTGTATGTGAGGACAGTCACTTGTAGTGACACCAACCGAGAATTTTCCCTCACTTCCCTGCAGTTTTCTTTAGCTCTACAGAGCATTTCAGTTTTAGAGCCAATTCTTTCCCTCTGGAGTTGGTAAAGACTAAAACAGAGCTAAAAGGAGAGTGGACACAAACACAACTCCAAATGAATGTTGCAGTTACTCTCTATCTGCTGGATGTTTAAATAGGCACCTGGTGGCTAACATGTTCACCATATCAACTTTATGAGGGGAGAATATGTGAATGCTGTGTTCATAGCTTCTTGTGCTGCCCTAAAGTGGTGCAAAAATGTGACCATCCATATTCTACCTCACTTATTTAAACAACTTCTTCAGTCTTTCCTCTACGTACAAAGGTAAATGTTTAAGGCAGTTGGGGAAAATGATGTAAAGTATGAATGTTTTCAAAAAGAGACATGTTAATAGATTTTACAGACAGTACAGTCGATCGCAAAGGGAAGTAAGCATGATGCTTTGTGCTTCTTCAAAAGAGCATGGGCAGCACATCTGGAAACCCCTGTCTGCCTGGAAGAGACCTTGCTGATGCAGTATAACTACCTTGTGCTCAGTTTTGCCATGGTGTCTGACTTTTGTATGACTGTCTTCAGCAACCTCACCTTGTTAGCTGACCTTGGCTGTTCCTCACCAAGTTGTGCTCCTCTTACACAGCTGTTTCTGTTTCAGTTAATGATTGTGTTTCATCCCACATACTGAATTGGTGATCATCAGCACCTGTTTGGTATAATTTACGAAAAAGCCAACAAAATCCTTGACTTTGTGCAAGTGTACCTAGAATAATTTATGCTATTTTGAAGGCAAAAGAGTCAAAAAAGTATTGATTTGATTTAGATTCTTTGTTCACTCACTTTCTATTTTGTTAACTGATAAACATAATTTAAATGTCTATTTTTATAAGTATTCTTACTTACAGTATTTTTTCCACACCTGACTAAAACTTTTGCACAATACCATACTGCAATGTCACTATACAATTTTAATTTCAAAATGTTACACTTTTTTTTTTTTAAGTGTTTTGTCTTTGTTTCTTTCTGCTATTTATATTTATATCAATGAAACTGAATGGAAGTGTGACATGCTACTTGTTATTGATTAGGAATTTCAATTCAAAGATTTGAAAAAAGTTTTGTTGTAGTATGACTTAACCTCTCCAGGATCACGTAACAATTAAGTTTTACATTAAACTTAAATTAATTGAATTAATTAAATCATCTTAAATAAAGCAAAATAACAGAAAATGTTTCATAATCTAATTTTGATACACAAAATGAAATTTGAAGTGAACTTCTGAAAATACTCACATTTGTTGTTGTTAATCTTCCAACTTTATGTACTCATTTTTCCCATTAGTATGGTGTGTGATATGTGCATAAAGCTTTTCAGAGATGCAGAATGTACAACATTTATGTATTTCTCTATGTGCTGTTAAGCGTAATGTTAATATCTGCATTCCCACTAAAGCCATCAAAATTTCACCAAAGCTTGAAAATCAAGTTAAAAAACAGCTGTGTGGTTTGGTTACATGTAAGACACCAAATATTATAGTCTACTAATGCTAACGGCTACAGCCAGTTTAATACACAAACACACCCTACAAGGTGCTGACTGCAGCAAATAATTTCCTTTAACCTACAGCCTAAAGTTATAAGGTCATTTCCCTTTTCCAACTTTTTTGAAATTGGTACCAAACTGGAAGTTTAAAATAATCCCATTATTTGAAGTGACAGTTCAAATGATGAGCAGCAAAAACTACCTCTTATGTAATGTTCTATAACATATAGTCTATTTCTTCCCATGAAACTCAACAACTACTACAAACACACAGTAATCTAATGTAACTCCCATGCAACCAATCAGTTTTTTCCACAGCAGCCACTTCGGGCTTTTAAGACATTTTCCTTGCATGGCTGAGGAAGGAGCACATTTTAAATGAAAGATTAGTGCGATTGTGTTACATTATTGTGAGGTTCCCCTCTCAGCTTATGCTGATTTGTGAGCCCGTTCAGCGATGTTTCCGGCACACTCCCTTTGTAATAGATTCACTGGGCCTTGAATTGTTGTGCAGTAGAAGCAGTTCAATTAATACAGCACCACCATAAAATAACTATTGAAATGACAAACGGGTAAATGAATAAGCATTTGCCTCTGCAGGCGCTGGGAAGGATGTGTGTCTGCTGAAATTTATGCCGGCAAATCAATCGCTTTTGGGGACGATGATGCAGTCAACTAAATATATCCTGCTGTCGCACACAAGAAGGGGCAGGTAAAAGATGGACCCGTTACCTTTCGCACCATCGACTGATGATGGCTCATTTGAATATTTACAGCTGCATCTAAGGTAGGTAGACTGATCTCCTATCATTAGACCACAGCCCTTCAGTGTAGCATAAAGATGAATCAAAGATAGCAGCAAATGCAAGGGGGGGAAAAGTTAGCATGCATTGTGCTCAGCTATCTCACACACAGTAAGGAAAAGAAAGGCCCTTAGGATGCCAAATGCACCATGTTGACCGTGTTGTGTGATAGAGAACGCCCTCTCGCTGTTGTCAATATTCATTTCCAACAGCATTGACAAAAACTGCAAGGATAAATATGCATGAACGCTGAAGGAGGTGGAAGAAGGGTGAGTAAAAACTCCTGGTTTTAGTCAACAAGCCCACAGTGTTCACTGCATGCTGATTAAACACTCAAGTGCAGGATGACTAAGTCATGTCTGACAACTGTGGGGTGAATTTTTAATTTACACTTTGCCACATCCAGGAGGTTGTCTAGTATTAGTCATGGCTGCTGTTTTTACTTGCTGTAATTGGACTAAGATGGTTCTGACTATCCAAAGCTGGTTATTTTTGGTGTTGCTTGTCACTGCTGGTTCTAAGTATATTTGGTTGTGGTTGTCTCCTGACATTTCCTAGCAAGACTTAATTTTGACTTAATGGCTATCATGAGCAGGGCTGGAAATTTCTCAGAAAAGATGCAAATTCAAAAGGGAAATGATCTGGCTCAAGGTGAGTTAATGCTGGCATCAGTTTCATAAATTAGATCAAATCGCACAGGCATTTCCCTTTCAGCGGTGGCTTGCAGGAAAATGGATGTTGTCCAGAGTGTAGTTCACATGGGTTTCAATTAGCAGTGTCTAAATGAATTAAGAGGTTTAAAGCCATTGCTGTTCTAGTGGTGGTATTAACCTGGTGCTTCTCATTAGCCACCCCTGGCTGATAAAGAGAGTAAGGGGAGCGGCGGGTGCAGACAGACACCTCTTGCTGACAACGGGTGACAGAGTGGATCACACTGCCTCATGAATAGTAATGGCCGCCAACATGTCCCACTCTCCCCCGTGTGAGGAGTGACGGATTCCTGTGTCAACAGGGCCCATGGCAAGGGAAAAAGGACTGACAACTGACTGAGACATTCTGGAGGGAGGAAGACTGGATAGGAGGGAGAGTAAGAGAGAGAGAGAAAAAAATCCAGTCCTGAGATGAAGGCTGCATCATAAGATTGTTTGTCTGTCAGAGCTGCCTTCATTGCCTCCCTGAGAGTGAGTAAATAAACACTGTTTGCAGGCAAAGGAAGTGAGACTGGATTGTTACCCAGTGCCCTTTGGGTGCACAGAGAGGCGCTGCCGCGTCTCAATAAATCAGGCTGAGCAGCCAGTCTTAATGCACTCCCCAGCCTATCGATAAGGGAAAGGAGAGGCAAACGTGGAGTGATGTCACTGATAACCTGGAACACACTCTTCCTGACTGACCTGGTCTTGACCAATCAATAGCAGCACAATGTCTTGCTTGGCAAATGCACAGGTGAGCAGAATGTCTAATAAGCAGCCAGAAGCCGGGATGAACAAAGACCAACTTTCTAATGGAGCCAGAAGTGGCAGCGCTTGCTGTGATGTCCAGTGCTTTAGACAGGAACCACAAAAAGCTATTCTGAGCAGAGCAGTTGGACATCACACTTTAGCCAAGTCTACAGCCTTGAAAAGGGGATGGGGTGTAATGGCACCTCTGCTCCCAATTGTCTATATATTTTTTTAAAATAAAAATCTCTTGTTTTTTGTCCTTTCCTGCCAGGGGTGGAGCAGAGAGATGTTGACTGAAATCTGAGCACGGCTGGGTCCATGAATTGTTCATTTGTTCCCTGTGAACTCCCCTGGCCCTGGACAGAGTTTAGAACTAGTTGGTACAAAAAAGGTTACAGGTTACACAGGCAGTCACTAATCGAATCTGTCCATAGAGGCCAATTACAGAAAAAGTGTGTGCAATATGTCTCAGGCCTTTTAACACAGCAGAGCATGACGTTTCAAAAAAGCTGCTCTATCCACAGCCCTTCATCGTTTTTTAAACTAAGCTCTACTGTCCACACAACTGCCGTGTGTGCCGCTCTCTGCAGGCTAACGTTATCTATCCACATGGAGCATTTCACAATAAGAGCGATTTGCCTGTCTTTTTATATTTTATTTATTTAAGTAGGTTATGTAGATAAAATTGTTTCGTTTTTGTCTGTTTTAACTGTTGATGAACGATCTGGAGACTGCAAAGGGTTTTATTTTGAAAATTGACCGGATTCTCTATGCCATTCTGTGTCTGACTTCCTGCCTGGTTAGACTATTAGTGAATATTGAACTTTAACATAAATTCAATTTTTTTTAAAAATCGCAAATCAAATCGTAATCACAATATCTGGCAGAAAAATCACAATTAGATTTTTTACCCAAACTGTTCAGCTTTAGTTTTATGATCTTAGATAAAAGCAGAGTTGTTTAGCAACGCTTGACTTAACAGACAAAATCATTTTTTTTACCAAAATACAAAAAGAACATGTTCTACCGCCTAATAAAGTTGCATTGTTACATTGCATTTGATAAAATTTATATAAAAAATTATGTTATATTCCTTAGTCAACATTTCACAATCAAGGACCACTTGCTCAGGCAACCTTGGTCTAAAGCCTAATTTAATGTACCACTGATATTTCACATCTTGCTGCCAGTGATGTCGTATCCAAAGAATGCGTTTTGTGAAAGAAACCACTATTGTTTTGTATTGGAGTGAAATTAACTAGATTTCCGGGATATTTGATGTCACAAGTCTCACTGGTGGCAGGATGTTTTCAAGTTTTAAATGAATGATAAAGTGTCCTGCTTTAGCTCAAAAACGTGTGCTTTTTGGTAAATAAAATGGTTTCAATAGTTAAAGAACTGTGGCCATTGAGCAATAGTCTTATATAAAGCTTGTGACAAACTGCACTGACGCACGCTCCATTAGATAATCTTTGACTCAATTTGTTTCTATATTTATGTTTCTAGTCATTTCAGTCAGCGGAGTGGAAGGCAAATGTTCCTTTGAATTTGATTTTCACAGCAGAAAAATGAGGGGATGCTAATCTAAAATCTTAAAGACCATATTAAAAGCAATGCTTAGACATTTACTCGGCAGTGTAATTCATCATATGCCATTAATGTTGGATTTTTTTTTATTATTTCCGCATTAATGTGATCACTGCACCCAGGCAAGTGAGTCACCGCAGTTGATCATAGGTGTTGGAACAAATAGAACATTTTTGTGTGTGTGTTTGTGTGTGGGGGTATGTGTGTGTGTTCGGGGTAAAGGGTTAGGGAAGGGAGGCATCATTATGAATTCTAAAAAGCTGAGCACGATTTCCGGCATCAATTATTCAAGTGTACAGCCTGTTTCTGTAATCGCTGTCCTATTGTCCGCTAAACGTCCCGAATCACCACAGAGTCGACATGGAAGAAGGGCATGCTCAGCGGGACATGATGGGATGGGGTTTCCTCTGCCACAATTCTTCTTTTTTTAAGTTTTTAAGATTTTTGAATATATTCAAGTCTGAGTTGAGACATGCAAGGACTTATAAATCTGTTCAAAGACTGAACAGTGCTACTTACATAAACAAAATACCAAAGCACTGTACCAAAATGTTACAGTGCTGCTCTCCTACAAAGAAGTACAAGAGTCTACAGCCATGCTAGCGGCAACAGCGGCTGCTAACATGCTCACTATGACATAGTCGCATGATGATGTTGAGCAGCTGTAATGTTTGCCATGTTCACCATCTTAGTATAGCATGTTAGCATGCTGACAATTGAGTGATTGCTAAAGCGCACTAAACACATTAGCCGGATGAGGCTGATGGGAATGTCATTGGGTTTGGACACATTGTGACCTGATGATGGCGCTAGATTAAAAGTCACAGGATCATGTTATTACATTCATCCTGAGGGTGAAATTTATATCTTATTTATATCAAATTTCATGACCCACTAGTTGTTGAGACATTTAGTCAAAAACAAAATGTTAACCACTGGGAAAAGTTATAGGATAACCAAAGTCATCAGGATTCATCGTCTGGGAACAATGAACGTGTGAACACTTTCACTGATTTCAATGGATAAATGAAAACCTTGACCTGTTGGTAGCACTAGATCAAAAGCCCGAGCATCATCAAAGTCAGGATTTATTTCTCTGGACACCGTGGATATCTGTACCAAATGTCATGTCACTTGACAGTTCACTTGGACCAAAGTGGGGGACTGACGGGCCGACCAACAGATCTTGCAGGTTGATACCAATTTCACAAAATAATGAATGCCAAATTGCACAACTGATATCGCCATACCTCAAAGCGTGAGTGTGTGCCTTATTGAATTTTGCTTGTAAATATAATTTGCAGGCCGGAGAGTAAAACAATCATAATGCCAGAATCATTTGTCATGAGGTCTCAACGGCATCAATCCCCAGTTGTTCCATTTAATCACATTTAATCGATCATGTCTGCGATCACTTTCAATCTTGTTTTTTTGTCACCCACTTTGTTTTGCAGTTGGATTTTGGCCATCAATAGTCAACAGTCCTATCATTTATTGTCTGCTTTACAGCAAACAAGAGGTTGATGTTCTTTTCAGTGGGGGGGGTTACTCTTCTCTGGGAGCTGGACGGCTCCTGGTTAAGGAATCAATTTGACTGGACAGCCTTACAAATTGCATAAAGAGACAAAGTTGTCCTTGGAGTGTGCCACAATTGATTGATGGCTCAACACACTTGCACCGTAAATCCTCCCAACAGAACGGAGGCAAATCAGTCGCCTCCTTCTGCTCCCCACCCTCCTGTGCCATTTACCTACCTCCCATCCTCTTCCCTCTGCCTCTTCTCACAAAAATTGCCATATGATTCCAACGTATTCAAAAACAAAGTCAAATTTCTTCCAGCCTTTATGTTTTGCCACAAATCGTGCAAATGTGGTCAACACACAAATATACTTATCAAACACTTTATATGTAAATTTGCGCTCAAAATTAAGTGAGCTTCTGTTGTGAGGCTGTTAAAAAAAGTCACCCTCTGTTGGAGTCTACACAGTCTTTTTTTATTTATTTTTTTTCCCTTTTACTCAGGCCTGTCGCCATCCGGCACGATATCATCATCATCTTCTGATGATAAAAACAAGGCATCGGCAAGCACACAGTTTAAAGCCCAAAGTTAACAGCATTTGGGAGATAAAATAACTTTTCTCAGGGGCTGTACTGAGCTAAGGAAATGGCAGTCTTCCCTGGGGAGGCCACACCACTGTTTGTTTCTGGAGAAAAACACTACAGGCATCTTTTTAAAGCGCCCCCACTAATCAGAAGTGATCTGTTCACATGTGCTATCCACTTTCCCTTGGGAATGACTGGAGAAAAAAAACAAAATAGTGCAGGCTAGTCACATACACAAGAGAACAACGTTGGAAATAAACATACTGAGAAAGAAAAGGGGATAGAGCATGAAGATTGGGTACTAAACTTGTCCAAAAACAGCATACATACATTCTATATTTAATTAATTTGCGCATGCGAATATACTTCTTCTGCAAACATGCTTTTGCAGAATTTCACGCAGGTGGAACGTGAAAGATAGCCTGAAGAAGAAATGAAACAACTCCAAAATAATCCAGCAGTACTACAATTCAAGAACAACCAAAAAAAAAGAAAAAGAAACTGATTTAACCATTTCTATGCACACACAGGGTAGAATGGGCAAACACTCTCCCTGCCTAATGAACACACACACACTAAAAGTGGATGATACTACAGTGCCTGGGGTTTGTTTGTGTGAGCAAGTGGGTGGGTAACTGAGTGAGAATATACTGTAGTTTGAATGTGTTTTAATATGTTCATGTTGGTGCATACGCGCAAGCAGGTAGAACACAAAATAAGCCATCTGTTCAGGTTTCAACTGAATGCTGCCCTTCCCCAACCATAGTCACTAGACAGAGTGAAGGATTTGGAGAGAGTTAAAGTCTGAACTAGACCCTCAAGGGAGGAATATTAGATTCCTTCTGTTGTATGCATGTTAGTGTCCTCCCGATTTTCATACAGTAACAGATAGGTATAAATAATTAAGCAGCCTGTTGCCCTGAATAGCCAAAGAGCAAAAGAAAAGAGGGAGACAGAGGGAAATTAACAGCGATCAGCCCCGCTTGCGGCATTTTAAAGTACCATAACATTGTCATAATTAGGTCCTCTCTCTAGGAATCACCAAGAATTTCTTCTACTAGGACAAAAGCCTTCTACACGCTCCCTCGCTCTTTCTCTCTCTCATAATTAAAATACAGCCTTTGCTGCTGCTTACATGAAGACGTAGTATGCACCATATTCTCTGTCACTTTAATGAGAGCGATAAATGCTATGCTAGCTTTGGCTATTTATACATTTTTATGGCACAAATTGTGGCATAAAGGGCACAAATCAGATGAATGACAGGCGAAGGACAGCTGCGGCGTCGTCCCTCCATTAAACGCTGCAAATGGCCAAATGTGGCCCGAGCAGTTAATTAGCCAGAGAGGGCCTAATCAGAGTTTTGGAGCTGTGGTCCTCCCCAGGTAACACACTAATGGGAGAAGCTTGTGGAGACACAGATGGACTAAAGAGTGTGGAAATAGTGTAACTATTGGCTTTGGGCTTCTCAAAAGAAATGCACGGGAATCCCACAATAACCTGCTTTGACCTGTGTGTAAAAAGAAGTTCTCAGTTTTCAAGGTATTAGGATATATTTTTAATTAATTAATTTGAACCCAGGGGGTTGGAACTCATTGAATAACAGGATAAATCGGTGGGGTTGCGAGGTGATAAAAGGTGCCCTGTGGGTTGTTGAATGCCTTATTTCTCTTAAACATTTGTAAGGTTGTTTTACTAATATGTTAGAATCAGGAATTTACATACATGTTTGCTAGCTTGTGCTTTTTTTTTCTTTTTTTAGCAGTATGCTGTGTGTCTTGCAAGTTACCACCATCAGCTGCCGTGGAATGGTGTGAAACTGGCAGCAGGAATGTGTACCTGGTCTTCTCCATGCTCGTGCACAATAGAAACAAAATAGTGTCAATGCCAGTTTCCCAGTATTTTTGACTGTGTTTGATGGTAAAAATTTACAATGCAGTTACACGGGCTTGGCTTCTTTGGAAATATTTAGAAAGACTTTTCATTATCAAGTACACTCCATTGTGTTTTGTTTTTTTTACTTTAAACTTTTATCGGCGCTATTGTGAAGAAAGTCAGCGGTCAAAGCCACTCATCAGTGTGTAACTCAAAGAGACACAAAAATATAAAAAGTGTCTCACAAATTTTAGATATAATGTAACTTGTGAAAAGTCTGATGCAGGCACTGCTTCATAAACCAAAAATAGGCTGTGCATCCGCAGTACAATGGATTGCTGTGTGATCGAGAGATTGAAAGTATGATGGAAATTGCCTGCCTCTCTCCTCAGCACACAGCAGAGCAGTTACATCCTGAATTCAACAGAGGACAGAAGCGAGCACTTGTCCTCTGTAAGTGCGAGACGACCGTGCAGGAGCTCGCACTGAGGCAAAACATTCAAGGAGATAAGACACACAAATGCCTTAAGCACTCTGAAGTTAATCAGAAAAGATTTCTGTATACATATCATATAGGTCCCCAAAAATAAACGCCAGCCTTCTCCTGTTACATAATCTACCAAACAATCAGCCAGCTAGCACATCCCACAGAGGAGAAAGAGTTAGAGAGGGAGGAAAAGACAAGGAGGAAGAGAGGAAAAGGCAAAAATAAATGAAAGTCAGGATGTCCTGACTGATGATGTGGTGCTGTAAACAGCGGAGCTTTTTTCTAACAATTAAAGAGCAGGGGCTTATTGATTTCCAATGGTGCTCTCGAGTGACTTGCTGGCTGTCACAATGAGGCCCCGGGTAAGGTGACCATGTCTCTGCTCAACGTGATAAACCTTGCATGTCATCAGGTAAGGAGGACGCGGCGTCCCCCTTCCCCACCACACCCTCGCTGCCTCACATACTGCCGCTACAGCATTTATCACCATGCGATGTGGAATTACAGGCCGCTTCATTTAGTAATGAAGTCACCAAGGAGTTGGCGAGCGCAGCCGGCACATACCAACATGCCAATGCAGAAGGAAGAGAGTCATTTTAAGAGCTTTTGAGTGCAAACATTCAGAATTCTGGTGCTCATAAATACACAAATTCTACATGCGCAATGTAAAGTTTCTCCAGTAGACACTTTGGCAAGCAAAGGCAATCATGCAACTCAATGTGTGGTTTTATAGGCATCATGGGAAGTGGTGGCAACCTAGATGAGGGGTCAACTCCAGTCTTACTCCGGCGATAAACAACCATAAATCAGAGGACGAGCTGTCACGCGAGTAGATCCATCATGGGCCAACCCGTGGCGCCTAACACCTGCACGCACACACATGCACACACAATAGCTTGTACCACGATGGAGAAAATAGAGAAAAGACCCATGCAGATTGATTGGCTCTTTTAAATGAGTGGCAGTGGGGTTATGTTGATCGATTCCATGGATAATTGACTGATTCTGGTGTTGTTGGAAGTAGAGAAACGACTACATGTCAGCGCTGTGATCTGACACAGCCCGCACATCTTAAGTTATAAACATGGCTTGGAAACTGAGAAAGGTAGAAAATTATACTAATTTTTTGCTCTTCTGGGATCTTTGGACTGTGTTAAAAGGGTTTACCTTGAAGATCACGGCAAGAGAATAACAACATGCTGAAAACATTTCAAGTTATACGAAGTCATAGAAAACTGGGAAATTTGGAAATCACCACCGATTGTGAAAATCCACAAAATAGAAGCACATCCCACATCTTGTTTGCCAAGCTCATTTGCGCTGTATTTTAGTATTGAGTTCTGGCAGAAATACATGCAGCATATAAATATCCTTTCTTTTTTTAATTGTCACTTGAAGTAAAAGTTGATTGGAATTTTAAGGGTTGAGAATTCAACCAAACGAAAAGGCTTCTCATATAATATTCCAACACTTCCGCCAGCAAGTCGCCATTCTCTGAAGTCTAGACCAATGAATTAACTTGTTACTCAGGCGTTAAAAAGGCAAAACCATGGAGGAGTAGCAGTTCATATTTGGAAACCTTCTCCCTTTGTGACACAGCTTTTCAGAATTGGCAGTTGGCACTGAGAAAAGAAGAAAAAGCAGAGAACTGCAAACTACATACACGATGAGTTTCCCATAGATCTATGAGAAGACACAAAACAGAAAAAAGCAGAAGCATCACTTCTGAGCGAAGGACCCCTCCCTTATGGTAGCATTCAGCCAGTTTTATTATGCCAAGAGGTGGCCAGTGAGTGGAGGAAAGGACACTGATGCATAGAATGCAAAGCGACTTTTAATTATTCTTGGGAAAAGAGCAGAAGCCCTTGGCTTGTTTACCACTTTACCGGGAAACAGCTTATGATTGCTTTGTAATTATCTCCTTGATAATGTAAAATTTACCCCCCCCCCTCCCCATCTCCTTTCGGTCCACTCTTTTTTCCGTATAACACCACGGAAAAGTGATCAAGCATTCATCATTTAGCCCAAATGTTTTAACTTTTATTTGGGGGAGGTGGAGGGAGGGCTAATAGATTATGGGTAATGAAGCAGCGCCGGCAGTAACAAAAACAGGACTTGTTGTGAAAGACACAGGCTAAGGGACGCCTGTGCTGCGATAATCAGTCTCTCTTTTTTGTCTCATGATAAGCTGAGAGCCTAACCTTCACCCAAAGAGCACATCATTTCCCCTATGAGAGACTTAATGAGACATTAGCCATACTAACAAATGGTGGACGAGAAAGTGAAAGTGACTTTCCAGGTAAAGGCCGTTTGCTTGACCATAATCAGTCCCCAAGTGCAGCTAAAAGATGGAAACAACTCTGAGTCGCCGTCTCAACAGCTTGCTGTGGCTTTTACGACGGGCCTCCCAGGGCCCATCGAATGGCATGTAACATCTTAATATCCCTCAAATAGAACAGGTAATCTGCTTTTGTTGTCGGCTAGTCTGCTGTGATGCAGGCAATGCAGTTTGTCTATTCTGGCTTGTAATTCTGTTCAGGTGTAACACAGAACTAAAAAAAAAACAACTGCCTCTCAGCTAGTTAATAAATGTGAAAGCTTGTGGTTTATATATTGCATTGAGGGTTATTTAATACAGAAATCATTCAAACTGGAACAATAGGCAGAGCACCGCTATCATTAACCAGAAAGCATGGAACTTGCATTGCATTAAAATCCTATTTCAGATCATATCAGTATTTATTACTTTATCATATCAGCATGATTGAAACACTGAATCATTAAAATACTTTTTTTTCCTTTTGTGCAGCACAGAGTAGTTTGGAGATATGGGACTACAGACACAGTGGTGGATGGATACAGAAAGGAAGTGACGAGCCAGTGCGTGAAGGGGCCCCCGTTCCCCCCGCCGGGCCTCCCAGTTCAATTAGCTCAGCTCATCCCGGCTTTCTGCTGATGGGGAAAATCAGCAACACCACACTGTACCGTACAGTCCAGGGAGTCTAGCCTGTTAGTGAGTGAATGAGTGAGTCAGTGTGCACAATGTGCGTCTGTTCGTGTCTGCCATGCAGATTTTGCATTTGTGTATCGTGTGTGTGTGCGAGTATCTGTGGGCTGTCTCATCTCTGTTAGTCTGGAGCCCCACAGTGCTCTCTGTATCAAAACACCTGAACCAATTAGGCTACACTCGCAAAAAAAAAAAAATCCCTAAAGCCACTTACAGTAATGTCATAAACAGTCATGCAAAACTTAAGTTGTAAGAGAAGTTTGTCTGGATTCACTTATTGAGATAAAAAAAAGATGAACTGGAGAGCGACCAGGACCAAAAAGTCTGAAATATGGATTATGAAACTCCCGCCAGGGACTATAAAGGTTATATATTCCAACTCTTTTCCGCCAACAACTCCAGGCTAAGAAAGAAACTTCTTCATGTCTAAATTTTAAACTCTGTCAACACCAACAACAGGAAGTTTTGATTAAAGTGTTTTCTTTACTCCTGTGGCACACAAACTGTCCTCAGAACATTTTAGCACATGTTGTCCAAACTGTGAAGCTACTCTAGGTGGTCTGCATGGGAGATATAGTGCATAAGTCACTGAGATGGCCGTTGGATGGGCTTTTAGGACGTCCTAAAGAGAAAAAAAGGGCCATGGTGTGAAGGAGGCCGGCCATTGCTATATGACAGTGTTTGGAGGCAGGGGTTGGGACCTCAAGAGACGTGATACACGTGTGTGTCTCAAAGGCAAAGTGAAACAGAAAAGAGCACTCAGTTTAGAAAAATAAATAAATACGTGACTGAAATTGCTTTGCCAGCTCAACTCAAGGCCAAAATCTACTTAATCAAGGAATAAAGACAGTTCCAAAAAGGCAGCGTTAATATTCCTGCATAAAAACTGCCTCATTTGGTGACACACAATACGTTTACCTGATGACACACACTCAACTGATCCGCTGCTGTAACTCTTCCCAGAAATGAATACACCTCTCACACATGCTCAGTCTGCCTTAAAACATAGCCGACGATGCTGCAGTGCGCCAAGTAACTAGCTAAACAAACAAAGTAAATACACTGATAATGCCGGCGATAACATCCGAGGCGAAATGAAAGGATGAAGGTCAGTAATGTGGAGAAGGTGGGGAGATAGAAGCACGGTATGGTTTGTTTTTCTCCTGGCGGGGGTCCATCTGGGCACGTGCGGCGGGCTCCGGGGCGGTGTGGGAGCAAGTCTGTGCAGAGGTTAAGAAAAGCAATTAATCCACAGCGGAGATAATCAAAGGAACCTCCCCCTCTCGACACCTTGGTGGGGGAGGAAGAGAGAGAGAGGGAGATGGAGAGACAGACAGAGGGGGGAGATGGGAAAATACTTGTTTACAGGCACTGCTGGCGCGATCAAAAGCACAGGGGTTCAGCCACCGGGGCCCTCCGTTTCAGGTGGAATTGATAACACTTCAGATGTACAATTCAATGTTTGTGAGAGTACTTTTACCTCCCGGTGAGAAGGCAAGGATTTTTCACAGTCTAAGCTGCGTTTCCTTTCATCTCAGATTTTGCAAGGTATCAACAGATTGTCAGTGGTGAGGAAGACATTTTCCCACACATAATCAAAGAACGTAGTCCGGGGTGCCTGCTCTGTACCTCTGCTGTGACGTTGATTCAGACAACACCGAGCGAGAAGGCTAGAAAACAAGATTAATATCTCTAGAAACTCAAATTGTGATTACATTAATTTATCTGTGAGCACCTCACAGGCCCACATGATAAAGACTGAAAATGAAGCTCAAAGATATCCCATCAACACCATTTTTTTTTTGTCTCTCAACTGATATACAATGCGTGTTTGGCCATAGTGCTACAGCTTGGCTTTGATCCTCCTGTTGAATGTCTTTAAATACAGATTTAACTAATGACAGGACTAATTTTAAAGTTCCAGGAGAAATCAAAGCACGTTGCTCCCTCTGGTGGTTCACATCTCCCTTTGGAAATGAAATAAAGTGTGCTTTGGGTACGTTTATGTTTTATGATGTGCCCATCTCCTCTCCTTTGTGCTCCAACTACACTGTCAAACCTTCTCTAACAATGACCATGGAGACAGCTACAACTGAGGATAGCATCACACTTGGGCATTGGCATGTCAGTTTATAAAACTATAAAACTATGTCTGTTAAATTCATCTCTCTTGATAGAACCTCACTGTCAATCCCCACTAAGCAACAGTAAGCTATCAAAACACTAAAGCTTTTTCTTCTATACTAATTTTACTTCCTTTTTGTTTCTGTGTACATATTATTTACATACGTTGTCCTCTGAATCAGTAACCATCTAAACCTTCAAACAATAAACCACACACTGTATAAAGTGCCAAAATAAAGCTATATGGTGAACTCAGCTAAAAATCCAGCAGACGGTTGCCAGGTCAGCGGTGAATAAGTGGCGGCACTCTCACAAAGTCTTGATTAGATAATTACCCATCCATATCTTGGCAATATGTTGCAAGAGAACAACACGTTTCTCATTAAACTGCAGACAGGCCCTGCTCCTGTGGGTCGCCATCAAAAGCAAGGTGTTCAGCAGCCGGGCACACACTTGTTGATTTAAATAAAAGATGTGCCAACATGGAAATTAGATATACTCCTTTAGGGGTAGTTGTAAGAGGTGGGAGTAGTTCTAGGCACACAGAGCAGAGCATGGACTGAAACCATGACAAACAGTAAGTCAGTTTCTGGAACCTGGAACAGGTAATAAGGCTTTTTCCAAGTTTCGCACAAAATTCTTCCTGCATTTCTCCATTTTAATCCTAATTTCGAATGGCCAGTTCACACTTCATACTGCACTCCTTATCACTGCTACCATGCGTCTTTGGGAGGCAACCATGAGTCTCTGCTGATACTCATGGACTCACTCACTCCACGGTCGATCGCTGGTTCTCTATTCATCATTTATGAAATACACTTTTTCATATGTTGTTGACAGTTGTCAAAACACCAAACAGGATCCGACATCACTTAGATCGTACATATGAGTCTCATGAGACTCATATGTGGGTCAACTCAACAACAGACTCGCTAATTAGTGTGTATATAGAGTGATTAGTGAATTATGTCAAATATGCCTTGGAGTTGCACCAGAAGCTTTGTGGTCAAAGGGATTATGACCAACCAGCAAGAGTCGCTAGTGCAGCAACAACATCATGATCCCTCACCGGCTTCCCACTCACAGACTGTGTGTTGTGGCACCCGACCAAACCAGTGGCAGCACTGCTCCATGGCACCATGGGAACTGAACCGGAGTTTCTGCAGTAAGGATTCTTTTTCACTCTTCTTTTTTTCTTAAATCGTCTTGTCTTAAAATTAAATATCAGAAAATAGTGGGAATGCTAACGACAGCTTCTCCAAGGTGACGTCTTTAAACGTCTTGCAACAGTCAACATTTTCAATTCACAATGATATAAAACAGAGAAAAGCATCTGTTTGTGCACAGTTTCCAATTAATTTTAATTAATGCCATCATTTTTTTGTGAGGCAGAGGATAGATAGGACAAAAATACACGCTGAACATATACAAATTTCACTTTCATCTCTTTTCAAACAACATGGAGCACGTCATTCTAAAATCAAACAATATCAACACCAGAATCCACCTTTCACACAGAGAAACTCATCCTTCAAAAAAAAAAAAAAACCCTGACATATTAAAACGTTGTTTTCCCATTTCTTGCTGTACCTTGTGTTAAAATTATTCAGGCTACTGACTCATTACACAGAGAAAGAAGTGACTCGCATGGATCAAATACTGTACATAAGAGCGCACACAAAGGAGCTTTCATTTAACCAAGCCAGTGAGTGAGTCGTAACGTAACTTGAGCCTTGCTGTGATGAGACATGCTGTAGGCAGAAGCAGGCGCATAAAAAAAAGCATTAGTCCTTACTGCCTCTGAGAGCGTGCTGTGTCACCTGCAGCTTTTTTGAAACGTCTTGAATGATAGGCTTCACCCTTTTGAGCCGGACTGCCAAGTGCTGGCACACTTTTTGTCGAGACAAACTGAATACATCGCTTTTGAAGAGCGACGAGGGCCTGGAATTCTAAAAAGACATGCACAAAATGTGTGATGAAACTTTCAGCACCATGGACAGCAGCCGGCAAGAAGCCTGACGGGGGGAGGAGGGGGAGGAGAAAAGAGAAAAGAGAGAAGGAGAGAGAGAGATGGAGTAAAGTGGGAGGCAATGAGTTCACTTGATAATTAAGCCAAGACATCATCTTCCCCACCCCGTGCATTTCAGCTATCCCCCTGTCTGCTCTTTCAAAAGTGGAGGCACTCACCCCAAAACACACACACACACATCCACACACACTCCTGCGGCAAGACCCAGCTTTTCCACAGTTTTTCCCCTCATCTCCGTGTCTTAGGCTGAATAATGCAAGGCCTTTACCCAGCGCTCAAGCATGAGTGGATAATCTGGCCACAAGGACAGGCTGTGTCAACATTTCCCTTTACTTCCTTATTTATTTATTTATTTACCCAGCCGCCGTAGGACTTGGGGAGGGCGAGAGAGGATATGTGCATGGCTAACAACGCGCTGGCCGAGCATATGACCTGCTTTCACAAGGTTCACTTTTCTTTTTTTTCTTTTTTTTCACCAGGAAGGATTTTTAAGGGGAAGAGAGCGGACTGTGCACCAAACAGTTTTTAAACTATCCACACGACACAGATATTTACAGCCGCCTGTAACTAAAATTCATTTTTATTATCAATGAATCAAACAATTATGTCTCCTATTTAGGGCAATAAAACAATAATGATAGTTATCGTGATACAATTTTCGTCAATAACAATATTAAAAAATGTTCAATAAATGTTTGATATCTTTTATCCTTTAAGTTATTTATTTTGCTGAGGAAAAAGGACTGAAAAAAAGATTTTACTTCATTTTACTTTATTTATCAAAGTTTCTCAGAACCTCAAGTCATATTTTCAAATGTTTTGTTTTTTTATTTTGACGCAAGTCTCACTATCTCAGAATGACAAGCATATGCTTTGCTGTTCACAAGTATGAGGGGAAAGTTTAACGGAATTCAGCATAACAGAAATCTTTAAGCATTTTAAAGATTTCTGTCGTGTTTTCAGTTGACTTAAAGGCACATTTTTGCAGATATGAACTAAAGTTATGAACTTTTGTTTTCAACCCCTCTGTGTCTGAGTTGAACACAAGGCATAAAATATACATTGCTTAGTCAATACCTCAAGTGGATTTAAGCATCTTAAATCTGTAAATGTGTGGCTCCCAATTGATGTGCCAAAATCCATTTTGCAGCACAAGCTGCTGAGGCTTAATTGTTGCGCATTTAAAATGCCATTTACAATGACTTTGCAATCCTGAATAATGTTTGGGGTGGCTTTTGTTTCCTGTGTCTAAATAACAGTTACAATATGACTCTTAGAGCAGCCAATCGCAAGCTCTGGCTTTAAGAGCCTAATCCTCTTTAATTTCTGATTACTTGTAATTCAAAATGGTAGCCCACTAAACCAATGGAGATTTATTGTTTAAATGTTCTCCATCACTGTACTGCAACCTGGATACTGATAACAGAGAAATAAATATCCCGTATATGTACACCCCAAGCTCTCATGGTGGCATTCAAGTAAATTACCATAAAAATCACTGTACAAATATTTTGGCATCAATCATTGAGCATAAATTGCTAAATAGCTGGGAGCCCTCTTAGCATCCATAGAGAATGATTTCATTGGCATTCTTGTGGCAGATGACTTCAGCCTCACACAAATTAGAATGTGAGAATTAAGAGGGATTTCATACAGCACGATAAGTGTATTTTAAAGGCAGAACTGATTAAGCTTGAGGGAAGAGGGAGGAATTAGGTAATTATCTCCAAACAGACACCACTGCTGCTCTGCTGCGCTAGAACAGGCCCAACACTCTGGGATCAAAGTGCTCAGTCTATTCTCGACCAGCCAACTCAGCCCAATCCAAGTTTGCAGGAGTACCTGACTTTAACGCCTACCTGGCAACCCACGGGTCTCAGGACCCAGAGATATGAAAGAGCTCGTGTCTTATGATCTCTCTGCTTGAAAAGCCCCACTGAAGTCCACAATAATACTGAAGACGCATCTCAGTTACTTCAAAAGGAATGCTAAGTTTGTGTTTGCCTCTTACTTATTTATAGAATTCCTGGCATAAGATTTATTTTGTCTACTAGGTTAATTCATTATTGATTTCAAGGGCAGGATGTTTGAGCCCTCGCAGAGCGCTGTGGAAGTTCGGGGAAAGGCAACCTTTCAGCAAAGTAGTTTGGAGACGCCGTGGCGCTTCGCCGGCTGCTTTTCCAATTAAGAACAAGCGTAATGTTGAGCAGCTAAAGTTTGGGGACAGACCTGCTGGCAACAGACACGAAAAGGCTGAGGAGGGGTGCTCGCGACTCTCTTGCGTCTGGCGGTTCATCAATTAAAGGGAGAATGAAGTTTTGTGAAGTTGCTACCTGCTCTCACCTCCTGTGCTGACTCACTCTGGCTGAGTATCCTTTACAACTTATTTGACTATGTTTTTAAACACAACATGTTCATTATAGACAAAAGTCAGGCTAATTTTTTTTTTTGCCGGAAGTGATACCGGTGTGTGCTCGAGAGAGCCGTGTCCTACCTGCTCGTAGCAATTCTCCCAGGTGAGGTTCAGGAGGCAGGAGGAGAACAGCTCATCTTCAGTCCGGGCATAACCGTCCATGGTGTGCGTGCCAGCCGTCTCGGTTGGAGGAGTCTGCGGAGTTTTTCTGCTGCAAACGGAAGACCGTCTTTTATTCGTCTTCCCTCGACGAGCGTCTCTTTCTCCGTGCGTCTCTCTCTGCCCCGCTTGCTTCTCCGTCCGGCGCCGTGGATGCTATCAAACGAGCAGCGGCGGCGTTTCTAGCTGCTGCTTCCCCTGTCACGTGGGCGGCTTCTCCCAAAAAGCACAGAGTGGGATGCCTTCGAGGGCGATGGTTCCCAAAGAGTGGTCCGCGGACCGCTCATAGGTGTGAGCTAAAGGGTTTAAGAGTGCCACCAACAAGATGAAGAATACTTTAATTTCACAGGAATTTCACTCTAGCTTAATAAGAGGATGTCAGAAGGATTGTTGTTTGCACTCAATGCCTGTAGTTATGGTCCTCTTGAAAAAAATAAGCAAGCTGTTAATTAAATTCACCAGCTGCAATTAGCCATCAATGGCTATAATTAAAAGCTGTCCTGGGCGTTTCTGAAATCACTCCTTTGTTGACTCATTTACTGTTTCCCTGCGTTTATAGTCCTACATTTACATTTTTAAATCATTTACCATTTCACTGACATGCTGCTGAACTGAAATGTAGCCTACACATTTGTCAAATGTGCAGCAGTGCATTGTGGGATTTTTAACAATAAGTTGTGTAAGCTGCATGCCATGGACACTTGACTAAACACCAATAACTCATTTTCATTTCATTCATTTGAACTTTTAATTTGGAATAGCCTCCCCCCCAAAAAAAGAAAATTATGTAAAAAGTGTGAAGCAAAGGCAATTTTCTGACGATGAATATACTTAACTGAATTACTGAATCAAACCTTGCACAAGCAGGAGGGAAAGGTGTGTTTGTCACTGCAGACCAGCGCAGACAACAGGTGATACCTCAGTTTATCAGATTTAGATGTTGTGGTCGACAACATGCAAAACAAATAGCTCAGATATTAAAAATAATATGCCAAGGCACACTGAATCATTTTTCAGTGTTTTAAAGTTTATTTGAAAGTAGCAAATATACATTTTAAAAGGCACAGGTGTAATTTATTGTCATAAGTATGGATACATTCCAATTAGTTGATCCAGTTTCCAGGCCCTGGAATAGTGCATGGTTGCACACTTACATGGCTTACTGGGACACGGCAAATGGAATGGAGCCATCATTCTGACTTTTACTTACATCTGTGTTTTTCCTTCTATAGCAGGACAAAACGTTTGTACATATCGGACTGCTAAAATCTTCAATGATGTGTCTGTCTTCTAATAACAACATCTTCAATCTTAGTTAAACTCATTTTAAATTGTAAAAGAAGCACTCTTGAAAGCATTATTTGATTGAAGTCCTTATATACACACAATACGCCCATGGAGGTGTTTGATTAGACATCTTCTTAGGACTGTGTGGGCATGACTGACATCTTCCTCACTCTCCTGTTGGTTTTGCTGCACCTGTTTTTGCGTGGTGACACCTTTGTCATTCGTATACTATTAGCACAGACAGACGGGTGACATCATGCAATTCCCCGCATAGCTCTGCCTAGCTTCAGCCTCAGCAGAGGTGCAATAAGACAGAAGCAAGTGAAAACGCCAGTGTGAGTGTGTACAGGGCATTTAATTAAGATGAAGTACTGAAATTAAAGGTAAAATGTTAGACCGGTAATTCCTTCAAGGAGTATGCTAAAACTCCCTATCACTTCTAGAAAGCCACTTTCAGAACTTATAATAATTTGTCCCTCATTCTCTTCTCACTTTACTTACTTACATTATTTAGACAGCACAAAATATAACACAGCCCACTGGACCAGAGATACACATAGCCAGAGGTTATTCCCAAATCAGGTGCCACTAAAATACAAAGAAAAACAGTACAAAGCACATAGAGCAAGTAAATTAGTGACAGCTGAATGTTAACAAACTCAGTAATATCATACATTATAATAATTTTGACATGTCAGTACAGTATGCTAATGGCATACATTTACCTGACTAGCTTATTATGCTGAAACTACAAATAATGTGGAATGTGTAGTCAAGTTATGTTCTTCAAGTCTTTCAAAGTTTGCTGACCACCTTGGTGTTCATTGTGCAGTTGGTCAGTTGTGCCGTACACCCTCGCTGCCATGACACTGAGGCTTTAACGCAGCTTCAGTAGACGAGCCCTGCTGCTTTTATTGGAGCCATGTAGCCTTCAAGAGACTGATTTACATCTGAGCCTCCAGGTGACTGCAGTAAAGTAGCTTCTGGGGTAGAAAAACAGCAGTACTCTGGAGCCACGACAACCACTGCTGTTATAGAGGGAGCTGTGCATCCACATTTAAATAGGACAGAGGTGTCCCATCTGGAGGAAGACATTCACTGGGTTGAAGACACTGGTGGAGAGGTTCTCTATGTAACTACTGTTTATTGTATGTCTACATCCCATTCCCAGTTGGCTTCTTTTTGTGTTAAAAACATACAGCACACATGTTGTTTTTGAACTGCGACTTGCAATAATTTGGCAGAGTATAAGATGAAACTGTCAAACAACACCTGCTGGATAATTCTCGTAGGGAAAAAATAAGAAAATAAGCTTAAATACAGACTTCAGTCTCAGAGTTAAATAAGCATCAGCTTCAGAGAAACAAACCTAGGCCAGGTGACCTGAAAAGTTGTATTCAGATAAATTGATGACCTCAGTTACAAGGTCTCAAGCTATCACATGTGTAGGATAAATAATGTGCAGTCTACATTTCATACGAATCAAGAGTTCAACTGTACCTGACTATTTAACACACGCATGAATCAGAGTATAGTATCGTCAATGCAAAACTAATTCAAAAGGTTTAGTTGCAAAAGGTTCCCTACCAATCTCTAGATTTTTAGTAATTTCTATGAAATTGCACTTACATTACTGTAATGCCTTTACATCGCCTTGCACAAAATAGTCTATGCTCCTAAGAAAACCCCTCCTGTATTGGATCAATGTCTTCCTTCTCATATTGTACACTTCACTCTCCCTGGAGCTGTGCAGCACATCTACAGTACAACATAAACATACTAAAGCATGACATTACAGACACTTTGTAAAGATGGGGCTCTTGCATGACACAGATTAGTGTAGGCCGATGACATCACCTAACATGTGGTTTACAAAGATTTTACAGATAAAGGGAAAATGATTTTGTGCATTTAACCTTTTTGCAACATTTTGACATTTGTCTTTAAATTTTTGCCTTGAGTGTAGCGTTTAAATACATTTGAAGTGTTTTATTATAGTCACATAGACTATGATAGATTATGAGGTATGAGTTTTAATCAAGCCCATTATGATGGATTAAAATGAAATGTTAATTGATATTCCTACAGCTTTAGACAAAAACTGGTAGTTTAAGTACATTATGTTAATAATCAGAATAAACTGTGAAGCACTATTGAAAACCTTGCTTCAGAACAAAACCACTACAACATTGTACTACAGAATTTGTTATCCACGTGCAGCCATGCTGAGCACAGAAAATCTTTCAATTCACTGCAAACTGTTCAAGAAGGGCTGCCAGCAGAGCTCATTTGGAGAGCTGTCTTTTAGCACACTATTTATTGTGATGTGAGACCCGTGCAGTTAGACGGGCCTTTTGTTCATCAGTTTTCTGTGCCGGCCTCCTTGTTTGATCAGGCGCGTTTGCCACGCATGATCTGCACCCGTTTGAAGTGCGGTCAATTGGCACAGCGCTGTACATTTTCTTTTCCGGGAGAAATTGTCAAGAATTCACTGCAGTGGTGAGAGTATGGAAAGCCAGAGAATGACAGTGAATGTTTTCCCATGGTGACTGGCCATAACAGAGCCTACATATTTCATCTAATTAAACCTCACGAGGCTTGTTAGCGTTGTCAATACCGCAAATTGTGGAATATACATTACATATGCAGCTGAATAGCAACAATGTGAAAAATTGTGAGTTTACAGATTTTGATTATGGTGTTTGCATATTTTAATTAAAATGTATTATTTGGGGAAATAAATGTGGTAAACCAACTTAGTGGTTAGAAAGCAGGCCCTGTTCTGGAGGTAAAGAAAAAGAATGATGCAAGCAAAATGAAAAGCAGTTTGTTCTTTAGCCTTATCTGTCACCATCAACCATAATCTGTCCTGTGCTGTAGATTCATTTAAAGATTATGGCATGCTATACATTTGCACAGTGCAGGGGGGGTGCCAAGGCACAGGAGAAATCACAAATCGGCTCCTTTCTGAATATATAGCACAGCTCAGCTTGTTTGCGCGCTTGTGCCTACATCTTCCGTGAGCTCCCCTCTGATCCGTTCCTTCCTCCTCCCAGTGACACATGAAAGCGTTTCGCCAAATCAAATCAACAGCCCGAGATAATTCACTGTGACAATGTAGCAATTGTGTTACTGTGATTTTAGGTGGGGATATTTCATATCATTCGCACATATCTCATCAAGGCTGCGGCTGTGAAAGTGGGTGAAAGTTCAGGACAGCCACCAGTCCGGCAGCGTTGTGTGGAAATAAATGAGGTCAAATCAAATATTGTTTCCTCCTCTTCCATAGTGGCTGCACATTTCTGCACATGTGCCTTCAGTAGTAGATTCATTTCAAACTGGCAGCCCATTTTAAACATGCAGTCTACATGCCACATCTCCCCTACATAACCAATTTATCAAGCCTAACCCGGTACGGAGGTACGTGCATATACTCCCATATCACAGAGAAGGCTGGAAAGCAACTGTCATAGATGGCATGATTGAATTGTTCCCTTGCACTGTCACCAGAGGGGCTATTACTTCAAATTAGCATACAAATTCAAACCAGGACAGATGGATTTGTCACATTCCAGTCGCCATCTTCCTGGAAGATTGGCTGTGCTTGTGCTGTGTGATGGAGATAAGACACCTGTCTCGGCTCCGATTGGTGGCTGCATCGGTGGTGGGGAAAAGGGCCGGCGTGAGATGGGAGGAGGACCGGGGTGTTGGGGATGGATTTCCTGAAACGCTGAGGTGTACTGCAATAAACGTCCCTACCCACGGCCTCAAATGATGATGAGGCACCATCCAGGACTCCGTGGGTGGTAGGAGATTGAGCTGTAGCGAGGTGGTGATTCATACTGTTTGGAAACACTCCCAAACAATACCTGTCTGGTGTTTGTTTGTGTTTGCTACTTTCGGTGAGTTACCGTCAAAGAGCGAACACAGAATGGCCCCTGACATCAGCAAAGGATGGGCTTGTTGTGAACAGCTGTGCATTGTGTGTGGAAATGTACAGTAGGCCTATCCTTGACCACAAACAACTTTTAAGATCGAATAGCTGAACAAAAGCTAAACTACAAACCTCATTCCAACTCTGCCAAAGTTCAGTTCTTTTAATATACAACACATTGCCACTACAGAGGTAATGTATGGTCAAGCACAAGAAGCAGGACTGCATGGAGTTGCCGTGTACACTGGTATCAGACACTAACAAAACACAACTTGGAGACATAATGATTTTCATTTGTAATTATGGCAGTGTGAATCAATGGGAAGTATTGAGCATGAGAAACTGTCCTTACCTCAGGATCAATTCCATATAATTTTCAGATCAGCTCAAACTAATGGGTTTTCTATTGGCTTCACTTTGGAGGGAGACTAATCTCTCTGGCACCATTTTGTGGTTCTGTGTATGTTCCCGAGCAAAAGGCCGTCCACTTAAAAAACTTGTCTCCCAACAGTCCAAAAAATATTAAAGCACACATGCTAATTTCCTGACTCGGCGTATTAGACAATCTGCGGGCTTAATTTAAAACTCCCTTAGCAGGTCTAGTATCTCTGCCTGCCTACTCCCAGACACTATGGAGATTGTGAAAAATGCTTACTGGTTCATTTCTGCCTCTATCCTCAGGTCAATGGTATGTATATTCCCTTACAATTGATGTAAAGTTGAGATGCAGAACAGAGGAGAGCAAGGTTATGCTATCATAAAGGCCGCTGTGTACCCGAAGAGAAAGAAATCTGGATTAGAAGCAGTTCTATAAATTGCTTTTTTCCCCTCTAAAGGTGATTTGAGAGACTTACGGCAACAAAATGGGGGTCTTTGATTTGCATTTGTCTTTGCTCCTAGACAAGGTATAGCTCAAACTTAGCTGACAAAAAGAATAATGTTGCTTTTTTTTTGTGCCTCCAACTCTTCCACAGAATAGTCTGTCCACCTGGAGATGAACATTAGAGCTGAGACAAGATTTTGTTTTCCTTTGTCTTACATGACAGTAAACCGGATATCTTTGGGGTTTGGACTGCTGGTCGGACAAAACATGACAACTGAATTTGTCACTTTCTGCTCTGGGAAATTGGCCAAATCATTAAGAGTTCTCCACTGATTTAGCATTGCATTGTCAGACACACAATAGAATTTAAATTAAAAAGTAAGAATCAAAGCTGATGCAGCAGAACCATAGCTATCGTCATTTTTATTTCATGCATTTGTCTTCCTTTTTAAAACCTGGCACTTAGATTACCCACAATGCAACTTGACCGCCCACAGCTCAGGGATTCGGGTGTGTTATGCTAGTAGCGGCTAATGTAGCTTTGAGCTAGAATCCGCAAACAGAGATGAGCAGAGGGCTACGGAGGCCTGGTAAGTTAACTTCTTTTTGAACTTCACACCCCCAGATTTCTTTTTATCTTCAGGCTGTGTAATACTGCTTATAACTAAATTGAAAATTACCTGAAAAACATAGGTAGATGGCACCTTTAAGAAGAAGAAAAGGCAGAGGGATTATATGGTTAAAAAACCAATCCAAATACTTAACACACTATTAACTGTCAGCTGCCAAGTAGCAGTAATCAGTCCTTATTGGTGGTAGGACCAGGATGCTTCCCCGAGACTTGTGACCTGAGCTCAGGGATTTCCGCCAATCCCTTTAAGCAAACTCTTTGCATCTTGCAGGTTGTTGACCCACTGAACAAGAGGAAAAAGCTTCCCAAGAAAGGTTGGTCAGAACTCATCCAACTATCTTTGTTGCTAAGTAATTCTTATACATTTTAAGTTTAACCTGACTGAAAGACAGTCGGGGTTCAACTACAGTATAACTAAATACACTAAGTTATGTCACTGACCATTACTCTGGTGTTTTTGACTTCACTGCAGTGCTTACAGTTCATGCTTCTCCCAAGTGCAAGCTTTACCTTCTACATTAGAGAGGCGCTGACACAAAACGGTACAGCCACGACAGGCTCCAGCACAGCAGGGATTTCACACTGATCTTGTTTCGTTGAAACATTTGTAATTAACATTCCCTCTCTCCCCAACTGTTTCTGAAGCTATCAATATCCCAGTAAGAAGATTTAACTTCCCTGAAGAGCCAGGAAACACGATGGATTTGGCAGGTCAAAACGTGATTGCTCAGTACGTGTGTATGTGCGTGTGAGGGTTAAATGAAAAGTTTATGCACAGATGATCCTGTTATTTTAACGCTGACACTGGAAAAATGTTTTATTAAAAAGTAATTTTTATTAAGTTGAACAGTGACAGGAAGTGTGACTAGAGTGCCCCTCTTAGTCTCTCCGTGACAAGAGAACAATACAATAAGCCTGCATCAAAATGCAGTATAAATTACATTTGTTCAAAAGCTTCCCTCCATGGGCTGATGCCGTTTCGGCAGAAGAAGCAAAACAACCTCGAGAGTCCCGAGCTGTGACTAAGTATGTATGTCTTTAAGAGGAATGTGGAAATTTACATGAAATGTCTTGCTTTAAACATAAAAACAAAAACACAAATTCCCAATAGCTAATCATTTACAGA
The DNA here is from genome assembly GCA_024633595.2 of Lepomis macrochirus. NCBI lineage: Eukaryota > Metazoa > Chordata > Actinopteri > Centrarchiformes > Centrarchidae > Lepomis > Lepomis macrochirus. The sequence goes on along the minus strand of JALXJV020000002.1, from coordinate 10,797,507 downwards.
CCATTTCAGAAAGTGCTTAACAAAATATGATACAACGTGGCCCTCAAAGGTAACGGGACACAATTCATCAATCATGAAAATACATTAAACACAGTGAGACAAAAATAGAATTCAAAATTAGGTTGTTGAGGGGGTGGAGGGTGGCGGCGGCATTCAAATGAGTTCAGACTTTCCTTTATAGAGATACTGAGGATGCCGGCACATGCAAGCCTTCTTAGTACTGAGTGTATTCCTTGGATGAGAGTTTTGCAATGATACGCTCCAACTGTCTCTTTGCTTCACACTGGGGGAAGTTACTCATCTCGTAGTACTGCGGGGCAATTTTCACCAGCCTAGGAAAAGAAGCGGGTAAACATTAGTCACAAAAATTGTCTTCAGTGTTTACTTGCGAGAGAACACTGTTCTTCCATATTCACACGGCGACCACCGGTGCAAGCTCAACAAATTTGATATTTAATTGTACCAGGTCACAGAGGGCGAAGGGACGGGAAACAAAGCTAATCCAGTACAAGTGTGTGCAAACAAGCCTACACTGGCGACGCCTATAGTTTCTTTGTATTAAGTTGTTTTTGTACTGTAGAACAACACCTTTTTTTTTTTTTAATTAAGTGGCCAGTCACGTAGCTCCATGTAAGCGATGCCTGTGATACAGACAGGACGAGATGTACAGACAAAAAAGTAGTTAGGGTAGGATTTCCCCTGAAGCTTAATAGTTAAGGCTCAAATCACATAACGACATACAAAGTTCGATTGCAGGGGACGTTTGTTTCACGTCACACCTCTCTCTCTGCCCATGTTTCCAATTAGCGCAGATCCGGGGAGAAAATGTAATAAAGCTGCTTTTCTGAAGCACTGAAGCGTGCTGACGGTAAAGACGTGTCTACACAGGTGCGTTTCAGATGTGTTTTTTCTGTTGTCAGTCCTCAGGACCGATACGCTTCAACTTTAATCAATCCGGTTTAACTTGCACTATACGTGTGCAAACACCAATCGTATATTTTTACACTCCAGTCTATTTTCTTCCATTTTACAGGTGTAATTACAAAGATTCTGTACTAGACTCAGACTGCGGATGACCTACTCTCATCTAATCCTCTGCTTTAACGCAACCTGCGTAGATACGGATGGAGCACTGAAGCAGCTGCTGCTGCTCTGCTAATGTGCTGCTCACGCTACGCCTCTTGTGTTGACGAAATAAGGACAGCAGTGTATCCTGACACCACAATGTGCATCAAGATGCCGCCCATTTTTGGGTTTGTTCAGAAAACAACAGGAGTGGGCGTTGACGTGTGTCATACGCTGCCGCTGTGTGCGTCCATTAGGGTATTTATATTCATACTGAGTGAACAGTGTAGGATTTCAGAAGACCAAAATCTATTGGAGACTTCCTCTCACAACCAGCTTGGCACAAAAAGACAAGCAATTCTAAAGAAAAACTGATATCTGAAGCTATATTTGAAAAAAAAAAAGAACCAATACACTGGAAGTAATTGTGTTCAGACATCCAGGGTTTGTCACAGACAGCCATCAGAAGTTTTGCCCTTTCACTCACATATAAAAAGGATCTATGCTTAAAATGTTTAAATCATTTTTATTACACTATACCTTCTGATGATTATCTTTAAAACACATCGTTCCTATTTAAAATACAGCTAAACCTAAAACGTACCACTCTGGTTTGATGTCAGTGCACGTGCGGATGTAATTCTTGGTGGTGAGCACAAACTCGTTGTAAAGCACCCACTCCGGCTTGTGGTCCAGCACGGTGGAGGGGTGCAGCTGAACGACTTGGTTGTCCTTCACTGTCAGGTAATGACCGGTGCGCTCCAGGTGGGCGATCTGTTCGCACCACAGAGAGAGAAGAGGGTCACTGCCAGGAACAATCACTATGAAGTCCAGTTTACGCAGAAAGAGAAAATACAAACACAAACACACGATCGGTGCTTAATGCAACTTTACAGACCCATCAAAATCTCATACGTCATTAAGAATTTTTTGATACAACAGCACCCTGATGTTGCAGACATACTTATTTGTAACCCGGGCAGTGAGCCAATTTTTCCTTTCTTTGTGGAGAACAGGTAAAGCTGCAGTGACTGTTGTGATTAACCCAGGCAATCAGTCTCAATAAAGGCCTTTCCCAACAAAGACATGATTTCAAATGTTGTGAAAACTCCAACATGAGCCGCAAATTTGTCTCCAAGATAAAGGTTAATGTTGACAAATATGTAAATATTAACACCATAATTCAACTTGTCAGATTGCTTGTTTCAGGTAGGCCTGAAAATAGCATCTTGCAAAATGTCATTTGTTTCCTTGAGCGAGGAGCAAATTGACTTGATTTCTTTTTATGTGTTTAAAACAAAGCAGCCCTGTGTGTGTGTGTGTGTGTACTTTAAAGGCTGATATCCATTACAACAAACATCTCAGCAGCATTTTTAGTCCGTACAAGATTATGCACAAAAACACTTGTTTTTCAAATGATCAATCAGCATCAGAACAGCAGTTATATGGATATAAAGCCTGCATTTGCACAAATTATAGACCAAAAGAAAAAGAGAAATGGGGAAGTTTAATTGTGACATTAAAAACAAAGCAACTGGACACAAATAGCTATGGTTAGTAAGTTCAAAACATATACTAAGGATAATACAATATGCTTCTGTGAGCAACGAGCTTCACCAAGGAACCCTGATGTGACTGACCTGCATGAAGAAGCCAGTGACCAGCGCTCGCCGGATGTTGGTGTAGTAGTCTCTGCTGTTAAACTCAGTGCTCCGACTCGGCAGGCTGAAGCGGTCCATGATCCTGGACAACTGCTGCCGTACGTTGTCTGCCGACATCAGCGAGCGGTAGTTGACGAAATTGTCATAGCACCACTGAGTGGCACCGTGGTCTGTGTGAGACGAGGGCAATTTGGGGTTAAAGAAAAAACAAAGACAAACAAAGAGGACTGTTCAGTGAAACCAGTGCGTGCGGACACTCACTTTGTTTGAACAAAGGGACACTCACTTTGTTTGAAGGCGTGGTAGACGTTGAGCAGCGTCATGTGGTCTCCGTCGATGTGGGCAAAGCGCATCTTGGACTCGTCAGCCACCTTCTTAGCCTCCGTGGGTCGGACGAAGCACTGTGGGACTAAACAAGGTTGGTATAGGCCCCAACACAGCCGCCCATAGGGATAAGTTAAGCAAATCCCACAGAGAGGAACATGGCCTCAGCTCAAGAGAGGCACAGAGCACTTCACAGGGCACACTGGTATTGTGAAGTGTGTATGGTGGAAAAGGAACGGAGGAGGGTCAAACAGAAGGGGAGAAAGATGGGTTTCACTGTCCTGATGCGCTACCTTTATACAAGGTATAGCAAGCATATGAAACCCAGTCCTAAACAAGCATCCTATCTGATATATAGACCTGATCCTAAAGCAAAATAAAACAGCAGCGTAGGATGTATCCAGAGAACTGCCATCTCCCCTCTGTGAACTTTCCCTGAATTGCTTAACATCAAAACCTGCTTGACTGCGGCTTTAATGGGTGAAAGCTGTGTTTATTGAGCCTCATGGTTGGGTGCTGTGGTGGCACCATTCTCAGGTGTGCTTTCACTGCTTACTCTAATGAACTCAGCAAAAACCTGCCATCCTGAAACACCTGCTTTAAGTGCACACCACGTCCAAACAGCTAGTTAAATCCATTTCCCCACTCTCAAAGACCCTCGCTCTCCTTTCAAAGGCGTCAAGATTCATCTCAATGAGCACCATTCTGCTTTGGCAAGCCTAAAGTGCAATTACTGCTCTAGCACGCTGGTGCTGCTACACCTATACATTTTGTACAGACGTGTATTTTTTCAGCCCTTCCTTACAAATAATAGCTGACACCACAGACTTTATACTCTACTTGCCTTGTAGTTAAGTTCAGTAGGTATACATTATACTTATTCTAAGTAGATTTTGACTTCTGGGGTCTATCTATTTTAAAAGGGACACATATACATACAAATAATACATTTAAGGGACAAGATAGAAGATAAAGAAGCTGCACTGTATATTTCCTTTAAGCTCATTGGTTGATTCTGAAGCACAGCCCATGAGCACAGGAAATGGAAAGAATAGCTCAGACCCACACAGTGGGCCAAGCCATGAGCATTACCTGACAACATGGCAGTGATGGAGAGGACCTCGTTTGAACAGTTGAATTCACAGCTGGCGATGACCATCTTGGCCAGCTGGGGGTCCAGGGGGAACTCTGCCATCATGGAGCCCAGCTCCGTCAGGTCACCGTCGTCATTGAGCGCTGCCAGGCAGTTCAGCAACTCCAGGGCTCGCATCAGAGTCTCTGGGGCTGCGGAAGACAGGACGGAAGAGATGGGCCATTAACAATGTTCCAAGCCCATGGGGCAAAACACACATGACAGAGGTTTGCACAGAACAATTTGCATTGTATATTTTTTTCCATCACAGCAAAACTTGAGGAGAACAATGTGGGGCCCTTTTACCCACATGTACGTCAGGACTGATCAATACTCTAGTACTGCATGTTTACAATTACAGTCAATCAATAGAAAATGAACTAATTCATTGATTGGTGTAATTTTTCAAGCCAACCATTCTCTGATTTCAGCTACTCAAATGTGACAAATTTCTGCTTTTCAGTCCCATATGACTGTTAACAGAAAATGTTTAACCATGAATTGATTAATTATTTAATTTTGAAAAAATAAAGAGCTGATTAATCAATCATGAAAATAATCATCAGCTGCAGCCCTATATTGGTTTATGGTCCAGCTCAGTGGAGGGGTGCAGCTGTTCGGCTTGGCCGTCCTTCGCTGTCAGGTAATGGTAACCTTCACAGTCACACTAAATAATACATTTGTCTACTCTAGCATTAAACATACTTTGCTGGCAAAAAATGAAAGATTAATGTAAAATCTGGCTGGTCAAGCCAAAATTGGTCATTTTAAAATGATGTCTCATTTACTGTTTGTGAAATGAGAGTGAGGAAGCTTGTTCACCATAAATATGCAAGGTGCAAAATTTCACATTCAAGCAACTAAATATCAAATCATTAATTTCTAAATAGTGGGAAAACATTCAGTGCCAAAATAAAGGAATAATAAATAAAGGAAATAAATAAATGAATATAAAGGAACATTTGAATCAGCTGCTATTGGATAAGTTATAAACTTGCTTGTTGGCTCAGTTGTGCAAACGGTCTGCAAACTGATGAAAAGAGGAAGCCCAAGGAGAAAAAGCTGATAAAACAAAGTTCCAGCACCTGAAGACAAGCGTGAGTAAAGAAAAGGCAGTTTGTGAGTTTGGGTGACAGGGAGTATGAGGTCCATCAAAATAAGAGGGCTCTCCTTATGTGATGGCCGGAGCTACACTAGACAGCAGCTTAGCGGAGAAGTAATCATGGCAGAGCTCATTTTTCATCCTCCGCTCGGGCAATCCTAAACAACTAATGCAATTATAGTGGAACTTTCTACTTAACGCTCCAACACAAAAGGCTTCCACCGTTTGGTTAAAAGATTTCTCCTCCAGATGCAATTATTGACCTTTGGCTCCCGAGAGCCGGAGCCTAATGACCAGTTGCATGTTAACTGAAAATTAGCTTCAAGCACTGGCGGTGGTGCTCGTTCACTTTCATTTCTCTCAAGTGCTCCCAAAAAAATTCAATTTCAAGCAGCAGGGAGGCATTTTTTTATGATTAACAAATATCGATTTGGGGCATCAAAGCTACTTTAAAAAAAACAAACAAACAAAAAACAAACAAACCACAAAGTGAGTGCCGGCTACATTACTTACCACACCAACGGGGCTTGTGTGGGGGCTAAACAAAAGGTGAAAATCTGAAGTACTGCTAGCATGATGAACCAGTGTGGAAATTCAATCTATACACAACGCGGCTCATCAGAAAAGTAAGTATTGACTGCCTCAACACACAAGAATCCGATATATTAACCAAGGGCCAAATCAATAAGATGAAAGGCTAAAGGTACATTAAACCACACTGGCTTAGAAAGGTACTTATTTGGAAATGTCACGAGACAAATGAATCCCACCCAGCCTGTGTAAATCGCTTCTGATTTCTTTTGGATTTTCCATTTTGGTTGGCGGGCTCATGCGGTTGCTCCTGCGTTTAGTGAGCGAGGTGGGCAAAGAGAGAAATAAACTGGAAAGCAACAGGAAAAATCAAGGTTCCCACTGGGGGTAGGGACACGCTCAAAGCCACTGGCGTTTGTGGTTTATATTGTCGATTATCAGGTAGACAACACCTAAACTCAAATTCATCTGACTTGAAATGTCAACATCAAGAAACAACAATACCAAATGTATGTTGCCCTAGCATTACCACAAGAAACACTGCAGCCTCAATACAGGGACTTTGAAATAAAGTAAGGTCAACCTAGACGCACATTTATGGACTGAAACATGCCAAAAAAACGATTAATAATCCAGTTCAACCAACAAAAGAAACCTTAAAACCTCAAAACACATTGTTTTACCCAGTGTTTCTCGATGCTGCAGAGACACTTCTCTGGCCTGTCCATTCAATCTGAGGTGGGCCCTTTGACACAGCATAACAAAACTGATCCACTGTAACTACATGTTATAAAGCTCCTGTCCAGGAACTCGCAAAGACTTGAAGGACCGCTCCGAACTAGCTCCAGCATCCAGTGTGCACAAAAACTAGTTCTAAGAAACCTTTTGCCATGATTGGGCCAAATAAATAAGAGGTGCCACCCCTTTCCCTTCAGCCCACTATTCCCAGTTAGACTCAGCAGACAAGGCCAATCCCATATGTTGACGCTTACCCTTGCGTTTTGTGAGAAATGTGGGGGTGGTGGTGGAGGCCAGTCACGTTTCGCTGGAGGAATATAAAGGGAAGGCAATAGCTAAGGTGATAGCGCTGCTATTGATGTAACCAATTTCGTTCTCAAAATGGCATTTGCCACAGCGGACAGGGAGAGATGGGTTTAATCTCAGAGGTGAGATGAAAACTATATTATGGTGAGAAAACGGGGGAGAGGTTAAGGATAGGGAAAGGTGGGGTGGTCTACTCGGGAAGACGTACAAACACACTCTTGTAATGCCATAACTTGGCGCCTCACTGAGACTGGGTTTGTTTTTTGGCCTTGATCCAGCATGATCCAGCATACAGATGGACGCGAACTAACAAATACAGAGAAGGAAACGCAAATTGACTGATCAGCCAGAATACTAATCCACATATCACTCTTTACTTACTCTGAACAGCAATAATCTAAACTTAAAGTAAAGTAGACTACTCATAAAAACTGCATAACACTATGTAGTCCACGGCTGTCAGAGCAATTGTATTCAAGTCTCCATGCATTAAGTATGCAGTATTTTGTATCTGCAGGGATCATTTTAACTTTGCTTTGTCACTTTACCCAAGCTCCCAAGTGACACAGGCAACCCAGATTTGATATTGTACATGAAACAACCACAGTTCAACTAAATGTGGATTTTACAGCAGTGTGTAACTGCATTCGTACTGATTCAGACGGCACTGATCAAAATCAAGATCTCAGTATTGTTATTGAAGTTATATTCCACAGATTTCAGGGTTGATTTGGTGACAGCCGTGATCACGGGTGGTAATAGCAAGTGCAGTTTAAAACTATGCAAAACACTTGTAAGTTCGGAGATTTTACCCTTGACCTTATTTTTCCATGATTTTGTGTCTTTAAGAATAATTGGGATTTTTTTTTTTTAATAAATTGGATCAGTATTGAGTGAGCACGCTGCAGTCGGCAGCAGCCAAACAGAGCTGCAACATAATCCTTGCGAGAAATCAAAGCACGTTCACATAAGTGCTTGTTTTTGCCACTGACTGGGCTCAGATTGTTACTGTAAATCTGAAATGCGAACTCGAGTTGGAGACTCGCACTGGAGTCCGACTTAAGTCGCACACATTCACAAAGATGAATGAGTGGTTGTTTGCTTGCCAAGCTTGTGGTGGTCGATTAACGTAATCATTTACATCCCGTTGTCTGCCATCACCGTTAACTATTAACGGCGGCTGCAAACGAGTGACTTGAGACTTGACTCGGACTCTAGCTCAAAGACTTGTGAGTGTCTCTGCTGTAAATGTCTGGCAGCATTATGGGAAGGATTCCTACAGAGGCAGACCTTTTTCTTTATAAACAGTCAGTGTATCGCTCTCGTCAAAGGCACCTGAAACCACTGATAAAACCAGTAATTTTACCTTAAAGAACACGGGAGGTTGCTGCCTTGGTCAGTTAGTTTGTTGCTGTTATTGCGTGAATTTGTTGATTGTGTTTTCTTTTTGTTACTGTGAGATTTGGGTGTTTTAAAAAGGTTAAAAACACAAAGTTGCACAATCCCACAAACTGATTGAGGCAGCAGTAGACTCAATCGGTAGCAGTACTCTCTAGTAATAAGGCGTCCAGGTTGAAAAATAATTAAGTTACCCTTTAAACGGCTTTGCCTGCAATAAACAGAGACAGTAGAGCAACTGGTGTGTGTGTTTACAGTGCAGCCAAACAAACTCAACCTGACCGATCTTATGCTGCACATGTAGTTTTCCAAAATGTAAATTTAACAGGCAAAACTTGTTTTGTGTTAATCCCTCATGCATGTGAAGCCAATCTGAATCCAGTGCGGGAATGGCGGACGTTGCCACCAACAATGAAAGCTACTATAGAGAAAAATAATTGCAGAATGTAAATGCATTGAATGGCTACTGCTGAAAGAAAGATGACCATAAAAATATCAAGAACGGGTTGATTTCGTATAATTCATAAAGATTAGAAGGATTCATACTTCTTTATAGGACTGAATGCAAAGCAAAAAAAAATTCGAGAACACACGGTATGAAAATGTGTCTTTGAGACTTAAAAAAAAAGGTATTTTTTTCATACTAACCTGGTGGGTCCATGAAGTCAAAGTGCACAAGGTCATCAATACCCAGTTTCTTCAGCTGCAGCACCACAGAGCCCAGATTAGACCTCAGAATCTCTGGATACGTGTTGTCCTACGCCAGTAAAGAGGTACAAGAAAACCCCAAGGAACAATTCAAAATGAATTAGTCAGGGTGCTTATTATCTTCTCATGAGTCGCTCATATGTCTACTTGAACAGAGGCCGGGAGTCTAGGGCATTTGAAGGGCTATTTAACTTGTTTAAAAAATTTCCCTTTGCCACACAGCGTGACATGAAAGAATTAGCCTGTTAAAGTGGAGAACTGGGCCTCCGCAGGTTCATTTGTCACAAGGTGGCTGTTTCGTTAGCACAGCTTATGAGGAAGGGTGGAGGCGGTTGTATCGCCAAGCTCTTGGAATTATAATTCAGTTTAACTGGGAATCATGGAGTTCTAAGAGCACATATTGCATAATGGAGAGCCTTTCCAGCTAGAGGGCTGCTTTGGGGGAATACAAAGTGCTTGTAGCATTGAAGCATGTGAGAATCAAACACCTGACAGAATTTCTAACAATTTTCAGACTGCCTTGTTTCTTACCTGCATTTCTGTCTTGTAAGCTTTCTCTGTGTAAAGGCGGAAACACTTTCCTGGGCATGTCCGTCCAGCACGACCTGCCCTCTGCTGAGCTGAGGCCTTGCTGATGGCTGTAACCAAAAGGGATTCCACTCTGATACGAGGGTTATACACCTGATATTAAAAGGGGGAAAAACAAATTTCAGGTAAATTTAAAAACATGTTAAACTAACATGCACAATCTATGACATACACAAGCAGCTAACACAAAATGCACAATATATATAATCTCTTTTTGCACCATGTGTATGACTTGGCTTCAGGCTGGTTAAATGTCAGAGGAATAAATAACTGGCTTTTCCGTCTTTGCCGCAAAGTTGTGCCCTGCTGTGTTTATCTTGGGATTCTCAGGCAACAGACGCAGATGATGGCAGCAGATAACGAGTAGTGGGAGAAGATGGGGGGTCGGTGGGGAGAAGAGGGGAAGCTAACCTTTTGCTTGGCAAATCCGGGATCAATTACAAACACCACGCCATCGATGGTCAGAGACGTCTCGGCGATGTTTGTTGACACGACAACCTGTGGAAATGAGAACAGAGGACTTAAGAAATGATCCACCCGGGGTGTCTGGTGGGACTGACAAAGACCTCTGACTCTCGACCTTGAATCAAAATATTTTCAGTCACATTTACATGCGGTCATCAGTTATTTAGCAAATTCACTCTGACATGCAGACATTCAAATAAAGAGTACTCAACAACTTTGATTCAGGTCGTTTCTTTTGAAATATTAGAAAACAAAGTAAAACTGAATTTGGATTGTCATTCAAGTATTCACAAGTGCTTTGTACAATCAAAAAGTGTAGTGCTTTCCTACAGTGGAGCAGTTCAGAAATCATAGTGATTCTTCAGAATGAGCAAGAAGAGACACAAACAAGTGCAGATTTCAGCTTTGCTTTAACTTCAAAAACATTCCCCAATGTGCGCAAGTTGACTGAAGAAGCTTGTAGAGATGTCACTTTAGTGCACTGTACACACACTGTCTAATGCAGCCCAACAGGGGAGCACGACAACAATTTCTGCAATCAAGTTCAATGTGCCATCAACGTATTTGTGGAGAGAGCTGGCTTGGTGCTGAGAGTCCCATCCAAATGCATTACCTCTGGCCTTTTTGTGTTATGTGTGTGCGTGAGGCTCGGGGGGTGGTTCTGTCCGACTGTCCTCAGCATGCTACTGGTCTTGTAGAGATGTCAGCTTCCTTCTCTTGGATGGTTCTTCGCAGAGTCAAAATCACAGAAAATAGTTGATGTAATGGTTCCTCTTAGGTGGCCTGCTTTTTGAACACATTGAGAGCTCTACAACGGCGGCTGCTGTCATCCAAACAGCTTTTCTTCCCCCAAATGAGGGCTGCTGTAGATATCTCTTGTGAATCCAGCACGTCTCTTGAAATTTGGAACACTGCTGTCTGTGGACATGCTAACTGTGCACGGCTCATTGTCGCTCATTGGCTCTTGCTGTGTGCCACGCAATGCTGGCTCCCCCAAAGCTGTGTTTCAAAAACAACCACAGGCAAACCTCGCTGAAAATGTTTGCATCACGTTCGGTTTGAAACATTTTCAATATCAGTGACCTGACCGCAAAGACCACCTAGTTTAATAGTAGGGCTGAACGATTAATTGCATTTGCGATATTATCGCTCTGGTCACATGACACCCAAGACGAAAGCAGTCTGACGAAGTGCATCGTCTGCACGTTACGCTGTAACTTGCAGTTTTGTTGTACCTTAAGCTTGACAGAAGCCAACACTACATAAACTTTAGTGTCACACAGGGAATGAAAGTAGCACCTGCCACCCGCAGGTAATGTGGTGGTGGTGGGCCTTCCGCTGCTTGATGGACCGGAAAAATGCACAACAGAAAGACACGTGTAGTAAGGTAAGCGTGGCGATCGGCCAGCGTCACACACAGCCAGCATTCAGCTCAGTAACTATCTGTGAAACGGCGTTTCAGACCAAACTCACAAGTTCGAAAGAGGCCCAGTCTGTCCTGAGTTACAGCCTGGTTACAGCCAGTGCGCTGCTCACCAGCATCGGAGGCTGCGGGGGAGGAGGGGGACCCCGGTGTTGTCAGAGAATTACTAAGCTTGTCTATTAAACACGAGAGGCAGCACTTGGTTTTATTTTCATTGGCCAACTTTTGAACTGAACCTCAAACTGAGTATTTTTTGTTTGCTTACTGGGATAAAGATGGATAAGGACTTATAAAGATAAAGATAAGGACTTATTAATTGCTGGTTGAACTGTGTGTTTTGTATTGAACTCTTACTGTATAATACACTGTGGCCGACCTGATGATATTATATCATTATTTAATGCCATGACTTGGCTCAAATTAATAAAAAATATAATAATTCTACCTAATTTCATCATAAAACAGGCCTTACCCACAAGAAACAACAGTGTAGTTCTATCTAATATTGCGTTGGTCATACTATACACTGATTTACTGCTTGTCCTTTTTTACATAATACAGAAGGTAAAGAGCTTAAAAATTAATTGCATTTTAAATCGCAATATTGGTAAAAGAATTTAAAATTTTTTTTTAAAAATTAGACTTTCCAAAATCGTTCAGCCCTATTTAATAGTAGATCAGCAATTATTTGAATAGAAGCTTTTAGATTAGACAGTAACTATCTTATTCAAACACTTAACTCAAAAGGAGGATCTTTTTATTCCAGCATTGTATTAAATATTAAAAATATGACAAATTTTATGTTTGTCCATATACAGAGCCCATTACAAATTGTGACAAATGTGGGTAATTTGTTAAAGATAAAAAGCATATTGTGTTACAATAAATGGTTAAATTTGGATTTGTTTTTGATATGTGTAGAAAAACCTATTCAGCAGACAATCCTAACACCCCGGGGTCCAGGTGTTATGCAGGTGTAGTGAAAAGACCCAATAAAAGCTGGATTTATACTGAAGGAGAGTCCTGCCACAGACACCTAAGGTGTAGGTTTTGATTTATAGTTCAGCATTGGATTTTCCCTGTTGATACCTCCTCCACATCACTGGTTGGATGTATTGTCTGTAATCAGGCTGTATTATGGTCTACTATTCCCCACAGTAACTGGCTTTCCTTCACTTCACGATACAGAGCAATGTGGACTACGCATCTAGAATCAGAACTGGAGTTTCATACTTTTACTTCAATCCACACCAATGTGTGCTCAAAAGTGACCCTGAATTGCTAAATGTGCATTAAATCATTAGTTGTTTAGTCATAATCACCCCCGAATAATGGTGACCCGTCAAAGTTTCAAAAGGGAGGCGGGGGTGTTGAACATTTTCCATTTAATGTTTACTGTTGTAGGCATAAGCAAATGTTAAAAAAAAACTGATTTCATACTTGTTAAAGCCACATAATACATGGTAATGCAGTTATACTCATCTGATAAGTGAAAAATGCAACAGTAGAGATATTAAAGGAGGAGGTTTATGGGACCGGGGTGGCATGGGATTTGATTTAAGCATCGGGCCCGATGTCATTGTTAACCATCTTTATACAGAGAAATGCTGCAAAAACAAGAAATAGAGGAAAAACGAGTAAAATGAAACAACGCTTAGTTTCTGTGTGTAAGGCAAGCAGGGGAAACAGTGAACCTGCACCATCTCCCAGTCTCAGATCTTTTTCTATTACAATTATCCCCTATAGCAAGGCTGTCTATGAGAAATGACAGCTGATTCAGAGCAAAAAATAAATAAATAATCAAATGAGTCACATCACCCTATGGGTCTCTTGCTGTCAGCATATACCCAAACAGGGGGAGGAGGAGAGTGGGGAGGAGGGGGAGACAGATTTGCAGCTGCTCTCACGCGAACCCTGACTGCCGCTAGGATGAGTTCTCTTTATATAACAGCTGAAACAGACTCGACAGAAAAACCCTTTAGATTCATCTGAGCATTGTAGATTCTGGTGGCCGGGTCAAAGCCCACTCTACTGGCAACTGCCACTCCAGTGTGCCATAGCTGAATATACAAGAGGCTGCTTGGAAAGAAATGCCTCTCCACACTCCACAAATCTTTTCCCTATTCACTTCCTCAACATCTACCACGACAGGAACAAGCTGTAGGCCGACCTAAGCAGTCATTTGGCGGTAGCTGTCTGCTTTCTTGGTAGTCCTCATGCTAAAATGCCAAGCACAAAACCAAAGAGTACTGTGTAGTCTTTGCTGATACAGGTCCACAGAAGCAATTTTGCATACTTGACACACTTCCTTTGTAGCTGCCTCTTCGGCTGTCTTCAAGCTGTGAGTCTTACAGACTTTAAAATCCCACCTTTTAAGCGAGGATTTCTCTCCAGCCTGAGAATGCCTGACTGTTTAGTTATTAATGCCGGGTGGGGCCTTGACCTCGGGTAATTCACCTGTCGAAAGACTCATTCCCCCTAGTATTCAAGCAGAGGTATGAAGAGATGGCAGCAAATGCTCGTAGGAAACTGATCTGAGCTGTATCAAGCAAATGTTTGGGTTGTTATTCATGTATTTCTTGGATGAATGGCTATCTAGGTCTGACTGACATGAGCACTCCATGACAAATTTGAGTTGGTTAATTTTGATGGACAAAAATAATAACAACAACACTGACAGAAAATAATATGAGCTGTCTAAATAACAACCAGTTTAGTGGAGTTACACCAAGACCAATTGCTTGGTTCGAGGGTTTAAGGCACACCCGTGGCGCACATCCACAGAAGCAACGTAACATGTAAGCATTATCATGGGTTCTGCTTTTGTTTCCACTGCTCTCCATTTGCTTAGGGGACAAGTTCCTAAAAGTAAATTCCTAAACGATTAACTTTATTTTATTTCTGCACCTGTGCACAATGAAGAACGCTTGAGGAGGCCATTCAAAGCAAGTGTGCGGTTAGATACCAGAAAGGTGATGTGTCTGGCATAAATGGAGATAACAACATTTGGCCAAAAGGCGCAGAAAATGTTTTTTAAAAAGTGGTTTAACACAATGGACACTGTTTTCACGTAAATGTGAAAGAAAAACACCACCACTTCTTACATTATTTATGGTTCCAACTATTTCAATCTCCTACCAAGCAGCGCATAAAAGTGACTCAGTCTGGCCCGCTTTTGCCTTTTAAAATGGCATATTTCCTGAAGCATCCAAGGATATAAAATACAATGAAAAGTACCAAAGACTTGCAGGTTCCTAAAAGTTTAGTTTATGGCAAGCCCCCCGGTAACAGGTTGTTAAGTTCCTGCAGTGGAAAAGGGCCATCAGTGGCTCAAAGGTACAGAGGAATCCTATCTTTACGAAACCAATTAGCCACACTGTGGCAGTTTGAAATTAAAGTGTCTGCCCCCCCACCCCAAAAAAAAGAAAAAAGAGAGACCAGGCTATCAGAGAGTGTCTCATGACAGAAACTATATGCCAGCGACCAACCTCCCAGCAAGAAATAAAAGGCATGAATGCTTCAAAGTCCGGTTAAAAAAAGGTGAGGTTGCCACTGTCCTGTGTGTTGGGACACAGTCAGTGCTCCAGCAGATGCCACACATGACACCCCCCTCACATTTCATGATCATATGGGTGGCCTCATTGACTGCATTGATTCTGAAGGATTATACAGGCTAGGGCCATTACACTGAACGCAGGCTGGCTCCTTCCAGTCTGTTGCTGCACGGGATAATCCTGGCTTCTTCATCAGTAATATCATTAGAGCATCATCTCTGCATGTTATTTCTGGGTTATTACCTGCAGGAGAGCAAGTACTATGGCTAACACGGGCCATCTTTTACATTCCCTGCTGTGGAAACACAGCCCTGTTGACAAATAAAGCCTTCCCCCCGATTGGGGAAAAGGAGAACGTGCCTTGAGCGGCATCGACAAAGCCCACATTCAAAGCTCATTGAAATGGATACGTGGTATTATCACGGGTGACATTTGGAGGGAATATTCCAAACGTGACAATGCTAAATACAAACCTAACGCTCATCACACACATTTGTTAGAGACAATCTTTGAGATGCTGGAAAACAAAGTGAGATTATAGTCTTTGTTTGTAATTAGTCAATTGCTGCCTTGGCTCTAAATGATTTAACTATTCAAAAATAGAAGATCACTGGCTTTCCAGGAGAAAGAGAGCACTGACAAGCTAGTGCTTTATGTTAATTGAGGGGTGCCTAATGCAGTCGTTAGCATGCGTGGTGGCAGACATGGCGGCAGACGTGGCGAACCTTAATCCTTTTTCACTACTTCCTCTTGGGCTGGCTTGGATGACATCTCTGCATTTTTCACTTGATGAGTCGTTCAGTCAGTCATGGAGCACATTCACTTCAAGCACGGCAACTTTAGATGCCACCTGACAAATTGATCTTGAGGAAGAAAGGGGGCATCAACCGTGCTGTTCTGAAGCTAAAAGTGGCTGCTGGGTTGACAGTTCAGAGGTCGCAGTGTCAGTACATTTACTTTAGTTCTTATACTAAGAACTCAAGGGAATCAGGGAGAAGTTGCTGCAAGAGGTGGTGTCATTTAGAAAGCCCACTGCCAGTGGCAAGAAAAGGTATGTGTCTAGACAGATGTATGTAAACTTACAGGGCACATGCAGACAACGTCGCAAGAGCCATGTAATATTTAAACCTGTCCCAATGCAACCATGGCCCTGTTTCATGTCAACATCTCTTTGAACGGCAGAGGCAAACACTGGGAATGGTAGTTGAACTTTTGAAAAAAAGATCTTATCCAACACCGTGTAATCAAACTACTAAGAATGCTGAGCCTCCTAAGCCTGCAGACGCACGCACAATTCAAACAGAAAGCTGGGAGAGATGAAACCGTAAAGCTCAAGACAGTACAGGGAGACGTGCAGTAGTGTCATGTTTGATCCAAGCCTAGTGGGGTAGTCTGTTCCGCTCTATAAATGTAAACTTGATAACACACTTGATCCCTTTTTCGTGGCATGTCAATACTTGTTTGTTTAATTTTATGTTAATAATTGGAATTATACGTTCAGGGCTCCATTTTATTATTATAATTATTACACTAGTGCTAAGCTATATAGTATGCTATTACACAAAATTATATTGAATGTAGTAACACAACATATTAATATTGTACTAACATCATACTATGAAATTAACATTATACTTTTTATTTAATGTTATAATATTATACTAATACTCTTATTTATACTAGTAACTCATCCAGGTTGTATGTAGTACATCTGCAGGGGACAGATGTAGAGTCAGAGCCAGGAACCACCAGGTCAATGATGATGTGCTCCCTCTAACCAGCCCCTTCCTGAGAGCAACACGTTCCCCCTTGTTCTACTTTATATCTTTTTTTTTTCCTTTTTTTTTTACTAAAGTTACTGTAGTAAATATTGTTCAGCAATATAAAGTATAGAGTGGGTTGTGCTGGTCTAACGTGCATCTGTCCCTGGTTCCAAAACTACCGGGGTAACACACTCCAGTTACCACAAGTACCACATTCCACAAGCAGCAATGCGCCAATCACAGCGGAGCTTTCTGTGATGGCTGTGTCCATGTTTTAAAAGCTGTTTTAAATGTGTCAAAGCAACCAAAAAATCTCTTTCAATGTTTTAAAAAGCTGTCAAAATATTTTAAGGCCCATGCGGAGTGTCCAGATACCAGGGTCTTTCACTTTCATCATTATTTCACACACAAGCTGAAGGAGCAAACACTGTTTTTATATTTTTTCATTTAAGAGCACATACTCCTTGGGGAAAAAGTTTGCCCAGGGCCATGTATATTCCTAAAAATCAAGGTTGAATTGAGCATTTTTTAAGCATTGTAATGTGTTTAACTTTGACAGCCTGTAAACATTTTTGCCGCTCATGTGTCAGCGTGATCTGCCTCAATTAGAGGGGTTGTAGCAATGAGTCATTCATCAACATTGTCCCCTATCAGATGCTGGAGGTGACTGTTTGCTTATTCACTGGCAGTGATGATATTCTGTCAGATCCCTGGCCAAGAGTGTGGCAGCGCAGGTGGTGCTGCTACTCTGGTGATGAGCCCATCTGAACAGAAACTGTCACACAAAAGAGAGGAATTGTCTCATGCCTGTATCAATAAGAGGATCAGCCACTCCTCTGAGATTAAGCGATTGAAGGGAGAAGACGAGAGTCTCGCTTTCGATCAGCTCGTATAACGAGCACCTTTCTCGTGGTTACAGGCAGCAGAGGTCTTAGGCCTCCTCTCTAAGTAGCAGCAGCAGCAGCAGCAGCAGGGCCTGTGCAAATGTAGTGGAAAGATAAAAACGACTGAGAATGCAGTACTTTCCTCAGGCTCAGAGGGCGTGAGTAATACCCCAGTTATAATTTAGAGCAGAGAATCGCATGCTGACAAAAGCAGCATATGTTGTGTGAGTCAGTTCTGCGCTAAAGCTGAGAAAGGGAAAAGAGTCTCTACCTTCCAGCTCTCTTCCTTTGCCCACCTTATTCCCCATCTGGCCTTTCTACATCAACCTCGCTCATTTTCTCTTTCACTTACCCTCTCCCTCAAACTCCCCACTTCAATCGCCCCCCCCCCCCCCCCCCTCCGAGTGTTTTTATAGCAACAAGGCAGTTATACCTTCCTTCCAATGGCACCATTTGGTTTATTGGGTGGGGGCGGCTCAAAGATCCTCTGCTGCTGCTGCGGAGGCAACGTGGAGTACAGCGGGATGATTTTCATATCGCCGACTTCGGGCCCCAGGTCGTCGACCTCCCTCTTGATTCGCTTGCAGGCTTCGTCAATTTCCTGAAAAGAAGGAGGTGCAACAATTAATCCAGGTGTCACTTGTGTATGCAAATGGAAAAAAAAGAAAATATAATAGGTTCTGAACAACACCTGGGTAAACCATGGCGGCGAATCTGGATGATAGGGCAAAGGCGAGGGGGGAGGTTGCCGGGAAAACCGTGGTTCCCTGCTACAGTACATTTGTTCTAACTATCGCTCCATCTGACGGAGGAAATTAAACCTGGACTGCAGTATGCTTTGCTGAGCTCCCTGTGGCTCTGTTGTCAAATGCAGCAATCATGGAAAACATGGACGCGCACGCTTCCGATGGCGCGCACACACACACAGCGCCAGACAGACTCAAACAGGGTTCATTATTCCACAGTGCAGTATTGTAGAGGGGAATGTGAGATGAGACTGCAGCACTGATGCATAACCAGCGGCAAATCATGGCAGATCAGTTTAGTGAAGCTGAACGTTCTAGAGCCGGTGGGCTGGCAGACAGACAGAGGACCTGAGAAGCGTCAGGAATAAGAAAGCATGATAGTGAGCACAGGGCTGGGGCCTCTAAAGGCCTATTGAAATACACTATTAAATAAACTAAATATGCCACATGGCACCCCACTGCTTATAACTCATTAACATAGAGAAACGGGTTTTATTTTACATACGCCAATACACACTTACACATTTTTAATGATCACCCTTTAAGGCCGCTCTGGTCTAAACACTACATATAACAGCTTTTCAGTTCCAAGTGACTCCTGCTGTTAAGAACAATTTTCTTTGTTTTGCTAACAACAATCATTTAATCCTCATGAATCCTCATGAAGCAGCAGTCACTATATGTGTCACATTACAGCCTGTACTGTTGCACCACCTGCAGGCCCGTGGGCGCAATGCAGCAACTTTTACAAAGGGAGGAGTGATGAGGCAACGATGAACAGGAGCTCTTGATTCCCAAAATGATTTTACCGGTGCTTATACAGACAGACAGTGGGGCTACATCAGAGCTCTCCATGCGCACTTTTTATATAGCAGGCTACCAAAACAACCCCATAAAACGTCTCGGACATTTTTGTTGCCTCTTCAAAAAGCACACTGTGCTTAAATCAGTTAAGGCATGACTGAAACTGTCTTAATTTCTACCACTGGGTGAAGCCAGTCACGCTCGCCTTGACACCAGAAAGCACCACGGTGATGAATCCTGCGTTCCTTCTGGACTGCAAGTTTGTTATTAGCCCTGTTTGTCCCCTTGTTCATCGCATTAAGTCATACCCTGCTGATGGCCATGTGCCTCTTAATCAACACACTGACAAGTGGAAAACGGTAAATCTGAATGGATTGGTAAAATTAGCCTGGGTATTAATAGCCTATCAAGCCTCTGGATGCAGCAGCTGCCATGGAGGAAAAAAAATGGACCTCTTTGCCAAAGCGCTGGAAGCAAGCTGGCTGTCTGTCCCTTAGGGACATCAAGACAGAGTGCATGTGTGTGCGCGCACACACATACATACATAGGGGCAGTTGGCCAGCGTTGGGAACCTGTCCACAAGCTCTCCCTGCGACCCCAGAAGCAACAATCTACAGCCAAGCTAATAACCGACACATTTAGGCACTCCTCTTGACTAGCAAACAACCCCCCTGCCAATCCCGATGTTTTGATGTCAGCTGCTGAGGGGGAAGCTTAAATATTAGGACTTATCTTTGCTCAACAGCTGTGATAAGTTTCCACTTTCTTGTTTGGAGTTGGTGCTTCAGTTCTATTTGTTTGTGGAAGCAAAATATCTCACAGAAAAACTAAGAGAGAGGAGGAGGGTCGTGTGCATTTTTGCTTTCGTCCGATATAAATTAAACAGCCTGATATAAAAAAAAGACTATGGCTTTGCCACGGATCTGCCTCCCAATCATTAGTCTACATCAAAGCTGCTGGGAGACTGAAGAGGTTAAGAAGCGCTCGAGGGATGCGTTGCAGCACCCTTTGAACACCCATCTCTGCCAGACCTACCACACATTAACTTCTTTAACCCAATTAGGAGGGGGTGATAATGAACTCACTGTGGGAGTGCTCTCAGTAATGCCTTAGCTTGACACTGTGTGTGGGGGTGGGGGGTGGAATATAAATCAACAAATTACATCTAACTGCAAAAAACACATTTAACACATTGCCAGCAAATATCCCCTTTCTACACATTCACGAGCACCTATCCGCGGTTCTGGCCATCCGAACAGCTGGGATACCACTAAATCTAAAATCAATTACCAGCCCTCAGTGGAGACAACTTCAAACACCATGCCCTCCGATGGCTTCATCCCATTTGTAACAACCCGCATATTGATCCTGCTTTGGCAAATGAAAACTGATTGGTGTAATGCCACAGTCAGGCCGGTGTTGAGTGACAAATAATTACTGCTAATAAACAACCCGTCACAGGATGTGATTGGGGAAAGCCAGAAAGACACAACTGCGTCAAGACGTTTTAAAGATTTCTTGCGTAGATGACAAATTGCCAACGTGTCACTTAAATCTCCAGAGCAATGTGTGTTGTATTTACACCAGTGACGTTCTCCTTTACAGCCACAGGTAATCACGTGGTCTCCCACACCATTCTGTGTGAGCGCTGAGAGAAAAATCATACCAGCACAGGCTTCTCCCGTCCAATGATCAGGATTTTCAGTGTGTGTATGTGTGTGTGCCCACCCTGCTGTGACCAAATTCATCATTTTGGGCACGAACCCTGACCTCCATTACGCATCAGTGGACAACATTTGCAGGGAGGGAAAAAAATAATAAATTGCTTAATTTCAGAGATTCGTGGGAAGGGCAGGATCTGGGTCACTCCCTAGTTTTTTTTTTTCCCATTCGCTGTGCAAATCCTGGTGGTTCCCAAACAGGCACACTTAGGCGCACTAACATCCATCAATGTGAGGATTAATCATTTCCTGCGCAGAGACTGCATGTGTATGTGTGCTCACGACACCGTGTACGGGAGTAACTCGTCTATGTAATTAGATTAATATGCGCACTCTTAACTTTGGAGATGTAGAGAAGCTTTGCACACGTTTACTGCCTTGTTTGTTTAAATGACAATAACAATATCATACATGTATTTAGTGCTGAAACGATGAATCGACCCATTAGTTGGGTGGCAGAAAATGAACCTTTTAACTATTTTGATGTTTGCTTGGATTTTGTGTTAACGATTTACATGTTTCTCTGCTTTTTATAAAATAGTATAGTAATAGTAAATTGTCTGACAGAAAACGCAATTTGAAAAGCTCTTCTTAGGCTCTAAATAACTGTGAGGGGCATCACTTTCAGACATTTTAAAATCTAGATGATTAACAGAAAAAAAAATGGCCACCTGATTAATCTATTGTGAAAATTACTATTAGCTCCAGCCTTTCATGTATCTGATGAAAGTGTCTTCAAAGATAATATAACTGTATCAAAATCTTCACATATACAATTAAACATGAGATCAGCTTGCAGTGTTTCCTGTTTACAACCATAATAAATCTAGCTTTTGTAGAAAAACATCATTAAAAAAAAGTTAAATTAAAAACCAATGGACTCGTACCTCCTGTCCAGTGAGGAAGAGCAGAACATCCCCTTCGTCCACTTCACACATGTGGATCTGGATCACGGTGCGGATGGCCGCCTCCAGGTAGTCCCGCTCTGGTTCCGGCGTGTAGAAGATCTCCACAGGGTGCGTGCGTCCAGGGATGGTCAGCAGCGGGCAGTGGTCAAAGTACACCTGGAACTTTCCGGCGTCGAGCGTCGCGCTCATGATGATGACCTGCGCAGAGAATAAGAGATGCGCAGTCTGTGAGGGACAATGTATGCGTAAAAGAGGTGAAAGGAAAGATAAAAGTAAAGACAGCAGAGTGTAAATGACTGAGGTAATTATGGGAGCGAGCACTCAAGTGTAGAATGAGTTAACATTTTTATGGCTTGATGATAATTGGGGATAAGGACACATACTAAGTGGATAAGGCTGCAACTAAATACAGAATAGATGAAGAGTGCAAAAAGCTATACAGGGTGGGTAATGCTTTGAATCAGAATTTAGGATGAGCGTGCTGGCTCAAACCCAAGATGGGGCAGATATAGTGTGGAACTTGGCATTACACTCCAAGTCACTGACCTACACGGAGCTATGACAGTCCTTGTTCCTGATGTTGGGTACACAATGTTCTCTCCCGAGCCATTAGATGGAGCGCATTAGGATTCTGATCGTAAACGCGCCTCCCATTTTCAATCTCAAACATTTTCAGGGGCCAGTGTCTCTGCATTTCGCTTTACGCTCTGCGAGACATCATAATTGCTCTTAATCAAGGCAAATTAAACTTTCAAATTTGGTAGGGGATAGGGATGAAGGAGATAGAGGGGTGTGGGTGGATGATCATTCCCAATCACCTAGACCTCATTTAACAGCCCGCGAACAACAATCTAACCTTTGATTCCACACTGACAAACAACTAGTTATTATCCATCTGCTTTATGTGAATTAACTCTGGCACACTCTGCCTATAAAACTTCTGCCTGCCTGTGCGCTCCCATCCACACCGAGGCGTTGCTGCTCCCCACCCCCCTGGTTGATTGGCTTAAAATGGGGCTGACTAGGGGAGCAAGCTCCACTGGTGTTGCGGTGCAGAATAGATGTGCATTTCTGAGCCCAACAGCGGCATTTCTCTTTCCTCAACAGATACACAGCTGTCAGACATGGGGACCCTGTCAGGGAAAATGTGACAAAAAGGGAGGAGTGACAGAAGAGGGACATAAACACTGGCTGTCGCAGAGTTTATCCCAGGGGGAGGGGGGGGTAATATTTAGGGCTTGAACAGTGTTTTGTCGGCATTAAGTGGGACATATTTCTGGAAACAAATCAGACTGCTGTCAAGAGTACTTTCAACACCATGTCTAGAGATAAGACAAAATAAAAGTGAAGTAGACTTGATGTTTCAGAATAAACAGTGACTGTAGGTGCTGTGTAAATAAAATTTAAGAACTTACACTACCTTTATAGAAAGGCAAAAGAAAGACGTTTGTTTTTAGAAATTTACCGAATAAACGTTGCACATTTTTTAAGAACTGTTTTACCTTGAGGTCAGACCTCTGGCGGGCCACCTCCTTAAGGACGTCCATGAGGATATCTGTAGCTAATGTGCGTTCGTGTGCCTCATCCAGGATGATGACACCATAACGCTCCAGCAGAGGATCGTTCATGGCCTCCCGCAGCAACATCCCATCTGTCATGTACCTGGGTGAACCGAAGACATGCGGGCATTATCTGAATTAAACCTCTCTTACAAATTAATGGAATGAGTATTCCCTTTAAGACAAACATTTCCCTCACTTCACAGTGCTGTAGACAGAACATAAAATAATAATCCTTACTTGAGTACCGTCTTGGCAGAGCTACAATCCTCGAACCTGATGGAGTAGCCCACCTCTTGGCCCAGCATGATATCCATCTCATCTGCAACCCTCTGGGCGACGCTCATGGCCGCTACCCTCCTGGGCTGGGTGCATGCCACTGCCCTCTTTGGTCCCGGCATTGACCGCACCATGTCCACGCACCACTGAGGGATCTGGGAGACAAGTCGGGATGAGTTTGAGCTAAAGAGGCTGCTAAAAAGACATCAAAAGAATTCTTTAAATTAAAAAGCTAAGAAGTGCGACGAAAGCAAGGCAGACGGTGTAGGAGGATAAACCCAATTAATGAGTACTGCAGCCTATTCCAAATATTCTCCGAAAATACTTGGAAGCACGCTTCCACAGTTTGCTATGTCCTGCAAAGCAAATATCATACCTGTCAACATTTTCACTGACAGTCTCCTCCTGCTTAGAGCTTCAAAACAGAAGCAGCTGGCTAAGAGAGGCGTCAACGAAGAGAGTCTTACGTTCACTCTATTAAACTTGAGGTTCGGATGACTGCCCTTTAGAGATGATTCAAATCTTACCAGTCTTTGAAATGTCAGGCAATCAGAGGAACAAAAAAAAAGCAGATGACAGGTTTGGAAGAGATAAATATTTCACAGACAGTATTAAAATTTGTTATGAATACTTACAGGACCTGACCTCAGTAGGGCTACATGATTGATTGTATTTTGGTATTTAAATTTATACATGTGTGTAACCTCATTTATGGTACATGATGATAATGTAAGCTGCATTAAGATAAAGTCAATGCAGTATTCCTTGGTTTTAAAACACATCCTCAAAAACTGAGAGACTTATTTAATCCACAATGGTGCAGCCCTAACGTTAGGTAGTCGGCATTCGCCTCTGATCTATTATTTTCTACTTTGGCTCAATACAATACTAAACGTTCACTCATAAATCTCCAAAAATGCCATTAATTATTCAACTTTCTTTCTAAAGCGGATGAACCCTGATGAGGATCCATCTGTGTAGCCTCGACATTGGTGAGTATGTTGTTGTGTGTAGAGGTGACGACATACAAAATATTCTTTAAGAAGTACATAGAGTTCAAACATGCACGATGAACGTGCAGAATATAAATGTTTTCCAGCATGACAGAGGCAGAAAGCACTGACAAGATTACACCACTTCATTTACGAAGTGTTTGGAAGATAGTTTATATTCCCCTCAGGAGGACGCCATGGCTCAACTAGTGATTTACTCTAATCTTCTCTCTTGCAAAATTAAAAAAAAACAGACATCCCAGCTCTTTCAAGAACTTAAAATAAACTTAAAAGCCACACACTGTGAATCAAATCCTCAGAGAAACTGTTTAAAATGCATCAACTGTTCATTGCACCCTGTTTTTTTTAATGGTTATATTAACCCAATTATATTACTGAATTTCACATTTTACTTTAAATTGACACATTTCAGTCAGTTTATTTTATAAAAACAACATTTTTTGGGGCATCTTAATGCGCTGGTATTTGCACAAACTGCTAAGCACTCTGCCTTTTACCTGTGTAGTCTTTCCCGAGCCCGTCTCTCCCACCAGCACAAAAGACTGGTTACGCATCAGGATGCTGGTGAAGCTCTCTCTGTAGTCCCAGACAGGCAGCTGCAGCCGCTTCTTCATGATCTCATAGTAGCGTGGCGTGTGGGGCAGGTTGGTGAAGGGGTTGATCTGCTGCTGGAAAGGGGATGGCTTAGGGAAGCCTCCGCCGCCGCCGGCAGCTGGGGTGCTGGGCAACCCGGACGACTTCGCGTCTCGGCCCCTGTCGCCATCTCGATCCCGGTCCCTCGACTGTTCATCGCGGTCTCTGTCTCTGCCGCGGTCGCGCCTGTGAGAGGAGGATGCATGAGGTTAAGAAGCACTGCCACTCAAACTAACCCATTGAACTTACCACAGAGACACAACATACCTCCTTAACACAAAGGCATGCATACACCCATGAAACACTGGCAATAACCAAATCTAACAGTTTTGCCCTATAAATAGTAAAGATTAAACCAAACATGGAACAGACAGTGCACAAATGTTAGTCCATGTCAAGTCCTTTTCTTAAAATTGCATGAAAAGGTTACTGCACACCCTTATTCACGGCTGCAAAACATCCCAGCCTAATCAAGTGTAGCATGCAAAGGTCATGAACGACCTAACTGTCCACAATCCACATCGGGCAAAATTATTCTCCTGTTGCACAAATATGTGTTTCAAGGCTTCAGAACAGACTGAGAACCACATTAGCTGGAAGCTAAGCTGAGCGCAGTGTTGACTTTAAGGTACCCTGACAGCCAGCTACTGCAGTGGAGCTGGCTGCACAGGGGCCAGATGTAGAAGATGTTGTGTGCAGCTCTGTGGCAGCGCTGAGGTGTGAATGTGTCTCAGTTTATTACTACCCAAAAAGCCACACAGGGATAAATGACAATGTTATATTGATCTGGCAGTGCAAACTATCAAATGAGCTACTGATTTCTGCCACACACGTAGTTTGAAGCCCATCAAACAGCTGACCAGGATGTAGCATCTCTAGTATGAATGCCCTTGACTTTGGGGAAACTGCAGTATGCACATCAGATGATGCGAAGCCCTGTTGTTTGAACATTATTATAACTGAATTTATGGTCCACATAATGTATTCAATAGTCATTTATCCCCGTGGGGAAAGTCTTATTTTGCTGTAACCTCTCGTAAGGTCACAGCGATGTCAAATCCCGGGCAGTCACCCCGACCGTTGACGTTACTCTCGGTGACTTTAACAACTGGCAAAGAGAGGGGGCTTCAAGTTCTACAGGCCTAGCAAGGCTTTTGTAGAGCTATGCTGACGCTCAGCAGTCATTATATCCCTGCGTCCAGCTTGGCTTCGCAACAAAAGTCGACTGGCACTGATTCGGGACGATGGGACATGGCAGTGACATCTGACCTCATGTAACGCTAAGCGGGTAACATTAGACCGGCTAGGGGTCCCATGTGCAGCTTTAAAGCAGCTTTCTTCTTCGCTGTGTAAAAGCCACACACGCCGTAACGACCAAGAGTATTATACATTAGGACACGTTGACTTTGTGTCGCGGAAGGTATGACCTTTCTGTTTGGGACGTAGCACACCACCTAGCACTGGCTAGCATGTAGCCACGTGCAGACCAGACCAGTCTTTTAGCCACGTTAGCTAGCTAACGGTACTAGAGCCACTTTGCTGGAAGACCGCTGCACAAACATATCGTCCAAGAGCAGCATTATGCGGCGGGCTGGGTGTCCGTACTACGATGCATTTCCATCCCCGCCGCTGCTAACGTTACCTTACTAGCTAAACTCGCAAAGAGTTAGCATGGCTAGTTTAGCATCAGGACCACAACAAAACAGCCTGCAACAGCGGACCGCTTTTGTGTAACGCTACATAACTTACCCATCACAGGGTTTCTTTTTACTCGACGAACAGTTATCGCCCGAATCTAAACGATGTCGCTTGGACATCTTGCCACTGGTGTTCGTCCACACAGCGGCTAATTATTCCATGCAGATTCTCCACAAACTGCTAAAACACCGGCAAAATGGCGACCGGAAACTCTTACCTCATCATTATCCTTGGCAAAACGATTGGGAAAGCCGTTATTTACTGTGAGACAAATTAAGCGTGTTTAATACAAAAAGGGTCCCAGAATTAATGAGCCCCGCACATTGTGTTGTCCATGAAATCCTATCGCAGCGCCTGCAGATAGTGTCCAGCGGTTTAGGATGCGGAGAAGGGGAGGATGCTGGAGGTCCTCTGCGGGTCGGGATGATGATGATGATGATGATGATGTGCCCGCCAAACAAGCATGCACACAGGCACCACTTTTGCCTCGCCCCCTTCAGTTCAAAGCTTCAGCCTCACTGCAGTACAGGCAGGTCTGTGCCTGCAAGCAAAGAGCGACCAGTCTGAAATAATTTTGTTGTTGTACATATGACTCGATGCATATTGAATCTCAGCTACTTTGTCCTCTGAAGGAGTGAAACAGCCCCCTCATTAGACCCACGCCACGGTGATACTGGGACCCTACTGTGGGGAAATTTAGCAACTAACGAATGTTATTAAAGAATAAACACACAACCACATATTCCGTTTTTCTTAGTGGAAATTAAGAGATCTTATAGTTTTGATGTGTTGAGCACCAATACAACAGAATTCCACTGGATTACATTACATATAAAAGTAAAAAGTCATGATAGCCTATACCATCAAAAACAATACACATTAAATGAAATACACATTACATTTTGAATGAATGAGTGAATGAATCTTCACTCATTTTCTTTAACGTGCAAGCTTGTTCCTGGCGGCATTCATGACAATGTGTATTGGCACACTGGCACCCAATTTAACTGTTCACTCATCATCAACCTTATATGGGCGAGTAGTCTCTAACTAGACCGCCCATAGGTTCAAGAGGAGTTATCAGCTATGTATGTGGGAGCAGGGCAAACAACTGCACAAAAAACACATGAAAATTAAGCATATCTTGTATGTAAGTGTATTTTTACATTTTAGCGATAATGCTGGATGCATTATAAAGTTCCACCCAGAATGAACAGGAAGTATTTATCTTGTTTTATCAGGACAGTAGTGTACATGACTCTGACATGGACAAACACTTGATCCATTCTGGAACGTGCAATCAGGAAAAGTGATGAGCATGACTTTTTTTTCTTTCTTTTTTTACTTCTAGGACTGTTTGAGGAGCCAAAATCCTTCTTTCAACCTCTACAATTATAAAGTGATGAATAATCTGTCACCGAAGACAATCATTGCCGTTGACACAGGTAATTACACAGCCTGGACATTGCTAACAAGCTGCATAATGGCAAATGGCTCATTGCTTATAGCTGGGGGATTGATGGTGATGGTTAAGGAGAAGTCAACGTTACAACAAAGTCATAATGCGTAAATATTCAAGGATAATTTAAAATACTGTGGATTTTCCACCGTTCTGTCTGTCTCTTTTTCACAGGCTATTAAGTAGCAGTCCAATTGTGTATGAAATAGCTCTGGCAAACATAGTTGCAGAGCTGGCAGTGAGAGCATGGACAATACTGGGGACTAATCATTTAGAATATTGCTACATGGAACTCAAACTGCAAGCGCCAGCTTTAAAGACCTGGACTGAAGGGATGTTTTTATGCCCCTTTTATACTTTCGTTTCATACAACACTAGAGCATTGATGGGTTACTGAACAGCACAGGCACCAGGGGTCCGAGGGTTCAGGGGGCCCCTGGGCCAGAGCCTCTGCTGGAAGTTATTATGACATTTCTTGCTGGAAAGTCACAAAGATCAGTTAAAAGCAGGACTGTTTTGATCGTGTTTTCTTGTTCCTGATCTTGATCAGAATTATCTGTCAACCAAATCCAATATTTGTAGAGTTCATTTGCAGAAACACATATCTCCATCATTCATTTTCCTTATTTTATTTAAATGTTTACTGCACTCCAGGGAACATAAATTAAACTGGTGTTAGATTGTTTTGATTGTTTTTGCAAATGAGCTCTTCATTTAGTTTTGTTGATACTGATCACAGCTGCACAGCATACTCAGGGTAACACTGAGAGTTCTATTGCACCCACCCTTTACATGTCTATGACTCATAATAGCAGACATGGACAACACACTAAAATAACTTTGGCTGAGCATCAGTAGAAGCTCAAGGAACAATTTGTGAATACTGTAGCGTTACAAAACATGCACCAGCTTCATTTAACAACCATTCTGAATAAACAAAAACTTCAGTGTAATCTATATTTTAGTGAATAATTCTATATTTAAAATGTTTTTAATACTTCTATACTGGTTACAGTTATCGTTGTTGTCATGCCCTGCTTTCAGCCATTAGGATCTGATGCTGCCACTGACAGACAACAAGCTTCAACCAAGAACGCTGGGACCGCTTCCTTATCTTGACTAAACATGAATAATAATACTACAGTCTTTTTGTATCAAACAAGTACTCTTGCATCATTTGAGGGGAAATGTTGAACTGCAATGATCTATGAGACTCTTGAACTTTAATGAAATACCAGAGTAGCGTACTTTCCTGAATAAATCTTTTTATTAATATCCACTTCTGTGCTCATTTTTGCCTCGCAACAGCTGTGCAAGATTACACAATGAAGGGATTCTTGTTTGGAAGAGATTAGAGAAAATGCTCTATCAAACTAAGTGAAATCAAGAAAAAAAACCTCTCTTCTTACATTGATGCATTGCAATAGGCTGTAATAACTCATCTGTATATGGTACCAAAAATCAACATACGTCTTTTATGGTTTAAATCTTTTTAAAGCTTTTAAACATTATGTTATTTATTGAGGTGATATTCAGATGTATATCTGGGTATTAAGAACATTTTTAATACAGAACCTCGAAGAAGATTGACATGTCAAAATGTTGCCAATTTGTTTGTTTTCTGGAATTGCCCAAATATTGAAATTTGAATCAAGGTAAGTGAGGACTACCTCCTACCAACACCCAGGATAAGTTCGGCCGAACCATCATTCCTCTGCTGGTTGGGGACAGTGGCGTCTGCAGCTGGTGTCCCATCCTTGATATCACATCACTAGGTCCTGTCGGCTCTTATCACACTGGCCCACCATCTCATATCTTAATAGAGATCTGACTGTATGCCGTGGCTACGAGCTGACCCCCCAGCGTGGCCTTTCCGCTTATCGGATGTCCACAACCTCACGCTCCTCCAACATCCTGCGACTTTCCAGGCCTTGCTTCCCAGCAGGGCCTTGGGAGCCATGTTGTTGTTGTTGTTGTTGCAGACAGTTTCAGTTTTGCCTCCAGGGTATATCGGGAAACTACTGCGGTAGGTCACAGGGGACAAAGAGCAGCAGGGCAGCCAGTATTCTGTGATCAAAGAAACTTCTAGATATGAGGGCTAACGGCAGATCCACTTCATTTACACCAGTTCTGTAATTTGAATAAATATTCTAAGACATGCCAGTTTGACATTTTGCTGAGACTTAAATGAGAATATCTATACCACTCTCATATCTGTGTGGTAAATGTATGGCTAAAGCCAGCAGCCAGTTAGCTTAACTTAGCATAAAGACAAATTATTGTTCCTTCACTTACGTTTTTGAACTCCATACTTTAGTTAGTCCCCAGGAGGTAATCTGTTTTGGGTTCTGCACCGAAGTTCCACAATAATGTCTTATGTCACCTTCAGATAGATCCATTCTAGCCGTTTCCTCCTGTGTCCAGGGTTTATGCTAAGCTAACAGGCTGTTGTTGCATAATTAGCGCACAGATATGAGAGTGGTATATCAATCTTCTCATCCAACTCTAAGGAAGAAAACAAATAGGTGTGTTTCACAAAATGCTGAATTATTTCTTTAGTTTTTAATTGAGTGCAAATAAAAATCAAACAGCCTTAATTTGTCAAGGGATGCTCAGCCCATGTGGGAGGTGTAGGGGAAATTACACATGTAATCACGTTTGAATACATTTATTGCACCTGTTTGGTCGGGTGTCAAGTCCTTACTACTGCCAGAAAAATAAGAACTGTCCAGGTGTAAAGACATATATTGAGACCACAGGCACTCTTGAGCGACTTCACAGAGGGATGCTACTGGACCAAGTCTTGACCACTAGACTGAGCCAACATATACAGAAAGTGAACAGCTTCTCATCTGTGTGCATATTACAAAGTAACATTTGTCTTGTGTGCCTGAGCACTGAAAGTTTGACAATGCTTTAAGAGATGTTTGTCTCGTTGCACATTTTCAGAGTGGGATTGCAAAATTGCCTCGACAAAGGAAATTGCCTTTTGTCATGTACCTTAAGACAACATAGCCTTTACCAAGTGGAGTAGAGATTTAGGCATATGCAGTTTACCTATCTGCAACTCACTATACCATATTCCTATCTGACAGCTGAAATGATGAGAAAATGCACACAGTAATTGCAGGGATACCAAATCCCTGGGATTGTGCAAAGCGAGCAAATGATGCAGTTATGCATATCGTATCTGTGATACATTAGAATTATTAGCTCCACATGAAACAAGCAGGAAAAAGATGACTGACATGTTGTGCCTGTTTTCCCCCTCTCTCTTTCCTCTATTATCTCAGATAATAACAGCCTTGTCAGCAACAGAGCAGAAAGTTACACTCCTCAAAAATGAGCGCCTGAGGAGCAAACCTGCAGGGCTCTGCGAACTCCGAGGCACCACATGATAAAACTCAGGTAAGCGTAAAAAAGCAAGGTGAGCGAATGAAGCATGGGTCACGAGGGCACTGACCATCACTGGAAGGGGCCTCTGGTTGGTATAGTAATTAACCTTGCTGAGTGGCTGGCCTGGAAAATGCTGGCTCCACATGCCCCCGTCCACCCCCATCCCTCAAACCTTTGGAGGACCCAGAGATGATGGAGTGTCAAACCCTTCTTGGTCACACTTATTAGAGCCAGTGAGCATCGCTGTGACCCGGCTGCTCTCTCCCACTCTCTGGGCTCTAGGGTAGGATAAGTGTGTGTGTGTGTGTGTGTGTGGGGGAGCTAGGGATCAGAACAAAGTAAATTGTTAATGTGATAAGATTAGTGGTATATATGATATGGTACAACACACCTCTACATCTAAAACATGAAAGGGTAGCAGCTGAAGTACAGAGCTATTAAAATCACAGGACAGGCAAGCACTCACATACAAATGATTCCTCCCTTGATCTATCTTTCAAGCACAAATAGGTACAGAGAGCCAAACATACACCTGAGTGATTTAAACAGCACGGGGCCAATCCAAGCACTTTGCGATGTACATTTTTTTTCTTGCCCTGTAGTGGGGGGATGTCGCTGTCACAGATAAGGGGCTAAGATTAGGTTTGGCAGAGGCCAGTTGCTGGTACCGTAGCCTCATTTTATCTGTAGAGGTGATGATGGGCTACAACAGCTCTAAGCAATCCTCTTCTGCTCTTTCTCTCTCTGTGGGGTCTGAGGAGGCAGCCTGAATCTTTCAGCTGTGTGGACCAAATACTGGTGAATGAAATCCTGACAGGTGATGGTCACAGCGGCAACATCTTGGATGAATCTTTAGCAAGTTCAAAAAGCGGGTGGCTGCATGAGGTTAATTCAAGTAATTTCTATTTGCTACCATCACTTTGCATTGGCTCCCTGTTCATTAAATGCCTAATCTAACAGGCAATGCATCAGTTGGAGCTTGAAATCACTACGTGTGCTGAAACTGCTGTTCAACATTCATAAAGGCATTATAACCTACAATATCAGGGGGTTTCTGGTACAGCCTGAGCAATGCTGCCTTTTCTAAAGGCCGATACCAATCTCAAGATTAGAGAATTTAAGAAATCCTGTGATGACCTATCGGATTGCTCTCTGGTGGACAAACTTTGTCATTGTGATACTATTTGTAAAAGACCACAAACACATCTTTGGCATCTCTGTACTGGAATTTATTTTGTATGTATTGGCCAACATACAGTAGCCTTTACTCACTGTTGTGAGCAAATATCTGCCAATTGATCATAGAAGCTCTAGTTTCTGGTCATGTATTTTTTAAAAACCTGCTGACATGTTTCACCAAAATCTTCTTTAGATAATTATGAAAAACACATAGTTGAATGTTTAAAGAAGATGATTACAACAAAGGGACATAGTGAGAAAGCTTTGCAGGGAATGGTAAAGGGATGGCGACTGGTTAAAGAACGCAAGATGAGACATAAAAAATGAAAAAGAGGTAAACTTCTATCCATGTCACGTCTAAACGGCCTGTAGGAGCAGCCAGTATGGCGTACTTCTTCCACATATCTTCTCTGAATCAGACAATGCAACCCACTACTCTGTTCTTCCTTTTCAAACAGATTTTACTTTGTCATGTGAGTGTGGGTGTGACTGGTTGTTTGTCTGTGTGTGGCCCTGCGATGGGCTAGCGACCTGTCCAGGGTGTACCCAGACTTTCGCCCAATGTCAGCTGGGATTGGCTCCAGCCTCCCGCGACCCTGTGTGCAGGATAAGCGGTTGACGATAGATGGATGGATGGATGACTTCGTCAAGGCGTCATCAAAATTCTAAAATTGGTCAAAGACATTACGAGGAACACAACGGCAAGCTGGTATCATTGCGCAATTTCATTAGCTCAGATTCCATCTGGTTTGTAAACTTAACTCCATGGAAGAAAAAAAAAAGGCTCTCTGCTGTGTGCCAAATCAGCTGCCTGGCACGGGGCCGACAACTGTGTACACACCATGACTCCCTAGTTTGGATCCTTTCTCTTGCTTCGCCTCTATTTTGTGTCAGAGATTAAAAATAGCAAGTGGCCTTCTGCAGAATAAGCAGTTCATGGATTCTGGCTTTGACGCTGTGTTTGCCTGGAGAGGCCAGCTGTCACCTGCACGCAGGAAGGGTAGGCCTTACCACTGATTCTCAATACACAGTGGGCTCTGGACTTTGGCTGCTTGACAAAATGGGTGTGTCTGTGCATCCATTTTACAGTGCTGGAAAACTTTTGGTGTCTATGACTTTGTTTTATTTATGATACCACATACAGTCATACTGTGACTCTTACTATGCATGTGTTACTATATTTATGCACATTAAGCTAAAAACATTCTTTGGATATGAACAAAACCCTGTGGAAAATAATATAAACCCAAACCTAAGATCAAAGATTTTGAACATCTTTTCAAAAGTTGATTTCTTAATTCAACTAAAATAGGACTTGAATATTGCTATGATTTTAGACAACGCAATGCAGATTTGTGATGCTGGAACAACTCTCTCCCAAGGCTGGAAAGAAGAAAATCAAGTAAAGCTGCTCTAATCTGTAAAACAATCAAAAGACTGAGGCTGCTGCATTTAGAATTAATGAGAGACCAACCTTGGGAACAGCGATTTTCTGCGGATATGGGCTCATTTTCTGGTTCAGAACATTACTGTCAAACAAACACCAACTGTGTGTGAAAGCTCAGACAAATGTTACACCAAGTCCACAAAGTCAGCCTCTGTGTCAGAGTTGAAGTTTTGATCAGGTGACCTTTGCTTGTGTGCTTCCCAGCTTAAGGAAGGAGCTGATACGTCACTAACCCAATGGTTCCCAACGTTTTTTTTGTCAGACATACCCCTAGCCCGAGCATTTGAGTTGATTTCAACTGGGTCGGTGTGCATTTGTACTATCATTTGAAATGGCTGAAGTTCAACGTTTAGCTAAATATTTTAACAATTTGTCCACTGTTTAGCCATTTTACCTGTTCATTACATTGCGCTAGCATTTAGTTTTTTTCTTTAGCAACATATTTCAACCATATCCATTAACTTTTGCGCCTGTTTATTATTTCACCACTTATTTATTATTTTTGGCCAACTGTTTTAACCATTAACTTTTACTGTTTTTGCGTGATCTATTTTTCTAAATTAATTGAGTTACTCCACAATCTTTCCAAGTACAGTACCCTTGTTTGGGAAACACTACACCTGACATATCTTATTTTTCTGTGTGTGGGCGAGAAAAGACCAAAACAGTTCATATTGCATGTTTATGCATTTATAAATATTTCCACATATATGGCACATGTAGACTTATCCAAATATCTGTTTTTTAATAAATCCCCCACGCCATATGAATAGACATCAATACAATCTCTAATATGAATATCATTCATTTACGCATTATGTACAACACATTCAATACAAGTTTTGGTAAACCAATTTGGACCTCCTATGAGAGTAAGAACAAAATGCAGCACTCAGTTTGGCATCCCCTAGGAAGAAGAAGAAAGCAAACAACTGGGATTATCTTATTGCATGGTAGAAGAAGAAGGGAATATGGGGCACAGGAGTTGAGGCAGACATATTTTGTTATATTCCTTGCAAAATTATTCCTGTAGGGCATGAAGTTTGCAACCCCATTGATTTCGAGATTGTCTGTTCCTACGCAGCAACAAGCCTGTCTGGATACAAAGTGCACCTCCGGCTCTGTCAACGGTGGCTGAAAAAGCGTTTTCTGTTTTATTGACTAAAACAGGAGCTGCTCGGTGGAAAATGGAGCTACGTTGTGAGAATGCAACTAGGGATGATTAATGCAATTATCAATACGATCGACAAAGACAAGGATTGAAATAAGCTTCTTAAGTCTTTCAGTGATGTCAGATCATGCCAAGCTGTTACTACGACAGGTGATCGACAGATTGACTGTGAACGTCCCGCTCCCCTGTACTCGACGCCTGTGGGGCCTGGTTCTCTGGAGTTGATATTGAAGTTTCTACATGTTCAGGTACATTATTAGAGCCATCGTCCTGGGATTCGCAGGGCTGATGGCCCACCTCTGACTCAAAAGAGGCTTGTCTTAGTCGAAGCCATGGAAGGTCTGATTCAGAGGACGGGACTCCCAGCGCCAGAGCTGCCTCTTCTCCTTCCTCAACCGTGGAACCCAGTTCTTCATCTTCAACTCCCTCTACCTCGTGCCCTGCCTCTTCCACAGGACTCCGCCCCTCCTCCAGCTCTAAAGAGACTCTATCTTCAGTCAGGGTCACGATTTCTCCCCCTCTCCTGTCAATCCCATTCGTCTCCACCCCCACCAGAGGCTCCAGGCTGTTGAGCAGTGCAGGTGTGTCTTCCCTGCCGACGCCATCTGTGCCAAGGTCGCTGCCAGCGGTGTGGCATTCCCACAATGATTCATGTGAACTTCTGTCGTCTGACACAACTGGGAGAGGGAAGATGAGGCAACTGGTCATTTTAATTACTCACTTGATCTGAAGCCATAGTTACATCAGAAAACAAGTACTTTTGCCCTTTTCTGTACCTCTGAAGGAGGCGCAGTAAGATAGTAAGTAAGCCACTGATTTGTGTTAGGTGGCAACATCAGCATGATTAACTATCAAAAACCGACAAGCATTTTATAAATTTATATTAGCTGACAACAACTTCAACAATTATACCTACAACCACAACTCCTCCTTTGGGCAGAAACAAATAATTGTATTCATAATTGATGAATCAACTGAATATTCAATGAATTATTTAGCTTAAAAAATGTTAGAAAATAGTGAAAACGCCCGTCTCATTTCCCAGTGCCTACGCTGACGTCTTTAAGGTGCTTGTTTTGACCAACGAATTAAAGCCCAACATTAATGTGCAATGATATTAAACAGAAAAGCAGCACTTACTCTCACATTAGCCTGATATACAAACAAATATTAACAGATTATCAAAATAATGGCAGATTGATGTTCTGTTTATTGACTAATTGACTTGCAATTTTAGCTCTACCATAAAATACTTGAGCTGCGATGATTAAAGAATTTTCCCTCAGGGATCAATAAACTATTCTGTAAATAAAAGATTCTGATTAGTTGATTAATCGATTAGTTGTCAACTAGTAAATTGATCGCCAACTACTTTGAGAATCGATTAATCATAGAGTCACTTTTTTAAAAGAAAAACGTCCAAATTCCAGCTTCTCAAATGTGAATAGTTTTTCACTCTATGACAGTAAAATTTATATATTTGGGATGTGGTCAAAAGAGATATTTGAGGACATCATCTTGGGATTGGGGATTTTTCATAATTAACAACTAATCGATTAATATAGAAAATAGTCGACCGATTAAAGAATCGCTCACTGCATTCCTAATACTACCAATTAAGACCTAAAGAAGAATAAAGAGCCGAGTGGCTTTAGCCTGAGTTCACAATGTATTTGAAGTGTCCTAAAGACGCTTAATTTTATTCTATTTATTTGCGGTTTGCTTTTCCTGTTGATGGGATGATGTTAAAGAAACCTTGTGACAAGAACCTTAGTAGAAAAAGCTTTATTGATCCTCAGGGCTGAGGGCTACATTCATACTCTATTTGTACACGTGGGGCTGCATTGAGACACTATTAAGAAAACCACATGAACAGTCAATATAAAACTTATTATGCTGATAGACCAAGGCCTATAATGTCATACCGGTCGATCACTTTATCATCAGCGTTTTAATGTGAGAAAATTCAAAGATGATAGGATTATGAAACATAAGAAAAAAACTTTTCATCTTTAGGAGTTGGACCACTGTGTCAACGTAGAAAGTTATTTCAATTACTTATGTGACTGAAGTGCTTCCATGGCAACAGGCTAAATATAGCAGCAGCGTCCCAGACAAGAGGACGCAAGACAAGTGTGACGCCCCGTAACTCGGCAATAGCAACAGCTTAGTTCTGCTCCTTCGCCAAAATATGCTCTCACTTTGGGGATTACTGACCCATATTTGTGGATGTGCAGGCAAAAAGGTTAAAGACTGCACATAAGAGTCCCAGCCACCTTCTTCCACACATACACACGCAAAAACACGCAGGAAGAAAGCAACATAACTTGAACTGGCATCCATATTTATGCCCCCCCACCCCCCTAGTCCCCATCCTCTTTCAAAGAGAACACGGCAGAAGTTTCTGAATGT
Organism: Lepomis macrochirus; assembly: GCA_024633595.2. Lineage (NCBI taxonomy): Eukaryota > Metazoa > Chordata > Actinopteri > Centrarchiformes > Centrarchidae > Lepomis > Lepomis macrochirus. Next base: position 10,759,440 of record JALXJV020000002.1, on the reverse strand, counting down.
CAGCGGGCCAGAATTTGCTTCACATTTCCAAAATGCCATGGCATTTGGGCAGCTTGCACCATTGAGAAGAGAGGAGTGGAGGCGGGAAGGGAAAGGACTTGGGTTAAACATGGAAGATAGCGAGGAGTGTTTAGCACACAGCGGCTAATTACAGTGTTTATGCCGTTAGCTGTGGGTGCTCTTATCAATGGCTGGAGAAGCCAGTTACACACAATTACACACTCACCTTTGGGTGGGTGCAGTCTAGGCTGAGGTGTGGCACGTGTTGGATGAAGCTCCGGTTGAAGGTTATCATTCAGTGTGATGCTGTCTCGTGTCCCTGTAAGACCACCATCAAGGAACAAAACAGGCGCTGTTACTTTCACACCCAAATGACAGCACAAAGACAAAGTAAGTGGTATGAAGAGTTTTCAGAGGTTTGAGCATGACAGGACTCGATGGGGCTCAGCCATGCACATGTATGGCGCAGTGCTGTTTGTGTGCCTTCACACAGCACACAAACACGCACGTATGCATTGCTCACAGGAAGTGGCTTCAGTTCCCTGTCATCTGTCTTCATTAGTGATGGCTGCACGCCTCTTAGGCTGACACCATATGCTACTCATAGGAGACTGTGCACTATAAACCAGACATCACAAATACACACACAAAACTGTATTCACATGCATATACTCGAGCCTGTAAGTGTGCACATCAGCCTTTGCCGTCACAGACACCCAGTGAAAAGGCCTGTTTCTCTGACCAGTCAAGTGTGAGGCACAAAAACAAACAAAAGAATGTGAAAATGGATGACTGGGTGACACGATGCGTGAGAATCATGAATGGTGAACGGAGACCATATTGTTATGGATGCAGACCATATTGTTATGGATGCTCAGTGTTGACACCGACGTGGGAACAGTGAGGGAGGGGTTGGGGCCGTTTGGATCCCGAGGCTTCTACACACAAGCAAGGGGGCGTGAAGAAAAGCGAAAACGTTATTGGTTGTCTAAAAAGTTCCTTCGCAGAGACAGTGGCTGCGACCATTATGTTAGACTGTTTTAGTATGAAACCTTGTTAATGTTTTACTGGCATCGCTCTAAGGACGGCAATGTCAGTCTGACGGCTGCAACACTTTGGTTCAGACTGATGATTCCCATGAAACTTTGTACAGACATTCAAAGTCATTCGTATATATCCTGAGTACCCAAGTACAGTGTCACAGACTGTAGCATGGACACCATCTTGCTTCTCCTAAAATTATCCATTAATTAAGGAATGATTGATGACGATGATGTCAAATAGCCATGACATTTGTTTTGAGTAATGTCATTTACAAACCAATGTCAAATGAGTATTAGCAATAGGTTCAGATATCTATTGTAAACTAGGGGTGGGTGATATGGATAAAAGTTTCCTTCATGATGTTCATTGGTCCATTAGTAATTTCAGGTCGTTATGAAATCACAAGAAAATGAACTTTCTGAGAATTCTAAGTAGAAACTGTTTACAGATAAACTGACTAGATTTATTTGTTTTATGTTGTTTTTGGCTAATCCAATGAATTACATATCTGATACGTGACAATAATGAAAAATCTGAATCAAATATTGCCATAAAGCAGCTGTGCCCACTGACTTGCAACACCGCTCATAACGACCAAATACAACCAGAGATATCAATCAATTCTATCAGCTGTAAAGAATATAAATGTCTGAAATCTCAATATATATTGTAATTTCCCCTACACAAACTCTTAACTTCGCTCACAGCTGCATTTAGTTTGTGATGTATGACTGTGTGGTATCACACTACAGCTGTCAAAAGACAAAAGAGTCAGCGGTTCTGTGGAGGCAAATATCTTCTTCATTAAGCTCAGATAGCTGGCGTGTAGCTTTAAGACTTTAAGACTGAATCTTAGCAAGTCTTGAGAGTGGCCTTAAAAGGAGTTCTGCAGACTGCCTTTAAAAGCTAATAATAAGGTGGTGTTGGTTATTAGTATGAAGAGCAAAGCACCGCCTGAGCACAGCAGTGTGTCTGCAGGAGCCAGGCAGCGCTCAGGAGGTGCCTGGCTCTTTCTTTTAAACCTTACTGGCAGCTGCCTGTCCAGCCATCTAACCATCTCCCCTTCTCTCTCACACCCATCCTGCAAAGATAGCAGGCTCTTCTGCATTATATGATACTCCAACATACCAGATCGTATACTCAATATCATAAATAAGGAGATGAAGAAAGGAGATGTCTGTCACACGGTTAAGCCCTACTCTGGGATGCAGTGCTGTCATGCACTATGGTGACATGGAAATGCCTTCCTCATAGTGGAAAAAGTCTGTCACTGGACCAAAACAGAGCTATGTGAGTGCACTCTGTATCCACCTGTCTTTTCAATAGCTGCTGCAAACTGACAGGCTTTCACTTGCTGTGTTACATTTCGCCTCACACTCCCTTCAGCATGGGGGTAAGGTGGACAGAAGGACTGGTGGGGATCTATCAATCACAACTTTATCTGACTCACTGCATCGATGTCATTGTTATTGTTTTTGGCTCTTTCTCATCCGGAGACAACGTAGTCACCTTCTAGCGTTCTCCGGAGCCTCAGGTAGGCAGCCAAGGCCCTCCATCCTATTCTGTTTGCCTTTAATATCCATCAGCCCAACTTCACATCACATCAAGGCCACAGACGCTCACATCTCTCTCTATATTTCTGTCTCCCTAACTGTGGTGGACAGCGTGGTCGTCAGGCACTCTGGGCCCTCGCCTACAAACTCCCTAATAACGGCACATTCCCCTAAATGTGTTTGTAATGTGGGCAATCATTTTCAGTAATGGATGCTTGTCAGTTTTATAGCGGTGAGAATGACGGTCTCATGACAGGGCGCCTCCATTCAGCAGCAGCCCCTCCGCCTCTCAGTCTGCTTCACACGCGGCACAACATCTCCCTCCAGTGGGAAAAGTGGGGAACTATTTTCTATATGGACTGTTGTCTCCTGGAGCAGTTGGCAGCCACCTTAGCAAAATGTAACGGCTGCTGTGGATACAGTGCATGTCAATGTATTTCATTCTTTCTCTTGGGTTTATTTCATTTTCACTAATGCATGGATATAGATGCAAAATAGTGTTGTTTACTGTGTTTCTGAATACCGGTTAGCTCTTAAATGTTATTTCTCCACTGTCTCACATAATGACATGAAAATTGGACAGCTTTGACAGCATATTTTCCTATTAATTTCCACTCACATTTCCTAAAATCTTTGTTTTGGTCTGACTCCAATTCCCAGAAGAATGTTAATCAATGCAATTCTCTTGTCTGACAGCACAGTCACATATTTCTTGTTCTCAGATGATGTATGATTCAAGTTCTTGCCAGTGAGAAGCTGAACATATTATAAAATCAACCCTTTATTCCCCCCTGTGTGTAAAACCTATGACAGATCCACTAGACCAAAAGGATCAGTGTGTGATATTCAGGCAGCCTGCTTCTGTAAATGGTATCATGAACAGACACATGAGCGGGTGGTCAATGGAGTTGACACATTGTAAACGGTGGGCGTGAGGTGACATGCTTTCTGGGCGTCTGCCCAGATTTGTCCTGGCATGACATAGTGGAGGGCATGGATGGGCTAAGTGGGGCAGAAGGAATACATACTCCCAATTCCCACGGATACGCGGTAGGTCAAGCCTGAGACGCAGCCAGAGAAGAGAGAAAGACACACTGTTATGAACATAAAACCTCATTAATGTATTTAGATTAAAGAAAGAGAGAAGGGAAATTAATTTTAAACAATTAGCTTGGTAGAAAGATAGACAAAGGATCCCTAGGTACATACTTTAGTCAAAAACACATAAATGATAGATTTGAGAGCAACATATGGAAGGCATAATGTTAGGAAATACATTTACTTCTCAAATTTCTCTAAAAATTAAAACATCTAAGGACTGAAATAGTATGGTTTATCCTGAGTTTAATGCAATTTTTTTCTTTTATGTTTACTTTCAAAACACACACACACACACACACACACACACACACACACACACACACCCATAGTCACATGGTTATGTTTGCCAACGGTGTGGTACAGTTACAGGCACCAGCCAGGTGAAAGCATATGCAGAAACGTTGATACATAGTCTCTGCATGAGTGGACACACACAGGCCATCACGTACACGTTCCTCTAATTTCATTGTTTAAAAATCACTGTTTACTGGTTGGATTACTTACAACCATTTAAAAAAAATGTTTTTAATTGTAAGGTGAGTGAATGCCATGATAATTGTAGATTAATTGTAGATTATATTCTCTATTCATTTCAGGACTGCAATGTGGTTTTTGGTGGAAGCTTTAACGATTGATCTTGACACCCACCTGGAAGACTCCACAGTCCCGAAACCTCCAACGTCTTCAGCTTCCGCTCCAAATCTGCAACTCTGTTTCCGAGGATCCTGCAGGCCAAGAACAACGGGTCAGGTTACTCAGGACTGATAAGAAGTGTCAGTGTCTGTATGTGTATTCGTGTGTCACAGTCCAGTGTTTGCCTTGGAGGAGGAGGAGGATTCTCAGAACAGCTATGCAAACATTATAAGTGTGTCAGGTGGGTGCAGTTAAAAGATGACCTGAAAGGGAGGATCATTACCTGTTGGTGTGCCTCTGGTGCTGGATGACCAGGTTCTTCTCGTGGATGGTCTCCAGCAGAGCCGTGGCCAGGGACTTGAGGTCGGAGATGGACTGAGGCGTGGCCGGCAGGCTGCAGCCCTGCTCTTCCAGGAGCATCTCCTGGACTAAAAACCGAGAGGGAGATGAGGGGTGAAGCAGATAAAAGAAAGAGCGGTAGGTAGGGGATAGACGGAGAGAATAGGAAGGAGGGAGAGCCATTTTTATTTCAAACCACCTGTGTTATTGACGCCATCAGCAAAAACATGACCTCCTAAACTGAGGATGTGGTGGGTACTGACCTACAACCTGCCAATAATGCCCCAATCAAACTCTCCCAAAACTTAACAAAGATAAAAGAACGAATGGGGAAACAGCGTGCTAAGAGCGAGACAGAGATGGAGAGTTAGAAACAGCTGTCTACTAGGTGACACTCTCCTCTCCCAACTTTAACTCTGGAGCCCACTGTGCTGCTTCTGCCAGCAACTGTCAGTCATCATGGCGGGCTCATTTTCCTGCCAGTGGTGCTCTCTACCACTCAGAATACAATTAGTAACCCAGCTGGTGCCCGGGCGGTGGCTTGAAGGATCGGCAAAAAAAAAAAAAAAAAGGCATTATTAAATAATGCAATGAGGCATGGCTGGAAACAAAAGAAAGAAATAGATTTGTTACACTGAAGAAAGAATCAGTTCATCGGATTAAAATGTACTCTACGTGCTATAAAACAGAGGTGACAGACTACATTTTTCTGCTCTGGTATCTATTTATGTCGGAGTTTAAAGAGAATTCAGAGGGAGCTGAACAGTGAGTTTTCACCTTGTTTGGCAGAGAGGACTCCAGTGAGGGGACTGCTGTTTGATTTCCCATATGTGCTGCAGTTTTTCCTCCTCTCAAGAGCGGTCTGTGGGGAGGGAAAAACAAGGAGATAAAACTCGCCGTGCCGTGTCTGATGAACATTTTAAGTAAAAGCAACCTCTTGTACTTTCAGTGCACATGCTTTAGAATACAGATTTTGTGAAAGCACATGAAGCCTCAAAATCAGCCTTGCATTTAGATTTTAAACAGAGGTATTTTACCTTGTACTTCATGATGTTAGATTTCAGCAGGTTCACCTCCTCTTGTAGTTGGCCAAAGCGCTCATGCAAATACCTGCGGTAACAAAGACAAGTCAAATCATAACAGACACTAATAGTTTTACAATAAAGCTCTGAGAATGATGAGTATTGTGAATAGAAAACATGTGCAATAAGTGCACATAGCAGTATTAGAACATACTGTTCTCCATGACCATTTTTAATTAACAGCAAATCTACATTTTGGAGCAGAAAAATCATTCAGTTATTGGTTTGAAAAGGGATACATCACTAAAACACAACAGTATGAATATTTATCAGCGCTATTCATCAATTTCTAATCTTATTACAGCTCAAAACGTAAAAAACAGATTCCCCTCTCACATGTGACATCATCTAAAATACACATGTAAAATGTCATTGTAATTTTACAACAAAGTTAGTTACGTTTTCATTCTTATACTTTTCTGCTATCAATAGATACTTTGTTTTGCCTGCCTTCCCCCGACAGTAGGGACGTGCGATATTGACAAAAAATGATCTTAATATTTTCTGGGATTTTGTCGATAAAAATAATTGGATTATATTTGGCACCGTTCGAAAATGTGTTAAAAAAGTGTGTTTAAAAGTCTAATATTGTAATAGTTTTCTCTAATTAATAGGATATTTATCGTTGCTTACTAATGACATTAATGGAAACAGGTCTTATTTACTTAAAACTGAAGCATTCAAGTAAAAACAATATAAAAATACTGCGATCCCTGTGCAAGTATTACTGACATCAAATAGTGCAAGTAGGAGCAAACCATTTCATCTTTCGCTGTAGCCGTGAGTTCTGTCGTAACTGTTGTCATTATCACTTTAATTCTGTCATCAGTGGTGTTTGAACCTCAGTTTGTTTTTGTGCTGGTTCCTTGGCTGGTTTAGGCCCATCGTGGACAGCTGACTCCCGAAGCTTTTCATATTGATATTTTTTGCGGTGGTTGGCTTGCGGTCTTAAACAACAACCGAAGTTTACAGATTGCTGCCTTTTGAGCAACATCCGTCTTTTCTTTAGGCGCTGGACTTTTTCAGCAGCTATTGCTTGTTTAACTCTAATGCTCGGACAAGGTGTTTTTCATCGTTTTACTACAAAGTGAGTCACGTAGCCTACTCGATAATGTCTGCTCACACACCGTTAAAAAAAACCCCACTTAAGATATTATCGTAGACGATACATAACGCTCACTCCTTCCCAACAGTATGATTTTTAAACAAAGATTTGTTTACAGCCGGTAAAGCAAGAGAATGAAGGAAAACAGAGAGAAACAGAGTGAGAGATGTCTCCACATGCAGCTGCTACTAAGATCTAAAGCAAGTTTCAGGGAATCAGCAGATCGTAGAAAATATATGGCCTCGCTGGAAGCCTGATTGGAAATTTAGAAACCTAAAAGTGGATAGGGCTTGAAACACTGTGACCATTAGAGATAGTTCTGTTTACTAGATATCTGCGTCTTTGTCCCACTTACCTGTTCTCCATGCAGAGGGCATCCACATCAACGATGCGTGCCTCGCGGTTGCCCAGGATGTGGTTGAGCTCCACGTTGAGTCGGTAGGCCTTCTCCCTGAACACGTTGCGCTCCGCTTTCATGTCCTGCAGCTCGTCTGTCAGAGCCTTCAGGTTGTGCTCCATCTCCTCCATCTAGAAAACCGGGCAAAACATGTTTGTAAGAGAAGCCACTGAAAGGTCTAAGTGAGATATTTTGAAAGCTTGGTTTACTTGAAGTAGAGTTTGCTGAGAGTGCACACACTGTTTTCAGCAATCAGCAACTTAGGACCTAGTCTACTGTTTAAAACTGAGTGAACAGCTCTGCTAGAGCATTGTACACGAAGGGCTCAACAGCAGGTTTAAAGGAGGGAAAGTATTGTTTCGCTAACACCGCCTCAATAACATTGTACGCCTCCTAATGGCAGTATTTACTGTGCATTGTATTATGAACTACTGAGAATAATTTTGTTAAAGAAATCTACGATGGATTTCTCTCTGTAGCACCAGAGTCCTTTTTCGACCAAACAGTTCCAGGAAGTATGAAGCAACAGGAACTAATTGACTCAGGAACCAAACCAGGAACTAAAAATCTTTTGCGCATTCCCATCTGAGTTTCCACTGCATTTGAAGAACTGTAAAATCTAATTAGTCCAATAATGGTTTAAAAAAGCATAGTCTTCATGTGCTTCTTTGTATTTACTGCGACACCACTCTGTTTGGATATAATAAATCAATGGAGGCGGGACAGGCAAAAAACAGATTAATGAGACTGAAATCTCGAGAGCAGCTGTCTCCAAAGAGTTTTGATTTTTGCTTTCTGCTTTCAAGGCAAAGAAACACATTTCAAATTGGGTTAACTTTCTCTCGAATCACTCGCTAGCACTTACACCTCCTGGCATTTTTAGGAGGGAAGCCACAAGATCCCGATTAGTTGGCCGCACTCCAATATGCTGTTTGCAGTCACATGATTCCGATGACGCTCGAAATTGATACTGAGGCAGGAAGTGGAAGGCACAATGGACGAGATGGAGGAAAGCCTGTACTGTGCTAGTAATTGTTTCCTCATTGTGTTGTCCCAGTTAACGCATGACACACCTGGAATTTACTCTTTTATTCTTAAAATTATGGCTAAAAACCTATTTTGAGGTCACAGCGACCTTTGAGTCAAAAGTTTCACCTAACCTAACCGATAATTCTCCGTCACTGACAGAAATGTTTTTAAAAATGGATGGAAAAACCTGAAGGATGTCCGTCATTTTGACAGATGAAGACCGAGGGCAATCTACCTCCACATTAAGTAATTCAAATGCAACACTCAATAACCACATGTGGTCCACCTGAGGTATCCCCCCCTTTCCAGTAAGCGGCGAGTGTGCATATTAATTAGCTGTCGCCTAGTAGTTTTGTCTTTGATCACACATCACGCATGACCTCGTTGTCTACCTGGTCAATATTTTGGATAGCTGAAAACTGCACTGTAATTGCACTGGACCTGTGTGATGTGAGATCACTTACATTTGAGATGGTTTTGGATGATGATTAAAAAAAAATAAAATAAAAATAAAAAGCAACCTGAAGCCCTGCTCTCTCCAGCTGGCGTACTAAATCTTCCCGTTCATGGGCAGGGAAATGGCGCACTCCCACCTCCTCATCCCCCAGCCTCTGTCGAGTAATGGTCATTCTCAGGAGCTGTAGACAAAAAACATGTTAAATTCACTGCTTCTATTAAACCCATCTACTCACGCACTGGACTGGGTTAGGTTAGGCTATAAGTTTGTGTGTGCTGCTGCTGGTAACCTCACCTTGTTATCCCCCCTGGGCCTCCGCAAGCCTCTGAGTCAGCTCCTTCAACTCCTCAGTGAGCTTTTTCGCCCGTTCTCTTGAGTCTCTCAACAACTGAGCCAGATTCACCTGAAGAGAAGGTAAAGAAGAGGAAAGAAAGAACAAAAAGAATAACAGTCAAAAATTACAAAACACCTGACATTTCACAATAAAATCCACACACCCACCCCAACATTTATCCCAACCATCATTATCTGGAAGGGGGGCATGTTTGTCTTGTCATATAAGAAGTCTGCAAGACGCTGTGAAAAAGCTGTCCAATTCAATGTCGCTGAACCCGATCTGTATTTGTTTGGTATCATAAGGTTGTTTGACCATTGAGATCCGGTATTCGATGTGATCCAGAGCTAGAAGGCAAATACTTTTAGCATTACTGGAAGCAAGAAAGCCCTTGTAATTGACAACAACCTACCTGATTACGTTTTTCTGGTGGCAAAGAGGGGTCACCATCCTAAAAAAGTTACACAGTTACAAAATATTATTTGTCATCAAGGTCAATTAGCAAATAGTACATTATAAATAATGTTAAACACGTACATTTAATTGACTGACACATCACAGAGTACTAACAAGTTTTTTTTTTTAAATGGCCGGTACAGCCAATACTGTGCACATAGACAAACATCACCTTGAAAGTTTGAACCACTCACAATGAGTTCCCTGTACTTCTTCTTGAGTCCCTGATGGCGCTCCCTCAGCTGGTTGGCCATCAGCTTGTACTGGTCTCTTTCCTGCTGACAGGTATCCAGCTCCTTGGACAGAATGAGCAGGGCCTCTTTCTTACTCTCCAGCTTGCGCTTACACACCAGAAACTACAACAAACACCGGCACACAAGGACAGAACCGAAGGCAGTGGTATTATGACACGCATTACTGTGCTTTATAAATAAACTTGGACTTAGATACAGTTAACTGTAGGTCATCTAGCTCTGTGTGTTGATTCTGTGACCACAGGAGTGCATCTGTATCATCCATCTATGGTATTATTCAGCTAGTTCTTTTCTTCATAATTTCCTACAGGCTCTATCTTTTGATGGAAACGGTCAAGTTACTTAACTGTACAAGTGATACCAACCCAGGCCAGCTCCCCACAAGTGGAAAAACACACACTGGAGCCCAGTGTTTAAAGTGTAGATAAGACACAGCAGAGGGAACAGAATAAACCTTGATAGCTGTCAAACCAGCTCATAACCAAATTAAACAGCAGCTGCTAACATGGAGCTGAACGTGCCGTAGTAGTGTGTAGTAAACCACGCTTATCCATTATGTATAGCTGCAACAATTGATTCAAAATGAATCTGATAGTTATTCTCTCACTTAATAGATTGCCCGTTTGATCTATAAAACATCGGAAAACACTTAAACATAACACTTAAAACTCACGGTGATATCAACACATTGCTTATATTCTAAACCAGCACTACAAAACCTGAATATGTGCAGGTCACCATCATATGTGACTAAGGAAAGCATCAAATCCTTTGCATTTTGGGTAGTTCTTGCTTGAAAAAAATACCAAAACAATTATTTTACTATCAAAATAGTTGCCAATAATTTATTTTAATCGACAGACTAGGCTAATCATTTAATCGTTGCATATTTACATAGTACCAAGACGTCTTTATCCAAATTTCAGAAAGATCAGTTGTGTTATCACCATATAATGTACAAGAATATCAAACAGTCATGTCCTCCACCTGCAGGGTGGAAGTTCCTTCCTAAAACAGTTATATAAACAGTCCCTGAAAGATGTAAGAATATCTGACTTACTATGAATTTTTCAATACATAAAATCAAATTTATTATCCCTACAGTTGACCAGGTATGGTCGTTAAAGAGCTATTGGCTGCAGTAACGTTACTATTGGGTATCACTATTTTACATTTTCGCAGTTAATGTTATATGCTTATATTGCTTTTCACCTCAGATTTATTCCTATGTATTTTACATATCCATATAGTCGAAATTATTTCAGTAGATTTAAATTAATTTATGATAACGATGTTAACTTAAATGCTGCCCCACAGGTGGCTTAACGTTATATTTGGTCTGCACAGCACCACACGTGTTTAGGAGGTGGCCAGGAGTGTTGCTGCACGTCCAGCCTCACAGGCTCGGAGACGGATCGGCCTGACAGACTAGCATGCTAGCTTACCCCATTAATCAGTCTTTAGCCTCTGTAGCTAAACACCAAAAAGTAGAGTTTCCTATGTGATGTTAAACAGCTACCCCGGTGTTTAATTTAGACAAGAGACCGCAGCTCGCTCCATATGGTTCAAGGGAGCTTCTGTAACCAGCCCGTCCCTGCAACAGCTGCTCGCGATCTTCGACCCTCACTCACCTCGCTGACCAGCCCCTGCCAGTCACTCTCACTCCTCTTGGCAGACTGCATTGTCCCAAATATCTTAAATAAAATGCCAGGTTACAGGCTGCTGCCGCTCTGCCTCCGTGCGAGCTGCCTCTCCTCCGTTTGTTGTCCTGCAACGTCACTTTTTTAAAGGCTGCTGCTGTCAAGTCGCGCGGAATGAGAATTTAAATAAAACTACGACTTCCGGTACAACGTTGAAAATAAAATTATCTTTGGAGAAAATGAGTCTTGAGCTTTTTATATACAGTCTATGATCTTGAGCAATAATTATCATTGAAGTAAAAAGAATTTAAATATGAAACAGTGGATAGCACTGAACATTATTTGGAAATAACAATAATGTACGGGACCGCTCCTGAGGACGAATTAGCAACAATAAAACGGAAATGGAGGGTTTTCTTCAGAATAAAGCACAGAGCCTGTTCCTGTAAAAATGACATGAGCATATTTTGGAGAATCATAAGCGAGAGATTTTAATGAAAGACAAATTACATTATATTAATAAAAATATTTTCTTTTACCTTTAGTCAGTGTCCATTATGGCACAGAAAATATTAACATGGGGGGACATATATATATAATTTATTATTTTATATATTTTATATATATATATATCTTTTATTTTGTAGTTTACATTGTATCTGTGTTAATTTTGTTTTTGTAATTTATAACAGCTAAATGAAATGATCTCGATTGCACTGATCTTGTTATATCATATTTAAATGTAAACTTTTTAATTTTTAAACTGCATCTCTTTTGAATAGCATTCAATATTCCAAAACATAAATTCTGTAAAAAAAAAAAAAAAAAGAAAGACAGAAAAAAAGAGAAAGAAGCTGCACATTGTAAAGTTTGCATATTCCTTTATTTTTTGCAAATTGGCAACACCATTCATGGAATAAAATGTTACTGAAGATTGCCATGACAATACAGCAATGATAAACCATCCTATTGCCATTCTGGGCCTGGGTGAACCACATCATGTAGGCTTCACATTGGGGTTTAGGACAAAACTTGTGACCTATGGAGCCCTCAAGAGACTTAAAAGCTTTTAAAATACTCCACATCAAGCTATAGGATGGCCTGATAGAAATATTGAGCATAGTTTCACCTGAGAACAGTGAAACAGATGGATCACCCTTGTTATGGCAGAAAATTGTGTCGTTTTACATGTAATCTTTTATGTATGATCTTTTAATATTATTATCACTATTCCTTATATGTGTGTGTGTGTGTGTGTGTGTGTGTGTTTTAGTACTTCTCTGTTTTTTCTCTTTTGTTAATAAATTCTTCAAAGACAACAGTTGGTTGTTACTGAATTATTTGCTCAATCTGTCATTGGGAAAATAATTTCCACAACAACCTTATTTTGACTTAACTGGTGTCTTGATTTGATAGAACATGACTGGATAGATTTAAGCATCCAGATTCTATGGACACCCATACAGGCTCTTTCCAGTTGTGGATAGGTGGAGAATGGAAAATCTGGAGAGATCTCTAAGTAAGACATGGGTCTGGGGGAAGACAGAACGTGGCTGATGGGAGGGACAGAGAGACAGACTGGGCAAAATACGACTGAGACAGACAATTATTGAATTTAGCTGTAGATCATTTAAATCATTTTAGTTGTGGGAGGCTTATTTGCATCTCAGTAAATATCCTGTTAAACTGACTTCAGTGATGAACCAGTATCAGTTGGAACTGTAAACGTTTGTTGACATTCTTGAACTGGCAAGTTGAGATGCTCGTCAGAGTTTGTGGGTGGCGTTACGGCTCTGGTGGTGATGTCGTCTCTTGGAAACACTTCTGTTGTAAACATTTCGTTCAGGGGTGGCTCTAAATTCCACCCTTGGCTTTTGGCAAATGTATAAACACATCCAAAGAGATCAGGAAACATCAACATCAGATCCACTTTGGCAGCATCCAGCGGACTGCAAACAAAAATCAAACTGTATTACAAAGAAAATTATCTACTATATGCAAGTGTTTCCCAACTTTTTAGCTTTGTGACACCTCAAAACTAAATTATGTCTATTTTAAGGCCCTTATCATCAGTTGTATATGTCATGACTATGTTTACATTTATTCACTTAGCTGAAGCTTTTATCCAAAGCGACTTACAATTGCTATTTATGTCACAGAGGTCACACGCCTCTGGAGCAACTAGGAGTTAAGTGAACACAATGGTGGATGGTTCACAATGGAGGATTGAACCTGGGTCTCTCACACCCATAGTATGTGTCTTATCCATTACACCATCACCACTCCGACTAATTGTGTGTTAGTGTTGTAACAGCAGCAACAAAAAGAGAAAAAATGGTATGGTAAAAATGGTAAAAAAGTAAAGTAGCAGATATGAAGATGTGTGGTGTATGTCACATTAAAGTAAGTAGAGAGGATTAAAGAATGAAAGTGTCACTGTGAACACAATTTCTTACTAAGCCCAAGTGGTGAAAAAAGATTATAATGATAAACTTTCTCGAAATAACGATATCTCAAAATAACAGAAACTCATTAATCTCATTTAAGACACTAAGTCATAAATTTAAGAAAGTTTGTCATTACATGATCTTTTTTTTCATCACATGATGGAAATAAGTGAGAAAATGAGGGTGAGTTTATTCTTGACAGATAAACCCCCATCATCATCATTCTTCTTCATTCCACTCAGTTTAACTCACTGGTGCTCATTGAGGTTTCGCATGAAGCGCAGCAATCCCAAAGTGTTGCTTGGGTAGGGCTGGACACCTTTTTTTCCAATTTTCCAACTTCTGGACCACTTCTGGTGAAAACTATAACACAAACCATTAGTTAAAATTATACTTATAGATAAAATGAATTTCAGGAATACCAACTAGTGAGGTTCCAAATAAAGAATACAATTATTGTGCTGCAGTCACCTTATTTTTCCAGTTTTTGAAGGATCCATCCCCAGCACATTTCTCCAGCAATTCCACTAGTTCCGGTTTAGCCTGTCTACAGTTTTCCACCTCCTTCCTGTTTCCAGCCTTTCTCAGGTATTCTATTTTCCTGAAAACAAAAACTCTTTACATTTAGGGTGCATGTTTGATGAAATATAAACAATTTAAACCTTTTTGTCATTTCATATATTGATAGAAACTGGCCATAAAGAGATGCTATGGAATTGTTGAAGGGGAAATAACTGCAATTGAAGAAAGTATAACATTAAAAGAACACAAGAGAGGCATGGCTTTAGGTTAATCATTTCTCTGACATCTTTTGATGTATCATCTGATTTTGACAAGCCATGCTAGCGGCTCTATAGATGGTAATGTTGGCCTGTCGGGTCTGTCAGTCAGATGATCCACACTGTTGGTTCAGACTGAAGTATATAAAAAAAACTATTTGATAGATTGCTGTGGAATTTTGTACACACATTTATGACGCTAATATGGCTGACTGATCTAATGCCATCATCAGGTCAAATTTTCAGTTAGTCCAATACTTTGCTGTACGATCAAATTCCTGTCTATCAGCAGTGTAAGGTGTTCTTGAGTGATAGGACAGTGTGTGGATGTTGTAATCAACATCCTTCCTCCCTGATCCAATGCAATGCATTGAAATAAACTGTATTACTTAATACAGATACTGCTAAATAACAACAGTACGGTCAACATTATTCCTGCTTAGCATCAGCAAGTTAGCCTCGTCATTCTGATCACGTTAGCATTCTGATGTTAGCATTTAGATGAAAGCCGAACATTGCCGCTAGCGTTGCTGTAGACTTGAAGTCTTGTTAAAGCTATGGTAGCATAGAACACTGAAATAATAGCAAAGCAATTTAATTATTCTGACTAAATTGGTCATGTGTTGAGCCCAACCCTCGGTGGCTACATGGGGTGAACAAAACTCCAACACTGACCCACACAACACAGATAAACAGCTTTACTATAACCAATTCCATGGCATTTATTTATTAACATATCAAGATGATAAATCAAGAATACCAAAACATAAAGTCATAACACAAGTCCAGCAGGCAGCAGGACCAGCATTCTCAACTCAAAAAGCCTCTCTGATGCTGGTGCAGGAGCTTTTAAAGACCGCCTTCCAAGGCCAGGTGGACATCATTCAGCGATCAGATCTGCCACACCTGGGGCAGAACTAGAGGATCGAAGAGGAACATAGACACACAGCACAGGGATACACACACAGCCATTATATGTGATAAATGTGACTGTACCTCTCAGTTTTCCAGAAGAAGGGATGACTCAAGCATTCTTCCACTTTGGGTCGTTTCTTTGGTTCTTGATGGATCATCCCCTCGATGAGATCCTTTGCCACCACGTCTGGAACATGGTCCAAAGTGTAGTTCCCTTCATCAATGTTGTTCTCACATTTAGAGGATTTGTCGCCGAAAGGATGGTGTCCTCCAGAGAGAATGTAATAAATCAGCATCCCTGCCACCTTAAATGTTAGCATAGTGGTTTATTTACTGAACTATTTTTCACTTAATCTTCAAGAACATTTCTAGATAGCAGAAAAACTAACCTGAATATCAGTGCTCCACTTGTATGGTGTGACAGCATCTCCTTCTAAAGTCTCCTTGGCCATCCAGCATTTTGTTCCTGCCTTGCTTGTGTTATAAGTTGTTTGTCCTTGAGGTAATTGTCTACTAATGCCAAAATCAGCTAATCTTGGCTTCCCGGTAACATCTGCAGGAGAAAAGGTGTAGACTGATTCAGTCAACAAAATCACACATTGAACTAACTATAATTTAAATTAATTAAAATATTTTGCTTACTTCGAATTTCAGATAGTACATGTTTATATTTGTAGCTTGTCTTACCGATCAAAACATTCTGTGGTTTAACATCCCTGTGGAGAATTGGAGGATTTTCACAATGAAGTACCTTTAAGCTCTTCAAAACCCATTTGACCAGTTTGACCAGTCTGACAGGTTCATTTGCCAGCAAACTTTCATAATTTCTGTCTATGTAGTCTTCTAGCGTATATTCACAAAGTTGAAGAGCAAGATATCCAAAGTTCTCATCCTCTGTGAAATCAATGTATCGTACAATAGATGGATGATCAAGCTTAGGAAGTCGCAGAAATCCCTCCTCTTTCTTCAGGTCCTGATAGTTACATTTAGACATTCTCTTTATAGCAACTTCAGTGCCGTCATCTCTCAGCCCCAAGAAGACTTCAGTACCATCACTTCCCTTTGCTATGCGGAATTCTGCATCATTCACATAAATCAGGCTTCCAACCCTGGTGACTTTACTTTCACTAGAGCTAACAAGCTTCGCTAACTTTTCTCTCCAACTCTCGCTGATCGGCACCCATTTGCGTGGATTAGCATTTGAAGTTGACTCCGTAATAGGAGCTGCTGCAGCTGCTGCAGTTGCAGTATTGCAAACTTCATCAGTTGGATCTTCTTGCTGGTCATGTTCTGTCAGTGTGTCCTGGGGCACTGAAGTTAACGGCAGTGCTTTTAACATGTCAGCCACATGTTCAGTTGAAAGGAACTTTTCTAAAATGGTCTGGGACTGCTTGAAATAAGTTACTATTTTCTGTAACAGATTAATCAAGGTGGGATTCCAGTCATTTGTGCCTTTTGTTTTTTGTGTTATCACAGACAGTGTTTCTAGAACAACTTGAACAAGTTTCTCTTTTGAACAAAGCTGTTCCTGTAGAGCTGAGATTATATCCAAAGCTTGCTCATTTGGTATGTCTTCCATTGCTTTGAAAACTGCACATAAATTCTTTACTGCCTTTATTACATTTGTCTCTGGCATGTTTCCAAAGCGAAGAACTGCACTTGCAATGTAGGGGTTCAGATGGTCCTTCACCCAATTAACACTTCCCTGGTGGTATTTTTCTGCATCTGGCACATTTACATCAAAGAGCATTTCAATCATGGTCAGATGAGTCTGAGGGTGCTCCTGCAACATGTGACTGTCAAATGTTTTGAAAACTTCTTCAGGTGGTTTCTCTTGGAGAGCAATTTCCAAATCCACAAAATATCTGATTTTAGATCATATTTCATCTCCTTTTGATGCAAGTTTATGAATCATCTCAGATATTTTTTTATTGTGAATAATATGTTCAGAATCAGTGGGAGGTATCACTGTTACCGGTGCACCAGCAGATACGAGCAATTTTGAAACATCATCCCTGTCATTGATGGCAGCAGATTGCAGCGGTGTGAATCGCTGTGGATCCCATCCATTTGGATTGGCTTTTGCTTCAAGCAGTTCCTCCACAAAAAGAAATGGTGCATTGGATAGTGAGACATAATGCAAAGGTGTCCAATCAGCTTCAGAAGGTCTGTTTTGGTCTGCACCCTGTTGCAAAAGGAAATCAAAAATGTCCCTGTTGTGATTTACAACAGCAGCAATCAGTGGAGTTATATTGTCATTCCACTCTGTGCAGGGGTACACGTCATTAATGTTGTTGTCCTTCAGTGACTTTCTGAGCTTCTTGAGTTTGTTGTTAATTATACACTGTATTATAGGATGTGTTGTTTTCCGCTTGAATGTCTCTTTTATCTTTTTCCAGCGTTTCATTTCTTTCCTTCAGGTTAACTGTGAAAAAGACAAAATTATGATTTTACTGTGGGAACATTTGGTGCTATTTTAAACTTTAGACAAGCTATCATTAGAATTTAAGCTTAAAGGTCCAATGTGTTTTCAAACATGATTTTTCAATGATTTGACAACCTAAACCTGAAATTCCAA
Organism: Lepomis macrochirus; assembly: GCA_024633595.2. Lineage (NCBI taxonomy): Eukaryota > Metazoa > Chordata > Actinopteri > Centrarchiformes > Centrarchidae > Lepomis > Lepomis macrochirus. The sequence continues at coordinate 10,741,297 of JALXJV020000002.1, read as the reverse complement.
TTTCCAACACTGTGTTCAGATGGTTGATGATTCTAACTTGAGGGCAATTCAATCAGGTCTTTTTCCACTACATAGATAAAAAGAGCTTCTATCTGCTTTGCCACTTATAGTTTCTTTGAAAAGGTTATTTTAAACAGGGATTTTTGATTCATGCGTGTTTGTCTAAAAGGCATTACATGTAGTGTTTCCGTTTGCTTTCAAGAATACGGTCAAATGGTCCTAACGTATAGATTTGCCCATTCTAATAATTTAATGTTTTTAGATGTGACTTGTAAGTGCGCAAAGAGTGCAGCACCCTAACCCTCACTGACTGATGACCCTCTGAACTTCCTCATTCAGTCTCCCCACAGGCAGGCACAATTTGACGCAACACCGGAAACCAACTTTAAATGTGCACAACTGTCGATAAACATATTTTGGTCATGGCAGGTATGAAGATAAAATTTGTTTTTATTGTGTTTATGAATAAATGTTCATTAAGATGACATCAAATTACCATAAGAGTGGATTATGAGGAAGATTAGGTCGACATGAGTGTGCTTCTCTTAAGCGAGCACACTGATTATTTTACAGTACAATTTTTAAGTAAACGATGAAGGATTGTAGGTAAATTAACTTACAGTGTCGAACTGGGGTGTCCGGTGTTCATATGGGTGTGGTTTCTACAGGACAGCGGAGAGGTCCCTTTCTCTTTTATTGATTAAGGTTGTTTAAAGTCTCTCTGAACACTGATCTCTGATTTTCCAGTCACAGTCCAATGCGAGAAGATCTAGGTTGTTAAAAGTGTGGATTTGCCTTCAGTCGTAACCATGTGCACACAGCCTTAAGCCTAACAAGCACAAGCAAAGTATTCTGCCTCAGGGTACAGGCGTTGTACCACCCTCCCTCATCCCCACGTTACGCCCCTTTCCTGTTCTAAAAAAAAGTCCCAAGAGGAAGTCAATGTAGATATGAAACTTGCTGAGTTACCCGTTTCACGCTGAAGCATGAAACTTTATTGGAAGAAAACATATTATGTCTTTCTGTAATGTAGACCTGCACATGTGATGATAGATAAGTTTATAAAGTATTATGTTTATTATGGTGGTAAATTATGACTTGGGACTGATTTCAAAAGGGGAAAAGCTGAAGAATTGTTGAGCCTTCATTTTGTGGCCAACACAGTGAAACAAAAGGCAGGTACCATCTTAATAACTGCAAACACAGTCTAGCTGCCTTACTGTAAACCTGTAGACTTTTCATGCCACAATCTTTATTTTAGCAGAACTCCTTTGCACGTGTCAAACTATGAAATGAGGCCTTTATATCCTCATCCTGAATTACAGCATGGTGAGTTTATATTGTATGTGTTGTTAAAGGTTTGCAGTTTGGTGCTGATATTGTGCCCAGTTTCTTTTCAGAGCTTTATCACTGAAAACATCCACCTGCTGCAGCTGGAAACAAAGTTGATGAAGAGATCTGAAAGATACTAAAACACTCCTTAGAGCTGAGATGGACTGCTGAGTCATTTGAAAAAATTGTGTGGGGTTGTGGTTATGAGTGACGCCTGTCACATTAACATACTCATTTGATACACCAACATTTATTTTGATACTCAACTGATCTACAGTATATGTTGGAGTAACATTCAATATGCTTAAAAATAAAATTATACAAAATAATCTGCCTGTTGTAAAGCTTGCATATTCCGATGTTATTTTTTATTTGCAATACCATTCACCTAATGAGTAGATTTACATTTAGACTTGAGTTTGTTAGGTTTATCTAAAAAGAATTTGGTAAAATCAGTTCAGACATTTGTGTGACAAACACTCCCTGTATGGAAAAAGCAAAAGGGTGTGATAAGTTATCACAGCCAGAGGGAGGCACTGTGGACCCATCAGAACAAGAACCCCAGTGCTGATAAGGCAAAATACTGGCGACCACACCTGTTACAGCCTCAGTTGCCCCAAACAAAAGAAAACTAGTGAATTATGTTTTTCTTAAACTGATAGCAACATCTACAGATTCATACAGCTCAAATTATATTTCAAAACTTCCCATTTAGGGCAATGCCAGATGCGTTGTCCCCACTCGTGATCCACAGTCTTTCTGTAGTCGTAGCACCTCTGAGAGTATAAAAAGCTCATGTAATTTCTTTCCCCTTCTCAAAAATATCTTTAGTAATAATGATTTCTAATCCGATCTCATTGCCCAGTGTTGCTAGAGCCTTCCATTGGGTCATGCTAATAACTTATATTGGAAGTGCTCATGATTTAGCTTTTCTGTGACTGAAGTTCTGAGTATAGTCTGTTTAGAATCCAACTTCACTTCAAGTCACTGGGTTGAGACTCTTGCACCGGGACACCCAGATGCTCCTCAAGGTTTGTGGACGGCATCACAGAGGTGGTGGTGATGTCTTCACTTTGAAACATTTCCTTTAACGGGGTCTTTGAATTCCACCCTTGGGTCTTGGCAAACTTGTAAACACATCCAAAGAGATCAGGAAATATTGTCGTCACAGGATCAATTTGGGCTGCATCCTCCTCACTGCAAACAAAAAGGAACATTTTATTAAAAAGTAATTATCACCCAGCTTACAAATCTTGAAAGTCATCTAGTTTGTGAATGACACCCAGGAGCCCTGGGTGTACTGGGACTGAAATTCAGCCCAGGACTTTGGGACTGAGAGGCCTTTAAGTCTTTAAAGGGCCAATGCCCTTTAGGGGCGTGGAGAAAGTTTTTTGCAGTTATTTTAATACATATTAGTGTTTTTGTTGTATACAGTTAATCAGATTATGCTGAAGACTTTCAAGAAATGTTAGGATGACCCTAACCCCAACCCTGCCTCCTCAGATTGTATAAGGAAGGCACACTAAGATCAGTTCAGGCAAACCTGAGTCAGTCACAGTGTTAAAATCATTAACTACAATGCAGTCGCATAAAATACAGCAGTATGTGTGTGTATGTATGGATAAAAACTGCTTGTGTTGGACCCTGCCTCCGCTCCTACTGATTGTACAGCTACATATGCATGAGAAGAACATCAGTAATAAATATGACCAATAATTATCCATTTTCTAATTCTATCTATGATTGCCTACTCAGCCCTGCACTGTCCCTGTACATGTCATTGTTTTGTCTGGTCCCTGACCTTCTCCTCCTGCAGCTCCTCATGTTTCTCCTCTTCCTTCTCCCCCTCATCAACATGACTGGGTTCATCACCACCCTGCCTCTCTGCATCACCTCCACTGACCTTAACAGCTTCTATATATACAGAGATTCCTTGCTTATAGAAGGATGTTGTATTTGTGTGATAACACATTGTAAACTGTTGTTTATAATATATACTAAACTATATAATATATAGGTCTGTAGATAAATGCATATTTAAATAATTGCAGTATGTAATGCATAAATAATCACGCATCTGTCCCTGTGCTTGGTCCTGCCACAGCACCTTTTCAAAGGACCAAGGAAGAGGTCGGCTAATTTGGTGCATTTAGCTGCCTTTTCTGCCTAAATTATTTTCTTCTTGATTCTTATTTTTTGGCACCACACATTTCTTTTTCATCTTTCTCCTTTTGCTACATTTACCGTCACTGTTGGCTTATCACATAACCCTGAGTTCAGCCCTGGCAAAACGTTTTGAGATTAAATTCCTTCCAGATGAAAAATAAATTCCTTTGATCAAAATCATTGAGCCAATCAGATTTCAGCAAAAACGGGGATCATTCCAAGTTGGGTGGGGCCGCTCGTATCGCCACTCAATAATGAAAGTAGTAGTTTGGCCCAGTCTGATAGAGACAGTTGGCCAGGCCCCGGATCATAAAGTAAGACGTTAGAAACTGAAAATAAAACCGGCCTTTGGGAATATTCCAGAACTTCCTGATGGCCATCCGCCTTTGCCCAGGACCACGTGATTACACTTGATTTCTGTCTCACAGTACATTTCATGACTGACACAAACTATTCTGTCCTGATTTTTGTTTCTGATGTATCATCTAATGCTTAATCGACAATAGTTAAACGACTAGAGACTGACAAGGAATCAAATTTATCATATTTGGCTTCAAATTGGGTAAAAAGTTCAACATATAAATATTTGTGCTTTGTCCAGTTAGCTACCAGCAAAATACAATTTCATGAGGCTAAGTATGGTAAAAAACAATGATGATGTCATTTCTTTTATTAGCATCATTAAAATCTGACTGGATCATTGCATAGTATCAGCAAGCAGTAGTCTATGAAAAAAAATGTGGTGTACATTATTCTTAAGACTTAAAGATGTACTTTTTTGTCTTGTAAAAAGACTGAACCACAGAACGCTATTAAAAAAGACTAATCTATAATTATTCTTTGTATTGTTAATAAATTGAAGAACTGATTTTCAGTGTAATTTAAAATCCACCCATCATTTTTAACTTAGTTTCACTCACTAGTGCTCATGGAGGTTTCGAATGAAGCGCAGTAAACCCAGCATGTTGTCAGGGTAGGCTTTGTTCTTGGCATCCATCTTCTGGATCAACGCTGGTGGAAACTGCAAAAAAACAAAAGCAATTAATCATGAAGTAGAGATTCACAACCCAGCAGGTAAAGTTGCTCTGTTGCCGTCACCTTATTTTTCCACTGTTTGAAGAATCCTTCCCCAGCACATTTTTCCAATGAATCAATCACTTCCTTGTCAGCATTTCGACACTTTTTTACGTCCTCCCTGTTGCCAATCTTCTTCAAGTAATCAACTCTCCTGAAAAACAGTTTATTTTAGTACAAACAAAACAGAACTGTAGAGATGGAAACCAACCATCTTAAACCCCTCCTCCAACAGCAGTCATCAAGGCCTGGTGTGTTTTGTATTTTTCAACATGCTATGGCAACATGCGTGATTGATATTCAGAAACACAACAGAACAACTATAGGGAATCGATTTAACGGTGTTGCATAAGCTGCAAAAGTTAGCATGTGTGGCTAACTAGCTTCATACTTCCAGATCCAATGAGCATACTGTTAGCTGCAATATTATTTGGGGTCACAGGTCATGTTGGGAAAAACCCACAGGATTGACACCTCTGCTATGTAGGAGTTGGTCCTAGATGATAGATTTCAAGATTCTATAAACACAAGAGTGAAAAAAATTTAGATCAGATTTAGAAAAATCTTTTTTTCTCACTTGCCTCTTGCCACAATGCTAATACTTCAAGAGTCATTCTACAACAGGGGTGCCATTGTTATTTTTTAACAATATGACAACAACTAAGTTGTGAATGCCAAAGTCTACTGATATTACAGATTTATAAAGAGATCAGTAGGTTTGACCTAATATAAAGTCCTCCCTCACAGCAGCTGTTGAAAGAGAGCTATTATCTGTGCTATAATCTTAGGTCCATCTCAGAAAATTAGAACATCATGACAAAGGAATAATTTTTTCCCTGTTTTAATCAAAATGTGAAACTTTTACATATTCTAGATTAATTAGGACGTAGCACCTGCCTACAGGGTCAAAACCACTAGATTTGCTGACCATGGTATTACTGTGCTTGATTGGCCAGTCAACTCGCCTGACCTGAACACCATAGAGTATCTATGGTGTATTGTCAAGAAGAAAATAAGAAACTCCAGACCCAACAATACAGACGAGCTGCAGGCCACCATCAAAGCTACCTGGCTTCCATAATGCCTCAGCAGTGCCATGGGTTGATTACCTCCATGTCACGCCGCACTGATACAAAAGGACGCCAGACACTAACATTTTTCAGAACTTTTCAAAAGGTTGACTTTATAATAAATCCTTTATTTTAATATTCTAATGATTTGAGATAAACATGCAGGTTCCAATTTAATCAATTGTAACAATCATTACAACAGGAAGCAGAACCACCCAGTCACAAGTTGACAGGATGGTATGTGACAGGGTGGTAAATTTCTTTCCTAAAATGGCTGCAGCCTTACTCAGTATGTAATGTGGGTCACGCCATATGTCTAGATAACAACTCAAATGATCTCATATTGTAATGTATGCAAAATCTCTGTTTAGAGTCCTTAAACAACACCAATTTCCATAAGCCTTAGATTCTTGTGAGCTAAATGCCACGTCTGAAGTCCATGGGAATTTGAGGGGTCACGGTCAGTTCAGACATTAGAACCACATTTATTCATCCCCAGAATATGATTCCTACTGGCTGTAATCCTGTGACTTGACCTCTAATGCCAACAGCAGTTCGACATGTTTGGCTTTTATTAAAATGTATTGACAACATTTCAAGTTTTCACTTATGATGTGAAATATTTTAACATCTTCTTGATGGATAAGCTCAAAATTTGGTACAACATTCATGGTTCCCATGGTATTGACATTTGTGGGATTATATGTCTCAAGCGTTGTCCTTACTTTGAGTGTGGCTTTGCAGAGCAGGTCTTAACACGTCTCATCCTGAACTAATATATAAATTCAGATATCAAGCTACATTATCTGGTAAAAAGTGAAACTTTGTTCCATATTGTGTGCCCTTTCATCCATTAAAGCCAGAGATATTTCACTCTGGACCAAAGATGTAAACTATCTAAAGGGCTGACTATACCAACCTACTAAATTCATCAATCTATAAATCAATCATCCTCACCTCTCAGTTTTCCAGAAAAGGGATGCCTCAAGCATTCTTTCACTTTGGGTCTTTTCTTTGGTTCTTGATGGATCATCCCCTCGATGAGATCCTTTGCCACCACGTCTGGAACATGGTCCAAAGTGTAGTTCCCTTCATCAATGTTGTTCTCACATTTAGAGGATTTGTCGCCGAAAGGATGGTGTCCTCCAGAGAGTATATAGTAAAGCAGCATCCCTGCCACCTTGTGAATGAACAGAACATTTTAGTAATCATTTTAACAAGTCATTCATGATGTGTAGCATTAAAACTGACCTGAACATCAGTGTTTGGCTTGTATGGTATGACAGGATCGTCTGCTAAAGTCTCCTTGGCCATCCAGCATTTTGTTCCTGCGCTGCCAGTGCGGTAAGTTGTTTGGCCTTTGAGTAACCGTCTACTTATGCCAAAGTCAGCTAATCTTGCCCTCCCAGTAACATCTGCAGGACAAATAACATCGACAACAGTATGTCTGATATTTATAAATTCAAATGTTGTTGTAATATTGAAAATTCCATAATTTTCGTATATTTCTTGATTTCCCTTACCGATCAAAACGTTCTGTGGTTTAAGGTCCCTGTGGAGAATTGGAGGATTTTGACAATGAAGCACCCTTAAACTTTCGAGGACCTGTTTGACCAGTTCATTTCTCAGCAGACTTTCATCATTATTTCTGATGTATTCTTCCAGTGTGTATTCACAGAGTTGAAGAGCAAGATATCCAAAGTTCTGATCCTCTGCAAAGTCAACGTATCGTACAATAGATGGATGATCAAACTCTGGAAGTCGCAGAAATCCTTCCTCATTCTTCAGCTCCTGATAGTTGCATTTAGACATTCTCTTAATAGCAACTTCAGTGCCGTCATCTCTCAGCCCCAAGAACACTTCAGTACCATCACTTCCTTTTGCTATGTGGAATTCTGCATCATTCACATAAATCATGCTCCTAATTTTGGTGACTTTACTTTCATCAGTGCAAACAAGCTTCTCTAACTTTTCCCTCCACCTCTTGCTGATTGGCAGCCATTTGCGTGTTGTTGATGAGATAGTGGTGCTCAAGTGGAATGGTTTCACATTTGAAGTTGACTCCACAGTAGGAGCTGCTGTTAGATCAGTTGCAGCAGTGCAAACGTCATCAGTTGGACCGTCTTGCATTTCTGACTTTCCCTTCTTTTTCTTCTTCTTTTTCTTCTTTTTCTTGGATCCAGGTAAGGCTGTACTGTCCTCACATCCCAACTCTGGTGAGCTGAAATGGGCTTTCAGTCGTTTGAGGACTTCTTTCAGATCTTTTAGCATCTTCATACCTGCAGTTGTCAGTATGTCCTCAGGCACTGAAGTTATTCCCACTGATTTAAAGAATTTAACTGCATGTTGAAATGAGAGCAAGTTTCCAAATATACCGTATGTGAAGACTCTAATATTAATAGAGTGTTCTTCTTGGACAAAAGGAGCAACTGATTTGCATAACTTCTCAATAAAGTTGGGATCCCAGCCATTTGTGCATTTTGTTTTCTGTGTTATCACATACAGTGTTTGCAGAACTACTTCCCATATATCAGGTCTCAATTTTAAACAAAGCTTTTCCAGGAGTTGGGGCATTATAGCCAAAGCTTGCTCATCTGGTATCTCTTCAATAGTACACAAAACTGCATATAAACTAACAATTGCCAGATTTACATTTTCCTTGGGAATTTTTGGCAAGCGACTGACGGCACCTGCAATGTAGGTGTTCAGATTTCCAGTGTCTTTCAACCATTTAATACTTCCCTGGTGGTATTTTTCTGCATCTTGCCCAATTACATTAAAACATGTTTCAATCATGGTCAGATGAGTCAGAGGATCCTCCAGCAGCATATGACTATTGAAGGTTTTAAACACTTCTTCAGGTGGTTCCCCTCGCACAGCAATTGCCATATCCACAAAATGTTTGAGTTTGGAGCACATTTTATCTCCTTTTGATGCAAGGTCATGAATCATCTCAGATATTTTTTTACTGTGAATAATATGTTCAGGATCAGTGAGAGGAAACAATGTTACCAGTGCACCAGCGGATATGAGCAGCTTCAAGACATCATCCCTGTCATTGATGGCAGCTGATTGCAGTGGTGTGATTCGCTGTAGATCCCATCCATTTGGATTGGCTTTTGCTTCAAGCAGTTTCTCCACAAAAAAAGGTGGTGCTTTGTGTAGTGAGACATAATGCAAAGGTGTCCAGCCATTTTGGGAAGGTTTGTCTGGGTTTGCACCCTGATGCAAAAGGAAATCAAAAATATCCCTGTTGTGATTTACAACAGCAGCAATCAGTGGGGTTACGTAGTCATTCCACTCTGTGCAGAGGTAAAGCGCATTAATGTTGTTGTCCTTCAGTAATTTTCTGAGTTTCTTGAGTTTGTTGTTAATTATACACTGTATTATGGGATGTGTTTCTTGGGGGGGGCGTCACTTGTATCTGTGTAAGGATATTCATTTCTTTGCCTCACAGTAACTGTGGAAAAAGACAAAATGATAATATTACTGTTGCAACATTTGGTGCCATTTTAAACTTTAGATAAGCAGCCAAAACTATCATTAGAATTTAATCTTAAAGGTTCATTATGTATATGTCATTTCCAAGTTTAATTTTTCAATCAACTTTCAGTTAATTTTTTTTTTGAGAAGCACATCTAAAATTCCATTTACCAACAGTGTATTTAGGAGGGTACACATGGAAGAAAAACATGAAATCAACTTGATCAGAAACCATCTACATGACTACATACATTGCTGTACAACTACTGGTTGACATTTATCACCAAGTCTGTAATTCACAAACCCTTCAGTCAAGTACTGACATGTAGCCTACATGCAAAACTATTTCATTCCACCACTAAGAAACGTTGCAGCATGTTGAGTAGTAATTTAATTTGGACCTAAATACAGTTGAATTGTCCTAAACTCTAGATTTGCTCATTCTAATGATTTAATGTTTTAGATAATACTTGTTAATGCACAAAGAGTGCCACACCGAGCCCTTACTGACTGTTTAGACTCTGAACTTCCTCATTCAAGCCAGAAACCAGAAATCAACTTTGAACATGCACAGCCGTGAAATGTCAGTAAATGAAATATTGTGTTTGGAATTAAACATTTATTACGATGTCATCAAATAAATAACATTTTTTATGAAGTCATCAAATAACTATAAGAGTGTATTATGAATAAGAGTAAGTCTACATGAGTGGTGCTTCTCTTAAGCGAGCACACTGAATTTTTTACAATGTCATTTTAAGGTTAATGTCAGATGATTACATATTCACTTTGGCAAAGGTATGAGTGCCACAACTTGGCCTTACCAACAGGTAAAGTTTAAAGCCGTGATCAGTAGAATCAGTTAACCTTCTTCATTTATAAAGAAGAAAGGATTATGAATAAGAGTAGGACTGTATTGTAAAACATTTTCTTAATTATTTTAAAGATAGATACAGAATGTTGGAAATGAAACTTACAACTCTGAAGTCCGGTCTCTGCTTTGTTTATGAACACAATTGAAGCTTCTGTGCTCACTCCGTGTCACTCTCTGTCACTGACTCTGTTTGTGTCTCTAAGTTTTGTTTTCCCTTCCACCATTTGCATGGATCTGTCTTATCTGTCTTTCTGTGCCGTGTGCATTGTGGGCGTGGCACTGATCAACTCCCTCTCCTGGCTCCGGTTACCTGCTGATGACACATGCCTTTCAGCTACATCGACCTGTCAGGCCTTCCTTGCGAAATCTTCTTGTTTTGTGATTTACCTGTTGACTGTTTTCAGTGAATGATGTGATGGAAATTTGATATGTTACTCTATTTACTGTTTCACCCTGCATGCTTCATTATTATATTTCAGTGTTTCACTGTGTGGTATTTGATTATTTTATTATGTTACAGTTAGGTGAAGTTTCCCATGGAAAAGATGCTCATTAGAGAGTTTCCTTATCTGACAGACCCTGATAGCCCTTCATCTCAGGACAGTTGGTCCATACTCCCTTCCTCCCTAAGACAGCTGTCTTACCCTTACAGTATAAAATCACTTGTTTCTACAGTGGCTCTTTGTCTTACACTCTGCAGACTGTTTGCACTCTGTATGTTTGTCTGACCCTTTGCAAAGAATAAAACCCTTAAAAGACGTCTGGATTGAATTCTTTATTTCAGAAGACTCACCAAAGGACATATTTTCATTTCAATGATACCTTCTCTCTTGTGCTCCAGGACTATGCTCACCCTGCCTGCTGGTCAATGCCAGCAAGCCACACCAACTATCCTGCCAGTTCTCACTGCTCCAGCCACTGCCTGTCATCTTCTGCCCATTCCCAGTAACATCCCAGTTCCCACCATCTCCAGACCCCACTCTCTTTACAATTCACATCTTTTACACTTTTCAACTGCGTTGTCTGAATTCTGCTTATGGGTCCTAAATCTGCTAAACCCAACAGTCTTTCTCACGTTATTGTTTTATTTATTTACACAGATCTACTTTGCACTGCTATGTTGCTGAACAGGTTGGACTAACGTTTGACGGACTGATAAATAAGCACATTAGCATTTACACTGATCAGCTGTAACATTATGACCACCTGCCTAATATTTCAGGACATCCTTGTAAAAGAGATTAAAAATCTCAATGGATTTCTTTCCTGGTAAAATAAAGGTAAAAAAAAATAAAAAAATAAAAAAATTGTGTGGATTCCATAAATGTAAGATCCATTTCCACTGCAATGCGGATGACACCCAGCTCTACCTGTCCACCAACACTACCTGAACTCTCCCACCCACCTCTCTCTCTAGCCCCTTTTCCACCAAAGCATTTTGAGAGCCGGTTCGGAGCCGGTGCCCACTCGCGAACCAGTTCTTTGTGTTTCGACAGCCAGAGGACCGGTTCGCGGCCAGGAAAACTGGTTCCAAAGCGGCACCAACTCTTTGCTGGACTGGAACTGTTCTTTTACCACGTCATGCTGACGTAGGGGGCAGGGGGCGGGGTTATTGTGACCAACAACACGGTGACGTAATGACGTCGTTCGCTGGGCTCTCTAGTCAGTGGAAAGAAAAACAGGTTCTGAGAAGGTTCGCAAGTTGAACCAACTTTGAACCAGCACAAGTTCCGAACCAGTTCTTTTTTTGATGGAAAAGAGGTAACAGATTGCCTAACAGAAATCAAATCCTGGTTCTCCTGCAACTTCCTCCAGCACATCCCACAGATCTCGATTGGACTGAGATCTGAAAACGTGATTCATTGGACCAGGCCATCTTGGTCAATTATTTCATGGTCCAGTTCTGATGTTCACGTGCCCATTGTAGGGGCTTTCAGCAGTGGACAGGGGTCAGCACGGGCACCCTGACTGGTCCGTGTTAGGGCAGCTGAGAGGATCCAATCCATCCATTTACAAGTTGAATGTGCAAGGGTGGGTTCTATGGGTTGAGACAGAAAGTGGGCAGGCTTGAGGGAAACCAAGCTCCAAAAATGTTGAGCGGAACAGGCAAGCAGTGTCTTCACAACCAGAGTGGGGATCTGAGAGGGGGGAAAAACACGGGCAATCAGTGGGGTCGTAATAACAAGAAGCGAGATTTGGGCCTTAGCATTAGTTACCACTGTACTGTGTAGTACCTGTAGTATGCATTTAAAAGGACAAGATTAGCAATGGACAGTAATATAAATTCTACTTGTAAGCTACAGTATAGTGGGAGATTTTAGTCCCTAAACTGACATTATTGTTTCTCAGGTTAAGTTAAGCTACAAGGGTTTGATTGGATAAATTAACATTAACTGTGACTGGGGACATCATTTTTCAGAAATGAAGAAGCTACAGTGCAGGCTTGTGTTGAAACACATGCCAACAGGTTTTCTGTCTTTAGTATTATAAAAGGGCGGGGCAAATTATTACTGTGAGCTCCTTTAAGAGATTAGGTAACAGCCTGCTCTGGCTATAAAGTTATGAGTATTGTCTACATGTTTTAGTCTACAAAAGTGGTAAAAGTAAGAAACCTGATGAATTTTAATATAACATTCAAATCCCTAACAGTTGGAAGGACAGAGCCTCAAGATTCCAATGTATTTTGGTAAAGTAATGAAGTTAGGAAAGCTGAAAATGTAATTAACCTTGACAGTGAATACTTGTTCTTTGAGTGATGTTGTGCCATAACCCCAACATAAACATAATGAAACACATTTTAAAATTATACTTTTCCGAATTTTATTTTGATATTCCTAGTTTCTGTATATTTTGAGAATAATATTCAATATGATTAAAACAAAATTATTCAAAAGAATCTGCATGTTGTGGAAAATATTCCATTCTGGGTTTTAAAATATTCAATTAATAAGCAGAGGCACTTTTAGACTAAATAATAATAAAATAATTTGTAAAACATCCTTTTGTAAATGTCATGGTCTTGGAAGTTGCAGAAACATTAAATTTTTCTCATGTAAGATCAGTTCAGATGTTTGTGTGCCAAACAGGAAGTGGCACTGCAGTCCTTGCTGTAGGTACATTGTTGTGTGCAAGCCAACATTAATGTTTTCAAAAACAATGAATGCCCAACTTCTTTACTCCTCTTACAATTTTTCTGAAAGGCAGTACTCCTGAGAGGCTATGATAATTAATACAGTAATGAGGCAAGGCCATCATTATATCTAGTCCAACACATTCCCCACACAATGTTGAAATATTTGGGAAAAATACAAGTACTCTGATAAAAAAAAAGCAACTATAGCGGTATATCAGCAGTAATATCTTAAAAAAAAGTATCAAACACAGAAGTAGTCATGAAAAGAAAAGAGTAAAGTATTGTCTGTTTCAGGGTCTTTTCAAGTAATATTGATGCATCAATCAGTAAGTCAGTCATTTTAACACCCATTAGATGGGTGGTTGTGCATAATGCTACTTGTTCCTGTCACATGCTTTGTGTGTAATCCTTAATTTAAAAAGTAACTAGCAGCCATCAGATAAGGGTTAGGGTTAGGGTTAGGGTATGTGGCAGTGTAAAAGCAGTAAAACACCTTATAATAATGATGATAATTTGAATCCCTCATAATAGAAATAATAAGTGAAGAGAAAGTCCCTTTTGTATGACAGAGTATATCAAAATCTTGCATACTTACTTCACAGAAGACATTTTGACATGTTGCAGTAGGAAAAACACGTGTAAATAATAAAATGTGAATAAGAAATTAATGAATAATAAAACTGCTAAAACTGGTCAAATCAGAATTGCTCATGTTTGTTTGTGTGTGACTGCTGAAAAGACCCTAAAGTTATTTTTGAAGTCCTTAACGTTGTGTCATTCAAAGAACGTTTCGTTCATTTGACCTAATCGTGTGTATGACTTGGGAGGTTATCTCAGTGAGTAATTCCTTCATTTTCACGCATGCAGGAAGGATCTTGGACTCTTAGGTTCACTCGTCCCACGGCAGCTGCATGGGCTCCGTCAGCACAGGAAACAGTATTGGTTAGTTCACGACTTTCAACTGTCTGTTTGTGTTGTTCATTTGTCACTTGACAGCTCGGCTACAGCACTGTGGTTGGCAGGCAGCAGGAAACAGAACTGATTAGTTCACGGCTCATAGCAACTGTGGGTCTCCAGGTTTGAGTCGTTCATCTGTCACGTGACAGTTCTTACTGTGGAGCAGGAATGAGCTACTCGCTCACCGCACCCATGGGTCCTCCTCAGTCTTTCGTTCAGCAGGCTGAGTGACTGCCAGCGCCGGAGAATGAGAGGCAGGTCGGCTGTCAGGTAACACTCACTGGACTGACATTATATGGTTATTTTGTTAATGATGTGACATTTAATAAAGCATAACATTATTACAGCACAGTGATGTTGTGCTAAGTTATAGTTTTAACATAACTTTAGCCCTGTGGTGTTGTAGTGGCTATCTTAATTGTTCGTAATTATAAACTTCAACTAAACTTACTTCTCTTATCATAACCTCATTGTATGAACGACGTAAGACAGTTTTACGCGTTGAGTTGGCTCGGAGAGAACCAACGACGGTAAAACAACCGCGTTGCTCCGCCGTCCACACTCGTTTATTTTCCTTCCTTACAGCTTAGTTCCTTCAAACTTCAAAATAAGAGTTCCAATACAGAAGTTGCACCGATATACCAAAATAAACACAAGAATGAAAGAGTAACAAATGTTATAACATAAACAAACTTTCTACTAATAAATGGCGCTTACAGGTGTATTACAGCTAACAGCTGCTCCAGGTCCGCCAGAGAACGCAAAGTAACTTTTACTCTTTATTTAGAGCCCTGCTGTTGTTTCACAGCTCCTGATTGGTGAACAGCCTGGCAGTGTTTGAGAGCGATGTGCTCATGTTTGTTGGGAAGGACCTGATGTGGCCCATTCTGCGTTCAGACCTGCCAAACTGCTGCATTTATACAATGTGTTAATATTTCTTTGTTCCTCTCTCTGTGCTGGAGTTCTTTAAGAACTTGGTGGCTTGATCCAGATTATTATTAAATTGGTTGAATTTTAATAAGAGTGTGTTTATTCATTTAGTGTATCAAGCTTATTACTTCTATATTCACAAATCTGATATTAATATTTTACTCATGGATAGGGATGTTAGGCTACTGTATGAATGAGCATGTTATAGATAAAGATAGTACTTATATACATGAGCCTTTATATGGCTGGTCTGGTTGTGTACTCAGGAGAGATTGTGAAAATGGATGGATTTAGCCGGACTAGTGAATTGCATACAGACAATATATTTCTGTGTGTATGCATTTTTTCATGGTTTGAATTTGGTTGTGGGCCCAGGGGGGGGTTATATAATGATGATACAGAGTGATCAAGAGGTGAATTTGTGCATTTTACTTGCAGAATTAGCTTCCTCATTAGAGCAATCTATGATGTCTTTCCTTCACCCAAAAACCTCAACCAGTGGCTGGGTGAAGATCCATCCTGCCCCTTGTTCATCTCCGGCCACCCTCACGCACATCGTCACTGGTTGAGCCTCACTTAAGGCAGATACACTTGGAGGCACAATCAAGTAGCAAGTGGCTATGGATGAAGAGAAAAGACCCCAACTGATAGGACAGACACCCAGGTCTGATCAGCCTGCGA
The DNA here is from genome assembly GCA_024633595.2 of Lepomis macrochirus. NCBI lineage: Eukaryota > Metazoa > Chordata > Actinopteri > Centrarchiformes > Centrarchidae > Lepomis > Lepomis macrochirus. Next base: position 10,725,597 of record JALXJV020000002.1, on the reverse strand, counting down.
TGGACCTGCCTCGTCAGAGGGTGTATTGAGAATAAAGGCTGAACCACCAAAGATATAAGACATCAATACCATCACATCCTATGTTTTCAGGAACAATGTTGACCAGTATTACTTTGAGCTCACAGCTTTAGTTTCAGGCAGTACAAAAGACAAAACAGAATCGCCTACTGGGAGTAAAAAAAAAATCAATATTTTCCTTCACAGTTAATATTCTTCCTATTGATGCTAGAAACAAACACCAGTCAGACATATAAGCTGATGTGTTAAACTGTCAGTTAGACCTACAGCATGCTTACATTATATTGTGTGTGTTGAAAAAGTCTGCAGTTTGGTGCTGAGATGGTGTATAGTTTGTTTTTAAAGATTTGTCGCTGAAAACATCCACCTGCTGCAGCTGGAAACACAGTTGGTGAGATTGATGAGACCGAACCAAAATAAAGTAGTAAAAGATGCTAAAATGCTCCTGAACTAAGAAGGACTGCAGAGTCATTTGATAGTTTAGTGTGTGTTTGTCATTACGAGTGAGACCTGTTGATACATCAACATACATATAAATGTATTGATTGTTCAAGCTTTAAGTTCCAGATGTCCATTGTAAACACAAAACAGTTTTGACCATAACAAAGTAATTAAAATTGATTAAATGTTCTTAGAGAGAGAAAATGTGAACTGTGGCTGATGTTGCCAGTGCCATAATGCTAACAATCAATGAAAGATAAAAGACATCTTACAATCATACTTTTACACATTTATTTTGATACTCAACTGATAAGATTTACAGTATATTTGGGAGTAACATTCAATATGCTTAAACCAAAATCATCAGAAAAGAATCTGCATGTTGTGAAGCTTGCATATTTCATTGTGTTCTTTTTATTTGCAATACCATTCACTTAATGAGTAGATTTACTTTTAGACGTCTCAGTTAGGTTTTTCTAAAAAGAATTTGGCAAACACCCTTTTTTGAATGTCATGCTCTTGCAAGCTGCAGTAACATTTTCTTTTTTTTTAAATAAGTGCAAAGATCAGTTCAGACTCTTATGTGACAAACAGGTAGTGGCTTTGCAGTCCATGTTTTATGTACATTTTGTAGCTTGAAAGTCAACATTCAGTATTTTCAAAGAACAGAAAGACACACTGAAAAAGCCTCTCGACTTGAGTTGATTTATTTACATAAACATTTTGTTTCCTTCATTTTTGGACAAATAAATTCTGTCCTCTTATCAAATGTATGTATTTGAGTCCACTGACTTCTACTGTGTGGAGCCTTCTTTTAGTTATAGTCTAAAAAAAGTTCAATTATGTTAGTAGTCCAACAACTGTGGTTATTTTTTCAAACTTATAAGTAAGTTTAACTTCCCTGACATCACCTAAAAACAGGTATTTTCCACTACATTGATAAAACAAGATTCTGTCTGCTTTGTCATTAAAATGTCCTCTGAACTAAAAGATCATCTACTGGTAAATGGGGATTTATGTGTGTTTGTCTACAAAGGCATTAGCTATATCATCCAGACCTGAATACTTCACTCCCTAAAACAACAAACTACTTCTTCATTACTGTACGCAGTATAGTCTATAGCACCTACAGCAACACTTTTCACTTAACAACTACACTCCGAGAGCTAGGGTCTCAGCTACGACGATTAAAGGTTTGTGCTTTCAAGACATTCCCTGTATGGAAAAAGCAAAGGGGTGTGATACTTTATCACGGCCAGAGGGAGGCACTGCGGGCCCATCAGAACAAGAACCCCAGTGCTGATAAGGCAACATACTGTACATTACCACAGGATAAGAGGACATGAGGTAAGTGGCAACCACACCTGTTACACCCTTAGTAGTAATATGATCTTTCTCTCAGGTCCTGGTGTATATTTTGGGGGGTATAAAACCATTAGCGCAGGGGACATTAAACCGAAATGTATACTTTACTATACGTAGATCAAATTATACTTCAAATCTTTCCACCCTCAGGAAAGTCAGCTGGATTTTTTGGGAGAATTAACAGCCACCTTGTATAACTCTCCACCCACTTGACTCTCCCTCTCACTCTTGTGAAATGGTAGTGTACCTCAAAGTCTGAGAGGCCATGAGAACAGATAATAGAACAAGGCCATTGAGAAATCTAGGATTCCAAACACTACTTGACCCGGCTCTTATTTGTGACAGAAAACTATGTAGGAGTTGACATGATTTTGACAGTTCATTCAGTCTGTACTGGTCCTTCCTTTTCCCATACACAAATATATCTTTCTAGTGGAAGACATTCGATTGCAGGAGGGGCAATAAGGCTCCGCCCCTCACAAGCTCAAGTCAATGATGATGTGCTCAAAGATCTGTGTGTTTCCCTTGAAGCTTGAGGTGAAGACAAAGTCCCTGCGGTCAGTGGAAACCACAGTGAAGGAGCGTGGTGCCTGAATGTACACCTCCTTGAAGCGGTCAAAGAGTTTCTTTTCATCATCCCATAGGTAGATCTGCGAGAAGGTGTAATCACTTCCCAGGGCCAGGTAGTATCGTTCTTTGAAGGAGAACGGCTGGAGAATCATGGAGCCTCGTGAGGGCACGGCCTGGATCTCTGCAAACACTTTGGCACCCCAATGTAGAACTTTGGAGTCACCAATATAGCGTGTCATTGCCAGGTAGAGTTCCTCCTTGATCCGGAAGTGCTTTACAGCGACAACATCCTCCATGTTGGGGATCTCGCCCTGCAGGACAAACTTCTGGTTGCTCCGGTTCCACTGGTAGATGACGGGGACCTGTGAGCGGCTTGCCAAGATAAGGTGGGCCTTCCCATCCAAGTCCAAGAACTCTGCATCTGTGTCACGGTACCACTCATGTAGCGACTGGTATGAATAAAAGCCCTTATCGTTCCACTTGTAGAGAGTTGACAGGCCCGCTTTCGAACTGTCGGCTATCACAAAGAACCAGTCAGAGCCAATCTGGAAAGCCTCAATGTCATTGGGCTTGGAGATCTTGGACACCTCAATGTCCTGGAACTTGCTGAACCTGCTTTGGTCCTCATCAAACTTGTAGATGTGGGAACCACCAAAGAGCTGAGCCACGATGACAAACACCTGGTCCTGGATGACAACAGATTTGCATCCCACTATGGACTGACCTGGGAGGCAGGGAAAATGAAATACAAAGGCCGATAACAAGGGGGTAAAACTCAAACAGGGTATGCTGACACAGTTTGATAAGGCATTGCCATACCTGTGATGTTATCATAAGTCCTGAAGTTCATTTCTATGTGGTCCCACTGGAAAACCATACAGCTGTCTGAGCTGGGAGCAGCAATAGTCACATACACGTCATTCTTATAGCTGAATGTGTCAACAGACAAAGACTCGGATGCCACGGACTGATGAAGGACGAAATCTGTGGAAAAGCAGATTCTGAATTGACATTTTCCACAAACAATTCTAAAAGCAAAGCCACATAAAAAGGACGAACCAAGAAAACTACTCTTTTGCATTTTCTTTACATTTCTTTGGATAACCTGGTTGAATTGCCTAACACTGATGCCAGTTAGACTTGAGACAAGGCCAGCTGGCTCAGGTGTTTCTCACCCGTTGAGACGCATTCGTTGTGCAGGCTGGTCATATCATTGAGGCGCTTGTCCTTCATGTCCTCCGGCCCGGCACACACGACATCCGACACTGTGGCATTGGTGTTCTTCAGCCACGTCATCAGCCACTTGGCACGGCAGTCACACTCAAAGGCATTGCCTCGCAAGTCCCTGCAAGAGAGGAGTACAGTATGTCATTACAGAGAAACAAAGGAGACTAGCTAGAATGCACCTTAAAAGGGAAAAAAGGAAGATGAGTCACCATAAGTTCTTGACACAGAACATGAAGAACAAAAACAGAGTCCATTGTGCTATTCTTCTACTTGTGCAACAAACTTACAGCTCTATCAGTGAGTCCAAGTCAATGAAGACGTCCCTGGGCAAGGCTTTAATGTTGTTGTTTGCCAAAGACCTAGAAAAAACAGCAATGAATCAATACAGACACAGAATGGCACCTATTGTAATAATATCATAATTACATTGCAAGAAATCAAAGTCACTTAGAGTGGTCCATAATTTCTGAATATTAAAAATTACTTTAAGAAAATAAATATTACAAAATAGAGGTTTTAACAGTCTTTGAGAAATTTTATGTGTTGGAACATACAAGTGAGTCAAGTCCCTGAGTCCTCTGAAGGCATATTTGGATGCAGTCTCTATTTTATTACTCTCAATGAACCTGTGGAAGATAACAAAAAAGCATTTTGGATTTAGTGATAAACGTGTGGCATGGCACTTTCCTAACTTCCATACTGACTAAAAGAAATTGTGTACAAAAATTGTACTTTTTAATCAATATTTTTTTTTTCATAATTAATGTCATATACCTAGAGTGCCACTCTATGGTATGAAATGGAACATACACATAGTATGAACACAATCAGCGCCTGTTTCTGTCAATTGGGAGGGAAAGTCCCCCTCTGGTGAATTTCATGCAGTTTAAAACAAAACTAATTGACTTTATACGATTATTTTTTATACTAAATTGCAAAAACAGAACAGAAATGAGTAAAGAATCTGATCTGGTAAAAATATAACCACTAGAGGGTGTACAGCAGATACTTTCCTGCCTCATTTACTTTGTAAGACCATTTTAACTACATAACCTCATGCCAATAACAACATTCCTAGAAGACTATTTCATTAAGTTAGATAAGGTGTGCTGTTTATGCAGTTACAGCTGTTTACATAAATATTGTGCACATTCTGTGCAGCCAAAACATAGAAAAAAACAATAGAAGAACTTACAGATACTCCAGATGTGGAAGTCCTGAGAATGCATCATCCCTCACAGTTGTAAGAGAATTGGAATTCAAAAGTCTGCAATAAATAATAAAATACACAATAACAGATGATGGCTGCCAACATGATTTACCGTTTTATGCCTCTGTCTGAAAAACAATAAAAAAAGAAAATTCTCAGATTGTGATTTAGCATGTTTAACACAAGAAAGGCACCGAAATTGAGCCAAATGGTCTCAGTCCAATTCAATACCAACATGTGGAAACTCAAGAATGCGACGAGTAATTATCATATCTTATCTATCATATTTTATGACCTCTATCGCCATTTCAGCACACTGTGGTAATGGACAATGTCAAGAAAAACAAATCTTACCAGACAAACTATGCAAAAATTTTATATCCTTCATACATAGGAGCAAACCACAGACAGGCTACTTATACTGTAATAAGGTATAACTCCTAAATCAAGATGCAACATATATAAAAGCAAATAAACTTCTAAAAATAGTCAATTCCAAGAGGAATGGTAAAAAAACAACCCAGCAACACAAAGCTGTGACCGCAGCTGCATACTCACCACAATATCATCATGTGTGTTAAGACTTTAAATGCTCTATATCTGCCACGCCTTTGTTTTTGCTGACATCAATTATCACTGGTGAGTTAACAATATCTATTGATGGCTTCTGTTAAGTACACTTTGGTATGGGACAGCACTGACTAGATTTCCATTGTAAATGTCCAACGGTCCAACCCTTTTAAAACCTTGCTCATTGCTTTAACATGTGCAAAACAGACCTAAAATCTGCTTCACTGTAATCCATGTGTGTTAAAGTAATGCACAACAAAGTTAGTTACTGAGCATAGGTGGGCCTCAGTAGCATAAAAAGCCCTAATTAATTAATTCTATTAAATGCCATGGCTATATTTTATAGCCTACTGTGTGTGTGTGTGTGTGTGCGTGTGTGTGCTCATAATTGCTGCATGTCAGTCAATAGACTGTCAGCTCACTATTCACTACTAGGCTGTACAGTCTGGTGCATTAGTGAGGTTAAACACTAACATTAAAGACAGGCTATACTTAAGTTACCAGTTTGAAATTAATCCTAAAAGGAGCCTTTGCTACAAGGTAAGGGCAACTCCTGCAATCGCATCAAACGAATGATACGCAGTTGAAGTACTCTTACAGTAACTGGAGTGATGGCATGTGAGCAAACATTGCCTCTTTGACCTCGGAGAAAGTCCCATTGATGATGCTCCTGAAAGGAAGAAGCAGAAACGATGAACAGAAAGCCACCAAAGCAAGTACAAAGCTGAAAAGTGACTAATCAGAGAAGGTGGAGAGGGATCAGGACGACGTTGCCTTGCAACATCAGCTCTTATTAAGATGGTGTAGCCCACATTATACAGCCAGGGATAACTGGAATTAAACTTCACATTCCTATATTGCTGCACATTACAATTGGATTTCGTAAAAAAAGATAATATATAGAGGCTACTCACAAAGAACTGATGTCGTTGGGGGTAATCCTTGGGACATAGGAGGACCCGACGCAAATGATAGACTCCCTGGAGCAGCTGCATGCTGAAGGACATCGGGAAACCTTCTTCAAATGACCCGGTTGAGACAGAAAACAGAGCGACAGAGAAAACAATGCCCAAATCTTGAGAGTTGGCAGCATCTTTCTTGCCGGGCTTGCATGTGTGAGGTTTGCTGGGAACACCGAGCGAGGCAGATGGCAGCGCGCGTTTACACCCTGCACCATGAAATGCTGCACTGGCTCCCTGACATCAGCAAATCAGCTGCAGCTCCCCTCCGTCCACTTTAATTATTTATTATGCCAGAGCACCAGTCGGATAGCTGTTGGTTAAAACCACCATACGCACCATACATAGAGGAAAAAATGTGTGGCTGCCACAGATGATCACATACACTTAATGTTCCTTTAAAAGAAGCGTGCAAACGCCTATTTCTGAATATATGTTGCATTTATCGAAATGTAGTTTCATTTTATTAGCAGATATACTAGCGTGCTTATAATCATGCGTTTATATATTTCCAAAATACATTTCGGATGACGCCAGTTATATACACCTATATATATGCACATATATTTACACATTTGCCAATTTTGACTTAATTGGACATATATCTCAGTTATTTCTGGCAGTGATTTGCAATATGTATATGTTGGACTCATAGGCGTCATATTTAAGTCTGTTTATGAAGACAAACTGACTGAAGTGATACAATGTTACACAGGACAGCTTAACATATAGTAAGCTATACCTTACCCCTCCTCCTTAAAGCGCTCTGAGAGGCGCATAGCTGCAGCACCACGGACAGCGCCTTTCTGGCGGTCCAAGCAGAGTTGCTCAACTGTAGAGCCATCTAACTAAATACAGTGATCCGAGTAGTTATATATGCAGTCAAAGTATATACTATGTATGCAGTATTTCTATAGAGACACCTGCATCAATATAAGGTAGGGGAGTGTACATATTAACCTGCCAGAAAAGGAATTTGGTCTTCAGTGAAAGATAGAAGTGAGAATCCTTCACTTTTACTCCCACTGAATAACCTAAGCATAAAAGCAATTTATTTAAGAGGCCTGGTGCTCTGTTAAAGGACTTTAATAATAAAATAATAATAATAATAATAATAATAATAATAATAATAATAATAATAATAATAATAATAATAATAATAATAATAACTTATCTGAAGGATGTCTTTATTAGAATAGTTTTAAGTTTCTTTTAATGCATAAATTAATGAAGCCCACATGGGATTTCAAGACCCCACAAATTCATATAAATCAGATCCAGAATACAACATATGCACTAAAACAACACCAACCCCCACCCAAACAATTCAGGTAATTGTCACAATCAACAGTCACACCTTTACTGTCTTAAATAATCCACCTTGGCTTCTTTTCTAGGCTTTTAAGACAAAGTTAGCAAACGTATACACATCAAAATTAAACAACGATTTCTATTTTGATCATGTACAGCAGATGATTTCAGGGCTTTGCCCATTTTGTGATGAAAATATGTCACTCTTAAATTATTACATTATCGTACAAAAGAAAATGTGAATCTCTTCCCACTTTCCCAAATCACACAGTTCACATCGGTCCTCTGTTTGCCAAACCTCAGTACCGGTTCTTAACTGTGCACCTTAGGCGACATCTGTTCTGCCAGATAAACAAGATGTAACATGGCCCCAACTTTAATTTGATTTGCATCCAAACCCTGGATCGTAAGTTTTGGCAAGATCATAAAAAATAAAAATAAAAATCACCTTGTTTTTACTTCCACATTTTTATTTTATTCATTTACATTTATCATGGACACAAACAGCAAGAAAGAAACTGCCACTGATTATGTTTCCATGCATCTTCATTGTCTGCACTTGTCACTGTGGTGCTCCATTCTTCAGGTTGGTTTTTGTTTTAATTTTAGACAATTGTCTCATGTTTCTTGGCTTTTTGTGCATTTGTTTATTATAAATATATTATTTAACCATTTGACATGTTAATTGTTACTGGAGACATAACAGATTTCACACAAATAAAATGAAAATTATAACAGCATGTTTTGCTTAAACCATAAATAAAATAAAAATGACGGGCTCTAAACATCCTCCTACTTTGCTATAAAGATAAATACAAGCCCAATGCTCTAACACAGAAGCAGAAGAAGCCAGTTGGTCTCTATATAACAGCTGGAGCAAATAACCCTATGGTACCTGTCTGGTAATCCATGACCATGTTGGTAGTTTGTCAACCCGGGGCCCTTTTGGTAACACTGTTAATCTATGGCCCTGTTTGTGGCACTCTGACACTCCATCATCACTGAACTCTACCTGGCAGCTGCTGAGGGCCAGGAGCGAAGGGCCATTTGTCATCCAGCAGCATCCCTGGGGTACTTAAGACTTATGATTGAGTGTGTTGTGCAGATTCAGGAGGCATATTTTTAAAGGCAGTCTATTTTGGTCAGGAGGGATGAAGGTAAACAATCATTTGGGTTTAAGGGAAACAAGAGGCTCCAAGAGTCTTGCCTTTTTAAGATTGGGAAAACACTTCAATTGCTGATGACAAACCTACTATCCTTGGGTCATAATGTGGCCTGTTCTCTCCATAATCTTTCCTGTTTTATATACCTGAATGGTTTGCAGTGCTTGACACAATCACACTGATAATAACAAAAAGACTGATGCCTTGTGCAGGTTTCTCATTGGCAGCCCTTTTCTGATTTACACACTGCAGCAGACTTGATCAATAGAGGGGGTCCTTTAAAAATGGCCAGCGCAGAAAAAAAAGTGGGTCTGACTCTCTTGATCCCCCTAGCATCTCTGCAACATCAGCAAAAATAATGGGGTAGTCTAGCAGGGAATGGTGACAGGGAATGGAGAGAGAGAACAGAAAGACAAACCTTTGCTCAACAGTTCTGACAGTTCATTTAAACCAAATGCAGCGCTGCACACGCAGAATCAGTCTGTCAAATCATCTACAGCTGATTATTTCTTAATTCTGCTTTTCAAAGTGCTGCACTGTACCAGCACCGTCACAGTGCATTGTTATACGTCTATATTTTGTTAATGGTTCAGTACAGCCTGGCAACAGTGAAAATGTGCTGATCCAGCACTCTTATCTATCTGACTTCAGCCCCCTTTCAAAGGCTGCTGGGTGGATGGGTTCTGCTGCTGCTATTGTTACGCACGCTATCAGACCTGCATTAGTAACTGCAATAGAAAACTGACTGTACATTGCTACACCCAAGGACACCTGGGCCCAGCACAGATGCAGCAGCCTCTACTTCATGTGCCCCAAGCTTTTCAAAGACCAATCAACCTTGATCGAAATATAGATCAGTCATCAGTCAATGAGGCTTCAGGAGGAGTCTTATTTGTTCCTCAGGCCACTGCCTGCTCTGCGTCTTAATCAGCAGAGGGTATAAGACAGAAGACTCAAGAACCTTCCAAACATAGAGGACACTTCTGTGGTTAAAGATCAATTCCCCTGGTGAAATTCTGACTGAAATCCAAATTCATCCTACACAGTTTAACAGTAAAAAAAAACAGTAAAACATTTAGCTACTGCACTTATCTTTTAAATCGTTAATGTTACATACAGTACAGGTTCTTACTGAGACTAACAGTGAACATATCCTTTACTAAACACAGTGAGTGATCTTTGTTTGGTGCACTTCATTGATTATCTTCCTTGCAACCTGTTCCAGAGCCTGAAAGTCAATAAGCTAGTCCAATACACTGGGTGCAAATGGAGTTAATGGGTAATGGCATTTGTATCACATTACAACACGCTGCAGAAGAACGTGGCACAACATATACATTATAAAGATTTATCAATAACAATTACAGGAAAATCCTAATGTATTCCCAAAATAGATTTATTGCTTTCAAACTGACTGGCTAATTAAAAGAATATTTAAACTAATAAATGCCATGCGGTTGTCTTTAGATTAAAAAAAAATGTCACACAGGAAAGGCCATTGTAAATGGTAGATCCATAATCTATTTATGGTTCCAAAATCCAAAACAAAGTCAAGCTTTTTCAGCATATACAGACAACAATGCAACAGGCTCTTCAGACGCTTTGGTCTAACTTTAGATCAGTGGTGAACAATCAGCATGTGTCAATATCTACTAATTAGCACTCCTTTACAGAGAGAAGGGAATTAATCACTGACATCAGTTTGTGTCATTGTGGTTTGTAATGAACGCCTACGCACAGTCTCATCGCCACCTGCTCCTGCAGAGTTCAAGTCAATGTCTGGATTGATAATCCATCAGCAAGTGCCATTCAAAACCCACACAAATCAGGTAAGAAGTGAGTGCAGGCAGCAGAGGGCTCAAACCAAGAAGAAATCATTTGTCTACTTTTCTTATTTCAGCTCAGTTATCCTTCAGGAATGTCCTCCTGGCACGGTAGAAGTACTGGGGAAGTACGTTTTACCGCAGTTCCCTCTTTCTTCATGGCCTTCAGGCACTTATCAAGTCGTTTGACGCACAGTGTCACATCTTCACGAGTGATACCCACAGCCGAGGCAGCGTTGAGGTAAGGACATGGGTACGCCTCGGAGTGCGACATAAAGCCGCGGAACGTGTGTCCGCTTATTGTCTGCTCCTTGCCCAGAGGTATTACCCTAAAGAAATGGGTTTAAAACAACAGAGCAGTAATGATTATTTTTTATTATTTTAAATAACAACTATTTTTTCCAACTGTGACCTAAAGCTCAAGCTAATCACATGACAAACAACTATTATTTAAACAGAATACCAGTAATCTAACTACTAGTAACTACTAGGATTATTTACAATAACATAGTAAAACCAAACATTAGCAAACAAGCTCAGCTCTAATTAGCAATGTTTCATTTTTCTGTACTCAACATAAGTGCAGCAGACCACAGCTGTGCCGCCGTTGCTATCTACACTTAACAGTTGTGAAAAACTTTAAAGTTATTTACAAGAAACACTGATAGAAGACCTTTTCTCCATTATACAGAAAATGCTACTGTAAATGTCATACTGCAATTTCACTGTAAATCCTGTGATTTTAGGATTTAAATGTTAAATTTGTAAAATAATAGCTGCACCAACAATAACCCACTTAGCGGAAACAGCCAAGTACAAAAAACTGACATCTTATAAACTTTTAAGTTAATATGGCAGACTGGTTAGCAAACATTTATCTACCCACACAGCAGACATGGAGCTCGTCTCCAATATTTACTTTCAGCTCTGTTTTTGGTCTACACCAACTCCTGAGGGCAATATCTGGCTTTCTAGCTGCTAAATGCTACAATAAGCTCGCCCGCAAGTTGCTAACTTTGTTGGTCTGTTATATGGTGCTGGGCAGGGCTGAGAAATATGCAAAAAAGTTTTGAATAATATACTGATTCACTGTTCAGCCCTAGTGCTTGGCAGGGAGTGTTCAGTGGGGTTTGAGAGCTTTTTTGATGAAAACAGCTGCCGAAAATGACACTATGAGAGGTGGGAGTGAACAAAACAGAAAAGTTGTGGGCCATAAACTGAAACATGCTACAAAGCTCTGTAGAACCGAGGGGAACTGCAGTCGGGTGAAACTTCTCTGTGGCTTTGTCACTATTGTTATTTTCTTTTTTAATGGAGGTCATACTTGGCCCAGCTTGATGGCATCGGATCTGGCCAGCCAATCATTGGAATTTAGCGCGTGACAGATTCATATTTATTGTGTCATTTAAGATCCAATAAAGTTTTACCTTGTAAGTCGGCTGCTGCTAGTGTTCGTCTCTGCAAAGTTAAAAGCTTCATTCAGAAAGGTAAACTCCTTTTTTGTTTTCAAAAAGAGAAACGAGAGACATGAGGCAGCGCTATATTACCAACGCACTGCAACCTGAAAGTGTTTCAGACAAGTGGGTATTTGAAGCGACAAACTGCTTTTGAGCTGGAAAGTGTCAAACTCTACAATACCGTAAACAATACGCATGCCTCTGAAATTTGGCAGTGTTTCACCACTGTCAGCACAGTTTAGACTCACTTTAATGTGAAATCAATTACTGGCTAGCTTTTAGGACTGTGCGTATGAGAGGGAAACCATCATTTTAGAGAAATGCATTGTAATAAGATGTAGATCTCCATTAATGTGTTTGGCTGGATAAGAGAATAGCTCATCATTAATGTGAATCAAGCCATCTCCCTCACACAGTATTCATGGGTAGCACTGAGGATACTTTATTTATTAAACGTGTATCGTATAGTGCTATAAATTACAAAGATTAATATGTGTCATTGAAGCATAAATCTTAGAAGTCAATGCTTGTATATAAGTATGCTACTGAGATACAAGGACAAAGATTTTTGAGTGAGCTCTGCACTCTGACCACGGGAAAATGTTCACCGGACAGAAATTAGTAGAGGGTGGAAGGAAGGCTATTTCTTTCTTTCTTTTTTAAAAATTCAATTGAGCAACGAGTGGGTTAAAATCCGAACAACAAAAAACAAACATGACAGGATGACCCAAATAAATCATTCATTCAGATATTTAAAATATTTAGTTGTGCTCCCATGCTTGGTCAAAAAGTATAGCAGGGAATAAAATGGGAACAGCAAACGCAGCCTCCAACTTGAAATGCTGTGTTTTGGCAGCCAAGAGTGACTGAGGCAGAAGGCAACAAAGCAAGAATTGACAAAACCTCCTCCCTACTGCTAAGAAACAACACTACCAGTGGGAGTGAGAACATGGCAGTCAAAGCTGCGTCACAGTTTGTGCCTGCTGTCCCTGTGGAGACGACATCGCTCTGCGGATCGTAATAGAAGCGTTCTGTTAAATTAGGATGGCCAGTCTAATCATCTAAAGTAGTTTCTCCCCTGCCATATTCAGCAGATCCATCTGGCTGATTGCTTATTTCCACTGACCATTCTGTTTGGTAATGCACGGCGCATCCCCTTATTTTTAAGGACGCAGACAAAACCCGCTTGAATGCTGACTCACACTCACAGACAGAACACGCACGCATACGTACATACACACACACACCCCGCCGCAACATCTTGTGGTAGATCCCCTCCCCATGTTTCCATTTCTAGACCAGAAGTTTTCATACCTGGCTCCTGACACTTGCCGGGTGAACAACATGGAGCCCAGCTGAGTCACCGCCTTGTCGCTATCGGCCTGGAGACTATCCAGGGACATGGCTGGAGGAGAGAGGTGCCACACCCAACACACAAATACACACAATGACTACATGAAATATCCAAGATTAAAGACATGTACTAATACAGGGTCAGAAATGTAGCTTTCACAACAACACCCCACCAAAATAAACCAAAATACACAGACACAGTCTGTAGACCTGCTGGTTACATTGAGCTTACCCAATGAAATGGGGTTATGTGGGGTGTGAAGCAATCTCTCCCCGTGTGCAGAGGCCAGGCTCTTCAGCTCCTGAGCCAGGAACGAATAAATCTCCTGCAAGACATGCAGATACAGAGAAGAGATGCATGGAGAGACAGAACTGGAGGGAGCAGGAGCCAAGCAAAAGAACTATAAATAGCAACACAATGCTTCTTTCACACTCCGCCACAGCCTTATTTTAGCAGCCTTGCTTTTATTGCTAATCAAGAAAATCTACCCACAAGCAGGCCGGTCCATGTCCAAACAATGCTTGTTTCCCTCCAAGCATCAGCAAGAGCAATGTGTCCACTTCCTCTCCATCTCTGGTCAGGATCTCTAGTCACGTCTTACATCCACCTCGGGGATCAATTAGAGAGGCAGGAGAGGAGGGAACGCATGCCTTTATTCTGAGATTTTAACATCCACATGTTTAAAACGCACTGCTAAAGTGTGTTTAGTTCAGAGTCTCAAAGCAGTTTGAGGAAGACTGAATAAGGGAGGTGGAGTTGCTGTACAACAAACAAATCGCAGTGTTTTTGTCGCTGGCTACCGGCGCCAGATTCTCCAGTGAAGCGTTGCAGATTAAAAGGATCTGCTCTCCACAACGGTGTGTGTGTTTGTGGTGTTTCGGCGTACTCTGCTGACTCATACGTTTCTAATTTAAAAGCATCAAGGAGGGAAATATTTTCTCTGTCATGAGTCAAACACAAATAGCCTTTCAATGATGTCAAGTGTCTCCAAGTGTCCCTTGTTCTCTAATAACAATGGGTGACTTCATCATCGCTGGAGAGGAGGGGTGGCAAGTGGTGGAGTGAGTGCATGGCAACGACTCTGCAGACAATAAGTGTGTGTGTATGATGACACATCCTTAACAAAAAAACCAAACATCATCTGCTGGTTTCTTTTCAATATCTGGACATTTTCTACAGTGAGAACATGAGGCCGTAAATTAATCTCAATAGATGAAATGTCTGAATTATTTAAAGCTTTTGAGGGGTGGGGGTGAGGAAATCACTCAGTTCTGCAGACAATATGGAAAACTGGTCCTATACATTAATTATGGATAATGTGGACCAAGAGAAATCAATAAGCCTTGATGGAGTTGGGTCATGCGAGAGGCCAGAGGAATTTCCTAGACATACATTTCTTCTACGGAGTTGGTTTTATGCTAATGGAATTTGGGTATTGCGTGCCATCCAGTAAGATCATTTTTCAGTTTAGGTCTAGTGCATGGCAGAAAATTAGATATAGATGTAGATGAGGTATTTATATCCGAATCTTCCCGAGGTCTGAGCGCCAACCGAACCAGATATAGTCCAGCACATTTACAGTACATTTAAGGTAAAGCAATTCAGAGGTGAAGAATACTGCAGTGCCTACCACTTGAAGAGGGGGATGCTGCATTGTGAGCAACTCAGCTTTAAAGCAGGGAGCCACCGGGGGGGATGTTTTCTGAAACTTCAGGATCAATTTTATCTCGTTGTAGCATACTCCTCCCTCTACAAAGCTCATTCGCCAGTCAGACTGCGGGTGAGCAAAGAGCTATATGCACACAGTCGTAGCATGTGAAGCATTGCTCTTCAACATAACTTATGTAAGCTGTGTTTTTTCCCATCTTCAGGGGAAAGATGTTGGCGTGGAGAAACATATTCAGGCCGACTACAACATAAGACCGTCATTGCTGCAGTGTGTTTTATACCAATATATTAAAATATTTAGCCATATAAAGGTGACGTGTGCAGGCTCTCACTTTTCTTTCTGACAGGAGTTTCTTGTAGCCACTGGCTCCTAGAGTGAGGAGGGTAATGAGGACGTCAAGGGAAGGTGAGGCCGATGCTCGACCTGGACAAAGAAGGCCAAGAAGGGACTTTGCTAAAGCAGTTGTAGAAATTAGATATCCACTCCTCACCTTAACCTTTTAAGAACAATAAAAGGAGCATCAGTGGCTGTAAAGGTGAAGCATTTCATGTGTGTCTATGGCAGACCAGGTATCAGTTTTCTCTCACTGTTTGTAAATGAGTCAAGCTCAGAACTGACCTGACACAAAAAGAAAAACTGAAACTGAGCAGCCATGGGTTAGGGCTTGGGCCGGGGATCAGATCTCAGCACTGACCGAAATGTGTTTGAAACAATGAGTATCAAAAACTGTCAAGTATCAAAAACTGGCATCGAATGCTTGGTCAGATTCTTTGTTTTGCTTACGCATTATTTGATCACATAGTTTCCATAATTTATCACACTACATTTTACACAAGCAGAGTTTAAAGACTTATGCATCTTAGAGAGTTGGCTTATTTTTTAAAAACATTTCACATTCCTCAAGTATCAAAGTATCAAAATCCTTCTAATATCAACACCAAAACTACTGTATCATAGTGGCGCGGGAAAATTTCAATTCAATACCCTTCCCTAAGGATGGCTTACTCGAGCTCAGTATCAGTTTTCCTTAGTGGTATTAAGTATCATTCATACTTTTTCATTGCCTTATTGCCATGAATTGACTTCATTCATTATGTCTTTACTGGGTTCATATCCACAAACTCAACATGTATAGAAAGTTATAGCAATAAAATTGCAAAAGAACAATTAAAGTTCTGTAAAAATAAAGAGGGTGTGTCCTCAATAAGGCGATGCCCAGTAATTATTTACATGAATAACTTCAGGAAAAACAGGACATATAAATTTGTATTTATACTTACATACCATCTTATCAGTTACTGCCATGATTTCACTTTTCAACTCTTAGCCAGAGTTAGTACTCACCGGGGTACATCTTGCTTATCTCTTGTATGAAGGACTCGTCAAAACCTGCAATTATGGCGCCACCTACTGGAACCATAAAGTTCTTGTCCAAGCTCTGCACAAAGGCGTCTATTCTACCAACGCGAGCTCCCTGATGAAAGACATTAAAGAAAGGTCACACAATTATTGTGCAAGTGAGGACAAGCTCGAATAGTTACTACTTCTAAAATGCAAATGACACACAGACTGGGGAAGAGTTATACCGACCTGTTGTATAAGGTGCATGCATTTGGATGACTGTACTCCATATGCATTGTTAACTATGTGTGGAATGTTATATTTGGCACACACAGCGGACAGCTCCTCAAGCCTACGAGCCAAAAGAACAAAGTAACAAAAGTAAAAAGTACACTACAAAAGTAACAAAAGTACTTTTATAAACAGTAAAAATTTTACCTTTGATTTTACCTTTAATAAATTACTGATGACAGACTTCATGTAATTCGATTCTTTATAAATCAACTACCGTGGCATCTATGAAAGCCTAAGGGGGAAACAGAAAACATATTTTACCTGTCTGGAACCCGCGGGGCAAAGCAGGATGTTGTTGAGTGAACACACAGGATGTTTTCATCCCCGAGCTCCTTGATCTTGCGTTCAACTGCTTCCAAATCTGTCCGCAACTCATCACCCTCAAGAACATTCTCCACCACCACTGGTTCAAAGCCTAAAAAAACAATCCGATATGAGCAAGAAACCACAGAAGCACTTGGGTTTCTATGAGAAAGAAGCTCACGTCTAGCCAGCATAGGGGAGAAAATGCGAACATCAAGTGCAAAGACCAACAGAGACATTAAACGTGGAACTGTTTCTGAATTTTGGTGTATCAAACATTTGTGACAGGTGTCCAGGGATGTAAGGGTGACAGCACATCGCACACTGGGGTCATTATCACCTGCTGTGATCATGGCTTTGAAACAGGACTTCTGGTCGATGCGAGGCCAAATGATGTAGCGAGCTGTGGGTCTCCGGTGACGAAGAGTCAGGAAGCACAGAGTTAAGCTCATTCCTGTTGCCATGGGAACTACAAAGCAGCTCGCCACACTCCGGGCTCCTGTCAGCCAGAAGAAAGAATTAAAGGGGCTCACATCCTGTTCAGTTTACTCCTCACCTGGACTAACAGGATCTGTTTTGGGTCTTCTGTGGCTCTGAAGGAGCTTTTCAAAAGTTTTTTTAAATGACCTTGACGATGTCATCAGAGCTATGGCAGCTTGGACTCAGGAATTAAAATGTAAAATGCTAAGTCTATGTTAGACAATGGAGGTGTGGGGTTTGAAAGAAGAGGGCGTTTAGGAGGCAGGGACGGTCTGCATTATGGGAAATTACTGCAAGATCCTGCGTTTTTGGAGCCCCACCCATACTAGCATCTTAAAGTCAGGATATCTCGGCCTCTGCTGCATCTATTTTCATCTCTCCTGTGAGCCCCCTAGCTTTATGGAGCTGCACTACTAAATTAGTTAAGTGGCTCTTTACAGCCTCTGTAGTTGGCACATTTATATTTTTTTTCTAGGTGAATCACATCTTTCTGCAACTGCTCAATGGTTTCAAAATAACAAAAATTACAGGATTATTTGGCACAGATATTGTTTGTTCTTGCAAAGTATACAACACCCTTAGTTTGAATGATGAGAAATACATACCTGAGAGCTTTAAGATGTCCAGCACAACTGAATTGGTCAGCTTGTTAAGCAGACTGGATCCTGCAGCTTTGGGCTGAACCGCGGCAATATCACCTGACCGACCTATGCCATGGATCAACCTGCATAAAAACAGCTGAGTGTCACCACAGCAACTGTTTAACAACTTTCTAAACTTTGTGAAAAGTGCAAATTGGATTTTACTGTTCAGTAAAATGTTGAGGCAAGCCTGACCAATGAATCTGTGTGTATTTTATCTCGTCCGTATTGAGGTATGTGTTGGCTGAAAAAGCCAGGAAGTGTTTTTGGTCAAACTACTGTAGGTCAACGGTAAAGAAACTTTCATGCTGAAATACAGAATTTAGTTACTATTCTTTAATAACTAAATTCATGGAATCCTGAAAAATGTTTCTTTAAAAACAGGCTGATAAAGTAGGGCTAAGTAATAAAAAATGATAATTATCGTAATATAGTTTTCAATAACAATATAAGAAATGTTAAATACATGTTTGATATAATTCATATGAATCACAAACTAATTAGCACTGAACTTAAGAACTATATTAAGATATTTATTTTGTTGAGGAAAAGGGACTGAAAATGGATTTCTTAATTTTAAGAATATTAAGTATACTTAAGCATATTTGCAGAAAAAAGATTTTATCATAATAGTTTTGAATATTCTACCTCCGATTTGTGAAATGATCCACTGTTTGGCATAAAGTGTTTTTTCTGACCATAAAGAAATGTTTAAACCTACAATCAACCATCTGGTTTCTTCAACTTTCACTCCGGAGCAGAAATCAGCCTTTAAACTTGAAAGAAACAATGATTTGACATTTATCGTGATAATTATCGTTATCGATATCAATATCGGCTGAGTTCAAAATAAGATTTGTATTTTTAAAATTGGACATAACATTATACAGAGCGACTCCATTCAAACATTATAAAGTTGATGCCAAACTCTAACCTGTAATGCCGTCTTGCCACAAGGCTGGATGCCACCCGGCCTTCCCTCTCTCCTACACCACAGTTGCCGAGGAAGTTATTGCTGTCCATCACAGCCAGCTCATTCAGGAGGAGCTCTATGGTGCTCTCATGCCATCCCTCCTCCGGACACTTGCCCTGCGATGTACACAATGGGGAAAAGTGGGCAAATCTGCAGTGACTGCAGTGACCTTGAGGACAACATGAAGGCAGCTGTAGACTTTACCTGCTCCAGTAAGTGCCTGATGAGCTGCTCATGGCTACGACGCGCCTGGCTCCCCTGTCGAATGTAGGAGGGCGACACTATCTTCTCACTCAGGCTGAAGTTTTCACTGTTCATCTCTGTCAAACCAACAGCTTCATGTTAACATTAGCTGACACCTATCATATGGGAAGATGTGTTCATGTGCACTTTAGTTACGTCTGACTTTACTGCATTTATTGTGAGCTACGCGTTTTGCCCATTGCTTCTTCAGGCTTTTTCAAGAGAAGTAGCCGAACCATGTTTTTTCTCTTTATAATGTCTAGCAATGGCATAATCCATGTTCCCATTTCTAATGGCAGCCTTATGCTCTGCCTCTCTCAGGTTAAAGATTCTGTTTTGTTTGGCCCACATATGTTAAGCCACATGGACATTTCAAACCTTTTATGTTATATTTCCTTCCTGAATGTGGTTGATTAAATGTTTTGTATCAAATGTGTTGTAACAATGTGCTCATTTGCCACATCTATAGTTCCCATAGAGCTGCAATGAAAGCCAATTAGTATGTGTGGGTTCTCTATACATGGACCTGACAGCAAAAACAAGGTGTAGAAACTGATAAATGGTTCCAATTTGGGTTACATTCTAAGATACTCCAATGTTTATTTACGATCAGCTGAACTTGTCAACAGATGATACAATATTCGGTCACAAACGTTGTTCTGTTTTCAACGGGTTTAAAGGAAGGCTTCAATTATTCTTTTACTATCTAATCTAACCAATAGAAAAGAGAGGCCTGAAGAAGCAACAGGCAAAATGTTTCAACGTCACAACTGATATATATCGGTATTGGCATATTCAGTATATTGGCTGTAACCAGAAATAGCAGTACAGAAAAAGCAAAGACAGAAAGACAAACTAGCTCTCCAACTGTAAACTATCCTATTTACTATTACCTCTATACTTTGTTACAAGTTCTTTAATACATTTAAGGGATCTTTATAATAATAGTGTAGGGACTAAACAGTCTTAATATCTTGTCCATTTTAAATCTCTCTCTTATGGAGAGCCCCAACTTTAAGAAGGGCCAATAATAAACTGTGGGAGTACCCCTTTGACCGCTTTCACTCTGTCCATCCCTATTATTGATCAGACATGTCTACTCTGACACAACAGATTCAAAATGGCTGTAGAGTAAATTATTAGCATGGACACTGTCAGAACATCTCAAGTTTAACAGTCAGAAATAATCTCGCGAGTTACAGAAACTGAGCACGGGGAAATACAAAATTTGCAACTACATATTTTATCTAATTCATCGCAGGTTGTTGTTGTTGTGACCTGCTCCACGTGGCGCTGCTATCTTGGCCCCTGTAACTGATTTCAAGCTCAGTAAAGTCTGGATAAGCACATGTACTGTGTAACGTTATATCTCGCCTGCATGTCTCTGGCTAACCTAATTGACTTGGCCAAGTCTTAACAACACCAGGAGAACTCGAAGATGAACCGATTACCACATATACCAACCTCAAAAACGGCGTGTTATGTCAAGTTCAACGACTCGTTACAGAGCCTGTAAATAACGTTGCTTTCATGTGTCAGCGATAAAGACGTGGTAGCAATTTCACTTAGGCTATCGTTGAAGTTATTTACCGAGAGGAACAAGACCGTACAGCTTCAACAGAGATGGATTGTAGCAGTAATTATATTGTCCTACCTGCCAGCTGTCATGTGAGACCTCCCCTGTTTCAAACCGTCAAACCGCCTCTGAACTATTAGCAGGCATGAAAACAGCCAGGCAGAACGAGCAGGAAGCAGAGGACGCGCTCCGTCACGAAGTCACGTGGCCCAGGAGAGCTGATCATGTGACCGGCACGGCGTTTACCTTAAATTAACACTTTACAGCTTTATGGTGACGTTACATGTTATCTTTTTAATAAATAGATTTTTTTAATTTATTGAATTGCATTAATGACTGTTTAGAATTCTTAAGATGAGATATATGCTTATTTTAAAAATAAGACAGTGGAAGAAATGAATGATTAAACGGATAAATGCACCCGACAAATAGGCCTACATAATTGATAAATAACTATATGTTATAAATATTAGTGGTGTGATTTTGTAAGAGTGAAGACTGAACACGTTATGTTTTATTAACAAGTTGATGGTTGGATTAATAAATAGCCTACTTAAATGGTCGTTAACTGGACATCCACACACCATTGATATTGAAGCCTTTGGAAATAATTTCACAAAAGACACCTTCATTTCAGCTCTTGAACCAAATTTATTAGAATTATTTGCAAAATTACGTGAACAATATTATAATTTTGGGACCAATCAAAAATGCACCTCCAAAGTGTAGCTTTACAGGGGCAAAAGTGCAGCATAGTGGTGTATGTCCTTAAATTCAGAAAAAGTAGCAACACCAAAAACAACAACAAAAAATCAATCATGTACATGTTACAAATAAAAAATCCTGCATTCAAAATGTAACTAACATGAAAGTAACTAAAAGTATTGAAATTAAAAGTGAATATTTTGCAGAATGACCCCTTTCAAAGAAAACATTATTATATGCCTATACAGGTATAGTATTTAACTGGATTACTATTACAAATACATTCATGTGTATACAACATTTTAATGTTTAATGCAAATTTGAATGATTTCCTCTACTGCTGGGAACATAAATGCATAATAATGCATCATAGTTTATACATTTATATATAAATATATCTTTAGTGTATGTTCTAAATTACATTTTTAGACCCAAAAATAGCTAGTAACTCCAGTCAAATATATGTACTGTCATAAAAAGTACAATATGTCTCTCTGACATACATGGAACTATACTCAAGTATAGCATCAGTAATTGCCCTTAAATGTATTTAGTTACTTGTAACTCCAGGTGATCTTGGATGAGTGCAATTTTCAAAATATTTTTATTATTAACTGTATTTATTTATTACAGAAAGGTGCATTTATTTATTATCTTACTTACTGCTATTATTATTTTATAATAATAATAATAATAATAATAATAATAATAATAATAATAATAATAATAATAATAATAATAATATTTATTTATTT
Source organism: Lepomis macrochirus (assembly GCA_024633595.2). NCBI lineage: Eukaryota > Metazoa > Chordata > Actinopteri > Centrarchiformes > Centrarchidae > Lepomis > Lepomis macrochirus. The sequence continues at coordinate 10,703,149 of JALXJV020000002.1, read as the reverse complement.
TACTGTTATCTGATCTCTTGTGTTGTTTTTACTGCTGTATTTGCCTTGCCGGTGTATGTAAGTGCCGACTACCTGGGTTGACATGTATTGTTTTGTCTGTGTATTGTCTTGTCTGCGAAGCCACAACCTGCACTATTGGTCCAAGAAAAATTTCTCAGTGGAGACAATAATGTTCATCTAATCTAATTTAATGATAAGGGATTTGCTACAGAGTATTTTTAACATGTTCTTCATCTTCAGGGATAAAAAAAGCTTTACAGCTTTCAATCTCAGTATATTGTTTAAATTTTACCTTATCATTATGTGTGTGCATTGAAAAGAATATGTGAGAAAGTATGGCTTGGCAATATGGCTAATATCAATAAGAATGTTGTTAATAACAATAGGCATATATATATATATATATATATATATATATATATATGTATATATATATACACACACACATAGTTGTACATTCACTGATTGTATTGCATCATGACAAAAGCTCTGCAAATAAAAACACTTATCACATGCATGACAACAGTCTCATATCATCATGATTTACCACTACTACTCCACTAAAATTCAACTGACAATTCTATAAATTGAATTAGTGCCAGATGACAAAACATACAAATGAAGATGGGGCTAATAACATACTGTAGTAATTAGCCTTACTGTATTCCTGTAATCCCGTAGGTTGTAGCCCACTGTGTCAGAAAACCACCCAGCAGGGAGTAAAACACTGTAGGTAGCTAATTACATTTATCATTGGTCTACATGAACAGGATTCAAAATGGCCAAAATTAAATCAAAAATGAAACAAAAAATACAAAGAGCACAATACAGTAGACTTTCTGGAAGATTTCTCTGTGTAAGTTGCATAAACAGGCACAGTTATATCCATGGAGAACTTTTTATGGCTGCAAAGGGGAGAGAAAGATGGCAATTTGATGGCATAGCAGGGCTTTCAACTCTACAGCTATGCCAACATCTTGCCTTCCTTCCTGGACCCATGTTCAGACAGAGTTTGGATGGTACGGTCCATTCTTAAATTCAGGCCCAGGTTCATCTTAATCCAGGAGTGCTGGGATGACAAATCAACATATTGCTGATTATAGGCTACTGATTATAGACTGATTATTAGACTTGTAAAAGGTGGAATGACAACAAGCCAAACAGATCCACGTTGATCCAAAGGTTTGTGCGAATGCAAAGATGCTTTCAGCATTAAAGAACTTCAGAAACATGTACTCAAAATAAGATATTCCGGTTTTTATGGTCCCACAGTCGCCATATAATGAAAGCAATACAATGACCCGCATTCATCAAAACTTCAAATGGACTGAAAAAGAAATGGAAAATGTAACCTCACAAGCCTCACGGTCTCACAAGGAGTTGCAGGACGGGCAATATGCACCTCGAGAAAGCAAAAAACTTGCAGGCCTGTTTCCTCTTGTCTCATCCTCACACCTACCTGTTGCGGTGCGTGTGAAAGAATCCCCAAATCCAGTCCTACCTCGGTCGGTGTCCCGTTTCCATGTGTCTTGACATCAGGCGCCAGCAGAATAAAAAGTAGGCTGAGGGTGGAAGAGATAAGTCTGCCTTCGGCCGCCCACTTTTGTGGCAGGCAGTGTCAGTGGATGACTATCGCAGTTGTACTTCACGGTAGGTGTGTTTGGGTTTGGTCGCTTCCTGCACCTTTTGGCACTGAGGAGAAATCCCATTGGCCTAATTTTGAGTCGGGGAAAGACTTGATCCGTGGAGAAATCCTCCCCAAAACCTGTCCGGACTGACGATTCTCCCGAAATCCCCAAGTAATACCCCATTTATAACAAAATGTTACAGCTTTGTGAATAAAGGCTGTACCTAATTGTCTACAAGGTAGGCTGGGACATTTTATGGGACAAATATTATAACCTAGGAGGATCGCTGGACGTAGCCTACTACTGACTAATACAGACATAGCCTATTATTAAAAAAAAAAAAAAGTATTACCAGAGTCTAAAGATTCTACCATCTCCTTGTTTTTTAAAATTTCCATTAGCCTATAGCCTACTGAAATACTGCACATACTAAATGAAAATGGCCAAAAAGCAGTACTTGTCAAGTCCCAGTCCCGGTTTACCAGAAATCTGACTTGCTGACCCGCACACAAAATAAATGACTGTATGCAGGGTCTGGTTCATTAGTGAATCACACAGAATGATTCAAATGCTGTCTAGACCTGAAAGCGGTGGCCATCCAGGAAAGGGAAACATTATTTTATGTGCGTCTCTCTTTATGACCTTTAATTATTTGCTCTTCCGTACAATAAGACCGTGTGTAGATGTTGCTTGTATCAGAGCAAGTCACTGCTTAGCAGATATCCGGCAAGTTAACCCATTGTTTTGCTCTTATAGACACAGCTGTTGTACATAACTGATTCATGATAGTGAACAATCACCAGCCAGTAGAAAGAGTGTGTCCCTCCAACAGAGTTGGGAACAACATTTACATTTTACATTTACATATTACATTTACTTAATCACTTCACAGAAGTAGGCTACATTTCTGTGACTTTTCTTTTATTCTTTTACTCCACCACATTTCAGAGAACAGTATTTTTACTCCACTAAGTTGGCATCCACACCAGTACTAGTGAGATGTTACACACATTCACACACACATGCAATCTACAAAACAAATTAATATAAAAAAAAAAATAAAAAAAATACATTTAGGTATATATATATATATATATATATATATATATATATATATATATATATATATATATATATATATATATATACTCACATTTCAAATGTCTATGAGTTGTTAACGCCACCAAAAGACAGTTCCTCTATTAAGCTCTGAGGTGGTTTCATTTAATTGACAATTTCAAGTTCAAACTTGTAAAAGGATCCAGTGGTTCATTAAAATATTGGCGAAATGTCTGAAAAATTAACACAAGGTTATGTAGCTTTCTTCTGTACTACCTCAATAATCATCTTATGGCTCCTCAGATTTGTCTTGTGACCCTTTGGAGAGGCCTGACCCCTAGGTCAGGAACCACTGTTCTACCACTACTAAATGTATATAAAATAGTTGAAACTTGGTCCACTTCAATTTGCCACGAGAATAGAATGCTTTATTATACTTTTATATTACATTAGTTACGAACTTCTAGCTGCACTCTGCAGCTTCATGTTTCCTTTTAACTTAAAATATAAACTAAACCCAGTCTGTTCTTCCCTGCACATATATAAAGCTACATCACTGATGAGTATTTTGTTTCCTTAGTTAAAAATTTCGGGAAAGAGTTGTCCACAGTCATTTATTGGACACATTTAGGTAATTATTAAGAGCACACATCAAATTGCCCTGTGAGTTGATATTAATTAAATCAATTTAAGACGATCAACAAGACATAATTCTTTCTTTTCAAACAATTTGACAATCCCAAAGTTGACTTTAGCAATTTCAGCATCGATGACTCACTTCCGAAGGCGTCGACACTGGCCACACCTGTTAACTCCCACAGAGCAAATACGCACAAGTAAAAAGACAATTACGGGACCTGACAGGGTTAACATTTCCATTACTTACAGTAAGCATGTGTTTATCATGGTTACAGCATTGTAAATAGATTTTGAAGGCCGTAATCAATGTGAAGAATTTTAATTTGGCATTTATTTTAAAAGGTAGGCCCTTTAAGGTGACGTCTCTCCTTTTGAAGAAGACTACAATTTAAATTGCAGGTAAATGACATAGTAATGGGGCAAGAATAACAACACAGATCAAAAGCTTTAATGTAGCTGTCACAACAAGGTATAGCATTTACTAGGAAGTAAATCTCAGATGCCTGTATAGATGTTACTACAGATCCAATGGCTCTTACGTGGAATTGGGTGCCACTTGTGCTGTATACTATAGATTCATCTTTTAGAAATGTTATGTAATAATATACATTTAATATACTAACAAATAATACACTGAACTCTCCAAAATCCCAAACTTAACAACAGCTAAATGTCACAGGAGGGTTATTTCAGGACAGATGTTTTCATACATAGATTGAAAAGAAAACTCAAACAGTATTTAGGATTCAAAATTAACCCTCACTGATAAGAAAAGGCAGGAATGTGTAAGAAAGAGCTACAAAGTGATGCATTCAACAACACACAAGCCACTCATACAAAACAAAATACTCCATACCACAATGCCATGTACCACTGCATTTACTGTATAGGCCTATGCTAGTTTGCATTGCTTGTTTCCAGATGGGCCTTAATACAAATACATACAAAACAGCACTAAACACATATAAGCAATGATCCAACAAAATGACCATTAAACTCAGTAGCAAACACAAGATTATTTATGACTACATGATGGATCCCTTTCCACAGTATAACAGTTTCAACTTTTGGGTTTGTAATCACATTCATGCTCTATTTTGAGTTCTTTGTGTAACTGACCTCAAAACAGAAGGAAAAAAAACTCTGTTCAAAGAGGGACTTTTAAAATGTTATGGGTTTGATTCTACACCTGGTCCATTTTGTAGCTCACCGAGGCTCATGTCCTGAAAGCTTGACTTTTTGGCTAACACTCCCACACTAAAGAATACTGTTCTCAGCCCTCAAAATCAGGTGATAATGATACATGCTAAAACAAAGTCTAACAGTAGCACAAGCAGCTTAGAAAAGCTAGCAGACTGAGTCAGGAATATTATTTATGCAGAAATATCTATCTAAAGTTTGCTAATTAGCCACCATAAGCTATTGGTCAAGTAATGCTGTGGCAGCAAAACCCCTGAGTTTACAACATTGAGTGAGAGTGTTGTTATTGGTAAGAATTTATTTGTAATATAAAGAATTACTAATTTCTTATTCCAAACAAGTGAAGTTGAAGTGAAGTGAAGTTATTACACAAACAAATAAAATGCCTTAAGTCTATTAAGGCATTTTATTTCACCACAGTTTTTTCCGACTCTTTAAAGTTGTTACATTCGAGTGGCTGTAACTGTTCATTACAGTTTACAGTTTAGACAGCTTTGCTTTCTCCTTATTTGGTGTTGTTCCACTGTTTCTGACTCAGTTTAAAATGTCATAATGACATATCAGAGCATATCAACTTGTGTGGCTATTATTGTACATCATTTTCTCCATGTTGCAAACCAAAACCCGATCTCAGACAATTCTCAAGCTGAATCACAGAGCCACATGTGCAGCAGCTACAATTCAGATCAACACAGACCCTCGTGTGAGTCATTGTATGGTCTCAAGTCCATAGAGGCCTCTTCATTTGAAAGAGTCATGAAATTAACTTCCCACAAGAATCCCCCAAAACCAGCAAAGCAGGGCAGTTTTGGTGATGACTCCCCTATGTCTGAGATATTTTGAAACTATTCTCTCACTCTGCAGCCAAAGTCTGTGTCAGACATGTTTCACTGCTGCCACACTCGTAACAGGATCAAAAGAGCGTGCAGGATTTGGTAGAGGCCTCCTCTGGGACGTTTTTTTTGCTGAGTCAAATGTAAGCACACCCTGTAACGGCGAGCACATGAAGTCACTGAGCAAAGTCTGGCCCTTGTAGTGAGCTGACTTGCTGAACGGGACGCCCTCAGTGTTACTAACCTTGCCCTCAGAACCATGTGGAGTTTATTAACTGCTGGCACATGACTGAGAAAGTGAGTTGGTCTGTTGTAAAATGTTAGTTGGAAGTGGGGAAACCCCCACAGACAGTGCCAACACTGCCATTGAATCATAAATTTAAAAGGAATCTATTTTTTTTGCTGTCAACTTGATTGAAGTGATTTTCTAGACAGATATTGTAATGAAAGATTTATTCTTATTTTCCAGTGTGCATAAAGTAGAACTGTATATCTACTAATGTATCAAAACAAACTCTAATAATTACACCCCCTTCACCATAATTCACCTGAACTGGCTTTCACTTGAATGAGTGTAGATCAAACAAGAAAACCTGTCAAAGAAAAGAAAAATAACAAGACAAAAGCCGTAGATAAAACAATATTATCTAAGATTTAAAGTGTAAAATTTATATTAGCAGTTAAGGACATATAAAAAGGGTATTTCTGAAAATAACAGCCTTTTCTGGGTGTTTGTTCAGTGTGTCAGTTTTGGGGCTTACTATTATAGATCGCTAAAGGGAAGTTACATGATTGCTTACGCTATTACAACCGCCATTAAACACTTGTGAACTGAAATGAGTTACTTTTTCTAATACTTTTTTGACCATTACACCTATGGTTATGGTATTTCATTTGGACTACTTGACCGAAGTGTACTTTGAAATACACCATCAGTACCAAGTAGAGGAAAAATTAGAGAAATCTAAGAAGGAAATTAAATGAAATAGCTGCCAAAGTCACACTGAAGACTGAACTAAAGAAATAACAGAAAATAAAAGTATTTTAAGAATCCCAGTTTAACTCCAGTGAACTAATGGGGTCTACTTTCAAACCCACAGACATTAATGACATAAAGAAGATGAGATTTGAAGTTGAAATTAAAAAATAGTACAACGTAGCAAAACACAGATGTATGTCTATTAAGACATAACAGTTTTTAAAAATTATAAAGAAATATTGTACGAATAATACAATAAATCACCACAGTTTGCAGCTAATCTTTGAAAAACTAATGCTTAATGTAAAATAATAAAAAAAAAGTAGGGAGCTCAACATTTGAGACTTAGCTTTAGTCTAACCCCTTTCATTCCATTTTGGTCATTTCATCCTCTTTTTTTATATTCTCAGTCATCGTCTTCAATTTGTATTTCTAACACACTGTAAGTTGGGTTTTTTTGGAGTTGTGTGTGTACGAAATGCAGTGAAGCCAATGTCTGCTGGAAGACAACATTTGTCTCTGAAAGACTAAATTGTTGTTCAGTTTAACTTTTTAGAATTTTTATCTGCCTGTGAATTAGATTTTGAATAATTGTGTGTGCTCCCATCTTTGAAGTGCCAATGCTTATTTTGCCACATGAGATACTTCTTTTGTTCAACTTTTATAACTTTACAATATATTTTACTTCTATTATATACGCTCCCTCGTGCCATCGCGAGTATCTACGAACTGCACTGCCCATTCAACTGCCTTAATAACACAATTAACTTTCAGCCAAGCAACACTTAGACTTCATCAGACTTACCATATTACCATGTCTTCCGACCCAAAGTTTCATGTCTATACAGAAAAAAAGAGGATGCTATCCATATTTTTGAAACACATTGCCATTAAAATACTCAAACAGTGGGCCACTTAACAATAGTGGCCAAAAGAGTGCTATCACTAACAGACTAACAGTGTAAAAACAACTCCTCTCCAAGGGAAGTCTTTTTTAACACACTCAAAGTGGAAGTTAAGAGTACATTATCAGCCTCAGTTACGCAGCGATGATTCAGCTTGACTCACTGCAGCTGTAGCAGTCAACAGATATAAAGGATCCCTTTCCAGCGAAAGGTTCTTGAAAGCAGTCGTTCGGATTACTGTGAAAAATCTGGGAATACCTGGAAGAATGAAACACACTTCTGAAGAAAGATCAGAGATGGTGTTATGGATAATTTTGGAGAGACGGGAAAGTCCTTAAGGAACATGTAGATAAACTGGTTACTCTGGAGCTCTGTGAATTTGTACTCTTTGTGGGGAGGGGGTTAAACATGCTCTCCAGTCAAATTGTTTTCTAAGGAATGTGTAGTGATTTCTGTGCAGAAAAAGTTGTCATAACTGAAGCTGTGGGAAGCAAAACGAGGTTATGACATATCATAACCAAGTTAGCAGGAAATACCAGGGGATTTCTGCATCTCCCCACGACTTATGACAACAAAAAAATCTGCATTGTTCCATCAAAGCTTTGTCAACTTTGCTTTAAGGAATCTTAAGCATGTCTTATCAAGTTTGAATATTCTCAAACCCACATGCTACATGATACCCCATTGGTTCTGAATGCCATGTAGCCCCTATTTTTTGAACCAAGAATTAATCAGGATATGTCTGTGCCCTGATGGAATGAACTGGTTTAAACGCCATGGCACAGGTGCCCTTCAGTGGTTTACATGCCTCAAGTTGGCCTCCAAGCCATATAGGGCTCCAGGCTTGTGCAGTGCACTCCAGCTGCCCCTTGAGAGTCAGTGGTTCGAAAGATGAACTTGGTGGTGAAAAATGGTAGTGTTAATGATAATGATTGTATAATAATAATAATAATAATAATAATAATAATAATAATAATAATAATAATAATAATAATAATAATAATTATTATTATTATTATTATTATTATTATTATTATTATTATTATTATTATTGTAATAGTTGAATGCAGAGCCGGACATCTCATGACTCAAGGTGGATTCACTCAGGCACAGTATTATTGGTTGCATCTACTCTGAAAATATCCTTTTTTACTGCTCAACACTCCAACATTCATCATTTTTGTAAACACAAGAGGGGAAGCAGCAGGATCAATCCTGGTGGACAAAGAGACAGATGTTTGACTCATGTTTTTTACCAGTCAATTAGGGGGAAATAAATGTATATAAATATACAAAAAGTACTTGGAAAACTATGTAACACAATTCTAAGGAAGGTTAAAGTGATGTCATTCAGTAGAAATCCTTTAAACTGCTGGAGGACAATTTTAGGTGGGCGGGTGATGATCAACAATGCTTCAAAGTGTGTGGAGAGGGTTTGATCACAAGATGGCGCCCTACTACATAACTAGTGTTCATGCATGGCGGAAGGCACCACACAAGAAGAAAAGAATATTACTGCCCTTGTATAAACATGTCAGTATTTTTCTTCTCTTTAGAGTGCTGATTACTATTTCACATTGTCATGGACGCCAACTCCGTTCAACAGTTAATGCCAAAAATCACAAGTGGGCTCCCTTTTAAAAAAGATAAAGTATTGTGAAACCTTTATTCATACTTGATTTTCACTAAACTTCATGGGAACTGAAGGCGATGGCATCCAATGAAATCCAATGTAGGTTGACAAAACAATGGGGTGTGTTCTTTTATTATCTGCAGGAAGTCTTCAGAGTTCAGAGAAAAGCGTACTCAAGAACTGTGTAGATCATGTGTTCATCTATGTAGATATTTTTGCATGCTTTAGCATAGACTATACTAACCTTGCTGCATTTAAAGATGCTCAGTCATCCAAACTGAGAATATGTATGTGCTGTAGGATTTTTTTAGTTAATGTTCCATGCTTTCCAAGCCATCACTGACAATCAGATATACAGTATCATTAAATGCCACAATACATAAAAAGTGGTACTTCACATATAAGTATTGCACTTCCATAAAGTTGGGGGATTTGTTAAAAACAGTTTTTTTTTCAAAAGAATGGTCAAAATTGATGCAGAATTTTTTACTTTTAATCTGTAGCATGGGATAAGCTCCAAAAACACAGGATCCTACAATTCGCATAATACCACTTAATAATACTGCCTTTCATTAGACTCCGCTGCCTCCCAAATTCCCACTACTTTCAAACCCTTATTTTTAAGTTTGTAATGCAGGATTTCAGTTAAACATTTTAAGTCTCAAGCCCAAGACAGGATAACTATAAAGACATAATCAGGATTACTTTTCAAACGTTATACAGCTTCCTCCAGAGACACAGAAGATAGAAGTTTTCACAGGCTGACTAGTACCATGACGACTTCATGGGGAAAATTTGCTGTAATGCCCCTTTAATTCAATGGTTAAAGCACTCCCAAAAATGTAATAAGCCACTTACCATGCATGATCGCTGACAGAAAAAAATTGTTGCATATTTGAATTATCATCTTTATTTGTTTTATTATATACTTTGTTTTTACATAAAGAGACATATTTCTTTTACACATATAGATTATATGGTTAATTTGTATCTGTATATATGTACAACTTAAATAAATCTTACATTAACACCAAGAAAATAAAACATTTACAGTGCAAGAATGTTCATAAGTGGCCAACTTTCACAGTTGCTTACCCTGGTAAACCACAACCAAAGCAAAGCTCAGATGCTAAACCGGTTTGCCAATTGATTTTTTCACTTTCTGTCTTTCCTCTCACCATCAATTCTCCCAGCTTCCCACACTAAAAACACAATGGGAACCTTGAAGAAGGAAGAAAAAAAGTGATGTCTTGAATGGAGTTTTGAAAATGGAAGGGCACAGGTACAGTACGCACATGTGACCGCAGCGGTAGAAGGTCAGGTCCTCTTGACCTGTTAAAGCACTAGACATTTTGGTAAATATGATTAATAATTTTCTTGCCGAAAGAGAAGAGCAATACCACTCTCATGTCTGTATGTTAAATATGAAGCTACCACAAGCGCACGGTTAGCTTAACTTAACCCAAAGAGTGAAAAGAGAGGGAAAAAGCTAGTTTGGCTATCATGGTCTGCATGTAACCTCCCATAAAACCACAATTTGTGTTTTTATACTTGGTACAAATTAAACAAACAAGTCTAAAGAGATGCTGGCAGTCAAATTTTGTTACCTTTTGAACAGAGCCCGGCTACCTAGTTTCCCACTTTTGTTCAAAGCTAAGCTAACCGTGTGCTGGCTCTTAACTTCATATTTACCACACTGTCATGAAAGTGGCATCCATCTTCTCACCTAACTGTTGGTAAGAAAGCAAAAAAAAAGTGCATCTCCCAAAATGTTGATGTATTTGACGAGTAGAAACTACAGGTGAGGTCATGATCATGTTAACGAGAGTGTGTTGGCGCTCTGAGAAAAGCGTATAATGGCAAATGTGCACAAGAGTTTAATTTCAAAAAATACATTATCATAGAGGCCTTAAATTGACTCTTTGGGTTGTGAGAGGAAAATATACTGTACGAGAGCACACTACACATAACAGTTACCATAACAGCGTTTTTGTATCAGAACCTGACCTGGCATGTTTACAGTGTAATGTATGCTAACAAGATGTTAAGTAGTCTAAAAATAAATGCTCTTGTGTTGTTTTTTGCTCAATAATACTATGATACTAAAGGGCCACCATCATTGTCCTTTTCCATCTCTTATTAGAAAAAAGAAAGTAAATAAAAATGAATAAAAGACATGTGTGAACCATTAGCTTTTTGCAAATAAACGGTGTTTGTATTTACAATGAGTTCTTGGTGTTTATTTCTCAATGGATGCATAAAAGTGAACATATATAGTTGGTCTAAGCTCAGCTGTACAGTCAGTGGGTAACCAGCCCAAATTCCTTGCATGCAGTTGTCCTCACACATTCAGAGAATCTATTTACTATTATTTTACAGTTAATTCCTACTAAGCTGCTGTACAGAGGCTGTATTGAGGTAAAGCGGGTGTTTCTGGACAGCTCTAACAGGAAGGAGCTGAAGGGGAGAAATGGTCGGTCACTTTTTCTCATGGAGTTCTCTGATCATGTCGTACAGGAAAGACAGCAGTGGACAGACGCATGAGGGATGCGATTCTCGACGACGACACACACGGTATATTGCTTTTAAATCTGTGATTTCCACATTCTATGTAGCTTAAAGAGAGATTGTGATTATGATTTCTATTTCCAATATAAAACACATCGGTGTTTGCTTTTTTTGCAGTTAGTTGCAAAATACTGGTAGTATAGCCTCTATTCATAGATAATATAAGGAATGGTCATAGTGTGATGACTTCAAATGCAGATTGCACACATGCACACAAAAGCACCTTTGATTAGAAAAGAAATTGCACAAGGTTGATAGATATCATTAACCATACATGTTGACATTTTCTACACAGAGACTGAGCGGTGGTTTGCATTAGGAAGTTATGAAACAGGTTTGAAAAAGTATACACTTTGGTATACAACTTCTTAAATGTTGATTGGTATTATTCACCTCCAAGTGTCTATTTTTACATGCAGTTGACTCCTTGAAACTACTACCCCAGGAGCTTGACTAGCCGGTGAGTTGAGCCCAGTTCTACTGTGAACAAAGCACTACACATTGACTAATCTAAATCACCCATGACACTTAAACACTGTTAAGTTCTTTTCAAATGCATTATTTTGACACAGACTTCATTATGGAATTTTATTGAACCTAAAGTACTCATGCCTTTTTTTCTCCAACCAGTGAAAGATATTGAAGGCTAGCATATATTTTCAGAGGCTAAGCTTCAGTTAGGCATTTTTTTTTCTTGCTTTCGTCAGTCAGTGCGTGTGAAGCATGAAAAGTTGTGTACAATCAGAACGTGTGTTCAGTGGCAAAAGAAATAAAAGGAATAGATTTGTTAACTAATGCTGCTACAGTACATCTAATGCTACTTCTATATATCTTATGAAAATGAATCCAAAAAGAAAAGAAAAGAAAAATCCTCTGATGAGACATTCAGTGGTGAAAAAAATGACATCCGGCAGGGAAGAGGGGAAGCTTTAACTCATCATTCAGACTGAGCACATGATGGATTTGCAAAAAAGAAATAGCAAAAGGAGTTTGCCTGCCCAGCAAGAATGTTTCATCCCTTGTTGCTCAGGTGCAAAGCCCAGAGGCGAGTCTTTTTCGCTCAATAGCATCAGACAGGAAACATCTCTGAAAATCTTCATCCACACGGTGTGCCACTTCCTCGTCGACAAATCCCTATGCAGGGACAGCGTCTCAGTGTGTTGAACTAGTGTATGTGTTCAAATACTCAGCCAATTTCAGCTCAGCCACTGCATTTACTATCGAAAGTTTTATACAGTGCATCTCTTCTTTTATCCACTCCCAAAGTTCACAGGTCATTCTCCTCAACCTACCCGGTTTTGTTCAATTCCAGCCCATCTAGTGACACTAATGGCATGCATAATGTGTCTATATTTAGGTGGTACACCCGTAACCACCCCCCTTCCCCACCTGCCAATTAAATAATAATAAATAAAAATCCACTCAGGTTAGGCCTATGCTAATCCAGCCACTCCAAAGCCTTGTGCCCTTGTTGGTTAAACCCCTTCACACCACCACCTGCTTACTGAAAATATAGGTAGAATCCATATTTTTTTCACATTAGTATATTATTCTCTTGTCTAGTCCTCCATTTTTGTCTTTTATTCCTGGGGTAAAGGATAACGAGGGTCAGGTGAGAGCGATGGCAGACAAGAAGGATGGTTGTGTTTGGTGGTGGTTGTGGTAGTGAGGAGGGAGAGAGAGGAAGTAGGTCCCCGAAGGCCCTCAGATGGACACCGGACAGGTAATGATCCTATCCTCCAGCATGACGCTGACCACCAGGAAGACGAAATACAGCAGGAACATGATGAAGCCGAGCAGCTTGCTCATGCGCCACTTGCAGGCGGCGATGGAGATGATGACGAAGAGGAGCATGAGGAAGAGGAGCACGATGGCGCAGAAGAGGCCGTTGGAGCTGACTTGGACCGGTTTCAAGCCGTTAATAAAGGACCACATGAGCCAAGGGAACGGCAGCCTGCGGATACACAAACACATGTCACATCCTGTTCTTGAGGGTCGCCATGGGACCTTTTTCCAAGGTGAGCTACTGATCGTCAATAGAAAGCTTTGTAGGTACTGCACCTGGAAACATTTTTATATTTTGGGTTGACTGACCCAAAGATCTGTCAATGTCAATTTACATCACCACAGGCATTTAGCAATGTATGCTTTATGCTAGGACTCGTTTCAATTACTTATCTTTCATACTTTTTACAAAAGGATGCCGAAGAGGAAAAGAGTATATGAAGCACTTTTCCCCCCTGCTGATATCAGGTTGCTCACACTCAGCAGAGCATAACATAATGTGCACATATATAATATGACACAGAGGCACAAAGTGACAAGAATAAATCTGTAACTCAGACAAAAACAAATTAAAGAGCAACTTGGCAGCAGCTGAAAATCTTGTTTTTGCTGACGTAGTTTCATTTCTCACTGGTGCCTCCTGGCGGAACAACTGTTAAGTATAAAACAAGCTGTAGACGTGTACTCCAGGATGTGTCAGTACACTGTGACAGTGTGACAGTCAGTGACAGTCAGTACACTGTGACTGTTACAGGTGCAACAAAGTAGTCTTCTCCCGTCTACTTAGCTATTATATGTTACCATAATACTCAAAACCCTGAATACTTGAAAGCTGATGTAACAAAGCACACATCTGACTGTACCCATCAGAGACCCTGTAAAAACACCCTGACCCTGCACAGGCGTACCCAACAGTAATGTCGAAGATGTTGGAGCCTACGGAGCTGGATACAGCCATATCACCCAGCCCCTTGCGTGCCACAATAACACTGGTGATGAGGTCAGGGATGGAGGTTCCAGCTGCTAATATAGTCAGGCCCATAATCTCCTCTGTAATCCCAATGGTCTCTCCAACCTGAAAAAAGAGGAAGAAAAAAGGAAACTAAGCTTTTGGGTAAATAAAACCTAATCTTTTGTTCCAGCTATATTTAATTTCCTTGTGATGCTTGGGAGCTGATGGAGGTGACAAAACTCCAGCTCTGACAATTTCTTTGTTTTGAATAAGACAGCTGTAATTATTTATGAGTGGGTGCAATGATGGGAAATGCAGAGTAAAGACGACTGCATCTTGCCTTTGATTTTTTGACAAGAATTATGCTTATGTTAACACAATGTTCTGGGACACGTCCTAGGGAATGAACATGTCTCTGACAACTGTGTACCTGGTGAGCCCACCACACCATTAGGTAGGAGAAGACTGCAATCCAGCTGATGGCACCCAGGAAGGTGATGGGGAAGAACTTCTGTGCCGACTGTAAGACAAAGATAGAGCGAATAGTGAATTTAGCAGCAAAAACATCCATTGCCACACTTATCCAGATAAACCTGATGTCACTGTTGTTTCAAATGTTTTGAGAGGGAGGGCTCTTGTCTCACAAACCGGTTTTCTGACGTCAGGCAGCGTTAGCCACAGAGGGAGCACGACAGGTATAATCAAGAGGTAGGTGAGGCGCTTGCGGTTCGACTCAGGCCAGGACAGGCTCAGAGGCTGGTCCTCCTCCTCCTCATCCTCAACCTGAGAGGAGACACCAAAGAACAAAAAGAGGCAAGGGGGATAAAGGCTATAAAACATTCATCAGAACGGTAATACCCCTTAAAACATGTAATTTTTGCTCTGCCGCTGCCACATGAGAGTGTCATATTCGGGCGTCCACATGCCATACAGTGTAATCACATGATGTTTAATTTAAAATTTGCGAGTAAACATCAGGTAAATACACACTGAGTCACGCTTTTTGCATGCTTGCCAAGCATGATCGCTTGGTAGCTTCTCTCATTGGGATACAAGTCTCCATAGCAACTATACAGAGAGCCAGGCAGAATTCTTGCAACACAAGCACTTTCACAAGAGGTAAAAGACAGCACACAGGTCTGCAGAAATTGGTGGCTGGACCTGGATGTGCTTCTGCCTTAGCTCTGTGGTGACGTTAAGACAGAGGAGTCTGATGACTGAGATTTGGGAGATTGCATAGAACCCTAAGGGCTCTGCCTCTCCAGACATAAGGGGCTCATCACCGCTGACTGCTGATGGCGGCAGCACCGGTAGACCCCAGGGTGTGATTGGACCTGCCACTGGAATGCCAAGTGAGCCAAAAAACTATCACCTCTCTGCAGATCAACTTCAAGTAAGGTGTCACCGTCATTCACATTCACATTCACATTCTAAGGCACTGCCATGAAAGGCAACTATATGATCTTTCCATTAACCTACAGTGGCCGCTGGTGCATTTTCCTGTGGGAGGGGAAATTCAAGTAGTTTGGTGCCCAAACCTAACCAAACAGCAACTCACTTTCACAGCCTTAGCCACATGTTAGAAAGCCTTTGGTTTCTAACCTGCTCCCTTCAGAGACTCTTCTTACTATGTCACATGACTTCAGAAGCCTTTTCAGCAAAAGTCTTTTTTAGTTAGCCAATAAATTCCTCCTGATCCTCCTCCTCCAGACGGTACAACTATTAATGACATGACTGAGTTGCTGATTGCCCCTTTGAGTTGAGGTAACGTTAGCCATGTTGATCTTGAACATGACCGCCGGTGCAAGTGGTGCTGTCGAAGTAAAATACAAGACATCTTCTTCTTTGTACGGTCCACGTTGGTTCCACATTACAACTTATAAGGTAAGTCGGAAAAATGACTTCCCATCTCAGGAACTGGGACCATGAGAAGGTGCATGTGAATGCAGCAGATTATGTATGATGAAAACACATTAGTGCCAGGAGAAGACAAGCTAAGAAGAAAAACATTCAGCAAGGCAGATGTTGATATGGGATGTTGCTCAGTAAATTATAATTTTTCTAAACAGCTTCAGTCACATCAGCTAAGCACGCCCAGAGAGTGAAGCAGAGATCTTTAAAGATGGCTACTGCACAAGTCATGAATCATATGGAGCATATCCTGCTGTGACAGCTACTGCTGTTGAGTATTGCCTGGTAACCTTGGTAATCACAGCTGCCAAACAAAAGGCAGCGCTTGCATCACTTATGCTCAGCATTCTGATTTCTCCTCCTCTCCATACCCAGATGGCTGTCATTGTTGTCTGTTAAAAGGCCTAAAACCAAATACCCGAGTCTTTAGGAAGATCAATTCTGAACCAAATACTGCTTTTCATAGATGTAAAGATATGAGAGGTTTTCATTAGTGTGGCTGTGCACTGACTGCAGGACAATAATAGCAACACCAGCTACCTCTTCTCTTCTATCTAGTGGGAAAAGTTGCTTTATATTACATTGCAGTTCGCCCTGCAGCTCTTTCATGGATATGTTGACTGCGTGCAGGTGAGTATTTCTGGCTGACATTGTACACTCTGACTCTGTCATCTGTCTATTTATGATTTCCTTTACTAGCTTTCTCTGCTAAAGTACCCCACAGAGCTGGTGCTCCCTACTCTGAGTTGGTTTTCAAATGCCAGCCCCTTGGGGGCCTTTCCTGCCCTGTGGTGCCTCAGTTAGCAACACTGCCAACTCCGAGCTTAAAGGCACTGACTTTTACCAGGCACCACAGAGCTGCAAGGGGAGGCGTGACATTTGCTATTTTTTTCCTTCCCGAAGGGAAGCATGTGTGCTGGCACCTGGTGTGAGGCAACGCTTACACTTTTTGGGACCACACAAAAAGTGTAAACACATACTGTACGCACAGCTGCAATGGGGCTGCACCCTGATGGATTTGTTTTTACTTTGTTGATCCAACTATTAGTATTAGTAGGAAGGAATGTGCAGCCATCTGAAACTACTTTTATCTTTTCTGAAGCTCTTTCTCTTTCTCAATAGGTTTACAGTAGTCACACAGTAGAGGTATGATCTGACAAAACAAAAGCTGAGACAAATAGGAAGCAGTGTTGCATAACACACGATCCACTATGTACTTTTTAAAATACTTTCTTTCAGACTAATTTCGTTTAATCGTTTGAATAATACAAATGTCACATCACTGTAACAGCTGCCGTAATGTAAATATCAGTATTTGCTTCTTCTTTTGAGACAAAGGCTCCATCTGGATATAAAATTCTCATCCTATTTACAAAAGCAAATAGATATTCTAATTCAATGTTACTTCTATCCTGAAACCCATTAAAAACATTAAAGGTACGATGAGTCATACATTCCTGCTGGTTCTGATTTTCTTTAGTTTCCTAGTATGTTATCTAAAGAAGCGACTGCAGGAGATTTCTATTTACTTTATTAATGTGTGCTAGAAAATCCTGACATATATTTTATGTCAACGTAAATATACAACATATTTTAACAGAAAGACAATTTGTGTGTGAGTCATTCCCTGATTGTGCTTATCATTCATCTTTACAAGATTTTCTTTACAAAAAAAAGCACTTGGGCCAGATGAATGTACACTACGCATATATACTATACAATATTGCTTTTATGAAAAATAAACCCATAACCCTAATTTCTACTGTTAGAAAATATCATAGTATATGATCATTCCAGTCAGCACAGATCTCAAGGGTTTTAACAAAAAATGGAGCCAGGAAATTGTGCTAGAAGTCTGCTGCAGATTTTAATATGACCTTAACTATGCCCTTATTCCACAATCTTGGTTGCCAAGCCATCCAGGAGGAATTGAACAATTAGTAAGATGGGACCTCTGGCGTCATAGGAAGGTGTGAGCTGTTTCCAGCTACTTCTTGGCTGACACAGACAGGTGCACTGTGGGACAGACCTCCAAAAATAGCAGAACGTGGGAATTAGGCACGACGATAAGTGTCCAGCTCTTCCAAACTCAGTGAAATCACCACCTGGAAAAGGGTGTTTCTATATTCCATCCATCAGGTTTTCTGCCTTCACCTCAAAAAGTGAAGTTTTAAGGCAAGTCTAAAAATGTCGCAAATATTTTCAGCTTCGGAGGAGTGATATCTATTATTAACCCAAGAGTGAGAGATCGATCTGAAAACAACTTGGCGCAGTGGAATAGATCAAAACATGCATGGTCATGTGGTGAATCAGGGATCATTTTTTGCAGTTTCTTTTGCAGTCTATATTGAGAACTTCTTATATTTTTCCACACCAGTCTGTGTTTATAGACTATTGTATTTTACCTGGGAGGAATGATGTATGTCAAAGTGCAGCAGCATGTATTTTTTAGGTGTAGAAAGAGCTCATTTCTTAAGAATCACTCAATTCCTATAACTCAGTATTGCTAGTCCTTGAAGTTTTGTGGAGACCTTTGTATGCAAAGCTACTGGTCATGTTACAGTTTATTTGCAAAGCCTTTTACAAATCCTTGTAATACAGGATCAGTTGAAAAAAAATTAATTTAGTGGGTTAGTAGCTTGAATCAAGGTAAACTGCATCAGATTAACCCAGAGAACAGCCTATAAAATGAGTTTTAGGCCTTAAGAAAAAATACGAGGAAAATGTGGATGTGTAGAGTCGAGATTTGAAAACATTTTTGTAAGTGAAAAATCATTTCCATGGCAAAACTGAGGAACAGAAGAAAAATGAGGCAGCATTTGTGCATCCTACCTTTTCAACTGAACACAATTGCTGATTTAAATTGTTTTATATTGTTTTTGTCTAGCATTTATCCTGCTAAAGCCTATCAACTCTATTTACACACTTTAGTTACCTCTTTATATGGTAGGTTGCAATGTCAGTGGCAGAGTCCACCATTGCTGTGCTGGATTCAAATGGTACGCATTGGGGATTCACAAGAAACAAAACATGCACATACTGGACAAGAGCAGGCTCTCATCTTATGAATTTTGCATATGGCACATAATGATATAATCTGTAAAAATAGAACAGCTGGTTCAAGCATTGGAAAGTTGTTGCTCATCTTTTATGAGCAACTTGTGATGATGGAAACAAGTCTTGTATTCCTTATAGAGTGGCGAGTGCATATTCTGCCCCCACTGAGTGATAAGAATGCTACCCAACAGAACTCTTTATTATATTATGATAATTATTAGATTAAATATAATTATACCTTAGAAAACCTGAGGGTTTTTTCTGTGTATTTTACACACTGTATTATTTTAACATGTAACAGAAAATTACAAGTTTGCAGCTTCTAGAAAATAATTTGTTCATTTTCATACAGTATATTTGAAAAAAAACAACAAGCTTATCGTTGGGTAAAAAAAAACTTATAGCAGATTTCAGTCTGTTTTGGGGTTACTCTTGGTCATGTAATGAGTGAGAGTTCAGCAGGATGACTGACACACCCATCTCCTCTGCCTCTTCCTCTTAGTGTGCAACTTTGAATCGGTGCCCTCCCGCCCCAGGACCGTCTGCTGGCCTGGCGGGTCGCTGCGTCCCACCGCCATTGCTCATGCCGGCAGGTGCCATTCTGAGACTCTGTTCCTGGCTGTACGTCAAAGACTGTGTGTGTGTATGTATGTGTGTGTGTGTGTGTGTTGAGGCACGTGTGCGAGTGTGTTCATTTCCAACACCCAGCGGCGGGGAGCAGCAGGTGAGTGAGGAGGGTGATTACAGATCTCAGTGGGAGGAGGCAGGTCTTTGGCAGGTCTGGCTGAAGATGGAGGAACTCGCCCGCATGCATGCTGGGAAATTATCAGCAGTAGTGACCTGTGCCATAGCCAGTGCAACCTTTGCATCAATCCCTCTCAAGGTGGAACACAGACGCAGATGAGAGTCATGAAATATTCACAAGTGTCTCCCTAACTTTGATGTCGGCCTCTTAGTTTCGTTGTCTTTTCACAACTCGGCCGAGTTAGTTGACGAGGGGATGAAATCAGTATAAAGTGCAGTGCAGTCTTTTAGTGTCTGAGTACTTACCGTTTCTCCCTCTTGCCCTGCCGTTCCGTTCATGGGTGGCGTCACTTCCACTTCCACGCTGGAGCTGTTTGGAAGGTTCTTATCTGTGGGAAGTTTGAAGAATAATTAAAGTGAAAAGCTTTTAGAGGAACAAAAGCTGTCAATGCCTCAAACAGATATGCGAGTGTGAGCTGTTATGACGTCGAGAGACAGCACCTCAACAATTTTAAGTAGTTTAACCCTTCAACCCTATGGACACAAACTGTCTCAAAATACTTTCTTTTCCCTCCACTGCATTTATTTGACAGCTAGTTACTTTTGAGATACATTATTTTACACAATAAACATTTGATGGTCTTACGAAATATGATGCATTGTTATACATATATTAAATATATAAAGTGGTTCAAATTAGATCAACCTCCATCAGCTACAACATTTAAGGACATCAAAAGTTTGTCAAAAAAGTAAACTTCTCAAGTTGATCTTCAGTTTGCTAAGTTTGACTGTCCCAAACACAATGGTATTCAATTTACAATAGTATGATAAAAGATTGTGAAAATATGCAATTCAATCCACTAATGGATTAACTGTCTTAGTGTTTTAGCACTAATTTGCTGGCAGTCTCACAAAAACCTGACTCGGTTCTTGTAATTGCCAACCTCAGGGTCTTCCAATGACACTAGTACATGTAAGTGTGCATAGAAAGTGTTTCATTAATATTCCCATTTTGTATTTAGATGGAAAATAAAGTTGTAAGGGTGAGGTAAATCTAAATGAGAATATCAGAGTCTCATTAGGAGATTCACTTTGATATTGAATATGATGCTCAAAAAGTCCTCTATCTGAGTATGAACATGAATGGGCGAGTCTGAGGCCGTTACTATCCTTCTTCCTCATCATGTCCTGGTTGCTGATATGACTCCATTTCATTTGAGGCCAGACTTACTTAACAGGCCTTATTAAAATACAAAGAGCCAAAAGCCATGTAATCGGATGATAATACTATAATTGCTGTGGAAATTGCTTCAATCCAAGTGTGGTTGTGACAATTAGAAAGATTCTCAGATAGATAATGTGATTTGATTCTACTATCGTCCAACACATGACCTCACTCCCTAGCCGTGATGCCGTGATATAACGGATAAAGATGGGATGTGAATCTAATCACTCAATCGCATCATACGCTAAAGTATGCAGACAGTAAATATCCCGTCACTACAGACACCACGGAGAAAATTTAAGATGTGTGAGGCCTGAAAAGTAAAGTATGCTGTGATGATTACCAGTCATGCATTTTGATTAAGATGATAATATGTTAATGCTGTGCTGTTAGCATAATTTTGCCTTGTTGATAAACATCTATGTCTCGCTTTGATTCTGCTGCTCTGACAACATTGTGGCCATGAAAGCGCTTCCTCTGGCCTCCTGTTTATCCTTTGGTCTAGTGCTCTTTGAAGTCAAAAACACACATAAATTACACTTGGCAGTGACTGTGATTGATTTAAATACTGCTTGAAGACAACACTTGCAATCAATTTGGCAGTTCTTGATAATGTCATGCTTGTTTAACATCGGATGGGATGCTTTTTAACTATTTCAGTGGGCAATGCTATCGACTAAAACAAGCAATATTAAGCCAGACATGGCTTGCTCAACAGCAAACTGATTTTTGTGAACAATCAGCTAATATTAAATTAAAAGAAATAGTTTGACATTTTGGATAATATGCTTATTCACTTTCTTGCTGAGAGCTAAATGAGAAGACTGATACCCTCTCGTATTTGTGCAGCAAATGTGAAGCTAAACCGGCAGATGGTTATCTTAACTTAACATAGAGACTGAAAAGAGTACAAACTATTGACTTATCTAAAGAAACATGAAAGAGCTTTTTACCTGAACGGCTTGCTACTCCATTGGCCTTCTCACTGTCCTCCACTTGGCATTTCTTTTTAGCGATCTTGTGAAGGATGGATGCCTTCTCTCGAAATTTACCTGCAAAAGAATCCCCAGAATGGTTAAATGTATAACAGGGAGCTGCATACGGCAGCATCTTCAAAGCCTCTCGGCCTCATCCCAATCAGAGCTCCTTCGCTGTCACCTTTGACCCCAGATGGGTCGCATTTCACAGTGCATACGGGGTGGCGGCTTTACATAAAACTGCCGTTCAAACAACATCGAGAGTCAATATGTCATAGCATATCATATACTGATGATCCTGCAATGTCCTGGTCCTTGGTGGGGGCAAAGCCAGCAGGGAGAGAATCTCCTGCGAAGAGATCTGCCTTCTGGAGGTCAGATTCGCTCCTGTTTTTGTTCAGTCTCATTTCAGATGAGAAACTCACAAGAGGTGGCAGAGGCTAGCGGGGGAATTAAAAGCAACCAAAGGTTTAGCTGGGGACAGCATCACAGCATATCAAAAATGACAACTTTATGGGTTTAAGACATTGTATTTAAATTTTTAACAGGAAGCACCTACTTGTATCATTATTATAAACCTTCTGTTTCGCATTACTTATATTGGAGGTCCTGGTTTTAGGTACAGTGGCTCAGAAAAAACAGAAATACTGTATCATGCAGGAGACATCTGCTAGAAAGAGAGTTTTAGCAATACTTAAAAATCACGTGTAGTGGTAAATATATTTGCTGATAACTTTTATCGATTCGGTATAACCATTTATACTGGAATGACGATGCTGTGACGCAGTAGACTGTATTGAAACCAGTCATCAATAGCACAACATGACCTTGTGGCTTGCATAAACAGCGTGCCCTCTTGACATTACAAAAATTGGCTCACGCAAGGCAGTTCTGCCCACATTGTAATGGCTAGTGATGGCTGGCCGCTGGCTTGTGGAACAATGATTTTCCACGAAATCCCCGTGGCCTGAAATCCACCAACGACACGCACACGAACAACAATACAGTACTGAGACAAGAAGAAACATTACTCCAAATGCACAGATATCATGTAGTGCAAGTTTTTCTGTTACCATACAAATAAGATTGTAATATTTGATGGCTATGCAGGCTGGGCACCTTCAGCAGTAGTAACCTCTGTGAGTGTTTTCATTTGAAACCAAACTGTGTCGCAAGAATTGTTCATTTGGTGTCAAACCTTTTGTGCATCATTAACCTTGGTGCTATCATGTATCCATATTTAATTTCACTCACTTCCAATGTGTGTCAGGTTTTGCGTGCATGTCCTGCCTCCTCCCAGTCATCCTACTGCAATCAATGTGAAAGATTTTTTTTTGGTTGTCATTTTAAGAGGGCATGGCATATTTGTCAGTGCTGGACACAGTGATGCGTCAATACGTACTCCACCCAACCACATCAACACTGTCTGTGACCTTCTGGCAAAATCATTAGCCACCCCAAGTCCGCCGCCCTTCCTCCCGTCTCCTCTATCTCACTCTGCATTTCTCCATCGCTCCGGCTTTTCTCACTCATCTGTCTTCGACAAAAAACATCTCTCGCTCACTTTGTCTCATTGTCGTTTGGCAACGCACAGCCCCTCCCAGCCTCGACACACACATGCACACAAGACACACAGAACCACATATACTGTACGTTTTCGCATCACAGCATCACACATTCCACTGCCTTGACATCACTCACCTTAGGCGGTCATTGTCAGTTGCTTGTGTATGGTAGACATTGTGCATTTGAGGTGTACGTTTATACAAACGTGGGTGTGAGATCATTGTCCCTGCTTGGGAAAACAAATAGCAGGGTTGGGCTTTCTGCTGCAGGTATTCAGAGGAAATTGACGTTTCAGTAGTAGCTGTGAAACTATTTCCATAAATAGCTACAAAAGGCAGAGAGCATTCACAAGCTAAGCAGGGACGAAGAAAAATGGTTTAAAGTTTTCAGGCTGGTCATCAAACTGCATAACAGATAGAAAGGTTGTAATGCCTTCTTTTTATGCCTTTTTAGGTTGATTATTTTACCAAAAAAACCCCATAAAATATACATAATACCTAAATGCAGATACTCCATTCTGCTTTTGGATAATCCTCATAAGGGAAATGCATTAGCTACTAGTAAAATGTGTAAATGTAAATGTGTCACCAGTTTGTTTGTGTCTGTCTGTCTACTATCAATATTCATATTTAAATTAATATAATAAATGTATATTCAATCAATACATATGCATGTGTGATTTAAAAAAGTAGCTTAATCATACCACATTTCCCAATTGCATGAGTCAAAAAGCTGAGATGACAGCTGCTTAGATCTGCTAAGCTAGTTAGCTTCAGGAGCTCTGCGGGGTTTCTTTTCTCCTTCGTGATTTAGCCAGATGCTTCATTTAGTTATGTGGAATAACTAACTGACAGACCAAGATGTCAGTTGAATGGATATTTTTCATTGATAGACAACAGCCAGGGAACAACAGTAGCTGCTGCAGATTTTAAAATCCGTTTTCAAGAAATGATTTCTATGGCATAATATGTTTTGTTTAAAAAAATAAATTCATGTATTACAAAATTTTGACAAAATCTGTAGTTCTGTGTTTTCCCATTGCAGATTAGGCCTATGGTTTGAAATGAATGCTTTAGCTCTAAAGGCATACAAATAAGAAGCCTCCAATTTCCTCCTAGGTGCATAAATCAAAGCAAGCGAAGATTAAAAAAAAGCCCATTGTTCAGGTTTAGACAAAAGCTTTAACACTAAAAACTTGAGTTTCTCTTGATTAAATAGCTCTCTTTAGTCTGTACACCGTGGGCCATTTAAGGTGTGCACATCGTCAGAACCATCCAATTTGCATAATGATGAAGCAATTGTCCAGCCCTTCCCTGTCGTTTCACAGCCGCTCATTTTCCCTGTCAGCTCTGCCTGTTACGCAACCACTGGCTGGATGAGTCACTCCAGTTTGCCAAATTCAGCTACGTGCGTCTTACGTGTGTGCACCCGTTACTGGTGCATTTGGAACCTCCAAGTAAGCGTTTAGGCATGATTAATGTATTTCTCGGCATTGCAGATGGATAACAGGGCCAAAGAAAAAAAACGAAAAAAACCCCCAAACAGTGTGCCTTGTGTTTTCTGAATGTGGGGCATGGGATGGTATGCTGTGCATTTGTGTGTGGGTTTACCAGCCTGCATAACATTAAATGTCTTTAAATTTTACAAACCAAAGAAGGGAAAGAAGGCTTTCTCAAAGAATCAAACATAAGCAACATATGACTTTCTTTAAATATAGAATATATAGACTATATAGAATAAAAATCCATAGAAAACACACAGTATGCATGTACATATTCTCTGGGCAGAAATAAAAAATAAGTCAAAAATAAAAAATGAGGGAAAAAAAAGTAAATTCTTTTAAAAAAATGGTATGGCTACCATGATTTGCACTTATGTCAGTGAAATCTCAGAGAGGTTGTCAAACTTAAAAGTCAATGTCAAAAGCAAACATGAAATGGAGTTTGAAGGTGCTGGTTCATGGTTAAGATGGAGAAAAAACAAGAGGGATGACAGAAGCTGACTCAAAGAATCAAGTGAAAACTTGCAGGCTTACCTTCCTCAGTCATTGAGTGATAATATTTTAGTTTCCCATAAGTCCCAAGCTCTACAACATCACAGCAAAAGACAAGGGTAAGGCAACGAACACACAGAGAAAAGGAAAAGAGTGAACATGACAGAACAAGACAGGTCCGCTGGTTCTACATCACATACTGTACAAACACTCACACAAGGCACAAGGAGTGACATACAGAAAGACAAAGTCTCTCCGAGCCATCACTGCATAAGTGCAAAAAAAATAGCGGCAAGTTTTGAATTACAAACAAAATACATTACAGTGTTACAGTAACTCAGTCTGATAAAGAGCCTGCCAATGGCACAGGTTAGAGGGCTATTAGAGAAGATTTGCGAGAAATAGGGAGGGAGAAAGGGCAGTCAGTGTACTAGAAAAAATAATAAGAGATTCATACAATGATATATTAAAAAACACAACAGGAAAGTCAGAATAGAATTTACTGGGTCAACATGCAACAAAAAGATGAGTCCTCCTCTCCTCTGCACGCAAGCTTATTCAAAGGCTTGATGACTCTGCATTTTATTTCCACAATGAAACCCGAACAATTAATTTGATTCCCTTACTGTAGCAGTTTCTTGGCGCTACGGTAAATAGACGGTCAGCACATCTGCATGATGAATTAGCCAGGAATTCAAACCTGCAGCAACAGCGGAGCGTGAACCAGCAGAACAGAAGACACCGGACCACGAGGCTCTACCTCCCACGCTGCACTTTTGTCTCGGGAGTAGCTCGCACCTTGGAGCCGTTCTGCCCGTTTCAACAATAAAGTAAAACTAATGGTATTAGAACTTTGTTTTTTAGTATAGTTCTGCCCAGTTTTCTCCAAGTTTTTTTTGGGTCAGAAACTGCTAAAAATGACATTCAAAGTGTTGTGGTTGTTGTAATGTATTAATGTCTACAGCAAAATAAGCCAAAATGACAATATATTCTCATTTGTATGTTATGTAATTTGCATTATTTCCTTAAAATAAAATATAGCACCTATTTGAGAGGATTGGTTCATAAAATTACAAAAAACATATTTCTTTCACTTCTATCTAGCAATGCAGAATGCTTTAGTTTTATTACCCATGTGATCCATTTTCATTGAAACTACTTTCAACCACAGAAATAGCCTCTATGAGTCCACCTTTCTTGGTAAAATACTATCTACTTGCTTTCTCCTGTTTCAAACCACTATCAAATCAGAGCATCAAGATGGAAAGTCTTGATGATGTGGTACCATCAGGTTGTTCTGAACTTGCCAAAACTGTATTTTTTAAATTGTTAAATTAAGTAATTTCAATGTGTTTTTTACCCATTTTCATTCAAACTGACCTATTAACTCTCTTCACAAGCACAGACTAGTTTTGTAGATGTAGTAGGTGCACACTACTGTCAGTAGTGTACATGCCACACCCACAAACCCACATGCAATCACACTAATATCCAACTCTGCCCAACAGTGGGCGACCACTCCACTCACATGTGGGAGGATTATGGTGCCAATCTCGTGCCAAATGCCAGACTTGGCAGCCCTGAAAGCACAATCTAATGTCTTGCTCATCTGTTGCACTCCGAGACAAGTGCCTCAATCACATGATTAGGCGATTTAGGTTTGAAGTGCACTATCACTGCAAGGCCAGCCCTCTAACTGATGCTGCTCTGAGGGCAATTAACCCGCGACACAATCGCTGCCCGTGCAGTCGTCTGTTTGCCCTCTGCAACCAGTGACGGAGGGAGTCTAGTTGTTGTTTACCAGGGGCCCTCTTGTCCTTCTGGTGTGACCTCTAAACCTCTGGTGAGCAGTGTACTAGAGTAAGTGTGTGTGTGTGTGTGTGTGTGTGTGTGTGTGTGTGTGTGTGTGTGTGTGTGTGTGTGTGTGTGTGTGTGTGTGTCTGCTGGGGGTTGGGGTGTCAGGGAAATTCACAGTCTGTGCTGAAGCAAAAAGGCTTTTAACATTGATTCTTTCATCCACACGGTGCAGGGTGAGCTCAGAGGGCATGTGTGTGCGTGTGTTGGTGCTGTGGTTGGAGGAATGATGGGTTGATGGGTGCTGGCTGGCTAGTTATAGTTACATAAGATACAGGAGGTTCAATTATCTATCAAAACAAAATTGAGGGGGGCAAGGTTTTAAAGCCATATTTGCTAGATAGGGGGAGTTCCCTGTAGACATTAATATATATTAAAAAGAATTGTTTTGAGAAATACAGTACTTATTTTGCTTTCTTATCAAGAGTTAGATTAAAATATTACATCCCTCTTATACCTGTCCCTTTAATATGAATGTGGAACCAGCAGCTGGTTACTTTAGGTTGGCACAATGACAGATAACAGTGGGAAACACTGAGCAAGACACTGATGGAAGGTAAAAACAACAATGTGTGGTTTATGTGACTATTTCTTGGCTGAGTCTCAGTTACTGAGATATAAAGGTGCTAATTATGAGCTTTAGAGTTGGTAGAAGTTTGATTCTGTTACCAGAGGACAGAGACAGGATGAACGATGCTGTGCTAAGCTAAGCTACCTGTCCACAGGTTCCTATTTAGCTTACAGACTTGTGTGACACTGACCTTCTCATTTAACTCTACGCAAAAAAAGAAAATGAGCCTATTTAGTGTGTGTTTTGAATATTGAAGATCAATACACATGAAGATGGTACTGTTTCATTGTCACGTTGTCATCTTGATGCTGGTGTTATGTGCAGTCACTTGCTAAAAATGTTGTGAGAGCTGTTACATTGACACAAATAAAGAAAAACCTACAGCAGAATGTCAGTATGTATCTGCATAAACTGAAATCATGTTTCCGCTGCACGGAGGTGGGGTGGGTCAGTGACAGTGAGTGCAATATTGAACCATGTTGGCCCTGGGTCACCACACAGACAGTACAGCCGGCGGGGGGCAATGGGGGCAGCATTATTGCGCAGATATTGGCTGGATGAATAGATTTACCCCTTACACTAAACGCCTGTTAAAATAATGTAAAGTCATGGCATAAAAAATCAGAACTTAGGTTACGCTTTTCTTTATCATTATCTCATTAGCATATTAATTTCATCCTCTTTGGGTATGAATTACGCCCTCACAAAATGATGCACACACATAAACTTCATTGGCTTTTTCCTTCTGCGTCGGCATCGCAAACTTCCAATGAAACAGTGGGCCTGTTGTCTCACCAGTTTACCCAATAAGTGTAGTGTCTGCCAACATGGGTGTATCATGGTTTGACCAAATGACCTTGTCCTCTCTACGCTCAGCCTGCGGAGGACTTTGGTACAAAGTCTGCTCAATAAAAATGGCCTAACATCAACAAAGACATTATGAGCAGTGTGAGCGATGTTTCCAGCCTATCTCAGTGAGATAATGATCTGTTGGAAAGCATCTGATGAGATTGCTGGTCTGTGCCACCATATTTATAGCATTGCACTACATCATCACAGAGCAGTGATGTTACATAAACACAAGGATTTTTATTGACAGGTAAAGAACGGCAATTATTACTTGTATCTTAGTTCTGGTAGATTATTGTTAAAATATATACATTTAACAGATGTACCTCTACTTTATGGTCTGTGACCAATCTTCTTCTTTACTTTAAGTCAACCTTCAGCTATGGATATGCAAAGACTTGCCACCCGAGATCAGATCTCGGAGTAATAAATCTTATTGAAGGGCTTGAGTCAAAGGCATGCACGCAGCCTGAATTCTGAGTACTGCTTTTGGAGGCTTGTTTCAGCCATCCACTGAGGGCTCAGACAGTAGAGTGGGATCCACTCTGCCCTTCTCCCTCCCCATCTCTCTTTGTAGTTCAATATTTGATGCCAGTCCTAAGTGATATTGTTGGTAGCTGCACACTAATGGAAAAAAAAAGAGATGCAGGCACTTGTGCCAGGAACAAGACTGCTACAATGTTCTCTCCAATGAAAAACATGCAAGATTAAATGCCTATTATTAAACCGGAAGACATTCACAATAACAAGAACAAGAAAGATATTGTTCTTGGAAGTAATTTGGATGCTGAATAGTCATCTATTGTATCTCAAGGAGCATGCAAATGCTTACAAAGTCAATAACAGTTTGGCGGCTAATTGTAAAAAGCTGTAGAGGGAAACAAATTTTAGTACACTGCCATTAATTGCGCTGTCAAGCTCTTATTGACTCTGAATCCTGACAAAGGGTATGCGAGGAAGACTGAGAAAACAGCTGACAACATTCTCCATCTGCCCAGTACACACATTCATTAACTAAAGCACAACATTGTCAAGTTGACAGACGTACGACATGATACTCCATCTTATTGCTACACTCATGGCATGTTTAGCTAGATGTCTGCAGGATAAAGGACCTTCACAAACCAGAAGACAGAGAACAACACGTACAGGAAAACAAAAAATCACTACTTTTGAGCTTCCGCCTGTCTCACAGAGGGCAATAATACAAAGCTTGAACTAAGAGGAGTTCATAAGAGGAGAGAGAGGATTAGGGACAATGGGGAAAACAATGCAGAAATGGTCACAGAGGGTTTCCAGGGAGAATACATCCACAGAAGAGAGAATGAGATATTTTAAGGAGGACAGAACAGGATTGACATACACAGCACAGCGGCGCTTGGGATAATGTATACATGGGGGACAACGTTGGGCAAGAAAGTTGCCTCCAGGCTGTTGGAATGAGAACAAACAGATTTTTTTTTGTGGGGGGATACAGAAATTAGAGGAGTAACTCACCAGAGTCAGCAAATTCTGAGGGGATAGTAGAAGAAAGAGAGATAGGAAGACAGAAACAGAGACAAGATAAATCCAGGTGATATTTAGTGTGAGGGCACACATTAAATCATTGATAGATATTATTCCAAGATGACAGTGAATAGCCCATTATATTATGCTAGTAAATTGATTAAAGTATTTAAAATTAAAATAAATATGCCTTTTTGATTTCTTACTGAGAGTTAGATGAGAAGATTGATACCGCTCCAACATCTATAGACTAAATATGGAATTGGGGCAAGGTAATGCTTAGCTTAGAACAACAACTGGAAGCAGGGGGAAACAGCAGTGCAAAAAAATCCATCTACCATCTGAATCTCACTATTTAAAATATTATATTTTGCTTTCTCAATCTGTACAACAACAAGTATAATGAAAATGTGTTTGGTAGAGTTGTGGTAGACCACAATGAGCTTAGCTTACCATGAAGACAACACATTTTTTCTACTACCTGATACTTTTTGTAAGAATTAATTAAACAAGATATAAGGAGTTAATTAGTTAGATTTTAAGGTGCTCTTAGGGGAATTTTCTTACTTTCGGACAGAGCTAGCTGTTTCCCCTGCTTCTGTCTTTATGTTAAGCTAAGCTAACTTTCACCTGGCCCTAGCTTCATATTTAATGGACACATATGAGAGTGGTTTCAATCTTCTTATCTAACTCTCAGCAAGAAAGCAAATAAGCATACTTTCCAAAATGTCGAACTATTCCTCACCTTTAAGAGACACCACGTCTCACATATACTCTGCATACATTCACTCAGGCATCCGCAAACATTAACCCAGGTTTTCCTTGGATTTCATGTTGACTTAACCAAAATCTATCAATGTTTGCAAAATGCAATAAATCTTTCAATGCCAACTGTGGTGTCACCAGGTGATGATATAGCAGGATAATACTAATAATTAAAATTTGTTTGGTCAGCAACAACACAGATCAAATACTGTAGGAGCAATAAACAAGCAATGAGTTAGTTTAAACCAGGAAAACCCTATAAAGACACACAGAAACACACACACACACACACACACACACACACACACACACCTCTCTAACTAACTACCCCACTTTAAAAAGTCTAACAAGTGAAAGGTAATAGTTCCAAGGACTAGAAAAACAACCTCAGACTTTCCTTTGGCTCGGAAGTGCAGAGACTTTATTTTAAGAAATGTCTATGAAAAATGTATGGATGGAGTCCTGCCAGCTCCCCAGCTGCCCCTCTGAGCTAAAAAGCCTAAGAGCACACAAGGTCAAGCAGCACTACCTCTGTATTCTCTCTTTCCACCCTAGATCTTAACAAAATGCTCCCTTGCATTAATGATATTAGTAAATGTGCATAAAACACAGTGACTCATCTCCAAATGGGGCCGACCTTTATTGAAGAAATTTATCACACTAAACAAATGAGGTGTGCCATGAGTGCATTTTAAAAAGTCCTGAAGACCAATAACGTTGTTGTATGTTCACTAGAGTGTGTGAAAACTTCCAACGTGCTACATGGAGGTTTCAGAATTATGTATTCAAATCAAACTCAAGCCCAAAGTGTTGCTTTTGTGCTCTGTGGTAATAAATTCAATCCCCGTATCATGTTACACTGTAGTTGTTGTTTCAGCGCATTAATTTCCAGTCAGTCATTTGTCAAAATGACTCTGGTTTAACATCCTCGCACTTCTTCTGCATTCATACATTAGAATAATTTGCCAGTTTCCCTAATTTAAATCCACTATAAAGAAACAATACTAAAACATCGTAAATTCATTTTGACCTGAATTTTTAGATGCTTGGTATTGATCTAGATCCGAACACAAAAAACAGGTGGCAAACTCTAGACGTCTGCACGTGCAATCCAGTCTTAATGCCACTGAACAAGCGGTAAATATTTTAGTCTACCATCATCAGTGCATGTTAGATGCCCTTAAGAAGAACAGGCAGGGAGGAGTATGTATAACCCTCTCTTGTACATATACGACCAGTCATGCAGACTTTCATTCCACCACCAGGCTATGATTCACATTTTAATCACAGAGATGGAAAGATGAATACACTCAGAAATGGGACACCTTTGATCCAGTGTACAACAACGAGATGTTGCATGTTAACGCACTTTCAGTCTCGGTACAGCTTATTAATGTTTCCTGAGCTGACTCATTCTAGGTTTGGCTTTCAAGGAATGTTCAGTCATTTCGGAGAAAGCCTCGCTACTGAGCAGACGTCTGCTAATGCATTCACATCCATCCACAGGGAAAAATATTTGGTCTAGCCATAGTTTTATGCTTATAAATTGTTTTTTGACCTTGGCCTATGCGGTATATTTTTCTGTTGTAACACAAGTAACAGTAACAATACCACTGTAAATACATTTCAAGCAAATCTCAAAGGGATAGGGTAAACATAAACACATCATCTAGTAAACAGGAATTACTTTCAACATTAATATTCATTTTGTAAGGATTAGGATTAATCACGTCATGAGACACTGCTTCCATATCCAAGGCCTTTCACCAAAAAAAGACACTCAAATGACAAATTCTTCAAACCCCTATTGCCTGTTTGCTCCCTTTTAATGTAAATATTTCTTTTCCTCTTTCCGTGGTGGGTTGAGAATAGGATGACAATGCACCTCCCCCAGCATATTAACATATTCATCCCCTGCGCCGAGCACTGACACTGCCGTTTTACATCTCCTTTGGCTAAGCTAATAGGCCTTCATCTTGGATTAAATGATCTTCCACCTCAGATGTGTTCTAACACAGCACCAAGCTGACCTTGTACAGACTATTTTTTAAAAAGGGAGCAATTCAGTATAGCCATATAGGGACTGAAGAAGTGAAGACACTGGAAGATTTTTTTATTATTTTGACTGTTGACTGAATTAAACACTTTGCCAAAACACAATATGGATCTTTGATTATTTGTGGATACGAATGTGAGCTCAAGTTTGGGGCATCTTTTATGTGCTCCTAACATGTGCTTCCAGAAAAGCTCTGGAATTTGCGATTGACGTAGATTTCCGATACATCTGAAAAAAGGATTTCGCTCATTTTAAGAGAAAAAGACGAGAATGATGACAGGTTCAAGGCAAGATCAACCTGAAAATAATGAAATTATTCGTTATTAATTAATAAATAATTATTAATTATGGACAATAAAAAGAACATCTGCACTGTAAATCCTGCATATTTGAGACTTACACATGTGAAATCCATTTTTGAAGAGTTACGTTTTCTATTGTCTGACTGTCTTACCTTCACTTAAAGGGTCCAACGTGTGAATCATAAGCTGGAAAATGCTGTTCCTCATCAAGCTGTTGTGCAGGGAGGCAGAACTACCCCCCCTCTGAAGCCGAGGCCTGGCCTGTGAGAGGAGAAACAAGGTGTCAATCAAACATCCTGCTGCCTGGGATGGCGATTTTCACCTTCAACATCCTTCCTGATAGCAAAAAATACTTTGGTCCAACAAGTGATTTTTATTTCACATGTCACAAATCACGTATACTTATATTAACATCAGTCTATCAATTGTAAGCACTTTCCTAGAGCTATTTAAAATCCAAGCTGTTTGGAATATGATTCCCTAATCCTCTTTTGCGTAAAACCTCTAATCAGAACCTGAAACCCAGTACAACTATCATAAAGTGCCTCAGCTTCTTAAAAATATAAGCCCCATGGGTTGAGACAGGCCTTCACAGTGTAAGTGGCATATGAGTTTTTTTTCACCCAAAACAACCCTTGCTAAGGTCACTCCAGCAGTGGAAGCTGAACTTGAAAACTGTTGGAAATTAAGCACCGTTGCACGCGGCAGTTGTTTGGAGTGTGCCCCCCCCTTGGCTGCCCACAGGTGATGCGTAGGCACAGGAGGTGTCAGGTGCTAATTCACAGGTCCGTATGGGTGTGAGCGGGAGGCAAGGGAGACGTGTAGACTGGCAGGGCTTGTGTAAGATGTGGCTTCTCGTTGTGACCCTGAAGAGTCTCCTTCTGCTGTTTAATCTTCTTCCTTTACAGTCAGGATGAAACACTCTGGTGTGCTTTTTTTGGAAGTATACAAGCATTAAAATAGTTTTCTAAACACATGCTCCTTCCTCAAATGTCTGCCGTGTACAAAATGTAACTGATGGAAAAAGGCTTCAGAAATCAGAGCTACTCTCTGCACACAGAGAGGCTGAAAGTTAAAGATAACACTGCACATGTCTTGTTCACAGTATGGTCGGAGAAAACCAAGTTACGCTACTACGTCTACACAGAAACAGGGACAAACACAGAAGCAGACGGGGGTGTCATTCAGACAGGACCTACCGACAACTTGCCGTCATCCTCTGGCGTCCCAGGACTTGCCTTCTCATCCAACACAAAGAGGAGAAGAAGTAAAAGGGGGGAGAGGGAGAGAGAAAGAAAACAGGACATAGATGTGAAGCATGCAGACAAGACGAAAAGACGATACAAAGAGACATTACGGAACATTTACATTGATTTTGATGACTGACTGTAAGTAAGTAGACAAGACTTAAGGGACAGATTCCTCCCAACCGCTGTTCCTGCCTACTGTGTCAGTCGCAAGCTGAGCAAGATTAGATTGTTTACTGGAATTTCCTCGAAATTCATTCAAATGTGCCTTTTCAGTTTCACTCATTTGAGTCAAAAATGCCAACTCACATATCTCACATAAGCACCTGGCATATCTTTGTACACACAGTAAATGAGTAGTGCAATGGTGGAGAGACAAAAAAGGTTAAAAAAAACTTTTCAAATGAAATTACTCTTTTCGATCGAGCTGTTAAAAAAAAGACGCAAAATGATACATTAGTTTGACAATTTGGAAATATGCTTAATTCACATTCTTGCCAAGAGTCAGATGAGAAGTTTGATGCCACTACAACTACAACTATATTATGGTAAATATGAAGCTACAGGCAGCAGTTGGTGAGTTTAGCTTAGCTCATAGACTGGAAACAAGGGGAAACAGCTAGCCCAACGCTGTCCGATGGTAACAAAATCTGTCTACCAGCACCTCGAAAGCTCCCACATTATAATTTGTTTGTTAAATCTGTACAACACTCATAACTTAAAAATAACAAGTTTACTGGACAAATAGACAAGTTAGCTAACCAGCTGCTGGCTGTAGCTTCATTATTCTACACAGGGGTATCTGTCTTCTCATCTAACTCTGGTGAGAAAGTGTGTTTTTCTTTAACCCAATCACTTCCTATCATCATCAACCATAGTTTCATCAAAACTACCCTTTAACAGCATTGACAGAAATCTCACAACTGAAGAGGAAGCTCTTGCACTTTTGTCACTTGGTGGCGCCTGCAAAGCTAGCACTTTTTTAAGAGATCACCAGAATATAATTTGATTTAATTGTGATTATTTCTGACCCATAGGGCCAAACCAATAGAGAGAAAGTGCAGTACATGGAATAGTTCAACATTTTTAGAGGTCTGCAACAGCTTAGTTTAGCTTGGTAAAAACAGGTGGACACAGCTAGCCTGAGACACTTTGTTTCCAAATTGCTCATGACTTTTGACACTTTTGACACTTTGTCATTTGTATGGATTAAACAAACAAGACTTAATATATTAATTAGTGAGGCTAGCCATTCCCCCAGATTCCAATAGCCAATGGCTGGCTTAAGCTGGCTCAAGCTTTATAATTAACATGCCAACATGAGAATCAATCTTGTCACCTAATTCTTAGCGAGAAAACTAATAATCGTACACTTCCCAAAATGTCGTACTATTTCTTAAAGCAAACAAGTTCACTTTACATACTTTCTTCTTTAAAGCTGAGGTATCTAAAAACTCTAAAACGATGTCTTGCATGTTCAGTCCTGCCTGTTTTAATGTGATAACTTTGCCTCTGAGAGTGGGTGTGTGACAGATCATGCCAAAGTGACTCCAGTCTTTTAACAATCACTCAATACTCATTGCCATCATTCTCAGCGGGCCTATTTGGCATGTGCAGTACTGTAACACGGTCTATTTTCGAAACAAAAGCCTTTCACCGACTGCCTGACTGAACTCATTTCATCTCCAAAAACGTGTGTGCATGTGTGTGTGAATAACAGTCGGCTAAGGCCTGCTTCTAACTGCATGGGAACACAGACAAAGCTTTTGTTCAGATCTTAGTATATCAAGGCTTTGTTTCGCAGCCTACACAGAAATGTGGAAACGTGAAATGTGGAGGCACTGGTGTGTGTTGATAAAGTGCACAATGCCAAATGAAATGCAGAAAATTATCCAGTTTGATCTTGCAAATGTTTAAAAATGCAGAGCAAACATACACATTTTAAGACAGGGCCTTCAGGCGTGTCAAACAAGTGATTAATTTGCATGCTAAATGACGCTGCATTGCACTGAATATAAAATCTCTTGATAATTTTGCTGGGAGGAGGAGTGTGGTGTTAACTCCGGTTTATGAGTTGAAAACTTACATGGGTGTTAACAGTGGTCCCATCAGATTTTGGGATTTAACAAAAAGAAAATGAAATAGATTATAGCTTCTTTTGTTGATTACTGCAAAATTATAAACTTACTATATCAAATAAAATTCACCTTAACTTGAAAGAACATTTACATGGGAGCCCCCACTGCAGTCGTGTGAATGTCAACACCCACTGTGTCCCACTGTTTCTGTTTAACAGCTCATAATTTACCATATATTAGGTTTGCCTCTGTACAGCTATAGAATCATCACAGAAATGAGGCATCTGAATTTAAACATTTCCCAAAAAACTGAGCAGAAGCTGAGCTAATCCTATGATTTTCCACAGAGCTATTCTACTATGAACTCTTTTTTCCCCTCATTTCATATCTTTATGGTAATTCCCTGCACACTCGAGGTATAATTATACTATTTCATTCCCAATCACCCTCCTCAAAGTCAAGTCAGGAGGGTTAGGAGAGAACAGGTGAATGTGCCAGATAGAGATTACGCCATGGGTCGCTCATTAAGCCAGTGTTAAATATTATGACTAATAATCACATTGGGAGATTAGTATGTTCTCTGGAGTTTGTGCGTTCTCTAATACCGGTAGCTCTGCCTTCCAGCTCTTACGTAATGTCACATCAGGATCATTCTTGGAAGCGGATCAGCTGAGGAAGAAGTCCCTCTGCAGCCACACGCATGTCACGCTGTGTTACGGGGAATTATCGATGGAGAATTTGACATCATGCAAAAATACTTCCGCTTTCACCACTGAAATTGCCCACAGCTTAAAAGGGGGTGGGGGTGTATCAGAGGAATCTGTGCAAACTGCTGAAACGTTGAAAGTAGAGCTGGAAGTCCTGACTTTCGAACATCAGTGGCGGATTATAGGTCTTCTCATATGCAATCTGAGCGTACAAAAGGGCTCTATTTCTGGATGAATTTGATTTGCATTTCCTTTATGTGTCGACATCCAAGCCAAATTACACAGGAGATTTTTTTTCTTTTACACACTTTCTAGTTTGCCAGTGGTGGAGTTTGATTAAATCCATCATAGCTGTGCTTGATCCTTCAAATCCTTAATATACTTCTTAAAATACCCTAGATATACAATTAATTTTGATAACTGCAATCAGCCTTACATTTTATGAATCTCATGAGCCACTTTCTGTATTATTTCCACTAAATTTCCTTTTCAGCGCTGCTTAGTTTTCTGAGAGTTGGCAGGGACTTAAATTACAAAATCTAAATGTGGATGATATGAAAGCAGGGGAGAGTGCTTCTCACTGTCACACTTGGTTCTACTGTCATTACAATACACCTTCAACTGTAATTTCCACAGCAATAAAAGAACCCTCCAAAACTCAACTGGCATCACACAAACGTTTTGGGATTCTCACAAATACGCCACTGAATGAATCACCTTATGAATACAGTGAGAAAGTTGGACAAAGAAATTTCCTGAAGGTGGTATAGAAACTATGAAAGTATCTTCAAAGCCACTAACAGTTTATACACTATCTTAACTGAGTTAATAGAGTACAGCCTCTGAACTTAATGTTAGCACTATAGCTACAAAGACTGCATGATTTTGTGAAGCTCATTTTTTGACTACAATCATAGTCTTTATCATCATGTGGAAACCAACACAAATTTTGATTAAAGGAATGCTTAGACAATTTAGGAAAACACTCTTATGCTGGTAAGCTAAATATTGAGTTACTTGCAGGAGACAATTAGCTTAGCATTAATTGGCCAGTGGTTGCCTGCCAACTAATAAATTAATAAAACTGCAAATTGTCATTACACAATTTTTGTACGGATTAAACAAACAATTTCTTTAACATCTGAAAAGTTTAAATTAAATTGCATCTATTAATGTTTTCACAATGTATTTAATGGATGTCACAAGTAAATACAGAGGAAACATTTGCACAAGCCAAAAATTAAGCCAGACGCAGGGGCTTGTTGGGACAAAATCTACATCACAGTAGAGCTGCCATTTTGTCTATGATATATTCTGACGCCTTGAAACTGTAGTAGATAAATGAAATAAAGCATCTGTGAACCTGTGTATGTAAAGATATGCGATAACCACAGTGCCTGGCTTGTTAAGCGAACTTGAAAAGTGAAATCTTGCACAGCTCCAGGCGTTTGCCTGCACATGCTTACAGCAGGCAGCCTGTCTGTCAGAGCATGACAGAAGACCCTTTGAGATTTGTCCATCTAGATTCATCGTGTTAGAGCTAAACTGTTGAGCAGCGCAATTGAGCACTCTCTCTCTCCTCTTTCTCACTGTCTCTCTCCCCCTCTTTCCCGTCTTGCCTGGAGACGATAATGATGAGCTTTAAGGAAAGGAGGGAAAAGATGCACAACAAGTCAAGAAGCCATCCACTTGCTAATTAGTAACCCCTTCATTTTTTCTAACAAGCAGAACTAATTAACGGATCTGCCACAACGCTGATTTCCCACAAGGCCGTGCTCACCAGGACTACGCTAAAATTGTTTCCTCCTACCCCCCTCCGCCACCCCACCCTCCCATGAACCAATCAAACTCAGGCTTTTGGGAGACAAATAGGGGAACAAAAACTGCTGTGTCATTTTCCCAAGTGAATGTAATCACCCAAAGCTGGGTTTGATCAGTAAAAAGTGATTTGTGATTTTGTCATTCCCCTACCATTACTCTATGTGCATGTCGTCTATTGTAAAGTCCAGTTTCTTGTGGATCTTGAGTTAATAATAATGTTCCAAAACCGATGAATTCACTTGTTCACCAGATAAAATTTTAAAATAATAAATCTGAGTAAATAGAGAGGGATAAATGACCTCCTGCAAACCTGCAGTTGGTCGTTCCTGTCAGATCAGAGCTGCTTTTGATCTGCACATGAGGTAAAATATAAAAGGCTACACAGAGTTCTTTGTTTTTGAGATTGTAGCAAAGAATGAACAAAAGTTTCTTCCAGGAGTCGGCATTTATATTCTGCAGCGTGTCCACTGTGCTCCTGCTGCAGCACTCTCTGCCCCTGATTTTTTTTTTGGCTACCCTCTCCCATTTATCTGCATGCCCAAAGTTATTTTATTGTGTTTTGTTTGGGTTCAGCTATATCAGGACTGGTCCTACTGCCTTGTCAGTTCCTGATGCTGAAATACTTTTATTTTATAGAGAGAAGTCGATCCCAACAGAGGCAGCTAGCCCAAACTCAATTGTTGATAGTAGTCCAAATCTAGCTGCCCTGAGGCAACTGGGCAGTTTTTTTCCAGGTATTGGTAACAAGAATAACATGTCTCCACTGTAGCACCCACAGTACTTTCCACTTCTTCTCAGTATTGCTGTAGGTGTCGTTTATTCTGTCAACTACTGATGACGCAGTCCTACATACATCAATGAATAGAAATGTTAATGTGATCAACCCATCTTGCAGTATGTGTGCCACTTTCCCACGAATGTAAACTGAAACCAAGATACAGTACTATGCTGTTCACCTGGATTCAGAGATCCTTGTCAACGTTATTAGTGAACAGGAACCAAGCGGCAGTCTCTGGGGATGAAAAATGAAAACAATTTGGAAGTGCCAAAAACAGTTGAGGCTGGCTCCAAAAGTGAGTCAGTCCCTATAGACCCCTGTGTTAAAATGCCCAACAGTACAGGAGAAATAAACATGTTTAGTGGTCCAAAAAATGGTTATGGTGTTAATGGTGTCTGTAGTTAATTTCCTTGTTTATGACAACTGTGCGAGGGGTGAATTGTTATATATCATACTCATTTAATTTATAATAAGACTTAAAGTTATGTATAATTTAGGACGTGGCTTTGAGTGATAGGTGGGTGGCTTCTCAGGTGGCAAGCCACTAGATGGTTCAGCAACCAGGTCTGAGTGGGCCTGCCTCAGCTCCACCTCTCTGCCCATTTTGAATTCACAGTCAGACACTGCCAAGATGGTGATGGCTGGAGCTCTCCAGATCCGACCATGTTGGCGCACCCAAGATGTGATAAGGAATTCAAGGTAATAGCTGGAAGCAAACATCCTACCTGGGCTAGTTTGGACAGTTCACAAACCTAAAATGCAATGCACTCTGATATGCATACTGTAGGTGCTGTATGGACAGCTGATGTCTCTGTCAATACAAATGGTACCAGGAAGCCTATACTTTTAATGGGGGAATGGAAGAGGAGGACTGACTTGAGATGCACAAAATGGACAATGTGTGTTCTCACCAGCAGACCTGCTTAACTGGCTAATTTATTTGTAATGCCTTTCAAAATGTAAACAACAAAAACAGTGAATTTACAGTCATTTTCCTTAACTTCTTTAAGTCCAAAGATCCAGCTTATTGATCAATTTTTACTTGGTCTTATATAAAGGATAAGCCCAATCAACAAATCTCAGTAGAAGATTACAAACACAATATGGTAGTCTATCACACAATTAGGGCTGGACAATAAAACAATATCAATAATTATTATTTTCAGTAACAATATAATGAATATTCAATAAATGTTTGATTTTATTCAGTTGAATCATACACAAATTAGAACTTAATTTTTTATTAAGATGATAAGATAAGAGTTTGTTGACGAAAAAGGACTGAAAAGAGGTTTTACTTAATTTTTCCCATGCATATTTGTTAACAAAGATTTTATCATAATTGTTTTGAATGTTCTACCTCAGATTTGTGAAGTGATTTACTGTTTGGCATCAAGTGTTCACCATAATTAAGAGTTTAAACCACAATTAACCATCAGGTTTCTTCAACTTTGCCTTTAAACTTGAAAGAAATAACGATTTGATCCATATCGTGAAAACTATCGATATCCACAGATATGCAACTTTTTTATCGTGATAACAGTTTTGGCCATATCGTTCAGCTCTACACACAATACTTTCCAATTTCCCTGCTCTGCACCCCAAGCCCATTCACTCCTACTGAACATGAAAATCTCTAAAAATTGCTCCCAAATATATAGTTTCCGTTTTATTAAAAGGCTCAGTCATTTCCTAAAGCAGCTTAGCAAAAGCTACGCAAACATGAGTAAAAAGTGCATTTGCTGTAGGATTAAATGATTTGGGGGAAAAAATCTAATTGGGATTTTTCTGTCAGATATTGCAATTATGATTTGAATTGTGTTTTTTTTAAGTTATTTTAAGTTCAATATTCACTGCCAGTCTATCTTTGACGGAGCCTGCGTCAAACAGCAAAGAGCGGATGAACCGGGCAGGAAGTCAGACACATAACAGCAGAGAGAATCCGGTCAATTGCCAAAATAAAACACCCCGTGCACACTCCTGATCATACATCAACATTAACTCATTAAAACTAACTAGTTTTTAACTATTTTAACTATTTTAACTAGTTAAAATAGACAAAAACCCAAACAATTTAATTAAGTTGCCTTCTTAACCACAGTAGAAGCACAAAAATCAAGGAGAACTGAACAAATTAACAAAATCTGAAAGTCAGCAAACGCTCTTCTTCTGAAATGTTCCATGTGGATGTAGATGTGCACAGAGCGGAGCGAAACGTTGTGGCATGGCCTAAATTTTAATCGCCGTCTTCCCAATCAGGTGATCACATTCATTCAATTACTATTTCGATTTGAAAATGATTAATCGTTCATCTCTGATTTGCCGGAAACTATTTTCAGCTGCAGATTAATACACATTTGTGAACAGCAGGATCGTGGGATTAAGTCAAAACAGTGTCCATTTTCATTGTAATGAAGCAATTTGTCACCCAGTGCAATGGTGTGACTCACTGATGATTTAGGACCAGGTAGAGTATTATCTCACTCATCCTTTAGCTCAGCTGTAATTTAGTTTAGCAAATATATCCTACTTAAATATTAATGAGCAAAGCCCACATCATCGGGAGACTGTGTGTTGAGTTTGGGTGCTTTAGGCAGCAACTATCACTTTATGGTGCCTCATTCACAAAATCCTGACCACTGACTTGCTTTGTTGTGTTGTATTGTCAGCAGGTTAGCAGACGCAAAGTGCACACACAGAAGACCCTTATCTTAGAGAAAATGTGAAGGTGGAAGTATGCGGAGGAAGGTTCCTGCTGGCCAGTCACATTTAATACAGACGGGATGATATGCTGATAGTGCCCTTTCAAGTCACCTTGGTGGGCATAAGTGGGGATGGAGTTGGGTTGAGGGGCAGCCTCATGCATCATTCGTCTGTCAGTGATGGACATAAGTGGTAACCCTCTCAGATGAAAACGGAGGAGTGCCTTTCAACAGATTCAGATTCACCCTAGAGCGTTTTCTAATTAGCTCATTAGAGACTGTCTGATTGCAATCACTTACATTTTAAGAGTTTGCTCTCTTAAATGTGCTTTAAAATTCTCTGCAGTTAGTTGCATGGTGTCAGGTCCATCTGCAACTGTGAGATCTATACATCAGCACTCTGCACAGCGCAGACATCATAACTCTATTTCACAAATTGCAGGTATTACATGAACCACAACTCTCAGAGCTGATGTAATGTTCAGCTTCTTCAGCTTAGTGAGGCTGATGTCGAGGGTCAAAATCCCCACCGAGGAAGGAGTTAAGCGTGTAAGGGCTGGCAGTCGTCTGCCACCTCCAACCATAGGCACCGGTTCCATCTCGCTGGGTTGTCTGTCATTCCATACACCCAAGAGATAGGGATCTTGGTGCCCTTCACATGATGCTTTTACAGTGCAGTTACATTAGCTAATTTGACCCTGCTCTTAAAAATAGCCCTTGATCGATAAGGCTTTCAGTTTCTTGCAAGCCTCAACGTTTCACCTTCAGGCTCTCCTTTGGAAAAAAAAAAGGAAGAACCCCCCCCCCAACAATCTCCCATTTCAAGTTTACCAGTATTTCTTTGCAACAGGGGCCAGCGTTACTAAATCTGGACACACGTATGCCTTGACCTTCATGGCCAGGAGCTATTGAGGTAATTAGAAGAGAGTCGTGTGTGTAAAAATAATCACATTTCCTTCATTCCAAAGATATAAAATGTATACATAGGACACTAAAACTACAGCAGCTCATACATCAAATCTGATGATCTGAATACCTACTTGCCTCAGGAGTTAAAATTACCCTAAGGTCCAAA
This sequence comes from Lepomis macrochirus, assembly GCA_024633595.2. NCBI lineage: Eukaryota > Metazoa > Chordata > Actinopteri > Centrarchiformes > Centrarchidae > Lepomis > Lepomis macrochirus. The sequence continues at coordinate 10,659,181 of JALXJV020000002.1, read as the reverse complement.
CAATGGACAAATCAAATAGAAATGGCCTCCAATGAAGACAGCAAAACTGGAGCCAGAGCAATCCATGCTCTCTAGGTCACATCAAAATACGCATTTATTAAGCATTGAAGACTAACAGCTTTATGATCCGAGCCTATTGAGAGCCACTCCTCTGTGTAGGCTTGAAAATGTGCCGGCTTTGAACGATCCAGCAGTTTGTGTCTGTCACTTCCTTGGTGCAAGATCAAGATCAAGCGTAACCTACTTCAGGAAACCACCCTTTATGCTGCATGACTTGGGTTTTGTCATTTTTGTCAAGTCAAGAGGGGAAGGATTGAAATGGAGGTTGAAATATAAGAAATTAGATGCAAGTTAGCAGCCACCAATACTGACATGTACTTTAGTCCATTGAGGAAGAGATGTTGCTGTCCATGGTACTGCATGAGGGGCAAAGACCTGGTTCAGTGTGACTGGATCTGAGCAGGAAATAAGCATGTAGACTGGGATGAGCTGCAGCTAGCTTAGGTTCTCATTTACTCACTAAGATTTCAAATCTGAGATCTATGATATTGCTAACTAGTTCTTTACCCCCGGAATGACGTTGAAGAGATAAAGCCATCAAATTAAACCAACAAACTGATTTACATCAGCTGCTGCAGCAAACTTCACACCTTTAAAACAGCCAAAGTTATCTAGGCATAACTTTGCAGAGCATGGTTCTTATCCCCTTTTAATTGAAAAAGAATCACTATATACATGAAGAAAACAATGCTGGCTTCAATATGCATTTTACAAACAACCAGCATTGTCTAGAACACTTGAAGTACATTTAAAGTGTGCAACTATTATTTTCATTACTGATTAATCTGCAGATTATTTTCTTGATTAATCGCTAAATTATGTCTATAAAATGTCTAAAAATTGTGAAAAATTTCCTAAAGCCCAGATTAACATAATAAAATTACTTAATTTGTCTGACGAACGGTCAAAACCTAAAGATATTCAGTTTGCTACCAAAGACAACTGAAAAACAAACAAAAAAAAACCTTTAACGTTTGAGAAGTTGCAACAAGGGAATTTTTTACTTCAATGATTAATCGATTATCTGTATAGTTTAATTGATAAATATTTTCAAAATCAGTATATGAATGTCAGCATCAGCAATACATACTCGGCAGCTAACAGCAGCATCATGAAATTGAAAACACTGTAGCACAGGCAAATTTTGCAGCTTGATCCATATGTGGTCTCATTAAGTATATTAAGCAATATATGCACTATATGATAAGATAAAAATGAAATGACGGATTATTTTTGGAGGAGAAATTATTTTGGAAGCCATTAGTATAAGAGGACAAGTACACATTACTTTTTTGTGGGCCAGCTCACAATGGTTCTACTTTACATGAATAATAGTATTTTTTTAATAAAAAAGCTTTATTGTTTTCCTTATTTTTAAAGCATTGTGCTTTTGTCATTTTCACTGGCACTGTAATAAGCGACAATGTGGCCTTCAAACCCATAACAACACTGAGGAGGCAGTGAAGAGCCACTGCCCGCTCTGATAAGAACGGATGGGGAAGCCAAACGGTACAATAACCAATCGAGGATGACAGAAAAGGCGTCCATCAGCACCTGTGATGCAAATGAGAACTTCACTTGCACAATTATTACATTGAATGCAAGTAAATTGAATTTGGACAAAAGCAGAGCGCCGGCGAGGAACGATGACACTGCCAAGAGAGCTCGCAGAATAATTGTAGACAACAGAAGAGAGACAGTGAAAGAAGCAACTCTGGCTCAGTGGCCCCTCCACCCTGCAGTAGTTCCTAACACTGTGTGTTTTGATTGGCCTGTTACTTTATTCTGAATGCTACCTTTATCTCTATTGACTGGTCTAACAGCCTAAACGCAAGGTAAAACCTCCAAAACCTAATTACTGGCACTGCGGTGGCGCTCTCCCCTCTCCGCCCTCCTTAGACAAGGAGCCACAGCTGGAGCAGATGATAAAACTTGGACTCCTCATCGTCATGGTGAGATCAAAGTCGCAGGCTTTCTATTTTTAAATTATTGGACTCTGTTGTCGCTGGCTGAGCTCATGCGCTACAACAACGACTCTATTTCTCTCTGTGAGTAGGTATTTACTGTGTGTATGTGTTTGCAGACCCACGACCTTAAAACTACATACATGGCTGCATAAACATAGACAGCTCAACTTAGCTTCTTTAGGGTTAAACTTTGCTAAATAATTTAGACAAACCGTCAGTGCCACTATTTTTCCTCTATTTTCTGACATGTCACACTATGCTTGTGCATGAACCACACTCACACACGCATTGTAGACTTCTACACACAGTATTTTTCCATGCAGTTTAAACCAAGGTCACCACTTCTTAAACCACTACTACAACTCTGCTTTTGTAAAGGACACAAACATGAGTATTCTCACCACTTTCATAGAAATACACAGTACAAAAAGAACAAGGCCACGTACCGTACAAATGATACCACAATAAGAAATTCCATCTTTAACTCACAACTTGTACATGCCCACAATCACTAGTGAGGTTAATGCTCCTGGGCAATACACAGACCATACTGTAATTAAAAATGGGTATTTCAACAGGATTTCCAAGAAATTAGCCTGACAACTGCTTTTATCACAGCAAAATCCATTCAAGCCCAAAGAAGCAATTTGAAGCAGCCGCAGTTTATAATTTTACAGGAGTTCAGCAGTGCACATCTGGATTTTGGTGAAAATTAGGTTGACATCCATCATACTGGGAGATAATCCCCTGAACACGTCACACTACTAAAATAAACAGCTAGTGACGGAGTTCATGCAGTGCCGCCTGGTAGTGCATAAGGTGGAGGTTAACTGGGATTGGGACTGGATAAAAATAAAAAAAATAAATGAGCAGCGTGCGCCACCAGGGTTTATGTGTGAATATCCAAAAGGGAGGAAACGCAAACAGTGTGCTCCCTGCACAGAACCTGCCTTGTAATTGATCTTTGAAGTGCATCCTGATGGAAGATCTCGCCTCCGTGACGCTATATATAGCTTGGTAATACATCAGAGGTTGCACCTTCCATCTCAGCAGTACCAACATCTGCCTTGATACGCACTGGCTTATCCACCACTGACGATAGTAAGCCAATATTGTGGTTGGGTGTCTTGTCTCCAACTTGCAAGCTCTAAAACTCATTTTAACGAGTATGTGACACGTTTTGCTCTCATTTCATTCACCTTCTTGAACATCTTATTATTACTTATCTATCATTTCATTTGCTCATTCTCATACTTGCATCACACTCACATTGATTTTATGTAATGAACTTGTACAATCAATTTTAGCTTAGCTGATAATTTTGTAAGATGGTTTTCACTGTTCCATTTTTAGATGTTAATTGTGATGCGTTGCCAGATGTGGCCATGCTCTTTGTATAAAATGACACAGAGACTTGGTCGTTATTGACAAACTTTGACTTCTGGTGTATCACGATGCCCATAACAAGCAGAAGGGGGCACGTCACACCTCCCCGTCTCTCATATACCCAGTGCACAGAGTGCTGGCTAATCTGATCTGCCTGAGCAAGTATTTTCAAAAGCAGCCAGTCAGTCCATCAGCCACACAATGAGAGAGGCCTCAAGATAACAAGATAAGTGTGGGCCAGTCTGGTGAGGGGGTCCTGAGGAGGGGGTGCATATGATGAAAGACCCTGCTAATACCATGTACAGACAGATGAAATCACTGAGTGAATCCGACTTTATTCCATGTCAAACTTACCTCTTTGAAAGATTGCTCGAAAGGGTCAAATGTATTCCAATAGCTAGAAAAGGAGAAAGTGTTACAGATTGAAGTGGGGAAATTATTTTTCTTTATTCGTTGTGGAGTGTGGTTAAGATGCCAGCATTGATTGGCTTGGCTTACTGGTCCGAAGGAAAGGAAAGGTTTGGACAAATGATTGTTTACGTGGGACACCACCTAACCAACCCTAGTACACACACATCTGTTGCTTTTCCAGTAACAAAGAAGCAGATTAAACCTAGAGCTAGTGATATTTATACTCCTCCATCTTACGCTGTCACGATCTTCAAAGCTTGCAAGGCAGAATCAAGAGCCTCTAGCTCTATGGTGACCTTGAACTGTATCTCTACAGTGTGTACAGTGGGGATTTACTGAGGCATGAGGTGCTTGCAGATTCACTCCACACAGTCTGAGTGACCGAATGTGCAGTAATCAGACATTTGTGCACCACCAGACTAAGAAGCTTAACTGTAAGAGAATGTGCAACAACTAAGAGCAGCAATACAGTAAAATGCCGCCATCCTTGACCTACGAACCCTTGTAGCTCACAGAGCCAAAATGTGTTACACTGTACAGTACAGTAGTCACCCTGTTTAAAACTTAACAGGTAATATTTGTTGCTGGGATACTGCATTGGATTCCATTACAATACAATGTTCTTCTAGACAGGCAACTGGCAGTCTTTTGTAGCCCTGTCCTCTGAAGTTGTTATAAAATCAGTATTTTTAAAGAATGATAATTCCTCCAAATTAGTATTTTTCAAGTCATCTCAGGCTTCTACAAGGATTTAAATGAATGAAGGAAGTCGTCAGGTGCTAAAGACACAGATTCAGAATTGTTAAAAGTAGATGACAGCAGGTAAAATACAGCCGGTCTGCAGGGTCGTGTCTCACAAGAGTCTTTATTGCAGAGGTGGCAACCCAACTCGCTGGGCTAAAGCAGATTGAGTGCCCTTGTTGTGAGATTAACTAGCAGCTAAGCACTCAATAGGTAAACAAAGGTATTAGGCACCAATCAGGCCAGAACTAATAGGTAAATACATCCTTCTCACATCTGTTTGGGTCATAGGTGAACCAATGAAATCACATGTCATCCGCTGGCATCTACTGAACCTACGGCTCTGAAGCAGTATTACATGAGTTTATTAAAATGACTTGACCAATTTTGAGTTAAAGCTGAAATTATCAATATTTTTATATTAGAAATGGAATCTTAAGGTTACATGTATATGAAAAGGGTCGCTAGTGGTGACCAATCAGCAGGCAAACTTTACTGCTCCCCGATAGTCTTTCAACCCAAAGTTCTGGTTTTATGGCCCACAGCTTTACTGTCTGGCTCACTCTCACCGCGGTCATAGGGATGTTTTCAGCTGCAGCAGGCAGAATAAAAACAACTGCATCCTGCCTGCCCAGTGCTAAATGTCAGACAGGCAAAGTTAGGGACTAGCTTGTCTAAATTAACATATACCTGCATATGAATGAAAAATATGTAGGCAAGAGAAAATATTTTTGGTATCGGAAGCAACCTGGTTTCCGTATGTAGTCGGTTTGTTTTCCAAATAGTATTACACCAATCACATTTGAGTGGGCTTTGGTTGCGTGTAGGTTAACAGTCCGTTTGGAGAGCAAAAGAGGTGAAACGCATTGGCCAAAACGCTACCTTGGAACCCTAAATATTAGCTTTTCATTCATACATATCATTGTCAAACGATAGCCAATTGGTTCTAAGATTGCTAACTGGACTATAAACAATGGTCGATGCACACAAGTCTTGGCCCGCATATCCATGCCAGAGGCTAAATCGTCATCAGGCATTTTGAGGACTAGCTGGTGAACTTAGTGGAGTATTTAACAACTTAACTGAAAGCAAGCCAGAGCTCAAATAAAAGTGGAATTGCACTCTTTAGGTGGCCAAAAACACAACTCCAAATGGATACTAATGTTTGCTAACAGGTTTGCCAGATCAACTGAAAGGGATATGTCAAGTATCAGTTGAATTTAAAGGAAAAATATCTTTCTTTATACTCAGCATGGTATGTTTTCTTTTTTGTGCAAGCAGTCACTATCAACCTCTATCAACGGAGAACTGAGGATCTTTATCTTGTCTCAAGTTGTCATCATCGGTGGTAAACAGATACAGTAATAATAGATTTCATGAGGATTTCGGGTGAATTTGCACAACTGAGATTTACAAATGAGCGTGAAACAATCTACATGTTACTCCCAAAACTTTGTGAGGTCTTGTGCTTCCTCTTGTCTGTCTAGAACTTTATGTGCTGAAAGCCTCTGCCGTCCTATTTTACTGTAATTCCAAGTGAGTGTAAGTGCACGCTATTAAGGAGCATTCATGGTTGCGTTAACTGGATTGAGAGATTACTGCAGACTACATTTAATGAGGCCACTGAACTGCTATAAAACAATGGCTTTAAATACACCCTGCATTCACACCGAGACCTGACAGTTCTGTTTGTGTTGTATTGATAATGTTACACCTCATCCTGGGGCTAGAAAAATAAAATAATGACACCTCTGATCCGTCAAATGATGGAAAAGCAAGCCCTGCTCTCACCACTTAACGCTCTGCCTGGGAGCTAAGGCATTACTTTTCCAGAAAATAAGAGAAACAAAGCCATCTATTTTTATGTTACCAGGAGCAGAATAAACAAGTTACGCAAAAGAAACTTTTCATGTTGTAGTACAAGCAGTTACGTAATGAGACAAAAGGCAGCAGTCCATGTTACTCTCAGAATCGAATTTTACATAGTGTACATTGTTGATGGCGAACTGCCAATTACTAACCAGGCAACCCACACACTTTTATCTGGGTGGGTGACATCACAACACCGCTTCTCTTTTGCTGCTGACTGCCTGTGTTTCTGTCTATGGCAGCAATGTGACACACAGGGGGACATCCCAATATCATAATGCATGAAATAATCTCAGGGAAGTCTGTTTTAATCAAGTATTTAGTTAAAAGGATGTGGCGTCGAATTACACCCTATTGTCCTTACAAAGCAATTCTTTACACCTGAACAGTACTGTATGGAGGATTAAGGACACCTTGGAGCTCTGTTATGACATTGAAGCGATTAAAAAGGCTGATCTCAGTTCACAGTAGTGAATGTCACTTAAAAATAGAAAGACAAAAAAAAGGCTAAAACCAGACCCTTGATCATATTTTGCAGGACACATTAATGAGTTAACTCACTCATCCTTGTCCTTGCCCTGCTGTTTTACTCTCCATTACTCATGTCTCATTTACACACACACACACACACACACACACACACACACGCCTGCTAAATTGCCAATTATATCTCAAAATAACACTCGTGTCTTGAAATACATGCGTCCCCAAAGTGTTGAAGCACGGTTGAAAAAGGGTGTTTGGATCATTATATTCTAATAATATTTGTGCCTTTCTGGTTCTATTAACCCTGTAGACCTAAACGACGTAATAAAATCAGGTTTTTCCACAACCTATATGTAGTAAAATAATTGCTTTAGACTGTAAATAATTTAATTTAATTCGTTTTTTGTTAATATTTAATATGTTTTCAAAGCAGGGTGATGAAGGATGCAAGAGAGAGGAGACAGTCAATCTTCTATAAGCGTCGTAGGGAAGAGGCATGATGGTGGGGTTTGATCGACTCGTGTCTCGCACTCCCAAAAAAAAAAGTTGTTTTTCAACACACACACACACACACACACACACACACACACACACACACACACAACACACACACACACACAGGTTCTGTTGGCCTTAGTACCCAGAATCCATTGCAGCTCAAGGTCACCTGAGTCTTCTCTGGTACTCAGCCTGTGCACCTCGTTTCTCTCTCTTTTCATGCACATAAGCCCTAATTAGTGTGGCAGAAATTGGACCTACAGAAAAATAACTATTCTCATGCTTGCTTTTTAAATGACTTGAGGCTCTAATTTTAGCATTTTGGTTTTACACGTAACATATCAAATTACTTCCTCGAGAGTTTTCCCCCTACATTGTGTAACCTGCAGTTTAAATATACTTTATGTACTTAGAATAAATCCCAATTTAATTAAAGCTTTTACAATAGAACTTTCTCAAAATTTCATTTCCATTTCATGTCACAAAGAAACCTAAATCCGTCCAGATAATCTCTACACCAGTATCAAATTGCACTGCAGTGTATTTCGCCCTCAGTTGTCATTGAGGGGGCAAATGTTAGGTGAAGTATGATTTCTACTTTTATCTGTGGCGTATTCACTGTTTAAAATATTGCACTAAATGAATGTACATTAATAAACTACCCCGAGAGCAAAAATGGATGAACAAACAAGACAACCACAGCAATCCTGAAGCCATTTACTGTTTGCAGTTCACTTCATGCTGTGTGTGGTTTACTTTTACGCAACAATTTAAATACAGCATTTACAGTATATGGGAAATCTTAAACTGGGAAAAAAATTGCTCGTGAGATTTTCCAAGGGATTTGTTTGTCAGACCGGGACGCAATTTGTAGAGCTTAACCCAGTATTACACATTTGACTGCGTTTTATTAATCCCACAGTGGAATACTGTATGCTGGCTGTGTGCAGCATTGCTTGAACCACATCAATACACAATGGTCAGTTTAGTTGTTGAAAATGCTACACACTAAAGGGGTTTCTGTTAGTTTGATGAGAACAAAAATGAATCGTGAAATAAAAAGCCACATACAAATCAGTTGCATTTTTGGCTCAAATTAAACAACCAAGTAAGCCTTCATTCATCAGCTGCGTAAAAGGATGAGTGTGTGTGTTCTGATGCCAAAGGACACATTGAAGGTAATTTCTATCAGCCAAAATGCTCAAACAAATTACTGCACACCTACTGTAACTTCCTCATAGTCTGATATCTCATATAAAATTGTAGTCAGAGGAGATGATGGTGAAGTAAAGTTGGAGAAAAATAATACGGTTTAAGAAACCAACTCACCTTGGGTTGTACTTCCACTTCTACCACTTGGTTCTTGTTCATGCAACCCTTGATGAAGCCCTCAACTGTGCCATTGAACTTCATGAAGATCACGTAGGCGGCGTAGCCTGAGAGCAGTGTGACACTTTCCCAAATGGAGATGATGTTATCCAGGAAGAAGATGATGAGCAAGATGAGATCCAGGATGTAGAAGGAGACGTCGCGGAAGAGTGGCCACCACGTCAAGTTGAGGATCTCCTTGGAAAAGATGGCGCACATCCCGATCACGAAGAGAATGTTAAAGACAGCCGAGCCTACGATGGTCCCGATGCCCACGTTGCTGTGTGAGATGAAGACGCCGATGATGGAGGTGAAGAGCTCCGGTGCTGAGCCACCTGCCGCCATGAAGGTGGCACCTGCAACGTCATCCGAAATGCTCAGCTTCTCTGTGATGACTGTCAGCGCTGGAACAAAGAACTCATCACACACTATGGCTAAGGCGATGAACATGTAGATCATGCCAAACATGTGTAGGATCACTGCGCCTTGACGCCTCTCCTCAAGGGTGAAAATGTCTGGAGGGTAATCCCCCTGGCTCTCGTTGCTGTCTGCTGTAGATTTCATGGCTATTGGCATGTCAGCTGACACATTGGGGTCCCCCTGGTGTTGGGTGAAAAGAAGAGTCCTGTGGGGGGCCGACTGGTGGAGACTCTCCTGGGGGAGCACTGGCTCACTGAGACCCCCTGAGCTCCAGGTCAAGGCACTGAAGGAAACGACACTTAAGGCCACCAAGCTGAAGACGAACCCTAAGATTCGCACTGGCCTCAGCCTTTTCCGCAGACACCGGTGGCCCTGCCGCTTACAGGCAGCGTCCAACGTGGGCCTACGCTCTGGTGAATCCATGCAAGGTTGATCTGAACCCATGTCTGTGCAGCTCGTGGTATCCTCACTCTCAAAGGCTATGTATGAAGTGGGAGAGTGGAGAACAGGGTTTTTACCGGAGACAATGCATGGTGTTGTCTTCAGTTTCAAATGAGTTGAATAGATTGTAGGTGCTTTCCAGGGTCTGGTTTGCCAATTGATGTCTTCATATTAGCCTCTGCTGGACAATGTCAAGAGAATGCAGAAAAAAATATTATTGAGCCGGGAAAGAAACTCAAGATTGTCACATGAACAACAAAATAACATAAAATTAAAAAGGCTGTTTGCATATTGAGTATACAAAGTGTATTTTAAAGATCCGTCTTTGTTGCATCAGTAGTAAAACATACTGACATGAAACTGACAAAGTTACAACAGAGAGGACTAATGGATTACTTAATCATCATAAAGTCAGTCTTTGTCTATTTTGATGTAAAACATTAATACAGTTTCTCAAACATGTCTTTTGCTGTTTTTCTCTTTTTTTTATAACACTGTAAATTGACTAACTAGTAATGTGTGATTGACAATTATTTTTTCTTTAGCCTATAGGAACTCAAAATAAATAACTGAATAAACAAAGGCTAGATTAACCCGTAATCATTGTTGCTGTACAAAAAGTCTGCTGCAAATCAGGATCTACCCCTGACTCCTGCCAAGAAGAGAGCTACATTTACAAATTAAACACGAAATTCCCAGTTACAATTGATGTACAGACACGCGGAATCCGCTTAAAATGCTCTCTGACACAAATCTATATAATTAAGACGTAATGCACATATTCTACAATAAATCAAGAATGTATAACATCTTACATTTAAACATTTACGTCCATTGTGGTCATTATGTGGCCTTAAGACTTACATTAGCTAGGCCTATTAAGTGATTTTAATTTAATTCAAACCACAAGATGCAGCTACAGACTTTAGAACTTCTATGGGCCGATTTTCCCTGTTTAACAATTTTAATTTAAAACTGAGACAATCTGCGGTCAAAAATCGGGAACCTGCTGTTTTTACCTGTGAAAATACCACGAAATGTGAAGGCCGGCGGTTTACGGACATCACTTGGCTGCAGTCAGTGAAAACGGTAAACGCTATGACGCTGCTGCTCAGGTAAAAGCAGATAAAAACACACACATCCTGTCCTGTTTGACTTTTCAATGATGCACAGCCTGCTGCCTTTAAGCTGAACGGCGTGTGTCTGCGATGCCCGTTCCACTGACAACTCTTTTCTCTGTCTGCCCTTCAATAATGCCTTCGTCCTTTCAGCTGTACCACCACACAACCAACAGCTAACCATCATCCCCCGAGCAAAAACAACCCAACATTAGTTTCCGTGGCGAGGCGCATGACGCGCGGAGAGGCTGCAGACAGTGTCATGCCTTACCTTTGACAGAGGCGAGTAAACAGCCGCACGGCACAGCAGCAGGTTGAAATTAGGAAATCCTCTCCGGTGCCCTCTCGCTCTCATTGAGCAAAATGTGACCGGTCCCCGCTCTCCGACGACAGAGGAGGAGCTTAGGACTGGGGGTGGTGGTGTTGGTGGAGGGGTGGGTTGCTTTTCCAACTGCGCTCACCTCTCTCCCTCACAGCAGCAGCAGCAGCAGCAGCATCTCTCCAGTCTCGGATGAGAGAGAGAGAGGGGGGGGGGGGTCACCCGGTTGAGAATACCTTGCTATTGTAGCAGAATATTGTGCTGGGCTGGGGTGACCACGTGAACCTCTTGGTTTATTAATAAAGCCAGGTAAGCGGCAGACAGCGTATCCTTTCCTGGTGGGTTCACGTGGCGGGGGCTGTGGTGATGTTGCATTTTGAGGGAGGAGTTGCCGTGGTTACAACAGTAGGCTATTTCCACAGATTTTTTTGTATAATTCCTCTCAGGACGGAACAGGTGGATACGCGTATCCAGCCCAATTGCTAATTTATGTGTAGCTCGCCTTAGGTCATTTCAAGGTTATAGACTGTGCAAGTGGTGGATCCCTTTCTCAGAGACAACGCTGTCACGGTGCATCTCAAGGTGCAGCATCACTGATTTAAGATAATTATGCTTCTTACGCTAGATTAGCCTATGTCTTTTTTTCCTGTTTTCTTTTCTTTTCCTTTCTTTTCTTTTTTTTTTTACAAAAATCGCGTATTTGCGGCCAAGAGTTTGATTGATAACACTTTCACTCTGGTTAGCGTAGGCAATAGAATAAGGACTGGATACAGAGGCTAGTCTGAAAGTTGACTGTATGAAAGTAACAGTCTGTCTACCAGCGCTTAATTATATCTCGTTTTTGATTCCATACAAAACCTAACTGTAAAACAAAAATGTGTTGGTTTGTGGGTGGAAAGATAGGGGGTTGGGGTGGGGTTGTGACTGTTTCTTTGTGGATTGCAGTGACTTCCTGGAATCTACCACAACTTTATTTTCACACTTTGGTTTTTGTAGGCGACAAGTGAAACAAACAAAGGCAGACCTAGCGTGTGAATTGGTGTGCTTCAGAAGTGATACTGTAGATGGATTCTGCCAGCATTTGACCGAGCCAGGCTAGCCATTTCGGAATTTGACTCTGGATTGTACAATGCTCATAATGGACTTATACAATAATACACAATAATACAGTAATAAAATCAAACACAGGATATATATATATATATATATATATATATATATATATATATATATATATATATATATATATATATATATATATATATATATATATATATATATATATATATATATATAAAAAAAAATCCTCTCTCACCCCTTAGTGGGTGGTATGTGTCATCCTCAAGCTCGGGTCCTCTACCAGAGGCCTGGGAGTTTGAGGGTTCTGCGCAGTATCTTAGCTGTTCCTAGGACTGCACTCTTCTGGGCAGAGACCTCTGATGTTTTGCCTGGAATCTGCTGTAGCCACTCTCCCAGTTTGGGGGTCACAGCCCCCAGTGTCTCGATTACCACTGGCACCCTATATATATATATATATATATATATATATATATATATATATATATATATATATATATATATATATATATATATATATATCACACACACTATAAAGAAAAAAGACAGATTGAGACAATAGTGCAATTTGCCCCTGTTTCCAGTCTTTCTGCTAAACTAAGCTAACAGGCTGATGACTCCAAGCTTCACAGTGAACGGGCAGATGTAAGAGTGGTATAGATCATCAGATCTAATTTTCAGCAGGAGAGAGAGCAAAACATATTTCCCAAAATGTTGAACTATTCATTTAATATTTTTCATTTATTTAGAAAAAAAATGGCTCCCATACCAAATGGGAGAGCCAGTTGCTTCATTTTTGAATATGTCAACAGATACCAAGTCTTCATCTGACATAATCATTATCCCTATAGCTCCCCCACCTTGCCATGCCACCCCCCCCCCCATGTCAAATAAAGCCTGTCAACCGCTTAGCATTACCAAACCCTGTTGTATGCAGGCATGCAAACTCCACACAGTGTGACAAAGTATATCTGACATTAATGGCCTTATGCTGTATAATAAATCATGATTCAGTGACCTCATTGATTGCATCATCTCCTCTGCTCTCGTCTGCTCCCCAAATGTAGCCTATCTGCATCTTGTTATCTAAAAGGAAACAGAAACACTTCAGATTATCAATTGTCAGTTATAAATTTTGGTGTGTTGTGGTTTGTGGTTTGCATAGCTTAGCATAAAGACTGGAAACAGAGGGAAACGGCTAGCTTAATCCTTACAAAAGCAAGTTTATGAGGGTTTACGTGCCAGACTATGCTTGGGCTGGGAGCAGTGACTTTCTGAAATCGTATCGTTATCTTGAGGTTGTCAGTTACGCTAACTGACTGCTGACTGTGGCCTTATATTTACTGGACAGATATGACAATGGTATTTATCTTTCCAACTTTAATCAAAAAAAGTAAGTAAGCAAATTTACCAGTGTCAAACCTAACCACCACTGTGTAATGTCAATCATAATTCCCCTCTCACGGGACCAAAATGCAGTGAAATTCTGTCACACTACCAGAACATTATTAATTTTGTTGCAAAGTGATCGAGTTTGATTGCCTCATGCATCCATAATGCACTGGTCTTCATACTGGACCTATCACCACTGGGCATCCTCGCCAACCAGTCCCAGGTTTTTCAACAAGAAAAGACCAGTGGCTGTCCTGTCAAACTGATAAAAATGTGGATCTGTTTGGTGAATGAACATGAATTTCAGTCCGCCCTATAATTTTCAACTGTATTTCACAGTTTTTTCCAAAAAAATTGGTTTTGATGAAGATGAAATTCCAACAAAATAGACCTTTGTATCTTATTTGAGTAAAAAAAAAAAAAAGACTGTATAAGTCAAAGCTGGAATTCATTTCTGGTGTTTTGGCCATGTGCACACACCTGGCCTCAGGGAAATGTGATAGTAAATAAAAAAGTTAGTTTAAATAGTGATATACTATCTCATACGTTGTATCTGATCAGTACACATCATCATTACAAAGCGCACTCTGGGCCTGTGACCCCAGCTCTCCAAATTAAGATCCGCCTATATTTTTGCCTATCAAATGAGATCGCATCCAGGCTGTCAGCTCTTTTTAAACAATGGCCCCCAGTGCTCGAGCAGCCTCTCCTCCACACCACCGCACCAACCACTCCTGATCTGGCTGCATTTCCAGCATAAAAGTGATGACTGGTCACAGGTCATGTGGGTTGTGGTGTGGAGGAAGGGGTGAGGATGGCAGTTGTTTTGATTTGTCTGAAATCTGTGCTGTGACAAAAACAACAGAAATTTCCATGCTGGCCCTGCCCCCCACCCGGTCCACGCTCGCTTTGGCCTGGCAGCTAAATCCGAGCCTTTGTGTTGCACATAGTTCTATGGATTTGTCAGCAATGGGGCAGGGGCAGTGGGGGGCAGATAGGGTAATGATAACCAAGCAAGTTTTACCAGTGAAGAGAGAAAAAGACAATTGACTGAAGCAAAGTATTGACTTAGCACAAGTAATTTTTTTATTAATAACTACAGCCAAAGGCTGTTTCTTCCTGCAGATGAGGAAAGCAGTGAAATTGGAGAGTCCCAACATAAGCTTTTTCTAAGAGACTTGCTCTGGATTAGATGTTGAAAGCCTCATATTAGCAACCCCCCACCACCACCACTGCCACCACAAGTCTGTACAAAGAGGCTTGGACAGACCACCTGCCCCTTAGGAAAATGTGGTCAGCAAAACAAAATGGGCATAGGCACCAATGGGATGCTAAGGTAGTAAATAATGAATCAATGAGGCTCTTAAAACGGCTGAGTAAATGTATTCCAAAAGACAAATGGTCTGCCTCTGAGTTGTAAAAGAAAAGCAAAATTGTTCAAAGGCATAGCGGGAGAGACCATTTTAGCTGAAAACCAAGGGTGGATGGGAATATTCATTTTAGCTCTAAAGAGATTAATGAATTGATAATCCAAGCCCATGTCTGATTACTAAGTGCAGGAGCTGATTAAATACGAGCACCCAGTGTTAAAAGAGAGACCCTGCTTTTACCATTGGTCCATGTAAATATATAGTGCAGCCAGGATTTCAAGGAGTCCAAGCCCAAGAAGATCTTTTAAAGAGACCTCAAATTACTGACATTTTTGTAACTTTGGATGTGTTAAAATCATTTAACTGCTCCACTGTTTCATTTTTGTGAAATGTTGTATTATTCTATTCATTGTAAATATACAAGCACTCCTCTTCATGTCTTCAAGTTTTCTCTACTTCTGGTGAAATTCTGGTGGGAAATTTTCATAAATTGTTGCATTTATTTATATTTTATTTATTTTATGTAGTTCTTGTTTTTTCTTGGCCTAAAAATTGGCAAATTTCAGGATACTGAATCTAAAAATTATTGTTATTTTCTTCGCTCTAACAACAAGACTACGAGTTTACAGCCATGCTAACAAAGGCTGTACAGTGGTACATATTTAGCTTAAAGCTTTGAGCGAAATGCAAAGGTCAGCATGGGATCACGTTCACAATGACAACGCTAACATGCTGATGTTTAGCTGGTATGATGCTTTCCATGTTCACAATTGTAGTTTAGTGTGTTAGCATTCTAACATTTGCTAATCAACAGTCAACACAAAGTACAGCTGAGGCTGATGGAAATGTCATTAGATCTCCAGATATTTGGTCAAAAACCAAAACTGTTGGCCAAACTGTAGATTTGTGGAGAATTTTTATACACTGATGATACACTGAAAGCCTAAATTTGCATCAGTGCATGACGTTTATACATAATGACATTTGAGAGCAATGCAAATTATGGGAGTTTCTCAGTAAAAACAATAAAAGCATCCAAAACACAAGGTACACTAAAAAAAGTCAAAACTATCACTAGGAGAATGCTGGAATGCTTAGTACGACACAGAGGGGAACGGGCAAAATGAATACACCGGTGAGGAGAGGATAACAAGGCACAGGTGAGACAAATCAGGTCAGGGCAGGTAATCCCACGGGCAGGGAACACAAGGGCAGGAAGTGAGGTATCTGAAATGCGACATAAAAGGTGAGTTTATCAAACCAAAACAAAGAAAATACTAACAGATAAAGTAGAACAAGAAAAACACAACCTTAATCGGAAATAGGATGTTACAGGCACGTATGCTCCTGGTCTCCAAATAAGCAGAAAAAAAAGCTGTGGAATACTTGACCTCTAATTGTCCTCAATGGTAGCTACAGCTGTGAGTGCAGTGATTAATTACAATTATGTATTTTACTCACAAGTTAAACAGTTGTTTCCTGCCACCAAATTTTAAGTATTTAATCCAAATAGTCAAAACACTCAATTCACTCAAGAATCTGTCACTGCTTTCCAGAGCATACAGAGCATGGTGGACTTCAATCTGTTGTAGAGAGAAGGCACTTGTGTATTTTAGCCAGGATAAGGTTGAGAGAGTGTAAGAGGGTACTGTATGAAAGAGTTTATCAGGATGCTACAGTAAACTTGGGATCGTTAAAAACCTGTTGCTTCCATGCCCTTTGCTCCATCAGTACACAAAGAAAGTTCTGCAGAAACTACACGATAAAACACTCCACGTTAACATTTGACTGTCAAGATACATTGTGTATTAAAGTAGAATAGATTAATCTAAAATAGATTTCACTGCTGGGATCACGAGGTTAGCTGTTGTAAAAATCCAATCAGTCTTTGACTTTTGTGACCCAGGACAATGCTACAAAAGGCCAAATGGGACAAAAGAGTCATACTGATTGCTTCATTGAAAGAGTAGACTTTTTTTTGTTGTTGGCAAGATCATGTGAAGGTTTCAAGGTTCAAGCCGACAACATGACACCAGAGCATACTTTCTTTGGATGTTATCTGCCGTTGAGAAGTCTGATATGGAAGGAGGACAGCATTGATACAGGATGTGCGCTGCATTATAAGGTTAATCCTTGTGTCAACAGCCCCACAGATGGGCTGACCTGATGGGCTGCGGGGATGAGGTTTCAGTGGGGGAAGAAGTTGAAAATCATTGCAGCCTGTCTGGTTACGGCAAGCAGGAGGGAGGAATGAGTGAGCTTGGGCAAAAACCCAACAACTGGGGGGAAAAAAGGAAAAAAAAGTTGAAAAATGTTTCATGCTCTGATGTCATTAGGAAGGCGAAAGCAGAGCTGTAATCCTATTTTAATCGCAGTGGATTTATTAAACAGGAGCAGCAGGTTTAAATCTCAGCAGATTACACAGAAGGCCCAAGGAGATGTGGTGAGGGGGGTCGGAGAGGCTTGCATAATCAAGTGCACTTAAGGTGATATGGTTCATCTTTTACAAGTCAGAACTGATGGGGGGGCGTAAAGTCAGATGGTTTACCAGTTAATAAACTTTTTTTAAATGATCTAACAGTCATGAATTTATTGATATTTTGTTGGATTAAGATCTAAATTAAATATTCTATTGAGAGGTCTTTTAGAATAATTACTTCTGACAAGATTAAGACAGACTGCTTGCAGATGTTACTAATTATTTGGACATGTGTGTGTATGTGTGTGCCTGAGTGTCCTTTGGAGTCGGTGCAAATCTCCTTGGCACCCTTTGTAAAAGAACTTGATTCTCGTGAAGAACGGGTCCCAAATCGCGTCACATCTGGACTTAATCAAATCAATCCCTTAATGGAACACGTAGAACTAGCCTGGACCTCTAGAGGTCACCAGTAAAAAAAGTTTTCAATCAAAAATTGACAGTATGAGAGGTATTTATATTGTGTTAATTCTTGTCACACATTCACACAAAACATCTTGGAGAAAAAAAATTACCAAATCTTGCTGCTCATGTGTGTAACTCAACATAAGGTACTTTTCCACAAAATGCTAATTTCAGTATACACCTTTCTCACACTCTCTCTCCCACAAAGACACAAATTTGAATTTTGTTCCTGACTGGCCCAGGTTATAGCACTGATTTTAAGAGATGACATATTGATTGTAGCGATTGATTGTAAGTACTAAAGTATGATAGAATTTCAAACATCATTATGTAGTATAATTTATCAGTTCAATTGTAAGCTGACATTTCCAGATCTACTGATTTATCTACAAAAAAAGCAAAATAATGAACTTGTCCCTGTGAAAAACAAAATCCCGCTAGTAGTTCTGACTAAGTTAACCATAAAAGCAGTTAGTTTCATGCCCTTAACTCGGATGCTTAATGTACCAACACACTGTACAGAGTCTTGTGTTGTCACTGAACTTTGCCTTTGCCAAATGCTTCATCTAAAAGGATGCCAAGCTCACCATCTGTTGGCTGCGCTTAGCAAATGTCTTTTTGTGACACAGCACCTCTTTGAGAGGGAGCCATTTTGAGATATTTCTGTCTTTTTTGGAGCTACAGAGTGTACGCTGCAGATTACAGTATAGGATTCCTATATATTGGTTGTCGGTGTGCATGGCATTGCATTCACTTCATGTGTGACAAATTTTTTTTAATGCATGAGGGACATGAAGATTTTAAGGGGTGATCAGTTAAAGGTTTTTTTTTTTAATGGTAAAAGTTTTATAGCAACATTTTTTTGCAAATTTATTACGTAAAATTTTTGTCAATTTTGACACGTTTTAGGTGACTTTTGATAAACTAAGCATTTAGTTTAAAAAAAGGCTATACAGCCTTGATCATTTTAAAGTACTGAAGAATTAACATTTTATTGTTGCATATTAGGCTAAACTGAAAGGAAAATATCTCTGTTTCTCCGTATGATGCCCTTTGCTAACTACAGATCACTTTACAGTATATTCTGATTGCATAGAATTTATCATTATAAAACATTTGCTGGAACTTAATTTAGCATAGCCGAGACATAAAGAGGCTTTCTTGTCAAACACAGTTGAACAGAAAATCACAAATCACAAACTCGCAAAAAAGCAAATATTTCTGTAATTATGTTCAGAAGTATTGTCATAGGCATTTGCAGAAATATATTTATTACAAAACACTATTTGCATCCTGGTCCAAAGCCTTAAAGACTAAAAATGCTACTGTCAGATAGTAGTAATTAGTGTTCAACTCCTACCATCTACTGGACAATCCATGTATTATTTTTCAGGTTGCAAATAAAATGTAAATCTTTTACATTCCCTACATTGCTCCTTGGATGTGTGGTTTTTCATGGTAAGAATTTTTGACTTGAAAATCACAGGTGAAGATAATAAATTGATAACTGTGGCTCTGTTCAATTTACGTGTGGCAGTAAAGCCAGCAGGCAAGCAAGTACGATAGCAGAACACTGGACCTGGTATATAAATGGCAGCCATTGTTAATATTGCTGGTTATACCTGTGCTTTTCCTGCATTAAGTGGCCCTAAACAGCTAAGAGGGTTTCTTGGTAATGTGTTCTCTTCTGGTTTATCCCAGAGTTAGATTTATAATTTCTTGAAGAGTTTCATAGAAAGGTAAATACTCATCACTCAATGTTAATAATTATTTAGTCTAAATCAGATATGGTGAGCTTTTTCAAATTCCAATTGATTCATTTATCTAATAAAAGTGTCCACTCTTTACTGCAAACTTACTTTTGAACAGAAGAGGTTAAACCAACTAAAAGATGAATTTATTCTGATTCAGATGATGATTTATTGGTTTTCAAGAATGGGACATCAAGGGATCTTCTCCTGGAAATGTTTTGCTGTTAAAGAAGAGAGAAAATGTATTCTTGTTCGATTGTGGGTGGCAGTACACAGGTCGACACCGAACTTGCTGATATAATTGCTAGCAGTCTCTGATAAAGTAGGATACAGAACTGAAGATAATAGGAAAACCTGAGTGTTTTATTGTTCGTTACGAAAGGAAATAGATAATGACAAAAAAGCAAGAAGAGTAGACCTTCATTTATTAAAAAACAGCTGACTCACAGTGGATGTAGTTACTCTATCAAAAACAACAACAACAACAAAAATGACGTATCAAAGTGAAAAACTTGCTCCAATCTAAAACTAACATAACTTTAATAAATGGTTATTTTATTATCTAGTTTTGAATATATTTACCAATTTGCCAATTGTTTCAAAGAGACTAAGAGTAAACAGGGGCCTAACCATGCATTCTTTGGAGGGGCTGTGCCCCCCTAATACTTATATTTAATATGTTGAATATGTCCTCTTTCTATTAACCCAGTTCAACAGATCTGTCTCTGGTAATTTCCTCTCTAGCTACATATCTATTTTTTATTTATGTACACTTGGTTGCCCCATAGTGCTCGGCATGCCCCCAGTTTAGAGAAGCAGACAGGACTCCGGCAGCATGGAAGCTAAGCAATGTACTGCTGTGGATAAGGGCAGCAGAAAAATGTTAATTTAATTTGTTCACTTATTTTTAAAATTAAAAATGCATTTTTTTTAATTTAAATGTTATTTAAATGTCAATTTAATTTATCTAGGGTCTCTCAAAGCCACCAGACAAAAACAGGGATTTTACCTGCAGTAGGCTACATGGGAATTACTGGTCTGCTGCTGCATCAGTCGGTTAATTAACACGTTAGTTTGACCACAATGCAATTGTCTAATTGGCAGGTCTGTTAAAGTCAGTAAACAAGTGACCAAAATAAATGGAGGGGCAGCCACTATAAATGACTTAATATTTCTAAAGTTGAATTCAATGGTCAACGTAGTCGTCCAAAAAGTGCTCACAATAGGCGGATGTTCATGTATTATCTAATAATTGTGGGGGAGAAAATGCTGGTAGTAAACCCGAAGCACCAGTAGGGAGCGGTATAATTTGAAGAGGCCGGCATTTAGGACCTTTAACCTGCAATCCCCGCCTGGTCTCTTCCTCTTCCGGTTACGGCGACAGCAGGTATGGCGGCCCCTGCTTTCCCTCTGAAACGTTACAATTTTAATATCCACTGTAATCCTACGTTTTATAAGAAAATGTAGTTGATTTCAAGCGAATATACAACTAAGAACAAGTCTATGCTTCTAATGATGTGATGATTTTCTTAGTTAGTTGGTGTCTGAGACAATTTAAAAAGTGTCCCTGAGGCCGCAATCTAAACACCCAACTTAATGTGGTGTGAATGATGCAGATAGGCCTAGACGTGCTTGTTTTCCTCCCGACGACGTTAGTTATAGATGCGGTTTCTGTACTGTAAAATAACGGGGTCAACTAAATTCTGTCAGTGTTTCTGTAAACTCAAATGTTGGCGGGTGTCACTGACATCCAGAGCCGTAGCATCTGTAGCACGGCTAGCAAGGTTAGCAACATAGCCCAACATTAACTGAATGTTGTGTCTGCTTCCAGCTTCAAGATGGTGCAGCGCCTTACTTACCGTCGTAGGTTGTCCTACAACACAGCCTCCAACAAAACCAGACTGTAAGTGATCTTTCTGTCCCGTCTCCGTTATGTTATCTGCATGGGAAGCTGACTACATTAAAACTCCGTAACCTGCTGTGTAACGGTAACATTTTGTGCCAACTACAGATCTCGGACGCCTGGTAACCGTATTGTGTACCTGTACACCAAGAAGGTCGGTAAAGCTCCCAAGTCAGCATGTGGCATCTGCCCAGGAAGACTGCGTGGAGTAAGTAAACCCATTGTACTTTGATGAAGGCTCTCTGCTTTTCTCCCAGTAACGTTATGCAGCAAATGTGTGGTTAGGCTCCTGTGCAAACACTCCGTGTATACATTTGAAGTATGTAGGGCCCACATGGGACTAGTCTCATTTAAAACTATAATCAAAACATTAACCTATAACAGAAACTAAACAACTTGTAGAACTAATGAGGGAGTAATGTTTCTGCTTATTTTCCTGATTAAACCTGGTGAGTTTACCGTTTTAATTAGTATTCCACATTGGATGTAATCAGGCACATAGATTCCATGCACGATCCTGGTGTAGCCTGTATAAACGCACACCTCTGCTTCGGTTGCTGCAGCAGTATCAACACATCTGTCTTGACCTGCTGTATAGAAAATACTGAACCTTGAAGTTTAAGAACAGATGAAATACTAATACTTAAAAGTCAAAGTATACAAGAGGAGCTCATCTTGTCTATGTGGAGGTAGTTCATGAAACAAATCTTTGTTGGTCCCTTTTGAGGTGTTAACTTGAAACTGCATAACTGACACAGATAGAGAAGCATTGTACCTGATGTGCTGTTTTTCTAGCTTTGCACCCATTAAGAGGTTATTTCCACCAACTGGAAGTTGAGAAGGGGAAAAGATAACATGTCTCTTTTTGACAAATTAATGAGGAAGTCTGTTTTTTTTGGCTGGTGATACTGTGACTGAAATGCAGGCCAAATGATCTTAACACATTACTTGTTTGAACAGTATAAGAATTCGTTAGTAATTTAACTTTTAGAAACTGGAGAGGTCATGCTAGTTCACATGCTCTTGTTTGAAAGAAGCTGTTCTGTCAACTAATTCATTCTTTATACGGTGAGCTATAATTTGGGGATTTATTGGGAAATTCAAGTCATACAGCACTGAGGCATCACAGCATGAATTGCAAAAACAAACCTTAGTGACTTGGGGTGTAGTTGGTTTCAGAGAAAGGTCTCTCAAACATACTGTTTAAATTAGTGAAGAACTCCTGGTTAGTCAGATTCTGAACTGTAGATGTATCTTCTAGTACTTGTATACGGGTCTTCCCTTATTGTCAAGTCATGTTTTAAAGTAAAGTAGTATTTTACGCTTGAAGTGCACACCAAAGTAAATAATAATTTTCTTGATTAGTCAAAATAAGATCAGAGAAATATGATCTCTGGCACAAACCATAAAAAACATGCTATTGCAAACTGAATTCTTAGTAGTCATGCAGGTATTGCACTTAGGACCACAGTAAAGCTGGTGCAGATTTTAAAACTTGTCCCTACTTGATTCCTCATTGTCAAAGGCCTACAAACATTTCTTTTAGGCTCTCTGTGCTGTGTAGCCTACAATCCAGACTTGGGTTGTTTCTTTAAGCATGCAGACTTTGTAATGGTGCCACTGGATTTGAACATGTCCATGATTTTACCTATCTCTGCACGTGGCCTACTGTGGTCTCATTGTGGTATTTGTCTTGTAGATCCGGGCTGTTAGACCTCAGGTTCTGATGAGGCTCTCTAAGACCAAGAAGCATGTCAGCAGGGCCTACGGAGGCTCAATGTGCGCCAAGTGTGTGCGTGACAGGTAAGCTATTTCCCTTCATCCAACTGGAATGGCGCTACTATTTGCTTTGATGAAGCTAATGACAAGTTGTCAGTACAACTATTCAGAATGATCTATCAAGCATGGGAATAATGAGAGTTGTGGTTTTTGAATGGCTAATGCATCGCATCTAAATGGTCTCTCTTGCCTTTGTTCTCAGGATCAAGCGTGCTTTCCTGATTGAGGAGCAGAAGATCGTCGTCAAGGTGCTCAAGGCTCAGGCACAGAGCCAGAAGTCTAAGTAAAATGTGTATTTGTATTGCCAGAATAAAAAAATGACAGACATCCATTTCTCGTTGATTAATGTGTATTTAATTGAAAAGCGGGTGAATCTGTGTGAATGGGATTTATGGTCTTTGAATGCCTTGCACCTCGATTTATGGCACACATGTTTAATGAATGCCAAAGGTTTGGAATATAACAAAATAGTCTACCTTAATGAATTAAATTTTACTTAAGGCCAAATACAATATGTTCTACAGTTAAAGCTTTTAAATCATATCAGTTTCATAAAGGGATGTTTTTTATCCAAAATGATGACCTGCATAGAATTTTAACATTTCTGCTGATTCTGTTAATATTACATGGAAATATGGATGCAGAGTATGTTACTGATTTTCAAAACAAAACCAAGCACAGAAGAAAATGAACTGTTAAATGGAAGCTTGCTGTTTCAAACTTAAGTAGTCCTAAAGGTGGTCTACCTGAATAGATTGTAAAGCCTATTGAGGGAAAATTAGTAATACTTAATTGACTGACTTAATTAAATAAATTTGACTGGAAAGGAACTAAAATACCAGAAAAGTGAGGTTCCCTGACTCACCAACACCTATAACTGAAATATTTTTATGCTGAGATTTTGGGAAGACTGAATAAGCTCTTTAAAATGGAGTAAATTACACATCCTGATGTCAATCAGCAAGAAAAAATTTACTGATGCTCTTATGCTGCGTTCCCGGCAACTCGGAACTGGGAAATTTCCGACCTCCAACTAGGAAAAGTACCCCGGGAACGCCACTTGAAGTCGGATTTCCTACTTGTGAACTCGGAGAAAAAATTTGTACCCCGACTTCACGAGTAGCAGCTGAATGACGTCAGAAAACAATGTCAGCGCCCATGGAAGCACACTTTGTGAATGGTAAACCATAAACTAAAGGCAACAAAACGTATATTTGCATATATTTGAATTAAAATAATAAATACGATCATGCAGTAAAACTTGTTCTGCATGTATATTGATGTAGAAATATGTTTTACACATACGGTAGCTGGCTACAGTAAAGAATCTCATAAAGTCATCTTTTCTGCATAAAAGTTATTGTTAAAAATGCCAAAACATTAGGAAGTGTAACGGACAACATTGACTTACTTCAGGGCTACCAACTTGGGGTACACATAACTAGTAACGTATGGACTATTTATTTCAGTTGTTGCAACTGCCATCCTTTTAATTAACACCTAAAGCACTGCTGAGGGTGCAACTGTGTGTTCACTTTGTCATGGTCACCCATGATTTTCGTTCACTTTCGGCGTCATGCACCACCATGCACCTGGAACGCTTTGATGTCGGAAGTCGGAAGATTCAACTGGGAAATATCCCAGTTACGACCAGTCTCGAACGCGCCATTAGCCGTGTCAATGACGTATATGAAACTGGTTAACTTTGATCTAATCAATGTTGTGGTCACGTGAGAAATGACAACGGCCCTGCTTTCTTTCCCCACATTTTAGTTATGAAAAATTATAATAGATACTGTACATATTCACTACAATATCAGAAAGCAAAAAAACAAATACGCACACTAAAATGACCGTTATTAACAAACATAAAAAATATTTTATTTTCCTAAGCAGTTAGTAAACAGCTGTAGAAAAAAATAAATAAATGTGGAGAAGTAAATCAATGAGGCAAAGGGAGACAAAGTAACTGATACGGTGTCAAGGAAGTACACTCTTGTAACAGTCTATAAATCTGTTGCTTTCTTTAATTACTTATCAGAAAAAGACATTTGAGAGATGGCTTACATTCCAGTAAAAAACAAACAGGGAATGAGGTTTGAGAACCTAAGAGTTTTTGCTGTATGTCATAAAACAAAACATTTCCAGTATAACAACACATTACAAGAGAAACGTTACGAGTGTAATGCGGGTACGGAAAATGAAACCGTTTAAATCAGGCCAACATTTATTTGTATATTCATAGTGAAAGAAAAGATAGATAAATATTTCAGAAGGCTTCATGGTGCGTTCGAGACTGGTCGTTACTGGGATAAATTCCCAGTTGAAACTTCCGACATCAAAGCGCTCCAGGTGCATGGTGGTGCATGACGCCGAAAGTGAACGAAATTCATGGCTGATCGTGACTAAAGTGTACACACCGGTTGCACCCTCAGCAGTGCTTTAGGTGTTAATTAAAAGGATGCCACTGCAACAACTGACATAAATAGCCCATATGTTACTAGTTCTGTGTTCCCCTCTGACTATATAAGTTGGTAGCCCTCAAGTCAGTCAATGTTGTTGTTACACTTCCTAATGTTTTGGCATTTTTAACAATAACTCATGTAGAAAAGATGACTTTATGAGATTCTTTACTGTAGCCAGCTACCTAATGTGCAAAACATATTTCTACATCAATATACATGCAGAACAGGTTTTACTATATGATCGTATGCATTATTTTATTTAAATAGCCTACATGCAGATACACTGTACGTTTTGTTGCCTTTTAGTTTATGGTATACCATTTACAAAGTGTGCTTCCATGGGCGCTGACATTGTTTTGTGACGTCATTCTCGTGAAGTCGGGGTACAAATTTTTTCTCCGAGTTCACAAGTAGGAAATCCGACTTCATGTGGCGTTCCAGGATCAGACTAAAGATTGACGTTACAATGACGTGAGGTTTTACGTCACCGCAGTGGTGCGAGGCAAATTGTTAAAGTATTTACCGTAAAGTGAATACAACGATCAGGGAAATAGTTTTACTTAAAAATTACAATTAACACTGAATATATTAATAATCTAAATGAATAACATATTAAATGAGTGAAATGGAAATGACAAATTGTGGTAAAGAAATGTACTTCCGGGACACGTCAACAAAGTCGCTGTGCAGACGGAGCTCATCCAGCGACAGCAGCTGTATTGTAGTGAGAGAAAATACCTTTACAGACCATGGAGACCTTATACAGTATACCGTTTGCTGTGCTGGAATGCCCTAATATCAAACTGAAGAAACCTTCGTGGCTGCACATGCCGTCCGCTATGACTGTGTATGCGGTCGTTATTGTGTCCTACTTTCTCATCACAGGAGGTAACGTTAAGGCTAACGTGGATGCAAGACTAGTTAGCTTGTTAGCATCGCATCTATATTGTGCTAGCATGAGCATTCATATGTGGTTGGAAAAATGTCAGATATTGTAGGCTTTGGTTTCATTTGTAAATCGGCTTGGTGGTAATATTAACGTTAGCATACACCCAGGTAGCCTAATGTAAGAAAGGGTAAGTTAGGCTAACTTTTCAGTTGAGCTAGCAGCACAAACTAATGTTTGACACTCCAAAGTGTCTATTATTCAGCATTACGTTAGTAGTACACGTATCAACTCATCAATAAGATTTAGTAGTTCTGTCATATTTAGCATGATCAATATGCTAATTAATAACGCCGCTTAGACTAATGTAACGTTAAGTTATTTTACACTGTGATTGATTCCAACTAAATCTTCCCCCACATTATAGGTATCATCTACGATGTTATTGTAGAGCCACCGAGCGTGGGCTCAATGACTGATGAGCATGGACACCAACGGCCAGTGGCCTTTTTGGCATACAGGTATGTTAGTCACAGCATTTGTGACCATCAAGCTACAGCTAAGGCCAGCAGCCAGTTGGTGCTGGTCACCTGGATAGTATTGGTTAAGTACTTTAATCACTCAAGATAATGCATAGCTAATGTAAGCGTGTTTCACCCCCCTCAGAGTAAACGGGCAGTACATTATGGAGGGACTGGCATCCAGTTTCCTCTTCACGATGGGAGGTCTGGGCTTTATAATCCTGGACCGCTCTAATGCACCAAACATTCCCAAACTGAACCGCTTCCTGTTGCTCTTCATCGGTTTTGTCAGCGTTCTCCTCAGCTTCTTCATGGCCAGAGTGTTCATGCGCATGAAGCTGCCGTAAGTCTGAGCTTGTTAATAGTAAATGATAGTCTGCAATTCTGCATCTCCGAACTGACATTTGTTCTGTCACAGTGTCTCAACTTGATCATCTTTTGTCTTTTCAGAGGATACCTCATGGGCTGAAGACAAAAAGAGCACACTTAAGATGATTTGGATGGACAGAAGTCATCAAATGTGTGGGGGCCCAACAGGCAGTTCAACTAGTTATTGATAAACTTGACCTTTTGATATAATCTGACAACCAGTAAGGACTGAAAGCACTGACCTTTGTCAAGAAATTAGACCCAGTGACTTCCTGTCCTCTCCTTTTCTCCAAATTTCTAAACTTTGTCACAGTCATTATCATTATCACCAATTTTCCCATATCCAGGTCCCTCTCAGCATAGTGCATCTGTTGCACACTAATTTCACTTCTCTAAACAGAAGATAGAAGTACCATGCAGCAGTTGAATTAGCCACTGGAGAAGTAAAAGGAAGTTACTGAACACTGATTTGGAATCAGGATAAGCACTGCGTGAATCATTTGGAGGGGATTCTGAATAATGTTGAAGTTTGTTTTTTGTAAAGAAATGATTGAAAAAAAGCTTTGAACCTGTCACAATTGCATTTTTGTACAAGGGTGTGAAATAAATCTCCTTTACAGAGCTCCTTGGAGTTGTCAAATGTATATCCTGTATATCATAAACAAACTATAATTAACATTACATTAATGTATTAAGAGCCAAACTGGTTCTAGACCAAGATGAATATATCTACAGGTTGTGGCCTGTTAGCATGTATTTAGCATGAGATCTGATTTCCACTTAAGCATTTTAATTTACCCTCCAGAAGGTGGCGTTATCGATATACCTGACTGTAGTGTTTCCTGGTCATTGCCACATGGTACTGAGTTGTACCCTCCTGTAACAGGACAACAGCAGTTTCACATTAGAAAGTAGTAAGTGGGACTGTGTTTTTCTAGTAGCCTATTCAATTTTGACCTCTGATCAAAACCTTACAGTTCTGCACAGTGTTACTATTTTGTTCCGAATCAGAAATCTGAAACTGCTTTATTTTTAAGTAGTTTTTACACTTTCAAGTGATAATAGACATATCAATGTAAAAATATGAAACTGACAAAATATTCAAGTTATAGAAGAATAATTTTTAAATTATTTAATAGTTTATTTACGTGTGCATAAAAAAAAATGTTGCACATTCATGAACTCTAAAAGGAAGAGTAGGAGGGAGGTTTTAGGGGTACATGAGAGTCAGTGGGGTTCCTGAGCCTTGATAAGGCCAGCTGCAGACAAAAACTGTTCTTGTGGCAAGAGGTCCTGATGGACCACAGCCTTCTGCCAGGGGAGAGTGGGAAACAGTTTGTGTCCGGCCTGGGAGGGTTCGACCACAATCTCTCCTGCTCGCCTCGCAAACCTAGACATGTTCAGGTCCTGGAGAGATGGTAAATTGCAATGACCTTCTCCATGGAGCGAATGATAGGCTGCAGCCTGCCTTTGTCCCTGACAGTGGCAGGAGCGTACCAGATGGTGATGGAGGATGTGCGGATGGATTCAATGATGGCAGTGTAGAAATGCACTTCTTCAGCTGCCACAGGAAGTACATCCTCTACTGGGCCTTCTAGGTGATGAAGGTGATGTTCAGCTCCCACTTGAGGTCCTAGGTGATGATGGAAGCAGAAGGAATCCACAGTGTCCCACAGGGTGATCAGGGTGGGTGGGACTGGGTTCTTTCTAAAATCCTATACCATCCACACAATCTTGGGATCGTTGAGCTCTAGGTAGAGCTGGCTGTACGAGTTCACCAGATGGTCAGTCTCCCACCCCACCTGTAGTCGGACTCAGCCGCAAACTTCAGAAGCTTGATGACTGGAGGTGCAGCTGTTGGTGTACACGGAGAAGAGCAGAGGGGGAAAACTTTGTCTTCAGGTGAGCCGGTGCTGATAGTCCTGGAGTCAGAGACACGTTTTCACGTGCCACTTTCTGACAGAGAGGAAGTTTTTGATCCGCGTGTAGGTGGAGTCAGCCACGCTTAGCTGGAAGAGCTTGTCCTCAAGAAGAGCTGGAATGACGACAAAAACTAATGAGGGAGCACTGGAGGGAGGGTTGTACTTGTTTGGCAGTTGAGTACAAATGTCAACATTCCTGCAGAATCACTTACTCTCCCTCTGGCAAGGTGTTTTCTTAAGAGATTTAAAATTTGGCATGTTAACCCAAACACACCACAACATTTCTCCTCCCGTCCTGCAGAGACTGATGCAGCTGTCTGAAACACCCTTTTACTAATTTGCAGAAGTAGAAACATCAAAACCAAAAGATATTAGTTGATTACCTAAACATGATGTTTAATTATGACTACTTCTCTGATCCTCCTGTCATCGATGTAAGGACAGAGACAGAGATGAACTCTGGACATCGTGGATTCATCCTCAGCTCAGAAAAAAATCCAGGCTTATAGGTTACACTCATAGACTGTATATAAAAAGGTTACACTGTCCTTCTTTATAACACTGACTATGTGGGCATTAAGGCAGCTGTCAGGTTGGCAACAGTTGCACTGAAACATTCCCACTACATTACTGCAGTTCTCGCTGTTTCAATCAAACTAATCTGCATGAAGCTGTAACTGATAAATTAACAATCATTTGTCATGATTTGGTAAGTTGCCCTGTTGCACTACATTCCCATCATAGTTATCATGTTGGAGATGATGTGAATGTTTGTGAGTGAGGATGATTGTGGTGCAGCTGAAACAACTCTAAAGACTATTTACTAAATGTAGGTTAAAGGTTGAGTTTTGGAATATTATCTGCATATAATCTTATGTGTTTTGACAGTAATTAAATGAGCAAGATTTTTAAAACTTAAAATAGAACAATAGTCTACAAATGTACAGTCAGTTTGAACCTGGACACATTTTACACTGCAAACCACCAACATAATTATTATCGGGTTGGACTGGGACTTTACAATCACAGGTCCATGACTAAACTATGACTGTTTAATCCATATTTTCATCTTCAGTTATTTGTCACCGTCAGATTATAGCTGAATAAATATACCTATATTAACTATTGAATCTAACATACAGTAGGACTCCAGTACTTTATCATTGATTAAGGAAATTGAAGTCTGCTGAATGAGTTGATGACGCTGAATAAAATGTAATAAATTACTGACTTCTTTCTCTACTCCTGAACCACTGATGAGGGCTTTTTTCATTCCCCACACGTTTGACTCAGTGGGAATATACTGAGAGTGGAACAAATTCTGATCAGCTGTTCTGGAACTGAAACCTCTGAGTTTCAGATCAGCTCAGAGCTCAGCTCATAGTTTGTAAACCTGCTTTCTGAAACAGGGCCCTGTGCTCCATGGGAAATGGAGTTCCCATCTGTACTTCCCCAGGTGTAAATACTGTACATCGGATGCTACAAAGATACAACATATGATACTGTATATCAATGCTTAATGCAACCAGGAAGTAAAATAAAATGGATCCACATATTAAAAGGGGAGGAAATATTGCACAACTACCTGAAACCATCAAACAGATTAAGTTAATCAAAATATCCAATAAAATTTTGTTTGCCAAAGTCTTTCTAATACTAACCTGCTACAGCTATGCATACGCTTCACTGCTCTTATTTTTAAGAAATAAAATGTTTTGACATCTTTTTTGCTTAGTTCTGGGCTGCCTGCTGGGATACTAGATGGCATTTTCCTCACACTGTCACTTGCTTCCTGTCTGCTCCTCACCACATTCTGGAGAACAGCTCAGGACTTTGGCCAAATCTTCTCCTCCAGAGACTGAGAGAACATCTTGGGGTTTTTTTGGTTTGTTTTATGAAGGTCATAGATGTGCTACAGTACATCACATTCATTTTTCTCAGAGCAGGAAAGGAAGGGCTTTTTTTGACTGTATGACATGTGAGTCACAAACTCAGCTTTGGGAATAATTGCAGACTTGTCAAACATTATCAATGTTTGTTTGGCTGAGGAGGACGTGAAAAAGATACGCTGTAGTCCTATACTCAGAACAGTTCATGTACATATACTCCACTTGCACTTGTTTCAAGCCAACCCTCCTAGAAGGCAGAGGTCAGGGTCAAAGTTCCCCTTGTGGATCGACAAAGTACCACATACTGGATTTTTCATCCAGGATTTTATTCAGTACAGATTGATGCACCCCAAAATGCGTAACGGTATTCCATACTTGCAACTACAGTGAGCAATGTGAGCATCATTGTTTGTTTTGACATAATACGTTTTGGTTTAATAAAATTATAACTCCCTGAAAATCATAAAGTGAATGTTAGCAAAAGTTAAAATAAAAAAATTACAGGTTGTGTAACATTGTGAGTCGCATAATTTAGGAAACTGTTTTTGCACATATATAACAAAAATAGACATGAACAAGTGGCTTTATTCTTAAGTGTAATTACAAATATTATACCTGAGAAGACACTTCTGTCTCATACATACACAATATATTATTAATGTTAAAACATTTTTCATTTAGGTTACATGCTTATGGACTTGTTTTCCCCCAGCATTAGGTCACCTCCCAAGTTAATAGTGTCTCTTACCAGCTTAAACTATGTAAAAGATAAAGTCGTCCCTTCACAGATCTGACTGTTCATAAGCAGCATTATTTCTTGAGGCGCTTGGTTCGTTGAGGAACTCCTTGACTCCCTCCTTTGCTGTGTGCTGACCCGCTGTGATAGTGGTGTCCATTTTCATCAGCTGGCTGCTTAAAATAAAACCATGAAGAGATAAATTTTAAATAAAAATCATAGAGGTTGGGGAAAAAACATGAATGTATACATCTGTTGTGACTGTAAAACATACACCTGGATACAATTTGGCAAGAGAAAGAGTTAAAACACGGGGCAGAGTCACACAAACCTGTCTTTTAGTGCTTTCATTCTCAACATTCAGTGCGTTGTGCAACTTCAAGCCTAACGCCTCCTCAAGCTCTGAAAACACAGATACATGATGATTGAAAGCTCTTTCACCAAAGGTATACTGCCGTGACACATTTTGATCTCTTTAAATAATGCGTGATCCCAAAAGATGATAGGGTCTTTTCAGCAACACCACCCCACACAACACCACAAAGAAAAAAAAAAGTCCAAGTAATGGGGAAATGCTGTGCACCTGTGAGAATGCTGTCAATTTTCCCAACCACCAGGTCAGCGTCCTCTATAGAGAAGCACATCGGGGGCTTGAATTTGAGCACATTGCGATGAGGTCCGTCAGCACTAAGAAGGATGTGCTGTTCCTTTAGCCTGGGACAAATCATGAGTTATTCTGTGCTCTGCATCGATTTACAAATTAAAATGAACTGACATTTTGACTACTCATAGAAGGAACTCCTTTCTTTTGCCCATCCTTCATGCTTCTAACATCAACTATGACAACACAGTGTCCACTACCTGCCTAATAATATTCACTTCATCTGTCAGTGCTCATAATGTTATGGCTGGTGTACAGTCATGGCAGTGAATCATCAATGGGTGCGTTCTTAATTTATGTTAGTGTTCAATCACAAAACTTTCCGTTAAAAAAACCAAAAACCATGGAGACTGAGAGTCAGGTTTTTATTTTAACAAGGCATTACACAGTTGTTATTAGTGACTGTCAAATTCAATGTGTGAACACAGATTGTTTGATGATTAAGTAATGAAAACCTGAATATGAAACACCTACATAAGTGAGATTTCACGGGCAGATAATGAGATGGAGGCTGTAATGAGTTCTCACTTTCAAACGCTATACACAGGAGTGCATACGATGCAGTTTTTACGACTGAACTTTATTATCACACAAGTAGTCGATAAGCCTTTTATGTGATATGAGATCCATGTTCTTTCACAGTGTGCCAAGGTTATTGTAACACTGGTGGAACTTTGTGTTTGGAACGTGGCCTGTAGCTATAATCGTAAATGTAAACTTACTTATATATGACTTCCTGGGCTTCTGCTGTTGCAGGAGTGAGAGTCAACCTGTCCCTCACAAGCTCCACCCCGACAAACAGGCCACGGCCCCTGCAGGACGTGACCCCAACACATAATTACAACCTCTACATACTAAGCAATGTTAGAATTAAGCTATTTTTAAGATAGTCATGCACAGAAAGTTATCTGACATATTTCTTTTTCCAAAAAATGATGTATTATAGGAATAAACACCAAATTAAGCCTTTTAAGTTAAGTTGGATCAGTTTGACAGGACATGCACAGAGCTAATTAATATAAATGTCCTCCTGTGTGTGTGTTTGCTCACCTGACATCACCAACCAGTGGATGCTTCTCTTTCTGCTTTTCCAGCAGTTTGGTCAGGTATCGCCCCACACGCAGTGCATTGCCCTGGAGATCCTCTTTCACAATCACATCTAGGACGGCCAGACCGATGGCACACGATACTGGGTTACCGCCAAACTGAGGAATTCAAAACCCACACACAGAGGAAAGATTACACCACCTAGGAAAGCAGCTGCCCATCACAACGACAGAGCCATAAGACAGTTTGCTGCATTAAATATATAGCAAAATGTCACAAGGGCAGCACACAG
The DNA here is from genome assembly GCA_024633595.2 of Lepomis macrochirus. Taxonomy (NCBI): domain Eukaryota; kingdom Metazoa; phylum Chordata; class Actinopteri; order Centrarchiformes; family Centrarchidae; genus Lepomis; species Lepomis macrochirus. The sequence goes on along the minus strand of JALXJV020000002.1, from coordinate 10,625,156 downwards.
TGTTTATGTTTATGATAAACTGAAAATAGAAATGATCACTCCAACACACTCAGCTATTTTCAGTATGTGACTGACTGCAGCAAACTGGCTGGAAAATAAATCCAATATGAAAGAAACTCACATTTGTATTATTAACCCAACTTGTTTCCTTTAACAGGAAATAACTGTAATCTGAGGCAGTCGATGAAAAAAAAAGAAATGGCTTGAACAGAATGTATTTTTTTCCCTATGATGTGGAAAGCAGATGCGTCAAACGCTTGGCAAATATTAACGTCACATGAAGGATGAGGTCAGTGCCATTTCTGGTCAACTTGGGGGGAAAAAAAGCAAAGATCACATAATGTATTCTCTGCAATCTGCCTTTGTAATACATATTATATTATATACAGTATGTTAAAAACTTTCCTGACAGGATGGTACAAAACAAAATTTTTATTATATTTCTTGCACAATTCTTCATTATTCTACATAATGCCCTTACTGTATTGAAATACTCCATTCCAGCTGACAGGAAGGCCTCTGCCACCTCTTTGGTGGTGACCACACAAGACATGGGGTGACCGTTGCCAATAGGCTTTCCCATGGTGACAATGTCAGGCACAAAGTCCTCTCCCTGAAGCTGGAAAGCCCAGAAGTGGGTGCCGACACGCCCAAAGCCCACTTGGACTTCATCGGCTATGAAAACACCCCCTGCCTTGCGGACATGTCTGCAGACGTGGGTGTAGATATAAACGCTTGTTAGTTATCATCTGTGAGGCACATGCCACATAAAGGCAACAATGAAGATGCTGAGTATGAATATGAATGAATATCTGCAATAACTTGGGTACATACTCTGCCACTTGTTGAAAGTAGCCGGTGGGGGGAATGACCTGCCCGCCACAGCTCTGCAGTGACTCAGCAATGAAGGCGGCAATCTGCAAAGGAGAAAAACATATCAGGTCTATTAATCTAAAGTCAGACTTATAGACTAGAAAAGAGGAGGACCTCTGGCATCTTTGACCTGTAGAGCTCCCTCTTAAATAAGTGTGTCACACTTTTCAGTTGGCAGTGCACAATTAAGAGAGAGGCAATTATGTAATGCTTGGACAAAAAAATTGTTAAAGTAGGTCACTGTGGAGAGAAATTAAACATTTCTATAGTTTATTTACTTGAAAATAGTAAAAGTAAAAGTAAGTTGTGTATATTTTAAGATCAGCGGGGTGCTGCATTTTATCACATACATGTACCTCTCCAGAATCACAAAAAATGTGTTATTGTACTTTTGTAAGTTTTGATTGCCTCCTGTATGTCTGCACAAGCATCCATCAGAAACTGCTAAAGACATTCTGTAAAATCTCTGGGCTGAAATCCCGTCCCTTTCGCCACTGGAAGCGCGGGCATATCCTTGGGTTGATCTTTTAAGGGCCAACAAGCTTGGACACTAAGAGTCCCCTACACATGTTCTTGTGGTCTGGGTTTTGACTAAAAGCCAAAGTCCAGGGCCTGAACCTGAGATTTTGGAGAAAAAGTGAAGAAGAGAAAAGGAGAGAAAAAGGAGACGAGTATTTATAAATAAAAGCGAGAAACAAGGCAAGCCATGGAAGTCAGGATTGAAAAAAAAAACATACTATACATACATTTATGTACAAAATGCCATGTAGTTATCATGCTGGAAGAATTTTTGTAAAAAAATACAAAAGTATGGGGATATTGGCTCACAACTTAAATAATACAGTAGAAGCACCACCAGAATCATTGCCTGTGTCTTTGTTTGTATATCTCAATAACAACACATATTAGCAAACCAATTTATAACAATGCTTAAGTCTTTACTTCCTTGAAAAAGAGTCATCCATTAAAAGGTTAATTCTGCATTATAAGGTGGAGTAATATCTCATAACACAACATACCTTGCCTCCTTTTTCATGGACTCTGTGTATTATATCTTTGACTTCATCTGCATATGCTGAGGCAGGATCAGGGTGGTCCGCTCTGTATTTGCCTCTGTAAACATCTGGGCTCGGAGCCTGTATAGGGGACAAGATGTAGAGATGATTACTAAAGCAGATTTACAGGTCACGACTGCGTCCCAATTCCACAGTGTGGAGTACATTCACAAAAAAAAAGAGAAAACGAAAAAAAGTTACAAAAACGGCAGTATATAAATTTGTTAATGGTTTGCAGTAGTGTTGGTGGACACCTTTGAGCCTGAATGCAATGCATAATGAAAATAAAGGAGCTACTTACAATAGGAAACATATTAAGTGGCTTCATTTTTGTACAGTGGGAGGAAATGGAGACAATAGAGCAGCAACAATTAATTGATTAATGGTGAACTATTAAATTAATTGCCAACTATTTTGATAACTGATTAATCAGTTTGGGTATTTAAAAAAAAAAAGTCAAAATTCTTTGATTTCTATGGAGGCCCTAAGCGGCCTTCCATTTGAAGATTTTTTTTCTCTGTTTTCCTGTGATAACGGGATAATTATCTTGTGATCTTGAGATAAAAAGCCATAGATGAATACAGGTGTCGGCAGGTGAGATTCTTTAAGATAATTTCAGTAAACTTTCCAGTGTGACTGGTTAGCTCAGTTGGTAGAGCACAGGACTTGTAGTCTAAGGACTGACTCCTGCTCTCAATCCATTTTTTAAAATCTATTGTGTGTGTGTTTTTTTACTATCCTCTTCAGCAAAGTTGTTATGAAGAGATTCAGGGTAATCCAATCACACATTTAATCACCCAATGCATATTTTAAAGGTTCCAAAACAATCATCAGGAAATGTGTAACGTTAAATGGATTCACTTGAATGAGAAGCGCAGGAATTTCCTCTGCTTGGGAATGATGAGGAAAAGTCCAGGTAGATGAATGTGGAACGATGGGATGCACACAGTCCAACACGTGTTTTATTGTGAGCAAGTGAACAGTCTCTACATAAGAACATTGTTCAAGAGGATTATGAAAAAGATAAAAACGTTTTTCTGAATCTTCAGTGAGGAACAAACATGCAACCCTATAACTATGAGTCTTGTGTGCTACCAACTGAGCTAATTAGTGTCACTCAAGATCACACACTGAAATTACCCTTAAGAAACATTCCTTCTGACCCCCGTGTTAAACTACTGTTTTGTTATCTCGAGATCACAAGAAAATTATACCGTTATCACTGTAAACAACATTTGTTATCTTGAGATCCCAAGATAATTATCACGTTATCACGAGTAAAACAAATGTTTGAATTGATGCCCTCTTGGGGCTTCCGTAGTTTCTTGGACTTAAATGTGAATATTTTCTGGATTCTTTACTACTCTATGACAGTAAACTGAATATCTTTGGTCAAAACAATACATTTGAGGACATCGTCTTGGGCTTTGGGAAACAGTGATCAACATTTTTCACAATTTTTTTGACATTATTTCTAAACTAATCAATTAACTGAGATAATCATTGGCAAATAATCACTGCTTGTAGCCCTAGAAGACATGTCATCCATTTTACATACAGTGAAGCTTTCTGATCTGTTCAAGGGAGATCCGGGAGTATCAACATAAAGATTGTTATCCTAGAAGGTAAGAAGAAAGGTAGGCCAAATTTGTCTCCAACCTGTTTCCCAAGCTGCTGGGGGGTGACTACTTTACCAAGCCGGTAGTCATTGACAGTGCGCAATGCACACAATTGCCCAAGATTTGTTAACGGTGTATCTGAATTTTTGTTGGTTGTTGCTGGCTGCCAGCTTGAATATTAAGTTTGTGTTTCAGTAAAATGCAACTGTCTTTTGTTGCTCAGTGTCCAATCTCATTGCAAGTGCCAGACCGTCCTATGTGCTAACTACTCACAACAGACAAGACATTTAATTTCTGTCTCTCAGTCATGTTACAACTAAACTAATGCAAGATGGAAAGCAGTGAATCAACACTGTCTTTTGACTGTAAAACTATTGATTATCTGGGGTGACTGGGCAATATGGATGCACATCACTCTGTAGATAATAAGCATCACATGCCAAGTCATCGTTTAAACAGTATTTTACAATGTATAAATGAGACCTGGGGGAGTCTGTAGAGGAGATACAGCCAGAATCAGATACAGCTCACATCCTGATGGAACAGTTGCTGCTCCACCAAATGACCCAGCAGACTGGACCCGAGTCTTAACAGACTTTATAAGGACTGAGTTAATGCACAGAGATTCCTTCTAACTTCTAGCACTGGATTTTCCTTACTCTATTGCCAAGTCTAGAAGAGGTTTCCATTCAGGCTCATTAGAAAGACAGACTGTTTTATTAAAGAAGGGATGACTGTAGTGAGAGCAATGCAGTGTCATTAGTAACTGTGCAGCAATCACAATTTGTTTACATGGCTCACGAGTCAGGTAGGAGGGCCCCATAGCGGAATTTGCTTAGGGCAACAGGGAGGTCAGGACCGGTATTATGCCAAGTTTTGCATGCCTTTCGAGAATTGCATGCACCTCCAAAAACTGCTTTTAAATGTTATAATATCCTTGTTGGGGTACATCAATGGTGATAAATGATTCGGAGTATATCTTTTATGAATGTTTAGAGTCGTTAATAATTTATTACACTTAGTAGAAGTAGCATAGCCTACCTCATGATTCAACAAAAAAAGGCTATGTGGTGATAACCGAGTTTGATCAATGTGAGCACAACAAAGTGTCTGAAAAGGATCGTAAGAGGTGGATGCATAATTTGGCAGAACAGACGTTGTAGGCTACCAGCCGAGATTTGCATCCACCTTTTTTCTCAGAATGATTTAACATTACCACCGGTGAGGTGCATGCAATTCTCAGCAGTCAGTCAGAATTCGCCGGCTCTGCTCGTGGCTTATTGAAGATATCAAATTAGTAACACACTTGATTCCCACATGCTTGGTCTCTTGGAGTGTTTGCGGTTTAGGTCACCCAATGAAGCGAGGTAAATTTTTTACGCATTTGAAGTCAAATCCAACATTACATTCTTACAAGACACGCAGGTTTTAGCCACTCAGCATTTGAAACTCAACTCTATTGGATTTTACCTGTCACCTTTCACCTAAACATTTATGGGCCGAACATGGACGACCTAGTTTTAGTAAAATACTTCACTTTATCCCAGATAACGACCAACCCTCCCCCAGTTTGAGAAGCATAAGGCAAATTTGGTGAATTTTACTTAAGCGATAGTTGAAAATTTTACCAATCAATATTGTTAAATTGTTAATATATATTAGGATACAAAATGCATGTCTTTTTCTTTACATTAGTTATGTGAAACATTAATTTACAAAGCACAAACTATTTAAACAAAAAGGATATTAAAATAATAGGGACCACTTGCCAAAATCATTCAAGCCTAGACAGTTAGATGGGTTTTTTGCAGTCTGAAGAGAGGGCAATCAGAACTTTAGCATGATTTATTCAATTAAGTACTAATTTCAATGTTTCAAATTCATTTTTATTTCTATGCACCATGTTACAGAGGTCCACTGTCCATCCTGCTCTTGAAAAGTAAATATCTTGCCCTCTCCAAATTCCAAGCTGAGAGTGCACTGTTACGCTACTGGTTAATCCAGTTGATGTAATGCACGGATTGCATTACTTAAAATTAGTTTCTCCGGAATGTGACAAGTGTTGCTCTGTTGAAAGATCACTATCACGTTGCATTGTCAGGCAACAAGTGAATTACCACCAGCAGACAGCTTGGTTCCTTATGGTCTTTGATCATGAATAAAATATGCAAGCTGGCGAAACAGACTAAATTGCCCCACCTTTGGCATGTAACACTACCTGGGATTCCACAACCTGCCATATCAAACTACACCAAGGCTATCATGGAATAGAGTAGAACGTTCAGAATCACAAAACATAATGCAGTAAGTACTCTGGATGTTTACGTTTAGCTTGTCTGGTCACAGATTGCAGACTGTCCTTCTCAAACGGTTCAAAATTTACAAAATAACTTCAAAATGGTGCTGTTTTTAAATAAAATATACATTGCCATACCCTTTATTGTTAGTGTTGTACTTCCATAAAGTTGGGGGACTTATGAGTGGCATCTCAAAATAAGATATATGATTTTTAGTCCCTAGTATGAGTCAAGCTTCAAATACACTGGATTCTACAATTCACATAATGCAACTAAATAGCGTGTTTTATCAGACCTTTCTTTTTGGTTAAATTCTCTTATTTTACAAAACTTCATGGCCCAACTCAAGTGTTCTGTCAAATATTCCGTGTCAATCCTAATATATATAAACTGATATCTGCATAACAATGCAGGATCTGTAGACAAGGGACAATATTTTAGTAACGTTTAGTAGTAGTCAAGTTTGAGCAATCTTTGGTTGCATGCAGGTAAACAGTGTGAAAAGGAAAAGTGACGGAACTCATCAGCTGTCGTCTGACAAAATATTTATTTATAAAATTTATCTGCATTCAAATCCTATTAAGACATTAGAATATGGGTTGTGCTATTGCTGATCGGACTGTAAACTTCTATGGCTACATCGGAGCCCCTAAAAATTGCCCATCGCCCCCAGAGGCTACATCGTAGTCAGATGAGAGCAGAGGGGTTCTGAGATTGTGTCAAGCCTAACTAAAGATAACTCAGATGAGATCATCAAGGGGGACCATTTTATTTAACATTTAGGCAGTTACCCCTTAAACTGTTAATTGAAATGGTCAAACCAAAGCTTTCCTTTGAAAAAGATATTCATTATTTAGTCTAGTTACGTAGTTAGAACATTACTAACATCACTAAAACTCTTGCTTCTGACACCATCAGTAATTGGCCTTTTATATAATGTAATAGGCACTTTGGTTACATCTTGAGCTGCAGAATTTGTTGTAAAATGTATTTGGGTTTCATGCGTCTTTCTGTTCTTTTCTTATGCACACACAACTCTACGCACACAAATAGCCCCATGCAGGGGGGAATAATACTCAAAAGCCTGCCAAAGACCAGTAGTGCAAGTTGAATCATGGTGTTTTAATAGTGTGCAGGCAGGCAGATGGGGAGAGAAAAAGCACTCACCACATGGACAAATTGATTCTGCTCAACATCTGACAGGTGGTGGAACTTATAAGGACTGATGTCAATGAGTGATGAGACATGGCCGTGGTACGCACTGCAAACAAAGCAAAGGCCAGGGACCAATTCAGTCAGGTCTCTCAATTGCAATATCATGAGGAGTTTGAAACCGTTAAAGCAGGGTTATATGAAGACAGAATTATTACCTACCAATGACTACAGTATGTACATTATCATAAAGAAATGGCTGAATAAAAGGACTTTCACCACTAATTAATATTTATATACATTCATTTTGCTCATCTGGCACTGCACCAGGTGTTTTTGAACAATGACAAGGCAGTTGCACTTACCTTTCCAGTGTGATGATGTCTTTGTGACCTGTGTACTGCCAAGCTAGACGAAGCGCCAGGTCGTTGGCTTCAGAGCTGAAGTTCAAAGGAGCAAGGGTTACTTTGAGTTACTCAGTCACCACAGAATACACAGGTGAAGCCATGGATATCACTGGCACGTCAGCCACCATTTGATGTTTTACTTACACGTATGAGGGCATATGAGGTGAAACCTATGTATTAATACTGGTAATTAAATTAATCTGACCCTGAAACATATTTTCTTTACTTTTCTTTTCTTTAATTCTATAGCATATTCAGCTAGTCAACCTAACTGTTGATGGCAAACTTTAGCTAACAGCATGATTCTGTTCTGGGGCTGTTGCCCTACCTGTGAGTTACTGTATCATCATAAAATGCCTCTGGCACGTTAACAAATTAACAAACTATGCCAGTTTTGCACATTGAGAATGGAATCATGTTTCAAAACAACAGAGCTGGCATCTTGACTGGGAATACATTATGTCCTTCATATTAACTTGTTTTTTATACCCCACAAAGTATGCGGACAGACCAACACCCATGTGTGATTGTTAAATTGTTCATCTTAACAGAACATTAGTATATATATATATATATATATATGTGTGTGTGTGTGTGTGTGTGTGTGTGTGTGTCTGTGTATCCTCCTTGTCTTCAATGTACAATCTGATTGCACTTTTGCACTATTGTACAGACCTAAGAAACATTTGCAGTGATAACTTGACGCCTCTATTCATCAGGTTTACAACTTCTCTCAAGCCATTTATTTCCCTGTGAGAGATAAATTCTCAGTCTGGAATCAAATGCATATGGATCATTATCTACAACAGTATTACCCTGGACAAGATAATCCCTGTTCACACTGCAGAACTCCAGCAAGTGGTGTAAATAAGTAACTAATCAGCCAGACTGGTCCAATGCTGGTCTGGTACTTTCACTTTCAGTGTTAAGTAGACTAATATTATAGTTCCTAAATCAGCATTATTATCACACTTCATTCAGACCAGCAGGAAGCTTTCCAAGATGGATGATCTAGTGCAACAATTGTTTTACTCCCTTAAAACATATGTTGTTTCTTCTTGAGTGCTTGATAGCTGTACATGTTTGGGCTGAAATCTTTTAATCTTACAATGTGAAGTGCTTTCAGGTAATTAAGGTAAATATGAGAAAAGACTTGAATTAAATGGTAATTTAACATCAATCATGTAACCTCCACTAATTGCCTGTAATGTGACTGCATTAACACCAACTGATTCACAGCCGAAAAAAAAGTCTGACATACCCAGAGTTGACAAAGTAGCACACAGACAGCTTGTTGGGCAGGGTGGCCTGCAGCCTCTGTGCATACAGTACAAGGTTGTCATGTAAGAAACGTGAGTTGGTGTTGAGCAGTTCCATCTGCTGAGCTCCTGCCTTCACCACATCCGGGTGACAGTGGCCCACTGAGAAATGGATGAGAAGGTGCACACAGGATTAGGACTGGTCCTCACGTTTAGGACAAAAACACTTTGCATCCCTAAACCATATGACCATAATTTGAGGTCAAAACATACCATGACAACAATATTAAAGGCACATAATTGGAGGCCATATGCTGAAATGAAAGAGTGGTGAATGTGGTAGGCCAGGAGACATCCCGTTTTACATTTCTGCTTCTGCCTGTAGGAGTCACTCCGAATTACACGTACATTACATGACAACTGTGTAGAGCAGATAAGTTTGTTAAGTCATCATGTTCATGCAATATGAAAACCAGTCCTCAAATATAACATCTCTAACTTTGATTCCAAATTTGACACAAATTGACTGCATGTAAGGCAGGATAACTATATGTGATTATGTTCTGTTTGAGTGAGTGATGACATAAATGTGGTGTAAATAGAGATCTGATGTTCATATTTCTGTGCGTTTGCATGTGTGTGCTCACATATGTGTGTTTACCATGAGCCACGTTGTTGATGCAATCCAAGTAGCGCTGTCCTTTTTCATCATACATGTACTGGGCTTTGGCTTGCACAATCTTGATAGGGTCATGACTGAAGAAAATCTTACAAGATGGCCTGCAAATAAGGGAATATTAATATTCCCATGTGTGCAAACAGTGCCCTTCACTCTGTTTATGGTATCTGTTTTGTTGTATAGGGTTGATAAAAAATAATAAATAAATAAAATATAAAAATAAAAAAAATTAAAGGGTTAATAAATTATGAGTCAGGATTATATATAATATATATATAAAAGCGATCATAAGCTGTAATCAAATTTAAAGCAAACAAATTAAATGCAACATACAGATAAAATACTGTACGTTAAAGTCTATCAAATCAAAATTGAATCAAATTAAAGTTGCTTTTCTACTTGCACTTCACTATTGAATTAGCTGCTTATGTACAAATATGTGAACTAGTTGATAAACAACTCATAGATGATATAACATTTGGTTTGATCTCGAACAAATTCTTTACATTTTGGTTTAAGAAAGTTTAAACTATTTCATGCTGCATGCAGTGGAAGTCTGTAGATAACGAGACTTCGACTTTAATAACGAAGGAAGCCATTCTGTCCTTTATCTATGAAAAAACATAGTTTCCTTGGTTGAAAACTTCGTGGCGTTATATAAGTGGAGAATGTCGGTTATCTTACCCAATGTGCTTCTTCCTCAAGTCTATCGTCTTCTTTTTCTCAATTTTTTCCACAGACATCCTGATGTTGTCCAGCTAGAGGAAGAGGCACTCGTTCCTTCCCACCGACTCGAAGATTACCTACATCAGTTTGAGCAGAAATAACCCGGCTTTATACGCACGCGCGCGCGTATGCGGACAGTATAGCCTACCTCACGAAAACCTCAGAGCCGCAGCTCGCGCAGCTCTCTCGTTAGTCGGACCCTACGGCTGACAATGTGCAGATGAGTCGACACAGTGTGTTAACCACAGGGAAACCAGGCACCTCGTAATACGTCTCGAGCTCTGTAAATATGCTATTTTAGCCATGCATTTTGTTAGTTTGTTCTCAGAGATAACATATTTCTGTGTTTCTGTAGCTTCATCAGCATGGATGTATAAAACTATGACATAAGCGTATTGATGTATGATTTATGCATGAGGGTGATTCATCACTAATCCACTTAATTAAAAATACGGTCATGCACCGACGCTATCCTGTCATCACCGTGGAAGCGTGACGGTGCAAAATCATAAGCCTTTTAAGCTTTTACAAAAACCAGAAAGAAGCAAACGTTCTTTAGTCTGCGCACCCAGTCGCCATGATTAATTTAAGATAAAGAACCAGAAACTCTGGAAAGACTAACGGCAAGTAGAGCAATTTGGGAGAGTTGTGTGAAAACATCGCTTCTTTTTGTGGAGGGTCCATTTGCCAAGTTTCAGCACATGTTATAACACATGTGCTTACACAAACACATAAAAAAGAGAAATCTCCCCTGAAGGCTTTAGTTCGCACACTGACAGTAAGGTACATAACAGGTATGATAAGCCTGTAGACTGTATGAACACCTGTTCCACAGCTGTTTGAGAAGTATGCTGTGTTGTTTTTTTAGTGGCGCAAGTGGCCTACATTTGCTGGAGTAGCCCACTGTTTTGAGGTAGGCCTATCCATATTGTACTTGAGTGTTTCAGTTTTATGGCAGGCATTAAGCTTTGTCACACTCCTAATGTGAGCCCTTAGATGGAAGGATGGTGTATTGGTGAGGGTTGTCAGACTGATTTTGGTGGGCCGCCTGGGCCAAAAATGCAAGGGCCAATCTTTTGTCCCAGTCCAGCCCTGCTGATAGACGCTTAGTTTCCATACATGCAATATACACTTGCTGGAAGCTACAAGCTGTAAGTGTACATACATATATTTTCTGACTTTTTGCTGCTAGCAGAGACCATAATATTCACTGATCAAAGACAATGAATGGATATTGAGGAGCACCAATAAAGGCAAGACTTTTTGTTGGATGTATTTAAAAGACTGCGTTTATTTAGCTCCAACAGTACAGTCATATGAAATGTCATCTTGAAATATAGTAATGTGTGAACACAAGGGTCTGTAAAGAAATGTCAATCAAGTGGATGGAAACAATAATACAAAAGCAGAACAGTAACTGAACATAAACCACAACCGAAAAAGCAGTTTCAACTCATGTTTGTATGCATAACAACATGGATTTTGCTTTGCATTTTTGCTCCTGTTTTATTTTGGAGTGTGTGGCAATATGTGTATTTCAGTTAGGCTGCGGTGCATTGAGGGGTATAGATGTGGAAGTTCATCAGTGTCTTTTGATGATGAATGCAACACTAGCACTTTTTATCAATGAGTTAAGTGAGGCTCATGGGTGTATGCTGCTGCTTCTGAGTCAAGTTCAGAGGAAAACTTGACTCAGAGCATTTCTGCAACATAGACAAATGCACCTTTTGGAGCTCATCACCAGCGTTGCTAATACTGATATGGAAATAACGGTTTGAAATGTTTTGGCACTTCTTCTGATAGCAGAATAAACTATATTTGAAACTTTAACATGGAAACAAATCAATCAATTAAACAAACAAAAAAATCGATCAAATAAAAAAATTAGCTGCACATGCTAACGATACAGCAACAAATACTGTAACAAAGGCTGGAAATCAAAAATAAAATACAAAAAAACACATTGCAAAAACTTAGTAAATAAGAAGTAATGGATATAACATTTTAAAACATGAGTGAAGGGATGGTATTTGAGAAAATGTTCAAACCAATCAAAAGTTGAGAGTCATTGAAAGGTCTGTCTTTACATTTGTTTCTTTGTCTTTTCTGGTAAATAAACATTTTCTTTCCAGGTAGTGGTATACAGGGTAGCACGACTGAACAAATGGAGCTATAGAAATCACAAGTGTGTGATACGTCCGCTGCATTTGAGGCTACACACATTGACCAAAGTATAAATTGCACTTCTTGTCAAATGAGCACACATTTTAACAGTACATTAATAATCCACTATACATATATCAAACTACATTCAATGCAAAGAGAGAGAGAGAGAGAGAGAGACAGAGAAAGAGAGAGAGAAAACTGTGATATTTACCTTTAAGCAGTTGCATTAGCTGAGCCTTTCAACATTCAGGCCATCAGTACTTTGTTGTCATAGTTAGCTTTTTTCACACACAAAATGAAATGAAATCAGATGTATTCCACTGTAAGGCCTATAAGATGACTTAAATGCACAGTGAATTCACACTGGTCTGTCATTTGTAAAAGACCGCCTTCCTTCACACGGTACCATTTGCATAACTGTTACGTGATGCCTTTATCATGATCCAGAATTCTTCATCATCAATATCAACAGAGACACAGCGGAAACTGACATCAAAAGCCAAAACAACTGAAAGGAATGCTGTTTAGAACCAAAATGCCTTCTTTTAAGAAATATATAGAAAAATAAATAATGTACCACTTAAAAATACTGGGACAAATACACAAATATATGCACAAAAAACCCTTTAAATTGTTACATACATAAAACCCCAAAAACAATAAAGAAACCTGTTGTGTAGTTCTTGCCACTGGCAGAGTGCATCAACTGAACTGCTGTTGACCTGCTATCAGATAGCACCATTATAAGCTATACAGATGTGCATCTGTTCTTTAAAACAATGAGATGAGTTGTACAATCAAACGGAAACCATATGGGAACAAATCTTCTTGAATCCGCCTGTGGTTGTTGCTACATCACAACAAAAGTGTTTTTTCACATCTGCCCTTACAGTAAGTCATTCATGCATATTTCTAACACTGAAGAGAAGAAGTACTGAAAGTATCGCCTTGCATAGCACCTCCTATGTCAGAAGTTAACTTGACTATATACGGTACATGAAAAGATGAATAAACAATAGTGAAAAATGAAACTAGTTCAAATCTGCTGCTCCATTGTTTTGCTCCATCTGATGTGGAATGTGACATGATCAGTTAGACTGTGGTGTATTAACGGTATTTGACCAATTCAATGTGTCTGTCCAATTTAGCCTTTCGTGCACTGTAATACATGTTTTCCATATGTTTAAGACAATACATAAGATGTAAACGAGTGGTGTAATGCAACTGAGATTGTTCTGTTGAAATCATTTCTCTTAATCTGAAATTCTAACTACTGTATGTTCAGCTAAATCCGATGGTTGCTTTGTAAGAGCTGAATGAACCTCGACCCTGAAAATTCATGCTTCTGATACACTCGCTCAAAAAAAATGCTTATTTTCAATGTTTAAGAAATCCATAAGTAATAAATTGTGGACATGCAGTGACCTGATAACACTGTACAAATATCATCCCATACAACAAGTCCAGAATCAACCAGTAGCATATTTGTCACAATGCTTGGTGTGCTCTGCAAAAAAAAACAACCAATGAGCTTCTTCACAACCACCAGTAAGAGTAGAGCCTGCGCAGCTGAGATGGATGCAATCTCACTGCATGCTCATGTGAAGCTATAACCTACAAATGCTATTTCAACATCCTGTAAAAAAACAATTCATATGAAAAACAGTGCGCAACATGCGTCTTTTCAATACTCCTGCCACCTTTTTACCAAACAAAGCTTACCCTTCTGAAACAAATGCCATTCCAGTAATTCAAAATATAATATAAAGTTGTACATTTGTGATAAAGGAATGAATAAAAGCTTGAGGCACCAAAGGCTATTATACACAAAATACAAACAATGTTAAAGAATGAGAGCAAAAACAAAACAAAAGAAAATAAAGAAAACATGATTGCATTCTGTTAACGCTCTCAGAAGGCCCTTGAAGCGTTGCCTATCGGGAGAGGCAGACGCTCCAACTGATCTCTATGGAGATCGATGAGACTCTTAGCGACTCTCCTGCAGAATCCACTCCCGTGCTCAGAGGGGGGGTCCCAAGCAGGCCTGTCAAGTCTCAAAACCACGAGAGCCTGATTTGTTTTTCCGATCGCTTGCAGCGAGCCTGCTAAGATCCCCCTTCTTGTCCGGAGATGTGTGGCTGCTGGGAGGCACCACACTGATGATGATGCTGAGCCACATGAGTGCAACAGTGAAAACCTGCCGATTTCATACCCTCTGCAGGCATCACCACAATAAAGCAACAATGACCAACAGCTTTACTTTCTGGGGATTTTCAGGCCACCAGCCATGGCGTGACTCCCTTGGGAAGATTAAAGGAAAGCAGAAATTACTAATTCAGAGCTCTGGGGATGTGTTTTTTTATGTTAGTGTTGTTTTTCTTTTCTGCAGAAGCCATGACGCAACCACAAAACAGTGACATGTATGTACAATACATATAAATATAGTTTCAGTATACTACTCATGCTTTTGCAGGGTCAGCGGGTGCAATGTTCTGTTTGGCACAGTCTTTTTTTGTTTTAGTCTTTTAGAAAATGGCGCTGCATGAATGGGTGGTGAGCTTGTTGAGACAAAACAACACAAAACACCTAGCGTTTGGTGTTAGAGAGCCAGTCCAGATCCCGCTCCTTCACTTCCTCCTTCTCTTTCCACGGCTTCCTTTCAACACCTCTGAATCTGGCCGGGCTGCGATGCTCCAGTCTGAGCCATGCAAAGACTACAGAGACAAGTTCTGCTGCCAGCCAAGGATCTGAACGCCACCACGATGTGGATGTGAGAGAGCGGACACACATGTTTTGTTTCCCCCCCCGGCAGTGATGTGAGTAGAAGCAGCTCAGGGCGTGAAACTCAGGAAGGCTTTTTGTATCATTGTGCACACACGGTAGACTTCTTTTTCTTTTAGACTTTTTTTCCCATTTAAAAAAAAAACTATAAATACCATAAAAGAAGCATTATTTACAAACTCCATGCGTTTCAGGTTAGAGTGATCACTGCAAGAAAAACACAGGAGAGAAGAATGACATGAAGATGTTTTCACGTTGTTTCATGAGTTGTACAATCTGGTTTGACACAGTGAGACTTTTCAAACGTTGTTACGACTTCTTTAACAGAAAACCCATGCAAACATAGAGAAGCTAAAACACACATGAAAAAACATGGACTGACAAGGAGTGGACAAAATATAAGGAGCACTTTCTATGTCCATTTAACTGGAAAGTAATTGAATCATAGTACAAAAACTAAAGACTGATACAAGTTTTTCAATGGCAGATGCCGATATTTAGAGAGCAGGGCGGCCAATGCCGATATCAAAACAAAATCATGTTTAATTCCATTATTCCATGCAGAGTCTAATATACATATACAGTTATGTTTAAGGAATAGGTCACGACATGCCGTGATATACGCTTATTATATCACAGTTAAGGACCATGGTTCGTGGAGGGCCAAACAACCCCCTTAACAGCCAGTAACTTGTTGTTGTTGATGGAATTTTCAATGTTAATGAAAGAGAAACATACATTGGGGTTAAACTGTAGATTTCAGAAAGTGACTGGTGTTTGAGAGAGAGTGGGGTACAGTTTGTCAGAAGTGACAAATCATCATTCTCTACAGTATAACTATATATATTTAACGCTACCCAGTAATGGTTTGTTTAGATTAGCTGTCATTTAAGAATCCCTTTTCCAAATCTATTCCATAAACAGAGATGCAAATTAAGAATACAACCTATAATTTCACTATAGCTTTAAAGCATTTTAGATATGGCCCTTATCTTTTGGTCACTCTCTAAATGTGTAGCTGCACTACTCAAGTCTGTCATATTACTCAAATATATATTGGTCTTACCTTCTGCCAGCACCCAGGCATTGGTAATCCATCTGGGCCCTGTTTAGAGAAGAGTAGCAGGGAAGAAAAAAAGCAATGAGGACTGAAACATGAAATGGGACAATTGCTGTAAACAGATGCAGTTTACACAGTGATTTAAAGTGTGATAAATGAGTGTACTTCAACCCACAAGAACACAATACAAATGTATGATGCATCCAGTTAATAAGCCTAAATCACATGTTACCCACACTGCCTAACTGAGACATCATAGCTACATCTCTAAAACACATTCCGGCAAAGAAAAATGTCACACAGACAAACTGCCAAATTTAGTACAATCAGACCAGACGCATATGAGATTCTTTTCGGAAAGCTTAACTCGTCCACCTTGATTATTCTATTTCTTTTGTTTGTACATGGTGATTACATACTGACTGGTCAACATGAGCAACCCGTGTGCAGTCTACTGCTGTCTCACTGGATTAAACATTAAACATGGAGGGTTTCTGGGTAAAAAAACAGCACCAATGGCATTGCATTAACTAAAGTGTTTGCATCATTACGTCCATGTTGAAACACTGAATTAGACAACATTGTGTCTAGTTTAGGGAAGCAGATGTCAAAATGAAACAAACAGAACAAACTTCTCATTGCATTCATTGCACAGGGTATGAAATTCAGATGGATCTTTATGTGCAGGAACTTAAAATGCAGTAACTAGTGTACCACCCCAGAGACGGAAACTGCCTTTGCTTGTTTCTACATTTCTCCATCCAACACATGACGTGTATCTCAACGACCACTGGTCAGATTTTAATCAAACTTGGCACTAAGTCTGCATCATTAATGCAGGTAACATGTTTTACTTTGCCTTGTTTTTAACTTAAAATCATATGATATTGCACATGTAATGACAACTGCAAGAGTGTATTCTCATTCATGCAGGTAAAGCACAGATAAACACAGCTCATGCACATCGATATGCTGATGATTCTACTCCCCAATTTTATTATAGTTGCCCCACAGAGTTTCAAACCAAGAGTAGGACATTTGGCATTTGGGGACACTATAACAAAATCATACAGAGTGCATCTTAAAATAAAGTAAATAAATGTAGGATGCAATTTAATGAGATGATATTTGCGATACGTGAATGTTTTCTTACCTTCTGTAACTCATTTCACATACATACAGTCACTACGGCATTTTAAAATGACTTCTTGTATACTTTAACCTGTACTATTTATACCCACAGTGTTAGAACTACCATGCATTACACTGCATTGTGTCAGAAGCAGAAAGCAACATAAAAAGCATGAACATAACAAAATAGTTCTCATCTTCAATAGATCTGGAGCATTAACCAGTTTAATATCTTGTTTGTCTCTTCCTGTCGTGGTCTGGCCCAATTGGTACAAATACAGGAAGGGGGAAAGGGCAGTTAACAGAGTAGAGGAGGGGTCCGTGTCGGTAGCATGGGCATCGGTTAAAGGAGTGTGTGTTAGCATCAGGTTAAAAAGGTAACTGGGTCCTTGGAGGAATCAGCTGGAAGGAAACAGGATTTAAGCAGAACTTGTTTTCCAGTTTTAATTTAAGGTAAATGAAGGATTCAGTTAGAGGGATAGATTTAGGTATCAATTACATCAATAATCATAGGGTTTTTTTTTTCTATTTTTCACTTATAATGATGTGTATAATCTAAAAGAGGCTGCTTGCGGTCAGGGAGTTAGTGAGTTATATGTTGGTGCATGTTGTTGTTGTTGTTTAACAAATCATGAACGAAAAATGTAGTTGTGATTAAAATAAGGTGTTTATGATTGTCAAAGCTCTCAAGTCATGCGTGGTTTTGGTTTCAGTAATGGCTGAAGGTGAGCGGCATGCATGGGTAGGAGACAGAGGAAAGAGAGAAATACTGTACCAATTGGCATGGGGCATCCAGCCCGTCCAGACCTGGCTGCCCTGGTTCCCCCTTTTCACCCTTAAATCCCCGGAAACCCTGTTTGCAAAGATGACCTAGGAGTGTTACTGGGAGAGAGGTGGATAGCCCTTAACCCCTGCATCCGTCCACTACGACGGACACAAAGGGGGGGAGGGCGAGGGACGAGCAGCCCTGTGAGCTTGCTGATACCACAATCCAGCCCAATTACATGTTTTTCAGCATTTAATGGCATGTTTTTGTGTCTGAATTGCAGAGTTACAGGAAAGTAATAGACTCTTTGTTTCAGGTTGCTGTGGTCTGGTGGAAGCCGGGTATCTGTTTAGCCACAGGGTGCTCATCCTTGTTTGGGACGACTGCTCTACACGGCTGGGAGGCGATTTCCAGCTCGCAGTTGGAACATACCAATGGGCAGGGTGCATCTAATCCAGGGGCACCCTGTTCTCCTTTCTCGCCCTTAGGCCCTTTTTTGCCCTTCTTTCCCTTCTCCCCCTGTGGATACAACGGTTTGGTCAAGTTAACATCATTTTTTTTAACGTCTGGGAAATCACTGCTATTAGGAGGGGAGTGATTAAAAAGGGAGGCTATGGCTCACAAAGGAGACAGAAACATGGTCAATGTTAGATAGGAGGGGATATCAGACAGTATTCTAACAACATTCCTCAGGGAGGTGGGAGGACAAAAAAAGGGGAATAGTACAGTAGGAAGGAGTAAAATACAGAGCTGATCGCCAAAAGGGTTGTCAAGGGCACAAAGGATGAGAAAGAGTAGCAGGGAAAAAACCTCCAGAAGACAGAATAAAGTCACACTGACAAAGTTCAAACTGTATCCCTTCATATTTAGGTTGGAGTTAGACTTCAGTGTCATTTAGTGCATGCATGAGATAACAATTCCAAAAACTAAAGAAGAAGCTTGAAATTAAGTCAGAAGTAAATTTTTTCCTCTAAAATTCACAGATGTAATATCAAAGGTACACAATTTTTTGGTACGCAGTTGTGCTTTCAGTGGTATGGATTTGCAGCAAATTGTACTATACTGCATTGTGTGCATGCAAGTTTTTTCAAAAACGCATTAGCACTCATAACTCACAATCAAAAGTTCTTTTGTAGTGCTTGTTTATTGCATTTTTTTCAGAAGAAACATTTTTTTTGAACTTCATTCAAATTCTGTCATCCATTATCTTTCAGATTCACTGTCGGCCGTTGTCCCAAGAGACTCGGAAGCAGTGCTATTCTGTGTTGAAAAATGGTTGGTAAATGCAGAGATTCAGAGAGACGGGAGCACGCCAAATGCAAAGTATGTTTTTCGTTATGTACCGAGGAATGGGATACAGTTTCTCAAACACATAAAAGATCTAAGAAACACATTAGAAGTGTTAGTACGTGTGGAAACATACGGATTAAGCACTGAAAAATATAAACTACTTTATAAACAGGCAAGGGAGAGTTATCAACAGGCTCAAGAACACATGGAAGTGAAATGCTTTTGGTGTATGTCCATGCATGGAAACAACAAATAAAAACAATTTGGATTTTAAGATCCTGTTGTCAATGGACGTGTTTGGTCTAACATGTGGAAATCACTGTTTTGATGCTTCAGAATGAGATCTGACTTGTGATTTTGAGAAATGAGATGACAAATCATTCAAAAGTGGAGAACAAAAGCTGGACTGGGGATGACGTTTTATGCAAAGCCAGTTTTATATTCTATGGAGTTGTTATCCGATTAATACAATTCTGGTCGACGAGTTCATCTCTTGAGAAAGTAAGAACACAGAGTTAAATGAGCATGTTCAGTATTTCTGTAAAAATATAATAAATTCACTATGAAGCACAAAAATAATCTTTCAACCACTCTACAAATACACTAGAACTAAAACTTAAGAGAAAACTAAACCTAGCATAAAACATCCAGTAAAGCAGCTACATAAAATACCTCTATATTTCCTGTCACTGTCCATTGACATCAGTCCTCTGTAGTGTTAGGGGGTTGGCAAACCATAATGTCCTATCTACATCTACCTTTTCTCCTCTTTCCCCAACGTCGCCCTTTTCTCCCCTTAAGCCTGGCAACCCCTGTGAAAGTACAACTCTACTTAATTACTCTAGCTTTACTGTTGTTGTCCTAAAGGAAACACATCAGCATCAAGCTAAGGAAATCAGAAGCTGAAAGAGGAGGGGAAAAGTCAAGAGAAGTGAGACCAAGAGAAAGTGGAGGGATGTGAAACAAAGATCAGTTCAGTGTAAGAGACCTTCACTGCTGTGATATTTGGTGTTTGCAAATATTCTTTTTAACCAATATGTAGCTGGCTTTTTAATATAGAAATAATAATACACAAAACATCAAGTAAACTCTTATCTGTACTATATGTATACTGAATATGAAGTGACAATAATATGATTGTAATTAAAGATTTGTGCATTTTTAGAGTTTGACCACACTATTTCTACAATGGAAGAAGCTATTCGATTCAGCGTCACCTCACTAATGCTGCTAGCTTTCTTGTCTCTCTGCCTCCAGAGAAAACTGAAAGTTTAAGACACTTACGTCCAGGCCTGGTGTTCCAGCAGCTCCCTGCAAATAAAAAACATTACTTGTGTCATCATTACATAGTCACAAATGCTGGCATTTGATACTCCGTCTATCTATTATTAGCATTATCATTGTTGTTGCTGTGATTTTCTTTTGAAGTCGGCAGGGTACTATATGGGTATGAGGAGATCTGGGGGGTACTGGGTAGATATGAGGGGAGCTGGGGTTTGGGTTAGAGGTATGTTTTATGTTGTGTGGATAGTTTTTATATGTTGTGTGCTAATGTTTTGTGCTTTTATGTGGACCCAAGGGAGAGTAGTTGCTTCCGTAGTAGTAGCTAATGACCATTTAATTAGCCATTCCTTAAAAAATGTGAATATCACACTGCATGTGTGACGTCAAACTTACAGGTAGTCCATAAGGTCCCCTTGGTCCTGGCTCGCCTTGTGCTCCTTTCTCACCCTGATACAAATGAATTAGTGTTGCAATCACATTGAGTTATACGGAACACAGTGACTTTAAAAGGAGCCAGTGCTAAAACACCCCAAGCTAAAGTTAAAGTGTACTGTAACCTTAGTCTGATATCAGGTAAAAAATTAAATGTTGATCTTACTATGTCACCCTTTGGACCAGCTGGACCAGCTGGACCCGGAGGCCCATCCATGCCCTGCAAAGAATAGAGTTGTCAGGTTGAGTTTCATTGGGTTATAGCACTATTTCTATTAAGTTGATTTTCCAAAACAAATTAGAGATGGAACACAAAAATCATGTTTAGCATCCACATTTGTACAATATTCCCATCCGGTTTGCCCTACAACCAGCACACAGAGCTGCTGCTAGTACACGTGCATTGGCCACAAAGGACATATACAACACTGCTGATTAATGTATGAGTGTGTGTTAATGCTGAGTTAATGCAACACGGGACAAAACAAGAGCCTTGAAATGCCTGCTGCAACACCTTTCTGTAGGGTCACTATCCAGAGACATACAGTATCTCACAAAAGTGAGTACACCTTCACATTTTTGTAAATATTTGATTGTATCTTTTCATGTGACAACACTGAAGAAATGACACTTTGCTACAATGTAAGTAGTGAGTGTACAGACTAAAGAGTGTAAATTACATGTCCCCTCAAAATATCACACAGCCATTAATGTCTAAACTGGCAACAAAAGTGACCACACTCCTATGTGAAAATGTCCAAATTGGGCACAAAGTGTCAATATTTGTGTGGCCACCATTATTTTCCAGCATTGCCTTAACCTTCTTGGGCATGGTGTTCACCAGAAATTCACCGGTTGCCACTGGAGTCCTCTTCCACTCCTCCATGACAACCTCAGAGCTGGTGGATGTTAGAGACCTTGGGCTCCTCCACCTTTCCATTTGATGATGCCTCACAGATGCTCAATAGGGTTTAGGTCTGGAGACATGCTTGGCCAGTCCATCACCTTTACCCTCAGCTTCTTTAGCAAGGCAGTGGTCGTCTTGGAGGTGTGTTTGGGGTCGTTATCATGTTGGAATACTGCCATGCCCTAGACCCGGAGGGAGGGGGTCATGCTCTGCTTCAGTACGTCACGGTACATGATGGCATTTATGGTTCCCTCAATGAACTGTAGCTCTCTGCCGGCAGTACTCATTCAGCCCCGGACCATAACACTCACACCACCATGGTTGACTGTAGGCAAGACACACTTGTCTTTGTACTCCTCACCTAGTTGCCGCCACACATGCTTAACACACAGTTTCAGTAATCCATGTCCTGTGGTCTGCTTGTCTTCGGCAAACTACAGCCTTTCTTGTGCACCATCTTTAATAGAGGCTTCGTTCTGGGACAACAGCCATGCAGACCAACTTGATGCAGTGTGCGGCGTATTGTCTGAGCACTCACAGGCTGACCCCCCACCCCTTCAACCTCTGCATCAATGCTGGCAGCACTCATACATCTATTTCACAAAGACAACCTCTGGATAGGACTCTGAGCATGTATACTCAACTTCTTTGGTCGACCATGGCGAGGCCTGTTCTGAGTGGAACCTGTCCTGTTGAATCGCTGTATGGCCACTGTGCTGCAGCTCAGTTTCAATCTACTCATAGCCTAGGCAATCTTTATGTAGACCAGCAATCCTTTTTTCAGCTCCTCAGTGAGTTTTTTGCCATGAAGTGCCATGTCGAACTTCCAGTGACCAGTGTGAGAGCAATAACACCAAATTTAACACACCTGCTATCCATTCACACCTGAGACACTGAAACACTAACGAGAAACGTGACGGGGAGGGAAAACTGCTAATTGGGGCCAATTTGGACATTTTCACTTAAGGGTACACTCTCTTTTGTTGCCAGCAGTTTAGACATTAATGGCTGTGTGATGTGTTATTTTGAGAGGACAGCATATTTACACTGTTATACAAGCTGTACACTCACTACTTTACATTGTAGCAAAGTTTCATTTCTTCAGTGTTGTCACATGAAAAGATAACATCAAATATTTACAAGAATTTGAGGGGTGTACTCACTTTTGTGAGATACGGTAGCTAAGATGTAAACATCCAACAAAAGCTTATATAAAACTTTCTTTTCAATTGCAATGAAATACAATAAAAAATGGGGTGGTACATTGTTTCAGGAAAAGGGAAGACTGCATATGGAGGGTGAGGGGGAGAAAAGTAGGCAGAAGTTGGTTGATGAAGCCTCTCGGTCACATGACACTCACCCTAATTCCGGGCTTGCCGTCCAAGCCGGAGGCTCCCTGTGTGGTTATGGAGGTATGAGTGACATGAACAAGGCGGGATTAGTACCAGATGAACACTGTTATTAGGACAGGTTGATGGCAGGGTTTACAACAACTAAATTACACTGTGTGTTACAGGGAGGTCGCAAAATAGTCAGCCCAGGCAAATGAAAAAATGAAGACAGAAAATGAGAAAGCCACATCGACACACGCACACTCAAACACACACACGCACGCACGCACGCACCACACGCACACACACACAAACAATGAGGTAATACATAACAACAAATCGGACAGGGCTACATTAGAAATGAGAGATTCCTATGGATGTCTGAAGAAACAAAAGGGTAGGGCTTTGTGGTTGGAGGTATCCCATGGTGCACGGCTGTACTCACGGGGAGACCCAGTGGTCCACGGTCCCCTTTGTGTCCTGCTTCCCCTCGCATACCCTTCATACCATGCAAACCAGGTTCCCCCTTAAAAACAAACAAGAAAGGGACACAAAGGAAGTAGGGGAACATAACTAGTTTGCCTGCAATTGCACCTGTGTCTGTCTCTCTTGTGTCTTTCTTCCTGCCTTCTCCTAACATACAGACAAGTAGTCAACCTCTTTGTGATTTTGACTTCCCCTCTTTGCTTCTTCATCTGCGTACCTAACATTTACTGCTGCTTTATGTGTGTTAATTTTAGTAAACTCCTTTAACTGTTATTTTCTTTGTCACCAGTAAAAAAAGCATTGATGAACAAAATGGTACTTGTGCTATTTTAATGGGAAATCTAATCCACTGACTAATGGCAGGGTGCAAACTCCTGGGGAACTCGGCTCCCTTTAACAAGGCGATTAATAAAGGCTTAATTTTTGAATATACAGTGCTTAACTAAGGTGTCGGATGATGTGCGACACACAAATGTACAAATAGTTAATGAGAAGGTTTAAAATGTTTTGTACACGAGATTTACAAAAGGTACAAAGAATTACAATTACACTTGACTCTCACCAGAGAGCAGTGGTTACTAGGACTAATAAAAAGTTGCAGCCTCAGTTTAATTCCAGTCACAATAACCAAAATGTGAAGTGTTTGCACTTTTACTATCTTTCTGAAATTTACCTTTGGTCCAGGGAAACCATGTGGGCCCTGAAAAAAGACATGGGAACAATATTAGTTTATTTTATACAACTAAACCAAGCTTCTGCTTTATTTTATCAATATATTGTGATTAATTAAGTTTTGGGATGTTTGTAGGCACTGAGACTTTTCAGAAAAACTCACCATGGGTCCTGGGGGTCCATGGGGCCCTGGTGGCCCTGGAACACCGCTGATCTGCAAATATGAAATATATAATTACTAAATCGTGACTCTGCAAGGTATTTAGAATTTGAATGCATTTTCACATTAACAGTAAAACCCACAATGGTATGAAGGTTTACAATGAACAGCATCTGTAATTCAAGTATGTTTATGGTGTTTATGGAGTCATAATAAATGTTTTTAACGTGACTTACTGAAGGACCTTGAGGACCTGGTAGACCTGAATCTCCCTTGTCTCCTTTAAACCCGTTGACACCCTAATGAACAAAAGCTTAATGATACACATGTTGTTTCTATCTAATAAGATGGTTGAAAGATTTTCATGACCATAAACAAAGCTTTTTCAGAGGCTTTGTGTCAGGTAGTAGTTAGACTATACTAAGAATGTAGATTCTTACAGGTAAGCCGGGTAAACCAGTTGAGCCTTTTTCCCCTGAAGCTCCAGGCATTCCCATATCTCCTTTTGAACCTTTGTAGCCCTAAGAGGGGAGGACAGAAAATGTACATACTGTAGAGGTTTAAAAAGGAAGTACTGTATATTAACTGTTCACACTGGGGATTTTTATGCAAATATAGTAATAAACTCTAAGACATATAAAACATCTGCGGTCAGCTTATTCCTCTGAGAAAACACTCAATTAATAACTGCATCAATGTAAAATGATTTAAGTAATGTTCTTAATTCTCCATAAAGCAATTCAAAACTGAGCTGATCTAAACTTGATTATATGTCAGTGAACTCACTCTTTCACCATCTAGTCCAGGGAGACCAGGCATGCCACGATCCCCCTGAAAGAGGATAAAAAGGGACGTCAGCATTTTACAAACACAATAGAAGCGCAGGTGTGGCAATGTTAAGGGCCAGAAAATAGAGTTTACCTTTATACCCTGCGGACCCATTGGCCCAGGAGGTCCAGGAGGACCCTGAGCACAAAGAAAGATCCAGGAGGAGATTAAATTAGAATTGCAATCGACAGAGGAAATGTATTTTTAATGGGGTTGATCAATTCAACATAAATTACATAAATTACATTTCACCAGCAATGGAACTGGCCATCACAAAGAAATGACTTGCAAACAAAACAAAAAATGTTAGCAATCAGTTATGAACTATGATGCTCATCTGACAGACGCATGCCAAAGTCAAAAACATGTTAGAACATATGGATATGTAAATATCATCATTAACAGATGAGAGAGTTACATATGATGATGCTTTTTTCATGATCACATTGGAATTGAACCATTAATTTCATTCAATTTCCATTCGTTTTTGGGAAGATGGAAGCTGTTCATACTGTGTGTTCACACACATGAGTCAGTGATTTGCTACTAAATTCTGCCGACAGCTTCAGGATAAAAGACAAATGAAAGAAAGATTTAAGTGCAAGCTGATTTTCTGTCCTAAACAAGTATAATTTCAGTTCAGTATGTGTGACGTGTTTTTAAAAAAAATGGAGAGTCAATTATAAACACTAGAATGATGTTAGAATATGTGACACTAAACTTGCAAATTTTCTACCATGCTAACCACTTTCACTAAGTAAGGCACAAATGATCCATCATGGGTTTTTGCCTGGAATGTTAATGGTATAATTACCTGTATTAAGTTTTCTTGTCTTATATACTTAAATGTCATGCTTGGCTGGTGACAACCCCCTACTTTCTCTGCAATATGTAGTTTTTCTATCCTGGAATACTACCTGGCTCCAGATTTGCTGTGTGGAAACTTTATTATACATTAACTGAACACAGTAATTTAGGAATATGCAACAAGTAGATGAACTGAAACAATGAAGTTTAGCTTAAAACTATATTTTTAACAGAAACCCTCTTTAAGACAGGGCCTGATGATAAAGCAGGACCCAACTTAAGGTCTTATCATGTCTGTCAATATTGTGCTTGATGCATATTCCCAAACAAGTCTGCAGTCATATTAACAAAAACCAGAGCCTTGGAGTTCTGGACAGGCCTCAACCAAAATCACTACTGCAGTGTATGATTTTTACCAAAAATGGACTGAGTGAGTTTTGGAAAAACCCCTTCTCAAATATTTTCTCATCATGTTGTTTTAAAGGATGTTTTAATGACATTCAGGGAGACAACCAGCAGCTCAGGCATGTTGTAGCGTTGATCACACAAAAAACCATAAACACAACTCTGAACACTGCTTTGTTCACAGATAGCACACATTGGGCTGGGCGAGGGAGCACAAGTACAACAAGGCAGGGAAAACCAGTACAGGTTCTGGGTTGGGCACATGCGAGGACAAAGATGAATCACTTGTGGAGATGACAAATATACACAGAACACACAGGGCCTAATTACCGTTACTGTAATAGTGGTAATCTTCTGTGGTAGGCCAAAGGATTGGAAATGGGGAGGATGTGAGAGATAAGATTGCAGAGGTCATACAGGAAACATTTGTGTCAGCACATTTCTGCACAGATACACCTTCTAAATTAGTTATTTATTAAAGAACAGACATTAGCTTTTTTATCTGTAAAGGCCATAACTTAAATAGTGTAGGTTTGAGGGCATTTCACTTTAACTTAAGGAATACATTTTGCATTTTCATTTGAACCATTGATATAGGAATTTTAAAATGTAAAGCGGGTCCACGAAATGACCAAATCATTCAGCTTATGGGAAAGTTTTAAACACACAAACATGCAAAAATACAGCACAATTAGCAGCCTTATCTTGTACAAAATATGAAATATGCATCTATTTGGCTCTCTTCGGTGTGTTTTAAGTATGTACGATAAGACAAAACCATGTGGGTACAGCTGTGAAAAATATTGTAAAACAGAAACACTGACAGCAGCAGTGTTTCTGTTTTAGTCAGATGCAGATCTTTCTATCTAGTCAGATGCAGGTCTTTTTAAAGCAACAACAATGAGGGAAAAGAGCTGAGTGAAGAATTGGCTAGTCTGACCTGTAAGGCCTCCTGAATGTTTCCGTTGTAATCGATGATTTCAGTGGCTCCTTGGTCTCCTTTCTGCCCAGGTGGGCCCTGCACATTTAAACACAAGATCTGTCATGCTGCGCACCTGATTTATACATCAGAGAAATATTAGACCAATATCAGTGTTCCCCTTTTCCAAAAAAAAAACTGCCACTGTTTGACTGCTGCCCCCTGGTGGTAACCAATGTGTAGTTACTGTGACAATAACTTCATCAGTGTAGCCTTTCATGGGAAGTTTTGAATGCTGAAAGAGGAGAAATTGGGGCATTCATCTTCTTGAATATACTTGCTTACCCTCGGGCCAATGGATCCCAAGTCTCCTTTATCTCCAAGCTCCCCCTAATGCGAGCAGAAAAACAAAATATATAAAATAATAATTACTTTTATTACTTTTATAACTACATTCTCATATGTGGAAAGATATAATGGGCTCATATAATTCCACACTGTAAAAGTAATAGAGTAGTACATAATACTACTTTATGTGAGGTTTAAGTATTATTTTGAAGAACACAATGCACAATGCAATTGAATTTGATTTAGTGGGACCACAAGAACAAGAACAACACCAGTAAAAGCCATAATAATACTATTTCTGCAATGAATTGCTAAACGCCTACCAGCATTGAATTCCACTTACAAGCCTGCAGCTTTAAATGTCTGCATGTGCTTACTGTTTGTCAACAGCGTTTACTTCCGGAGAATATGTTATGTTAAAAAAAAGAGCCTGGTGTAAGACCTTTCCACAAGTACATGAATTCAACACAGCGCTGAAGGGAGGAAATCCAAGATCTGGATCACCTGCTAAATCTAATTAAAGGATCATCTAATTAAGACGAAGTGTTCACCAAATTTAAAGAAAACATTTCTGCTGTGCTCACCTTTGACCCTTTAAGACCAGGTGTGCCAGTCTCTCCCTGGGAACCCTGGCACAAGTAAGAAAACAAAGATGGTGAAAAGAGTCATGGTTTGAGGGACACTATAAAAAGGAAAAGCTAAAGTTCTTGAGGTATAAACAAAATTGACAAAAAAAACAAACTGTCTTTATGGGTTCAATCCAAATTCATCACAGAAAATGCAAAGTATTTAAAATGCACATTTGTCAAAGGACAAAAATCATCAACCTCTCGTACTCCTCCTGAGAGAGCAACACAGCCTGCTTGACTAAAATATCCAGCTTTTAATATGCCATAACTGCCAAGCGATGGAGAAAGTGTTTATTTGAACTTTGGCATTGATAAAGTAGGGGTTTCACTTTTGGGGTTTCTAATAGGATGTCAAACAGATCTGTGGGTCGTCTCAGTTTAGACTGGAGCTTAAGCTACCTGATGGGTCAGTGCCAGACATAAACAATGGTAAAGTCATTTATATTTTGTTTACTTTACACGGACTCCAGGGAAAGTCTTGGACTTATTACAAGGCTGTAATGGTTTAGCCATCTCTCTATGTTAACATAACTGAATATTTGGGAATGCATTCCACTTTTTCTTATTTAAAACTCTGGGAACTTTTATAGCATGTGCTTAAATCAGCGAGACTCTAGATGGCAGCAAAAACATATAAATTACGTGGTTAAGTATTAAATTGTTCACCGCCATCATATTTCCTACACAGCCGTGAACAAGTAGAAAGCTTTTAAAGACATACTACTGAATGATCCAGTTTGTTTCATATTATTCGGGTCATTTCTGTGTGCACACATGCCAACGTAAATAACGAACCTTTGGTCCAATGGGTCCAATTTCTCCTCTTTCACCCTTTCCTGGTGGGCCGTGGTCGCCTCTTTCACCCTACACAGGCAAAAAAAACAAAGTTTTACAGAGTTTACAGAGGGAAGTTGCCGGTGTTCTCCAGCAAAATGTATTCTACAAGAGCTGCAGTGGATTGCCAATCAAGGTTCAGTCTATTTTCATTGTCAGCAGAAGAGCTGTGATGCACCTTCTGAACATCAACTTCAGTGTCCTCAGTGTTAGTACTGACATGACCGAGGAATGTACTGTAAGAGATCCCCGCCCCTCTAATGAGTTTGCTTACTCCACAGATTTACATGGCGAATCCAAGGTATTTATGCTGCCTGCTGGTAGATTGTGACCTTTGTCAAGGTGAAATGTTATTTTCAAGAAAGTCCTAAAACATACGTCTGCATCCAGCCTTCATTGTAAGTTGAATATTCAAAGAAAAATTAAAATACTTTGTTGTATAATTTTCTATTAAAGCGAAGTGACTTCAGACAGCCAATAGAGGGTGATGTGGTATAACATAGTCCACACTCTCTTATTGCTGATGCTTAAACCAAGTGGGACACAAGCATTACTCAGCAGTGTTGAGTCAATTAGGCTTTTGTTTTCTCTTCAAATAACTGCTTGCTAATGATAATGTAATTGCACAGACTTCAAAACAAACCTACTGACTCTTCAGTTCAATTTTTTTAAAGACTTCAGCAGTACCCCTCTGAAAAGTTTTATAAAACCCAGTTATCTCAAACCTGTGAGACGACATGAACACAAGGAAAAACCATCACATAAAATATTGTCTGCAATGATCGTTCTTTTCAGCTACACACTGACATTTCATTAAGCAAACAGAGATATACCAGAGGACAACACAAGACTTGAATTGTGGTTATGAATGCACCGCAAACAGCCTGATGCGAAAGGACAATAGAAGCATTAATTCTGACGTCTGGATTATCACGGTGTGATAATGTCACGACTCAAATGGAGCACTGAGGATTTGCTCATTCTGACAAATTACAAGTGACATGATTTTAAAGAAACATAAGCTTAATGACTCCTGTAAAGCGATAATAATGGATAATGAGACTATGAACCAGAAGCAATTACTGATTTCACTGACAAACACACTGACAGGATGTGGTAAATGGCTCATTGTGACTGGTAAGAAATAGACACTCTGAGCAGAACATACCTGTAATATTGTGACAAACAAAAAGATTACTGTAGTAACTGTGGAGAGCTAAAGTCTCCCACCTTAGTTCCTGGGAGTCCTGGAAGCCCTGGCTCTCCCTGGGGACCGAGGAATCCAGGCTCACCCTGAAAGAAAAAAAAAAGAATGTTACTTATTCTTCCACAGGGCATATCTGGTGTAGTGCCACATCCGCCCACTGCTAATCAGCGCTAAACACATAGGCTTGCACAAGATGCATGGCCAGACATATTCAAAACGACAGGCATGCACACAAACACACACTCAGGGACACAAATTATCAGTGGCTTGTTAATTTCTCCCCTGGACTGACCTTGTTAGAGACTCATCATGGCACACTGCTTAAGTGCGTGCAAACACCAGAGTCTCTGAAGAAGCTTTAACATTTCTGCATTTGCACTTTCACTAATGAGGAGTGAGCTTCCAGTACGAGGTGTGATGCTCGACTTGATTTACATTACATCTGATTCTGAAATCACTTAATTGGAATAATTACTTTTCCATATGCAACCCACCTAGAGTAGTTTAGGCCCCATGGAAGGCCTTGGAGAGGTAATGGACACTTGCTCCTCAAACTTTTAAACTGTGATTGGGTAAACAGCCAAGAATGCGGAGCAGAACAAAGTGCAAGTCGAGCGAGTGCAGCGTTAGCAAAATATTGTTACAATCCATCAAGCATTCAAGCCTCTTAAGTAAAAACAGGAGTATATAAAATGTAAAATGAAAGGGCTTTTTTACAAGGCCAGCACATTAAAAGCACACAAAAAGAGAAAAACAAAACCCAAAGCGGTAACAAGCGCCATCTCATCATGCCCGTGTGAGCATTCCTTGCATTCGCATGCTATATCTCACGCTAATGAGCTGGAGATACATTGAGGAGTTTGGTATTCTTCAAGCATAAGATGGCAGGGAATTATTATATGTCTATTGTGCCTATAAGTCTATAAGTTCACCATCTGCTGTTTGCTTTTTACAGTAAAAAAGTACTTAAAACAATAAAAGCCTGGTTTGATTTCAAACTTCCTCATCTTAACAAGCAGCAGTTTTGACACATTTTGCACCGAGTGTCTTGATGCCACTTCCAGGAAGTAGACTGATGTTGTTGCCAGGGATGCAGTGTTCCAATCATTAATTCATAGACCTCCGCACTATTCACAAGCCCTAATGAGACAGTTTTCCTGCTGACTTCTGGCATGCTCAGATCAAAAGCATCGACTATTTGGCCTTGTCAGTTTGCCTGAGCGCCTTGCTTTTTAATCGCACTGAATGTTCCTGTGCTTCTGCCACTCAAGCCTGATGGAACTACGTACAAATCCCGCACAGCGGGAAAAGCAAGAATATGAGACCTTAATGTGTCGCACACGAGGCATGTCGATAGGTCAAGCTGAGTTTTTCTCTGTACTCGGTTACAGACAGATGGGCTGAAGAGCACGGACAGGGACAACACCGGGTGGAATGACTGGGGATAAAAACAGCGAAGCATTTACCTTTATCCCTGGGAGTCCAGGCAGCCCTGGAAGTCCTGGCTCTCCCTACACAGGAAGAGTGTGACATGTTACAGCCAAGCCAAGCTAAGCTGAGTCAAGCCTCATTTGTAGGCTATCTGGGGTTCTATTTGCTCTACGCTTTATATTCTATTGTGTTTTCGCTGGCTATCAAGCTTCTGTAATTCTGAAAAGTTGCTGTTGCGGTCTGCTGTCCATAAGTGTATGTTGACTGTCATTTGCTTGCGGTAAGAACTATAAGGTACTGCACATGCACTTTCAAACCAACTCATGCAGCCATGGCTTGACAGCGTGATTAGTGCTTGTTATAACACTCAACCCTTCACAAAGTGCAAAGGAGTTTTCTTTTTACGATATTATTGGTTTGGGCAGGTGTGAAAAGTTCTGGTTTCTGGTAGGAAAAACTGTCAGATACTTTGGATTAAAGTAGCAAAAGCTGCTTGAACGCGCTGCTGTGGCTTCAAGGTCGTTAGATTTTGGCAGGGCTGAAAATCGAGGGTTGGCCTATTTCTCCGTTACCCAGTTCAGGTCATTGTCAAGTTGAGAACGCCAGACTCCCATTAGGCCTATAGGTTTGAGTAACGCACACTCATTTGATTCAACTGTGGAAATATCAGAGGTCAAGTCCCTTGTGACGCCCCCGCAAGACTTTCAAAACAAAGTTTCTGACTGTGGATAATTAAACGCTCTATTAAGACCATTGTATTTATGGCATATGAAAAGAAATTATTATAGCCACAAGAGAAAGATCAACTATAATGGCACTCAGGGGATCGGAGAGGGGGCTGTAAATTTCCATTGTGGCTAATGAACGCATTGTAAAACTAATGAATAAAAGTCTTTCTTGTGGACTACTGCTTCACCAACACTCCATTGCCATCCAGTGGTAATATTTAATGGGCAACTCAACAACAACTCAACCTCTGGAACGCAATTTTCCTGAAAAATACAATTTATAAGTGTGTTAGCACAAGCAGAACGGCTGTAAAATGAGAGATAAGATAAAGCAGTCAAAAATGAGTTAGGCCACGAGTATTTTCTTTGCAGCACAGCAGAAAAAAAGACACGTGCTAAAAGCCCTTCTGTCTGTCTGGAACCAGTTTGTCCAAACAGATAAAAGAGAGGGGAAATCAATGGGGTGCAGCACTTGGGATTAAAAAGTGTAATTACATGGGACGCTGGTGCAATCTTGCCAGCAGTCTGGTCAAGGGACAAGTAATGGCTTTTTTTTTTTAAGGCAAAAAGCTCCTCTTCTGCTGCATGCTTGTTTTATTAGTTTCTCATCAACCACTGTTTCTATTAACAATATTCTTCCGATTTCATCTGTTGGCTTGGAAAGTGTGTCAAACGCTACAATAAAAACTGGCTGGGAGAGAGAGGTCGCACTAACAAATACTGCTCAAACAACAAACAACTTGAGTGGTTGGTCTGATACCAAGCAAAATAATGGGATGACCTGTTGGTTTCTGACAAGTACAGGGCACAATGGAGCAAAATCATACAAAAGATCGAGAGGTGTTAGTATGATACCTGGGACCTTATACTGGCTCAGAACAAGTGTTAAGCCAAAGTAAATGGAAAATGAGTCGGAGCACTGCGATGCACCAGAGTTCAAGTTGAAGTGTCAGGTTCTGCTCAGGGAGCCCCCTCCGTGTACAACCATCCTTATTACACTTTAAACAGTGAGGTTCAACCGACGGCTCTCATCCAAACTTGAACAATTTTATCTTGCACAACAGCCTACAGCTTCACCTTTTACAATCAAACTTTTCGATGCTTCAAAACGATGAAAAAATAAAGAAATATATTCATCCAGCTCCTGAAATGTTGATCATTTTCATTTACTGCACATTTTATTCCCATTATCACTTATCAACACCGAAACATTTACAAACACTATATATATTTAACAAAACTATACTACCATCTCTACTATCTATTTCTATTTATTATGTGTGACTATCGATCTACTGTGTATGAAACAGCAATGTGTAGCAAAGTGCAGTTATTACCTTATGTCCACTTCGTCCAGGCTCTCCAGGTTCACCCTGAAATGCATGCAAATAGTATTCTTTTCAACCACTTAATTTCCGGATTGTATTGCACCATCTACTCATAAATCAATTACTAAGTTTGTGCATTACGTCCTACCTAAGTTCAGGATCAAGAAACGGACCCTGAAAAAAAAAAAATTAGCCTTAGCTTAGCTCTCACCTTGATGCCTGCTGCCGAGGAGCCTGCATCTCCCTAAGAAAAGGGTAAAAAAAAAGAAGGAAATTAGAAAGTTACAACATGGAAAGGTTATGACAAGAGAGGTTGGGGCTTTCTGTAAGGTCACAACAGGAAAGATAATTACTGTGCAATTACAGATGAAAGAAGCCTATTTTTACTGAACAATGCAGAACATAATTTCACAACTGCATTTGCTGAGTTGTCTGGACAAAATGGGGCTAAAATCCAATTATGAAGATGAGCGTCTGCCATTCTAAGCAGTGTTCAGGCTGAACGTATCCTCTCGCTAAAGTTTGGGAGAGAATTTTATAAAACTACAGTGCTGACAATCATTTCATTGTTTTTAAACGGTCAGAGTGCAGCTGCATACTGGTGATGACAGGAAATCGAACATTATATACAAAAAATCTACAACACTTTTAGTAGGTGAGGGGCCTGATAGATATACTGTATAAACGGCAACCATTTAAACCCTTTTTTTCATTGCATCTTTTCAGGTAGGATAGTGAACTGGAAGGAGCTTTTCCAGCAAAGTCATCCAGAACCCAGGCCCTTTCCTATGCACTGCATTACTACTGCAGTTGTACAGTAAAAACATTCATAAAATAAGGGGCCAATAAGCGTAATTATGGGCGGTTGGTGGGAAAAGGGAGCGGGGAGAAGGAGACAGGGTCTTTAGCTCTGCTGTGGTTTCACTACCCATACGCCCTGCGCTCAGAAGTTGCTGAAGGAATGCCTCTCGCCCTCAGCTTTTTATGGGAATCATTACGATGCATAGCACACAAGGCATGTTTAATTGCACTTTTTTTGCAGACAATAAACTGTGTTGCTGTTTACAGCTGGGCTTTGTTGCATACCTAAGGGTACATCTATCCCTTTCTTAAAACTTATCATTCCAATTTTTATATGGGCATTTATTATTTTATTATATTTTATTGAGAGTAGAGGAGATCTAAGAGGATGGACTTACAGTTTACAGCAGTGGAAACAGGCTCCTCATATTACATTACAGAAGACGAATACAAAGGCTTTCGCATGATTTTACATGATGGAGTGAAAATGTTTTTGGCGCTATACTTCAGAAACAACATGGATGTCATGTTGTGGTTGACCTAAAAATTATAATAAAACAGGAAACTGGCCCATTAGTCTTACTTTTTGTATCTTGATTGAATAATTGCTTCAACAAAACAAACATCAAAGTCAGAGCTGGTTTACACCTGTTGTTTTCTGGCAGGAATGGATACGTAAGAATGCCTCACATCTGGACTTAATCGTTACATCTTACACAAAAAAGAACCTACAAAAGATCTCAAGCAATGGATGCTATGCCTATAACAATGCAATATATGTAAGCATAATGAAGTTTTTCCCCTTATTTATCTCAGCAGGATGAGACCATCAGGAGGTAATATTGTGAAAAATTGCACGATTCACACAGTTTTAATCAAAAAGCCACCATGACCCATGTGTAAACAAGCACCAGAGGATGCTACACAAGCAATTAACACTTCCCTCGTATGCTGCAGAACTGATAAACCCTCTTGACATGTCATGTCATGACAGACCTAACACAAGTGACACCAAGCCCAAGAAGCAAGTGAGAGTTTTCACAAGTTGATCTATTCCAAATGGTGTACTATGAGATGGAAAAAGTGGTGAAGTTGGGAGGTGAGCTGAGGTGTGGCACAGAGTGCTGAAATGTCCCAATTGGGCCAATTACCATGGTGAGGCTACAGCCTGTGATTTAACCACAGACTAGAGCAGGACGGAGCGCTGTCACCACAGCTCCACTTCATTATAGGCACCCAGAATGACCGTGGCATGTTGGCATTTAAAGATAATAGCATGAAGAGCTCATAATGTATACTTGGTAAATCATCGGCCATTTTCCAGCAAGTGAGAGCGAATGAGATGGAGACGATTCATCAGCGAGCAACAAAGCTGATGCAGAGCTGCGACATATGTAACCATTAAATGTCCCCACAGCCCTCAAATCATGACTCCCACTACATATTGCGGTCATTAGTAAAGATGACCAAATTCTGCGCCCTCGGCTGAATATCGACCTCAGTTATTGAGTTAGAATCTATGAGAGGCAACACAGATTATGATTGGCTCCCAGGGTAGAAAGGCTCTGCCAACAGTTGAAACTCGGCCAGTTCACAAGAGCTTGGAACGGATCTTCAGATTCAAAAATTTTACCAACCACTGTGGCACACCGGCCAGAGCCAAGTGCTCCCAGCCTGGAAGTTCCCAAAACCAATTTAAGAGTTTACTTGGGTTGTTTTTTTTTTAAAACCATGAAAGAATGTTCCTATCTCTGAGGTCCGACTGTTTCAACAAGAAGAGTCACAGTTAATTTCAAAGCTAGTTAAATACTTAGGCAGAATGCATCAGAAGTAAATGGTTTAGAACTAAAGCTTTTAACAGCGGTAATGATTTGTTTTAAATGAGGCCAGAGATGGACACACAGAGGCCGCTGGGAACATTTCTCTTAACAGTTGATGATTATGGCTTATAAAAGCAACACCACAGGTAATGTGCTATGTAAATGCTTAATGCACATCCAAAATATATGATTATCTTAGAAAATATGACGCATTATTACAGGTTGAAAAATCTTGCTGTTGAGCCCCTTTAACACCTGGCACAGGCTTTCTGTGTGTCAGTTTGAGCAGTTCATTTTATTTAGGGATATGCAACATGTAAGCACATTATGAACAAATGCAAGTGCAAATTCTTAAAGCCTCTGTAAAGTTCGTTCAACACATACAAAAAACATCTTTACAGTGTAAAATATGACAATTTTTGCTGTTTTCCGGGAGGTTACGTGCTAGACCATTTCATGGCTTGTGGTGACTTTAGGACGTTACTGGTCCTGGCGAAGTAATAGCTGGACACATAACCACCCGTAAAATGGCAAAACGGCATTACAGATTAAACAAACAAGATATAACTGGTTAATGAATGAACTTCAGAGGTGCAGGTATGGTGGATTTTGCTACTTGGACAGAGCTCACCTAGAGGTTTTCCTGTTTCCAGTCTTTTTGCTATAGATTTAATGTACAGTCACGATAACATTATCAAGCTTATCATCTAACTCTCAGCCAGAAAGCAAATAATCTTATTTCTAAAAAATGTTGAATTACTCCTTTAAACAATTTTACAATTAATCAAATAGTTTACAACAACAATACTACAATAATATAATGCATAATTATTACTTTTACATTTGATTCTTTAGATATTTTGCTGACAATATGTATGTAGTATCTAATAACATTTTGAAATTCAGGACTTTTACTTGTGAGAGTACTTTTATACTGTTTTACCATGGAACATCAAATTAACGAACAATGTCGCGCTGTAGGTGCTCTCTCATCTGAGGCATAACACTTTATATTTTCATCATTCCTGATCCAGAGAGTATCAGATTGTGTCTTTTAGGGTCTGAGGGAAAGAGATTATGTACATGTATGTGTGGCAACTTGTGTGTAAAAGTGAGATTGCATGTAAAAAGAGTATGTATGCGTCTTGTCATTTAGTCTCTTTCACACTCCGCAGATCCCCCGCCGTCAAAACAATCTCCCTTTGTATTAGGCAACGGCCGGTCTGACTGCTTGCCCTGCCATTTTTGTGTGCTTTTGTCCCCCCTCTGCACTCCCTGAAGTCTCTCTGCTCAACATACCGAAGCTTTCGCTGCCTCACCTCTCACCCTGTGTTTTCCCCATAGTGTGTACTGTGTATTGTTAACTTTGGCATCCCCACCACTGGAAGACTAAAGATGCTCTCCCCTCCTCTGTCCCCCCTTACTCTTTCTGGTTTCCTCTTCCACCAGTGAAACAATAATATAAGGGAAGAGCAATTGATCAGACGCACAACTCAGATGACAGGGGACTCACTTCTGGAATGATATGGAGTTTTCTCCCTTAGCTGATCCTGTGTATGTATATGAACATGCATAAGACATTTTTCTTCACTTGCACTGAAAAATCGATCAATCCTTGGTGTGTCGGGCATATGTTAAACTCATCTGGATGTATATTGAGTTAAATCTTGATTGAAAAACAATTATTCCTACCATATGTGCAGTATGTTAAAAAAGGATGAGCTAATCCTACCCATACTAATGAAAGAATCCTCCTTATTTCCAGGTCTTTACACTACTTTCTGTCCCTTTTTATTATGAAATACATGAGTATGCTCTTAGAGAATGAATGACAGGTGACTGGCTACAGAAGTCTGAATTCCCACTTCCACTTTTTCATTTTTACTCCGGCAGCCAATATGCGTTTTCCCCCCACTTTTCGTGCGTTAAAATGTAGACCAGATCAAAGTGTTGCTCGAGCTGCAAAGTTTTATCACCCTCCACTTTCCCTTTTGTTCACTCATTTTCCACAGATGATATCCTGCATCTGTTTCCCCCAAACGGTGTCTTTCTTGGCAGCCGTGTTCGGCAGTCTTTTAAAAACCAGAGTACCCATAAAGTGAGAAGTTATCAAAGTTGTTCTCTGCTGAACAGCAATAAATTGGCAGTGACATTTTGAGCACACTGCTTCTATTCCGATGCTGGTCTATCAGTTAGATTTTGTTTTAATACCGAGCACAGTATTTCTAGCAGAAAAGCAGCGTATAAACAAAATCACAGTATTTTGTGTCTACTGTCTCTTCTTAGCAACTGTCTCACCATTTTTTGGCAACACTGGGAAGAATCTTTATCTTTTCCCAGAAATGTGAGCCATTTTCTTGCACGGACTGATGAAAAGCTGAGTCGACATATTCAAAGAATCGTCCAAAAATCCAACCTAAAATTGTTTTGTTTCTGAAATGCTTTGCAACACATTTAAAAGGGTAAAGAGGCATAAATTTTGTTATGAGGTCACCCAATACAAATAAGGCTGTGACCTATTTTCTTAAATGCTGCTCGAACAAAATAATAACAGCAAAGGCAGCGTAACAAGTCCTGGACAGGAGGCATAATCTGCCTCTGGACATGATTGTCAGCTTGCTAACACAAAACAAAAAACTTTTTCCCGAAAACAAAAGCTTTCTGGACAGAAACACAAATCTATTAGTTTAGCTCGGAACAGTCTGTCCAGTAGAGCACCACTGTGCCGTTTGGAAGTGACAAGCTGTCTTCATGATAAATGGTCCCAAATTAATGCAGGAGCCATCCAACCAGAAAATGTAGCATCAGCATAGCATAGCAATTAAGTCCACATTAAGCACAAACTGCGCATCAAGTGCCAGGATGATTGCTGTTGTGCAACCTTGACTACAGCTGATGGCACTTGACCCCAGCTTATTCTTCTGCTGCTGCTGCTGCTGCTGCTTCTCTCCCCTCAGATGGCTAACATTAACTTTTTTTTTTAATGTTTTCCGGCCACAGCTAGACTGCTGCTGTTTGTCTGAACAAGTTCCAAGTCATAAAGAAATTGAGTGAAAGGAAAGTGGAATTTACATACCTTCTCTCCCATATCACCTTTCGGTCCGTCCTCGCCCATATCGCCCTGTGATGAAATCACACAGAGCCTATTAGATTCAGTACATCCTATTCAGTCTATTGATGTCAAGACTGTGCTGAAAAAAAATTATAAAGCTGAGAATGATAAAAAAAACGATCTTAAACATAATTAGGAGATCGTTTAAAGACACATAATACACAATAGGACTTCTGCGATTCACTGCCCTCTAAAATAGCGTACTGGATACTTGGTACATTGTAAAATTACTTTGTAGCAAAGTCGGATCATGTACATGTTAAATTCACTTGGCTCACTAACTGAGTCATTACGCAAGGTTCAAATGTGACTGATTTCAGGTGACGTAATACACTCTGTGGGGCTTTGTGGAGGTCCTAAACATCTGGCATCAAGAACGAAGAACTTCACTTCTAAATTCACAACTTTTCCATCTGAGCTGTGTGGACGGAAATATCTCAACAATTGTTGGATGGATTGCCATGAAACTTTGTACATACATTTATAGTTCCCAAACAATTGATCCTAATTACTTATTGATCCTGTGACCTTTTCTCTAGCACCACCATGAGGTTGATATTCGTCAATGTCTCAATAATTATTTTATTTATTGGCGTGAAATGTGGTACAGAGAATCATGTCCACTTCATGATGAATTGAATAACGTTGGTGAGAACCTTTAACTTTTCCTAACTAAAACTAATGCCAGTCAGCCACAGCTGTGCTTTGTTTTTAGTGCTGACTGGCAAATGTATGCTACACGCTAAACTAAGATGGTGAAAGTGGTTAGGGTTCTACCTGCTTACATCAGCGTGTGAGCATGTTAGCATTCAGCTCAAAGCGCCACTGGGCCAACATAAGCCTCACAATCTCTTGATGGATTACTTAGGACGGCACTGCTATAATTCCAGTTGATTTTATATCACTAATATTATGGTCTGTGTGGTGTGTTCCTAATTTGAAGGTGAAGAACAAATCCAAAGACTTAACATAAAGGGTTGTGTCCTTGTGGAGGATAACATCGTAATGATGTCAGAACTCTGCTTCTCAAACAATCAGTTTGTATCTGCTTGAGGTTGGTATTGTTTTCTTAAATTTGCCTGCTGGCTCTTTAGTTAGCAACCAAAGCCAAACACAGCTATTTATGTTAACATATTTGGCTCCTCTCAAAATAAAAGCTCATAGTCCTTTGGAGTGAATTTCAGTGCTGTCTTTGGCAGGGAACTCATCATTTTACTTCTGATAAATCCACATATTAAGCAATAAACAATAGCCTAATAGTTTATGAATCATACAATGAATAGCAATTCTAAGGTTTTCAAAGGTTTTGTCCTTATGGAGAATATTAAAAAAAAACTTTAAGAAAATGCGATGTACTGTAACAGACAATATGCTTGATGTCAAGCATTAATCTGTTTAGATGCATTATCATTTCATTTTTAAATGAAATAAAATGAATACTAGCATAGAGCTTTTCCCTTATTTGCCTGCTGGCTGTTCAGTTATCGAACAAATCCAAAAACAGCAGTTTACATTAACAGATCTGGCTCCTCTTAAAATAAAACCTTGTCGTGTTATAAAGCTGTGATTCCCAGCCCGGGGGTCGGAGGATAAATCAGAAGGGAATCGACATGATTAAAAAGACTGGAAATAAGATATCAAACATATTCTGGCAGATATTTTAACAGTTATTTTATCTAATATTTGCATTTTTACAGCCCGTCTGAGCCTGCTCACTCCTCTTGGCTTGGCCC
This sequence comes from Lepomis macrochirus, assembly GCA_024633595.2. Taxonomy (NCBI): domain Eukaryota; kingdom Metazoa; phylum Chordata; class Actinopteri; order Centrarchiformes; family Centrarchidae; genus Lepomis; species Lepomis macrochirus. Next base: position 10,583,693 of record JALXJV020000002.1, on the reverse strand, counting down.
AGGGGTGATGACTCAGCTTCACTTTTAAGGATCACAAGCCAAAATGGTTGGGATCCTCTGCTTTAGAGTGAACACTAAGGGACAAAAGCAGAGGAATAAGAGACAACGCACCTTCTCACCAACACAAATGTAGAAACCAATCTACCTTGTCAGACCATTCACTTATAACTTTCCTGGACTGACCTGAACTCACGCCAAAGCAATCTCCTCTAAATGCAGTTCCTATTGAGCCATCATTTGTGTCCAGCTAATTCGCCACAAGACACCCATGGTGATGCGAGCAGCGGTTGCTAAGAGATTGGCTATTTGGCCACACAGCCTCATTATTACAGTGAATCAGGTGTATTAGTGAGAGGGAGCGAGTCTCTGATTTGCAGAAAAACTCACAACAACAACTGAAAACAACTGCCTGAAGGCAAGCGTTGTGGTCGATGAAGAACACTGAGTCATCACCTCCCTCCAGCCTGTCTCACTCTCAACTCTGTCAGTGTTCACACCTCACACCAGATGCTGTCCAACAACAACGAATAAGGGCACAGTTAGCATTAGGGAATGGAGAGAAAAGGGCTGCTTTTCCTCAGTGAGGCTATTGTGTGGGTTCACTTTTTCGGTCTCCTCCGAGGCCCGTAGTTGGAGAAACTGGCTTCAATTTTGTGACTCACTGACTCACTGATGGCCAAATCTCAGAAGGGAGTCACCTTTGAAAAAGACAAGCTGTGAGTTGTGCGAAGTAAAGGCAGAGCTGCCGTCATTTTATCATGACGGCTGTTCCAACACATGGCGGGATATCAAGACTGACGCTAACAATAATGTTTAGTGATCTGAATTAGCACTTTTACCTTTTCACCTCGCTCTCCCATTTCACCCTGTTGGGAAAAAAGCAGAGTATTAAAGACAGAAAAGCTCAGTGGGAGTTGGGTTCATTTGGGGTTTTATTGCAGCCACTAAGGGTCAGATTTTATCTGGGGTTGAGTTCATTTTAGATTATGAAAATTCTCTTGTATTATGGCGGCTTTTTGCCCAGACAGACCATGACTCCATGGTCAGTGAGTCCTTACTGAAAGATTAACAGGGCCAAATCTTACTTCCAATATTTTTCACCACAATTTCATTTAAGTAACTACTAAAACCTGTAGCTACCACTATCACATTTTTACTAAGAAGGTGACATGTTCTTATTAATATATTGGCAAATTCGAATCATGTGACCATGATATCAAACAAAGATGAATGAAAAGACAAATATATATGTTTTCTAAAGAAGAATAAAAAATGTATAATGAAAAATATGGTCAAAATATGGTGTCCAGAAGTTAAAAAGAAGATAATGTTTCTTTAATGGTAAAGGATGCAAAAAATAATACATGATTTCCAAACACTAAAACTAAAAATATGATCGCCATGAATTTACAATAATAAGAGCACACAGAATATGTGTGCACCACACCTTGGCTCCGGGGATACCGTCCAATCCTGGGATGCCAACATCCCCCTATGGACAGCATAACATACACACACAGAGGCTGTATTCAGTGTGCTATTTCAGCAATGTGATTTCAGGTCAGGAGATACAAAACGCTTCACATTTCCTCATCAGAGAGTGATAACCCCTGACCCTAACAGAGGTTAAGTTTGTGCTGTTACTGCACAGGTGTTCTGCATTTTCTGAAAAGCTGATAACGGAGCAGTAGATGGGATAAATAGTTTATATTACTATATTATAAGGAATAGACTCTGCACATATTACCGTACAGCTACAACTGAATAAAAGCCATACAATATCGAAATATTTAAAAAAGATCTAATATTGAAGCCGCAAATTATTATTATTATCTATAAGTGGAGAAGATAAACAATCTGATTCAAGGCTTAATTATCTCTGGTGTGGTTCTCAACATGGGCAAATTAAGAAAGCCATGTCAGTCCGACGAATGCCTGTCCAGTGTTGGTTACCTCAGTCCATCTGTTGCAAAAAACAATTAACCTCCTGATCTCTTCAAAGTCACCGCATCATTGGCCTTTTAGAAGAGGAGTAGTTTCTCTTCAACCCAGAGACACAACTTTAACCTGATGACAATGATCAATAGCCTGGATTGAAAATAAATCTATTATTTAAGATACCCATTAATGTGCTGCTCAATACTGGTCACATTGTAAAGAAACATCGTATATATGTTCTTTCTCAGTTTCTCATTGTTTTCATTTTCCACACAATGCTTTGCTTTCCCATCAGCTACACACTAGGTGTAGTGAAATTCTTCATAAATGCTGGAATTGTGTATCGTCTATCAGCTCACATATGGGAGTCATTGACATAATGATGATGATATATTACCATAATGATGATGGAGTCTGATTAAAAACTCCTAAAGTGGGTGGCTGATAAGGTTTGCATTAGTGATCATCCCCTTGTAGTGGATATCTATGTCAGATCAATATGTCTGCCAGTCAACCTGCCACTGCTGGCAGAGCATCCTTTACTGCTTTAGATTTCAACTTTCTGCATGAGTGACGGCTACATACCATAACGAATTCTGTTTTATAACTGCATTGCGCAGCATTGGAGTTCTATTTCATGGGTGCTGGCAAACCCCACTCTTTACACAAGTATGGAATTAGGCCTTCAGCTTTTGCTGTCTCCAGTGTCAGTATTGCTTTCACTCCAAAATGAAACTTCTATACTCTGCTTCTTATTACAACCATGCGTGCCTCTTCATAAATGCATTCTTGAGATTTGAAAGATGTCGCCTCTCAAATCATCTCCCCATTCATTCTCGTTACTTATACAGTCGTTTGTTCTGGGAAAAAATATGCTTTTCCATTTTTTTCCCCGTTGTGAAACACCTGCACTGTGTCTCCTTTATTTGCTTTGAGAATGATATGCAGAAATGAGCCGAGAGTGTGAGCAGATTCACAGGCAGCTTGAAACTGTACTTTGTGGTTAAGACTTGAAGATGCAGCCCAGGGGAGTTCTCCCAAATAGGACAGCGGTTTGAAATTGTCAGAACGCATGGCAGAACTTCTCTAATATGAAAAGTGCAACACACGGCCACAAAGACTAATGAAAACTCTTAAGCATGTTAAAGTGAGTCTTTTGAAGAAAAAAAAAAATTCCGGTGTGGGTGAAAGTTAGCCTTCTGAACTTTCTATTGTGTAGCATTATGTGAGGGATCCAGGTTCGGGCTAAATTTAGTGGGGCTTCTAAATTTAACTGAAACAAATGAGAGTTATGAATTTGCTGCAGTAAAAATGTCCATCTGAACCAGACAGTTAAGTCTTATAGGTTCAGTGTGTTCGTTTAGTGGCATCTAGTGGTGAGGGCTGCGAATTGCAACCAACGGCTCACGGTGCATTCACGTTCTCCTTGGATGGTCCCATCTCCCGAGTTGTGAAGTCATTCTTCTGACTTCAGCGTGTGTTCATGTGCTCTTAAGTCGGAATGTGGAATCAACACAACAAGGACGCTACTACAAAGATGTGTTAGATTAGTATTATAAGAGCATGTTAATGACATGCAGACCATATAAACCACACGCAGACATCCTTTTCACTCTACATGGACAGCAAACTAACCATTATAACCATATTACTGAACTGAACTTGAGCAGATTCATCATTGACTGTATTTATAAAGATTTTGCACTGATGTGGGAAAATGTGGTATTTTGCTTTTAAAATAGTCAAAGAAAAGAAAATAAGTACTTTATCTAAATGTATTAATTCTAACCGCAAAATTCCGCATTCATATTTCAGCAGTAAAAAAAACTTAACTTTGTACTTTTTCTCCATGAGGTTGTACATTATATCAATATAATAATTTCTAAATCCAACAAAAAGTCAACATCACGCAACACCAGATCCAAATTCCTAGAATTTGTGCTCTGGTGACTTGTATTCGTTATCTGTACCTAAGGTCCGTACAGAGTTCGATAAGACGGCCTAGCTATTCTGCTCCCTCAAACACACTGCAGACTGACTTGCGGGTAAGAAATCTGATCTCCTTTGGTGAATTTAAACACCGGATGGAAGGCATGGAAATAGATGCTATTAATTGTTGTCACTGCTCTTAAAACAACAAATCCTTTGTACAGATTGCACTTTTAAGTGGTCCTAAAGTTATTCTTTTTATTTGTGTATCTTAAAAGTCTTTACTGAATGTCATTTGTTATTGTGAGTTTGCTTTGTGTTCATATTTGTAACTGTGCTCTCTCAATGTGCTGCAGTTTTGGCCAGGTCTCTCCTGAAAAAGTGGTTTTACATCTCAATGAGATGATCTGGTTAAATAAAGGTTAAATAAAAAACATATGTCCTCTTTTAATATCTTTATATAATATAGACTGCCCCTGGAAAAGTTTTCATTGTGTCTCCTTATATATTTGTATACTGTTATGTATACTTATTTACCTCCCATGTACACTTTATTCCTCTTTTTGCAATAAAGATTTAAGGAGGGAAAAAAATCTGATTATTCCGACACCCCATGAATGTGCTGCTCACCCCTCCCTTTCCAAGCACGGAGGAGAAGCTACAGTGGCCGACACGCTCTGTTGGCTCTTGTGCTCATATATGTGGTCCTCCACTTGTACAAATTTCACTTCTTTTCTTACTTACTTACTAATAACCCAGTCGACTAGTTCTACTTGGGTATTCTTCTTCGTTCTTCTTCATACATATTCAATGTAGTGACAAAAAGCACTCTGTAGAGCAGTTTGTCCGTTCGGGCTACTGTAGAAATATGATGGCGCAACATGACAACTTCCATGTAAGGGGAACCGCGGTGTATGTAGATAAGGTAATAAAAATGCAACGGTTCATTATGTAAGGTTTTTATACACCACTGAAAACATAGTTATGTATATTATATTGCATTTCTGTCAACAGATCCTCCTAAATATTACACACTGAACCTTTGAAACCTTTTTTAAAATTGAAATGGCATCACATAATCCCCCTGTTTAATCCTTTTGCAACTGAATGGGATTAAATGATTTGTTAATGAACACAAGTTTGCAGCAGCTCCCATTTCCTTCGGTGAAAACTAATCTGGACAACTAGTCAACAGCCAAAAAGAGGAGCATAGAAATTGCATTGTTTGCATATTTCTTAAATTTTCTTCATATAAGTAACCTCACCTTCAGTCCATCAACACCTGGGACGCCAGGAAGACCGAGTGAACCCTGAGAAATAAACAAAAAGGCCTTTAGGTGTCATTACGATCAACAATCACACTGTATTTCACTTGCAAAGAAGCAGACACTGCAGTGTTACGGTTATCAACAACACCCCAAAGAATGATCAAGTCATACACAGACGCTGGATTAAACAGCCTACAGAGGCGCCTCTGAGCAGGCCTGTCTATTGTTACCACCCCCACTTCAGCACGTACACTCGGTGTGTGCTGATCTTATAAAACCAGGCCAGAATAAATACTGTGTGTCATATTTTAAGATCCGCTAAGTTATGGACGATACAGGCAGAGAGGAAGACCGGGATTTGAGAATAAATCTGTTGAGTTTCAAAATGAGAAAAGAGAAAGTAAAAAAACAAAAGGCTTTAAAGATACTTTGGCTCTTGTGCTTGCATGTACTCCTTTAACTTACTTAAAGCAGATGATTTAGACTCTGAGGTTTTACCAAGCATGTTTTAATGAACTCCCACTCTCTTGGATAGTGGTTTGTTTATGTTGGCTATCGGTGCTTCTTCGTAATAAAAGTAACTTACTGTTGCCATGGTCACATTTTCAATAGTATCAGAGATGAGTGAAACAATAAAAAAAAAGTTTAAAAAAATAATTTTTTTCTTATTAACCAGAATATAAGTTGAGATGAAGGAGAATAGTGGACCACATTACAGTGGAAAAGTTAATGAAAAATATTCTGATTATTATTCTATAAGTTAAAATATATTATTCACACTCTACTTTTTACCATGTAATGACAACAAACCAATCACCAAGGTGATGAAACTTGAATAACTGTTTATGTGGGCCCTCTGCTAAACACAGCACTGCACCAGCAGCAGATCTAATTGGGTAGCCTCTGGGCCTGGCTTATGAGTCATTAACACGGCGGTGTGTCATCATTGACCCCTCCACACTCCTTCCACGCCGACGGGAGGCCTTGCCGACAGATGACAGCGCAGACAGGAAGTGTCTGATTGGGTTACACTGAACAAACACTGGCAGCTACCTGATGGCTGGATATGGCTTACATCTGTTCCCCACATCAGCGCCACCAGGGACCCGCAGCCTGTATCACAGCACTTAGCTCCAGGTTCTCTGTTCTCCGTCTCTCTCTTTCTCTGTCACTCTTTTTCTTTCCCTCCTTGTGTTGTTCGAGCCTTAACGCTCCTCTTGCCTACTTACTTGCCCTGCTGTGCCCCTGTATCACTAACCTCCAAGTAAACACATTCATGTTTTTTTTTTAAGTTGAAAACAGAGAAAGCTCCAGTTCGATGTGAGATGTATTTCTGATGTAACATCACTAAGTCAGAGAATCTTATTTTATTTTTAAAAGTAAGAAATGTCAGGGGAACAAGAAACTATTTTTTAGACTCTAGACTTACCTTCTGCCCTTCAGGCCCCTCAGGTCCCTGTAAATGAAAAGAGAGACAGAGAGCGTGAGTGGAAGAGAAACAAAAAGAGTACATGTCAGATGAAATAATATGATTTCCACAGCCAATATGGTCACAGCAGAGAGACTGGCAAGGCTTACGGTAGGATTTCATACAGTGAGCACACACCCTTCAGGCAGAACCGAATCACAATCAATCCCTTGTTTTATTCTCCGGCAAAGAATGAAAATCACTCTGTGCCTTCTTTTCATTGAGCTTCCCCATAATCTCTAATGAGACCATGAAAAACAAAAACTTTTATATGGGTTTATCTTTTATGTTGATCTCCTTCTTCATTCATTTTAGCGACTGTAAAATCTTATTTGGCTGTTCCACATTTTAAGTCCACAGTCCAACACATAGAGAGGTTCATTACCTAAATGGGCCAATAGTTGGAAAGCCTTACAAAGCTAATAAGTTAGACAGGGCATATAAGGCGCCACATCTTTAAGTGAGATTTAACACAGTGATAGATGTGTCTGGGAGGACAGCTTCTATTTTCAACCTGCCGTTTAGCACAGTGAAACCAGACGCCATGTTGGATCCTCAACCTCCTCCACCAGAATCTGCTTAAAAAGCAGCAGCTTTATGACTAGAAATGAGAAACCAAGCCGAAAGTTAGTTCCTTCCATGTTGGCTTCACTAGAATCTGAACTATTGCAGTAACCCACAGCAGTTCATCAACACCTTTACACTTGGCTGTTATGACACCTCATGTTGGCCAACATTTTTCTCACTGTCAGCTCAAGATCCACAGTAAGTGGTGCTATTTGGCTCATCACTCTCAATTGGGTCGAGGCCAGGAAGACCTTATGCCACACAAGCCCTCTACAACAACAACTTTCCAAACTTTATTCATGTGGATGGAGTATAGTTGGCAAAACCTAAGAAGTGGCCTCTGGTGAGTGTAAAAGGTTTGTGTGCCTGTATTCAAAAGTAGCCAAAAAGGACGCACTCGGGTTGAAATGTTTGACTGTCAGTGCAAATATTTGTGAAGAAGAAGTTTAGTTTGGTGGCGGCCAAGTTATGCCGTGTGGCCAAAGCACCAACAGCTCCTTGGCTTAGCTAAACAAGGACAATAATAATGACCCATTTTCTGAGAATAAATATTGTTTAGTTTTTGTTGATGAAACAAAGTGCTCACCAAGCAAAAGGCTCAAAACTTTCCCATTTACAAAACTGGCCCGTTAAAATCCCTGCAGCAACAAGTTCTCACATTTACAGAAATGGCCCACACAGTTGCAGCTCATTTATAGTGCATTCCATGTGCACTTATAACAAAAACCTCAATGAACAACTTTCATTTTCCGGACCAACCAAGAAAAAGGTTTTCTTCTCCTGCTTGCCTGTAAAAGCCTTTGTTAGCTATCCTCAGTAGGGTTTGGTAAACATCTTTATGACCCACTAGGTATGTGAGAGCATGTGCCACTCGCCTGAGCGCTAATTAGCTTGGCTACATCTGAGAGCACTCAGGAGCTACTGGCTGAAAAGCAGATTTTTCAAAAAGTCAAGAGCCCTTGAGGAAGTTTTGGTCCCGGCTCTTTTGTTCTCAAATGTGGGCCCTGATATTGCTAGAAAATTAAAATTGAGAAGAATCCAAACGTGTTCATTAAAAGGATAATTATTTCAACTTAAAGCACTCACAGCGGTGGTACATGCTTAGCATATCGCACCTTAGCTGCTTCATTTAACATTCATAAAAGAAAGAAATCCACATAAGTGCAATATCAACAGGATGCCTATTGAAGTCGAGCATCCGAGCACAAATACAAAGCGCTGGATGTTTGGTGCTTTCATTCATGTCTCGGAAATGACAAACAATGAAGCAATTGCCAGGTCAATTCCCACACTCAGTATGCAGTTGAACCCTCAGCCACTTGAAGAACTTCCAGAGTGTGCATTTCTTGTTCAGCATTTACAACACAAATATTTTGACTGATCATAGCTCAGAAAAGCTGCATGTCGGAGCTTGAGAGTGCAGGTTCAGTGTTTCTGTTTCACTATTAAGATCTTTTTTAAAAGCTTTACCATATAACACTGCTACTTACAAGAAACTAAGCTACTTTCAGATTAAATGAAAAATTATTCTTTTGATTTATTTGATATCATTATGTTTTGTCAACCTGGGTCTTATTGTCTTAGGTTTGGCCAATGTAGCTAAAGGTTAGCAAAGCTGTGCTCACCACAATCACTGTAGAAATTGTGGACATGTGTGCTTTATTTAAACTGTGCACATGACTTTTCGTTTTGTAAGACCTTTAAATCACACCAGCTTTACTGCTAACTGTAAACAAAACACTAGTAAGGACAAATTAATCTTCACCTTTATTCATTGATATAGTATTATACTGACCTGTAAGTTACAGTAGGTTAAATGACAGTTTGCATAGTTTAATTAATTTTTCTTAAGTTTATTCTGATATATTTTAGAATATTTCACTCACTGTGTATAGGCAAATTATTGCATGTAAAACTACATACATGCCATATTCTCAGGATTTGGTAGTCTCCACTATAATTACATACCTTACCAACAGTCCCAAACCCAAAGCTCAGAGAATCCACAACCTAATGACCTCAGTATTTCTAAAATCCCGATTACTGCACTGTCTGTACTGTAGGCATACGGCCTAAAACTATGAGAATAAGACACAGGTTGCAAAAAAAAAAAGTATTTCCCTTTTAGAACAAACAAATTTCTTCCATAGGGAAAAAAAGCTTTATGCCCAATACTGTCGACATTTGCCACAATATTGTTGTCCATGTCCTAAGCCATTTTCTCACATCTTTACTCCTCATGTTTGGCTTAACATTCAAAGAAAACTTAGTCAAGGACACCAAAGTAATTATAGGTATGTCGTCATTATATAGGCATATTAAGTAAATTAGATTTCTACATGCATGCCTGTTGTGCATTTAAAAAAAATGTCTAAGGTGAGTGTGGGTGCATTGTGGGTAGTTATAGAATGAATAAGATGTAAAAGAGGAGAACCAAAAAGCAGATGGAGGGTTTTTTCCCGGACAGAACACTGCATACAACACACCACTGGTTTTCCATATTTAGTCTTTTGAAGCGTAATCAAGTCCCAAATGAAAACTGTGTGCAAGGCTGCAAGCCACCTTTACAGAGCCGAAGACTCTGTAAATTTACCCCAGAGAGACCTCATGGCACAGATGATTTTAAATTGAGTCCTGAAAATATTTCCTTTTTCTTCTTCTTCTTCTTCTTCTTCTTCTTCCTCCCACCTCCCCCCTCCTGCATGTTGCTCCATAAGAGCCTAATCCTTCTAACCAGCACCATATGTCCTGGAAGGCTGTTGGAAAACTCTGGAATCTACTTTTGCCTCCTTAACAATAGCATCTACATCAAAATACGCTGAGCTGTGTCAAGTGGGCACTAGCTCCTAGAGCACCGTAAAAGAAGCAAAGGCTGGTTAAGGACCGACCTCATAATCCCTGCCTTGAGTTGACTTGTGCAGATCTGAAAGTGCCGATCAAAGACTATCCTTTAAGCTCGCTGCACACAGTGGAGCCTACCGTTCTAGTTGCTTATGCAGATCTAATTCATATTGATTTTCAAAGACCAATCAAGGGTGTGGACTGATATTGCGTGTCTGGATGGAGAATTTTTTTTAATTCCCTCTCCAGAGCCCAAATGATCATTTACAGAAACTTTTCTCTCTAATCCATTATCTTATTTTTGTTCTTTCCTCTTCTCCAAAGAGTGGCAAACAAACTGCTGTTGGCTGGAAACAGAAGCTCTGAATATTTTTACAATCTCTGGGACATGCTTATCTCACGCTGTTTTTTTTTTTTTTGGGGATTTCTAAATTATGACATTATTCCTTGTTAAAAGTACATTAGTGTCATGCTGCGTATATACTCGGGAAATAGTATGCCTTATTTCAAGAATTACAGTGAGCAGCGCTTATTCTTTATTCAGAGCTCTGCGCGAGGCCTCTGAGCTTATTTTGAATGGGATTCACCATTCATCTTTTGGAGTAATGTTCTGGCTGCTGTCATGACCAGTTGTATAAGCACTGGAGACTTATGGGAGCACACCTGGGACCACTGGGAAATCTGTTGCAAATTTTACATTTATGGCACATTGAATTTTGAAACAAAACTGTGCTGCCTACAAAGCTTTAAGCACAAGGGGAATAATGGGTAAAACATATAATTAAAACCAACAAAAGCTGGAAACTGAAAAACAGCAAAATAAACGCAGACAGAGGGTATAGTGTGTTGTTTTTAGTGACCTAAAAATTATTAGCCGTTTTAGCTTTAAAGTCCTTTTACTCTCTAGTTATGTTATGTGTCTCTCACCACCTAAGCCTCACCATCCTCTATTTTGTCTCTCCATTTCTTCCCAATCCATGGAAGAAACAAGAGATGAAAGCGCTTGATAGCACCTCCTCTGTCAGCTTCACTTACTCTCCCCTGCACTTGTGAAAACTGACATCGCCGGGTGTTTTCACATGTCACGTTTTCCGTCTTTGCTGTCTCTGGAATTTGGCTTGACCTATTCAATGTAGCTTTTATGAGGAAACTTTAATCAAACGCTTTATTTGCTGAACACCACAAGCGGTATCAAGTTGCTGTTAACTGGAACAGCTTGTCCCTACCGTATAAGGGGTTTTGTAAGAGAAAACTAAAGTTTTTGCAGGGTATCATAAAATGTGTCATTAATGATCACTATAGTACCCATAATCCACATTATGAGTATTATCTCGTAAATGTTCATTTAAAAAGCATCCTAAGTGGCAGTATGCCTGATTGCGTTGTCAGTAAAAAACCAAGATTTGAATTAATAAACTCTGTTGTAGTGAATGTTTGATAGTGTCGCAGTTGGTTGGTTGGCAAATTAAATACATCCAGGAAAAATGAGACATAAGACATATTTTTACAAAATTATAACACTGTTATATTAACTTTAGCAGTGTAACAAGGGCAGTCAGTCAGTGAAGGCTACTACCATAGCAGAAATGATTTAAAAATTTTAAAAAACATTATTGGATTAATCTGCAAATTATTTACTCCAGAATGACATTTTAGAGAGCAAAATTAGACGATTCTCCGGCCTGTACAGTTAATATGAAGGTACCTCCGACAGGCGGTTTGCTCAGCTTAGCTTAAAGACTGGAAACCGGGGATAACAGCTAGCCTGACTCTGTCCAAACTAAAGGCTCACTAAAGGCTTACCGAAGTGTAAAAACAACACGTTGTGGTTATGTGCCAGACTATTTTGTCTGTTGGAGTTTTGTCATTGCTGTTAAGGTAGCCAGGCAGCCAAGGGAGACTTGTGCGTTTGTGGTGTATGAGCTAAGCTAAGCTTAAAAGCTGCTAATTGTTAACCCTAATTTTTACCCGATCTTAAATGAAATATTTTCATCTTACTCTTATCAAGAAAGTGAATACATGTGCTTTATTTCCCAAAAAAGTTAAACAGTTCCATAAAGAATGCTAAATGCAGTGATTCCTAATTGCTAACTTAGCATCTAAGTTCAACTACAGATCATGACCAAAATGTGATTCCAAAAGGAAAAAGTGTGTGCTTACCATGGGTCCTGTTTCTCCAGGCTCTCCTGGATCACCCTATAGTAAATATAAAAAACAGCCAAAAGGCCAGTTAAGGGTTAATTTTTTCTTTGAAAAGTTGAGAACACGCATGGTGTTTTAAAATGATCATGAAAAGCATTCTGAGTAAAACAAGTCAAACATTTGGTTGAAAAAAATACAGTATTTTCCACATTATGGTTAAATTCCCCATTTGTTTTAGTGTTTGGCCACTATGGTGCATAGGGCCAAGGTTGCCAAGTAAAATCAGCATTGTTCTGCTCATATACCACGTTGGCTGGGAGGCGTTTATCATGCTGTGACACCTGTACCCTTCACTGTCTCTTTCCAACAACCTTGTTCTAGTCTCCGCTTTCGGTCTGGCCTGACTCTTGGATGTTCCTGCAGTTCTCAGGGTAGAAAAAAGACATATGCCATGTTCAAACTTCTTTGCCAAACCCATGCTTGAACATTATTCCATTTTGCCTCTTTGTGACATTTACAGGACCATTTTTGCTACCCTCCTTCTGTGTGATTCATGGCAGGAGAAATAAATCATGAGAGAAATAAAGCACCCCAGCGAGAGAAATTTAGTTTCTTGGAAAACGGAACAACTATTGCGACTGCAACTGAAAGAACTGAAAACAATAATCGTCAAAAACTTGGAAAGAAACAGATAAACAACACTTAATATTTTTGCACTCCCACTGTGAACTCTGCCAAGACAATAAAGATCAGCTGGAGCCCTCGGAAGGTTTTATGGCTGAACATAATTGACAGGCCTTTTCTGTTTCTTCTTTCTCTCACAGGCAGAGTTCACATAAATTAGTGTGATGCCAGTGACAAGCTTAAAGACATGGAAAATGTTACGTTATAATGAAAAACAACCAAGTAAACATAAATCCATAGAGTGAAGCATTCTCTTGGGAGCATATTCATGTTTAGCTTGAGACATTAGGGCAATGAACCGCACCATAGCTTGTCTAGTCTTCATTAGAAAGGTTTTCATTGGGATGAACCCTCCCGGCACTGAGTCAAAGTCAATTGAATATGAGTACAAAAAGAGCTGAACTTGTTTTTCTCATAATGGAAACAATGCAGCACTTTTTAAAGGAAAGATCCACAGAATTTCACTGATCCAATGCCATTTTATATAAGACACTGACTGCTAAAGAAAATCTTTGTACAACCTATTAAAATGTCCTCAGATTGAAGTTGAAAATATATAATATAATATAATAATACTCACTGGTTGACCAGGTAAACCTCTGGGCCCATCTTTCCCTGTGTCCCCTGGAGGCCCCCTTGGCCCTGGAGGGCCCGGAGGCCCCGGAGGCCCAGGTGGTCCTGCTTGCCCTTGATCTCCCTGTGTGGCAAAATAACACATTTTAACATTATTACTGTGTGATATTGTAGGATCCAATGAGACTGGAGCCACTGCAGTTAAATGATAATGAAGAGAGAGTAGTGCAATGATCTCGTGGGTGGCTAGGGCTGCCTCCATTCATAACAGGGAACAGTTTGCATTTGGGGTCTTATGGCTAAAGCTAGCATACAGAAGATGGAGCTACAATGTGATTTATAGCTGAAATAGTAATCCCCTAAAATGCATGCATTCCTAAATGGACTTAATGAGTCAAATTGGGGTTGTGCATTAGGCACCGACTGAAAAGAAGTCACATTTGTAGAGCTACAATAATCGGAGTGAAAACATACTGAAAATGTGTGGTCCATTACTATACTGGATTATAAAGAAACTCTAAGAAAACATTCAGCAATCTAACTGGCAGGGAAAGTGCTTCAAGTAGTGCCATGACAGTAATTCATTTTACCTTAATAAAACCTTTCTTTAAAAAGAAATTTCCCTTTAACAATAACAGAAGAGAGGTCTGTCTGAAGGCTTGCATGCAAACTGCAGAATGCCCAGAGAGGAGTGATTCAGTGAGACTTGGCACGATGGACAGAGAGAAGAGTGAGGACACAGCCACTACCTTAATGAGCCGCCGCTTTATGAGCTGCTGGTCAGCGGAAAGAAAGCCATGATTGATCTTAGGGAAGACCATCTGAGCAGGTGTGTGAGGTCAAGAGGTCGTAGATCAGAGGTGAGAGAAGGTTGAAGAAGGATGAGGTCCCAGAAGAAGAAGAAGGAGGAGGAGGAAGGCAAATGCAAAAAGAAACATTTTTTGTTAGAAAAGCCTGTGTTCATGAACCCCCGGTCCAGCGCATTCACAGATGGGGGGAGAAATCCACACTTTTGGTTCGGAAGTCTGGGCTTTTCTTTTGGAACCAGAGCCCATAATTACCACCTCAGGGGTGCGAGGGCGCCACAGCGGGCTCACAGTCCCCGGGAAAATGGGAATTTCTCCTCCTCTGTGAAAACGCGGCCATCATCCTCATCGCGCCTGCTACTAAGTCAGACCCCGTGATCTGCACACACTGAAACCAGCGTGGTCGACCTTCTGAGTTGAGATGGATTTCTAATCTTGTTCCTTTCAAAGCATGCATTATTCTGCTAGTGTCCATTGGTATTAAGTGGCTTCATCCATCGCTGAAACAATCCTCAAGGCCAAATTGGTGGATTGAAGGATTTGTGGTGAACCATGGGCATGAGCTTTAAAAAAACATTTAGCCACTTTGGTTCATCATCAAGTATTCCTCTTAGAGTTGCTTCCACTTATTATACCATCAATGGACACATTCCAGACCAGACTTGATTTCAGGATGCCGATTTTTGTTCCAGTCAGCTACATATTACTGGGTTGAAAAAGGCCACCTTTGCTTTCAATTGGGAACCGGGCATGTAGCATGCAACCGAAATCTCGAGTGACTGAAAGACTGGTAGTGGCAGTGGGGGAAGAGGATAACGATTGACTGGCTATGATTAATTAGATGGGGTTTTTCCTGTGCTTAGTCTATCATCGGGCTTTGAGAAAAAGCAGCCGACAGTGATTCATTTACTCCCAGTGTGTGCTGCGGAGGGGTCGGACTGAGCAGCTAGGCGGCACCACCACCGACAAACCTTGACAGTCAGGATCTGATTGCTGTGCAAAGCAGCCAGCGTAGGGAGACCAGGCAATCCCTAAAGGGACAAACAGCAGAACATGGCACAACACACACATGACATTCAAACACTGGGTGAACAAAAACAGTTAAAGGAGGAAGAAGATAAGCAAACTACTTCTACATATTCTTACAAATTTGAGAAATAAGTTGTATAATATGTGAAATACTGTAACTTGCATTTGAGGGGTTTTCATAAAACTGTCCAAATCCAACATCAATTTAAAAGTCAAATAATTAGTTTTGACGACCAGACATTTCTATTCAGGTAATCTTAAACATTCACCATGTCAAAAAGTCCAAGTTTATTCTCAGCTGCGAAACAGTGTCTACAATGGTACTGGGAACATCCTGTGAGAGTATGCTATACTCTCATAGCGAAGTAACCATTTCCTGTTTTTTGTTCAGCCAGAACATGTGTTGAGATGATTATCATAGAACAGACTTTGAGCTACAACATGCTGGTAAACTGAGGAGCTGTATTTGTATTGTTCATAGAGTTTTGGGGAACATCAAGGGATTGAGATGTTCACTGAAAATTCAATCAAATGGTTTCAAATTCCCTTGTCAACAAGTGTCGTGACAGATGTGATCCACTCATAAAAACTGAATACAAGAAGAAAGCATCGGGCCATCTCCTTGTTAAAAAGAGACAAGGGTTTATAGCTGAATGCTAACTTTCATCTGAATCCAGAAACAATGACATATCGTCAGCTGAACATGGTATGGAAAGTTATATTCAAATAAATCATTAATTATTCCTTTTGTGGATATTGTCCATACTTAAACATATATGTACTATTTCTTTGATTGTAACAAGTCTTTTAGAGTCGTATAGCCATATAAATGTCCACTGAAAGTGACCATTTACAAAACCTTCTCCCCCGGAGATTGTCTACTCAGAGCTTAGCAACCATAACTGGGCAGGGCGGGCCTGTAAAGCCTCAGTTTTCTCAACAAGCTAAAGTGATGTTCATGGGGTTGTAATTACACTCAGCATTTCAAGTTTTATTGGGTTTTTGTCTTTTTTTCTAGCCTTTCCAAAACTACAAACACAAAAATGCAAGGAATGGATTTAACAGTTTATTTGTCTGCACTAAAGTAAGCCACATTCGTTAGCATGTCTGGCTAACTAGCTTACTACCTAGAGCAGTAATAGAGCTACTCCTAAAACCAAGGAGAGTCTCATGAAACTAAAAATATATAGTTTTAAAATATGAACAAGTACTATGTAAGCTACCAAACAAGGTTATGTTAGACTTAAAAATAGTCTGATATTACATTTTACCTCATCATTACTTACAATAGACAAAGTAGCTCAACATCGTAATAAATATTACTATTATTTTATGTGTCTTCTACATGGATCATCACCAAGTGAAGCTGACCTGTTTAGCCTCAATCACTTGTTTTTAAAAAAGTCAGATAAAAACATTAAAAAGCCAGCAAGTTGGCATTTTGAACCAACTCACGTTAGCTTAATTAGCTAGCTAGCTACAGGTAATAAAATATACTATATCAGACGATCAGTGTCTTTAGTTCTAATGCTAAGTATATAGAATATGCAAAGATTGTACCAGATTGGTTGTTCAGTGATTGCATGTTCCCTTGTTTGTTTTTAAGCTGCAGGTTTTGCACCACCATAAACATCCAACCTGATTGAAATGATCAAAGTATTTTTCATAGGCTGGCACAATAGCATACACATGCCCTGTAAGAGTTCAGTCTTTCTTTATATTCAAGCTTAAGATAAAATCTGCCCTATCCAAACATGACTTTGGTGCCATCCCTCTGGTTTTCCAAAAATAATTCAAAAAGTATGGCTCATTAAGAATATGACTTTCAAGGCAAGTGGATTTAATTGAGCCCTGCATGCAGAACAGAGCAATGGATACCATTACACTGCAGACAATAGCCATGCTTTGTGTCACTAAGTTTGAAGCACAAATATTTCTCAAGTTATTTACAACCACAAACATGTTGAGGACAAAGAAGGAAGTGCTGTATCACAGTCAGTGGGGAATGGATAATACAAAGAGTCCATCAAAATGTAGTGTGGCGCATGTGCAGGCTGGCACAAGCGTTTTCTGGGTTGAAGCCTTTGGAGATAAAAAGATTATCTGACCAAAAAACAGTAGTTTGAGCTTTCTCTACAGGAGATGAGAGGAAGAAGAGACTAGGTGTGGGTTAGTGCTCACCCTGCATTGCCTCTTTGCTGATGTCTATGTGTGAAAATGATAATGACACGGCGGTTGACAGAGAATCCTAACCATTTACAGACTGCTTTGTTTTGCTTTTCTCCTCCAAAACGGATGTTGGTTATTTGGTGAGGAGTTGCTATTGCTATGTATTCGCCTGAAGCAAGATGACTACAACTATAGTAAACAAAAAGCCAGATACAAGGACAATCAGCAACAGCCGTCAAGGGACACAGGCCAGAAACAGTATCTCCCTGACCACACCAAACACACAAAACATCCCAAGAAAATACAGGCTGTGGCATTTTCTAAATATCTATATGTGGCCAAGTCTGTGCACAGATGGCTTTAATACATTTAAGAGAGGAATAATACATTCATTTGAAGCCTCAGATCTGGCAACAATCCGATACCTCGATTTTATCTCAAGTGAAATTTACTTTAAGGCTCCTGATTTCATTTGAATAGTTGACTGTAAAACACTTATTTGTTCATGACTGAAAAGTAAAATCCTGGAAATTACATGATCATCTTTATTTTGGAAGAACATTGCAAATTAGTCAAATCTCCCGATGTGAGAAGTAAAGTACTGGACAAACAAGGGCAGATTCTTTCGTGATTTTTTCTCCTCTGACTTCACCGACCTTTGTCTGACACCTGTAGCTTGTGCCATCCGTCAAAAAGACCACACACCTTTCCTGGTGATACACATTGCCAGTAACTCCTGTTAATTATAGCCCAGAAGTGGAGCTCGAACGGTGGCCACACATTTGTTTGTCAAAACTGGCCAATTTATTATTTGTTGTTTTGTTAACCTTTGACTTTTGGATGTGGCCTTTGCCCTTTGGGGCCGACAAATGGCTGACCCTGACATGTGGGGAGCAGGCAGAGGAAGTGTGTGTCTGTAAATTTTACTAGCCATGTAATTCTCACACAGTCTTTGGCCACAAAGGATGAGGGGTTTTGATTTGATCCTTTGATTTGACGCTGGAAGACCTATTGTATACACATCCTCACCAGATATACAGCATTATGGGTCGTCTGTGCAGGGAGCTTATTGCGACCCATATTTACGTTTATTATTAGGCGGTATCCTCAGACATACACAGGAGACTGGGTTTCATGTCCTGTTTGAAACCAAAACTGTGTATTTACATCATGTCACTTTCGTAATGTACTTAACACAAACCATGATCTTTTCCTAAACCTAACCAAGTACTTTTGTTGCCTAAATCTAACCAAACTGCGACCGTTTCACAGCATTAGCCTTGTGTTTAATGTCACGCCTGCTGATGTTTCGGGAACTGTTATGTCATTTTGGGAGTCACTGGCAATCGACCTATTCTGTCTTTAGGTATGACTACGTGTCGACATGCAAACACAAATCCTTTAAATGATTCTGCATTTAAATCTGTTTAGATTTGATGTAATCTGCCAGACTATGATATATAAAGGATTTTAGACATCCTCTGTGTTTTACATGTATCTCCATATGGATGTATTAGCCTCTCTGCACACAGTCAACACTCGGCGTGGAATGAGCTTCATATCCATAACCCTAACCCAAGGTCAGTCAGCCCTCGTCCTGTTATGCCTTCATTTATTAGGAAATTATTTCTTATATGGTTCCACTACGTTTACCTACTAATCTAATGTGCAATGTCAATATACCATTCTGGGGAGGTAATATGATTTGCTGGTAACCTAGACTGTTTTCATGCCCCTGTAGTTCATATGTGACTGTGAGTTCATTTGTACCTGTTAGGGGGCAATTTTGCTGTAATTGGAAGCTAATGAAATGCTATCTTGAAGTGGACAGAGTATTTATTTACTCTACAAGACAAATAGGGTCTGGCTGGTACCAGCCACACTGCTGTTTCCAGCGTGTAACTCATATAAGTGATAGAGACGGATGACTCTATTTGCTAGGTTAAAAGGGTACAAATTATAGGGCAAAACCCAGTAAATTATATCGAAAAAGTTTACTCCAGTCAGTTAGGCTGAAGATCTAAAATATTTCCTTTCTGTCTGTTCCCATGCAACTATAATGGTTATCCAATGCTTTTTATATCATTAAAAATTCACTAAGGATATCACAGAGCTGGGAATGTATTTGTAGATCCACTCAAGAGATCCACAATGTTGAACTTGGCTGTCATTTTGAGGAGTGCCCATGTGTAACACACCACTAATCAAATTTCACAGAGAAGGTCATTTGTATTGACTTCCAAATCATAAGAAACGTGCTGCTTTGACGTGCAGATCTGGCCCGGAGGAGAGCTGACAAAGTTAATTGGCAAACTACTAACGTCTGGGTGGGCGCCAATGCAGAATTGGGATCAGATCCACTTGGGAGATGGCTGGTAAACCTCTGTGTTGATGTGTTCTCTTGTCCTTGTGCTCTAACCTCTACGTGCTCTATGCGCTCATCGAAGTCAATTATAGGCACTGACAAAGTGACGTTGACTCCATGGGTTCTAGCCTTGATGACGACAGCAGATAGAGAGGAAGTGAAATGTGTATGCATGTGACCCCGGTTAATGCGATCTACTTTAAACAAACCTGTGCAGTCTTAGTGTTTTTCAAAAGGGCTCATTTTTTAACTATTATCCAAGAAAAATGAGGGCGCACTGGCTGCTAGGTGGAGATATGGTAATTAATTTCAGAGTCTGTCAAGCACGGAAAAGCACTCAAATCATCATTTAGAAGCTGTACTTATATAGAAATGTCAAACTACAGAGCTGGAAATGATTAAAGGTCTGAATATGCCATGTCACGCTGAGGATTGAAGTGAATCACAAGTAATTATAGAGACAGAGCTAGTTGGCTTTTGATTACAGCTGAGATTGAGCAGATATCCTCTGCTGATGTGCGAAAGCGTGTTCTCATGTTCAATTTGCAGACAAGAGGTAAAAATCTCAAAAAGAATACCACGCCGTGCCTTCCAAGTTATCTTGCATAGTCGCCTGCCTATTCTTCATGTAGAAATAAGCAGTGCTGAAATGCTTGTTGTATTTGGCCAGATGGGAAGAACACTATCCCAGGAATTTCATGCATCTCAAGCCTTTTGCCCACAATTGTGCAGGGGGGAGACGCACAGTCACATTCATCAGCTAATCACAAGAAGTCGGAGTTAACCACATACCCGTGGTCCCTGGTCTCCTTGATCCCCCTGCAGAAGGCAAGAAAAAGAATTTGTCTTGAAATGCAGGAGTCGAACATACACTGAACACACAGAAACAAGTACAGTGCTTATAATAAGCTGAGATTCGTACTTAAATCACTGAGACATGCAGAACACACTGATAAAGAAAAATAATGCAGGCCCCCTCAACTATTCATTGTGGTTGAGAGTAAAATCACTTATGATAACATAGACTGACATGAATTGGCTATGAGAGAAAGAAAGAGAGCAGTGGTGTGAGGTTTGGTGGGTTTGGTAAAGGGGGGCTGAGTGCGGGCGAACTCCATTACCAGGCCAGAGTTTATGCCCCAGAAAGCTCTGGCTTTCTGCCTTTTTTTGGGTGGTTGGGGGTAGATCTCTGTGGATGGAGTACGTTCCTAAAGGAGAAAACGCTTGGTTTCGAATCAACCTGTGTGTAGAAGGCTGTGGGTTTAACACATTAGAGTGAAACCTAACCAAAAGTACACTTTTGTTTGAAACAACTGAAGGACAACCAAATGTTGGACCCCAAATTACAACCTTAATCTGTCTAGAATCGGATAACTGAACATCCTTAAACCTTTTCATTTGATGCACTCCCGCTCTATTGTTGGCTGAGTTACATTTTAGCCACAGCAGTAAAACGAGCCGAACAACTTATCACACATGGATGGGAGTTTTGCTCAAACAAACTTCAATGTAATGCCTGAGCAATTTCAAATAAAACAGCTCTCGGAATTTGCGTAATTTTTCATTGGGCAGTCGTTCCAAAACCCGATTTTAATGGGAAAACAGTTGTGAATGGCCACACTGATGGATGCTGTATTCGTCTTGGGTGGGTGGAATGTGCACAGTTGTTTTTCATTTCGTTAAAAATGCAGATGAAGTGGCTCACATGAGAGGCATGAACATGCATCTAATCA
Organism: Lepomis macrochirus; assembly: GCA_024633595.2. NCBI lineage: Eukaryota > Metazoa > Chordata > Actinopteri > Centrarchiformes > Centrarchidae > Lepomis > Lepomis macrochirus. The sequence continues at coordinate 10,562,181 of JALXJV020000002.1, read as the reverse complement.
GTGAGACACAGTTATTCATGACTGTCATAATGGATGCTTGACAATCATCAAAATTTGGTCACGCTTATGGCTTCTATTTTCTTCTTCAAGGGACACTAAATAAGGAATCACGCTGGTGATTCATTCATTGGTCAGCGACAACAACCAACATCATTCCCCAACCCACATTACTAGAAATCATCAGTTACCAAAGTTGATACAGATGACAACTGTAATCAACTGTTTCTTTGTGTTGGACTTCACCTCTGGTTAGCACTCTCACTCCATTTCATTTTACGTGTTGCATTTTGCAGAGCAATAATCCTTTAAACATAACAGGTTATTGCTCAAGTTGTCCCTCACTTCATACATAATATAGATAAATAATATATTCATTACTGTCCTGTAAAACAGAACAGCTCTTCCCTAGTAGCATTTTATATTTATGTACTTTAAGCCATTTGTTTCCATTATAAGTGAATTCAGGGAGTTTATCAACTTTGGTGTGAATCAAGGGATCTCGTGGTTTTAGTCTTTCTAAGCAAAGGCAGGGGCACACATTTGTCCTCAAGTCCTGCAGACTTCTAAAGTGACAGTGTGGTTATTTTGCATGCTCCACTGCTGTTTTATAGAGGAATGCTCAGTGATGCATTTAAGGGCTCCAACTTGGGCTCTGGCTTTCAGTCATTAATGTTCTGTGCTGTCGATTTGTGAACGACAGGAGAATTTAAATATTCAGACTCTGAGACTTAAAGGTCATGATGACTTGAAAGCAAGTCATTGCCGCAATTGCAAAATGATACTTTCTGAGTAGAGAGTAGAGCAAAATCTAAGATTTTTTTATTGTCTTAACCTGCAAAAATATATGATGGGTTGACCATTAAAGACAAAATTTTCTCCTTTCTTAAAGGGATAGTTTGACATATTGGGAAATAAGCGTATTTGCCTCGTTACTTAGAAGATTAAGACCACTCTCATGTCTATACAGTAAATATGAATACGGAGCCAGCAACTGGTTAGCTTAGCATAAAGACTGGAAACAGAGGGGAAAAGCTAGTCTAACTAGACAGATTTTGTTACCTTCTGTCACAACCAGGCTAGCAGTTTCCTTCTGCTTCCAGTCTTTGTGCTAAGCTAAGTGGCCGCTGGCTCCTAGCTTTTCTTGACACGAAAGCGAACAAGCGGCGTATTTTCCATAACGTCAAAGTATTGATTTAAGCGATTGAACAAAATATCTGAGTAGATCAACAGTATACCATGTATACCACAATATGTCAAATATATATAAAATGACTCACCTTATCACCCTTCGGACCTGGAGGGCCCTACAAAGAGAAAAAAAATGACAGTTAATTTCTTTAAAAAAAGTATTTAAGATACAATCCACTACAACAACTGTACAAACAAACAGAGCTGCTTAACAAGGCTTGAACATCAACTTAGAGGGAGACGGTGAAATCAAAAGATTAACTAATTGAATTTTGATGAACCTAACATTGTGCATCCTGTCACAGACTGGGAACCAGTACCTTATGCATTATGGACAGCGGGAATTATACAAACATACAATTAAAATCAAAACACAGGCCTAAATCAAGTCCATGTTTACTTAGAGGATCAAATCCAGCAATTCTAAACTACGTATTGGCAAGCAGATTGTTAAAATGTGCCCTGAACACGAGGAACACTTTTTTTTTTCCTTTTTTTTTACGCAGCAGTTCTTATGAAGCAGTTTTTGCATCCAACTTCTGTCGGCCAGCAGGCAGAGGCTCCTGGGTGGGCTCTTTAAAAGATCATGAGTGAAGTAGAGAATTTGACAATGAGGTGTGCATCCATACACTGGAGCCTAACGAGCTCGTGCTCAAAAAACACTATTTTTAAGATTCAAGTTGAAGAATGAAGCCCAGCATGCTGGCCTCTTTTTCTTCCTCTGAGGTGGCGCTTTTGGAAAAATCTATCTTTGGAAAAATCAGTATTAGATCAGTGTTTGAAGAGTGACTAACTGACCACCCGCTTAGCAATAATGTTCCTGAGCCCCTGCAGAAACATATAGCGGTGCCATGTACACTGATACTAATCAGTGCTTCACATGAAAAGGTTATCTGTCAAATATATCTTACAGATTTGTTTTTGAAGATTTTAGACAGAAAGCACACTTCCACTAATCCATTGATTGATGACATTAATATAAGACCAGTGTTTGGAGGGTGTTCCTGTGAGTCTATGGACCAGTGGCCCTGAATAGCAAGCTTGCAGACACAGACAGGCTTCCACTGCTCTGACACACATAGCACAGTCCAAAACTGAAATGCTCCAGAGTTGGTCCGGCAATTTTCCTCAGCCAGTTTCTACCACGCTGCTGTGAGGGAAGCGAGGTGTAGCCTGCTCAGTGCCTACAGACATTATTTTAGATGCATAGTTAACTATCCGTAGCTTTTCGTTTATGTAGCCTAAAGTGCATGTGTTCCCAACTGGTTCTGCACTAGGTCATGAGGTTGTGAACCTGTAGAGGGAGCTTATGTCCTGTCCTTGCATTAACGAAATGTGAGGCAACTAAGTTTGTTTGCCCAGACAAAAACTGAGAGGAAATGCAGCTTTAATATGCACACATATAAGGACGTTGGACCTGCTGCTTACTTGACTGGCCATACAAAGAGTCACAACACACTTGTAAACACAAAATGCTCATTATAAAAACTGTATTTCCGATTGTGGTTCCCTAGGGGGGAATAACAGAGGCAACATATTGGAATCAAATGTGACTTTTACTTTTATAATGATGTAGAGGCATTCCAGAGGGGCTAAATAAGTTTCCAGCATGTTCCTGAAAATGGAAGGCAGCTAAATAAAGTCAGTGCAGGCTTTTTGTTGAAGGAAAATTGCCTTTGGACAATACAAGGCTATTGACAAGCTGTTACTGCAAACATGTGAATGGCTGCAACAAAGAAATACATAAATATACCCACTGCAGCTTTTTGCACAAGTCTGCTTAGGGTATTATGTCTGGCAGTGAAAAATACAAATAGTTGGCACACCAAATTATTGGGCTAAATGACTGGGCACCATAAGTTTGTGGAAAGAAACGGAAACTCAGCTTTATATGATTTAACATTTCAATAAATCCAGATTGTTTCCCGATAAGTGCAGCAACATAGTAAAACTTTATCAAATCCACGTTGAACTTGCCTAATAGGCCAAAAGATATTCATGTTTTTATTTGTATATGACATCATAGACAGATAGAATTGTATGTCATGTCATCCACCCATTTCTATATTTGGTTTGTGAGGGAATAAATAAGAAAAATTGGGTGACAGGTGTTAGATGGATTCATACAGATTAACAAACGTCAGTTGTTTCCAACCTTTTTTTTATGTTCCCTCTCATGTCAGATAAACATACTGTTCCTCAACAATGCCATTTATTTCATGCTTACGTTCATGCTTCATTCATTCACAATTCTCTCTCCCTTTTCCAACTTCAAGATTTTGCCAAGATCCTCATCAGCCAATAATGTAGTTGCTGTCAAACTTTAAATCTGTTCTCCTCTCTGCTGCTCTCCGCTGTCACTTCGGTGCGAAATCGCTCCACCCCATTCACATATAGGCCCAGGTCGAGCTCATCAGAAGTCTTCTCCTCATCCCATCCAGATCTTCAGCATTCTCTTCATCCAATCACCACGACCAGTGTTTAGACTCCATGGGTTGTTTTCTATACCAATTAACCGCTTCTCCACCCCCTTTAAATACCATGACACCATGATGGGGTCAAATCACAGCAGACTATTCACATTTCCCATATTCACTGTGTACATGTCAATAAATTCTTCGGTCACTCAGATGAAGTCATTCCTGTCAAAAGTGGATTACTGCTTTTGACACAATATCTTGTCCGAAACCTTGTTCATTTTACTCTTCTAGCTGGTTATAAAGCATGTGGAAATTATTTTGCTACACAGTCTGCACCTGCTCATTATACGGCCCATCATTTGCACATCACTTGGACAGACAGCACCCACTGGAGCTTTTCCAAAAGGTTTAAACCAGTACAGTGAGGGTCTTTTATAGAGACTATTAAACAGCTCTCCTGCAAAGACTATTTCAAAAGAAGCGAACTGTACAACAGTAGAATTGCACCGGGTGTCTATTTGTCAAGCTTTCTCTGCAGCTTTGTGGTTTCAGTCTGCCCCGAGGAAGGTTTCTAATCAGCACCTGTGAATGCTTTTCACATCTTTTTACTGCTTCTGCTCTGGCTCTTTTTCAAAAGCTGCCCTTCAGCAGGTGCTCCATGGCATCCATCATCAGGCTGTTTCTGTTTGATCAAACTTACTGACTGTGAGTTACCAAGTTACTGTCTTCTCTATCTCTATAATGCCTTTAACACCTTCATATTCAGCCTACACTGGATTCTGCAATGGCCACATGCATCTCTCAAAAACTGCAAACTATTTATACTGTTTTTTTTAAAGGAACAGTTTGACCTTTTGGGAAAGTCATGTTCTTGCCAGGGGTTAGATGAAAAAGATTGATACCACTTTCGTGTGTGTAAGATAATTATGAGGCTACCACCAGCACCTGGTTACTGTAGCTTAGCGTAAGATCTGGAAATGAGGGAAACAGCTAGACCGGCCCTGCCCAAAGGGGCGCAGTCACAGCCTGAAGTCTTCCCATCAGTGTGAAGTTTCAAGGCATCCAGCGGAGAGTCCCCCAACGTTATTGCACATAACTGCCTGAAAAACCTTGAATCATAATGTTTTACACCTTGTTTTTTGTTGAAATTAAACAAATAAAATACATGCTGATAAGTAAGCTTTAGAGGTTGCCCGTTTCCAGTCTTTATGCTTAGTTAAGCCAACCAACAGCTGGCTATAGCTTTATACTTACTGTACAAAGAGCAGTATTGATCGCTTCATGTAATGTTCAGCAAGAAAACCATAAGTCTATTTCATAAAATTCCCAAACTACAGTATATCTTTAGCAGATTTCCACAGGAACTAAGAACAGTGGTGCTCTACTCATGTTTGCATTTTAGTTTGGGTGTAAATTTAGTACAGTATTTCACTGTTACTGTAGGAGCAGAGACAATTATTGTTCAGAAAACCTAACTTTTCATATGTGAACAGAATGCATTTGCACCAAAGCAGAAGCACTATATCCACTTATTGAAAATGACACATATCACACTGATGGTAAGCCTCACATCTTCTGCTGCTTAACGCCGAGCAAACTCAAGTCAAACTTCCATCATGAGATGATTTGTAACAGAACATCCTGTGTGCATGACATTGTCGAGTTTATGGCGGACCACTGGATCAGGATTAAGCTTTATTCTATACAAATACATGTCCAGCTTCTCATTTCATAAGCCAAACCATGACCACTGTCTCCTGCAATGGCCTGAATGAGCTGTTGGTATGAAAAAAAGAAGAAACCCCTGCCACCTTTAAAACAGAGTGAGGGAGAAATATGGAGAGCTCTGTGGGGAAACACAAAATGGCAAAAGGGAAGTGGGGCCAAACCCACAAGCAACGTGAACATTGCAAATCAAATCTGACAATGTAAGTTACTTCACTTCATATTACAAGGAAAGAGTACATGATGATCGATAAAATGATCCCGGCACCGAGGTACAAGTACACAACTAGATTTTCACATGTCCTGTGTTGGTCTATCTTTGCTTGTGGAAGAAGTATCAGGTATTCATTTATATTTAATACAAAATTGCGTGCTTGTGTAGCTCCCTATACTTGTATGTATTTTGACCTGTGACACTTTCAAACACATGTACCAATTCCTACTGTTGTGTGGATGATCTGGTTTCTCTAGTTTCATATTTTATGCCAAACAAAGGACTTATGTTCTGAGATATCTCTGCGGCTTTTCATTGGATCAACAATGAAAAACAGTTTTAAGTGTTTAACTGTTAAGTACCTAAATATCTATTTAGAGGTTTTATGCATTAGTTTCCTTTCGGGTTGGATGAAGTATGTCACTCTTTTCAGTAACGGGATTAGTCTACACTTCCTATATATTGAGGCTTTTTGGACAAAAAGATTGATTAAATGTACTAAAATTATACAAATGGCATTTTAAAAGCTATCATTTATTTGAACGCTGTATTTTTAATTCTAGTTGCTGCAAATGAAACATGACTCTAGCGAAATCTTGTTCAGTTGTCTTTATCTATCTGTCTTTGTCCTATCTTGCAGTATAAACATTTTCTCAATGTTGGCCTATGACAGCTGAGGTGGTATTTTTCAGCTTTGTAAATAGCTTGCTCCAAGAAATGTTAACTAACATATGAAAATGCTTTGAGAAAGGTTTATTTGCACAATAAGAAAACACGCAATGTATTTTAAATATAGAAGAACTGTCCAAAATAAGTAACCTAAGCTTAAAAAAACAAGCTGCTGATTACTGCATTATACTCTGTTATATTTTTATATTTATAAATTGTCACCTGCCAGCTGATTTTCTTCCCCCATTTATATAAATAAAGACATTTCCACTCGTTTTGTTCTCGTGCATAGTCACATCTCGTCACCCAAGCAAATCATCACACCCCTAATCTGAGCCCTTCGGTCTTCAAAACTTCTCAACACAAAGTGAGGCCCTTGTAGTATGGAACTGATGCGAAAAAATGTAATAATGTGATTGCTCATCAGTCATGTGTAATCACATTATTGCTTATACATAAATGTGTATTTGTTTTGTTATTCACAGGCTAAGGTCCTGTTTTCAAAGGCCTGTTATCAAAACAAACTTACTCTATAACACACTAATATCCAGGAATTCACACTAACTCACAAGGAGAAATTTCTATCAGCATAATTTCACATTGTCTCACATAGATGTCAAGACACTGAAAATCCATTCTTCACATTCCTACTCTCCTATAATTTACTCAACGCGTGATGGATGAAAGCTTGACAGTGCTCGCCTGACTGTGCAGTGTGAGGCGAGGGGCTGGCTCATGTCCATCGCTTTAGCTGTTGTTGACATGAGCAAAGTAATTCTCGTGGGTTTGGCTGCAATCTGCTGGTGCAATCTTGTGAAGCAATCCACCTAATCCAACAAGATGCACAAAGTCAGGAACAGGGGCTGTGCATGTAACCTCTGTCTGGACTCAGCTGCATTAGTTTTCATCACAGTGACCTGTTGTATGTATTGAGGTCCAGAAAATCAATCCATCAAACGGCGCTCACATCCTCGCTGTAGAACCTGGGCCAAACTCGGCTGGCAGGAGTTGCTGTCCACATGGATCCAATCATCTCACCCTGGAGCACTGGCATCTCTGCGAGCGCAGGCCAACAACTACCGCTTTTACAACCTCTTTTTTACGGGCACACGGTTTTCTAACACAGCTACACAATATTAATAAACATGTGTGTACACAGGAAGTTAAGCAAAGCAATTCTCTAGGCACCAAGTGTTGACAGGGAATGTGAAGAGGGGGGCAGGTGAGGAGTGCTGCTCACCACAAAAGTGGGAAGAAGGCCAAAGTAAAAGGGTTCAAAAGGACTAAACACGGACTTACGCAAATCGCACATAAAGTGATGCATCTTGTTTGCCAGTTCTAGATCGCACACCAGACTGGATTAAGTTTAACCTGGCTGATTTAATGGAATAACTCAACACTGGGGGAAATATGCTCCTTTGCTTTTTTCACTGAGAGTTAGATGAGAAGTTGATACCACTCTCATGTTTGTATGGTAACTAAAGTTAGCTCAGTAAGCAGCAATAAGACTAGTAGTAGGGGAAACAGTTAGCCTGCTCCTGAAAAAGGTGAAAAAAATCTACCTGCTAGCACATTTAAAGCTTACTAATTTACATGAAACATGAACAAATTGTTGTTTTTGCACTTTACCTTGTTAATTAGTGAGCTTTAAATGCTGCACTCTTCCTTTAAAGATCACAGTCTACTAAAAATGGCAAGTGCTTTTAGGGGTGATTATTTTTTGCACTATGCAAGGAAACTAATGTTGCGTTCATTCTCTCACAGCATTTCCCATAACCTCTTTACCCAGCAAAGTTGAAATGTCCCATCTTATTGTACAAATATAATCAATTGCACCAATGCAGAGAGTGGAAATAGTTGTAAGGCATTTAGCCATTTGCAGCCTGTGGGCATCACTGGAAGTGAAATCTATCAGTTTCAAACGTGCACAAACCTGGAACGGAGTAAAAGACATCCAGTAAAAACATGTATCTTTATGTACACCTCCATCTGTTAGTTCTGCATGGGAACTCTCAATCATATTACGGTGGGCCCCCGGGGGAACGTTTTTTTTTTCAAGATGGGAAACTAATGGGGGACAGGGATGTGAGTAATCAGAGCAGAATGGGCAGGAACAGATGACCACAAGTAGCTGGTGCTCGTCGGGGGAATCTGGACGCAGAGGTTAGGCAGGGATAGGAAAACCACACTGGAAAACTGACTTGAGAATGGCATCTGGTTCCCATATTCACAGTGTATCATAATTAGCCGGCATAAAATGACTTTAATGTGTGTGTGTATTTGTTTGTATGTGTGTATGAGTGTGTGTGTGTGTGTGTGTGTGTGTGTGTGTGTGTGTGTGTGTGTGTGTGTGTGTGTGTGCGCTTGTTGATATGTTTTGGATCTTCTTTTGGGAGCAGGGACTCCGTGAACTGAAACTTTGAAACTGAGAGTGTGACTGGTTGTAAGTGTGTGTTGTACAGCGTCAAGACACAAATCAAACATGGAGGAGATTCTAATTCACAATAACAGGGAAAGTCTCTTCATTCCTGGGGGTGGGGGCATTTAAAGCAGCTTTTCCTGGCATTAAAAGCCACATTTTCTCTGCGCAATACCTAAGCAAATTTCTGACCCACAAAATTCCTGTCGTGGATATAAAATGTTGAACACAGGACAATGTTCCAGTTGGAAAAGTATTTCTTCTTTCACTTCTTCTGTTGATTCAATTAGGACCACAGTGTGGCAGCTCTACATTTCTCATCATTTGATGTTATGAGTTGGAGGAAAATTCTTCTAAAGTTGTTGAGCATCACATTCACAATGTACTAATTCTCCTACCATGCTATGGCAGAGACAGTCAGTTTCCCCTGACTATTCATCCTGCTCAGCCAGCCAAAGTGCACTATTGACTGCTTCAAATCACTCTGAATAAACCTCACAGTTGGCACGGGCCCTGCCTCTCGTCATTTGCTGACAGACAAGTGCTTTTGATGGGCAGGACATGAGTGGAGGACTGACATCTAAAAGGTCAAACTCTTAATGTTGTCGCATCCAGTGACAGCACGCCTCCTCGGGCCCCCACTGCCCTTATGAGCCCAAATCAACACTGTCATGTCAGATAGATCCACTTGCAGCTCTCGGTGGGCCTCTTCAGTACTAAAGCCTTCTGTGCATCTATGCTCTCTGCTCTGATGTGAAACTGTTAATGTAATTTTTCTGTTTCAAACTCACAACACGCAACATAGCAAAAACTGTAAACGAACATCAGAGCATGCAGGGCCTCCTTCAATTCTTCCTAGAGTTGCACTAAACTGACACCTTCACCACCTCCGTAGGGCAGAAGTGATCAAAGTCTGTCTCGAATATGTTTTATTAACGGCTGTGGTGCAGAACAGATGAAGGGTTGAGGGCGCCTGGGCTCGTCTGCCTCACCCCCACATTGCCTCTAATCCCTGTAACGCAGCTACATAATTCATACGTTGTGACAGATCATCCTCAACCTGCATCGCCGGAACCTCAGCCGATGAAGCAGGGAGGTGGAAACTGCTTGTCAAATACAGATACAGACGAAACCAGCTTGATTTACCTCATTGCTAACATGACTGAACTCTTGCAAGGGCTCATGTGCTGCACTATAACTGGCCATGCTGCAGACTCCAGTGTGGTGCAGAGGCATGCTTAGCGGGCTGAAGTGGTTTGATATTTCCAACATTGTATCATTTTCAAATATTTCCCCTTCCTTCTAACCAGATTTCAAAGCATGCTAGTTTCTTTCACTGTCTGTATAATTTTAATTTAGTATGGCATACAGTCTGTGCTAAAAAAGTGCACTCGGCGGGCACTGTTAGTGGGTACTCGAGTGCAGCCTCAGGGATGGTGTTTTATGCTTGATTGGTGCTAAATGGTGTGCACATACAGTGGTGGGTGACTGGGGTTGATGTTTTGACACGGACCGCCCTTGAAGAGCCACAGAACGATGAGGGAAGAAGATAAAAAAAATGGGAAGCGAAGACATGATAATTTTTGCCTCGACTCGCAGACTTTACCAACTTTTATGTACAGTAAGAGAAAAACATTTCTCTGCTTTCAGTGGCAAGAAGAGACAAAATAGTCTTTTGTAAATGTTGCAAAGAGTTGAAAATCACATCGACCCGTTTCTGTAACATGTCTCCCTTAATATATTTCCAATCTGCCTGAAGGACAAGGAGGAGATCTCCAACTAGACGTCACTTGACAACATGCTCCTTGATCCCATGCAAAATTGACACAAAAGCAGTGGGGGAAAAGAGGAAATGAAAACAAAGCTAATCATTTTTCCATGTCTAAACGGCAATCTCGTGCAGCGATTAGAGATCTCTCCTGATGAGTTTTGATTGACGAGACCTGCTCTCTTTCTGTCTCTGCACCATCAGGTCCCTGTCCTTTCATCAGTGGCTGAATAAGAAAAAGTCACAGAGATCTGTAATGGCTTCAGCAGCAGTTGGTTTGTTTGGCTCTGAGGGCTGTGTACAATTTACACAGTGTTTCCAGAGTTATGGAGGGAGCTGTTGAATATTCATAGCGACGTGTCCCCTGCCACCCCCCCAGTGGGCATACCAAATGAGAAACCACATGAGATCACTTACTATTACGTTGTTGTTTTTTTTAAAGAAACTGGCAAAGGACTTTTTTATTTCAGAAACAGATTTGGTGACCATTGGGTGAGTCATTGTCAGATCATTGCATTTTTTGAAGACCTGTCTGTTTTTAGAAATGCAGTCAGTCACCCAGACTTCAGTGTTTTTTGTCTGCACTGTAAATTATAGTATTTTTTGTGGTTTAGTGCAGTATGGGTTCTACTTAAACCTGGTTGCTTGCCTGTACCTAAAACTAGCACCAGCACCAAACACTTATTGCACCTTCTGCTACCTAGAATGACTTCATCAGAGAGTGATTTGCTGACCACAACTGGAACATTGTCAGGTTCTTTACTGTTTGTGCACTGGATTTACAATGTCACAAGGAAACAATCCCAAAAGTACAGTCATCCTATACGTTTACTGGAAAATCCAACATTTCAGAGACAGCACTTCTCAAGCTTCAGTCAGCTCTTGAGACATCTCGCAGTAGTGATTTTATTTGTCAGATGTAAGGCCTGGCGAGGGAGGCTGAGAAGTGAGACCACCTGCACTTACTTACGTCGCAGAACCCCAGGAGCGAGTGTCTGAGAAGGCTCTGAGGATTAACTTACAACTTTTACGGCTCAGTCGGCACACACTATTATACCTATTCAATCACACTTGCCTCTGGACTATAAATAATTTTAGCAGAGCACACACATACAGTGCCCGCTTGACCCGGTTATACAGCGAACTGTCACAAACCCGGTGCTTATGTATGTGTGGGTTTGTCTTCATCTTTGGGGAAAAGTTTTCCATCTGTTAAGGGGAGTGAATCTGTGATCACCCGGCAGTGTAATGAGGTGAGAGAATGTGTCGGGTGCAGGGAGCGGGCAGGGATGGAGCCTGGTAGCAAGAATATTACAAACCAGACAGCCCAAATGACAGGGAAAAGGGTCCCCATTAGGGGAAGGCAGGGATGAAGAGATTATTTTAATAATAGAGTCAGACTGTAAGGTACAACTGAGCTTTCTAGTAGCAAATTTGTCATAATCAGATGTCTTTTACATCAATTGTAAAAACACAGTTTTATACTTTTTAAATTTACTTTAAAGCTTTTAACATATTCACAGTTACATTTTTTTGCATATTTATGAATGGAAATGTGCTTTTTGGTTTTCTTGCCGAGAATGTCTGTATAGCAAATCAGCAGCTTAACTTAGTTTTGCATAAAGAATTGAAGGCAGACCTGTCCACAGGTGATGAAATTCACCTACTTTGAATAGAGCCAGGCGAGCTGGTTTCCCCCTCTTTCCCATTTCAATGCTAAGCTAAGCTAACTACCTGCTGGTTGTAGCTTCATGTTTAGCATACAGACATGAGAGTTGATTGAGCTTCTCATCTAGCTCTCAACAAGAAAGAAAATAACTGTATTTCCCAAAACTTTGTTATCTTTTAATGAGACCTTACAGTTTTATACCAATATTTCCCTTTCATGTAAATTTGTTCTTGACTTTAAATAGTGAATAAATATTAGCTGGACTGCATCATGCAGTCATGTTTTACTGTTGGAGTTTTTACCTTCACGTGGCTATCACAGTTGGAGAAGATGTGAAGCAGGCATACTTACAGGAGGTCCTGAAAGAGAAAGGAAAAAAATACTTGGTTAGTGTGTTTTCAATCAGCGCTCAAACAGACTCAGATCATCAATGTTCCACTAAAACCACATATCCAAATAACCAAGAAGGGAAATCAGACTCTTGCTGAGAATTATTTCTTTGGGAAGGAGTAGCTCATAAAGATGCATCTCTTCCATGATGCATTCACTGGCTACGCAGAAAAGGCAGAAATTCTACTTCGCTATAAACAACGTGTATTTCTATGAGATAGAACGACAAGCATTGTGACACTCACATCTATTTTCCATTTACTTGGTTCAGCAATGGCTACCAGGCCTAGTGCTCGCATTTTACCTTTGTAAGTGGCTCTAATTTCACTACTACAAGGGGTTGCGCGCTTGTTAAAAAATACTCCCACGTTTTTGTGAGGTGACACTCGTCCTTTTTCCCAATTACTGCTGCTCAAAGGACCGTGTGCCAACGCACTTCAGGGCTCCCCAGAACTCTGCAAATCATTTTAGGTCTTTAGGTTCTTATTAAAAAAGGTACCCAGCTGCTCTTACCCTGAAAAAAAATAAGGATTTTTTTTCTTTACAAGTCCTATGTCCTTAAACTGTTCTTCTTCATGACCAGGGGAAAGTGCAAATCGCTCCAGCAGCTGGAGCATTTAAAGAGCTGTGTGTTTGAGGCTCGCTGGGCTGCACTTCTGTAGCATTGTTTTATGGATCGTTGAGTTACAGTAGACCACTTAGCTTTTAATAAACCTGCTCCACTGTGTATTTTTTGATGTTTCCCACTGTGCCCAGTGGCTTAGTACAAAGTTTTCAAATAGCAATTATGGAAAAATCAAAGAAATAATGTGATAAAAATGTGGAATATGCTGCAAAGCGCTTAATAGTCACCTCAAAGGTAGAAGCCTTCAAGTTCTTATATTTGATGGCCTTAGTTAAACCAAAACATTATTTGCTGGACTATAATATGCTAAATGAAATAGTCTGTGACATAATTATCCACCCTCAAAGCTCCAGCTTCATTCAGTCACTCAGACTAAGTTTCACTTTCTGTTCTCACACTGGCACCTCTAGTTATTCAGAGTCACCAGAGAATGTAAAGGTTCCTGAACAAGTACTATATTTGAGTATGCTCACATGACTGTGAAAGTTATACACAAAGGTTGTATAGAATCTGTCATAGGGCATTTAAAGTCACTTTTTCCCAAGAAGAGTCAGGCATGTATTGCAAAGAAAGAGCTGCTGTTCTTCACACTTGACACAGATGCACCAATGTAAGGTTAAATTGCTCATCCGGCACAATTTGAGCATCAATTCCTCCTTTTGTGGAGGCAGACTCATGAGCAAAAAAGTGCTGATTATTCACATAAGGAAAATATGGGAGGAACCTTCTAACACTTTCCAGCATTGACCACCTGCTAGAACAGTTTTAGAGTGTCTCTTTTACTGCTACAAAAACTTTTTCATCCTAAACTGTCACGCCACACTTTTCCTTTCCATATGTTACCGGCAAACAAACAACAGATCCTGATGAAGTATCCCATTCATTTTTAATGCATAGGTAAATATCACCGTGTCTTTTTCCTATTTGTTCTCTCTGTCAGCTGCAGCCAAGTCTGGGCAAAAGCTTCCCCTCGCCTTTGTAGATGAGTAAACTGCAAAACATCTCACCATGAATTTGTGGGAAACTTGCTGCGGCTTAGTTACTTTTGGTTAAAGCGGATCATGAATTAAATATGCTTCCCTTCAACATCCACCAGTGTTGGGGACTTAAAAGAGGGAAATTGGATTTGCAGAAGGCTTACAGTGCAGAATGCAGCACGTCTGTACCCGTCAAGGACTGAATTTTTCAGTCGTATAAACAATGTCTCCTAAATGTCTCCAGTTTCTCCTCCTGTGGAATGGGCACACAGAGTTTGACACTGGGCTCCAATAATGCAGCATAGTGCAATCATATATATTTTTTTGAATGCCTGTGTGAGTTTCACACAGAATATTGTCTCTACTTTGTTACTCTCCCAAAACATATCCAAACAGTAAATGTAGCAGAAATAGCCAAGCTGTAATTGCATGCAAATATGCAGAGCATTTCATTTTAATTGCCAACATTTAGAATGACATTCTCTGTGCAAGGATGTCTAAAGCGTTGCTTTTTTTAAAAGTCAGGAATGCTTTTTTGAAAGCTGCACATAACCAGTGAACATACAAATAAACATACAAATAAAAGGTTTGTGTAAACACTGCTTAACGTATCATAGTTCATGACATTACTAAAACAGTCTCTATGGCAGGTGAGGCACTTCTGCAGGAAGGCAAACTTGAGCTGAATCCCCCTGATTATACAACATATTTCAGCCTATTCACTACTGGGATTTGGGCTACTATACAGAACGGTAAGGTGTTGTATTGTCCACCTTTAACAGACCACTGTGTTACTCCAGTCCGAGCATTGTGAGTGGGCATGATTGGATGCTTGTTTCCAATTGATTTGTCAAGAGGAAGCCATTCACATTTTCTCTGGCTGAGCAGAAAGAGAAAAAAAAACTGTCTTTGCACAATGGTGCCATTTGAAATTCACTGGCACAGTGGATGTTTATTGGAAAGTTAGGCACTCCATAAACAAAGGCTGGCGGTATTTCAGATGTGCAGCCTACCAGAACATTGCACTGTTGTCTATCTGTCATTTGATTTCTTGTTTTTTCATCTCCCCTGGCTTTAAAGTCATACACTGGATTACCAAATCAGAAAAAAAGGGAAAGGCAGAGAGCCACGATGCATTGATCCACAGCTCAAAATGCAAAACGTGGCCACAATGGGGTTCTAAATGAATTTGGCAAAATCACAAAAATAAAGGAGGTAATTGCATCTTTGATACTCAAATCTCGACTGATCACAATTGATTCCTGTGACTTGAAAAAAAGGCTGGAATTGGTGGTAAAACCAGCAGCGTTTTTTCTCCCCACAGACAGTGTTTGTTTCTCAGGCTGTGAAACCAAACCGCTCCTTTATTACTCAACCTCACTTAAAATTGGGACCTTGCTTTGCCCTGTCTCTCTAATTTCTTTTTACAAGGGCAGCACTTTTGTTCCAAAGAGTTGGCTGCGCTCTGCTGCACTGCACTCCCTCAACACAGGAACGTCACCAAACTCCAGAGCCCATTATCACTTTCACTATCAGGTGAACGGAGTGTGGACGCATCTCCCTGCCAAGTACATGTTCTCGCTGTGAATTCAATTTGTGGCGACACTTTCCGTCTGTGGGAGTGTTGCTGCACAACATGTCCTTTTCCTAGATGCCGAGGCCTCGGCTTGGCCAACTTTGTTGAGTCAGCTCGGAGAGTGTGGGAGGAGGGAGGGGACATTAGAGATCTGAACGCATTACACCAACTTGTTGCTGAATTTGTGGAGGCTAACAAGCCTGGTATTATGTATACTGAAGCGGAGATACGTCATGTCTAGGGTCAGCATGTGAGGGTTAGAGTGGCTCAAAACTTGCAGATGACATTCTTCAACACGCTCGTCCATCACTTTTACTCTCTCAAACTGCACTGTCTCCCAGCTACTGTGAAAATTTAGTGTTTCTATAGCAACTGAAGCTGAAACAATCCAAGTGAACACTGAAACCACCAGGCCACAAATTACACATCTATAACCTATTTTGGCCTCCAAAGATATACAGTGTACTTTTACATGATTGTAAGTGCAGTATGATTTTCTGATGTCCCACTGAATTATTCCTGAAACTGTTTCTGGATTGAGACGTCAGTGATCTTTGGCCACACAAACACACACAAATGTACATACCAGGTTCTCCATTGCGGCCTCTTCTTCCCCGCTTTCCCGGAGGTCCTGCAAAAAAGAAGAATATAATACATTTTAGTCAGTAATTTGATTGTCTTTTTGTTTGTATAAGTTTCATATTCTCACAGTCAAACCACCCTACAGCAGGATAAGGAAGAGCCACTGAAAACTATTGCTATTGGACTACAAATAACTCAAAATCTCAAGGTTCATTAAGTATTTAGGCTCTGTTTATACATAAGCTGAGGTGGACAATGGAAACACACACTGTCTTGCCACAAAAGTGCGCTTCATTCTGACATCTGTTTCTTTTCCCTTTTTTTCCTCTGTTTTTCCTTTCAGCACGGATGCCCTGGTTTTTAATTTGTTTATCTAGA
Source organism: Lepomis macrochirus (assembly GCA_024633595.2). Lineage (NCBI taxonomy): Eukaryota > Metazoa > Chordata > Actinopteri > Centrarchiformes > Centrarchidae > Lepomis > Lepomis macrochirus. The sequence continues at coordinate 10,545,581 of JALXJV020000002.1, read as the reverse complement.
CAGTGTTTTCCTATTTGCCATTTTCCTGTCAACACTATCAGTCTGCTAAAGCTCAGGTGGGGGAGTATAACAATTACACGCTTTGTAAGGTTTTACTTGTCAAAGACCTGACTGTGTTGTATTGTATGCAGGTAGTCCTCAATTTGGAAATTGGGAGCATCTCTCCAAAAATGACCTCCTCCACCCAGGAATACATGTAGTCTTTTCCGCAAGTTGACAACTGGAAACAAATTTTCAGGCGTTCTGTTTGCATTCTGCCCCCCCCCAAAAAAAAGTGTGTGTATTCACAATTTAGTCAAGAAGGTACAGATACGCCTTTTAGACTAGCTGGAAATTAAAAGCTGCGCTTTTACTCTCCACATTTGAGGAGAACTTGTCAACTTGAAATGGAATGGATAATATCGAGGAAGGGAAATTGCTTTCCACTCAACATTAAAGGAGCTGTCAGGATTAAAACAACTGGAAGTCAATGTAACAAAGAGGAACAATCTTCCCTGTCTGGTACTGCATCACAGAAAATATCCAGATCCAATTTCAGGCAGTAACAATACTTTGAAGAGTTATTATGCAAATTATTTTGAAAACTCTTTTGACCCCCAGACCGGCAAAGAATATTATTTTGTTGTCATGTCTTAGGTTCAAGATAATTACAGTAATATAATGGGGTTGGTGAAAGTTTTTGAACAGACCACACAGCTCAACATTAATTGTTTGGTGTCAAAAGTTGCCCCATATGATGACTTGGTGACACAGGGCTTTTGTCAGCTGCTAAAAAAAGAGGACTCAAAATAACCTAATCTAAACCTTTTTTTTTACTTTTCAACATGTCATCTAATCAACTTTTCATTCTTTATTTGTCAGCCATCCTGTACTCTGGATACATCTCTCTATAATTAAGAAATAAATGTAACAAAGTAAAGGGGAAAATTGAAAGAACAATGCCCCTTTTAAGCAGTGTTTGGCTGATTTAGGACGCTCCAGATGTGTTAGTAGGGTGCAAAATGCAGGATTGTGTTGCACAACTTTTTGTATGATGCTTAGTCCTCAATTTGATCCCACTGTTTGGCTCTACTTCAGCCTGCAACTCTGCTCCTTTTGGACGGTTTCCAGGATAATGTCAGGCGCTGCCAGCGAAGGGTCCAGGCACAGTTTAAAGTATGTAACCACAGGTGGAGTTTGACTCTCACTTTACTATGGTTCACATCAACCCTGGTTTCTCCATAGGTTTGTTTTTAAGGCTTTAAAAGAAACAGAAGGGGTTTTACTGCACTTGGCAGTCACTTCATTATTATTGCTCACTTTGAAATGACACTTGACACCTCTGAGAGGAATATTTTATGCACAATATGACATCCTCCTGATTTCGGTGGTATGTTTTTGACAGCTGCTGAGAAAACACTCCCCACATGAGAGCTGGTGGTCCAGACAAAATATCCTACATTATATTCAGATAGCATCATGATTCACAATATTCATGACAATATTTTTCATTCGGATTATAGCATGTAAGGAGAGATTCCCATTCAGCCCAACTGTACCAGTAACAGTAAAACTTTGGAGAAAGTATGCCAACAAAAACATTATACATTTCAGTTATGAAACACAAGTGAAAGAGTAACCAAAAAGGGTTTTCAGATGTTTCTTAATCAATTAAGACAAAAAAGTGAAGTATTGTATGGCCTCTGGTCATAAACGAAAGTAATGGGACTCAAACTGGGTTCTGAAGTGCTGAGAGATCTTGAGGTGCCTGTCAAGGCGAAACGTTGTATTGGCCTGCTATTTTCCCACAGCATCCCAAGTACGGTTATGGAACAGTGGCTTTAGAAAAAAATGTGGCAGGGGAATTTCATGATGAGGGTCAACAGCTATGAACAATCTGTTGAAACCTTTTCAACCCTTTCAACAGCTTTTGAGTCTGAAAGTGAAATAAATCAAAGTGAACTTGATGTTCATTCAAATGTTTGGTCAGACAACATTTCTGGTCAGACATAACAAAATGGACGGTGTGGTGTTGTGTATTGTGTTTTTACATTGTGTTATTTGGTGGCTTTTGTATTTTGGAAAGTAAGCAGTAGAAAGGCACTTTGCAAAGCATCAATAAGTACAGTTTGGCTTTCTTTTTAGCCCCACTCATGGCTACGTCATTAAACCTTGCACATACATTTATGGTCCCCAGAGGATGAATCCAGCTGACTTTGGTGGTCCCATGACATTTCCTCTGTCTCTGCCACGAGGTTTACATTAGTGGTTTGGGGTGAAATTGGATTAATTGTCATGACATTTGGACCCCCTCAGGGTAAACTGCAAGAACTTTGATGAACTCCCTCAAACCTGTAAAACTAATAACATTCCCATCATCATCTAATTAGCAAATGTCAGCAAGCTAACACGCTAAACTAAGATGGTAACCATGGTAAACATTATAAACTGCCAAACATCACCATGTTAGCATTGACATTGTCAGCGTGTTGATGTTAGCATTCAACTCAAAGCACAGCTATGCCTGAGTATGGCCTCATTAGCAGCTAGCATGGCTGTAGATTCTTAGCAACTGCAATTTAACTATGGTAAAAATACTTATATGTGTAACTAATAATTACATAAAGAGACTGTGTACATAGTCACATCTTAAAAGTCAACAATGTCACCAAATGACACAAGATGCTGAACCACAACGTTTCAAACTTTCAGAAAAGTTGACACACTGCTCAAATACAATGATACCATATAACTTCTCAAATGTCACGATTGCATCTACTGTTATGATGATAATAAATAGTGACGTGAATGGCACCAAGTTAGCGTTAAGAGCCGCATAAAACCATCTGCACAATGTATTCATTTTCTGCTTTTTCAAGAACTGTCATAACACTGTGATATTTTTTATTTAATCCCACAAAATGTTTTTGTCCAAAATACTGATAGTAGTATTCATTTGAATGCCATTTGGCAGAAAGGAATCCCATATAATTGGCAGTATTGTGAAACATGCTGTCTTTATGCCATGGCTGTTTTGCTTTTGAATACTTCTGCTTACAGAATATTGTTAATTACAACATTATTTAGTAATGTTAGTAATGTTGTAATCTAAGTTATGCATGCTTGGCATAATACACTTCTTGTTTATACTTCATGCATTTCAGACAAAATTGCATTTTATCACTACCCATCGTCCATAAAATATTGATTGGCCCTGAATAGCTGACAGAGCTGCACCTCTGCTCTATTTCTCATTTCCCTCCAAATCAATCAATTTTAAGTGAACCAGCCCAGGCCTGACTCATTTACAATACCAGCATTGTTTCAGAGCTGATATACATAATCAGACCACTCAATGCTTCTCTCGCAAAGTTATACAGCAATTGCACAGAATAAGTTATGCCAAAATAAGCAAACTGGGTACCAGCTCCAACCTCCAAAGTACATCAGGTTTGAAGAGAACTGGCTTTAGACTTCTCAGCAATCCCAACTGCACCTTTCTGGGAAAAGTGAATAAATTAAGATGTTTTCTGCAGGTGAGATTTATAATCATATTGTTTGTATTGTCCCATGTTAAAATGTCATCAGTTAAAAATTTAAATTAGCTAAATGTACCTTTGTTTTTTGTTGATGATTCAAATATGTTAATGGTGTATACTACTGGATACAGCATTGCAGTGTGTGCGCCATTGCAACTAAACTTACAATGACACACTTAAAAGACAAAAAGCTTAACTTAATGAATAAGTAACAAACACCTGCTTATTGAGATCAACTATGTGCCAAACATAGAAGGATTTCATGTTTGTTCATTTTAAAACTATTTTCCCTTGCTGTCATGCTCCATTTTAAACAATGAGCCAATTTCATGGATACCAAAAGTGGCCCGTGCTGACCTTACTGTTTACATATGAGTCACAAAATACAATGTCCAGCATGAATGCAGCAAAATACTTCCAATGCAAATGTTTTCAGAGACATTTGGTTCAGTTATGGTTACTTTTACAAAGGTGTAGAGGGGTAGACATGCCCCACTATCCCCAGGACAAAAACGTCTTTAATGAATTGGTTCTTAAAATGTTCTGCATACACTTTGGAGAAGGTCTATGTGACCAATTTGCTTTTGTGCCTTCAAGTCCCAGTTTGGAACGTGACAGTGGTTTTGTCATGATTGTCTGCTTCCATCATGAGTTAAAAGTAATGTCTGCTTCACTCTTAAGTGTTGGTAAAAAGTTCAATATCTCTTGAAAATCATTTAAAACATTCTTAAAATGTCTGTAACAAATTCCATTACTGTCTGTCAATATCAGAACTAAATAACAACAACATGTACAATATATTGGGCCATCTCAAGGTGGCTCCCAACTAGGTTCAGAACTTGGAGCTCGGTTGACTTAGATATTCATAATATTTCGCAATAAAAAATATGAAGATCAATGTCTTTACAAGCATTCCAAGGATTTAGAAAGATTTAGTCAAAACAGACTTTAATATAGTCCATTTAATCCCACAACATGGATGGATGAGTTTATTAAACCTGGCAATGCTTGGGTGTCCAGGTCAACGGAACTAAAGCTGCACAAAAGCTGGCTTTCTACCGTACAATCATTTGTTACTTTACAAGTACATTCTTGTGGAAACGTCTGGCAAGGAGGACAACAATTCTGATCCAAGATCCTTATTACTATGCATGATGATGAATAAATCAATACATAAAATGCTAATTCATGGAACACTGGGCCCACTGTCCAAGGGAAAAAAATGGAAATTGAACCACAATTTTGCAATCAGCCTCATCTGTGAACGTCACTGCTCTCTTCATCTTCAAGGGGATGTGTATTATTGTGAAAATATGAATTGCAAACTCTAACAGCTAACACAGAGATCCTCTCTGGCACAACAACCTTGGAATATGTGGACTTTTTTCAATAGAATAAGTAGAGAAAACATTATTTTTAGCTAACTATTTCAACCATTTAGCAATTTGACATTTTGACATTTTTTATCCATAACCTTTAGCTAACTATTTTAACCATTTATCAATCACTTTTAGCTAAATGTTTTAACTTCTCTGCTGGATTGCTAGTTTCATTTCCTCTCAATACATGGTGTTCAGGCGTGACAGCTGAGACAGGTTTTCACTTTGTTTCCACGTAGCCCCAAACAACTTCAGACCTTGGATACCCAAGGGTTGATAACACTACACAGTAAAAAAAAAAAAAAAAGTTGTGTGCAACTTATGTTGTTCATTTAGTACATGTACAGTTTATTGAACTAAACTACTGACCTCTGGAGGGTTAAGGATAACACAGTCAGCAGATAAGAGAATGACGAGATGAAGATCTGGACTGTGTCTCCACCAGCCTCAAACTCTTCTTGAAGTCATTGGTCTCCTCTTGAGTGTTGTTGAGAGAAATGGGAATGTCCCCTTGAACTAGTGACCCACCTAACTGGCTCCGGAAAGGAAGCCCTTGTAGCACTCCAACTGACCTTCTTAACTACTTTTACTAATCCCTTAACTTCCTCAAACTCTGCCAATTTAAGAAAGGTGAAGAGACAGAAAGCAGAACAAAGAGTTTCTTCTCAAGTAACAAGTTTTCAGACCCATGGAACGCATGAACTCCAGGACCTTGAATTCTGGTACTTAAATTACCATATCACTCTGACTGATGGACTCTTGTTGGTCTAAAGTTTATTCACTTAACCCTATTGAGCTGCATGTGCTCTATTTGCCGTACGAAAGGCATACACTCTTTTTAATGGCTATCACCACTTTGAAAGAGGTCAACTGAAGGTTGTCTAAATTCTTACAGAAGCACTCAAAAGATGATCTGACACACGTAACACAAATGTTATTTTTTTTCCAAATGCAAACATGAAATATATTGATGTTTGCAATTCACTTAAAGTCAGCTTCACATTGTGTCAATGGAAGTTCAACTGGAAACTAGAGGTAAGTTTCCACATTCCTGCAATCTGATACAAGGAGCAGACTACAGCATGGTTAGCATGTAATGTTTAGCTATTTCAAAGAGCAACCCTATTATCAACCTTGTTTAACGGCAGTGGTTCTTTAACTGCCTTCAAATAGGAGCCATGCTGTTCAGATTATTTTTCTTGCAAGCCAAACATAAATTGCGGATTGTAATACAGACTTATACTGTTCACTATATATAGCTTGTTAACCTGTTCAAGAGCGCTAAGATACTAGCCTATAGTGTTAAATCAAGACTTCTTTATGTTATAACAGAATATAGACAATGTAAACACCAAATTCTGCAGAAGAATCCGGGGACCTATTTAAATTTCCCCAAGACCCACATTTGAATCCCGACCTCACCTAGAAAAACAATGTTCTGAAGGATATTTCACATTATTCCCTGATTCTGTGGCATATATCTTCATTATCCTTATTTCCAACTACACTTAACTCCAATGTACCCATTTCCTGAATAAATATTCTGATTATAGCCATTTCCTAAAAAAGTCTTTGCAATTATATTTAATTTGTTTTCCAGAAAAGAGACCATTGTGTCTGATTTTTACATTTACTCATTGTACTCTTTAGGTGCACTTATTTTGTCACCACGTAATATCTTGTACAGTATCTTCAATCAACAGTGTACACACACACATACACACACAAACACACTGCATCTACCCAGTTTAAATAGTGATTTTATGTTTTGTGAATGAAATGTAGCAACTTTCTTAAAGAAAATCTTTGTATTTCCCTGTAATAAATGCATTGTTATATGGAGATCGTCTGTGGTGTTTACATTGCTACTCAAGAGAGTATGATTAGTTAGATGGAAATTTACAGTTTGATTTATACAACAGCCGTAAAGCAAGACATCTCGCTGATTAGGGGCTGAATTAAATCTAACAAACAGTCATGAGGGGTAATGAACAGTGACGCCTGCTCCACAAAGTCTAATGAAATTCAGTTCTGCAGTTTTCAATTATAAGGCATCACGAAAACACAGAGTTCTGATATACTCAAGAGTCCGTGCCAGTGTTGTTATCATTATGAGTTCAAACTAATTCACAGTACCAACAGGACACTTGTTAATGTCAGATAGTCCCAAGACATCGCCCAAGAGGAATCTGAAACTAATTACATGAAGCGGCATTCATCATGATGCAGAGAGCAGCAACTGATTAAAAAACAAAAGTTAATGATGCAAACACTTTGTGCAAGCGTCTCTGTGTGTACACTCAGTAGTGGTCAGAGGATGTTGCCAACCTGAAATGAATTCATTTCTCCACCCATCCCTGATGAATATGGCAATTTTGTGCCTGTGTGTTGGTTGGGTCCTACACCGTGTTTGTCCAGATGCCAGTTATCAGTTCATTAAACCACAAGTCAATCCATTAGGATGCAAGGATTTTGTCTGTCGCTGCAGGCTCCATTAACACTGCGTCAAGCAGATTGAAACTGGTATTAAAAATGCATCTTACTACCGCACCACCCGAGTAAAATAGACTTGGCCTGTGTTGCACTAATTGCAGATAAAGTAACTGTTTTTGCACTTGTGAGTCTCTGCATTGACTGAATAGTTACAGTCCTGCAGTGCTTTTTTACAGCTCACATCTAAACAAAGACACACTCTCACTTATACACACTTAACACACCGTTTTAGGGATTGAAAATCATTACAGAACAAGCAGCTCTTCTCTGGTTCTTTGTCAAACACACACAAGCACTCATAGAAGACAAATGACATGAATAAGACTATGGCTGGCAGGCATGCATGAATCATCTATGCTTTTGCTCCGGTTCAGTGTCATGGCTGGAAAGGTCCTGAGGAGGAAGCAGGGCCTTTGAGAGAGCGTTTTCATCACCTTCAGAGATCAATGTGTTTTCCTCTGGCAACAGGCTGAGTGCTGGGATACTTGAGACCCACCCCGTGAGCTACACACTGCAATTATCCTCCCCGCAGTACTGACTGCGGTTGTGATGGAAGAAGAACACACTCCCTGATGAGGGGAGGTCAGTAATAAGCCAATCGATTGGCCAAGTCCCGTCACTTTATGCTGCGAGTTAAATTTGCACAGGCGGCTGTTCTGACGTCTCTATCAGAAGGCTTCGCTGTCGGCTGAGGACATTCTTAGTAACATAACCTGCAATCCCATGTGTGAGACTTTTGGGTAACTTTATAATCTTAACTAACAGTTTCATGTGTTGAAAATGAAAAAGGGAAACACTAGGATGAGACCAGCTTGGCTTGGCCAGGCTGAAGTGTAATCCACAGTGGAAATGAATGGTTTATTTTGAGTGTTAACCAAGTTATATTTCGGCATATTCTCCCTGTATACATAGCGGATTACGAATCCACCAACTTATAAATAAAACCTAATATAATTGTCGTGACAAAGTGGCCATCTAAAGCCAACAGTCTAGTCACCTTGCAATGAACTGTATCATCTTCCACCTGTGTTCCAAGAGAACTGCTGTGAGTTGGAAGGATCTTAACTGAGAGTCTGGGAACATGAGCAACCAATAGCTAAAGGACTAAAGGTTTCCACATAGGTGTGATTTATGGAATATGATTTGCATAAGCATAAGTATTAAACACTGAGGAAGTGCCAACACTAAGGCGAAGAGTTAATTAATCCACACAGAGGAGAAAGCAACCTCAGCCTAACCTAGCAAACATTGATTAGCCACAGTCAGTGACTGATTTAAGCTTCTGTCCTGAGTGCTCTGGTAGTCAATCAATATCCCTAATTAGATCTTGAAATACTTTGATGCCAGCAAATAAACATACAGTGTGAATCTAAAGTTCAGTACTTACGACAAGATAAACTAATTGGATCTTTCAGGATGGTAGAATTCTGATTTACCCTTTTTGAAAAGTGACTGGATGGCATCCAGATGAACGCTAAAGAAAGTGAGGAAACATGGACCCATGGCAAAACGAATCCTTCCTGAGGATCATCCTACAGATATCCAACGAAAGTTTAAATCAAGAGCAACTGAACTTGGTTGCAGATTCTAGTAGACGTTTTGTCCCTCATGCAAGAGACTTCTAGTTCTGAAATGACTAGTAGGGAAACTCAGCTATTTAACCCCTGTGGGGTTGCTTGCTAAGATCATCGATACCGCTGATTCGTTAGTGCTCCTGGCTGTGGTAATGACAGTCGTTATGGTCGTTAGAAACTACCATCATTGGCATCTTCATCTGAGGCCAAGAGGAAATGCTTGTTCAGTGATGAAAGGACAGCATTGTAAGTGGGGGATAAGTGGTAGCGTAGACCCCCTCCTCCGTTCAGGAACGGCTTCTCAACCCGGGTGTAAATGGCTTCATTGACACCTCTCTCAAACCATGGTTTGAAATAGTCTGAACGTCCATCGTTACCTGAGTTCAAGTGGTTACGTTTGTTAAGTTTCCTGGGAAGTGATGAAAGGTACAGCATTGTAAGTTTCAAACCATGGTTTGAAAGAGGTGGCAAGGACGCCATTTACACCCGGGTTGCCGTCGCTGAACAGAGGAGGGGGTCTACTACCACTTCCCAGGAAACTTAACAAACATAACCTTGGCCTCAGGTGAAGATGCCAACGATGGTCGTTCAGATATGGCCGCATGTAGTTTCTAACGACCATGATGACTGTCGTTACCACAGCCCAGAGCACTAACAAATCAGCGGTATCAATGATCTTGGCAAGCAACCCCACAGAGGTTAAATACCTGAGTTTCCCTACTAGTAATTTCAGAACTGAAGAAGTCTCTTGGATGAGGGGCAAAACCTCTACTAGTATCTTCAAGTCCTGTTGCCAGTGATTTAAACATTCGTTGGATAACTATGACCTGCATGACAGAACCTTCACAGACATCATCCAACAGATGCTTTTGGAGCCTACCAAGGGTGTGTTTGGTGAATATTGCACCAAGCATACTGATGGCGACATGAGTAGTATCACATAGACCTGTGTGTATGTGTGTGCCTATTCCTTCTTCTTCGTGTGCACCCGAGTGCTTGAGTTGCTGAAATAGCTGCAAGAGCATTTCTGGTCACTGGACGAAATTGTCATTCGGGATGCCAGAAGGCAAATGGGACATACAGTGCATGATTAGCATCAAATGATCCCTCTCTTGTTCAAGTTCAAATGAAATACTTTGTCTGTGTTTAAGACTTCTGTGGCTATTGGATGTCACATTGAAATCATGTGTAATCCTATACCTGCTGCTAACGGATGACATGACTGCTGGCTGACCTTATCATCACCAGGGATGTGTGAGCCAGTATGCGCCAGTGTGCGTATGTGTCTGTGGTGTGTGCACTGTTGGATTTAGAGACGCAGAGCTACATAACGTGGACCACAGGGCCCCAAACTGCTCAAGGACAGTCATCACCATTCCTGAGATGAAGTCACTGGAGAAAAGCCAACTGTGCTCAAGTCAAAAATGTTATTACACTCATCAGCTATTTTAATAGACTGGCATACAGTACTCTCCACCCGAATAACTCTCCACTAACATAGTTGGTGCACTTAAATTAACAAAATCTTTTAAATATTTGCATAATATCTGGTATTTCTTTGGGATTACAAATATCCTGTATTTTCATCCAGTATCATAAAGTATCATGTATTTCCTTAAGCATAGGTTTTTACTGGTTTCACACCAGTGTTACTGTTCATGCTGCTCATACAGTAAGTAATTAACCCAAATTAAGTGTTAAATTTGATCAAAACATTTTTAATTAAAATCCTAAGTGGTTAAATGGTCAGTTTGTCCAAATAACAAAAAAACCCAAAATAAAATATTTCTAGTTGTGTCCAACCATGTAGATATTTTTTAGATTTCTTTGCCCATGGAAATTATTCAGGTGCTCAAGGCAGACTATTTCTCCAGTCGAAATTAGTTCCAATGAAGTGTTAAGAGCACCCAGGGTTTTTGGAAAGACATTTTGCTGTTGAATTTTTTAAGAAGGCCCTGATAACTCAGCTGCCAAAGTTAGAACAAACTTAGCTATTTCAGTTGAGAGATTTCAGTCTGTGCTGTTTTTGTCTCAACTTTTTTCTAATTTGAAGCTAAGCTGTGGGGCTTGGGAAAAGTTGACGTCACATATTTCTGTGCACCAATCATGAATGCGAAACACTTGAAACAGAATCTGATGACAGTTATTTACTGCCACTGCCGGCTCACTCACTGTTTAGACTTTTACCCTCCGCTATTTCATTTCAGTGTCAGAATTCTGGGTGTGAAATTTATGCTGTACTGTGCCATCAAACAATTCCACAACAGAATTAAAGAAAGGAGTATCCACGGTCTGTACTTCACTTTCTGCAGTCCCACAAAGCACTGCTTTGCATTTTACACCTGTCATTTACTGTAAACTATAAAGTAGTATCGAGAAAGATTTCAAACAAAGTCATTGTAAATTTGTATTGCTGTGACAACCACAAACAAAATTCCCTTCACCTCCATCATATCAGGGTGGAGACAGAAATAGGTGTATATCGCATAAACAAGGCAAAAAATCCATAAAATGATCTGCATGGCTAGATACCATATAAGGTAACTGCGAAAATATGTTTTTTATTTGTGTGAACTGCCTTTTAATCTAAACTAATACTGACATTTCACATTGGGTCAGCTAACCTTCGATTTCACTGAGGTTTCCATCCGCTTTGATCTGCACTCTAAGTTTGAGATTGCAATATTGTTTTTTTTTCTCTACTCTGCTGTATTTTATCCTCCCAGCTCCCAAGGGCTTCGCTTTCACTATCTTTCAACTTATCAGCCAGTGTTGGTGGTCTGAGGCTGGTGTTTACTTGAGCGTTGCATGACCCTGGATTATTCCTGCAACAGCTTGAGCACGCAAGCGTGACAGGTACAGGCTCTTATGTCATAGATACCCTATCTTGTCAACAAAATCGGAAAACGTATGATAGAGAGGCTGTGATTGGAGGGGAGGGGGTGGTAGCTTGGAGGGATCTCTTAGTAGAATAGAGGGATGAAAGTTTTAAGAGCAAAATGGGAAGTAGAGTCTAGAGAGTTTTTGAGTCTGTGTGCGTGAGGTTGTTGAATTCACTGTTAATATGAAACTCTTCAGTCAGGGCAGATGATACAGTTGTTACACTCCAGCAATGTACATTGGATCTCATCTTTTTATCATTTCAAATTTGACTCATTCTTTTTTGACATAATTAAAATCTGAAACTAGAATTTCATCAAAATGTAAATGCTCTACTGAACCCTCAAAAACTGCCCGCACTAAAGACGAGAGCCAATTTAGCCCTCTGCTGGGCACGGACTGCAAAAAGTACCCAATTTTCCATTCAGCACCCCCACAAATCATAGAATAATGGTGCAGTACGTCAAATCCACTGTAGACTGATCTGTAAGTGTAAAGTCTAGCCTAAGAATGCAGTTTGGCCTCATCTCGACAGACCTGTGGGTGCTGACAAACTGAGATGTGATGTTGGTGCTCCAGTAGGACAGGTAGGTATACAGTTACCAGAAGCAGCATCTGGATATCACAACAACTAATCGTCTGCCTCTCACAAACCTATATAACATGCACAGTTGGTGAAAGTGCTGGCAGGATAAATGGGATTACTCCTGCGTATGTCTGCACGCACACGTCTAAAATGCATCAGATGTTATGTGCGCCATTATATCGCAAATCCCTTAAGAAGACTGATAAAGACGACCTGACTACAGAGGTCGTTTTATTAATGAACTAAAAACAGCAGGGAGGAGCTGAATGCTGTGAGTGTCTCCCAGCTCTTCATGGGTCCTGAGTGGAAAAGAAAATCAAGTGTCATCACTGGGCTGGCAGCCCTTGACTCAGTGAGAGTATGCCAGCTGCAAATATATTTTCCTAACCCAGGGAACCCCTCTGCAAGGCTCTCATGGATGTGCATCTCTCTTTCCAAAAAACATCCCCAAAACAACTACATCAAAATGAAACACCCTTATTAGAAATTATTATAGACCACAAAATATGGTAATCCTGCTATTATGGACTTGCAATGAGGGCTTTTAAAAAGAGATAAATACATCAAGAGCACAAAACATGCAGCTAGAGTGCAGTTGTGAGTGGAAATGAATTGGCAGGGGGAAACCAAAATTCCCTGTAAATGAACAAGACTCCCATTTTTTCTGACCTCAGTCAATCTTTCCTTTTAAAAAAGCACACAAGCCACTGCACCTTCAGTTACTTTTGCGAGCCATTAATTCCCTTTAATGAAGGCATTTTTTTTCACAAAGCAATCATAGTTCCAAGCAGGACCTTCCTCCAGAGCTGAGTCATAGCTGACAACAACAAGCTTTATATACACCTTGTTCGTTTTTACTGCAGTACACAGTGTAAAAGCAATTTTGCTGCATTGAGTCAGGGGAGCCTTATAAACAGGTATAAAAGTTAATTCACTCCTCTTACCTTGTTTCAGAGGAAACAGTTATACAGCAAATTGTTATACGGAAATTGCACAATCCCACACACGTGTGTTCAAGCTACAAGTCAGCAAAAATCCTTACACTGATAATCATCTCAATATCACGCCACCGGTTGTTACTTTATGCACTACTTTCACTCTTGGGCCAAAACCATTGCTATTAAGACCAGTAGTTGTATACATAGGGAAATAATGCTTTTTGGCTCTAAAGTAAATGAAGTTTAAAAAATCAGCACCTCTCAATCTTAATAGCTATGTCTACAGACTATTTCCAGGAGCATTGGTCTCCTGGAGTCTCCCCTGGTTGCAACAAGACTGGAGAAAGTCACTACACCAGGCCGAGATATAGTCCGGCATATTACCCCCAAAAAACTTGTCATTGTTTTATGGATTAAACAGATGAAATGTAAAATGTTAATTAATGAGCTCTACAGGTGCTGGTAGGGGACTGGGCTGACCTCCAGAGTACTTTACTATTAGCTTGTGACTCATTTTAGCTAGCATAGTGATATCATGGGTCAGACGTATGCGTTTGGATCAAAGTCAGCAAATTTTTAGCTTATAGTTTCAAAGGAGAGTGGTAGAGGCCTTACAGTCCTCCGCAGATAACCTTTTTAGTGACCCAATCATACGTTAAGGATTTGATTTACTGTAAATCCCTCTCACAACTTATTACCACACACATATTCATGTTTGTAAATTTGTCACATTACAGGAGCTGAAGAAGCCCCAGCCGCTGTTTCACAGACACAATATGAGAGCGGTATCAATCGTTTGTCTGACTGGAATACATGTAAAGAAATGTATGCAAGTAAAACCAACGGCAAAGACAGTGAACCACAGCTTTCATGCTCTGAGAAAAATCAAACGTAGGGCACACGCCACCATGCAAATATAATCAAAACATTTGGAAAGCTTACCGTAATATGAGCAAAACATTACAGTAATTATATTAACCAAAATATCTGGCACCAAATAAGATTGTTAGATACCAAAGTGATGGCATCAAGCTTGTGTAAAAAAAAATGCAAATCATATGTGACACCCGGGGGCTGAAGGACTTTTTCCATGATTAATAAAGAAATGCCAGACGCGGTAACACAATGCCACATGAGAAATAACTGGAGGAGATTTTTCACAAACCCTTGAAGTTCAGCAGAAAAGACAACAAAGAGTGTTGTGAAAAGCGTTCAGGCAAAGTACCTTCTGCATCATGTTTCGTCCTTGAGTGTCAGTCAAACTGACCAAGTCAAGGGTCAAAGGAGGAGGAGGAGGAGGGGCTCATCCTCTTGGGACAATTTGTAATCCTGACCTGTAGTTTCAGGTGGTTAGAGAGCCACGGTAAAGCTGGTAGTGGGGCCCAGCTCTTCATCAGTACACATTGTTCTCATTACGGTTTTGATCCTGATGGGTTTTTAGCAAAAAGGCTGAAAATACCTGCTAACAGCATGTCATTGGCTGCCTTGGAATAGACATTCTCCCCTTCATATAGAAGGGGAGAGAGAGAGAGAGAGAGAGAGAGAGAGAGAGAGAGAGAGACAGACAGACAGACAGACAGACAGACAGACAGACAGACAGAGCGTATATAAGCAATTTTTATAAATATTTAAGGAAGGAGTTTTAGGAAAAGTGATAAAATGCAGGATTGTGACCAGAAGGCTGTGAGTTTAAATCCCCAGACTGTCCGTGAAAGTATAGTATGTGTAGAGAAAGTAAATGAGCAACACTCTACCCTCCCTCACTAACTAATTTTAAAGTTCCCTTCAGCAAAGTACTTAACCCCCACCTGCTCCAGTAGAGCTCCTCAAGAGCCTGATAAGACACTGTGGTTTTACTGGGCAGCTCGCAGGTGAGATTACAAAGCAGGCTCCTGCTGTCAAAGCACGAGCATGCTCTTTTGATTTCTCCCTGGATGAATATATATTCATATTAGTGACTCTTAGTGTCACCCCAAAACTAAAGCAATAGAAACTTCATGTCTATATAGTAAATATGAAACTAGCACGAGAGGAAAGGTAGCTTAGCATAAAAACTCAAAACAGGGGCTAGAATACTTCTCATTTAACTCTTGGCAAGAAAGCAAATAATGCTGAACTCCCATACTAACACATTTCCAGTAGAACAGGATGTTTGGATAGGACGTGAGATGGGAGGGCAAGGTGAACTGCGGTAAACATGGAAAGTGACTCAGAGGTCCTGGAAACCAGCTTTCATGGTAATTTAGAGGACGACTTGCATTCTCAGATGATTCTTAGACTCCAGCTATTTCAGCGGGACGTAGACAAAACCATTAGAGAGCAGGATGAAGGAGGGGAGTCACTTTGTATTATGAACAGTAGGTGTACATCAGGACACATGGAAAATCAGCTTACATGAGAAAAGTAAATTATCAAATTATTTGATCATCACCCTTGCGGTTGTCCGTTATGGTTGCGTATTACCCTAAAACTACTAAAGCCTCTCTGGTAAACTGCAGCATTTTAATGAGCTTGTAAATTAAACTGATTTTAAAGTTTGGGGTAGGGAGCTCCTTATTTGGTACACGGTCCAACTGGCAACCGTACAGAACAACCGGCCAAATGAGAGCCAGTGCAGAATCAAAGAGGTTATGAGAAATTTGCAGAAGTTTTAAATTAAGCTGGACAATCATCTCCTCTTACATCGCCCGTAATGAGAGAGATTAGAGGAGATCAAGCCTCTGAATCTATTCTGTTCCACCATAAATCATAAGAAGACATGCAAGATTCAATTAGTCCTGCTCGCTTAACCTTGGCAGCACGGAAATTGCACACCGAACCAAATATCGTGAGCTCAGTATGAGAGGTATTTACAAAAGGAGGTGGGCTGGACTCTTGAATGGCAAACAAACTAATAACCATGGCCGAAAATAAAAGGAGTCAAGATTGTTATTAGATAAACAGTGAACAAAACCAGCAGTGCAGCGGAGGATCTTTTGGTTAAATGGCTTATGATGCTATTTTCAGGCCACCCATTTGTTCCAGTCCAAGCCAAAGTAGAAATTCTTCAGCATACAATGCAGCTATTGAGTTCCTGGATGGGGCCGTGATAAAATCTATTCTTATTTAGAGCTTGTGTGCGTTCACAAGGATCCAAGAAAGCACTCTGTTATGGATTACCTTCGCGGCATAACGAGCTGCCACACAAACAGAGTATGAAGAAAGACAAAAAGCAAGTCGTTTTTCTACATAAGCTTAAGCATTGGTTCATTAGTTTTTATCCAAATAAGTCTTTCATGTCTACGGAGCACTGAACATGTATGTTGCTGTCACCTTTCACAAAGTTTCTGTTTAATCAAACTACAAAGCGTTTGGTTGCTTCATTAAAAGACAGAACTAGGCCACAGATGATGACATGGAGGAAACTTCTGGGCTTCAAAAAGAAGCTTTTTGGGTGGAGATTTGGTTTTCTGACCAAAGAAAGTGACAAGCACCGTAACTGGCATCTCCTTTGAGTCTCCTGCAGTTCCAATTCCCAAACACTAATGAAAATGGGATTAGACAGTAGCATATGCACGTTTCCCTATTTACAGTAGGGGACCTCAGGAACGTCAGCCAGACCACACACGTGACATGCACGCACTTTCCACCCACAGAAAGGACATTTGTTTTTGAGCATTTAAATAAAGAGGGATATCCTCAGAGATGCAATGATAACAGATGACTCTATTTGATGTCTACTCTTTCAAACAGCCCAGATACATTAAGACTACGAGTTGTGTTGACTGCTTCAATCGTGTCAGACGGAATTACTATTGTTCAAGTGAGATCAAACCTTTAGGCAGATTTTCATATGGAGAAAGACAACTTCGTACTAATGTTGAACACTTACGGGAAAGGAGTGGGTTTTATCCCTGCAAACAGGGCACTGATTGTAGGTCTGCTGAAGTCAATTACTCGTTCGAGTGGCAGCATACTGTTCACATTACAATTGCCATGTTATGCTGTTTATTGCTGCGTATGTTCCATGAGAACTTGTCACTGCCATGCCCTTGCGGGAAGCAGATGAAAGGCGAGGCAATGTACTCCTAAAGAGAGGTTCAGTTATTCGAAGCCCGCACGTAAAGATGTTCTGGTCCAAATTCAGCACCAAGCCATCCTTGACAATTCTCTCTGAAATCCATCAGCCTCTGAAACGAGAGGACGCTGCATCTATCTGCCTTCCAACACACCCAGTTCTCACAGCGACTGCTTGTGCATGAGCAGCGTTGTCATGTGCTACTTGGTTAACTGCCTGTGATGTTTTACATATGACACCTATTCCGGCAGCCTGCGCTTTCCACAAGCTCCACTTTATCAATCATTACTGGGAAAGTGCCCGAACAGAGGCCCTCCGCGGTAATTTTGGTGGATCATTTGGTGCGTGCTAAGGCAGCTGTGATTTACGTAAACACTGAACACTTACAGATGGGCATTATTAAAAACAGGTGATGAAGATTTAAATCTAGTTAAACTTGAAGAAGGTTTATGGCAAACAGAATTACTGATTCAAAGATAAAATACTTGTGCTATACATAATTTAATCGCAGATTTTCATCATTTTTTTAATTTTTAATTTTTAAAAACAATGAAGGGATCAGAAGGAGTCAGACACTTTTGGTTTACGAAACATTAAGAATTTCAGCAAAATAAGCCCCAATTTGATACCCATTTATGGTCAGCATTTTGTCTGCAATAGCCATTACATAGTTTTTATTGTTAGTGGCAGGGTCCACCATTCCTGTGATTCAAATTGTACCTGAAATAGTCCAGAACCCTGTACAACTGTAAATTCTAATTTTGACACTTTGGTTTTTGTATGAATTAAACAAACAAGATGACTGTAAAACATTTAATTAGCAAGCTTTATAGGTGCCTGTAGGTGGATTTTGTTACCACTGGATAAAGCTAACTGTTTCCCCAGTGTTTTTATCCAACTTCTTTGGTAAGCTAAGCTGACCAGCTGTTTGCTGTAGCTCTGCACAACACAAATGTGATAGTAGTTTCAATCTTCTCGTCTAACTCTCCACCAGAAGGAGAATAAGCATATTTCCCAAAATGTCAAAACAACAACTTATTGTTCCCATAACAACTTATAAATATTAAAAATATGCAAAGACAAGAAATCATATGAGAAATGCATCCATCATGTTTAAAAGTGCTGCTGTTTAGAATCTTTGGTGTAGTTTTCTTCTGCTCTATTAGCTCTGTTTTACAGCTCTGTTGTATTCATTTGAAGAGACAATAGTTGGATTAGCATGTTTTTTGTATAACATCAAGGGAAGACAGACACCTTAATAACTTCAGCCTGATTACCGGGAGTGCAACAATTCACCAAATCAAACTGATGCGGCTGGCTTGAAGCCTTAAATACAGCTGCATTGATTCAGACAGCTTGAATTATGACAAGCCTGGGAGGAAATCACAAGTGAATGGATGCAGAGGTTTCTGTATTGGAGAATCCTGATGTGACAGCCATATCTTGTTTTTATCTTAGTGCCTAATCAGATCATTTACTGCAGGTTGTCAGCAGACTCCTTTCAAGTCGATAAACTTGTGCACAAAAATCCCTGTACTTCCAAGTCTAATATGCTCATTGTTTTAAGCAACTAATAACCACAATAGACAGGTAGAAAATCGCAAGTGAGGGCCCATGGGTCTTCTAGTTGAGTTTGAAAACTGTCAGTGAAAGATTCAGATAGCAGCACTTGAGAAGAGAGTCTCTGATTCCCCCTTTTCACCTGCAGCCAGCATTAGCAAACATGAGAGCTCCCTATGTGTTCTTCCATGCTGCAACTGTGGTCAGAATCCTTTACTAAAGCCACTGCATACATAAAACATAGCAACAAGGAAATATTAATAAAAAATGGACTCTTCTAAGGAAGCCCTTTTAAAATGGCATTTGTTTTGCTGCCGTCAACAAATAAGACAACATATTGGGCGTCATGGCCATTTGAACATGGAGTAAAGCAGATCATTATATAAAACTACCGGATGAAAACTCACACTGTCTGTAAGTTATCACATTGTGTCACATCAAATCTCAACTTTAAAAAAAATGTACTGCATAAAATAGATACACTATACTGACAATGTGGGGAAATTAGTCTTGAATTCTCTCTACTGCTGATCCGCCATGTGCCTCGTTCTGCTCCATAACTGGTAGTTTCACTTCTCCCTGCAGCTTCATCCACCACATTCAAAAAGGTTTTACCATTTCCAATAAAGCTTGGGAAACTTTGTTGCGCTTTGGCCTGAGCCCAAGAGAAAAGTTCTCTAATGCATGTACACAGTGGAAGCACAGGGTTTTTTTTCTTCCTCCCATACCGTTACAGATGGAGAGACCCCGGCTTGTCGGGCTCCCCTGTGCCAAAGCTCTGCCAGGGAGGCCCCTTTGATAATGAGCCTTACACACAATTTACAGCCACACTACAATAATCCTGCAACAATGGTTTCCACATAACTTTTGATTGAATGGGCCTTTATGGGCAGGACCAGGCTTGGACCGGGCTAATAAGTGGCCCTTGGTAGGCTTTGCCAAGGTTTACCTCACTGCTCTGTGTGTGTCTGTGTGTACTTTTACTACAATTTTGAATAAGAAAACACATTTATCAGAAAACTTGACACAAGCAACCACCTTATTAGGAAAACTTTGCTGACATTACTGTGGATTGGATAATTACATTTCATGTTTTTTACCTTTCTATGTAAGATGGTGACATTTTGTTTTCTTGCTGTTAGATGAGAAGATCAATACCACTCTCATGTCTGTATTGTAAATGAGAAGCTAGCACCAGGAGCCGGTTAGCTTAGCATAAAGACAGGAAACAGGGGAAAAAGCTAGCCTAACTCTGTCCAAAGGTAACAAAATCCAAATAAAGTTTTATCATCACTTTAAGTTTACCCGGTAACTAGTGTACAGATTTAACAAACAAGATTTAGCATGTACATGCTGAGGTTGAGAGGCGCTTTTATGTAGATTTTGTTACCAACACAACCAGCCTAGCTGTTTCCCCCTGTTTCCAGTATTTATGCTAAGCTAAGCTAACTCTGCTGGCTGTAGTCACATATTTACCGGACAATATTTTCCCAAAATGTTCAACTAGTGCTTTAAAAGGCTTGGGATTAGTGGCTCTGTTCCTAAAGGTTCTAATAGCTAACACAGACAAACCCAACACAGACAGTGGGATGTTTAATGGAAACTCAGCCCTACAGCTTCTCTAACATGGAGAAGAATTCACCCAAAACGCCTCAGTGTTTGTCTGTATCTCCCTTTGCACCGGTGGAACTATAAAAGCTGTTTCAAAGCACACAATAGTGTAATTGTTCAGTGCTGTTGTACAATCAGCAAACAGCTCAGTTGTTATCCTGTCACATAACAAGACGTAGGACATGAAAGTGACTTTGCCAGAAGACATTACGCATGTGAAACTTTACCACAGAGGGTAAGAGTACACCCCCGGCATGAAAAGCCCCTTCACCCGTTGTTGTTGTTGTGTGATTTGTGGAGTGGGTAGTTGGAGTTAGATCATGGGCCCTGCTTTAAGTTGTGCCGGTGCCAGGCATATGATGCAAAGGAAAAAGAAGCGCGGGCAGGAGAAGGGTGTGGGAATTCAGAGCTCTACATGAGTCTCCAACTTAGCAACCTGTCTTTACTCAACGTTCACCCCAACGGCAGACAGTGGGGTTGTGGAGAGACGGAAGAGGATGTAAGTGGATCTGTCTTTTATCACTGGAAGAGTGGCAACCCCATGGGAAGGCTCTTCTTGTTCTTTGAAGGCCACTTCATCAGACAAAGTATGAGTTATAACATTTTCTGATACAAATAGAAAATTATTTTATTGGCGGTATCTGACTTTAAAATGCAATTCTAAATTGAGGAATTACTTAATTTAACTCATCAAATTTCTGACCAGTGTCCCTTTTCATCATTCAGCCCTCGGATGACACATTCATGAAAGCAGATGTCAGACAGCTGACATTTCCCATACCAGAGACATTTCCTTTTACCCTCTAAATGTCCCTTCCTGAAATTGCTTTGTTCCTGTCTTGTCCACTAATGTTTCAGCATATGCCAAATAGATAGACGGAAATCTCTCCAAGGTCCCTGCTTCTGGATTACTTTTAAATGCTACTTTAAAAGGTAATTGAACAGCGGTGGGCTATGTCCTGAGTGTATTTAGGGGAAGCTGGGGAGACAGGTGCTTCCCATGGCCCAAAATGCAGAACACCGGAGACCTGGAGAGAGGTTAGATGCTTCAGACAAGGTCACAAGCTGTTTTGACTTCACCACTCTGCTTTTCTGAATTCTTTGGCAGGTGGTGACAGCTGCATGTAAGCAAAAGGGGCTTCGACTTGGTTTCAAATCTCTCCGGAGCAGAGGAGAGAGAACACAAACTTGTAGACGGACCAGTTGCACATGTGATGATAATCTTCACCCTTGTTTTTGTAAAGCTTCATCAAATTATTCCCATATATGAATATATGTGAGCTTTTTTTCTCTCTTTTTCATTTCTCCTACCTTTTTCACAGACTTTCCACTTTGCAAAGCTTTAGACTACCTAAATGAAAATGATAAGTGTGCTCTTGTCTGACTTTTAAGTGTATCTCTATTCTCAAACACAGCCAGTTCCTGAACCATGGCAAAATTTAATGGAATTACTTGCTACAGCTACTAAGGTAATTATAGCTGACCTAATAAAAAAGCAAGGGAAAGGGTTCTATTAAAACCAAGGCCCTTAGAAATTAATTAATCCCCACTCTATTTGCCCCTTTCACCCACCGTAACAAAAAGGTTTGATTACTGTTTAAAAGGAAGTTGATTTATGAAATGTTATTAACAGCTTAGGTAATTTAAGTTTCATCAAGCCATTCAAAAGCACACCTAATAAATTACAGTCCATTTTATAAGTTTAACCTATAGTAAACTAAGCTACAATGTTGGTCTACACCAAACACAGACAGTCTTTATGTGCAAAGGATTTTCTAACATGCTAAGACAGTTATGTGGCGCATTTTCACTAGAGAATACAGACTTTGATATTGTACTTTATCACAGTCTGGAAGTATGTCTGAAATGCAATTTCTATTGCTGGAAATGCTAAACCTGCCTTGACATTTCCATTCTCCAGGGTAATTGCTGTATTTTGTCTTAGCCTTTTGCAGAGATAAGGCATGATCTTTCCTAGCCGAGGTAATAACATGCCAAATCATTCATCCTTTTCAATGCAACGAAAGAGACCAAAATTTAAGATGAAATTATACCAAGGTTGTACATTATACCGTGGACAGAAATGAATTCCAAGATGAAGCAGCTACGAATGCCCTCTCTGGAGCACAATAAAGATGAGGTATTTCTTCCTCCTAGCTTCCCTGAACAAGGCCTTCTTCAACCAAACTGCTCACTGGGGCAAAGGCATATTACCATGCCTTGCTGTTTTGTGGATATTTTGGATTGGGTGAACTTGTGAAATCTACTATATGTTGGCTAGACACTAGCCATGAAGCCTCCAACTCCATAAGTGGATAATTATTCACTTATGTATGCTAAATAAAAAAATCACTTCCTTATGAAATAGAAATCATAAAAAAAAGCTTTAGTTGGTCTATATAAATTAGTTCAGAAGTAATTATGACAAAGAATAGTAAAGACGGTAGTCACATAACCCCATATAGAGATTATTAATATTTAGCTGAATATGAAGTGTGTGGAAATGTGTGTGTGAAATGTGAATGTGACTATCTACAGTATCCTGTTTATGCCAAAAGCTAGGTTTTCCATGAAGTCAGTATTACAGAAAAGAACAATATACAAGACAACAGTTACTTTATGTTTACATCTATAAAGCCAGCATACAACATTACTATCAACAAGAGACCTGATTACAGTGCAGCAATATGAAATCCCTCCTCCAAAACAACAGCAACATCACCACAATGGGAAAGTATGCAAAAACCAATTCAGCCTTTAGCCCAGTACAAACACAAATGTTATAGTGAACCCACTATGGAAATAAACATCATGAAGCGTCATAATGCCCAAACAACAGCCAGCAGACAATGACATGGGATGAGAAGCCGGTTGTCAGCTAATCGCAGTGTTGGCAACTCGATCCCTGGCTCCTCCTGTCTTAATGTCAAAGAGGTCTTGAGCAACACACTGAACCCCAAATGGGTTGCGATGGCCACATCACCACCTTGCCTGCCATTTCTGCTGCCACCAATGTGCGTGAATGGGTAAATGCACTTTGGATAAAAGTCCTATATAAATGGGGTCCATTTACCACACACCACTGACCATGAGCCTAGTTGTGAGACATCAATAAAACCAAAATGTCATGCATATTATGAATTGTTTCTGACTGTTGTCAAGCCTGTTTGGCCGAACAGCACTAAACACAATAGCAAAAACACTTCTGACAAAACAGCCAGCAGTGATGGCAACCTCAACCCTTACTGACATTTATCAATCATGCAAAAAGTTATTCAAGATTTGCACAGTAGCACAAGTGACAAAGCTTGGTTTGGTGAAGTAGTGGCACCTTGGCACTTGTGAAATAAATCCTGAAGATTTATTCATGATGGTTCAGTGGCCACAGACAATAGAACACCAGCTTCTACCTTGAAGTGGCATTGTGGCCTGGTTGATAATGACAGACAGTGGTGAATGGCATTGCAGAATCCTAGCAGCAGCGGGAAGCCTGGCACAAACAATAGCATTCTCCACAGAGCTGGCCTGAAACCAGTGGACTTGCTGGACGGGGAGCTTGCCTATGAATGCTATATGAGCATCAGCAGCCTGCAAAATTTGCAGTAGCATTGGCAGAGCACTGACAGCTTAAACAGACAGCCTTATTCCAAAGGGTGGGTTGGATACATATGTATATGATGCAGGGAGTATTAAATGCCATTTGAGACTTGAACTATGTAGCTTGCAGGCTGAATATCATATAGAAACAGACTATAAATATGACCATGAACAAGTTATCCAAACTTCTGCAGTATAGCTAATAATGTATAAGAGTATTCAGCAGAGCAGCAGCTCCTACAGACTGCTTTTCACATGTTTTAAAAGATTAAAAATAACAGAAAACAGACCTTTGTCAGATGATCTTTAATGTAACTGTATATTAGCTTAGACATCATTTAAATAATGTCTTTAAGCTCATTTCGATTGCCAGCAAAGATTAAGGTGGTTCTGTCTACTGTACAGGAAGCTAATTAGTGTTGTTGTGTTAACACTGATATTGCAGCCTTGATTAACCCCAGGCATGTGTATGTGTATCGATTACAGTGAGGGGAAAACCGCCAAAGACGTTCTCCCACATTTGGAGTAGCAAGCCCTGCCTTTCACAAAAATTACTAATACAGAAAACTGAGAGGAAATGAGGCAACGTCCTTAACAGTTAGAGAACATAGTTGTCTTTGTTCATAGCTTCACGTATGCTTCAAATTACAGCTTTTCTTTATTTAAAAGACCAACTTGACATTTAGCAGTGCACTTTTTCACTGAGACCTTTCATGAACCAGATGCTTCAAAGACGGAGGAGACATATTGAAAGTGGTATTACTGTTATGTAAATGGTCATCGGGGCAGTAATTGTTTGTTTGTTTACCATATGGGAAAGACAAGCTTGAGCTGTCCTTGTGCCTGCCGCCCACAACAAGCGGGAGATGGGGGATTTGAGAGGAGCGGCCTCAGAGGGGAAAAATCATTACCAACCCATGTCAGCCTCCAGAAAGAAGGGGACGGGTAAACAAGGGGGTCAGAGGGGATGCTGATTAGCCAGAGAGGATAAGTAGGGCCTTCTGCTGCAAGGAAGATACTATTGATGACATCAAGGATGGGTGAGTGGAGTGTCAGGACTGAGAGAACGAGGACAGGCTGAAACACAGAAGACAAGAGTAGGTTTCCTCCTGTAACACTAGAAAAACCTGAAGAAAAGAACTCTTTAAGGCAGATTGTCATAATAACAGAGATTTAAACGCTCATTAATTGTTTGAAACAACCACACACGATGATTTACCAAAGTCTACCATGGTGATGTTGCCAACAACACAATAATGTGGCCAGCTTTGTGTTTTTGTGTGTCCGAGTAAAAGGGGAGACGGGGGAGGTAGGCAGAGAGAAAAAGAGCAGTAGGGTTGTACATCTGGACAGAGCACCACAGTGACAGTCAACAGAGGAAACAGGTCTGATAAAGCACCACATTAATGACCATTTCCCTTCAAAAAGCAAACTAATTTCCTAATTACAACCTCCTGTTGCCTCTTACTTTTCTTTTTCCTGGGAAGCCACTCCAGTGATTTCACTTCACCTGCCCTTAAACCTGTGCCATCCACTTGGCTTACATTGAACTTGAATAGCAGACTACAAAAACACAACTACATCCTTAGCAAACCACTGCTGAAAGGGCAACCAGTTAAATAAGTACCCCATTCCCACATGCCACTGAATGTGTTAGCACTCTTCTTTTACAATCTAACAAAAAGCCTCATAATGTTGTTCTTTGAATCAGCATAAAAGAGCACCCTTTTTACAGACGCATTTCGTCCAATTCAACACGCACCATCTCATTTACATACACATACACACTTACGTAGCTTGTTATGGAGCAGATTATAGCACAAGAGTAGCGTGACAATAAGAGGAGGCCACATATCTGTTGAATTCACATTGGGTGACATAAAATGTTCTGAACAAAGCAGAGATTTCTTTTCTTTTCTGGAGGCAAGATTGTGTTCATTGCTTCAAAAAAGTATATTAAAGGTTCTGGAAACACATTTGGAACCTGACAGGTCAACCCAAACGAGGTTAATTGCCCTACAATGTAAAAGATCCTAATTTGCGCTCTGCTACAATGTGATAATTGCGGCAAAGAAAAATATTATTGTACTGCCAGGCCGTGCAGCACACACTGAAGTGTGCTGAATAATTGTAGGCACCAATAACACTAAAGGAACTGTAGTAGTTAATTGGAGAGCAGACGTGTTTACTTTGCAAAGTGAGAAGGGGATTGGGAAATTATTGACAGCCTGGGTCTGCCTGGGCGCTCTGTCCCTGGCCCTGGGACTGTGTTGAGTGTCAACTTTTGATTCAGGCTAGTTTACAAATTTCTCAGGTTACTATCTGGAGTAACCGTGCATCGTATGGACACAAGTGTGAGGAAACAAGAATATATCTGTCTGTACAAACAGTAACTGGGACCAAATGAGTGCTTGCAGAAAAGGTTACATTCCATACTTAAATTTGGGTGGTTTCCAAGTCCACAAATGTATCCCAGTGTACTGCATGGGACATTGCCTCATTAGCTCAGCAACGACTGAACGTGAAACAAAGTTCCTTTGATATACCTGTAAAACTAGTGCATCATAGTAAAAAGTGGCCTTGGTGTGCTCTTGTCAAAGTTTATTTCTTGTGTATTGTTGTGTATTTTCACACTATATGAGCAGGAAGGTTACATTTGGATCTTCTCAATACTTACTAATTACCTGGCCCTCACACACAAAGAAACTGACAGCTGTTAGCTAGGATGCTAGATCATACTTACTATACTTGATTTGAGACTATAATGTCTTTGAGACCTTTAAAAAAGTCTTAAAATGACTAAACATGTTATTATTTTAGCCATTAATTAGAAAGCAATTAAGTCAGACATTTAATGCAGACACAGAAATGAAAGGCTTACAACAAAATGACACCGACACTTTGCTTCAAACGTCATACACATCAACGTGACTTTAACAAACATGCATCACACACTTCTTTGTCACATTTTCTTACTTTGAGTATCTAGTAACCACTTACTATACCAAGCAGCCACCTGTACATTCCTACCCAGTGGACTTTGACCTTGCAATGTTAACAGGTTGCACTTTCTACAATTACCAAATAAGTGGGCTATTGTTAACCTGATTGACATTAGCAGCAAGGAGCCGGGTTGCGTAAGTAACCCTCAAATCAATCTGTGTTGACGCTTGTGACCCCTGGACAGGCTGCAATAATTATTCTCGCATTCAGGAGGTTCAAGTGCCATTCAACACCACAAAAGGAAGAAGATGGCTAAAGTTTAAGCAGATGGGGAAAATATTTGTATTTGTATATATTTGCATTCACATACAATCAATGTGCTAAGGATGCTGGTCTGTATGTAATATGCCTCTTGCATTCATATTAGGCAGGAGTCTGTACTTGAACAGCCATGGAGACAGTCAGGAGCATTTCATAAAGATTTCCTAAAGCAGAAATGCTGAGCTGAATAAAATACAGCTGAGATCAGACAGGCAGGCATGATTTTGGGGAAATGTGTTTGACATAAGAGGCAAGCAATCTTTGACCCTTTTTAAATCAGCCTGCTGATGCATAAAAAGATGTGCACTGGGAGGTGGCAGCAGGCAACTTTTAGGATTTCCAACTCAGGACTCCAATATGGTTTGCAAAGCAGGTTCTTGTCTGGGGTTTTAAGTCTCAACTCACAAACTTAAACACTAAAGAAGGGCAGTGTATACAAAGTCGATGGAAAAACACAAAATAGAAACACTGCTTGGAATTATTTTTTGGACGTAGGACAGACAAATAGTGACAGTTTTTTGAACAGCTTGACTCCACTCTCTCTTAAATCCTGTATATTTGTCAGATGTAAATGTGAAAAGCATGTCTTGATCACAAAACATTAGTAGCCAACCCATTTGGAGACACACATCTTCTAGGAATTACTGAAAATCTATTGCTTGAATTCGTGTGTCAAACTCGATTCTGCTTTGATTCTTTTACTTTATCAATATTTCCCACATAGCACAATGCTGGGTGCAACAAATCACCCTGGCCATCTTTTTTACTACCACAAAGTGAAACAAGTCTTGACTATGTGAAAAAAATGCCTAATTTGTATTCGATGTTATTACCCAACACTCCCACATTGTCACCCGTTGGGTTCTGCGGCGAGCGCCAAAGATATTAGACATTTATGTGCGTGTGAGAGAGTGAGAAAACGCGTATCCAAGTTTCCGTCTCCTACTTGACGGTATCACTGGAGCTAGCTGGACCTTGTGGTGACTTCACAGCAATGATTGTCATAAAAGACATTTGCTGAATTTTAATTGGCGCCTTCTGAAGCGGCTTACTTTAACGTTGCTGTCTGGGGGTGGGACAGTTTTTGAAGCAGCTGCTGGTACAAGTCATTAGAAGCCACATTTAAAACTCAGCACCATTACCGTTTTATTTTCCCTGTCAAGATTTATAATAAAATTAATTTTGAGACGTGTAATTGCTGGACAGTGCACTGCGTGGCTGTTGACTCTGGCCACAGAGACAGAAATAATTGACATGCTTAAAGTTGACTGTATTTATTTGAGCTGAGGGGTGGCCAGAGCGCCGTTTGCCAAGGCCTACCTCTGTCATTCCAACGCTAACATCTGGGCTTGATTCAACAAGGTATTTGCGTCGAAATGCAACAATGTGCAAACAAGCATAATGAACAAAAGGCGCCCGAGCAAATGCTTTGCATGATGCACAGCCTGCATGAAATAAATAAACAAACCAAACAGGGATACAACAAGGCAGTTTAGGGTCCTATTTTTAAATCCAGATGCTTGTGGTCTCAAAAACCAAGCCTTTAATGAGACTCGATGACAAGAGATGGAAAAGGGTCAATTTGTGCTTTTGATTCACCAAAGCTTTGGCTCGTTCTGTAGCTTGACACAGGAGGGGGGATGGGGAAAATTCCAAGTTAACAAACTCTTTGGAGCATTTTTTTGCAGCCTTTTTTAAAAAAAAGAATTACACACTCCCAAGGTCACACAGAAAGTCCTGTCCTCCACATCCTGTATCTGAGCGTCAAAGACACTAAATGTTATTAGATCATTACAAACACTAGTCAACAAAACAAAACAAAAAAGGTTCATAGAGACACCATTATACCCCTCAGATAGAACATGTTGAATCATATTGTCACCCTTACAGTCACTGAAGACTTCTATTCAACATAAATCATTACATTTTATGCCTCTATGACTGGGTCTTGGGTTGGAATAAAACAACTCAAGACCTATTTTGTCATTTTTCATTTGTCACATTTTGAGGCAGCATTTCCCTTGACCTTATGTTTAATTTAATTTTGCATCCCGCAATTGGAGCAAGTGGCTTTACCAAGCAATAATTGCGAGCCAGTTTCCTGGACCCTTAAAGATACATTTGAAGAAAATTATCATCAGCTCTCCTTTAAACCTGAACATCTGTAAAAAATCATATTCAGTGTCTCTTGGATGGCTCTGTTTGCCTGTTTTTTTCCGTCATTATTTCATAACGGGAGGGATGAAGGTCTTCTTCTCTACTTGAATACAGTGCAATTGTTGCTGATGAAATGAAATGCTTTCCTGTCACAAGCCTTTCACTTCTTGGACATGTTTTTGAATTTGGAGGAGAGGGGGAGTCTCTGGGATGTTTTGAGAGGAGACCACACAGGAACGTGTGAAGAGGGAAATTATTAGGCAAAGCAGAAAGGATGGGTTTACAGGCAAACAACTACGATTCATCAGAAATATATGCAAAATATGAACATGTGGTCTTAGACCAACGGTGTAGCTTTGAAATGAAGCCTTATTCTTTGACCCAAGAGCATCCAAACCCCATTTAAAAGCGTGAACAGGTTTACTCACTTGACTAAGCTTAAAATAAGCAATGTTCAACAAACAAAAAAGGAATTCTTCATTAACAGACTGTGGGACCATTTTAGTCCCCATGGAGCCCAGCAGATGCTGTCTGCAGACTTGGAGGCCTGGGCCTCCAGACTAATTGTATAGCCTGAGCAGAATGCACAAGTCTATAGTGTCTGGCACTGAAACTTAGCACATGTGATACCAGGCCATGAGTGCCAACTGAAAGCCCTGGACTGCTGTGGGCAATGCAGCTCGGCACAAGAATGAACAGGCAGCACCAGCATCAAGCTGTTCACTGACAGACCAATGGTATTTGGCTGTTAACAGGTCCCCAGCTGGTGTCTGCTGTGTGCTGTATGCATTTGAGCTGGTTGCATGCCACTGTTTTGGTCTGCGGATGTTCACGAGCATGTGTGCAGCATGTATGCTGGCATAAAAGCGCCAGAGGCCCCCCCGAACACAAGCTGCCACCAGAATAAAGAGGCAACGGCGAGCAGTTATTTAGACAGCTTGTGTCTACGACAGGCGGAATGTAGACCACAAGCTCCAGGGCTAAAGTGACTGAGAGGGCTCGTTTGTACACAAAAAGCCCTGTGCAGGGATTGGGTTACATCTAGATTAGCGTCTGGGACTGGTAGCAGCTTTGCCACTTTGCTAGTGGGGGTTTTCATGGTCTGATGCAGCATTTACTTCTAAAAGGTACAAAAAAGCACAAACTGATCTCCAGAAAGAAGACAAACATGCTAACATGTTTGCATTATTCTCTCTGTCTCATTACAGTTATTAGAATGATCTCTGGCTTTTGATTTCTTTGGATATGTCTGGGGGAAGCTGTAACCTTTTACAATGGATTGTTGCAAGATTTTAGCACATAGGGAAAAAATGAAGTTGGGAAACTACTGGAGCATGTCTCCAGCGAGAGTACTTGCTTTCTCATCTCCAAAAAGGAATGGATGGTGGGAATGCCTGGGGTTTTGGTTGCCTTCCCAAAACCTCTTTGGGTCACCAATATCATTTAATGAATCACTTGGGGTGCCTTCAAATAAGAGCAGACGGGTCCTTGATGGCACCCCACTGAACCGGCTCCTCACCACTGATCCTACACTATACCACTTTCATGAACCCCAAATGAGGGGCTGCCAATGATTCACAATTCTTTCAGTGACCATTTTACACCCTATTTTTGTCCCACTATCTTCTCTGTAGCTCTCCGTCATCAGCATGAACACTGCAGTCATTCATACTAGCACTGCTTTACTTATTTGCTCTACTCCTCGTAGTGACAATTCCTAGAACAAACCCATAAGTAAAACATGCAAGAACCTTTGACGCCACTTCACAAGATGAACATGTGCTGATCTATATTACAAGCGAACAACAATATTCATTTATAATTCATGTCACAGCGCCTCGCTGCTAACAGAACCGTGACCGCACTTCCTAATGAGCAGTTTATTCAAAATGCAATTAATTGACCACAAGAGGTAAAGAGGGCTTTCACTTCAGTGAAATAATATATGATAAATATTAGCCAGAGTATATCAGTCAAGCACGGGCCATGCCAGATGTAACATCCTCAAACCTTTAAGGATATTTTTTTTTAAAATAACAACAAACACAAACCCTGCTGACAGGCCCCTGCTGCCGCCAAACAATTATCCTTCAACAAACCATGTTATTGCAGGCATGCCACATAAAAAATGACTTTAAAAATTGATGGGCTTTGTTCTGAAAGTGGCCAATTTGCTGACAGTGAAAAATGAAGTCTTCCATGTACAGTAGTGTTTCCAACCTTTAGATATGGTTCCAGTTTTGGGTAGGTATGAAATGCAGGGACAGAGTGGCCGATGGGAACACTGTGTTCAGTTTGTGACGGAAACAAAACTGTGCCATTGTGCATACATAAGCATGAAATGAAGGGGTGCATCTGTTATAGGAAATTGTCTACTGTTACAAAATAATATCAAAATTATACCAGTTCACACTATATTTGAAGACAACAAATGCATTTATTTTCTTTATGGTCTTCTTTTTCTTTATTTGGTTGATGAACTCTGATTTTCACTACTTGGTACACCATAAGACTTACATAACAGTAAGACTAAATCAAAGGCATTCTCTGGACTGTTGTCAAATGTGCTATCATTACTTTGTGACACTGGGGATTCACTGTAAGGTCCTATTCATAAATCTTGCCTAGTACTGGACCACAGTTATTTTCCTGCCTCTTGTATTGTTGCCAGGGGTATCTCATTAATGCTATACAATCTTTCTGGGAAGACACTTCAATAGGAACAAAAAGGGAAAGCAAGAAAGCCCATCTACAGTGGCTTTTCTCATCAAGATGAGCATTCCAATCATGAGGAATTTTGGGCGGCAGACTCTTTCTAATCACCATCGGCAGGATTAATGTGAGGTGACAAAGCCCATCAGTTTGAACCTTCGCCCGTCTGCATGACTGCCCGTGGATGGCAAATCGCGTTGCTGCTAATGAGTCAGAGCCGGCCCAAAACCAAGATAAAGAGGAAGAGGAAAATCATACTGAGCACAAGCATTTCTTTCTAGCTGTGCTCGTTTTTTGACCAATTCGTCAGAGCAAAATAAGTTTTCTTCAGGAAACAGTACGTGAAGGAACCTCACCAATGTTTTGTTTTATGACCTAATCTGTGAGTTGAGAGGAGGAAGAGCTAGCGTTATGAGAGGAGCTATTGTAGATTAAAAGGAACCATCCTGCATTGAAGAATTCAGTGCTGTTTTTTAAAGACAAAATATGCTCCCACTGGAAAGATTACAAAATTGGATAAACTTAAAACAAAAGGTCAAAAATTAATTTTTGAGTTTTTTTTCATAGACACCACAATGCAAACTACAGAAAGTGAGGATCTACTCAAAAACAAACAATGCACTTTGTATATTATCCTATAAGTACTAAATGGTTCTACTGGACTCAACTACAGGGGATTCATTCTACAATGTTCACGTTTTAAAACCAGAAACATCGTAATGGATCATCAACAGAGTCCTCACACCTAAAACGACCAGATCTTTTCCCATCGCTGTTCCAAAACCAACTCAATACCTAACATTGTGTTTATTATAAGACATAATGTATTATGGCATTTAAACAATTTAAATTTTTGTAAAAGCAGTTTTATGCATACGGCATGTTTATGTTTGTAGTAATAAGTATAATGTGCTTAATTAAAAGCTATTTGTAACAATAATGTTTTCTACTAAAGGAGATTAAGACAGAAAAACTGTTGAGCCTGGCAAGTAAGATTGCAGATGAACTGCTAATTAATCAAATATTTTAATAATGCACAGAGCGGTTCAACAGCATCTCAACCTGCCCATCTAAATAGTAATGGAGTTTATATTAACACCGAGACATTTCTGTGAAGGCACTTAATGTAGAAACAACACCACTCTTATGAATTTCAGGGTCATTACTAAAAGCTTTCATAAGGAGAACTTAACTACAACCGTTTCTCTTCACTGATTTGCTAGAATTGGCACTGATTCTCCACTGCTTTCAACTGGCTTGGCTTGTTATGTGGGTGCTGACAATGCCAGAATTAATGACTCCAACTTCACCCATATTACTCTGTCATATGTCTACTATAAGTGGTTTCAGGCATGGAGAAAACCCCTATAGGAAATAAGGACAGGCCTGTGCTGAGGCTGGAAGAGCAGGGTTGTGATTAGATGAGCTGAGGCAAAGCCAGCTGCAGTCTGTCTAACAGAGACTTGTTGGGATAGGTGGCAGGCAGATAGGGAGAAGAAGAAGATAGTGCTCTTGTTCCTCCTCCTTAGAGCGGTCACTTGTGCCTGCTGTCAGTGCTTTGCTAATGGAGTGGGCCGGGGCACAACAGCCTGGCAGACATTGCAGATTGGACTATGTGAGTAGGGGAGGGGGATACAACCAGCGGGAGTTCCCACCTAGCCCACACCTTTCTCAGGCTCCAATTAAGAGATCATGAGTAAAAAAGGCATCCTGGCAACAGGAGATGACAGCTTTGTTAACATGCTCCAACTTAGTCCCCATCCACACTGCGCCGAACAAATATTTAAACGAATATGACCTCCGTCCACACCAGCATTTTTTTTTTAAATCCTTCAGTAGCATGGTGTTTCTGCTTTGCGTGGTTATAAGACCAGAGAGCCAAACGTGAGCGGCTAAAGTCCTCCCTTTTTGCCCGTCTGCACGCGTACGTGGACTGCAAACGTAGCAACCAAAACGCAGTAGTGTGGATGGGGCCTTAATGTTTGGAGTCATTATACAAGCTGTATACTCAGAGTCTCCATGTGTTATCTTATTTTTATGTGTTTATCATTAACTAAGCATCTTATGACAGCTTCAACATTTTTATAATAATGTGTCCAAGACAGCAAATAAAGCAGTTAGTAAGGTAACAATTAATCAGTTAATTGATAACTTGATTAAAAATCCAATTAATTAACACTTATTGAGCAAATGTTTCTCTGGTTTCAGTTTCTCAAATGTGAGGATTGAGGATTTATTGCTTTTCTCATTGTAAATTGAATGGGTTTTGCTCTGTTTGTTAAGAATTAATGGTAGGATATAAATGTGGTCGCTGATGTCACGATCCTGTCCTGAGCTTGTCTGGATTATATTATTTTGGCCATGCCTTCTCTGTGTCTGGTTTTCAGTCCTGTCTGTCTGTGTGTCTTGTTAGGGAGTCTGGGTTTTTGTTCCACGCCTTTATTCCTAGTCCTGTGCTTTAGTTCATGTCGTAGTATTTGATTCTAGTTCTTTCTCTGCATCTTTTTGGTTTAGTCTGCTCGGTACTCTGTGTTCTAGGTCTGTGTTCTCATTTAGGTTTTGTCTTTTATGATCCCTGTGTTATAGTCGGTCAGTGTTTACATGGGTTTCTGTTACTGTCTGAAGTTAGATCCTTGTCTGGTATTTTGTTACATGTGATCTGTCTGCTCCCCCATTTATCACTCTGCCTGCCTGCCTCTTTGTTCCTCTTTGCTGTCTCACCTGGCTGCCTCTCTGTTGCCCCCTGTTG
Source organism: Lepomis macrochirus (assembly GCA_024633595.2). Classification (NCBI taxonomy): domain Eukaryota; kingdom Metazoa; phylum Chordata; class Actinopteri; order Centrarchiformes; family Centrarchidae; genus Lepomis; species Lepomis macrochirus. The sequence continues at coordinate 10,510,506 of JALXJV020000002.1, read as the reverse complement.
CCTCTGCCTGCCTCTCTCTGTTTTCCCTGCTGTCTCTCTGCCTGCCCTGTTTACCTTGATCCCTGTCACCTGAGTTGCTCCCGCCCTGCTCGTTAGTCCTTGTGTGTATATACTGGTGTTTCTGTTTAGTCTTTAGTCATTACAGTGTTTTGCAGTGTGGTGTCCTGTTAGCCTGCCTTTCTCGTCATGCTCGTCTTGTCACCCTGTTTCTTTGGATTTTGGATTTCAGCTTGGATTACCTTGTTTTTTAGACTCTGTTTATCAGCCACTCCGCTTGTGTGTGTGCTCACCTTATGTTAAATAAACCTTTTTGTACCGTACCTACTCAGCTCAGTGTCCTGCGTTTGGTTCCACCAACTTGCTCACCACAGCGCACCCTGAGAAATGTCACACTTTTTTTATTACATTCTAGATTATTATAATCTCTTATTATTTCTATTATTAGTAGCATCTGAAATTAATGGAAGTATATGGTTTTATTTTTAAAGGGATAGTTTGACATACGCTTATTAGCTGTCTGTACCACTCTCTGTCTGTCTGTTAACAATGAAGCTACAGCCAGGAGATGGTTAGCTTAGCATGAAAAAAAAACACTACTAATTTTTACACTGTATAAATGAAACAGTTGTTTGTCTATGTGTGGCCTTGCGATGGACTGGCGACCTGCCCAGGCTGTACCCCGCCCTTCGCCCGATGTCAGCTGGGATTAGCTCCAGCCCCCCGCGATCCTGTACGCAGGATAAGCGGTTGACAATGGATGGATGGTTGAACGAAACAAACGTATATAACATGTTTATAAATGACCTTCAGCTCCAGCTTTTAAGCCCTACCTCCAGTCTACAAGCGAACCTAAGCTAACAGTCTTGTGGCTTTAGCTGCATATTTAATGGACCGATATGAGAATGGTTATAGAGCTTCACAAGAAAGCAAATAAGCGTATTTCCCAAAATGATGAACCATTCCTTTAAAAGCTGCTCTCTAAAGTTTGTACTGCTGTATTTCACTACACCTCTTTTAAACCACAATCCTCTATGTGAATTTCTGTGGGTACGAGAAACGCTTTTGGTGACTATGCATTGCTTTTTCAGGCCACAGCATGGAGAATTAATTTGTGCATGCTCCTGACTGTGCACGAGATAGGCAAAAAGCATTTGTGGTAGGGTGTTGCTGTACGTGATCAAGTGGCATGTAAACAATCAGCATCGTAACCTCTTTTTCTCTGAATAATCCATGAAGTGGTTCAGAGACATTCATTAAAACATTTTTTCTTCCCGTCTGAACTGCTGCGGATACAACATATCTGTGAGAGGACAGAGAGAATACTAATGACCGCATTTACGCTTTTATTTACATTAACTACTGCGGGCCCTGCTTTCATTTCAGCTAGGAAGAAAATGTGGCACTGGCAAGGGGGGTAACTAATGAAACATTGATGGAGATAAAGGTTAACTGTTCTTCTCCGAGGGACTTTTGATGACTAATTGATTTGGCATACAGAACAGGCTGACATGGTGTGTCCCTTTGAAGGAGAAAGGGAAGCAGTTTTATTCCTTGCAGACAGTAATTAGCAGATGAACAAAGTGCCCTCAAGACAGATGTCATGAGAAAACTGTGATTTTCTGTCCTTTGGAGCTGTGTGGCATTTTGTTCTTCATGAATGGGTAGCAGGAGCTACCAGCTCTAATTAACAGACACATATTTTCCTCCCAGCCAGTAACTAATGATGTACCAGACATCAAAGTTGCATCTGCCACATTTAATGTACATTTCTGCTAATTTGTAGAAATGAGTATATAGTCGATGTATGTTGTGTTATTGTGTTGTTGTACTACTGTATGAATGGAATGACTACTACTCAACTACTACTCAAATGAATATGCATGCCCTTTACTGTGCTGTTAATTAGCTGATTGTACATCAAATACAGCACGTGACCATCACATACACTTGTAAATCCCTCCTTCATCATCCTAAAAATAACCTCTCCAAGGAAGACACCTGACACGACAACTGTGTTTGATGGTGGGACGGTGGTATGCTGAAAGCTGGTCCAGCATGGGAGAGCAGCCATGAGCGCTGCCTCCCATTTCAAAGCCAAAGGAGCCGATGGCCTGTTGTACTCAGCTAGGCTATTTGAGAGAGCTGACCTCCGACCCCATCACCCACACCCTGATCACGTCCCACTGTGCGTGCTTTCAAGTGCTCGACCCTCTAACCCTTGCGCCGTGCCCTCAGCTTTAAAGTGCGAAACACGTATCGATTACCCAATTCCTTGGCAGAGCAACACCGCTACTCCAGGACTTCTCTAAGAAGTGATATTGGATTGCGACTTTATCATACTTACAACATACTGTACATATCTGCATTTGATATGAAACACTGAGGTCATGTTGGTCTTCTTGTCCAAATTATAGAGGCAATATTCATCATCATGAACCCCCTTAAGTCTCTATCTTAAATCCCCTCTCCACAGAGAAGCAGAGGTTGTTTTAACCTTGGCCTCATTGCTCCAGCTATTCTCCCTATGGCCTCAGTAGCGTATGCATTAGTCAGTGAGTGCCAGGCATAGCTTTCTGTGCCAGTGGTATGACTTCCCTACTAGCCAGTATAGGACACCCTCACTGACCCTCCTCCTCACTGATTTACTGTTGCATGGGTGTAATAAAGGCGACAACCCAACAGGTGGCATTATTTATACTGAGCCAGATAAGGAAGGGTGCCAGGAATGAAGCAGGGAGAGGTCTTGATAGAAACTGGGAGAGGTAAGATATACAAGTAAGGGAGAGAATGAATGTGAAAGTCAGGCAGAGAAACAGGAAGAGAGACAGATTGACCACTTTAGGACAGATGATTGACGAGAGGAAAGGATGTGGCGGCATGGGGTTGGGAGGTTTTGGAGGAGCAGGCAATAGGAGGTAAAGAAAGGTTAAATGAGAGGGAAGAGGCGCAATGGTGAGTGGCGAGAGGGATGGGGAGGAAGGAGATTGAGCAATAGCCCCAGTCCTTAACTGCTCTGTGCACAGCCTCATCTCTGCCCATAGCTCCATCTGCTAATTACTCTAACCAAACACAAATTAGTCATTGTTTTGACATGTGTGCCACACAAACTTGTGGTTCTATTTTGTATATTTTATGCATCTGGAAGGCACAAATAAACCTCACAATCGAGACAGCTTTTTTGTGACATTTCAAACTAAATAAGCGCATGTATACTCTAAGTAGGGATCATATGCATTACTCTAATCCACACGGTAATGACCATATCAAGCAGATTGATGAGATTATATTTTGATTGCCCTAGTTGGTGCTGTTTGTTGCCTTAGATGGCTGCCAGAACCCAGCAATAAAGTCCACTAGATTAGAAGTCTTTTAAATTGATCCCTTAGTCTCTCTCGTCAGCATTAAAGCAACCCCCCTCCCAAATATTGGCATTATCCATTTTGGTGTGTCTCAGCTTGACTTTGCAGTCAATATATCTTTTCCCTCTCCCTTCCCTGAAGTACCAAATTAGAAATACAGGTCCTTATTACTTTGCAAAATGAAATATGTGCAAAGTTTGAGGGGAATCCAATATAACTGACTCTCTCTGCTTGCCATCGTTGTGTTATTGCATAAATCGGGTCTTTTATTTAAGAAAACATTCCTGCACTGTGGGGAGGATGCAAGCTGGGAGTTTGGTTGCACACTATGCAAACTTGTCTAGTTCTCTGGTTAAAAAGTGGGGTGCAAATTGCCAGTTACGCAACAGAGAGATACACAACACAAGGGCTTAAGGGGGACTTCATCGCTGCAATGAAAACACAAGGACTGAGAGAGTTCGAGTATTTAACACTATCAGGGGAAAGTCATTAAGGTCTGTGGTATTCTGACCACTTCAAAGCCTTATTTAGTGTCCCCACTAGGGACTTAATGGCCTTTGATCTGAATGCATGTGTTTATTTATATTCATTTACATAAGAGCTGTGCACTGCAAGATGCTAGCTCAGCTTTCTGCTAAGTTTCACAACTGGTTATAGATTTCAACAGTTCTGAATCTGAAACACAACTTCTGCAACATGCCATGTATAATTTCTTGACTCCCCATACAAATATTGTTATACATAAATATATTTTACTACCATTTTAAAGACCAGAGCGTGGGTGAAGGTTGTAATCTCATTAGATACAGTAGTAGTTGTAAAAAGTGATTTGACATACCTGAAGTGATGCAAGGCAATTCAAGGCAAGCAGTCGGTTTTCCGGGCCAAAGGGGACAAAGAAAAAGAGAAACAGAGCAGATTTAGTTTTTTCACAGGGATCAGTAAACTTTTTATTTCATGGTAAAGCAATTCTGACATCACGTTAAAGTTGATTCTTCAATTCAGACCAGCGAGTGGGCAACAAACTGTCAGTTAAACATATACACAACATTCTTCAGCTGTCAACACAGTTCAAGTGCGTGTGGGAACACACTGGCCTTCTATGATGAGATGATACTTGAAGCGACTGGTCTTAAAACAGTCAAAACTATATGTTTCTCAGATCCATTTCCAAGGAGAGGAGGAGAGGATTCACTAAAACTAATGGAGAAAAACATGACTTCATCTTTGACCGATGTTCAGCCGTTGTTTTTTCCCCTTTTCCTTCAACTCATCACATTTTGACGTTTTCGAATGAACAGATAAGGACTATGAGTCTTCCAATTCAAATATTTGGTTCACTCATTGCTGCAGTATGCATATGCAAACTTTGAAGGGAGGGGCCGGGGTGTCGACTTTGGGATATATTACCTGACTGACAAAACTATCCAGATGGATTTGTTGACACTTTTTTTTAAAGTTACTGGCAAGGCCTTGAAGCCATGCTGTTGACAGCGTACATAAATACACAGGATATTGACTAAATACATACAATCCCACAATCCCATCTGATGAGTCCCAGACATACAGGTGGAAGACCCACACCGCGTCTTCTAAATTAACATTTTCTCTCTTTTCAGCTTGTGGCAACAGTTTCCTCTAAGCTGATTCCTGATCGACAGAAACTGTATGTTTCTGCTCATTACCTGGCTCAAGTAGTGAATGTGAGAGGTGTGTGCACATCCTCGCTACATCAGCTTCTTGGCTGTTCAAATTTTACACTCCTTGAACATTTGCTCATTTTGTGCATTTATGCCTAATTTAAAACTTATTCTGCCCTATTTATCCCTAATTACTTTGTCTTTGTAGGTTTGTCCTTACAAGGTAAAGCATGCTTGCAATAAATTATTAGCTTCAGCATTTCCTCGGATCACTGCAGTTTTCCACTGGGCTGAGCAAGCTGATCGATCCTCATACTGCTCTGCTTTCATGAATCTATAGCTGTCTGCAGAAGCCAGCTGTCTACACGCCGATCTACACATGCTACAGTGTAAATGCTGTTCTGTGCATGAGTAGGGGGTAAAGACTGTGGTATGTCTCTGTCAGTTGTTAAGGACTGGCAGTAAAGATATTGATAAGGTGGTATTGGTAAGTGGTATCAAACTGGTGATTACTAATTCTTTGGTCAACCGGGAGCTGTACAAACAGTGGACAAATTTGTGACAAGTTCATTCAGTAAACAGGATGTCAACCCCACCCATTCCCTCATCTGAACAGTTCTCCAAGTTCCTTAGTTAAAGTTGCTCTCAGCACCCTTATAAAATTCAGTCCCAGGTTTCTTGAATTTCCCTCTTTTGCTAAGAATTTGTAGCGTCTTTATGGTAGACGATGTTTAACATTAAACAGTGGTCTGCACAAGGATTTGAGTACTCACTCATGACACTCAAGATTTTATACAGTCAAGAAAGATATATAGGTATTTAATCTAATTTTTTTAAAAGAAAGAGATCAAATGTCTCTCCTACCCTGTGTTTTGGATCTATGGGTTAGGATTGGATGAGTTATGCTGTCGGTGGGCAGACACAGTAAAAGAAAAACCATGCCCTTTTTTAATTTAGCACAGACCAACTGCAGAGGTACTTGTGCTTTACAAAAGTGTTTACACATTTCAAATAAAGTTCAAATGTGCCAGATGCCTCTAAGAAGCACTATAAATCTCATGTTTGGATTCCTAATATTTTCTTGTGTTTATGACTAGTAAACCTGCCACGCTCTGGCTTTGCTAAGGAGGCTGGCTCTTTTTCCAAGCTCCAGGGTGCAAGTGGCTCTGAACTCCATCTTCATTTAGTTTTAAACTGGTCTGTGGTGAACTGCCCAAGTTTGACCTGATTTTTTCCCCCTGGTTCTTTGTCTTATTCATGTGAGGCATGGGATCCAGGAATGTAATGCAGTAATGCAGAAAACACATGCAAAAAGGTAGGCAGAGCTGGAGTTTAAAAGCATCATTATTATACTACGTAAGCTTGTTTGTGCTGTCTGGAGCTTGCCAAGGTTGTAATAGTTCATATTTTGAAGAGTCTTTGGATTTCCCTGCTCTCCATGTGTTTTAACACAGAGTTAAAAAACAGATCTATGAAAATTCATGACATGACTTTTTGTCCTTTACTTTAATGGAGTGCCATGGGAATTCCTGAATGTGCAGACATCCCACAGGACATCACCGTGTTTTAAATATGAAAATCCATTCCTACGCAATTCACTGCAATTCAGTTTAGTCACAGAATTTAGCGCAGACGCACGGCTCTCTCTGGAGTTAATTATGACACTTTTCAGCAGACGACTACCACAGAGAGTGGATTTGATCATGGCTGTCAGCCTCCTTTTCATCTGCAAGCGCTGAAAAAGAGATAACATATATAAAAACTAATGAATGAAAATCCCATTCCCTCTTTCAAATAAATTCACAGCCCTTCCTTGGGCCAAGTTGTAACATGGGGTTTTAAACCGCCTGATTCTCATGTTTGAGCAGCTAGCTCTCCACGCTAAGAGGACTTTCATCATGCTTTGGTGACAGAGCCAGTAATTGGAGTGCCCTCCTGCCTTTAAGCACAAACCCACATGCTGCAGCTCCAGTATACTTCTTTGATTTACATCCCTTCATTACGCACGGACACGCCCACCATGGGTTAAATCTGTGGGCGCTGAAAAGTCATCTGCCCTGATCAGTCGGGGGAACTTGTGACATGAGTGCATCCTCTGTGGTGACTAGATAGCTCCACTGCTTCAGAATCTCAGCTATCTGAACTGCTAAGGAAAGGGTAAACAGGAGGAGTGGCTTGGTTAATCACGTCCCCTGTTCTCTGTACCACTTTGGTGGGCCCTTTCGTTTCCCTTTTGATATTTTCATAAATCAGCAACAAGCAGGGTGGACGGGATAGAAAAGGAGAGATCAACTCAGAGAGTTTGGGACACCCGGGAGGGGAACAGCTGTCTTTGAGATTACTCCAATGTGTGAGCGCAAGAGAAAGAATCCTTTTGTTTCCACGCGGTTTGCCGCTTGACCGCGGACCTTTCATCTGCACGGTGCAGACAAAGGCCCCATGCATCTTGAATGAGGCAGAAACCTCAGGAAGCGCGTGCAGGAGAAGTAATGAGTAGGGAGGGTGAAAGCATAAACATGTTCCAGGAAGTGAAACTGCCTGTACACGGAGAGTGGTTTTACTGATGTCGATGCTGGACAGCGGTCTCCAGCAGAAACCAGTGGATGGCTAAGCAATCTATGTGAGAGTAATTTTGACACTGTGCAGTTACTAAATTAATTAGGGTTGGATAAGCGCATTTGAGAATCTCTAATTCTTTTTAATGTTTTGGAGGAAGGGGGCTCACATCAAGACTCACTTATTTGAGATACTTTTGCTTTTAAGATTGAGTGGCTCAAACTAAGTTTTTGTTTGTCTGAGCATCCTCATAATGACTCCTTTATTCTTCATCTCTTTCATTTAAAATTATTTCATCATCAAATGAAATCACTATATACTCAAGAGCCGCTTTGGAAGAGGGAACTATTGAAGCCAAAAAAAGTTTTTTTTTTACTATAGAAATAGATTGAATTACATTTTTTTAAACCATACTGTTGTTGTTTTATCCGAGAGGCCCAACACTGCATATAGAGTTACCCACTTCACCACTGTCAGAGTTATAGATGAGAACATATACTGTCCATTGTCTCAGTTTGACCACAACTGCTGAAGGCTACTTCTGCAACTTTTATGAGACGTGCAGTATGATTTGTTTTCAAATTTGTATTGTAGCTGCATGGTCAAACCATGTATTATACACAAAGTATGTTAAATAACTGACTTGTCGTATTTTTTAAAGTTCAACTTTTGAACTTTTTATAATGGTTTTTAAACACAGGACATACATGAACCACACAAGGTAAGTGGTGTAGGGCAAACATGCACATTTTAAAAATTCATATAAACTGAATGATGTTTTGTTCACTGCAACCATTTCAGAAATTAGGGCTGAGAGGTGATCGTTTTTTCCATTATCCTTTTTAAAGCAATTTAAAACATCATATGACTCGTCATGAATGTTTTATGTGGTGGGTGGTTGTTACATTGATTACGATTTTACATAATTCTGATTTCAAGCTTCTTCCAGCTGCTTTTATGCATTTTTGTCATAATAGGATGGTGCAAGATGTTGGTTTGCCACAGCACATGGTTTAAAGTCCTTTACTCATCAATGGAGGGGGAGTGAGGCCACCAGATGTTGGCTGCTGTCTTGGTTGTTGAGGATGATTCTTTTAAGTACAGACTGTCCATGTGTCTTGTTGCTGAACTGAGGCACAACATCCCAGATATTTCCTTCCAGACTGTACTTTAAATAAAAGAGAAAACAATGGAGGAGTGGGAGATTGCATTCTTGCTTAAGTCAATTTAGAACTATTTCTATTTCTTTAGAAGTATTTCATGATATAGTTGTGTTTAAGATTTACATGCAACATTGCATCCCAAACTGTATGGAATGATGCACAAGCACAAGGATCATTCAAGATCCTGTTGATGCCTCAAGTACAGTTAAAATGCAACTGTAAGTTGACTTTAAATCTTACAGATACACATGAATTGTGTATTTAAAAATAATAGATAAAAATGTCAACAAAACAGGCTTTTTACCAAGTACATATTTTCTAAAGGAATATTTCCACTACAGACAACAGTTCCCCTGCAAGGCTTCAAGAAACACTTGAAACAATTGGAGAGGTGACTGCCTCTGCAAAGGAATGCTTATGCGAGAAAATCCCTTTCCTCAAGAGCTAGGCTACTGTTTATTATCTTTCTACAGCTCTTGTCAAGCATCCACTTGTGGGGCTCTTGATACCTTCTGGTTTTGTCAAAATAAACAAATGTCTTCAAGGAAACCTTGGAAAGTGGATTCCTTCATCTTCTAAATCAAAAGTAGCAAAGCTTGCAGCAAGTATTCATTGCTCCCACTGGAGCAGTGAATTATTTTTTGTGGTGTGTTTTCTCATTGCAGGTAATTTTGATCAGAATATTAGGCATTAAGCTCTAGGACTTACATCACGCAATAGAAAAATTACTTTAATTAAACTAATAAATATTTTTATATTAACAGCAGATCAAATTACCACTAATGTGAAAGAGGTAGCTCATAGTGATGAACCCACAGATAATTACCACCTTGCAGTTCACCTCACCTCTACAGACCTTTTTAGCCTCTTTCAGCACATTGTTTTGGGTTTTCCAGCCCATAAACTCCGAACTAATCAACCTCATTTCCAGCCGAGAACTATTTTCAGCAAAAACCCATTGTCACTTCTCTCAGGAGTTGGCGGAGACGAAAACTAAACTAAAATGAAATGACTAAGTGAAATGCTAATTTTGTTGTGTGCCTGCTGGACATCAAAACAGGCAATTGTTTGCTAACATGTTATATAAGGTGACAGTGTCAGTGTTGTGTTTACAGATTGCTAGCTGCTCTCAGGTGGCCAATGCAGCTAAAATATTGATTCAATTACACTTCAAAGAAAAAATACAATATGGTTGGTTAATACAGTATGTTTATTAGTGGTCTTACCAGTGGTGGGCTGAGTAATACTGGAATTGAGTCTGTCTCTGTGTTTAGTAGAAAAGTCTGAGACATGTCTGAGACACTGCCATTTGAAGCCCCGAGTTTGGCCAATAGGGTGTCACAATGCTGAGTTTTTGCAACCACGAAGTGCCCGGATGAGTGCCCATACTGTAATTCATACTGTATGTACTGCATACTGTAATTCATACTGTAATTTTAACAGGGCTGGTAATTTTGTCTAGCAAACAGTCTTAAAACTAAATGTACTCACCAGAGAAAGTGAACAGCCAACTCCTAATAAGCTTTTTCAATGGTGCTGGCTAAACGTACACAGTACTCTGGGTACAAGCCACTCTAGCCAGGTTGACAGGTTGCCATGGTAACGACTTGTCAATTACAGACAATCTAAGGTGTCCAGATTTCTGAAATGAAAACCTGGGATCTTTTTGGTTTGGTGATCAGTATGTCATTAAAAATATATAAAGTTATTATATATGAAATAAAAAAGGGGTTGATTTTGGTTTTATAATCTGTCAAATATAACTCTGAATCAAATCAAGCCATTTTGAAGCTTTGTTCTGACCATTTAAAGGCATTTTAAGAGGTAAAAAAGATCTAGTTGATTTAAAATATGTCAAATATAACTTCTGAATGAAATAAATTATTAATTATAAGCTACATTCTGTTTTCCAAATATAATCAAGGATAAGGATTCTGTTAAAAGCAACATTAAAATTTCACAAAGATATACCTTTGTACGTTGTGTCTGTTTAATCCAGATAAAAGCAGCTGTAGACATAAAGATACAGCAAGATACAGCTTTGCTGCGCGAGCTCCCGTGGAAGGCAATCACTTTTCGGCACGACACCTGTGCTCTGCTGTCCAGTCTTTCTGGCCATGTAAAATTTGATCTCAGGTCTGTTAACACCTTATACAGTCTATGATTAACACACAGTTAAAAACAGGGACATTTCCGGGTACAGCTCCGGACGGGGACAGGCCAGAACAGGGCTGTCCCCAGAAAACGGGGATGTCTGGTCACCCAAAGCATAATTTATACTTCTGTGTCTAATCAACAGCGTAGGTGACGCCGTAGGCTACCGGGCTACGCAGAGGCTACGCTGTCGCCTGACATGCACCTCCTCAAAAGTGTAACTACACGTGGTGTCGACACGGACCATAAGCACTGTGATTGGTCAGCTGGGTAGCCTCGCAATGTCCCCAAGCCAACCGGAATTGCCCCATGCTTTGTAGTACCTTTTACTAGCAGCCAAAACGGCGGCTGTAAAACAGTGGATCAATATATTTGACCTTCACAACCCAAGCGAAATGACTCGTTATTGAGCGCTAAAACGGAAGTTAGCCTGCTCAGCCAGCAAAGGTCAATACAGTGGACGCCGTAGCACTACTGCCGACTAGTGTTTGGGGGTGTAATTACAGAATGACAGATACACCGACGCATAAGTATTAATGCCTGGCTACGTGCGTAGCTACACCGTAGGCTAAGCACGCCCTGCAGGAGTATAAATCAAGCTTAAGATAATCCTGCCCTGAAGCATACTCTGCTTTATGGTCTATTTTCCTCTAAATGTGACAATAATTTACTAAATGAACATCATGTTGTATTGAAGAAGACCTGAAACTACTGACTGAGACCATAAACTCATCAGGAAAGTGTTTACTGAGCTAAGAAATCAGCTGAGAAGTATGGTCATTTTACTATTATTTCTAATTAAACCGGACTTCTTTTTGCAACCAATAGATTCGCCACCTGCTGGCCGTTCAATAGAATGCAGGTTTTTGGGACCTGCATTGGATTTACATCTCAGACCGGAAGCTTCCCGCTTGGGCAGCACATATGTTGTGGAGTTTTGTGTGATTAAATAGCTCCAACGTGTAGGCGAATTGCTTGTTAAAGCACAATGTGTTCATTTGTATTTCTACATGTGTTAAATAATCAGCATACATTGTGTAAATAAGGTCACCTTAGCCGCCTTTTCACTGCACAGTACCAGCTCGACACGCTTCGACTCTACTCCCCTTTTTTTAGTTTTCCATTGCGGAAAAGTTGTACCTGTACTTTCTTCTAGGGACTTTCTTTCATATCACCTCAGTCGAGGTTCCAAGCGAGCTGAGGCGATACTAAAATGTGATGTGAAAACACGGCAGACTTCTGATTGGTCAGAGAGAATTGTCACTATTCACTGCGTCATGATTGTGTGCGCCTACAGAGGCCAGCAACAGAAAGTTTTATATTTTACAATTTTCATACGTTATTTCATCACTAAATAAACTTCTGAGAAGCTTTGAGGTAAGAAATCAACTGAGTAGATTTTGAATACTAACAGTTTGACAGGAAGTGATGGTGGAACAAAAATGTGCTTGAGAGTTTTTTGGAGTTGAGGAGCTCCACAAGTGACGGCAGGGGAAGCCTGCGGCAACCTGCGGGAGGCGCTCGCGAAGCTGGCCAGCCGCCCGCTCACAGAGCAACGGCAGAGGTAAACACAGCTGTAATGCTTGCTCTTGGTGGGAATTGTTGGGCTTCTGTAAATAAGTTCAGAGTATGGTCTAGACCTGCTCTTTATGAAAAGCGCTGTGAGATAACTGTTGTTGTGATTTGGCGCTATATAAATAAAATTGAATTGAACTGTAAGTTTTTTTTAATACCGCTCATCTGTCTTTACATTATAAGTAAATTGGAAAATTTTTAACTTAAATCAAGAGACAGTAGTTTGTGGTTCCCTGGTGTGTGTCACATTGAAAATTATGTTGTTGGCAGTTGTGTGTGGCGTCGACCAGCTACATTGAATTGTACTATCTCTGGGTACTATCTGCAATGGAAAACGGAGCGTGGCCAAACCGAGTCGAGGAGAGTCGAGGCGAGGCGAGTCGAGGCGAGTCAAGGCGAGGTAAGTTGAGCTGTTACTGGTAATGGAAAAGCACCATAACTGCTCCCCACTGCTTCCAGTTTTTGTACTAAGGTAAGCTAAACATATTTTGAAACCATCTCTGTAACAAACAAATTAGAACTGATGTAGATGATGTACATTAAACTAGCTTAATAATATTAATTAATTTGTCTTTCCTTGGGGTTACACTTTAAATAAATGTTTCCATTGTATTTCATTTGGGAGGCAGATTGGTTTTTATGAAGTAATGTCATAATGATCATAATTAATCATATAAGACGCTGAAACCTCATCCTGTGGTAAACTGTTACATGAGCGCAGGGTTTTCAGTGACACACTCGGCTCTTAACCTGACTATGGTCCACTTTCTTCTACTTCACTAGGCTAACAGCATCACAGAAAGAAAACTGGCAGTAAAAAAAGGAAGGAAATGAGACATATACTGTAATGTTCTTGCCAAGGTAGTGGGGGAAATATACTGAAACTTTCTCAATCTACTAACTAGTGAAATCTGCCCAGCTTCATTATGCAGTTCATAAAGGGCAATAGACGCTCAAAACCTGGTAGCCGCTAATAAGTAGCATGAATTGTGGTGGCTATCAATGAGTGGAATTCAAAAGAAAGATGCACAGCCAAGTTATTTCCAGTCCTGAGATGCAAAGAAACTCTGCATCTTGTCAGCCAGCATTATCCATTTATTTCTGAAAAGTCTCAGCTGCAAAAATTTCAGTTTCTAAACAAAATGAAATGCAGTCATGCTGTGCGGTTCAATAAATACTCAGAAAAAAAGAAAGGAGATACTGCGCTCTCTGTTAGTAGGCTACACCAGCTGAGGAAATTGGATGGTGTGTGTTTGAGGAAGGATTGATGATTTCCCTTTTTGATTTATCAGCTTTTCTGGCACACAAGGCAGTACTGTATTCAAGTTAGGTCTCATATGAGACCTCAAAATGTCTTAATGCAAACAGTTAAAAGTCATGTAGAGCAGACACAATTTGGAAATTCAAAGAAACTCATTTTCAACTTTAACTCTATGTACTTGCTGATAAGGTCTAGAATACTTGCCAATGTTTTCTGTTTCGCTACAGTTGGATTAGTTACTGGCCTCGATGGATAGCAGGAATAAAGCTACTGGGAGAGTTTGGCTTTTTTTCTCTCTGCACACTATAACTTGGTCCTTTATCAGTTGTGAACCACATGTTGACCAAATTACTCTACATCACTACACTACGGGTTCCTTACTTTAGATGTTAAAGCCTGTTGCCAGACAGAGCATGGGTGCATGAGGGTGTTGGATAAGCATCTCTATCCAAAACACAGATATTACCCGGAGGTATAGAGCTTTAATTACACAATAATTGTAATGATAGTCTATGAAATATCAGAAATGAAATGAACATCACAATTTCCAAGAGTCCAAGGTGACATCTTTAGATTGCTTGTTTTAATCCAACACACTGAAACTGACCATATTCAATTCACTGTGATATAAAACAGAAAAAAGCAGCAAATCCTCACATTTGAGAAGCAAGAGCTAGTACATTTTTCGCATTTTTGCATGAAAAATTACTAAGCATCTTCCTGATAGTCAACTAATGAACTAATTGCTTCAGCTCTACTTGGAGGATGTTTTATGGAAATAAGATAATGTGGTAGTAACTATTTAAAGTGTCTTGTCATGGTGCAAAAATGGCAAAAAGAGGGGTGCCATAGATAAACGAATAGGCACACAGACATCTACCACAGGTGAAACCTGTGAATGACTGTCTTTGTTTTGATGATAACAACCTTCTGTCCTTCACAGATATATGGTTAAAACTGTCTGTGCTCCAGACATGTGTTCACAACACACACTAAACTAGAGGGCAGGGTCAGCTGTTGGTTCAGGCATGGCACCTAAACCATGAAATACAGCACATCCTTTCGTCTGTCACTGGCATAATGATGTCTGCGTTGGCACATGGGAACCTTGACTGTCATCGGTACTCACTCTCACCATCTGTCCACTACATGTCACAAGTGAAAGACATTGCCAGCGGACACAATGGCAAAAATAAAAGCACTGTTGTACTAAAAAGAAACTCAGTTTCATCTGCATTTTGATAATTTAATGAAAAATGGATGGATACTTGGATGAAACGAAATTTAAGGATATATTTGGGTGATGTAATTCATGTGTCTGTAATGTACGGATCTTTCTATCTGTATTGGTATTTGTCCTTTGAGCCATGGGATCAAAACACTACACACAGATTTATTTTGGTATGTTGTATAATGATGGTACAGAGGATTAAGAATTTAATATGACACTAAATAACAGGTGTGAATGCTGGCTGATTCAGTCTCTGAAGCATCCTCCCCAATCTATTCCAATGCTATACCCTCTGATGTAGATCCAGCAGCAGCACTTGAAGAGTAAATACATGCTGCAAACATAGTCTATGTAACAGAATCACCTTGTCATAAATCAAACCGGCAGTTCTCCTGAGGACTTGTAGCCGTTAGTGTCAGCAGTAGCAGTGATGAAAAAGATCAGGAGCTCTGGTATCCTGATGCCAGGCAGAGTGTCGTGCTCAGTTGACACATGTTTGTGACCTGGGCTCAGTTGTGACAGTTGTGAGTAATGGCCCTGTCCTGTGAGTTTGGGTAACTGCTAAGAATCCAAAGCGTAGTGGTTAGTACAAGATGAGGCATTGGGGAGATTTTATGTCTGTTTGATGGCATTCCTTGTGTGGTGGCGCAGTATTGCGTAAAGAAAGTATCCTCTGAGACCCCTGCTCCTATGTCAGATTTAAAACATTCTGGGATGAGCCCCCTGAGCCCCATAAGAGAAACGGTTTAGGCAACAAAAGGGGGTCAAAACAGCAAGGTAATATTTGTGGTCAGGAGAAGAAATGTGTCAGGCCATGTGGGAGGCAACTGGCAGTTGACTTCCTGATGTTGATAGTTTGAGGGATCTGAAACTGAAAACCTAGTCAGTCAGTCCCACACTTGGCAGGAAGTGGTGGTGGCTTGTTGCTTTATTTTCCTTTCAAAAGGACCTTTTTCCTGAATGTGTTTGGTGAACCAAGAAAGGGAGGGGATTTCTGTTGCTGTTTTAAGGCCACTCACAAACTCCTGTAAGATCTTGGGCTTTAGACTTAAAAGCAAGCCGTTCTCATCCCAAGACGTCACATATGGACACTTGGTCAAGTCCCTTTGGCATTGCTTTTTAACACCCTTTTTAAGTACTCCTTAGCGTTGATTTTCGCACGTGTAGGGCTCCGTGGGCAAGTTAGCAAAAATAAATATGCAATGTCCGTTTAGACTTTCAAAATAAAACTAGTGGTTAACATTACAAAAAAAACATCGAAATTTGGTTAGGTTTAGGCCACAAAACTGCTTGGAAAGGGTTTAGAAAAAGATCATGGTTTGGGTTAAAATAACTACTTTACTTACATGGCTTACATACATGCAAACTAGTTTATTACAACTTTTTTGGGAGGGGTGAACGAGCGAATGCGCAAGAGTATGTGGCAGAAAGTGACAGTGAAAGTTAATGGATAAAAAGATTAGTAGTAAGTTGTCAGGCTACAGCTCTGTCCTGTACACATACAGTACATCTTTAGTTTTCATATGAGTTTGACAAAGTGGTTGCTTAGAAAGAAGAGAAAGGACAGTAGTGACCATGAAGCAGCTGAGGTTAGGAAATCAAATTAGTGATGTAAACAAGTTACTTTTTAAGCTAGTGAGGAAATGTAAAAAGCAGTAAAGTAAGGCACAAAAGGCAAACATGAACAATCATATCTATAATTATTTTGATGTCATATTAAACAGGGTTTTCCCTGCCATTATAATGTGTTGAGGCCCAAAATGGCTTGGGTGCTCTGCAATGAATGTAAAATCATTGTAAAGTGTCAAAACTAACTAGATGACTTTTTTCAAATCTAATGTTTATAATTCCACTTTAGATTTCCACACCGTTTTCATCCCTTCTGAATTTGCATGTGTTAACTTAACTGGTTCCTAACAGTCTAAGCCACAGAGTTTCGAGAAATGCCCTGAAAAAGGGTGAACATCATTTGGGTAGATTTCAACTGGGCAAGTAACGTGGGTCTTCCATTAATTGCCTCATTTACTGTGTGACACAAGACAAACTAGTTAAAGGCCCTCTGACCTGCCCTGAGTCGATCAGGCATTTTCAATGTACTCAGTCTAACAGGGACTAATTTCCTCACCATTAATCACAGGAGGCCTTGCAGTGACAGTGGGGAAGACTCTAGCTGTTCACAAAGATTGATGTGACTGCCCATGTATTTCCCAGGTTCAGCAGTGCTCACCAGTGTATGCACCCAGCTCAAACTCTGGTCTACTTTCTACGTTTTCCCTTTATTATTTGATACTGACTGCTGCATGGTGAATCATTCAACAATAGCTCAAATACAAATACAAGCTCTGCAATAAGCTTTAGACACAAACCAGGATGCCCAAGCTTGACAGCAGAAATCTAACAATACGTGTTGCCAATACGACCACTGACCTAAAACTCCACTGGTCAATGATAACCCTGACATGCAAAAGTACAAAAAATATCTTTGGTCTCCAAAATGCTTGTTAATATGCCCAAGGTAATCAAAACACCCCTAGGATATTGCAAAATTACATTTAACTAGACCAAATGAATGTCACTTTTTTGCAGCTTGTTGGAGTGCCAACAAAAACTTCTGTTGATAACCAAATTTGGCCCACAGGCCCCTCTTTGGTTAGCCTTAGTCTCAACACAAAATACTGTATTGCCAAACTAGTCAAAGTCCCACCTCTAAGAACGTTAGGCCAAAATACTGTAGTGGGCATGGCAGTGGCAGATATTGACCTGGCAGTGTTTGCGCTTGCTGAGAATGAATGTCTGGACTCCTCACTCTGGGTTCTGCGCCAGACATTTTAAACAGAGAGTGGAGTTACCAGCTGCTCTCGTACCTCAACAGCAACCAACTCCCCCTGCAAAGACATACGCTAAATCTCAACTTCCCTATCAAATCCACCCCTTACACACACATACACACACTCACAACACTTGATACCATGAGCTGCAAATACAGTGGATCAGGACAGACACAAATAACTCCACCGAAGTTTCGAGTCATTCCAGCAGACCCCCAACTCCACAGTGGCCACTTGTTCGCTCTCAGCAGCATCTCCAAATGACAGGATTTGAGACAGGCTGTCTCACAATGGTTGTGACACCTCTTTTAGGGTTGGGTTGTCTTTCAAGCTGACAATATGCCTCAATAGCAGTTTAATCTACTTTAAATTTAGCCTTCTCAGGATTACAGTTCAACCTGCTTTCTCAGACTGTACAAAAACTGGTGAAGTTGACTTAAAGATGTCAAAATTCTCAGAAATCTCATTTGGAATTTCATAAAAGGGGGTTTCAGAAACAACTGATCATGAATGTCTGTCCATCCGAGTGGCAGACCAGTTAACTAACCGGCTGACAGACTTACATTGCTATCCATGGAGCCACGCCACTAGCACTGATAAAAAACATCACAAATAGTGTAAACGGTCCTTTGTGGCGACAGGCCTTCACAAAGGCCTCCCGCTGTGAGTCAACAAACATGGTGTCTCATGAAGATGACAAGGCCACCCATGATACATATCCACACACAAAGGGATCTTTGGGATGCTGACAATGTTGGCCTTTCATTGAACGGACATGGGTGCTTCAAAAGTCCACTCAACACACACCCCAACTGGACCTCAACTGGTTGCCATGACGCTAAAAATACAAACCGAGCAATGCCCAACAGGAGGGCCATCATAAGGCCATTGACCAGAATCAAAATCAAATAAAAATGTGCTTAGTGAACTCTCATTAAAATTAATGTGATAAAGGGCAGAGGAGGCGCAGGGGTTACAGAGGACATGCTGAAGGAGGAGGGGGAGCAATGAAAGTAGGGATCCAAAAGAGAGGCAAAAGATCATGAAACAAGCAAACAGTTTTGCTGTTTAATTTCAAGCTCTATTAACTACAAGCTAATGCAAGACTCCATGGAATTCTAAAATCACAAAAGGTTTGCTGCTTGGTCCACCAAGTTTATTTCCTACGAAAGTTATTAGTTTTCCACATATCCAGGGTCAATATGCCAGTGTGCAGACAGACTATGTGTTTGCCTGACAACTCCATTACTCTAAGGTGTTCAATAAAGCACTTCACACTTCTTTTGTGAAAGCAGCAGCTACTGAAGTGTTTGGTAAAGACCCAAGGCAACAAGAACATGCACAAGAGGACCAATGAAACAGACTTTAGAAATTACTACACAATGCAGAAAGAAATACATGGTTTATTTTACATTTCCAAAATCCCTTGTGCATCTTTAAAGGTAATCTATTCAAAATGCTCTCCATCATGGCCATTATTTGATTTCGCATATACACATTTTCCAGCATTTTATGGAGCATCTCTTTCCATAGGCGGAGTACCATTGATTAGTGGTTTTCCTAACCTAGGCATAGTACCATCGCTTAGCTCCCCTCCATCAAGACTTTTGCTGCAGCTGAACATCGGGTTGTGCCAGAGACACAATACTCTCCTCAGGGCTTGGGCTTGAGCTCACTGTTGGCAGGGATTTGGTTTTGGACACTTTAACCTGCCAGAAAATCTGGGTGGGCAGCTGGTAGTAACCTGAGCTCCATCTGATCAACGCCAAGTTCTAACTCGGTGCTGTCCCCAGGGCACTATTTCTAACCTTACTGCCTGGTGCCCGACCTTACCGACTGTCTGCACTTTAAAATGCCACACAAAGACCGCATTGAGTACTTTATGAGAATGTGATACTAGAATGTGTTTCTCTTGAAATTAGAAAGACTGAGGGATGTCTGAAGCTGCACTGGTGTTTCCAGGTGTCATATGTGTCTTTGCGTGATCAGGAACTAGTGGAGTTAGAAGGGTTTGAGGTTTCTAAGGTTTTTTTTCTAAGTGGTCAAAAAGATTTGTGCTTAAACACATTAAATTCCACTGTGCTCCAAAGCAGATAATCAGCATGACATTAAGTCAAGTGTGGCCTGCACATTACTCAACAGCACTGGCTTTGTCCGTCTTTAACTGGAAAGTCAGACATTTCATTAAGATGGAGAGGTTATTCCCACCATCAATCTTGAATCGTGAAACACTGTCTGTCCATGTTAGATATTCTTTCATGGCAAATACTTGAAAGAAGAGTAGAAGGATCAGGTATGCAGCATCCCTGATCCAGCTCCAATGTTTTTGTCATTAAGACTCTTGCCCGCACTCAGGTCTCCTTCAGGTGCAGAAAATAGATTGTATTAACTATGTGAGCACTGGTGTCTAAATAAGATGTCATTTTTAAAGTATTTTACAAAAAAACCCCAAGATATCATATGTTAATTTGTGGACTTTGCGGCTGGTAGATGGATTTAATACCCTTCAGAGAATGCTAGCTGTTTTCCCCTGTTTCCAGTCTTTAAGCCAACTTAAGCTAACTATCTTAACATTTAACTGACAGTTACAAGAGAGGTATTGATCTTTTTATCTACCAGGGCAAGAACGTTTTCCCAAATGCTAAATCATTCTTTTAAATATCTGACAAAAATGTGAAAACACCAATTTATTTGGGTTTCAACTGATGCATTTTGGTCAAACACAGAAACCAGTTGGCTGTATGCACTATATAAGATCAGCACTGGCTGGCAGCAGTGTAGGCTACAGTATGAGGTAGTGTTCTGAGAAAGGGTGGAGGTATTCAAGGGTGCAATGCAGTCACAGACAGCGGGCACTTTCTCCCCAGTTGCCTTTGGTATACAACTTTAAATCCAAGCACAACACCAAGCTGGTTCAAGAGTCAGAGCGTAGCTTTGTCCAGTCTTAGAGCACCGGTGTTTACAGACAGGACTGACTAATACCATCGGCGTCAATCTTATGTCATGATGACGAAAGGCTGAGACTTTGTTTATCGCTAACCGGTCAGATTGATCTGACCTTGTTTACAATGTGCTTAGAGCTCCCTAAGGAAAAATTTTAAACTCTTTCCTGAAGTATCAACATTTGCATAACACGCCGTGCTTAACATGGGGATTTCATGGGAGGATTTCCAAGTTGGACCAGGATAAGGACCCATATTTCTCTGGTCCACAGTTGACAGCATTCTTTTGTATTGGTGATATACATTTGTTGTGTCTAGAGCAAAGTGGTAAACGACTACTTATTTTTTTTATTTGGGGGATTAATCACATGTGCTTTGTCGCTTTAAACCACAGCTCATATATCTGCCAACCAACTGTCAACAGCTGCAAGGTGTTGTAAACAGCCAGGAGATTGATATGGCAGTAGTGCACAGTTCAGATACACATCAATAATAAAGTAAAGTAAAACTTTCAACAGTCATTTGAATTATTTAAATCAATACAAGTTCTGTTTCCATTGTTTCACACAAATCTTAAGTTCCAGGGATAAAGAATTGTGCTGTATGGTATCATAATACAGTGCAAATATTTCTGTGTAGCTTTAAACTATGCCATGTACTTATTGCTTTCTCTATAAATATGCAAATATGGACTGAGCACCTTACAATCAACATAATTGCCAGATTAACAGCCAGTATAATCAGATCACAGTTTACCTTGGATGACTCACTGATCATGTGAAATGTTATGAAATATTGGCTGTCATTCATACTCAACACGCACACACACCAACGCACGTGCGCTCGCACACACACACACATACGCCTGTAGTATCAAAAAGTAGATTTTCTAAAAAAGGAAATGTACACAGCTACTGTTATGGCTGTCACGTCCACAGCTGTCCACGCCTAGTTGGCAGACAACGCAATGCTCCCCCCCCCTTTTAGAACTTAACAGCTTCTCCAGGCGTCCAGGTTTAAAACTCATAATCTACATAGTGTAGAACTACAATACTTCTGTAATTAATTAATTGAAAAAGAAAGTGTCATCCATGTCAATTTTCAAGGTGCAAAATCAGGCCTAACGGTGAGAAGAAAGACTTGTATCTTTATGAACCTTGGATAACTAGTTTTGAAATCCAATCTGTCATGTAGAATTGTTACACCCCCAAGTTTAATTATACACAGAAGTGTTATTTGACCTTGCCACAATGACTTTATTGTGAGTGAATGAATGACTAAAATCACATTCTGAGTAATTGTACTGCTCCAACTAGGCAGGTAACCTTCCTGCCAAGAATAAATCAATGACTACCTCATTAAACATAACCCATCTGCCTGCTTTGAAGGCATCTGAAAACCCAACAGCAGGTGCGTACTCGCTGTACCTTTCCATGAAATTGCTTTTTTACCAGCTTTGAGGTTATTCCTAATCCTCACAGTGAACAAATAAAGAATTCAGCTATCTATGTCACAGGCCTGGTCCTAATAGTTGGTTTTTCATACGTAGATGAAAATGCTGAGGCGTATTTGCTAGGGAAAACAGAAAACTGATCTCAGTTCAGCCCGATTTCAGCAATGAGCCCAGCAATGACAGCCTTAAGCATCTGGGGGCCCGTTTCAAGAGCAAATGCGTAGCCCTACCCAACCACATGATTGGGCTGGTTGGCACGAATACAAAACATGACTTTAATCATGAATCATCAATTTTAGAAAATTTGTGAATATGTTTATTAATAGCAGAAACCATAAGGTTTAATTTGCTGCTGGTTAGAAAATTCAAAATAAATTAGAGAATGAAAAGTGAGCCAACTGACCGTGGTCTCTCCCACACATGGACACAAACACAAGGTCAGTCAATATTTTGACGTCATAATAAATGATGTACATTATTCATATTTTTGTATTAATTTCAATGGCCAGGATAACATATCTAATTGTTGTTAACAACAATTTACAACAATTTGACAATGTTAAACACTACAGCAGACAGCACACTTTAAAACTAACATACAGCATGTCAAAGTAGACAGAGTAACTACACAGTCGACACCAAGGCATGAAAATTGCAAGGAGATGAAGAGGGAGAGTCAACACCTGGACAAGAGGATACAGATGTTTCATAGAGAAGTCTGTCCCTGTTAACAGAGACTCCAGTCTGCAGTGTAGTTCATACACCATACTGATAAACCACAGAACTGTAGAATAACATTATGCTTAATGATCAAAGACAGTTTTTATATCACGTCAATATTTCTCTACATACATGCACACACCCTTTATCTTGCTCTTCCACATGATCTCTCTCTCTTTGCCGCATCTGCTGCGAGTCTGCATCATTTTATTTTTTATCGACTGATGGTTTTTACAATGCCTGGTTTTAGGCAGTGCTGCAGGCCCCTCAGCACCCCTACTTCCTCTGTCCATGTCTATGCACATTTAGTGAAATAAGTAGCTTACTTAAAAACTCTAAATTCTTGCATGTCAGACGGGTCCTTTGGAGGGCAGGGCCCGTTTCAATTGAAACTGGTGAGCTCAAGCCACCAATGGAGCCAAGTTGTTGTGGACTTTTGGAGCCAAAGTGGGAACAGGTGCACGGCACTTTTTACTGTACATGCTGAACTGTGTAAAGTTGAGAGCACGCTTTAAACAAAATACTACAAAGGTACATGAGAGACTAATTTTAAGGAGGTATTAGAGGATGCTTGAGATAAATGGTTACTCCGCATGTGTTCAGCTCATCAATCATCCCGATACATTTGGGATTCGAGCAAAAAGGGGGAATCAGCTGCTAGCTTGAGTGTTGATCCTCAAATTCCAATAGCAGGTGTTGCTGAATGACCCAGTTGATTGTATCCAGGGTTTTGAGGGTCTTTACCACATGACTTTCATGCATGTGTCCCCACACGGAAATGAGCATGCTGTACACATGTACAGCTGTTACAAATGGGGATAGCTACATTAATACCAATGCTTAACTTCCGGTACCAATGCAGACACATTCTGCACAACTGGTTTTCTCATTGATCTCCCCCATTATCACCGATATTCCCAGCTGGCATCTATTGCAGAGGATAGATTTTCACAACGTCTGCCTCTGGGGATCATACTAGTTTGACATAACTATTACAGAACTTGAAGCTTGTCTATATACTGTCTTTCCGGTTAGTCTTTCTGGTTAGCCTGGTGCTAGTAACAAGAACCTAATTGGTACATTCTAGCGTTACCGTCATGTTCTCAGTGCTAAGCTAGACGCCATCAGTAAGACCATTTACATGTTCTTAAAACTATAGTGTTACACTTCACAACATCAGATACACAAAGCAGCTGCCTCAGTGCAAAATTTACCATGGGCCATATAGCCAGAAAGCTGAGGACTCTGGGGTTTGAGTATGTGGGTTCACCAAACAAAAGAAGTATTGATTACACCACGCTGGGTTGTTTCTCCCTCAAGGTTGCTAATAGTTCCCACATTGTAAACATTTCACCACAAGCCTTCATTCGAGGAAATGTTTCCCAGAAGACGGGGCAACTACTGGCACCCATCAATCCCATGGTACAAGAGTATGCGATGGCCTTACAGTGCTGGTAACTTAAGAGCAAGAGACAGAGAATAGAGGGGGACACTGCTGGTCTATTGAGGAGGAAGAGAATCCATGTCCCTGCAGCACAGCACATGAACTGGTTCCACAAGATTTACAAAATGTGTTGAAGGCCAAGGTTTGTACCACATACACAAAAGAAAATATGCTCAAAGAAGGCAAACGTTCCATTTTGGTTTTGGACAAAAAACAAAATAACGCTTCATCTTCTGTGTAACCAATGACACTTATGAATCTTGGCATTTCTTGATGGAGACAGAAACACTGGCATCTCGTTCTAGTTTGCTTATTTAAAGTCCATTTGGAGAAACTATATATTGTGTGCACCAGCCAGAACAATTCAAAATGTACGTAGAGAGAATCAGTTTATTCAACGCAGTCGTAAAGGTACAAATTTGACATTGGTGTTTATTGAAATGACCTGTTTTGCAGAGTTGACCAGGGTTGTTCAAGATTTAAAGCCAGCTGGAGACCAATCTTCTGCTTCGCCAAGAAATGTAAAGGTTGGATTGCTGGGCATGCTCTCATTCCCCAAACCTTTTTGGAGCAGTGACTATATGGAGTGTGGCCTCCTTCCAGTAACTTTGACCCGTTCACGTGTCAACCTTCTCTTTTAACAAGCACAGGAATTGTAAAAAACTATATCATTACCCGGTTTTTGACATTTCTAATTTAAAAATATCTAGACTCTCTGGACTGAAGAAAATTCAACAACACAGATGCATCTTCTTTCCAGCGCATTACAATAGAGATCCTGCAAATAGTATTGTAAGAGATTTCTTTCAGCACCATCTCTCTGTGACTTAAGCAGGGCAACAGATGGGCACAAATCTCATGTTTCCCCCCGTTACTATTTTAGTCTCAAGTGTTGTTCTGCTGCCTGCCTCAAAATTCTGACGAACGCTCTCTAAGGTCAAAGGCCTTGTCCACTCTGAGGGCACCAGACCATAAAACAAGTGGGTAGCCATTTCCCAACTTCCTCTTTTGTTTCTCAGCGCTGACGTCAGAGCGTGGCATCTGTGGCATCTCCAAAAAGCCTTGAGGACTTGGGAAGGTGGCGATTGATAGATGAGCCTGGGGAGTCATCAAACATGGGTCGGCCGTCTGTCTCTGTGCCTTGCCTGTGCCAGACAGCAGACTCTGCCTGTCTGCATGACCACCATCCCGCCTGCATGTCCAGGCTTTGGCAAAGCTTGTCAACGCTGAGTGGCTGATGTGATAGCAAGGTGCTGTATACAAGTGTGTGCTGACCTAAGGTCAGTGCAACCTGGAGCTAAGCCATCAGCCTGCTTTCATCGCTGTATGAAGTCCAAAATGTCAAACATCACCACCAATTGAAAGATTTGAAAGCTTTTCTGATTAAAACACAATGCCACAAACATAATCAATATTTTCAGCACATTTCCTATAAATAACTATCAAATGTAAATGCAAATATACATGTCATATTTTAAACAGTTCTTAGGGTAAATCTGCGGTACTGTCTCTCAGATTGATCCAAAGAAACACAAAGTTTGATAATCCGCAGGTCTATTAGTAGTACAACTTCTGATATTAAACTAGAACTATCTGACATTTGCCAGACCTGGTTGACCATACAGAGTATCCAAAAAAAGTCTACATTGTTATTTTAAACTCATCATGGAGCAGTATTCTCTTTTGTGTCCAAATCTGCAATAGCTGCCAAAACTCAAGAGCCACTTCACTCTAGTCTGTTTCAGGATGGTGAAAGAAAACACCCAGACAGTGTCCTGTAGCCAGTGTAGCAGAACATCCAAGGATATGGAGATTAGAGTATTGGTTTTGGGGAGGTAAAATGTTTTTTTTTTAACATGGCATAAAATCATTTGAAAAATCTTTAGAGAAAACATAACATGATCCTGCAAGATTAGGGCAGGAACAAGTTTAGCCAGTGAATGAGTTGAGGTGGCACAGGAGTCCTAATTGAGGTTGTCAGGCTTTGCCAAATCCACTTTGATATGGACCACCGCACAGCTGCAAGGCGAGTGGACTGTCAAAAATGTCCTTAGTGAGCACAGGGAGGATTGTTTAAGTAGAGGATGGACTAGAATATCTACACAGGGTAGACTGAGGATTAAATTCTCCAAGGTGTTTTATATGCTTCAATCTCTAGTTTCACAGGGACACAAATAAATCATACACAAGCCTGAGGTTGTTGGGTTTAAAAGCATCTGAGCAGAGGGGTGCATTGAGCATGTTTTGACACAAATAGGTGATAAGTCATTATGGGATTTAATGTTTTGGGCTCAACTGATAATACAGTAACCAACAAAGCAGGGCAAATGGAGGAACCACATTGTGCTGCAACATGGGTAATACCATGTACAATATGGTAGCCATATCCTATTGACACCCCTCGAGGGTAAACACAGACACAGAACAGAAGGAACACACAAGCCAGCCTTTCAGCTTCCCCCTCTCTCTGTCATCTGTTTTCTGTTTCGCTGGCGCTGTCTTGGCTAAACAGCAGCAGCCGGGACAGGCCTTGCGGCAGAGCTCCAACACTCTCACCTTCTCTAATCCCCCCAGAGCAGCCACCCTGGAGGTGCCGCAGACATGCACCTGTCTGTGGGGAATAATTCAGTCTCGTCCATGAGCACTGAACAATAATTCAGTCTGTTTACCACGCGCTTGCGGCAAGTGTTGCCTCATCAATTGGGCATCATTTGTACACTCTAGTCGTGAATTAAACGTGAGATTATTTCTGTTCAATAACTGTTCAATGAATTTAGTCTATAAAATGTCATAAAAGTGAACATGCCCTGCACAAATTCCCAGAGCTCCCAGCTGACATCTTCAGATGGCTTGTTAGTCCAAAATATTCAATTTACAATGATATAATAAGGAATAAAGCAGTAAATGCTCATTTTTTAAAAGCTAGAATGACAGAATATTTGTCATCTTTTTTCCTCGATACATGACTAAAAGGTACCTTGTGGAGTTATTGACCCCTAGCAGCACTGTAGAGCAATGTTTTAATGAGTGGGTCGCCTTTTTGTTTGTTTTTTGCTTGTACACGTGTCTTATACATTATTCCACTCATGGACAGTTGGTGTTGAGAGTGTCCAAATAGGTGTAGCAAAGTGGCAACAAAGGCAGTGAAAAAAAAGAGTGCTAGCTAATAAACATGGATGTAAAGGATGTAGGCTTTCAAATATTCACTTTGCAAATGTGTTATGAGGAAGGGCGTGCTTTCAACATGTTTGTTTTTTGGTAAGAAACACTAAATGCAAACTTAACTTTTGTGAATTTCCACCCCCAAAAAACTCCACAGGGGACCTTTATACAATTAATAGGTTTTCAAAAGTGTGGTAACTTTATATTCTGTCAATAAACTAATGCAATTACATCCCAGTACCACTCTGATTAACTTGACATGAACAACCTCCCCGAGCACAAATCCAATGAGTCGATGCACTTTCTCAAGCTCAGATAATTATAGTTTCCAATACATGCCTGGAGTTTTAAAGATAACTTCTTTTTTTTTTGCACCTGCACTACATTCCAAGTATGAGCCGTGGGCTTGTGTCAGCTTAGTGGACATCTATCCCCACCACCACCTAATTTTAAGGAAAAGGTGTTAATCCCCCATCTTGGCAGTCATATAGATGCACTGGACATGTGCCACCCTAATCCACTAGTTAATGATTGATTTGCCCTGTTCTTCAGGGAGATCTAGTATTCTTGTTCAAATATTTATTGATACATGACCCAATAGCCCAACATTCAAGTGGGATGCTTAAATGAACTCCATGCCCATAAAATAATACATGCTTGATAAAATGTCTGACCATATCAGGAAATGTATTAAAAGGCTATAGTGGTCAATTTTCAGTGCAGATTCAACAAAGACCATATGTTAACTTTATTGAAACAACAACTACAAATGCTATGTAGTTATTAAATGCCTTCATGTTCAAGTTTCTAGTGCAGGAGCTCATTGAAAAGAAGTAGAGCCTTTTTCAACACCTCCAGCTTACTAATATAAAATAAAAATCTGTGAACCACAGCTGGAAGTCGTGTAACCATCAGCCATTCCTTAAAGGCAGCTTCTGGCTCACTATTATATGTAAGTGTCATTTCTCTCCTGAACAGAGCCTCTGTTGTTTTCAGTGACAAGCGTGGTGTGCCGCATTCACTTAATGAAGCATGCTGACTTCCTCACTCCCCAGTGTGCCTGCACGGCCTCTCGGAAGACTGTGGAGTGTGAGGAGGAAGGAAAGAGGCTATAAAAGGACACTAAAAAAAGACTGCAGCACAGGAGAGTCGGGCGAGCGGTGCCCTGCTTGGCTTGTTTACCACAAGCTCCCGCTAATGTGGAACCTTTAAAGCTCAAGTGTGGCTGATTTGCCTCACATGCGAGAAGGTGTGTGAAAACCAAATGTGGCACACACAGTCTAAATTTTAAACTGGACCTTGCAGGGTCTCACCAAGTGTTAACCAAAGCTTGTCAGCCTCTGACTCATGTGGTCTGCTCACAATTGTATAATTGATTAATGGCTTGAGAGCCTGTTTTTCCTACATACTGTAATCTTTTATCCCTGATGTGTAATCCCTTCTTACTGGTGTCTCCAGAGGCCTACTACCAACCAATCTTGCCTCCTTTTGTACATTCAGAGACACCCTTGTACTGCTTATGAGTTTGTGTAAACCTGAAAAAAAAAATCTGCTACGATGGTCTGTGATAGAGTCAAGACACTGTCTTGTCTCGGAGCCCTGTGAGAGGATGATTTCAACGAGCAGACAGGAGCACGAGTAGAGGACCACATGAGAGCGGCTGTGATGGAAACCCCTCGGTACACACTGCAAATCAAAGCAAAGCCATGTAAGTGTTTTTCCATACACTTTCAGAAGACCGGGAGGGATGTGGACCCAGACACCAGTGCGGTCTGGTCTCCTGTGAATTTCTACAGAAAAGTGTGTGTTCTCATAGCAAATGGATCAAGAAAAGAGGTTGACACTGGTTGAAGATAGACAAGAATAGACCTTTTATACAAAGAAAGATTAAACTGGAAGTACAACTGATGTGGCTTGGGTAGTGAATGTCCATACAGTTCCCTTTAACTTCAACAAAACAGGTCTAAACCTGTTTTGTTGAAGTTAAAGGGAACTGAAGTTAAAGGGAAAAGTTCATGGCAAAGAGGTGTAGCAACTAAACAAACCTAAAAGGATCATTCTGATTTATTTGAAAGTTTTGGCCATCATATCCGTTATGATAAAAGTAGCTCATTACTGCTAAAACATGAGAACGTGGTTATTTTATTTTATTTGTAAGGTAAAACGATGAGCACACTTCAAATGTCTGTATTAATCTGTCATTGCGAAGGAAAACATTGTACGCAAACAACTATTTTAATGCTAGGCTGAACAAAGAAGCGTATCTGTAAACTGTAATCAGAGTTTACTACGAACAGTTTCATAATTCTACCATTTACCATTGTTTTCTCTTCTA
The DNA here is from genome assembly GCA_024633595.2 of Lepomis macrochirus. Lineage (NCBI taxonomy): Eukaryota > Metazoa > Chordata > Actinopteri > Centrarchiformes > Centrarchidae > Lepomis > Lepomis macrochirus. Next base: position 10,480,683 of record JALXJV020000002.1, on the reverse strand, counting down.
AAAAAGTTGGCTAACCTCTGGGTTTGTTAAAACCTGTCTGATCATCTGACTGCTAAAGGTCCTCTGAGCAACGTCGCCACACCTTCAGATCTTAGCAGTGAACTTGATGGCTCACTGACAGCAATGAATGTTGTAATAAACCATAATTCCCTTATTGAAAAGTTGCCAAGCCCTGGATCATAAACTTCACAAAATATGTTTAGCTTACTCAAATGTTTATGTTTATGTTTCTGGCCAAATGATAATTATAAGTCCAATATACACTCTCCTTTTGGCTCTGTTTAACTCGGAATGCCCTTCAACCACTAGCTGAACGGCTCCACTGTGTTCCCCAGCTAATTGCTAACTTTGTATGGTGCTGGGCAGGTAGGTTATCTTTATTTGCTGAGGGGTGGGGGGCTGTTTGTTGTGGCTAGAAAAGACACTGATGAAAGCTGTGAGGGTGAACCAAAACACTAAAGCTGCTGGATCTAAAATCAAAACAATGAGCTGAAAGACACTAAAAAGCCTCAGAGAGACAAAAGTGAATTAAAATAAAGTGAAAACTATCTGTGGGTTTGTGATTAGTGCTGACATCTTTCACATTACATGATTTGTATCAAATTATTGATTAGTTTAATTAGTTAGCAGCTTTAAATATTCTGTTCACTAATCTTTTCATGAGACATGAAGTTGTAAATGCTGTTTAATTCAGCGGATATTACTGCCACAATATTAAATTGAAGTGAAGGGGCTACACACAATTTATGCCCTAAACACTTTAATTTGTTAATTCCTCTAAATTTGACAAGTGTGTAACACCAGTGCAACTGTTGCATATGGCATCCCTGACATCTCTTGGATTCATGGACAAGCTTGCTTCTGTACAGCCTGGTTTTTTGATACAAAAACAGGGCCGGCTTTGATACCGAGAGCAAATATTGACTTCTCCAGGACGGCTTCACTGCAGCCTGGAGTTGAAGGGATGCAGACCTCCCCTGCTCCCAGGCCTGCTCCCCACACCTGCTGTGGTTGGTGGCCTTATTTACACCAGCACCGGTTGGAAATGTCAGTATGAGATGCAGGCAAGCCGGAGATGCACAGGGCTCATAGGTACACACATACACAGTACATACATATACACACCAACCCACACTCTTCTCTGTTTCATCTCCAGCCCAGGGTTTTTGGGAGTCTGACAGGGGCTGCTTTCTTGGTGAGAACAAGGAACCATGCCAACGGTCAGTCTAACCTGAGCTTGAATTTCTGTGTGCACACACACCTACACACACAACAACCAAACACACACACCTACACACACAACAACCAAACAAGCTAACTGACATATTCGATTTTTTAAGACATCAATATTGGGCAAAACCTAACCTGCTTCATCTCTGCGGCAGTTTAGAGTTTCAGAGGTTTCTAATGGATGTGGCGAGAGCAGGTAAAATCCCAGCCAGCTCGACAATACCGTGTCATCAGAGAGTCAACACCAATCATTAAAAGTCACGCAGGTACGCTGCTGTGCTCACTGGAGAGAAAACACACTAACACAGGGAAAATTACTCAGGATGGAACCTTTTCAGGACCTTGACATTTTGTCAAAGCAGATAGAACAGTGCACCATTTACCATCATCAAAGCATGCTGTGCAGAAAAGGCACAGTAAACTCTCAGAGGGCCTGCTATTTTCATCAACCATTTAATGTGGCCTCAAAAGACATTTTTGTAATTTATCATTCTGAAGCATCACAGAAAACCCTTTTGCAGAGAGCATGTTAAAAACCCTGTTAGTTTCCTGTTTTTTGCCCTCCAACTTTGAAGTAAAAAAAAACAAAACAAAATAAATCTTTTTTTCTGAGGCCTGTTTGAAGAGGGATTCAGTGACCTGAGCCTTCTCATGGGGGATCCATATCAGTAGCGTGCACACAGACTGCTCTGCCTAAAACAAAGTGGGGGTTTTTTGCCCCACCAGACTGTTTCTGTGTTTGTCATTGCTGCTTATTTTTTTTGTCTCGCCCAGTCAATAAATCCAGTCAATAGCTGTGGACCCCAAACAGCTTGCTTCCCCATTCTCCTCTCGTTGAAGCTGGAGAGGGCCTTTGAGCAGGGTAAAGCGCCGATTGGACAGAGCAGAGGAGGGGCCGCGTTGGTAGAGGAAGGGATAAATGTCTCTGTTTGCTTGTAAAAAGACAGCTTTGCTCCTGGTTGAAATCAAACGGCTAGACATGTCTTTAAAGTAGTAGCTGACTGTTGCAATGGGGAGCGAAAGGATTTTTGAGCAGATAACCTCTGTCAAATAGAATTGCAATGATTGCAAGTATGAGGAGATCTCATTTGAAGAGTGCAGAAGGGGGGTGGGGGGGTCCTGGCAGCAGCCTGAGTGCAGACAGCAGCACAAAGGGGCGATTTGAGTGAACAATTATTAGGCCGCACCAGACTTGACTGGTTTGTGCTCACATAGGAAATTCTTTAGCACATGGCAATTAAACACGGGGTGAGTTGGGAAGGGCCTTGAACATGACCCAATTTTGACATCAAGAGGTGACGAGTACTGCCTTGATGATGTTTTGGTAACTTCTGTGTAACCTGCTTTACAAGCAGTTTGTCTCGCTAAAACTTTGAATGCTGAAAGAATGTTTCTGCATAGAGATGCACCCCAGCTTCATAAAAAGCAACATTTGTTGGTTGACATGGGGAGTACAATATTTATTCATTATAACCTAATGGGTTACATTTTATAAGCAATTATATATTGCAAATTGACCATTTTTATGCGTTCATTTGTTCATATCATGGTCTTAAAGGAATAGCTTAACTTTTTGGGAACACGCTCATTCATTTTCTTGCTCAGAGTTAAGCTGATGACACACAGAGCAACTTTTAGAGCAATTGTGCAGGGCAACATTGCCGTGAATGGCAATGAGTAAAGATTACTACTGTAATCCCCTTCCCCCACCACTACGCCACCTGCCCCGCACCGCCACCAGGCGTTCAAAACATAGTCTGACTTGCCACTAGCAAGACTGCCCAGCACCATTGCTCAAACAGTTTCATCAGCTTTAGGCTGTGTTCGATTCGGAGGGCAGTTGCCTCACTGCCTCGCTACCGTAATAGACAGGTGCCTCAGAAGGCAGCACTTACGGCAACGTGTGACATCAGCACGCCATCTTTGTATCTCTACTGCTGTCAGAAGAGACGCTAGCCTTAGCATCAGCTAACTAGCTATTGAAAGGACAAATGGCTAAAAGACGCCTCAGAAATCAGACTGAACAAACTTGGTTGGTTACAGTCACAAGCTAATATGGTAGTTCAGTGTTTAGTTCTCGCTACCTTTTCAATAGTCGCATCGAGAAAACTACTAAAAACTTTTAACATATATTTGCATACGAATTTGGCTTGCTTGTCCGCCATCTTGGCAATTTTTCGTAAGCTGCCGCAAGTATATCCAGCTGTTGTCCCAGAAGACACCGCGCACAAAACGTGATGATGTTAATCTCGGCTCAAGTACAGTATAGATCCTAATGCAAACTGTTTTGTTCTTTAGAGGACAACAACAGAATTTTAAATACACTTCTGAGAAGTTTTTAGGCAAGATATCATGTTAGTTTTACGAAAATTGACAGCAAAATGAAAATGTGTTCTAACGTTTTCGCGGAGTTGAGAAGTTCCGCCACTGCAGACGGGTGTCAATATTATATAGCTGCAGTAACATTACTGGAGGCTGCGCAGCAACACAATGGAGGTTAAACTTACAGTAGGGTTACAGTAGGGTTAACCGGTCGACATGCATACAATCAATAACTTTAGGCACACACCCTGTGATGGTTAGGGTAAGAGTAATATAGTTACAAGCTAGCTTGCCGGCGGCCAGTTAGCTCCCCCCAGGCCCAGTCACACAGACCACTGCCGCCAACACAGCAGACGTGTCCAACAACAGCTGAACGATTGTGTTAATATTCATACCGCTGTTACTCTATCATTAAATTCTCAGTAAAGTTTTAATCTAAATCAAGATACATCTGGCTCGTGATGTAATGTCACAGAATATTCTTGGTTGATGAAACTTAAAATCACGTTGGAACAAATAAATTATAGAACAACAGTGGTAAAAATTGAAACATTGCTTTATTATTATCATTAGGTTTAGGAATTATAGTATTACTACACTATATTAATAATCTATAATTATAGTATAGTAAATATTAACGCATAATGTACACTGATTACTACGTTGACACTTGACACCTCTTTTTTAACGGTTCTTTTTTTAATTTAACGGCTATACATGGACCGAGCAGCCGAGATAAACGACGCAGTGGCAGCTACAGCCGAGCTGGTTCATGGGCAATAGTCAGCATCAAGTCATTATCGATGCTGCCTTCAGAACTGGCCGTTACAGGGGCAGTTTGAAGGCATCTTAGGAGACAGGAAGAGATCGTTTGAGCCATTTCGAATAGCACTCGAGGCCTTGCTGTCCTGTTAGACACCTTCTGAGACAGCAGTTTAACCCATTTTGAACACAGCCTTAGATAATAATTATGAAGCTACCACCAACAGCTGGCTAATTTTGCTTAGCACAAAGACTGGAAACAGGAGGAAACAGCCAGTCTGGCTCTCTCCAAAGATAACTAAATCTGCCTACCACTAATTACACTAATTCTTGCAACTTGCATCTTATTTATCTGTAGACCATACCAAAGTGTTAAAGCAACAAATAGTCTAGTTGTACAAGGTTGTGAGCCAGATTCTTTTTTGGTCGAGTGTATTTTCCAAAATGACAAACTTTTCCTTTAAGATAAAGGTCAGATAGCTACAATTTATTTTATTGACAACTACAGTTATCCTTGGCTAGATGGTTTGCTTGCAGCCCTTTTCATGTGATGGCTTTCTTACTAGGAGCCAAACTTATTTTAAGAGCTATTCTTCCTGTGTCATAAATTTGTCTTGGATTTTGCCCAGGATTGCATAATGTGCAATCAACTTCTTTTCATTATCTCTCTTCACAATCTCCTGCCAATGTACTAAAATTAAAGAAGGATAAACCCAGAAAATATGTGATTTGTAAAGTGATGTAAAGTGATCAGCCAGTATTTCCAACATTGCCTCCAGCATTGGTTTTGTCCCTAAGAGCCCCCTTGTATAAATCAAAAGTTTGGAATCACAAGCAAAACACCTACAGAAATATAGAGTAAAATAAAAGGATCAATAAATTCTTTCCTCAGATTTGTCTGATTGAGGTTTGTTTTATGTTAAACCCAAATTATACATCTCAAACTGACTAGTCTGACACCAGATCTGGTGAGGTGTTAGCAGTCCTGGTGCGAACGAGGGAAGTCATTTCTCCACTTCCTCTAGTGTTGACTTTGGCTAGCGCATGCTAATCCGAGAACAGGCCTGGGGTACCTGGAGCAGAGTGTCAGCAAACTATAAAGAGAGAAATGTAGTGCAAATCAAATTTTCTTCTCTTGTAAGACTCTCAAAGAGCTATTCTTCAACTTGCAAACAACAAATAAAACCAAAAAAAAACAATAAAATCTCTGACCAACTCACTGTATATGACTAAATGCACACATGCTATGCAGGCTTCTTTAGTACTAATGTTTTCAGCAAAGTCTGTTAGTATCAAAAATTTGCAACTTAAAACTCTGCAGCTCTGACCTCTGTCAGCACTGCACTCTGCCTCAGGCAGCACCCCTCAGTGGTAGCTTCATATCCGGCCCACTGATTTTGCCTTGCCTTGCCACCACCAGTACAAACTCAACAAAAGGCCACAACCACGTACATCAGTGAAGCCAACACTTAATGGTATCTGAGATTTTAAAGGTTGGTGATGAGTTTTGCCATCTGTATTTAACTCTAAGATGAAAAGCCAACGGATTTTGCAAACTTCTTTTTCTCTAATATCCACTTCAGCAGGAATTGACTATATTAACTACATAATTTCACTCCACTCAGCAGCATTGTCTGAAACTGCAACTGGATCTAGGGCTGGCAAGTTGTAGATTTATGGATATGACATTCACAAGCAAGAGTGCCATAACTCCTATGGGACTCAAGATTTAAACTAAAGAAACAATGAGTTATGTTGTGTTTTCCCTGTTCTCGCACAGATGAAACCTACACCCCTCATATTATTGGGACCTGACATTTGCAGTAATGCAGATACTTTGCCAGCTCCTGCCAAATGACATCCACCTCAAAAAGTGACTCCAGGTTCAGAGGTGGGATAGCCAACAGTGCACGATCACTGGGAATCTGGCTGCAGACCCACACGTGTGTAACAGTTTCCCTCTCTTTTTTTGTGTTACATGAAAGGGGAAAGCACGTTGAAGCAAACAGCAAATGGATGCTGAAGCTGCAATGTGGGTGTCAGTATGTGTTCTGAGTTCCTTAAATTGATATCACACATGTACTGTATTTGGCACTACTGAAAAAGACAAAAATACTGTGACGAGTTCAAACTACTGGCATGTCATGTCATATTTAATCAGCTGAGATGTACGTCATGTAAAGTCATGTCTCTTCTCCATAATATTTTCCCGCGGCTATTAAAAAAGCCTCTAATGTTCAAAAATGGCAGCCGAGGCAGGGAGAACGCAGGGGGAGGTAATTTGTTTTGAAGGTCAAGGGCACGGTGATGGATCCCTGCTCATCTTTTTCTGTTAAGCACTGAGAAATAGATAATCTCTACCTGAAGCACTCCACATCAGTCATGCTGACACCCAGTATATCTGCTAAGAAGGAAAGATCACCTACTACCACCCACCGTGCTCTCACTATAGTTTGACGGGCTTCAGTGGGTTTGACCATCTAAATCTGCTGCAGCTTCAAACAAGTAACATAAATATTGCCATTCATCAGAACTAAATACAGACCCTGAGAAATCTGTGAAAACACTTGGTGGCGCTCTTATAAGACAATAAACATTTACAGTGTGCTAAAGATTTAAGGAGCAGGGATGGCTCCAATTAAGCAACTGATTTATTAAGAGTTTGCTTTTTGCACAGATTATCTTTGTCCATCAACAGGTGGAAATGTGCCCCTCCTGCATCTAAACTGCCACCAAAATAAGATTACATGCATACTATCTACAATCGAACATCCAAATATACTTGGACACCGATATATTTCAACACTTACAGGTATATGCATAGAATTTCTGATATGTGTTGAATTTATCCGGTGCATGCTCTACCTGAAGCGCCCTGCAGCTGACACAGCAGGCAGTAAGTGCAATGCTCCGTGTGAAATGAATGGCACTTCTAGCTCAAGCTGACCCTGACAATCTTGTTAAGAAGTTAAGCTTTGTATCTCAGTAACTAACAAGTACAGTATGAGACTCTCAGGAGATGTGAAACTGCTTGAGATAGTAGCATGGATCAGTGACAGGGACTCATTAACCTACATTACATTAATGTGGCAGACTATTTCGCCTACACAAAGACAGTCAATGGAAGGACTTTGGGTTTCAGCATCTTGCTCAAGGACGCTTTGACATGTGGGTAGAAGGAACTACCAGCCCTTCGATTAATGGAAGATCTGCTGCCGCCAGTGTAGCCATATGCTAATGGAAATGTGTCTTACAACGAGACATGACGCACACATCTCTCAAACTTCTGAAGCGGTGCTCTAAACTTTCCCAAAGTGTGTGTGAGGACACTGGAGAAGATGCATTATCATAAAAGCGCCCATTGTTCAGATAAAACCCATAGAAAAACAAGTAATTGGTATCCTTCCACAATACTGGACTTAATTTATGTATAGTAGGACTGGAATTTGGGGCATTTCATCAAAAATATATTAACATTAATAATTTCACTTTAAAGGCAACTTTGCTGACTTTTTGCGTGTCTGTGCATCATTTGGGTTTTACATTCAGCATAAATGATCATTATACTTTTATGTTTTCAAGAAGAATGTATAAAATATGCATGAGGTATTCTGATTTACAATCTCATAACATTTCCACCCAGTTTGCCTGATTCATTAAAACAGACACCAATGCATGAATGCACATAAACAACTCATCAACTACCGTGTGAATAGCATGAATCCAGAGGAATGGCATCATCAACTGAGATAATCTTTCTTCAGCAGGGACAGAAAAAAACAACTTTACCTTTAAATAGTCTTCAAAGTATAAGTAGTATTTAAATTCTTTTGACTACTTTTTTGTATAAACACTGCTCCCCTTAGTTACAGCATTTACAATGACAATGGTGGCAGATTTACCTCTAGAAATTCATAATAATGTTTGAGACTTCAGAAAAGGCTTCTCATCTGTAGTGAGTGACTGTCATTTTTGTCTAGTAAACTGACAACTGTTGCTAGCAGATTTTAGATTTTAGAGTAGCTAGCTAGCTAGCTACGGTAACTGCATTGGCTGAAAAGTCTATCAGCAGCTGACTTCGTATTGTGTCCAGCTGACTCATTTGAAAGGAAAAGGCTCTTAAATATGAATGTGATTGCTACATGTGCTTCACTTTTACAGGAGAAAAGGCTTTGAGGCTGTGGACTAACTGTTATATTTGGCAAGTGAATTTTGTTTTATATAAACATAACCCACAAAATAATGTCGTCAGCTAGTATGCTCCTTGGCTTTGGAAGTAAGGCGCAGTTATTACTGTAGGCTACAGTATGTACTACGCTAGTAAGCCGGTCATGCTAACGTTTAGCTGACAAACACACAGCTTAATCTATTTCTCACAATTCTACACAACCTACAACACAACCCACCAAGTCTTCAAATAACGAATATCACAAAGAAATCTCTGACAGGCCTGTTGTGCCCATTGCCTACTGTGATTGTACAATGACTATTCTGGGAAAGGGTTTATTGAAGATTCAATTATTTCATGAATTTTGTATCTCCTGCCACACTGATCACAGTGAGAACTGGTCCATATAAGAACAGCAATGAAGTGGACAAGTAGTTCACATTGTTATGGCACAGTGTCCCTAACTCCCAAGACTAGAAATTAGACAAACCTATTTTCAGGCAGCCATAGGCCTACAGAGCATCAGTGCCATTTATCAAGCTGTCAAAAATTACAATTTAACTAGGCGTCTAGCCTGCTTGGACCATCTCAAATGACCACTCAATTGAATTAAAGTGCATAAGGTTGTCTGTCTCACCACTGGGTTTTCCAGGCCTTAACTGTGGCTTACACAGCTGTTTCTACCCTCTTCTTCATCAGATACAAGGGGAGGGGCCCCTGAAAGCAAGACTGTCTGTGCTACAACCAGACTATGAGGCAACTCTCTGCATATCAATCCATCTTTACTGACACAACCTCAGTAGAAGCATTTAGATTCCCAGGTATGTTAAACTGGCAAGTTGCCACTTCCCCGGGCACTGTTTGTTTGAGCAACATTATTTAATTGCATGTTTTAGATTAATTGCCTGCTAAAGGGGAAAGAAAAAAGTATTTATAAATTTCGAGGAAAAAGAAGCCTTAATTAGAAAAACCACATTCCACACCATTTTTAACATCACGGCTTGTTGTTGTAAATTGAGAATGAATGGCTGCAGTCCATTTATTTCATGCGAGAAAGCACCTCTCTTAATTTAGAAAATGTAATTAACCAAACCACAATATCAAAAAAACTTTGCCACTGGTAATAGAGTTACAAATCTGTAGGGAGGGACTGCAGGGTGTCACGCATGGCTACATGTTTCTGTGGCACTGGTGTCTGTACATATGTGTGAGCTGGATGAGTCCACGAGTGTGCATATTTTGTGATACAGTTGTGTGCGACAGCGTGTTTGTGAGTGCACAAGAGCTCAAATGTTTGCTCGGTGTGTTTATTACCCTCTCAGATCTACAGAATATCATATTTCATGTCACATTTAGCACAGCTTCACGAAGGAAGAGACGGCTGGCAAAGTGCAAGTCCCCTGGTGAGTGGTGGCGAGGAGGGGGGCATCGAAGAAGCCGACAAGATCCCAAGCAAGACATTCTTGTATTTATCTGAACATGGAAGGGGATGGAAGGGGGGGGGTGCTGAACTTAACTGACAAGCACACTGGACATCGAATGGTGTTTGGCCCAGTGGACAAGAAACACCAGCAGTCTGATCCAACCGTTTGGACTATTTTCAAAGTCCAACTCTGGGAGCATACATCATCTGGCCAGCCACTGGGCAAACCCTGCTTGCCTCCATCATTATTTCCACTTTGAGAAATCGCCTGAATCCCTGCTGTCTTTGGATAGTTTGAGGGATTGCTCGTTTGTTTTTGCTGAGACTAAAGGGTTTTAAAATTGAATAGAGGGCACTCCAAAATGTTAGTGCTAATAAATGTTTTGCAACCACCATAAATAAATGTTCTGACTGCCAATGCTGCGTTAAGTGTAGATTGTCATATCTTGCTTCAAACCCTGGAAATTAAACAAAATACAATGAAAGAATTGTTATTTTAAGTCAGAACTGTCAATCAAGAGAAAACATAAGATGGATTTGTGGGTAGGGACCGTACTATTATTTGGGGTGTCAGAAAAGAGGGAGGGTATTACAATATTTATTTTTGCTAAAGCAAAGGTATTCTGACATATATTATTTCAACTTTCCTTTGTTAGATCAAGATTGTAACACAAAAAATATGATTTTCACATGTCATCATGCATCATGGGTCATAAGAGTGCATTTTGACATATGCAGAAGCCAACAGTCCTGTCTCAAAACACTGATACAGATATTCCCATTTTGAGAAACACGTGAACAAGTGATTTGTGAGTTGACGTTATCGCTAGCAAAGAGCATTTCATATTTTTTCTCCACTAGCATATGCAACCAACACAAGCCAGAAACTGGTGCCTGGGTCCCGTTCACACATTCAGTGCAGTGGTAACATCTGATCATTTAGTAGCTCATGGTTCAAAAATACAGTGAACGGAGTATTTGGTAAAACTGATGGAAAATTTGGGAGAACTAATGCTATATTTCACTTCTAATGTGGGTACTGATGGTGTACGTTTTGAAAATAAATGTTAAATTATTAATTAAGGAAAATAATATATGTTTAAATTGGAATGGACATAAATTGTCTTTGTATAATGTACCTACTTCGTACTGGAGTATCATTTTGCGATATTGGGGGGAGGGTCACAGTAAATTAATAAAAATTGGGAGGGTCTTGAATTTATAAAACATGAAACATGAGGTTCCATGCCCATCCACACCACAATTCTTTTTATGCAGTCTCTTTCAGGTTTAGGACCAAAGAGAAAAATGACCCGGTTTCAAGCTGTTTTTGGACTAAAGAACTGAACATAACATGGAACAGCTCTAAGCTAATTCTGCCCTGTGGACTAAATGATGCATACAGAAAAATAAAATCAACAGATGCGGAAAACGCCAACCATACATTGTTTTCAAAATTAAAGACATCATTTTAGGGATGCCCCTGAGTGGTGGCAGGACCATATTAACCATAGTTTGCATGTCAGGCACACGCTGGCAAAATTATAGCTTCCTGGCGTGGCACGTCCCAATGCTTTAAAAAAAAAAAACATCAGCCTGTTTTATTTGTAGTGCCTGTTCTTATTAAGCTGATGGTGTACAGAGTAGCAGCATCTGTGCCCCTCACCCTGATCCTCCATGCCTGCTAGGGCTGAGAGGCCTGAGGGCACAAAGCCACAGGCGGTGGGGAAGGGAGGGGTATAGAGCATGTGGGGAGTGCCTCAGGGGTTCCTAGTTCTCTTTGCTTGTCTGGAGCCCAGAATTTCCATGACACGGGTGAACGCTGGCATCGTTGTGCTTTACTGGTGATTTGAAACTGATGACAGACACTGGAAAATCATTCTTACATTCAAAACTAATGATACAAAAGACAGGCATTGGAGAGCATGTATAATGCAGTTTGCATTTGACATTTTGCTAGCATCAAGCCAATAATGCTTCAGAAACAGGAAATACTGACCATGTATCAAAAGTTTCCTTGGAAGACCTTCAATGAGACAGGCCGATAAAAGAAATACAATGTATTATTACATTCACTGTTTCTCACCAAACGTAATGTGTAAGTTTAAGTTACACATTACGTTTAAGTTGAGCAAACATGCATTTCCGTCCTCATGAAACATTTGTAAAGCCAGTTACAATTAAATATTTTAAATGAATTATCTCTGCATATCTTGACATGTTACCGCAACCTGATAAACAAAACAGGGACCCGCTCATGGAAAAAAAACAGCCACACGCTGCTATACTAGAGGTAAAAATCATCACTCCTTAATGATGAAATTCGATCAGTAGAGTCTAAGAAAGTACACAGGAAAAAAATCCTCAAACATTTCAGTGGCCATTGCCATCACAGAAAAATTCCCATATTGAACAGTAGACCAGCTGTTCTACAAGGATGTCACATTAAAAAAAGGTCCGTCTTGTCTATTAAAGTCTCTTTGAGATATTGGTGGGTCAGGGATGAATGTGTGGGCTCGTGAAGGGACGGATGAACTTAAGCCATCACAAAGGAGACTTCAGTAGGAGGATGACTGGAACTTTGAATCCGGTGTCAGAGGGCACCAAGCGGGTGAGGAACTGAGTTTGTGAGGCGTCTTTTATGGAGGATTTGCCACCCAGCTCTGACAGAGGAGCACTGGATCCCGGGAGGAGGAGCATCAAAGGGTACCAACAGCAGCGATTCCTCCTTGTGCACTGGAGGTTACTTGGTGTTGTGCCGAATTATGCGTCCGCCTCTAAAGGTCCTTTTCAGACTCTTTGTTGTGCACTTTGATCAAACGAGGTTATCACCACATAATTTTGCTGAATCATAAGTAATGCTACTCCTACTAAATGTAAACAATTATTGACAACTCTAAACCTTCATAAAAGATATACTTTAGCGTTTAAAAGCAGTATTGGGGGTGCATGCAATTCTTGTCAGGCATATAAAACTCAGCATTAACACTGTGCGATGGAAGGAGGAGGAATGTTGTACCACCATCACCACCAAAGAGCCGCTTGAACGTGCAAACACTCATTTACTCGCCAGGCGTGCTAAGGTGATGCTTCTTCTTAATTCTTTTAATCAATATTTTAACAACAAATTCGCCTTCATTCAGCTGTAATCAAACAGCTTGGGTGTCATGCATTGACAAAGAGCTTATCGAAGGCACATACAAAACCACACAAGAATAATTTTTCTTCACCTTGAAGCAAATCTTATTGTCCAACTTTATGCTATGATGCCGCAGAAAGTGCAAAGGGAAAACATTTATTTTATCATAAAAAAACTGCCTATTTTGGGAGCAAATGAATGCCAAATAAAAACGGAGACAGTTATTTTATTCAATTGTGGGGTGTGCCTTTATATAGTGGCGATGGAAACCCCCCTTGTTCGAACTCCAAGTAGTAAATGTGGAAGCAGCCAAGACAGGATCTCCAAGCTTCCTGCTTTATTCCACACAAAATGACGATTAAGGATCACTGCCAGGAAATGTTCAAGGACACATGAGACAAACCATTAGGCACAATTTTTGATTCCCCCTCCGTTCTTTTCCCCACTCTCCAAAACCCGGGGTACTTCAGTCTCCAGCGGAGTGCTGTTGTGGCATTGCTCATTTAAAAATCATGTTAGCTCGTCTTCATTCAGTGTCCCCTCAGGTTAATGTATAGTAAAAGGAGTGAAAGTGTGCCACCCTTTCAACCCCCTCAGTCAATACCAGTGCTTTCAGCTAACATGCCTCATCATCTCCCATAAAAACTGCTGTGTCAAAGGTATAAAGAGGCCATCTGTGCTATTTCCAGCATCCTGCCCTTTATAATAAACCTTGTGTGAGAACTGAAAATTAGGGCAATTGCACCACTTCTGATGATTCATCATGATAAACCACGTCATGTTAATTTATTGGGACCGATGTAAGATCTGAGCTGAATGAGTCAAGCTCTTCATGCATAAAACGATCCCTGCAAGATCTTATTCACTGTGTACAGTACATCATGCTCATGATTTAAATGTAGACATCCTGTTAAGCAATTTAGCAGCAATGAGAATCACAATTGCCTATTCACCGTTTCCCAGGCTTCCCAGGCTCCGTCTTTCGTCTCCGGCCTCTCTTGCTCACAAAAGCAGTCTAACCTGATCCACCTAACTAAAAGCAGCTGGCCACAGTGGCTACCTGGAAGTCTGCTTAGCTTTACCTAGCACTCAGTAATTACATGGCCATTAGGGCACCTCCCAGCACCAAACCACACAGAGGGCTAAATTCAAAAGCTGTCAGTGATTAATTACCAGTTGCCCACTGAGTTGTGGATATCTGAGGGGATTGGCACAAATGTAATTGTATCAGGCCACTGGGATTACACACTTTGTGAGGCGGAAAGGGGGAGTGTAACCCAGCTTGGCCACAAGGAGTTGAAAAGGAGTGATTAGGTTGAGAATTTTGTGGGCTGTGTGTTTGTTTGCCTCTGCTGAAGTGAATCAAATCTGGACTTGACAAAGCAAGCCAGACAGATATTGCTGCATGGCCCCCTGCTGCCCCTTTGCCCTTCGGGAGAGAAAAACAAAGTCCCACAAGTTGTATGTTTCTGTTTTCTCGCGACTTTGGCCGGTGTTTAGCTGCCAGGCTTTTTATACTCCAGGCTTTATAAGAAATGCTGCAGAGTGGGGAAAAGGGGATGTAGGGGGGAAGGGGTTTGAGGTATATGCGTGAGTAAACAGGGAGGGAGCAAGGCACCAGCGCTTGCTGACATCACATTTTGTTATGGTCCCATTAAATAAAAGGTCCTGCTTGGAATGCAGATCCCAGGGGAGGAGCAGGTACACAAAAAAATGAAAAGGAAAACTGCCAGCCAATGCTGAAACAATTATTAGAAGGAGACTCGTTTCACGGTGTGGTATACTGAGTGGATGTGACTTCAGAGATTTCAAACCAACTTGGTTAGACAGATTTGCTTTTCCCCCCTAGACCCAGTACTATTTTCAGCAAATGAGTGGTATAAAAACTGATTTTCAAAGTCAGGGTGCAGACCAGAAAAACTAACTAGGTTAAACTCTCAAATAGGACAAATAGGTCAAATGTACAGCAGCTTATTACAATCCATATTTAAATTTATTGTTCATTGTTTATTGTCCGGTGGCCACATGACAGTTTCAAAGGAGGAAGTCAGGTGACATAGGATAAAAAGTGACAATAATGCCCTCTCAAGAGCTGGCTGGGGGTCACGTACACTTAGGACCTGCATTCAGGAAACTGGGGTTCAAACCCGGTGTGAGAGTCAAAATTGACTTATTTAAGTTAAATAACGTAGGTGATGTAAGTGAGTTAAGTCATGTGACATAATGTATTTATTTTAACCTACACCAGGATCTTTTCCTAAACCTAATCAAGAAGTTTTGTTTCCTAAACCTCACCAAATTACTATTGTTTCACAACATGTACCACAAGGTTAACATCATGAGACTTACATCAAGTGACTTATGTAACATACTTGTCTGGTACACATGTCGCTGGACTGGTACCTTCAAACGCTTGTACATGTCATTTTGACATGACATCACATGTCAACAGTAATGGAGGTCATTGTACTTTACAACGGTCATATACTGTATGTTGTTTTGGGAAAATTGACAATCGATCTGTTTGGTCATTTGAATATGAGGATGAGTTGCAGAATGACAGTGAGCTTTGCTCTGTTAAAACACTCACAATGCAAATGTTGCCATGCTAATGTTTAGCAGTTATAATGTTTACCATCATAGTTTAGTGTGTTAGCAAGCTAACATTTTCCAGTTAGCCCTGAACACAAAGTACAGCTGACACTGACGCAAAGTATATTTGTAGTTTTGTAATTAGTCATAAACTAAACTATTAGACAAAGTGAAATTTTGACATGATGCTGCTAAATTAGAAATGTTAAGGGGTCAGCAGAGATGCTAAAATTCATCCTGAGGCAAACATGAATATCCAAACAAAATTCCATGGCAACAATCTATACACCATTGTCATGGTGGTGCAAAAGGTGGCCATTCATCTAATCAATCTAGATATTTCAGTATAAACCAAAGTGGACGACCAATTTTGCCATCCCGAGAGCCACACCGCTAATGAGGCTAAAGAACAATCTCAGGTTCAGACCCAATCCCACAGCTAAAGTGTGAAAATGCTTTTAGTCACTCTGAAGCTAATAACTGAGTGCTACACGACAGCAACATCAGCCACTGTTAGAATGACAAATGGCACCATAAAAAATAACTTCACCTTCATTAACCAAGAATCACCTCAGCATGAATAAAATATACTTGAAGTTCATGACAGACTTTCTTTGATAAAAGATACCAAACTTGCTCTGATTCAGAAGCAACCTATAAAATATCCTCAAGCTATGGACCATTGCTCTGTCTTTGCAACCACTCCATCTTCTTTGACAGAAATAAAGTGAAGACTGTGAAAAGCACATTACGGTCCTCCCCTCAAAGAAAGAAAAAAGCCACATCTGAGCCAGGGGCTGTCTCCTAGACATAAGAGAGGATAAATATTGAGCAAACCCATTCAGCATGCGTACGGTATAAAGATATTTGGACTGAAAAAAAAAATCCACTCCAGCATTAACAAACTATGGTATTAGTTGCATGTGTAACTAACATGAACATTCTATGACTATACACTATAGATTCTTCAAAGTATAAGGATGATATATGTGTTTTGTATTTAACCATAATTCAAAAAACTATTGGATTACTGAAGTACTGGACATGAAAAAAAATAATCAAATTTGAGAGTGCCAGTGCCGCCTTGGTTAGAGCATTGTTGCGCTTCATTTGATGTGAAATGTTTTCATTGTTTTGTTTCTGCCCTTTGCAGAAATGTGGTGGAAGAAAATAAATGGCAGACATATGATATGGATTGAGAACAGAGAACAGCATGATTGTGAGAGTCTCATTATGGTTAATACTTCCAGTACTTCTTGCTTAGTAATTCAGGCTTTCTCACTCAGCGTGAGTCATTCGTAATTGATAAACCACTTGTGAAAACTAAGACATGTGGGTCATTTAGGTTTGTTAATCTCAACAGTCTTGGTTATTCTTTCACCTATGTCTGATTATGATGGATGTAATACTCCTGGTAGCGGAGGGGGTTATGTCCCCCAACGGAGAGGTCAGAAGTCAGGGACAACAGCAGAACAGTCCCTGGCTTTCGTAAGCATTCCGCATTGTGTCCAAGGACACTTCAGTCCTGCAGCACTGATGCTTTCTGATGCCTGGATTGTCCATTTAAAGATCCAGCCACAAGGCTAGCCTGCACAATGTCAGAAATATGACCTTTGCGGTAGAGGTCACCGACAGTATGTTCACACTTACTTACTGTATCACATTGCCAGATGGAGTTGCCTGAGACTGTGATGCGCACAGATCCCTCTTCATCAAACTTTAAAAAGTTGTGATAACATGTCTGTTTTCAGCAGCCGGTTGTTTAGTGGTTCAGCAGTGCAGTCACACATTCGGCCTTCTGCCAGACACACTGAGAGCGTCTGGAATTGTTACTACTATATACCATTAAAGTTTACAAAGGTAAGAGAGTACTCCTCATTCTAATTTGAAGGACTCCTTTTACCGTATCTACACTGAGCTAGACAAAGACATATTGAGAGTAAATATTCATGTCTGGTGGAATCTTAAAGAAATTCACATATAAAATTCACACATCCTCGCTGTTCCATGAAAACCATGTATCTCCAAAATATCGAACTTTGAGCTAAGAAACACTCTCCTGTTGTCAACCTTGGTTGATCCAATGGGGTTTTAAATGGTTTATTTAGCTCAAGAAAATGGGCCGAAATCATCAAAATTGGAGACACGTGGTTTTCATTTTAACAGAGATGATATGCCATGCCTACACCAGAATGAAAAAAAAATCATCCTGTAAGATATAAATGGAGATTCACTTAAATGTGTTATGTTCACCACTCTTAGTTGATGTAACAAGAGGGAGAAAACAGCTCATGTGGTGGCAATTTTGTATCCACATTGTCAGAAAACACCAGCAGGTTTATGTTTATAAAAAAATAACCTATATATTTCTTTTTAACCTCCCCACCACCACCAACAACATCCTACAGCAACATCTCCCAACACTGATGCACTTACTTCACCAAACCTTGACTGCATCCCAAAATGATCAGAATGCTGAAGGAATGAATGTTTCCATCTACTGGTGGGAAATGTGAATTTCAAGAAGCGTGTTGTTTTATTTTGTGAGTGAGCAGGCAACATCATAAGCCAAACAACCTCTCAGCGCCTCTATGTATAGATCCCTGTTAAATACCTTTCTTTCTGTTAAAGGGCCAGTCAGCTGTCTGCATCTTTCACAGCAGGACCTCCCCAAACCATCAACACTACTATCCAGGCAAACTGTCATGTGCAATCGGTTTCAATGAAATAAAGTAAAAGGCCGTGTTCCCGAAAGCTTCCTTCCATCCCTGTATCAACGGTGGTCTGATTCAAACAGGCTTCAAATCCAGTGTCTCACACACCGACAGACATCCACATGTCCAGAGTGCACTGGAGAAAGTACTTTTCATTTACCTGGAGGGCAGTTGCATTCAGGTGACGCTTCTCTTGCAGTACGAATCTTGACAAAATGTTCATAGGAGCGCTGAAATGTTAAAAGAATGCCATTTACATTCATATGCACATGATGATTTCAATAAAATCCAAGTATTTGGGGGTGTTGTCTGTGGGAGCTGTTACTGAAATATGCTCCCATTCATGGGCAATTAAGCAGGTAAAAACAATTAACTCAAGGGGGAGCAAGTGCAAAAGTCAATCTTACCTGAGAGAGCAGCTCATCCACTCTTTGTTCAATCAGTGAATTAAAATCATCCATGGAGTAGCCAGGGGCACGGATCAAGGTGTGCTCGCCGTTCCCACTCTCCAAATCCACAACCCGGTTCTTAATATCAGCCGCGTTCATGCTCAGAAGAATACAAAAGGCGATGGACGCCACTGAACATAAAGACGAGATTATGTTCAGCACTGTTGTGCGCCAATACTGTCGCTTCCGAGGAGCCGCTTCTTTCTCCATTTTCTCCAAGCACTTGGATGCTCCTCTTGTCACCGCGATCTCCATTTAACTACAACTACACGCGCTGTTGGGAGCAAACTGCATCTGGCGCGTAGTCACGAATTTATGGCACACTGTTCTGAGTGAGTGAGTGAGTGAGTGTGAGACGCGGCGTTCACGTACAGTGACTTTGTGGTGACAGTGAAAGACAGTTCCGCTCCAGCCAAATCAAGTCAACCTGTCTGACGGCGTGTTGTGGCTCCTGCAAACTTGTTGCACCGAGCCTTGCACAGTAGTCTACTGCAGAGGAAATTGCTATTACGCACAATAAAGTAGAAAGAGAGGCTGGGGAAATAAAAGGCAGCGCGCATGTAGCGGAGACAGCCTTACCACTCGGAGCTTTTCCACCACGGTGCAGGCATGCTCCCCCTCATTACGACAGCAACACGCCTCCAATACGTCCCGACTGATTAACATAATTTATTGACCTGCTGCTTTTGAGCTCTTACAGCCGAACTGTTGACATGATGTGCAGCTATCATATCTCCAGTTATAGAACAACGGGGCGCTGCGTAAAGAGGCAGTTAGATGCATTTTATGGAAGTGTGGTTCACTGTATGAGCAGAAGCAGGACGGCAAAGACTTTTAAGATAATAGATCAGCAGGGAATTGTGTTGTTTTAAAGTGAAGAATTTTCTTCATTTTCTGCAGCCACTGTATGGCAACTTTAACAGGTTGGTTTTGGCCATGGCGCTGCGTAAAAACGCACGAAAATCTTAAGATCTCTCTCTTTTCGCGTTGATAGACGCACTCTCTAAACTTGATTCATTGTGTTTAATAGACATCATGTGGAGAGAAGAGAGCCAAAGCAGTTCTCAGAGATGCTGGAGTTTAACGATCCCACAGTTTGTGGTGCCTTCAATTATGATACTATTAGTTCATGTCTATTTCGTGGGTTTGGTTAGCAGCAAGACAATGCGCACAAACACTATTAGTAGCAAAAAACTCGGGCATGGGAATAAAACTCGTCTTTACAGCTGGTCATTTTGACAAAGTCCTGCATGGTTCCGACCTAAAACAGTGACAGAAATGCAGAATGGAATATTATTCTAAACAGTTTTGCGCTTTGCATAAACTCTAACCCACATTGACTAAACAGTGTGTCTGAATGGCACAATGATAATCTAATGTAGGCTTTCGGCACAACCGTCTGGCTTACATAAGCATCAATACAACAAGTCTTCTCTGTTAATGCACATAGGCTGGAGGCTGGGATTTGAAATTAATGTGGACTCAATCTGAGCTACATTTAAGCTCTATCAACATCTATCCCTCTGCCCTGTTCACCCGCTTCAAGGTGCCAACATGTATTTGGAGTGATTCTGGTGACACTGCATAGAGAAGTACTTTTTCATACGCAGTCAGAAATCTTTAATGGGGAAGGACTTCAAATATCCATAAACCTCCCCAGACTTCTGGCTTCTTATTTCGATGTTCCTCTTTCCAGCCCTTTCTGCATTTATATGCTTCTCTTTGAGAATATCATCTTCACTCCAAATCACTGAGAGAATGATCGGTATGCACAAGCAAGACTGCACAGAGGTCTGAGTTATCAATGTGGATCTGACTTATCATTTATCAGGGCAGTTTTTTTCCTCTTTTATCCTCCCCAAAGTGTTTTCTAGAATGATTTGATTTATAAATTAGTAACAGTATGTTCATTAAATTCATGTCTGCCCCTCTCGCATGGGTCGAGTCCATTATGCTAATGGTTATTATAAAATCAGACATAATATCTCTGGCATGTCATCTGGAACAAAGTCAAACTACTAAGAGTACAGGGAAATTTGTTTTTCAGGTGAAGAGATGTTAGATGCCACATCCAGTGGAGGGAAATGTCCGCAAAAGAATACACCAAGTCGGAAGCAAATACAACAAACATAAAACATAAGCAGTCTTAAAGCACATTAAATTCAATAGTTGCATAATCTGCAGGCTTGGATGGCAAAATGTGTACTGCTTCATAAAATGAAGAGATTTGGAGATGGTTCAAGCACACAGACGATTTTAATTATTTTACCTGATCAGGCCTCTTCAGGTTGTTTGATTGACATCTCTCTCACTCACCTGTTAGGGTGCCAACTTCAACATATGCAGAGGTCTACTGAGCCAGAATAACTGAAAACACCGATGAAAACACCGTGCAGAGCATTTGTTTAAAAAAACCCGACAGATTGGCAGTACGTCCGGCTTCACTTTGTAAACTGTATAAACTTGACCCATTGCAGGTACTAATGTGTATTTGACTTACAGGTACTTTGAACACAACTCCCCGATTCTACAATTCCTCCCTTCCTTTTTGTCAAACCAGTTAGAGCCAGTATTCAGATATCACAGTGAACAATAAGCTGGGAACGCCAAACAACACATTATCAGGAGTTGGTTATTTTTTGAGAAATGTTATTTAGCCTTTTTGTCTTCTTTTTATGACTCTGCTGAATTCTTCTGTGTGTCTCCAATTGTCATTTATTTCTATTGCATTTATATGTATTTTGCTACATCATGTTTGATTTCTGTTCTAGCTGTATGCAGTTGTATAGTTTATATGCAAAGAAAAAAACTAAATTTACAGCCATCAAGTTATATTTTAATCTGACGCCAGATTTTAACAAATGTATTAAAACACTGTATTCTCTACTACAAATCAAACACTTTCTTTAAATGTATCGTTAGTTGCCAAAGAAGAGATGCAAAAGGACAATTGTTCAAATCTAATGTGGACCTAAAGGGCTTTCTATAGCCTACTTTTTTAAGCTTTGGACGCCATCTAGTGGACAAACAGCGCAGCGACCGTGGTCATGTGGATTTAAAAATCCATAATTCAACATTTGTGCGTGGCAAAAATCCCCATGACTACATCCGTTGGAAGAATCGGCTTCACTTCACAAGGTCACAGTTTTTCCTTACTCCCCCGGTGTGTTTGTGTGCACGTGCCCCGCCCCCCCACCTCCCCCCTTTTGGACGTGACTACGAAGTGACAGATGGAGTCCTGCGACTAAGTCACGTTGCAAAATGCACAACCCGACTGCACCTTGCATATTCAGCATATTTATTTTTAAAAAGCAGAAAAAAGCATCATCATCTTGCACAGATTGTGAACTGCCATTTTCAAAGGGGCCCATACAGGACTGATGGCCTACTTGGTAGGCTATCTTTTTCAGAAGTGGCTCCTCCACTTTCTGTCACTTTACTACCGGTTTAGAATCCTCTTTACGCTCCAAATAAAAAGCGCATCATCACGCGCGCTCTCCTTGACAACCGCATAGAGTAATCCACCGGTGTTTATTTTTAGAAGCTCCCGGCCGCTGCGTGCTGCTCTCCTTCAACGCACTCTCCCATGTTACTCCGGTCAATAATTCATACGCTGTAGGCCTGCAGCGAAGAATCAGAGAGCAGGCGGCAACAGCTCCGAGCCACAGGACGCAAAGAAAGCGCGCGGGACGCGTACAGCCGCAGGAGCGATGCCGCCCAAAACTGATGAGCTGAAGTGCCGCTACCATGCCCCACGTACGAGGTGAGGTCATCTATTTCTGATGGTTTCTTTATGAGACAGCTATTTGATTGGGCTTTTTAAAATTATTATTAGACACAGAAAACACAAAATACTAGCCGGAGACCTGCTTGTGTATTTTCAAAGTTTACATTTTCAACAGATATGACCTGTAGTGTCATAGTGTCATGATGGATGTGCAAACAAACTAGGTTGCAATGCTCTGTCATTATTTAAAAACTATATAGCCTTAACAATATCCATGCTATTTGATTATCATTGTAGAAGATGAGAAAGATTTATTACATTTTAGTTATTAATCTTGTTTCATTTTACTCATTATGTATTTGAGCCTATGTATTGCCTTGCGTTTAATACCTTGTCTGAATGCCTTTGTATGTCTTATGAAAGTTAAAGCACAGATGCCTTGTTGTTGAACGTGTTATAAACTAACCCTGCCTTGATGTCCAGGAAGCTCCCTGACTCTCACAAAGCCCAGCCACGGGCCATGACCACAGAGTACCAGGAGAGGTTCCTTCCCCCACGCTGCTACACGGCTATTATCTCGACCTCAATGCAGAGAGACCCTTACCATTCACTGAAGGGGATGAGTGCCGATATGAGCACATACACAAGGTAGGATGCAAATTGTCACTGGACACAGAGTCTGCCTTAAATTAAACTGTGAAGACTTGCTCTCACCTCTGAGGGCTGGTGGTCCTGGTGGGTGAGGCAAAACGATGCATGTGTCTTTCCACCCGGAAGCTCCAAACGTCCATGATGTAGTACAACCAGCCCTCTACCCACCTGAACCCTAGCAGAATATTAACTGTTTCTACATGTGTTTTAGATCATATTATGTGGACAAATGGATAAAGACTCCACCAAAGGCGCCACAGCCACCTAAAGACAACCAGAAATGCAGCAGCACTCCACACAATCCTGTGCGCGCTAGAGCGAACCAGATGGAATCCAAGGAAGAGGACTACATCTCAGTGTACAAACGTAAGCAATTCGAAGAAATTTAAAAGCAACATACACTACCATTCAAAACTGCCTGATTCTGTAAAGATGTGTTCAGAAATAGATATTTCGTTTGCAGAAAAAGTAATGCTTTAATAATTAATTATTAAAGGAAAAAATGAAGAACATCAATATAACAGGTAGCAAACGGTTGTGTACATGCTGATCCAAATCCACTTTCAGTGTCTCGTGTTTATTTCCAGATGACTTCAAAGCATGGAAAGTTAACATGCGCCGCCCATATAAGCTGCATGACGGCTTGAAGGTGAACCAAGGATTAGTTGTCACAAACAGCGAGGGCTGCTCCCAGAAAGAATCCGTCCAAGTTGAAGTTAACTCTAAACCGGTCCCACAGGGCCGAGAACCTCAACATTTTGAAAGCATCACCAGCTACAGGTCTGATTACGTCACCCACGTGTTGCAGCCCAGGACAGGCCGGGAGAAGCCAGTATGCCAAACCAACAAAGGCCTGCCATTAGAGCATGGAGCGCCCTCAGGGCCAAAAGTGGCCAGGGACATAAACCACAAACTTTTTGACAAAGCCAGTGAATTGCTTGAGCAATTCAAGACCTGGTCCCTTGAAACCGAGTTCCACGGCCAAGGCAAAGCCAAAGAATCCAGTCCACAAGCAGATCATAACGAGTTCCTCTCCACAACGCATGCGGACTACAAGGCACACAAGTGCCAGCGCACCAAACCAGTCCTGCCACCTATGCATACCATTAGGAAAAGCATGAAGCCCTTTCAGGGAACGACTACCATGAAGGAGGATTACAAAGCGTGGGACACACCGCGACGCAACCCTATAGTCCACAAAGAAGAGCTGGACTGCCCCACGAAAACCACCTTTTCAGTGTGCATACCCAAGCCTGCCGAGCACTGCAAAACAAACACAAAGCCTTTTAGCAGTCATCCCAAATCGAGTGAGACTGCGGTCTGTGATTCCAGCTGCAATTCCACACAGAAACCTCAACATCCTGCTAAGAATGGCACAATTTCCAGCTTTACATGCATCTCCACTGGGCCTGAAGAATCCAGGAGATACTGGACCACCTCCTTAGAGAGAGGAGTGACTTGGCCCAACAGTGACACGCGTAAGGAGCCATCTGAGACCCACCAAATAATCAGCTGCATGGTTTCTAGCAGAAACTAAGGTTTGCTGCAGCCCAGGCTGATGACGAGATGCGGCGCTGCCACACGCCACGTCGGGCCATTCCTACCTTTACACCAATAAAAGCCATAAATGGAAGTGAGATTATGTAATGGCGGCTATTTTTATTCTGCTAAGCATCTCACTGATGCTCCCCAGCACAGCTCATTTTGAGTGTTATGTAATCTACTAAATTCACATTCACTTTGGGAAACAAGTTAGACAGCAAGAAAAAAAAAATTTCACACAAACTTCATATGAAGCATGAGCGTGATTATAAATACCAACAACCTTCACTGTAATGATCAAATAATGACATTTTATTTTAAAAAAACAAAACAAAAAAGGCAAACATTTTCAAAAAGGTAATTCCATGACTTGACTGGGAGAACTTTCTATTTAAATCATATTTACATTATATACAGAATGATTTTTTTAAATTGTTTTTAAAAGACTGTCAATTTAAAAAATGTTGCCAAAATGTCTATATGCATAGCAGCAATCCACGTTATCTCGGGGGCTCCAGTGCAAACAAAAAAAATAAGGGGACATTATAACATTTGTTCAGGCCTGCATTCAGTTCTCTTCCAGCTGATTACGCATTAACAACAACGGTCCCCTTCAAGTCACTTAGTCTACATAATTAAACTTGTCAAAAACTAGCTTCAGCAGCTCTCAGTCATCTTGGAAACGGATGTGCTTAGTGGCCTCCCTTGCCCGGGCGAGGATGATTTTTTCAGCTTTGGATATGAGCTGAAGTGTGGCAAGAAAATAAGAAATTAGATGTGACAGAAAACAAACAAACAGGGGAGGCACTGCTTTAAAACTGTAGTGATGGTATCATGTGACTGTGTGTGTGTGTTAATATCCCAAAATTATTCCAGGTATTAGTCCGTTTCCAAAACTGGATTAGAATCAGGATAAGCAGCTTACAAAACATGCATCTAAATTCAATATCCCAAATGCCACATTATTTAGATTTCTCATAATTTTGCCAAGAGCTGTAACAACTTACTGTAAACAGTCTCTTGTTTACATACTCGAAATGTTTAAATAATGTGAAAGGGTGATCTCACCTTCTCTGTGCCCCGCTTCTTTTCCCTCGGACGATTCAGCTTGACTTGGCGGTCCACTAGGATCTTGTGCCAGTACCTTTGTTCATGGTCACCTTTTAAAAAAAAAAAGACATTGTAGAAAGAATAATTATGTTCCATCATGATCTCAATCAACCAATCTTTTTAAACCTTAAAGCGGTGAATTTTAACTGAGAAACCTTTTGAAAAACACTGAACTTGAGACGAGCTGATGGGCGCTGTCCCAATAATAATCCTCTCCCCTACTGGAGAAGATTAGAGGAGCGTGTAGCTTAGGCACAAATAATTCTAACTTGTAATAAGGAAATGGGAATTTATACCTGAGAGAATCTCAAGGTTCCAGCTGTGCTCTTTCTGTAGCTCTGCTCTCGCGTCGTTAACGGCTTTGGCTTCCTCTGGGCTGTGAAAGCGGATGTAACCTTCGGCGTCTCCTTCCAAGATGTCGATGTACGCCACTGGTGATATTTTGCACAGAGCATCCTGCACAAAATAATCCACAAACAAGCATAGATAAAATTTTAATAATAATGTTAGCTGTCTATGTGCCAGTAAAGAAATGATTATATTACACCTGACAAAGTGATTGACCTTAAGAATGTTGAATGAGATTTAATTGTTAACTTTACCTTGAATGAGGAATAGACTCAAGTTTTGGAGGAGGGACTTTACCATAACTTTTAAAAATAGAAAATATATAATAAGGTGCCATTTCTAGTGATAAATTATCTGCTAAACAGGCCGAGCTGCCCGGTGCTGCTGTTTGGGGAATGATACAAGAAACAACTTATTTTTTTAAACAAAACTTTAGTTATGTATCCACATAGGAATCCAGCTTCCTTCATTAATTGATATTGTGCTCTTATACGGTCACAGAAATGTAATTATCAGAAAGAGATTTCAGAAATGTGTATATCAAAAATAAATAGTTCAGCTCCCAGTGGAAATTAATTCTAGGAACTAAAGACAGAATTGAGCGTCAGTAGATGAAAAGAGACTTGCTAAGCAAATACGGAAGATAATGATAATAGAGTTATACTGTACTTTGATGAACTTCCTCCCTGGTAGCGGCTTGTTGTCTGTAATCTTCATGATGACACCACTGGTGAACTGAGGGCCTTGTCTCGTCACCTTCTCACTTTTGTTTCCCTTCTCAACTAGAAGAGAAAAAAAGTAAACACCCACATACCTACACAACTGCATTAAACAGTATTCTAACCAACAACTGAGAGGATGTTGATTATTACAGGCAACTATTTATCGTTACATTCAATTTGATGTTTTTGAGTAATACTATGATGTCACTACTGTTCAGCACTGAAATGTAACAGTTTGTGAACTTTTTGAAATATTTTTTTTTTCTTTTCCACAAGAAAAACAACATTTCAGGAGAAACACTTTAATTGTACTTGGAAACTTGAAAATGTCAGCATCCACCAGCGTTACTTTCATCAGACAAAACTCAACAAAATATGTTCGTCAACACCTCCAAACTAAAACGAGACGGTGACAATGTCTTTTAAACGCTGACTATATTAATATGCAATATTGTTGACAAAATGACTAAAATGTAATTCAAAAAACGTTTATAAAATCGCTCTTTATTTTTGTCAGTGTAATGAGTTTTGTCAGTGTTTCTCCCTCTAAATTTTCACTTGAACAGTGTGTTCATTCAGCAGTATTTTTCTGTTCCTGTGCTTTGCACGCTTAGATATTTGGTCCCATTTCAAATGCAGTGAGGTGGACAAAAAAAACCAGGGAGCCTAATTATATCGGATGGGAAGCAATGTTGTTATAACATTTTTGGAAAAAACACTACAAACTTGAAGCAGCATATCAAGGCGAACCACCAGGGAATTGAGGTAAGTTAATGTCTTCTTTGCAATGAACAAAGCTAACATTCAAATTTTACAAAACAATTTGTCTATATGTGAGATGAGTGAAATAAAGACTAAAATGATGGTCAATGATTAAAACTAGACTAAAATACTTTTGATTTTCTTTTGACTAAAATGTCCAGTCAATTAAAACTTGATTAAAAAATATGTAGTATACAGTGGACTAAATATGACAAAAACTAACAAGGACATTTGACACAGGACTAAGACTAAATTTTAAAAAAGGCTGACAAAATTAACAATAGCATCCACACTTTGTTTCATGTCTTATTTCAACACATGGGACCTTGAGCCCAAATCACCCCTTCATAAGTGCAGAGTTATTTTATTAAGCAACAGTACGCGTTTTCAGACCAGAGGAACTTTTTCGTAGTTGGAGGCTCCCTGGTGGGGAAACCCCAGATTAACGCCTGTTGTCTACTCTGTATGCAACTTCAGAATTCCCAATTTCAACAGCCTGCCGTTCATCCCTCCAAACACAAATCACTGACTTTAGTGGAGATAAAACTCACTGTTTCCATCTTGAGGATCGTTGTCTGTCTCCATTACACTCTTGTGCTCCTTCTGGTCAATCTTATTAATGCACTTCTTCAGGGACGTCATGCTGCGCTTCTGCAAAGTCAGATACTCATCCTTCAGCTGAAGCCACTCTTTCCTTAATGTGGACAAAAGAGGAAGAAAGACACCCATCAAGTCATTTGAGTTCTGACGGGGTTTTCACTTATTAATCCATACTTGTCAACACACGGAGGAAAAAGGGATGTAGGATTTTACTTTGACAGGACTCGGAGTGGGATGACTTCCTCCTCGATTTTCAATTTCTCCTTGTGTTTCTTTTTTCTCTTCCTCTTTGCTTTCACTGTTGAATCATCTCGGTTTTCTTTCCCTTCCTCAACACCTCTCCCTGTGACGCTTTCAGTCGGCGGATCTATAGGGGGAAATAACAGATGACAACATCTAACTCGTGGTTTCATTGCTGTACAAAAAAAAAAAAAAAAGTCTAAAAGTATTTTTAGATTGTGAAAAGAAAAAGCCAAGAGAGCGAAAGGGGTTAATTGAAACTTAAAATTTGTTTTATTTGTGAACTATGGCGGTTACCGTGATAACTTACTGGTCTTTGTTAGATCTTTCTCCTTCACTCCAGCGTCACTTTCACTTGTCTTTCTCATCTTAGATGGTACTTCACTTTCAGATCCCTCTACTGTCTGTGACCTACGTCTTTTTTTGTCTGACAGTTTACCAGGTGTCTTCTGAGCGTCCGCAACCTCTGGTTCAATCTCTCCCGCTGCTGAGCGTTTTGTCTTCTGCTCCGACGGCTCCGCTTCCATCGCCTGCTCTTTGGCTTCTTCAGCGGGGATCTGCGCTTCTTTCTTTTTCTTCTTCTTCCGCTTTTTCTTCTCCTCTTCTTCACCTACAGCGCGTGAATGTCAAGACGTGGGGATCAACGCAACAAAAACTGCACAAACAACCCTTCTGGAGATATCAGGCGATAAGTCAGCGTCACATTTCTCAGGTTTCAAGGTGGTAGCATAAATGTATTTTAATTTATTAAAGTACCTGCTGGTGGATTGTCGCCTGGCAGGTGAACGGGCTTCCTACTTTTCGTCTTGGGGAAAATCCCTGGCTTCCTTGGAGCATCTTCAGGGGGGTTGTTCAGCATCTGTTTCGAAGATCAAAATTTTCCATGTGGTTTCCTGGACTGACTGAATTGTCAGATATTTTAGGCAACAGTGAAAATGTTACTAAGTTCTCACCTCTATGGCTTTTTGTGCGTCTTCCTCTTTCTCAAACTCTACAAAGGCAAAACCCTTGGAGTCCCCGGAGGACTTGTATCTGGGGATGCTAACATAAACCACATTCCCGCATTTTGTGAACACTCTCTCTATCCAGCTGTGTGTCACGTCCTTGGGCAAAAGTTCCTTACGTAAAAAAAAAAAGACAAAGTATTATTTTGTGTTCAAAGAATATTCATTACTCTGGCGTCTTTCAAAATAACCAGCAGCACCAGTGTGCAGGTCTACTGATAAAATGAGTGTTTATGGCTGCAAATGTAGTCCACACAATTCTGTGAAAACCAAATTAAAATAAGAACAGAAAACTCTTACCACATAGACTGTGCGACTATCGACATTACTTGGTATGTCTCCAATTGGAAGCTGACGCCTCACTTTATTTCCTTCGAGGTTAACCTGAAACAAAAGTGGAAGACCTCTGTGTCGATTGCATTCATTTGACATTTGTCTGGAAATCTCAAAACATTAAAATATTGAAATATGACGGGCCGGTGTACGTTTTTCAAAAGATAGGTTCACTTCACAGTACCTCAACTACAGAAGAATTTTTCAGCGCTCTTGCGATCAGCTTGGTGTCAGTTGTCAGCTTCTTCATTCGATTGAAGTCGGCCAACACGGATATATCAACGTCTACAGACAAACAGCACATTTAGTAACGATGTTGATGACAAAATATCTAAACTTGCAGATATGAATGTGGTGGTGTATCGTTGTTATTATTATTATTGATAGCCCCTTACATCCATCTTCTGAGTCATCGATGAGTTTTCTCAGAAAGCGGTCCTTATGGAGGTTGACATCTCCGAACCAGAACTCCACTTGCTTCTTCACGTCACCCAGCAGCTGTTTGACCCGGGACCGCTTCTTTTTTTCCGTCTCTTTGTTCTTGCTGCTGGGTTCTGCGGTGCCAGCATCACCAACTCCCCTCTCTGTGTCAATCATCCTGTGGTGAGACTGCAACACAGTTTCAACACTTTCAAGTACGTGGAATTTGTTATATTTATTGGTGCTTAACAGTACTCACAAACATAGACATAAAACATAAAGAAAAGTAGATCAAAAAGATCCAAACTGTGCAAGTATACAAAATAATACTAATACAAAGAATTATGCAGGATAATTAACAAGGAATGTGCAATATTTCACAATACGAGCAATGAACACAGTTCAAAGTTGTAAAACAGCACAGTAAACACACCTCTTAAAATGTGTATTTTCATATAAAGCACATGTGAGTGGACTGTGTCACACTATGTGAAGTGGTGTTAATGGACTTAATGGATCCTCAATTTAACTGTTACACAAATTCAAACGTTAGTCAGTAAAACACCGTTACCTTCACATTTAGCTTTCAACTCTTAAAAAAAAAAAGTCATCGTTGAAGTTTAGCTAGCCAAAGCTACCACTACCTTTAACAAACAGGTGTTGAAGTCAGTAACGTTACGCCGATTCGCGGGTAGTGACATTTAAAAAAGGCTACAGTCATGCCCCCTGCATTTTCAGAATCCGCCAACCCTTCACTTAACAGTGCACCGAGAGACCGGTAATAATTTACAGAACTCACCCAGTTTGAGATGAGGAAACGGTCCCGTTTGACGCGCTGCACACACACAAATAACAGCAAACAGTAGCTTTGAGGCTAACTTCACACGGACGGCGTTCGTTCCGTGACGTCGCACAATAAAGTCGTCACCAAGGCGAGCAGTTTAAACAAGTTCCGGTATGTTACTCCAAAATAAAATGCAAGATAATGCACATCTGATGTTTCAACATTTTATTTACAGGTTACAATAAGTCTGAGCAGATTTAGCAAAAACAACAAAGTGTAATGCCAATCACAAGAGTACATTCATAATTCAAAATAAATACATAGAAAACATACTAATATCATAAATAAATAAACGTTTTAAATAGGTAAAATTAAATATGTAAATAGGGGTACATTACAGAAATTGTTGGATTGCATGTGACATGGTGGTTTGTGCTTTTATTTGGAAGTGAAAAACACTCCACAGCCAACGTTTCCAGTTACTCAACATGTTTGTAGTTTTAATTTTTTCCAGTAACGTTTAGCTAGCATTATTCTGAGGGATATTTTCATGTTTTTAACCGTTTATTGTTTTGCTGTGACGCTCCTGTGAGGTCCGTGTGAAAGTGATGGACATCATGCCATAAGTACCTTTACCGTAGGCCTATGTGAAGAAAAGACAGTAAGGTAACGCTAAAGAAACCTTTAAACATGTTTATCAGCTTGCAGCTCTACTAGAACAATATTATGCATGATGCAAATATGTCGCATACATATTCATAAGAGATTATATAGTGTTGAACTGTACGCATCACGTGGCCGGTTAGCTCAGTTGGTTAGAGCGTGGTGCTAATAACGCCAAGGTCGCGGGTTCGATCCCCGTACGGGCCAATGAATTGTTTTGACTTTCCAGCAACCTGTGAATTGGTGGGTATTAGTACCGTTTACTGCCACTGATCTCAGTCAGCTGTAGTTTCTGTTTCAAGAAATTCATTAAAAGCCATAATGTATATCCATATAGGCAAGCATTTTGCAAATCTTTAATCTGGTTTTGTTGATGATTTGGGTTTTGTTTACTCCTACTGAGAAGCAACAGACTTACCACTACAGAAATGTTTTTTCAGAAAGTACTTTTTCTGTGTGCAGTAAGTAGAATACTCATAAGTTAACCAAATTCCTTTTTGTCCTCCTCAATTAATTTATTTCACACAAAGCATTCAGCATCCAACAGACATTTGACCTGTATTTTATAGCTTATAATTCGAAGCTACATTTACATTTATTCATTTAGCTGGTGCTTTTATCCAAAGTGACTTACAATTGCTATACATGTCAGAGGTCGCACACCTCTGGAGCAATTAGGAGTAAAGTGTCTCACACCAAAGACGTGTCTTATCCACTGCTCCAGCTAGTTTAAGTCTGTCAGAGGGTCAAAATGCTCTCAAACTTTTTTAGCTTCTTGCACATGTCGTCCTCAGTGCAGCACTCGATCCTGTATGTGATGAGCTGTGATAGTTTCTTGTAGAAGGTCTTCGCCCACTGGGCCTCTAAGCAGTGGACTGATATGTTGCACACTTTGTGGAGTACCATCACCAACTTCTCGTTGTTGCTGACCTCACACCTTTTGAAGACCCATTCCCCCCACTCTTCCCATGTATCATCTTCTGTGAAGTTCACAGTTATGTTGTCTTGGTTGTCTAAGAACCCTTTGTCTGTGTCAGCCAAGTTATTCCATATGGCTCTGCATGAAAAGAGAATTAACAGGAGCTTCAGAAAGAAAATTGTTATAATATCAGGATTAGAATTATTTGTTGTAAAAAAGTCATTCACTCACACAACTCTTTTCAGAGGATTTGGGGTCAAGTCTCCGAGTGACAGCAGACCCCTGTAGGTCACTCGGTTTCCCTCCATCCTGTGAAGACAAATAGGTAACAGGAACATGTTCTGAACATTTTCAGTGTTTTAAATGTCAATAAATCAGCAAACCATCAAATGTGAAAATATATTTAGCATCTCTATCCCCTATGTGAACTAAATTGTTGATAGAAAATCTATTTCTCAGATCTATTACCAAGCTGCTGTCTTGGTGCTCAATTAACACGCTCTTTTTTTAATTCAGATTCAGATTGTGGGGCTCGCTTTGTCAGGTCTTTCCTTATTTTAGCCATTTGTTTCATTTTAGGCTGTGCTGCACTTTTCCAAATGACCTTAAGCTCAGTACAGGGATTCAGGAAATGGCTAATTATTTAGTATTTAACAATCTACATTAAGCTAAAAATGTTAGAAGGCTACTTAATAGCATCCAGTAATAGAAGACCTCAGTGACAAAGCATTTAAAAGCTATATATATTTTTTGGGTAGCTTAAATTTACAACCATTATATTGAGGTGGAGAGCAGTTGACCAAACAGTTTACTGGAGTGTTGATAAAAAAATAGAACAGTATTTTCTACAGGTTTTTGTCCTTGTGAGCTTCTAAAATGATCCATGATTCAGACAATCACTCACGAGTTCCTTACCACAATTCTTCAAGCTTTCTTTTCACCCGTGTGGCTGCAGAAAGAACCAGTAGTTCATCATCACCGATGTTAGACCATCCAAGTCTAAAGTGGGTAACAGAAAGAGAGATGTTATTCTCTCAAATAAATGACTCTATTCTTTATATATGTTTAGCAATCCAATGCAATCTTTTTTTAAAATATTATTAACAAAAGCCTGTGAAATTAATTGACATCTTACCCTAAGTGGGTTAAACTTTCTGACACTCGTAGAACATCAGCAATGACCTGTACTGTGTTCATATCAAGGATGTTTTCTCCAAGCCTTAAAAATAAAATATTGTAGTTAGTCCGTAAGCCACATTATATATTGCTCAATCTGTTGACACTTAACAATCATCGGTATTCGGTTGGATGCATTCAGAGCCATATGCTCTACCCATGTGGAAAACCAAACTGATAGATGGGTGACTTCAGAGAGCTTGCCAATGCAAACCAAATTTTACCTAGAACTCACCAAAGCTTCTCACATCTGAGCAGCAGGGGCTGAATATCTCTAAGTGCCTTGCAGCTTACTCCTGTCCTTGTCAGATCCAGCTCTGATATTTTGCCCTTTGTAAGGTTTAGGAAGTAAGTGATGGCATTGTAATCCATTTGGGAGAGTGTTTCGTCACTAACATTAACTCGCAGCGTCTTTGGTTGTACAGCAAGGGCCAAAGAGGGGTCCTGTTGCTCAAACAGGCAGTGTAGATGGTTAAGGATATTGGCCCCATTCTCGCAGAGCACTGTAAGTTCTCTGATGATCTTCTGACGATAAGTGTCCACTTTTTCTTTATGGCAACACAACCCCACCTGCCTCAACAGAAGATTGGCATTGCGTTCAGAGAGGATTCCAGACAGAAAGCGGTTGAAAAGATCCAAGTGTCCGTAGTTGGACTCCTCTCCGGGACTTGAAGTGTGCTGAAGTGCATCAGGTAAAGGGTGTTCTGTCACTGCACAATAAACTGCAGCAAAGAACTCTTGAACAGTAAGGTGCGCAAATGAGTAAACCTCTTCAGTGCAGCCGGGCTCTTGTGCCACCGTCTTGTCAAGGAAGGTGCTAACAAGGCTGAATCCCTCCAACGCTGCTACATCTCGGTCGCTGCTGTAGAATAGTGTTTGATGCTCCATCAGCTTTTGAAAGGCAAGTTGGCCCAGCTTCAGCACCATACCAGACAGCTGCTGGACAGCCTCCGCTCTTTGCTCATGGAGAAATGTTTCGGCTCTGGCTTGAGTGTGAGAGCGAAGCAAGGCCACCAGATACTGCACATAAATATCGCTCATGGTCTTGGGGCTCTCTCCACAGAGGTCTTTGCTTTCTTTCAGGATGCAGCACACAATGTAGCAAAATGCAGGTATGTAGCACAGTGTCAGCATTAAATCATTCGCTGAGACCATGGAAAACATGCGGTCAGCAAGGGCCCTGTCTTGGAAGTAACGCAAGAAGAAGTCTTGAACTTCAACCAGGGAGAAGCCAGATATGAGCACAAAGCGGTCGATGCAGCCCACAGGTATGTGGTTAATAGCTGCAGGTCGACTTGTGAGCATGACAGAAGCATTGGGTAGCAGTTCACCCTGTATCAGACTCCCAACGACCTCCAGCACCTCTGCATCTTCATCTGGCTCAGTCACAAATACGTCTACATCGCAGCTCCTATAGTGTCTGAACTCATCAAAGCCGTCCAAGATGATCAACAGTTTGTTGTCATTTGCTAACATGTTATCCAGTTCCTTAGCCAGGTGCCTGTTTTTGCGCAAGACCAACTCCCGGAAGTTTGTCGGTTTGTCAATCAGATTCAGGTCTCTGAAGGTCATGTGGATGATGAAGTCAAATGCAAGATGGCTTTTGTTTGCCCCAAAATCGAAAAGCATCTTCTGCACCAGGATGGTTTTTCCAATGCCGGCCACCCCCGTCACCAGGACCTTCTTGACTGGACGGTTTCCATTTGTGCTTGAAAAGAGTTCGGCCGGTGCAATTTTCCTATGCACCGCTGATTTTTGCTGCAAAAACAGTCGCTTCTGTCCAAACGTAAGCACCTCATGTCTTTTTACCTCCAAGCCCTGGTGTCCGTCGACCAACAAGAGATTGACATAATGTTCAGAAAAAAGGATTTTCTCTCCGTGTCGAGTGTTGTAGAAGAGCATGCTCTCACTCCGACGCCTGAGGACGTCTCTGTGCTTTTGTTTGACTTTGTTATACTCTGCAAAAGAAGATAAGATTAATAGTTTAATAATAATTTAACACTGTAAAAATACTTTGTTACAAGTAAAAGTCCTGCACTGAAAATGTTACTAAAGTAAGATGTAAGTATAATCAGGAAATAAAGTAGTAGAAGTACTCACTGCAGAAAGAAAAATGTCCTGTTATACTGTTATATATTAGATTATTGTTATTACTCATGCATTAATGTAAAATAAGCATTTTACTGTTGTAAGTGTTGAACTGTAGCTCATTTTATTTTATTTATTTATTCATTTTATCATTATTAATCTGCTGATTATTTTTTTTCCATAAATCGATTTTCCAAAAGCCTAACAACAGTGAGAAATGTCACAATTCCTCTGAGCCCAAACTGACACCTTAACAATGCTTGCTTTGTAAAACCAACAGTACAAAGCTCAAAATTATAACTAATAAATTAAAACAATTAAAAGGAAAAGCTGCAAATCTGCAAAAACCTGAAATCTTTTTACATGACAAATGCCTTAAATGATCAAAGTTGCTGCCAGTTAATTTCAACGTCAAAATCGTGTCAGCTGTACTGATAAAATGTTGGTTAGTTTTATTTATAACAAAAAATATTCTATTAAGTCTTCACATGTTTTGTGTATAAACATCTTAATTTGTAAAGTAACTAGTAAATATGAATTTACAATATCTCCGTCTTAGAAAGGAAAATACTCAAGCACAAGTACCTCAAATTTGTACTTAAGTACAGTACTTGAGTAAATGTACTTACTATCCACCACTGGTTTATGAACAATGGAAAGTTATTCTTCTTTCTCTTTGCATTATTGTGATTCCAATTATCTTAAATGTACCAGTGAGATCTCTTTGGTGTGAATTGCATACCTACGGATTGAGGCTGGTGCGTGTTGCCGTCTTTGGAGTGTGCCTGTGCTTCCTGTTGACTGCTAATTGAGAGAAAGATCTTAGCAGCTTCCTCGCCTTTACACTCCAGGATATCCAACACCTTTCTAACTCTTGCCCGGGGCCCCAACTGACACAACACCTCCTCACGGTCATCACGAGTGAACACCTCCCGAATTACCAAGATTTCCAGCAGAGAGTCAATCCGTCCTTCTAGTTCGTCCACGAGGGAAACCCGCAGAACCCTGACTGCTGTCAAACAAGAACTACAACCATCCGTTTCCACCATAACTAATCGGAAATAATCCTCAGCACAAATCAGAATAGTCCATTCGTGATATTCTGATGTTGCCAGTTTTAATCGTAGCGTCTAGATTTGTTTTGCCTGACGATTTCCTCTCATAGTTTAGAGGGATCCAGTGAATGCATGTCCCTCAAGAGCCGATACGTAGAATGTGAACGGCACCTTGTACATTTAGAAAGAGGAATTGCTTTTCACTTTGAAAAAAAAACTAGTGAGCGTTTGTCATACCACAACAGCATTGATTGTCTTGTTTTTCTGGTTCATGACAACTCCCAAACTAATAAGCACCTTTTATGTGTTCTCCCAAAGTGTTCAAATTTCATTGAGCAGACTGGTGTACCGATTTGACGGAAATTCCAGAGGTTGTGTTATACACCCACTTTAATAATCTAGCACATTTGAGCACTTTGACTAGATAATGCAGTCATATTTTTATTTATTTTTTTAAAGAGAAAATCACAACAATCAGACAGATAATAAACAGATATAAAAGGAATGTATTTGGTTTTATTTAATGATTAACCAGCCATGAGCACAGAGCTACAAAGTCACCAGCAGAGGGTCCCCATTGCATGCACATCAAATACCAAAGAAACTGTAGGGAAATAATACTTAAAACCCACCCCTGTAATTATTTACAAAACTATAGACAAGAACACGCATGAAAATAAATAGTTAAAAGGACAAAACAAATATCTACATAACTTAAGAGCATAAGTAATATGTTAATTATGTTTTCCTCTCAAAATCAATCAAATCAAAATATAACACAGAGGTCTTGTTTACATATTTTATGCTCAACTAACAGAGTAATCTGAAAGGAAAAAAACGTTACATAAGAGCGGTCAAATGTAACACTGCTGTTTTCCCTAAATGTCACACTAAAGCAAAAATATAATTTGGTGGACAGGATGAACTGAGCTTTATTAGCTCAGCTAGGAACTATTCTGCCCCCCCCCCATGTTTAAACGTGCTGTAACATCACAAAGTGGTTAAAGGAACAAATATCTTTCCAAGAAATACCAAAATCACAAAACAAAATATATAAACATTGTAACATTACAAACTTTTTTTTATTTAAAAAACTCTACAAGTCATGTTCTTAACAAAGACTTTGATGAGTTGAGTGCAAAATAAGTCTTTTTTTTCTCTCCAAAAACTGACTTGCTTCAGTCATACACCTCCATAGTGCAACCCACGCAAGATAAATCTTTATCATGTCCTACTTTTTATTCTGCCAAAATGCACTTTAAACACATGCAATCCTTAATTCCTTTCCTCTTTAATAAACGACTTGACCAATCATTGGGGTGAATACATGCTATGATAGCACAGATCAAGATCTCTTTCTGAGGCAGCTGATAGCAAATGCATACCATTGATCATATATAAGGCTTTTAGTCATGCTACGTTCCATTTGTAGGCAGCATTCTGTTGTATTTCTGTTTAGTTTACCCATACCTCACTAATAAGAGCTCATTTAGTATCAAAATTGACTGAAAAACACTGTTTTGGAGACCATTGAAATGAAGGCACACACCAGTGGTTATCAAAAGCTCAGAGGTCTACCCAGAATCCCTGGGTATGAAGTCAATCAATTAAACAGTATATTAATTACATATTTATGTATTGTATGCTAAATTGCATCAGAATATGCACCTTATTTTTGACAGGAAGTGAGAGTGCTACAATGTTTCAGTTTTCAATGTTTTTCCATCTGTTTTAGGAAACTACAGAAACTGCACCAGATACCATTAATGGTTATTTAGTCTATAATGAGTTCCCCATGATGAATTCATGCACCACAAGTTTCTATTACTCACAGAGGAATTGTATCTTTGTTTCTTTTGCATAATTTAGGAAAGCTGTCAGACATGTCACTCCTCTCAAAACGTTCACATTCAAACCCACACATGATCTTTGAGGAAAGTAGATCACAGCCTCTCTAGGTATCCCCATCCAGACATTCCACCACACTCAGGTATCCCCATCCGAGAGTGATCATTGAGGACAGTTGTGGGTGTTAGGATGGGGCATAGAGGTTTCAAGTCTCTGTTGGCTGTGTGAATGTCTTCCCGGACCTAACCAGGTCGTCCATGGCCCCCGTCTTATGTCCCTGCCTCAGGTGTTTCGGCAGGAATAGCAGCAGCGGCTCTTGAACTGTGGCAGCGGACAAAGCTCCAGCTGTCGAACCTTCTCACAGTACCTTGTGCTGTCTTGACACTCTCCTGCTGGAATACACAGAGGTAACACTTTAGTACACATACACGCTTTAAGCCTAGTCACCTCTGCCCAAGATAGAGGGTTTCCTTAAAGGAGTCATCCTTCAGCAGGTACTCAAGCCACCCAGTACAATAAAAGACACTATGGTTTCTTTTCAATCTTCTGGGTCAGTTCACCAAAATATAAAATATTATCTTAGAGAAACCCTTGTAGTATCCATGTGAAGCAGAGTCAAGACTCTGACATCTAAACTTCTGTCACTCAATGGAGTGGAGGTTAGTGGAATTACATGTGTACTTTTCAAAGACTTGACAGATGTAATTTGGAAAACAAGACTTCAACAAGTATGCCCACAAATAATATTTCCAATGTAAATAGTTGTTATTGGGACTGTGAGTTATTCAAAGTAATTGGGGCATTTTTCTGGGAATACACGATGCTGCAGAGGTTTCTTAAAGGTTTATTTCAGTATTTTGAGTTCCGCAAGTGAAATTCCCTACAGTTGTTCTGTTTGTGAGGTTGCAGTAGAAATTTTAGGAAACAATGCTTCCAAACCTCAGCACATGAAACCAAAAATAGGAATGACAGCAGCGGCTCTTAAAAATAGGCTGAGCCCATTAAGAGAATCTGTCACAACATAGTTTTTTCACAGATGATTCTGGCAATTTATACTTTAAATGTATATTAGTCCCAAACTAATTTATTCTTTTACTTTTATATTTCAGAATATGCCATTAATGTGTTCATGACATAGTCTGGGACAAACAGCAATAAGCGGTGTTGTACTGAGGTTATTTTCAGTGTTTTCACCTCATATACAATTGTACTATATTCAATATGCTATACAACAAATAAATCCGGGATAAATTTAAAATCAAGATGTTACGTCATCATGCACTGTCTCACTGAACAACTTAAAATAAGGAAACCACTGGTCTCCATTTTGCCATCAGCGCTACTTTTCTCACCTCTGCCACAGGACAAAATATTGCATCGCTGCCAGCTGGGAGGGCGAGGCCTCCACATGCAGTGATGCTCACGTGTGGCCTTTCCAGTTCGACGGTGCGCACAGGTCACCTGGCGAGACTGGAAACCATGTCGTCCACAGGTAGCAGTGCACTGCGTCCATGGCCCGACGCGCCAATGAAGGGCACAGGCCTCTGTGGAGCAATTCTTCAGGGAGCTGGGCCTACAAATAGAAACACACATAACACTGAACACTCAACACTCAACATATTATCCAGTACATTGATATGATGATCCATATTTACCTCTGGAGTCCACTGCACATCCTGTAGGGGATTTTTGTGGCATTTGTGTTTTGGCAGTAAACATGGCGGTGCTGTGTGGCCAAACTTGGACCCACACATTGACCATGACACTGAAAGAGGAAATTTCATCACAATTACAAGTAGTTTTCGTTTGACAATACTTCCCTGCTAGTAACTACCCCCTGGTGGTTTTGGCATTTTGAGGCCTACCTGCTCTCAAGATTTAAATGTAAAGTAGACCTCGTGATAAATTTGTTTTGTTTTTTAAAAATATATAAACAGACTTTTTGCAAACATTATAAATTAGTGTTAAGACAATGGAATATTCAGAATTGGGAAGATGTGACAGGGTTAACACCGAACAATGGTGACTTCCCTAACAAATATTTGACAAATGATTGATAGGAAAGGATTACTTCCCCTTAAACAAGCAGGCAATCAAATAAAACAAACACATGCTCAAATGTGCCAGCTATTCAGCAGTTGAGAAACTACCTCAAATTAACAATCAAAGAATTGGCACACAGTGTATGAGGTCAAAACGCCTTGACACAGTCCATGTAGACTTGTTAAGATGCGTTTGAGGTCAATGTAAGTCGACTCACCAGCCCCCACCGGGTAGTGGTCCACCTGGCACAGGGCAGTAGGTTACATAGCCTGGTGTCAGAGGGTCTCCTCCCTGCGCCAAGGCAGTGGTGGCTCTCCACCTCTTTTGATCTGCCCTCAGGACCCTTCATGCAGCGGACACTCCTGGTCTGGGACCCACCTCCACAACTGCCTGAGCATGGTGACCAAGGATCCACTCGCCACCTTATCCAACCACAGAGGGAAAATAGACAATAACCGAAGTTCTCAAAGGTATTAATCACTTAAGCCTGTCAATAGTGAGCAGACCTTGGACCATCTGAATATTTTATTAATATAAATACACTGATATGACCCAGCAACTTAGGATAGCTGAAGAATGAACCCTAATATTCAAAGTCCTGGATGTAGTAGTTGCAGGGTACCTCAGGGGGCAGGCTTGTCCATGGCACAGCTCAGCTGACTCGCTGCCGTTTATCCTCTCAGAGCAAACAGGGCCATTTGCTCCCATGCTGTTTCCTTGAACACAGTTTCTTCCTTTACCACCTGAAAATAACATAAAAATCTTTGTGGTCTTGGATGTTGCAGAAATTAAACGAGAGAGAATTGTCTTTTTAATCTGTACTTTATATTGTTGATATAGTTTTACTATAACGATAAGTTCTACTGCACTGCCCTTACCGGTTCAGTGTCAATGTTTATATCATATCTCAACTCAACAATATGTACACACCTGAAATAATTAGTTGTAGCTGAAAATGCTTTTGAATTGAATTGTGTTGTCAGTAATGTTAGGCCTCATTCTTGTTTTTCTCATTTAAGATTAAACAATATCAGAACGCTTAGTTAAAGGAACGTTACATAAGAATGGTCCCAAGGGTAAAAATTGGCATATGTCTCAATATGTCAGTCTTTTGTTACAATTACTGCATGTTACTTGTTACTTCAGCTGCTTTAAATTTTGTCTTTGACATTACCAAGAGGGTCATGGCCAGTTCTTGTTCAGTAATGCACTTCCTAAGAACCTGGGAAAAAATTATATTTTCTTGTTCAATTTGCCTGTAAATCCATTAAAAAACTTGGGATTGCATTCTGATAAGTCATTAACAAATCATGTGCATCCCTTTGACAAGACCTTCAAATGAGATTGACTAAAAAAATATAAGAAAATACAGACCGGACATTTTTCAGTACGTTTAAGCCCCTTTATCCTCTCTGTTTAGATAAGGCGAATGGGGTGCTCCCACTCTTTGAAACATTGCCTGGAATCTCTAATTGTTGTCGTATGAGAAGGAAAAGTGCCGGAGCATCAGGAAAGCAGCGGTGCTTTGATGAGAAAACAGCATGGTTGAAGCTGATCATGCTCCAAGGAGACGAAGGACAGTGCTGCTCTGAGATGACCCATCATTGACTCAGCTAAATGAGTCACTAGGGTATGCAATAGCTTACTGTATGTCTGTGGTTATGTCTCTGTGTGTGTTTCTCAGTAAGAAAAGAATGATTTCCCAGAATCTCTAAGCCTGAACCACAAAAGAACAACACAAAGCACTTTAATCCGAACTACATGAAAGCATATTAGGACTAACTGAACTTAGGTTAATACTGACTCTATTGTTTGTATGTGAATAAACAGGACAGTCATTCTTCACACAGAATGACTTAACAGAACCACTCAAGAGGTTAAAATAATAATTACCTAGCAAGAATTACATTATTTAAACATGCCTGTAGTAAGATCCTGTCTTTGTGGAGCTTACCTGCAATGTGCAGCCAAGAAGAAAGAGATGTAGATCCGAGACTGTTTCTAGCAGTGCAGGTGTACACACCCTCGTCCACCTTGCTTGGAGACTGGATCCTC
Organism: Lepomis macrochirus; assembly: GCA_024633595.2. Classification (NCBI taxonomy): domain Eukaryota; kingdom Metazoa; phylum Chordata; class Actinopteri; order Centrarchiformes; family Centrarchidae; genus Lepomis; species Lepomis macrochirus. The sequence continues at coordinate 10,437,794 of JALXJV020000002.1, read as the reverse complement.
AATGAGCCAGTGGGCAACAGCCGTACTCTGCCAAAACCAAGACAACATAACCACTGAATCTGTGACAATTCTTTCACAGGAGAGTCAGCTACTTTCATACAACAAAATCTTTTACACTAACTTGTTACTGCCTTTTGCACACAAAAAGTCACATTTAAAGAAGTTCTTACCTGCTGTTGTACTGCAACACTTTTCCATTCTTTGTCCATGTTAGGGATGGTTCAGGGCTCCTCAGTGCCTCACATCTCAACTCCAAACTAGCAATGGGTTTCTGCAGCAAAACTGGCTGTCCCACATGAACCATCATTTCAGGCGAAGGCACCACTCCGACCTTCCTGGGCCGTTGGATTATTACCGGGTTTCTTGGCCTGGATGCATGGGCTTGGATGTTAGGTTTATAAAGGAGAGGCCCTTGCGTGGAGGATTCTGCACTTTCTGGGGGATGCAGCGTAGAATCATTGGTTTCACCTTGTGTCATAGTGAGCTCACTGAGCAACTGTGCAATGAGTTGTTCCCCCTGTGGTCCTCTGAGGCCTTCAGAGAGGTTGTGCATGATCTCATCTAGCCTGTGGGTATCAGTGGTGAGAACGAGCAGGCTTGAAAGTTCTGAGCTTGCTTTCTCAACCCTCAGGGTTGACATGTTCTTTTCACTAGAGTGTGTTTTATCAGCAATGTCTTTTTCATCTGGGAGAGAGCCTTTGAGTTCAAGCAAATGTTCAACAATGTTGTCATATTGGTTGAGGGGAATGGGTAGCTCCTGAGATCTTTCTCCTGCTGAGGCCACACCTGGCAGCCCAACCTTTTGTTGCCCACCTGCGAGGAGCCATGGCTCTGGAACGGAGAGCTTCTGCTTGCTGCCAATGATCTGTAGAACAAAATGTTCTTGTGCCTGACCTGCGACGCATGTGTATATGCCAGCATCAGATGCGCGAACCTGCTGAATCTTCAAATACCCTAGTGATGTTATGGAGAGGTGTGAAAGGCTGAACAAGGGCTTTCCTTCTTTCAGCCATCGGATGTGGCTCTTGCGGAAGTGGCGGGTTGGGCAGCGAAGAACCACAGTTGTCCAGGGAAACAGGTATGCATAGCCGCCTACTACCAAGTGTAACTTTTTGCCCTTCCTCCACTGGATATACAACTTCCTCTGGGCCAGTATGGTGGGATAGGGCTTGACAGAGTCTGTGATGAAATTAACAGAACAGGTTGTTTCATTATTGTTTGTGCATTAGCACTTTTAAAGCAATTTCCACTGACACACACAACTTAGCAACGGAATATTTTTTTCTTGCTTACTAACAAATCTTTCCATCAATTTCCAATCTCTTAGAAGCACAAATTGACAAAATAACAGACAAAAAGAGGGTCTCTTACTCTCACAGAGCCTGAGGGAGCATGGCCGGATTCTGGTGGGCCGGGACATCAGGGAGCAGTTCTCAGGCTCCACAATCGAATGTCCCCCATCTTCCCCTTGTTTTCTGCAGACTGCCTGTAGTCTCTGAATGCCTTTTCCACAGGTCACTGAACACTGGGCAAATAAATGATGTTGTAAGATATGATAATGAGCAGAGCCTATATAATGTACATGTGGCATTACATTTTGATTTTGACCACTTCAAAAAGATAGGTTGGTGCCTTGGGGAAAGCCTACCTGGGACCAGCCAGTTGTGACCCACTGAGGTGGGCACTCTTGCTTTGCACAGGGCTGCTGGTTTGCAGGGCTCTTGGAAGGGCAAAAGGTGTCAGGCAGCTCCAGGATGCTGCCATCTGCCAACCGCTGTTTGCACAGTACCTGCCTACTTTGATATCCCCCACTACAGCTTTGGGAGCACTGCAGCAACAAAAATACAGAGGTGTTATATTAGCAATATGTCCTAGATACTTCAGTCCAATTGCTGAGCCAGGCATTTATGGTGGTGAACATCCTGGGTGAGATCCTTTACCTGTCCCCAGTCACCTGTGTCCCACATAGGAGGGCAGTCAAAGCGGTTGCAGGCTTGGACAGGACTGGGCTTTGGGTTTTGGCAGTCTTCATCCCTCAAAACCTGAGTACGATTGCTGTCCCGAGAGGGCCGGTGAGTGCATGACACAGTGCGGGTCATAAGACCAACTCCGCAGGTAGCAGAGCATGAACTCCACTCCCCTGTTTCCCACCTGTGAATAGAAAGTTTACCATCAAACTGTATATCATGGTGAATTATCTGTAAAATCTTCTTTCAACCATTTATTACACCAGGTTACTTTGTCTGTTTTGACTTTTACCTGTATTTGCTTGTTAACTACACATGGTTTACTTTTTTCAGTAAAGCATCAGAACTTAACTTTTGTGCTGGGCCACTGATTTTTCAACTCTTAACCTTTGCTATTCCTGATTAATCACCACACTTTATCTTTTGTGCACACATGTATGTAGCCCATTATCCAATCTATAAAGGAGTGCAGTCGGGAGGAGGTCAGTCAGAGTGCTTGATATTTTTACTTGATCCCATGAGAGGACACTCTTGCAGTCTTATGAATGTGTAAATTCATGAAAGTGAATACGAGTGAAAACGAAAAGAGTGATTCATGGGGCCAGGTCCTGGCAAAGAAACATTAAATCTCCCTCTGAATTTACTGATATCTGAGAAATCCCTATGGCTTTACTTCTTCACCTGCCTTTTTTCCAGTGACCTCCGTGGACCAATATTAATTTTGTTGTCTAAGCCAATTTCATACAGGGTGATCAATCCAGCATCAAAGTTTTCTGAGCATTTTTTCCAAACATGAAAATGATGTTGCATGTGTCTAAAGGCTCTAAAAGCTTTGGCTTTGACCAAGATGGCAGCAACTTAACTTCTTGCTTGACAGATAAGGTAATATTTCAAAACTGTTCTTATTTACTCAAGAGTACAGAGACTGAGGAGAATTGGGAATGAAACTTGTTTCTGGACTGGTACTATACTCAAAGCCAAATCCTATGGCTGTTTCCCCTCAGAGGGAACAGTATCCAAAGAGTGAAGCTTAATATGGGAGGGTGAGGAGGCCTCAGGGAGGGAGTAAAGGGCCAAAAGAAACAAGTCCAATACAGCGTTTGTTGTGCCTGAAAACAAGACTCTGGCCTGGAAAAACATGCAACGGCAGGCTGCAAGCCTCTGGGTTTTCTGACAAAAGTGTGAGTGGTGGAACACCGACACTGCGCACGGTGTTAACTTGAAACGTGTGGCCTACCGCAAAATCCACTCACCGTTTAGCCATGGCTCAGTTGTATTAAACAACATGTCATTATGCTATTTAACCATTCAGGTATTTCATTTTGATGAATTTGGTGTGCTCTGCTCACACAAACCGGTTAGCATATATTACAGATTGTACCTTTAATAGTGTAGGCTTCATCTACAACCATTCTCAAATCAACATGTTGTGGCAACATCCTACTTATAATAGCACTAATATCATAGTTGCATTTCAATAATTTCAACTTGAAATTTAGCAAGGATGAACCAAAACTGATTTTAGTGACTCCATCAAAATAAAAAATAAAACAAAACTTTCTTCTTGACCAGCACTTTTGGTCATGAATAGCTTTCCCTAAAACTAATGGCCAAGATTTCTATGAAATATCATTGTTCCCAGAAGATAAATCCTGACTTTACATCCTAAAGTTTCTTTAAAAAAGAAATAGCAACCTCCATCCCTGATCCACATAGGATGAATCCTTCCATTTTTTAACACTCAATGAGCTTTTCTTTGGAGTCTCAACCTCAGATCAAAGTGTTGCCGCAGAATAATTAAAACAAACATTAATCTGATTTTTATTAAATCTTTTGAAGACTTCCATGATACCCAGAGGATGAATCTAGTTTTTGATACCTGACTGCTTAATGTACAGCAACAGAGGCAAAAAAAAAATCTTAAATTGTCCTTGGACGAACTTTTTAACATCTGAACTGAGCAGGTATAGCTACCACTGACATCTGATTCCTATTGTGTCTGACTCTGACCAGGTTCCACAAGCTGTCCTACTGGCTTCATTTCCTGCTCTCAGTGATACAGCCATCCATCTCTGTCATTCTGCTTCAATATCACGTGGACTCAAGTGGCTTAAATGGTGATTTAATTGGCCCAAGTGGTTTAAACCAAGAGGGATAACGTAGTGGATTAGAAGGATTTGAATCTCTTTTGTACACAACCAGTGATTAGTAGAGATTAATTGTTTCAACTGGTGTGATGTGTATTGTTTGATTTGTTTGAAAGTTAAGCAGTTCCAGGTGTAGAACCCAGGGCTTCGGGGCTCTAGGAAATGGAAAAGGAATTTCCCAGCTCTATATATATTGCATATTTTGCTGGGTTACAGTCTTGGCATACTAGTAAAGAGCCAGATTTCAGTCCTGTTTTTAATTAATATTTTCTTCTTGATTGTAGCCAAACTCTTTTTTCCAAAAACACATTTCCTCCTCATTTTTACTGCATCCATCCATCAAGTCTTTTTTAATGTTCACACACAAACTATTTGAAACAATGTCTAAATGATAATGATGTAGGTCTGATTTGCTGGTTTTACAGTACCTGGGTGGGCAGGACTGAGTTTTGCAGTCCTGGAGGAGTTGTGGGGGCCGACGGGTGCTCACACACAGGCTCTGGTCTGCTGCCTCCCTGGTCTGCTTATTCAGGCAGATGACCACAGCTTCCTGCACACCTGGGGATAAGACAGTAATGAGCAGTCACATGGGATGTCAAAAGAACTATAAGCTATTTTGCAGGGCTTCAGTGTTTTTAACTATTAAAATGCTCACTGTTCCATATCTTCAAAATGCACTGACACTGCAATTAAGCAGCCCAGATATTAGGCCCCTTTTTGAAAGCAAGCAGTGGTTTTATCTAGTGGGGCATGCACAATGAACGTCAACAGCACAGCTGCCTGCTGAAGTTCTGGCCTGAACTGTGGATAAACTGTAAGGGTGTGATGTCAGGTCATGTTAAAAGCGACGCAGCATAAGTCTCGCAGTCTGCTTCTAATGGTGGGGACAATAACAGTGAAGCGGGCACTTCAAACGCTGTAGTAGTGTGATGGTCCACAGGAGCGCAGCCCTCAGGGTGTGTACGCGACATCCGATACCAGTCTGTAATCATCCCCGAATGAGAGTCTGGTGAGCGGATACACACATAGACATGGACAAAAGCCTACACCCATGTGCAGAAGTTACACATGCACACTAATGCTGACATACTTGCTTGGATGCAAAGGGGGGGAGATTAAAGTGGCCCTCAACGAATGTTGGCAGGATGTTTAGGGTGTCTGGTGCAGCATTCACTGCTGCTGTGAGCGTTGTTGACGTATGACCTTTGGGGTTAAACTTGGTATTCCAACCATTACCATGTAATATCATATAACGTACTTCTACTTCATAGCCTGTATTGGCATGGCTTTAGTCATGCACTGGTTACTGTTGTTATAATACAGCAACTGGAACAATTCAGTGACACAGATGGGGTGGTGGTTGCTTTCAGCATTTACAGAGCATTCAAACTAAGAATAAAATGTATTGGTTGTATTTATAAAAAGAAAACTATTCAGTCATGGGTTGAATCTGTTCTCTTTTTTTTTTAAAACCACACTAGCAGCGTGGCTCTAGGGATGGCAATGTTGGTCGGTCAGTCCACCATTTTGGTCCAGACTGAAATACTAAAAAAGTATTTTGCACTTAGCTCAAAGCACCACTGTGTTTGAGTACAGCCTAACATAGATGCTAACAAAGCTGTAGACTCTTAGTCTAGCAACTTTTCGACTTCACATTCTTGTACTTTCTAGGTCTATTTCTTTACTTTCTCATATCAAAGAGGTCAATAATGATCCATACCTCCCCCGCAACTCTCTGAGCACTCTGTAAATCCCTCATACTCCCAGTCGTGCAGTTCTTCTCTTTCAGGTGTCGCCCCCTTCTCCTCCTCCTCTTCTTTTTCCCTTTCTTTTCCTTTGCTGAAGACACCAGAGCAAGGAGTACGGTAGCAAGGCTGACTTGTAGCAGGTTTGACCCCCTCACACTCATCATCAGGCAGGTCAGCAACAGTCTGGGAGAATGATAGCAACACCTGACACTTGACGGTCCGTTGCTGGGTCCCAGCACCACATGTCCTGCTGCAGGGCTGCCAGCGACCAGGGATGAAGCTGGAGAGGAGAGTCGGCAGGTTTGAGAAAACACAAACAGGATGATTAATCGCATGCATAAAAATATAAACAGAATTCTGTTCATTTAGCTAGTGAATTAGATATACTTATGAAAACAGGCTTGGAAAAGTAGTAATTTTTGATTTGATTGACTCATTTACAACAAAGTCCATAAACTCACTAAGTTTTTTATGAAATCCAGCCCTGTTGTGTTTAATTGAACAGCTGTGAAGCATTAGGGTCAGCCATTCCAGGATAAACTGCTTTCATGCGCATCCTTCCTCGTGTTAAAGAATGGATCAGAGGAGGGAATGCTCTTAGATCACTGGCGGTTCCTGTGTTGGAAGGCCTGTCAAGGCTGGGTGAGAGTTAGAGCTCAATAGCTTTGGGAGTGTAAAAGAATTTTTTTTAAAATGGAAAGTGTGAGACTGAAAGATATCTGAATCCCTCTTGATCTTCAGATTGAATAAGTGGCCTTCTCAAAGCCCATTTAACTTTCTTTTCAGGGCATTCACATAAAAAACATTGGCTAAAATTAAAAGCTTAGTTCTTTGAAGGATCAAGGAGGGGAAATCTACTTCAAGCTAGGTTTACCAGAACGTCCATGATGATCCAAAGATTTTCAGATCTGGTGACTGGCTAGATAAACCTGTTCATGGAATTCTGTAGCATTTTCATTCACATTTTTAAAAATGCAAATATAAAGACCAAACAACATTTGTACCACATAGTGCATCTGATAACCCCCAATGGCCCTTACCATAACCACTAGAGCAGTCCTCCGTCTACTTTTGCTCAAAAGCTTAACAAAGCAGTTTTAAACTAGCAATATACTGAAATTTCTACTGACCTGCAGTCAAATGTCAAGTTGTTATGAACGATGATGCAATTGCTTAGATTAAAAAAAGGAATGAACTGCATAATCAATAACTACAAACCATTAGAACTGAAATGAAAGAAAGAGCAAATTCATTAGTAATTTCCACCACTGCACCATGTAGAGGAACTTTGCTCTGTAGATCACGTTGTCACCATGATTAATTCTCTTAATTCTCTGTACAGTTTTTTGGTATGTTGTTAACTGTAAAAAAGTTTTTTTGCATTCTTTTTGTTCAAAATGTGAATAAAAAGTACTTTGCTATACCATACCTTATCCGTGTGCATGTATCTCACAGATAGAGGCACCTACTAACATGGCAGCATGCACCAATGTGCGGCATTCTTCCTTGGTTGAGCAGCCTGACCACAACACAAGAGCTCCCTGCTGTTTAATACGATGCCTCAATAAAGAGCTCGTAATTACAGCAAAGCTGGCTCTTTACGAGTGCTCAAGGACTTACTGTGTTTTAGACAAACAAATGAATCGCCTTTAGTTGGACCTTTGGAACACAAGCAACAAAGTCAACAGGCGAACCCACAGAAATGTTTATCTTCATGCGTAGTTAAAGTACATCTGTCGGATTAAAAAACAATCTTGATTTCATTCACGGACGGCAACAAGATATTTTTGTAATATCTGCCAAAGCCCCATGTTAATGCCCCATGTTAATAATATTAATTAAATTTCCATCAATGGAAATATTTTATTGACTCATGGTAGTGGTAAGGGGTGGCGTGGTGGTGCAGTGGTTAGCATTGTTACCTCACAGCAAAAAAGGTTGTGGGTTCAAACCCCGGTTGCCCCGGCCTTTCTGTGTGGAGTTTGCATGTTCTCCCCGTGTCCGCATGGGTTCTCTATGGGTGCTCCGGCTTCCTCCCACCATCCAAAGACATGCAGGCTAGGTTAATTGGTGTCTCTAAGAATTGTCCTTAGGTGTGAGTGTGAGTGGTTGTCTGTCTATGTGTGGCCCTGCGATGGACTGGCTACCTGTCCAGGGTGTACCCAATGTCACCTGGGATTGGCTCCAGCCCCCCCGCGAGCCTGTACGCAGGATAAGCGGTTGACGATGGATGGATGGTAGTGGTAAGGTGAAAAAAAAAAAACACCTTTGACCTATCTGTGGGACATGGGTTTAATTTTTCAAGTAGCTGCATAGAGGTGGCTCAGGACAGGCATAAAGCCTGGCTATGGAGGTGCAATAAGTCTAACACAGGAATTTCCTTCTCTTTCCTCTCACATCCGTAACCTGGCCCCATAAGGTAGGCAGATATTTTTGTTGGCTAGTGAATGACTGCATATTATACACAGATATTTATGTGCTTTTGGAGGAAAGACATGCTTTTTTTGCAATAGAGCAAAATCATATGTTTTGGCATTTCTCTCTTTCTCTCCCACTCTCGCGCTCCAAAGATAAGTCAAAGTAACAGATGTTTTGAACTGGCTAACATGGTCACTAATACGAGTCATGCAAGACATTGGGTAGAGTCCAGACCTCTTCAGAGGACAGCCTTTATTAGTCAACTGATATGTGGGACAAGAACATCTGGAACATCTGAGGCTTGCTGAGGTAATGCTGGTAGCCAGTGACTGAACAGTCCGGAGGTTTCCAAATAGATGTTATTCCTCTTTCACCGTTCAACCTCATACCCCATATTCATTACTTCAGTCTGACAATACAAACCTTTATTGAAGCAAAAACAGAATGAAATATCCTATTTCAGTGAGGGTGAATTCTTCTTGTCTTGACAAAACCTTCAGATAAACATTTGGCAGGTGTACAAAGAGACATGCACTCAAACCGAGTGAAGTGTCAAAAAAAATTGGGGCTACAGCTGTACATTTTGACTCCAAGCTGTTCGTAAATTGCTGCTGACATTAACACTGTGACACCATGGTGGTTTCATGGCAGTACAGGGCCCCGTCTACTTCAATTACACCTCTAGGTAAATCCTAATCTCACATGAAGCTTGAGATTTATAACTTCAGCAGTTGCATCCTCCTAACTTATTTGTGGCCGCAGCACCTGTGATGGTTTCAACAGAACATTCACCTCTGGCAGTAAATTGCAGATATATGGTTGTAGTGCGGAGTGCCAGTAAATACAAGTAGAATTACAAGTTTGAACTTCAGCTCCTACTGCTTTCAACAGAAGAAAGCAACAAATAGACATTTTTGGAAATCACTGTGACCCAATTAATATCCTTATTTATGCATGTAGGCATATATGTGGGTGTCTGGTACTCACGTTGGTTCCTCAGTAACGGTGATCTCCTCCTCCAGCTCTATGGCCTGCTTATGCCACACAGGTTTTGCCTCAACTGGGAGCGTATCTGCAGTAAATCACCCAGAAAACACAATGAAGGTTCTTTCATTTTAGAAATAAGTACAAGTTTGGTGGTTTAAACATGACAAAAAAATAACAATCTAACCTACCTATGGACTTATAACAGGGCACGGTCACCAGGCACTCCTCTTTGATGTGGGGTTTGGTGGTGGGGTTACAACCTCCAGCATGGAGTCCTCTGTGATCGATGCATAACACCACCCTGTAGCGCAGACCCTGACCACAGGTCACTGTGCACTGGTGGTGACAAGACAGTTCATAGAAAGAGATATAGTATATAAATGGCTGAAGAACTGATCATTTTCACACACACAGAACAAACATGTAAAACCCGTCTTCTATGCTTGCATCTCTTTCCTTGTTTTTAACAGGAAGTCTCAGCCCTTGGACTCAAGGGAAGTAAAGAACGAGACCATCCAAAATCCCTGCAGCTCTCTGTGCAGGGGTGAACTTTGTGCATCATCTGCCAAAACAAGCATTTAAAGGCAGGTTCACAAGGAAGAATGTGCTAGATAAACAGCACCCCAGGTTTTTAAAGGGCCACAAATTTGACTCCCTGGGCCTCTGCTCAGAGCCTGTATAACTGGAGAGGAAAGTGTATGGGACACTTATGGTTAATGTAACAGCAACTGCAATACTTAAAGCAATAAGTACAATAACCAGAATTACCAGGAGGTTTTGGATGGTGTGTTTGGTGAAGGACACTTAGAGTGAGGTTAGTGGTGCTACACTGAATCACATAGCGAGGTTGTGTTCTAACTTGCAAGTGTTCCAGTTATGTTGGAAATGTGGACCAATGACAAAATCCAAGGTTGGAGTATTTTTGTTTTTCCCTGAGATCCAGAGTTAATTAAGACCCACTGTGGTGATTCACAGGCTAAAAAAGACAAATGAACCATTTGCTAATATTAGACTTCCCAGGTGGTAACAGCTACAGAACACAACAAAGAGCAAGAGAACAAAGAGACCTCGATCTATTTACATTTGGTTTCTAGGCATTTTTAGCTGTGATGTTTTACAGTGCCTCATAAAAGAACAGCTACAATCAATTAAGCCCCAGTGTGGCCTTAAATCTTTATTTTTTTCTGGGCTCTTGTATGGTCTTCATATTGTGTAGAAGTATTAACCAGTAAGAACAGTTTAAAAAAACTTCACTCAAAAGATACATGTTCAAAAAATGGGAATTAAAAAAAAAAAAGGCACCTACAGGTGACCATTCCTGTGCCAGCCAGGTGGGGCAGTCATAGGTGTTGCAGGGCTGCAGGATAGCCGTCTTGGGGGAGTAGAGACACTTCCACTCCTCAGTGAGAGTGATGACACCTTGCATGTCTTCCTCCACACAGGATACGGAGCGACTCTGGATGCCTCCGCCACACGAGGTGGAGCAGGCGGTCCAGGGACTGCTCTCCCATCTGACATCATAAAAGGTTAGTCATGAAGTCAGTGATGGAGAATTTGTGTTGCATGTGTTGTGCCACTACTTTCACCTCACAGTTGTGAGTACATACCGGGGCAGGGGGTGGTAGAGGTCATATGGCATGATTTGCTTGTAGCCGTCGCTAAAAGACAGAATCAATTAAGGAAGTTAGGAATTAGGATTATGCAAACTTCAGTTGACCAATCGTTAACATGGATGTCTGCAGTTAAGTATTAAGTGTTTTGTCCAGATGAATCCCCCTAGAGGTCTGTTCCCTAACCTGGCCAGGCAGGGCTCCATGTTGCACTCCTGGAGTTTGGGTTTAGGCTTGATGTTCTCTGGGTAATAATGGCAATACTGATCCACAACCATCCGGCCGCTCCGAAGGTCAAAGCACTCTGCTGAGGTTAGCTGGTACCCTACAGACAAATAATGTCAGTCATCCAAAAAGAATTGACAAAAAACACGGATGCTAAAATTAAATCAAGCCTTTGGATTACGCTCTGCAGTTCTTTTAGTGTTTTTGTTTATAAACTCTGTTTTCTACCATCCCTCTCTGGTAACATTTACCAGAGAAGAGCTCTTAAAGGTTGGACTTTCAACCGCTCACACTATTCCACCGTTCTTTATCAAATCTGGAACTTTCTCAGTTATTAGTTGGAGGAGCAGCTACTCTGTACGGGATCTACCAGTGACAGCGAAGGGGGAAGCGTGCCGGCGCACTGGTTAAAATGAGACAGCGGGATTTCACACTGCGCTCCCTTCTCTCTGCCCGGCGAATGTCTGCTCTCTGGCCAACAAAATGGACAAACTGCTGCTGCTCAACAGAACTAACTCGGACTTCTGCAGATCTGCAGCCCTCTGGTTTACTGAATCGTGGCTTACAGAGGACATCCTGGACAACGCACTTCACATACCGGGATTTAATCTCTTTTCCATGTAGATCATGTAACGGAGCTCACGGGACAAACTAGGGGAGGCGGACTCTGTCTCTATATTTACAAAGGTTGGTGTACAGATGTCACAGCGTTGGAAGAAATCATGCAGCCCTAACTTAGAGATCCCAGTCCCGGCTGTTCTTATCTGTGACACCACGATGGTGGAACGAGCTACCACACGCCATCAGAGCAGGTGCCTCCCTCTCTAACTTCAAGAAGCTCTTGAAAACTCATCTCTTCCGAGAACACTTCCTCTTATAACACCTCTAACTAACTAACCTCTAACATGCACTTCATGTGCTCTTCTTCTTCTATCCCTACAATTATCTTGTATTGACTGCACTTTTTGTTCTGATTGCACTTTCTGTTAACTCTTACTTCCTTCCCTAGGTATTTACCCATTGATGTGATATGTACTATGAGCTCTTACTAGTATTTACTGCCACTCTTACTAGTATGTATTGTCAGTTGTAGATCTATATTTGATGCTCTGTTGATATTTGTAAGTTGTTCCTCAAATGTAAGTCGCTTTGGATAAAAGCATCTGCCAAATGAGTAAAATGTAAATGTAAAGACATTATTCATAAACAGTAAACCTTTTTATATACACCGCAGGAGTTTTCCTCATTTGTCCTTGTCGCCGTCTATATTCCACCTAGGCCTGTGTTAGTAAGGCGTTACTACACCTGGCCAACCAGATAACTAATGTGGAGAAAAAACATCCAGACTCCCTGCTCATTGTTCATGGGGAATTCAACAGAGCAAACCTCAGCCATGAACTTCCAAAGGACAGAAAGCAAATTAACAACACTAACATACTGGACCCACTGCTGCACAACATTAAAAGACACCTTTCGCTCTGTTCCCTGTGCAGCCCCTGGACTCTCTGATCACCGTTTGGTTCATCTTTTCCCGACATACAGACAGAAATCTGCTAAACCTGTTGTAAAGACTTCAAAAAGATCAACCAACGAGTCAAAGCTGGATCTACAGGCCTGCTTTGACTGCACTGATTGGAGTGTTTTTGAAGCTGCAGTCCACCTGGACAAACTAACTGACACTGTGAAATCCTACATCAGTTTTTTTGAGGACATGCAACAACCAAAAACCCTGGTTCACAGTGAAACTCAGGCAGCTTCAGCAGACCAAGGAGGAGGCCTTCAGAAGTGGGTACAGAGTCCTGTATAATCAGGAAACGGGCAGGAAGCATCACTGCAGATCCATCTCACCCCGGATACAATCTGTTCCAGCTTCTCCCCTCTGGTAGGCACTACAGAGGACTGTATGCCAAAACCAACAGACTCAGGAACACTTTATTCCCACAGGTCATCACTCTGATGAACTCATGACTTCTGAGTCACAGGGTCAGGAACAATTCCTGTGCAATAACCCAGTAACACTGTCTCTAATCAGCGACCTGTATACTGGTTAACACTTATTAATTATTCACCATTCTCTATTTCAGTGCTGTTCATAGTGTCATATTGGATATACTGTATACCAAATCCCCCCTACCTCAAATACATAATACCTGCACATAATACTTATTTATTCCAGCATCCTTCACACTTCGCACTGTGTACATGTGTACATGTATGCATGTATGTGTATGTGCCACTGTATATCTCATCCACCTCCGACATAACATGACAAAATAATAATGGTAATAATAGTTATAACAATCACAGCTTTTAACCAGCATCAAACACTTTGTCCACCAGGCCAGCAGTGACACTCCAGACTCTATGCTTACCTCCACCACACGTGACAGAGCAAGGGAAGAAGTCGGTCTCTCTCCAGCGGTGGACGATGGGCTGGTAGTAGATGTACTGGACCACACTGTCTGCTCCACTGGCAAACTGCACCTATGGAAACAATACTCATGGTGTGACAGCCAATTTTTTTCTCTATTTTGTTTCAATTTGAAGAAATGATGCCACCCACTGCCAGCAGCCAGTTAACTTAGCTTAGCATAAAAACTGGAAGCGGGTGGTTCTGGCCAAAGGTAACACAAAGCAACTACAGTAGCAGGATAAAAGCCTCACTTCATAGGAAGTGATATTTAACTGACTGGACGAGAGTAGACAATTTACTTGTGCTAAGATAAAGAATGCAGACTATGTGTAGTGTGTGTGATTTGTTGGTCCTTCACATAAATATTTCAGCAAACAGTTTTCTTCTAACCTGACGCCTTAACCATATTGAAGAAATGCCCAAAGCCAGATTATGCATACAGCACATATAAATCAAGCTCCACTGCCACTCATTCACATTCATGTGTTTACAGTAAAAAAGCCTGTCTGGCCACTTTTTAAATATGATTTTCCGTTTGTGCAAACATTTTCCAGAGCTGCGATATGAATTGGCTGTCTGCCTCATAACAGATTAGAAAATTATGCATTTATAGCTTCTCAGATTTCCGATCCTGACTGGTGTTTATGAGGGGGGAAGTTTTCGCAGGCGTTTCCCAGTCCGTGGCCTGTACAAGTTTTTAATGTCCACTCACTGGCCCTAGTCTGTGCATGTGTGTGTGTGTGTGTGTGTTGCACGGCTGTTGCACGCATTGTTTCATGGCATTGTCAGAAAAATCCTACTGAATTTATGAGCTGAATTTGAGTTGTGTTATGTTATAACACATACTGTAAACTTAAAACTTGAAATTTGATTACCAGATGTATTATGATTGAATATACCATAAATCAAAAACTAATTTAAATCAATAAATATTACGTGTGGCAGCAAAACACATGAAATCGTTTGGCATCATCATCCCAATACCAACCACTGGATTTGGAGCTGCGAATGTGCGCCCTACTATTGTTATCATTGCACAACACACTGCTTCAAAAACATGTTGTCCCTCAGAAAGAGAATACAGACTAAAAAAAGTTGTTTGCATTTCCTATTTGAGTGGCTCACATATACTCCGATATCTTTAAATCCAAACACATGAAATCAAATCTGCTTTGAACTCTGCACGACAAGGGGAGTTCACCAGGAGTTCATAGAAATAAGAACCTTATCTCAGCTCATTATCAAAGCTTTTTTAGAGTTGATCTCCAGAAAACACAACAAAAACATCCCATTGATGTCAGCTGTTCAGTAGAGACAAGTTTGTAGCTACAATACTTTGCTCACCTGAACATTTCCAACCTACTATTTAGAGCAGTATTATATTTTTTTTGTCAATAGAACAAGCTGTAATCACATCGCAGACATAGTCTCTCTGTATGAAGATGATGTTTTAAACATGTTAGCAAACTTTCTTATTTACACATGCAGCCGTTACTGAGAAACATTAGCATTCATTTGTCACTTTTCAGGCCATCCAACATTTGTAAGACCAATACTCAATCTCCTTTTAGCTCTGAATTTGGTCTCCGCAAACTGCTGAGGGAGCCATCTGGCTCTACTGCAGCTAAATGCTCCGCCAGCTAGTTGCTAATTTTGTCTGTCTGCCATTTGGTATTGAACGGGTAGCATTTATCAGAACGTATTCTGCTGACTGTTGAAAATGCTGACGAGAGAGGTGATATTGAACCAAAATAGTAAAGTTGTGAGCCATAAAACAATGAGCTGAAAAAAAGTTAACTTAAAAAGATGCATAGAGTGGAGTTAAACTAAAGAGTTGGGTAAACAACACAGTAAATTAAGCCATTGATATGAAAATAGATTAGGGCAGCTTTAAGTCACTTAAATTGATATATTTAAGCTCTTACTTTGACTGTGAGGTCAGCTCCGAGTGGGCCAGTGATTCTCAGGACCTCCTTGTCTGAAAGTTTCTGAAAGTCCAAGGTGGTGTTCTCCAGGTGGTACTGTCCTGTTTTATCCAATACCAGTTCATCTTTTACCCCTTGCAGAGTTTTACTTTCCACATCTAAAAGAAGAAACACAGTAGATAGCTAGAGCGTAATAGACACATCAGAGTCTTAATATAGTGAGATCATCATTTCTTGTCTACATTTTTCATCACTGTTGTGACACTTTAAACAAAATGAAACAGCAAATAAAACGAGATGTGATTAAAAAAAAAAGACTTGATATCATACATCACAGACCCTTTGGCAGTTAGGTAAAGAACTGGCTGCTGCATTTGCAAGCACAGAGACTCATTTTGGCATTGCCAGGAGGCTCATGCAGGTCTGCTACCAGGCCATCGCTGCGGTAACCTTACTTCAACCCTGGCCTAACAGGGTCCTGTGTGATTCCAGCGCGGACATTTAAACAAAAACAACGCGGACACACAGGAACGAGCAGTAACCAGCAGCAGTCATCATCTGCAGACAGATGGTTACAATTTAAGTGCCCTTGGCCAAAAAGAACAGGGGGAAATATTTAATGAAAAAATCTGTCCATTCAGAAAAGTTCTTTTTTGGCCTGGTTTAGGAAACAATCTGTAAACTAAACACGGAGCAAAGGCTAGGTACAGAGAAGAACATTTGTTATCAATTTGATCCAGTGGGGAGTTTGATGCCAGTACTTTGACATCAGTGATATTTGTTGGAAGGCTTACAGGTACATCTTCTCAGAACCAGAGAAAAAGGGGAAAATAAATACCTCTCCTGGTTATTCTGCTCCAAGCTACTTTTAAAACCAGTCAAATTTTAATGCATTTTGGAATAGGGAATAAAAGGTTAATTATTTGGGTGAAACATTCATGAGAAAGGTCAAGCAAGTATAACATACATAATGTAGTTTTATGTTTTTTGCATCACAGGGCATTAAAACATATCATGACCTGCACTAAAATTCACACAGCCCATGCAGAACACGTGTGTTTAATGTGCAGGTATTTGGCACAAAACACTGCCAAATATGAATATCACGTTTAACTGTTTTGGATGGAAGGGCACCCTGGACCTACCAGGACTTACACAAGTGATCCGGGCCTTTCAGGACTAGACGTACATGACGACTCTTATAGGGGATGACAACAATTGTGTCCTCGGCTTGAGTGAGAGAGACAGACAGACAGACAGACAGAGGGAGAAACATAACATGAAGTACGCAATAAAAAAAAACCAGAATGCAATAAAATCATTGTACATTTACAACTGGCAAATGCAATCAGGACACAGAATTTGAACTTAAAGACAGATTAAAACATAAATGTCAAAATCAAAGCAGCAGAGTCTGAGTTATGAGGACTTTTAGTCAGCAAAATATAGGTAAGCTTGACCTATAATCACTGATTCCTTCACTTCCCATAATGTACAGCATAATTCACCCTCCATGCCTGGTAAACTCCCACCTCTTTTAAACGTTATGCTTCCAGTGTGTGATGCAGGATTTACATTTTAATGTGAAGTCTCTCTGATGATATTATGACATGAAAATAATCCTGATGATCACTATGACATTTTCATGGGTTATTGTCTCTGACTTGACAAAGCCTCTCCAGAAACGCAGAAGACACTAACACAACTGTTTTCTCAGGCTGAGAAGTACGCTCGATGAAAAGTATGTGTACTGTGCACAAACGGTGGAGCACCTCTTCAGTTGAAGTTATAAGTAAACAAACAAAAACTGCCTAAGTAAAAATTCTTTACTTTTTCCTGAAGCGTGCTGGGATTTGTAGTGTCCTCGCACCAGTCTGCAGGAGGAGCCATCTCCATTGCAGACACCGCAGTTGTCCTCCTTTGCTGTGCTCCCCAACTCATGATCGCAACCTACAATCTGTAATAGAGAAAGGTAAACAACAAAGACATTACCCAAAGACTTCAGCTTTACAACTAACTGTGTTCTGCAAAAGAAAGAAATACAAAGAAATACAGCCCCAGTAAATTAATTTAATTAAAGAATATGTCTTCCTTCACACCATGTACATGTTATAATGAAATGATCCAAACAACCCTCTGGTTTCTTCCATATTCATACCAGATCTATTGTTTGTATTTCTAAGATAGCGTGAAACATTTCCTTTGAGTTGATCATGGGTTTTTCCAAAAATGTTCCGCCCTGTTTTCTATTACACATTATCTGCAACCATCCGTAGTTGATTGATGGAGTTTTTCGCAATTTCTGTCGGTAAGACAAAACCAAAACCACAGTGTGATTCTAAGCCTGGTAAGAGAGTGTATTAAAATCCTTGTGTGTCTCTGCACGGACACAATGCCTTGGGACGTAATTTCATTCAACCGGGAAAAAATGCATTGTAAACTATTTCCTGGACTGTCAGTCAAAAGCCCAATCTCAAATATTAGTCTCATTGGGTATTCATTTGTAAAGCAGATGGCATGATAGAATTGTAAGTACTACACTGTAACACACAGTGGGTTTTCAGTAAAGGTTTTCTTGGATGCAATCACATTTTGGCTCTTGCATCCATATGCACTTTAATGCAACAGACTGTGAACCAGAAAACATACTGTTATGAATAGATTGTATAAATAAATTAAATATATTTTAGAAAGATATTGTGTTTTAGAAAGATTTTCTCTTTTAATAGCTCTTATGGGCTTGGTTTTACAAGAAAGTTTTTTTTCCTCAAATTGGCACTTCTGGGTCAGTTGAGGTTCACAGTTTGAGGAGACCTATTTGCTTTTTTAATTAGCTGCCATTCCATTATTGTTAAACTCCGGATTCTGTCTTAGACTGTAAACCCTTAAAATAAAATTTTGCAAAAATCTGAAGGAGGTCAAATTCTTGAAGGATGATGTCTCCCATGTTTTGTATGTTTCATTAAAAGCCTTTAATCTATGAAACTGTACAAATACTTTATATGCATTGAATATTTGTCCTTATGTCTTTATGACTGCCTTCAATTTAATCTAAGCCTGTGACTATTCACAACACACTTGGGGCCAGATTTGCTAAAGGTTTGCATGAGTAAAAACGTGTACAAACTTGATATCACCAGCAAATTATTCTATATCCAATGTATTGAAATACAATTATTTTATTTTATTTATTTGATGAACTATATGAATTTAATTGTTTTTTGTATTTTCCTTTAGCTTTGGCAATACTGTTGTATTAACATTCTTGCCAATAAAGCAAATTTCGTTTCTACCTGACTTCTTTTCTACGTGAGATGGAAGAATTTAGAAAGTTTTGTGGCGCTGCTGAGAGCCCCAGCTGCAGTAGTGCACGGATCACGTGTAAAATTCATCCAGCCAGAGGGAACGATCACCAACTGTTCACAGCGAGTCGGTCGTAATAGCAACACAACCCATTGTAGGTATCGGAGAGGGAATGGGGCATTGGGGTACACAGGGACAGGGACAGGAGTTTGTGGAGCGACCGGGCACAGTGCGGACGGTCGGTGATTGTTCCCTCTGGCTGGATGAAGCAGCATCTGCTGGCATTTCCTCACGTCTGGGTTATTCCAGCATACTGTATCTGTTTCTGCTGGCATTTTTCAGGTGTGCTGTCCCAAGTACTTAGTGCAATCTCAGGCAGGATGGGCAGGTACATACAATTTCCACATACCTGGGACACACTGAATGAAACAAACCAAGGTTTTGGCAGTGGCTGCTGTCTTCCCTCCCGACTTGATTACCCATAACAAGTACTAAAATTGCATGTGCAAGATTTTAGAATGCACATGCAATTTAGTGCTGTTTATTTGGGATGTTAGTAAATCTGGCCCTTGGACCACAAAATTGTCCAAATGTCCTATCACTGAAACATAAAGCTAAAAGAATTCTCCATTTTGTCTGTACAATATTGTGTCTACAAGTCCATATTTGGCTTCATGTGACTTCCACAATAGATAAATTAAAAGAAATAAATATAAACTCCTGAGTGGCAGAAAAAACAATAAAGCACTCGGATTCTTTCTCCTACCTGGCAGACTCCACTGATACACATGTCCAACGACTCGGTGTAACAGCGTGTCCCATCCAGCACCTTTGGCGCCAGCTCCACCACAATGCCCGAGCCCTTGGCTTTGCACTTGAGAGTGCAGGGGTTGTCCGGGTCATTGTACACAGGCAGCCACTCATGGTACTGACCCTGGTAATGCACGTCTGCATGAGCCGAACACTGCTGGGCACGGAAATCACCAGCATCTGGAGGGCAGTCCTGAGGGGAAAACAAAAAAATTTAGCTAACTATGATAATTAGCGTAAAGCATATCACTGTATTGGAGGTGTGTGTCTGTGTGTGGGAAGATGAGAGTTTGCACAAGTTTCGGTGGAAGGATTGTGAAACTGATTGCTGAATGTAGTGACCATCATATTAAATAAAAGCAGAATTAGTTTGACGTCTCCTCCCACACAAGTTCTCCCTTCCTCTCAAAAAACAGGATCCTAGATCACTAAATTACACCCCTTAACCATAAACCCTGGTAATATTTTCACAGTTCCACCACACTCAGTTCCCAATCAGTATTTGCTATTTCAGTTTATTTCAATAAAAACCACTACAAAGCTTGACTGACATCCATTACATAAAGATGACTTTGCTGAACTTACCACATTACTGCATGTGCGATATTTGATATTTTGCCCTTCGCAGGTCCTGCAGAAGACAAAATGAACATGTGGGTGAACTTGCTTTGGGGGTGAGTGATAAAACAAACCACAATGCACACCAATCATCTTCGTCCGAGGCAGCTGGTATTTCAACCATTGACTCTTAGCGTTTTTTGAATTGCTGAGCAGTGATCGGAATCCTACAGTGATGATGTGGCAACCCACAAACATGGGGTCTGTGGTGTGTTTGTGGAGATCTAACAGGCTACTTCACACAGTTTGACTATGTAATGAATACAAGGGCGTATGTTTGGTTTCAGAAGTGGGGCACACAGTGAGGCAAAAAAAGTGATTGCTATTCTGCATTTCTCACAAATACATTATGATGAAATTCATTAATTCATAAATCATAATTTCCATAAGAATTATGGTATAACAAGAGTCTACAGCCACGCTCACAGCTCTCTGTGGGACTGTACTTAGTCACAGCGGTGATTTGAGTTTAAAGGCCAACATTATCCTGCTAACACACAAAAAAAACATCAAATCAGAACAATTTTCTCTGGATATAACAGGAAAGTTAATAAATAAAAATTCACAAATTCAAGATAACCTGTGGGGAAAAAAACCCAGATTAGTTGGAAAATAGGAGAGCAGACACAGTTGCGCCCTCCGAGCTGTGTCTGCTGAACAGATTGGAGCAGTTTGGATCCTGACTCTCTGCATGAAGGTCTGCAGTGTCTTTGCCCAAATTATGGAGCTAACCACTTATTGAAAATTAGGATTCCTTTGTGCTTTGATGCGGAGTGATGATAAACCATCAATGGTGACTATGATAGGCCAATTATCCACGACCCCAGTGGAAACTAATCAAAGGATATTCTTCTGAGTTTGGAACTTAAGAGAAATTCCACTGTCATCAGCCCTTAGCTAATCTGGAATCATGATTGGAGGCAACATAGCAGAGTTCAGACTCATGGATAAACGAGGGTTTCAGGATGTTTATAATATTATTCCAGAGAGCGGAGGGAGTAGCTGTGAAGTGTGTGGCATGGTAAGAACATTAGACCCTGTGACAAATCCAGACAGCCCCCTCTGCCAAGCCAAATAGCAGGCCATGGGGCTTGAACCCAAACAAGAGACTTTCAAAGACCAAAAGTTGAGAGGCAGGTAGCAAAGATCTGGATCAGTGGGACGAGCAATATATAAACTAGACGTTAAAAAAAAAAGAGGCAAAGTAAAATGAATTTCCCTTTTCATTTCCTCTTGACTTTGGAAGCTACAAACTGGAGGCAAAGCAGAAGCAGGGTCGGGACTGGGGATTCATCATGCGTCATCATAGAAATTGGTTGAAATCTCACAATTCCTGGAGCACATAGGACATAACTCACAGACTATGACCCCACTCTTTCCTGCCAAATATACACAAAAGACACAACTATAGAGAGTTTACTCATCAGTTAAATACACACACACACAAGACTGCATATAGAGTAAAACTAGGATGCCAATAACCAGACAAGAATGAACAAACATCTATTGTAACCATGAAAAATTCACAGTAATAACATCTTACAATATTGGATATGCAGTAAAATTTGTCTGGCTCATAATGCCCATATATATGTCATCAACTCTTCTCGCTAAATTGAAAGTAATTGCAACCAGGGCTCCATTACCTTTGCCATAATATTGATACACTTGAGGCAAGTGGGCACATGAACACAAGTTTGTAAAGCCTAAAATATGCTCTTGCTGTGAGCTCTGCTATTGATGAGTTTAGGGAAATTGAGAGCACTTAGGCAATCTGAGAAGGAAAAACTTGGAAGTTGAGAAAGATGCAGCCACAGCAGAAAAAGGCACTACTTCTTTCTTTTTTCTACCAGTTTGTCGGTCAGTCCAACAATTTGGGTCCACAGCTAGATGTCTCAGGAACTAATGGCCCAGATTGTCATGACATTGGGTGTACATATTCATGGACCCTATGGGGTAATTCATAATCATTTTGATGATTGATCTCTTGCCCTTTGGTCTTGTTCTGTCAGCTTGAAATTTTTCCTCAACTAATATTTTGAAATGTCTCAACAGCTATTAGATTAATTGCCATGAGATGTGGTACATACATTCATGTACCCCCAAGACAAAATGAAATAACTTTGAAGATCCCTTAACTTTTTCTCTATCCCTATTATCTAGTGAAAATCTTCATTTGTTCAATACATTGGTTTGGTGTGAGATAAAATACAAGCAAAACTTATGATATTCCATGAGCTTCAGCTGTACTTTGTGCTCCATTTTTGGCATTGATGAGCCTAAGCATGCTGGCATTAGCATTTAGTTCAAAGTACGCCATGCCTAATTACAGACACTAGCCGCTAGCATGACTGTGCAGACTGTGGTGGCTGTGGCTCAGGAGGTAGACCAGGTTGTCCACTGATCACAAGGTCATCAATTTGATCCCCGCCTCCTCCTGTCCACATGTCCTGGGTGTCCTGGAATAAGACACTGACCATGTGAACCATGTCAAACCATGTAAACCGCTTTGGATAAAAGTGCTATATAAAATTTTAGCCATTTACCATTCAGACTCTTGGTTTGTTAGATTTTTCGCCCTCCGGAGCTTCGAAAATAAAATCAAATCAAAGGACTCAGATTTTCTTTAAGGCTTCCTTATTTATTTGAATGTTGTAATTCTTCCTTTTCTGCCTCTCATGATCGGATTTTAAATTCTAAATGTCACACCTTGCCACACCCCTATATTGTAAAGTAAAAGACATAATGAATGCCAAAATGCCAGAGTTAATGTCACTGCCTGTAATTTCTGCAAATCAGTGACCCAGTGAATATTAAAATCATCCTTTTCAGCGATGAGAAGTTCAGCTTACTTTATAGTTTACCAAGACATGCTGTTGTTGTGATGTTAGCTATAGTAGAAGATGAGTATAGCTGTCTGGGACCTTCTCATGCTCTCTGCATGTCAGCTTCACAGCAGCAACTGTCGTTCGCTCTATATCATGATATTGTCATGGTGTTGGATTTCTCTAGAATCACATGCCCCTTCCCAGAACTGCTCATCTGTTGGTGAAAGTTTATCAAGAAGATACATTATTTTTTATTTAAGTCAAAATAATGTTGAGACTAGCCTCTTTTTGTAAAAAGACTAATATCCAAAGTGTTTGCCAACCACGAGCCTCATAAATAATAGAACAGCGCTCTGTCTTGCCATGACACCCAATCCATATGTCCACACTTGCTTCAAACCAACTATGCTGTTGCTAATAATGGAGATTGTGATCAAGTCAAGTGTGTTGTGCGTGTGGAACTAATGAGGGCCAGGCAATCTGTGTTTAGCCTGTACTTTGTATGTGTCCTTTTGGGAGGTTTTCTAACTCTTTTGCGTTTCTGGATTAGCATTAGGTCCTAGATGGGTGTGTGTGTGTGTGTGTGTGTGTGTGTGTGTGTGTGTGTGTGTTGAAAGGTCAAAGAGTTGGAGTGGTATTGGTTTGGAGGGTGCTGCAGGCCCGTTTCCAGCCTCTCTTTCCAGAGAGTCACACACACATAAGGGGCCTTGTGCCGTGCCTTTTAATGACGCCGTTTGATCTGCCACCCAGTTCCAGGCTTCTGCTCCCTCATTCCCACGCAACGGCAGAATGAGGTGGGACGGAGGGTCCTACCTATATTCTCAAGAACCCCATACATTACAGCTACTGCCAAAGGACACACAAGTTTGTAAACATTCTTGCCTGCACTTATATGAATGAGCATGTACGTCTACACATACACGCATTGCCTATATCCCACATAGAGCTCAAACCCCAAACACCTCTTAACACGTCAATTGCTTTTACAGCCAGTAGCATTCTGAGGTTTGCCTGACCAAAAAAGTCTGGGCAAGCACAGAGAAAGGGCTGCAGCTGATATCATGAAATGAACTCCCCAAAAAGCGATTGACCTCAATGTTAACAGTGCAGAATATGGAGGTTCTGACAGCATTATACTTCTTAGCTTGGCTTCCCAGCACCAGTGCAGACAGATTCATGGTTATGGCACGCTGGAAGCACCTTATAGTACATCGCGGTTGTGACCTCAGGCATGATCTCTCCTGTTTTGTCATGTGTCTTTGGACAGTTGCCTTGCTTTATGATCTCATTGGCTGCTCCTGTCACTACTGGAGCTCCCTCTGAAGCCCCCAGCAGTGAAACAGAGGTGACTTTGGCAGAACTGGCTACCTTTAGTGAGAGAGCAATTCACTTGGGGAACTGTAAAATAGAGGAATGCAGTGAAGTCACCCTGCAGCGATTTCCCAGTCTATAAATGTGACAACGTTTCTATGGAAAACATACCCTCTCACTCTTTCTCCTTTTTTTCCTTCCTCTTGTTCCTCAAACCCATTTATAATTTACCACTTTGCCCAGTACAGTTGGCCTCACGCTTTAATCTTGAAACCCACTGGGTCAGCCTGAAGCCTAACTAACCAGGTGACTCCGGGCTTGAGGATTAAAGGAACAAGTGGTCCATTTGGTCTCGATACTGAAGCTGAGATGATGAGTAGTGGGAATCCGACTAATGGGGGTTCATTGCCTGCAGAGCCCAACCTCTATCACACAAAAGAGTTATTAAAAGTGACATGTACTTTGGCAGGGGACATTGATTGTTATGCTCTGATTTGTGAAGATACATGTCCAGGCCATTGCTGCAAATCAGATCCCTATTGTCATTGATGACTTCAAGATTTAGGCTCATATGGCCGTCTAGACAGTTTTAGGAGGTGGATGGGCAAATGATCTCAGTGAACCCCTCCGGGCTATTTAACAGTCACAGTCATATGTATTTTGAGCACTCCCATTACAGCTCAAGGGAATGGAGCGATTGGTGAGATTTACTCACACTATTGACGCTGTCTGGATTTATTTGGCAGAACGGCCGTGAGGAACAGAAAAAGACCCTCTCATAATATGGCATTTTAATGGAAACCAGTTGAACCCCAGTGAGGACATTGCTATTTTAAAAAGAGGAGATTGCCTCGGATAGTGTTTGAACACACATTTACAAATTGCCCATGTGATGTTTCCATTTACCTGAAGGTCAATGAGGTTCTAACTTTTTTTTATATATATCCTCCTCTCCTGTGATATAAGCATCTCTTAAGACAGAGATTTATTATATAGTTTCATTCTGTGAGTACTGTACCCTACTCATAAATATCAATTGATGTCCCTGGTTCTAATAAAAATATTGTTTCTTTACAATGTTTTCAAAGTTGTATTTTTTCCTTAAGAAAGACAGTGTCTTTAGAAATGTTGCCAGTAAAAGAAAATCGCTATCTACTTTAGGTGTGGTATCATTTAGGTATACTGTACGTGATAAGGGTCAAGACAACAGGGATGCATGCAAAAAAATATTATTATCACTCAAAGTATTGCCCACTAAATTGTGGCACATGCTTTGTAGAGTGTGCATCAGGCTTTGAGGTGAGAAGTGGAGCCTTACTTGGAACTGAGGCATCGTCTGAGAGAGTATGAGGCGCCTCCTCCACAGGTACGGGAACATTCACTCCATGAGCCCCAGGCATCCCACAGAGTGTCTCTGTCCTCTTCTGATCGGGCCGTCCGTGAGTTCTACACACCAGTAAAGGAAGTGAAGATTTTATACATTCATACCAATGCTATATTGTCTTTATTTATTTCTGCCAAAAGCCAACTAAACACTTAACATGATACAATTAAGTTGTGTTCTGATCTCCCTTTTGCAAAGGAAGCAACCTGTATAGGCACAGAAATAAAAATCACCAGAACTAGTAGTTTAAATGGCTGAGCTAAATCCCAGGAGCTGTTGTAAACGAAACAGGAGTATATGTGACAGGATGTAAAAGAACTCAAGGGGAAATAATCAAAAGCTCTCGACATTTTCCCCTTTGCATATTTCAAATGTGCGAGTCATCCGTTAGATTATGAAATGTTAGTCCTTATGTGCCTCTCTCTGTTAATTGCATCATGCTGTATTTGGCAGCAGAGTTAGGGATATGACTGCGGAATCCAAAATCAATATCATGCGATGATGAATTTAACAACTGCAAGGACAATGTGCATCTCAGATGTAGAGTGACAGATGTAAAGTAAAGATCTTCTCCACCCCTCTATCTTAGAAGCCCTTGTTGGCGTTCAGGGCCTTTTGTATTTGCAGACTGACTCACCTTGCTCTAAAGAAGCTGTCTATTTGTAAGGCTGGCACTGTCTTCTGATGTGGGATCGCATACTGCTTCATATGAGTTATGTTTCTTTCTCTTGGCGTTACTCGGCAGCCTAGCTCTTCTCAATGCCCTTTGCAGAACTGACTGAATGACAGAGAGCTATGCTGTCTGAATACCAGGCTAAGATGGAGTGAAAAGTAAACAGTTTGCTTTTGCTATCTAGAACAAGGACAGTTTAGATTATTAGGTATTCTACTCAAAACCTGCCAGTGAGACTGAGGCAGAGAAAAAAACTGATTCAATACCTGTTGAATGGATGAAAACCTGAATAATGGAAAACTCTCAAGAGACTTTGAATCATCCACCTCCTATGGCAACAGGAATGTGGTTTAAAAGACTCGAAGTGCACACACACAATAAAATAATCTGCCATTTAACAAAGGGTCTAAGGCCATGAACAGGAATAGATGAATATAAGATTGATATAAGTATTTCTTCATTAATTTTTTCCACAATATGAATGAACTCCTGCAGTCTTTCTGGTGTCGGTGAACCATGAAAGAATATTTGAAGATTGTAGAAATGCAGCTTTTGTGCACTTTAGACAGACTCCCACCACGGGATCTTCACACCACAGGGACTTAAAAATCACAAATCCTGCAGATTAGGAGTGAAATGCGAGGCACAACAAGCCTGCTTACACTGAGCACACAGAATAAAGGAGGGACTATGAGAACTTTATGTGCAACACCTGCTCTGAGCTGACAAATAGTTTACAGTGAAATGTCCAGCCTTGAATTTGAGATACACAGCCTTGAGATTTTAGAGGAAAAACTAAGTATTCGCCAAGTTATTTTGACCTCTTTGGCCCCGTTTCCTAACAGCATGGCATTGTGCTTTGTCTACAAAGATGAATGGATCTTGTAGAGGAAAGCAGATACAAGGTAATAACACTGCCCTGATTATTTTCTTTGGGTCACGGTAGCAAAACAGCCATGCTGTACACGCCGGAGCAGGGTGGTAGGTTCACATTATTAAAAGTGCGTGGGGACTGATATAAATGGCTGTCAATGCTGATGACGCCTGAGGAACAGCAGAAGGGAACGGCAAGACCTAAACACGCAGCCAACGGAGCATGCAGCCAAACACATCGGCAACAGCGCTACTTTCTGCACGGGCCAACTATTTCGATGTTTGGATCCACGGTAAATAAACACAGGCTGTGCTCTGGGCAGCCGGTTAGCACACCACCTTAATTCTCCTTTGAAAAGTAATCAGTGAATTTTGCAGTCAATTACGGCTGGGAGCTGTGTGTTGCAAAGCCAAGAGACCCGGAGGCATAACAAGACTGGTGAAGAAAGAGGAGGGGAAGGAGATGAAGGGATGGAGATGAGGAGGTTGTTTGGCTGACTGTGCTGCTATTGTTCTGAATGAAGGCGGAGGAACATAAGGCTCCGCTAGTCGGACGGCCGTCCTGCTGGGATTTGGATCCAATAATCAAAAGGCTCGGATATCAACTTGGAGCCTTCCTAACCCTCCATCACTATACCTCCTGCCTTTCCTGATCCCTCCAGGGTTTTGTCCGCACCATTTACACAACAAAGCATGTACATTTTAGGCATATTTGTTCTCTGGCTCTTTCACTATGGGAAAAACAGAGCAAGCGCATGACCACAAAGGCCCCTTGGCTGTCACCCATCCCGTGTCTTCACATCAAGTGGAGAAGTGGAAATGGGCATATGATAAAAGACCAGTAATCTCCACATTATATATTATTCTGATGGACAGATTCTATTTAAGTCACCTGTCAGCAGCTGAGACTAAGGACATTTTCCTTGAAGATGGAAAACTCCTCGACAGGGGAAAGAAACCCGACTCTGGTGCCTTTTTCAGACTGTGTCAATATACATACGATGGCCTTTTCAGTGGCCAAGACATACGATATTTGCACATCTGCTGAATCCCTTGTCGTCTGCTCTGCGCTGCACGGCACTGCACTAAACGTCATGCCACAGGCGAGGCAGTCATTGTAATGTAACAGGGAGTCCTAACCTCGGGCAAAATAGCTTGCTGACCTGTGCATGCATGACACGTCTACTTTTGTGACTTAGATCAAAAACGCAGAGGAAGCATGGTGACTCTTCAGCAGAAGCAAATAAGACAAGTCAGGTCACACTAACTGCCTTGTTAAAGCTACTGTTGAAAGGACTCCAGGGTCTGACGAATGCATTTCCACTGCAGTAAGTCACATAATCATAAAACACATGCACACACACACACACACACACTTCTGCACAGAAAAGCAATCTATTAGCACACATGCTTTCTGAATGCATTACTTGGTGTGACAAGTATTTTGAGGGGATTACATTTTTCCAGGATAAAAATTGAGGGAGGGAAAAAGTAAACATTACAGTACCAGGATGAGAAGAGCTGTCACCAGTAGCTTGCAAGATAAAAAACCTTGCTCCATGCCTTTTCAGAGTGTGTGAGTCAATCACTCCAGTTCTGTGTGTTTGCTTGTGTGAGAGCCCGACGTGTGACGCCCTCCTCCTCTGGGTCACTCTGTGTGTCCCGTCTGCCTGCCGTCTCCTTTCTGACTTGCTCCCGTCCTTCCTCAGGAGTAACTTGGGGAAGGGCAGCGAGGAAGGAAGGGAGGGAAGGAGGGAGGAGAACTGGGAGTGCGTGTGCATGTGTGCGGTACTTGAATGTCGGGGAGTAATCGGGGGGGATCCAAGCGCCACGAATCCTTCAGGTCTGGCACACTGACCAATCAATAAATGGGCCTCATTCAAGCGTGCTAGTTCAAACAAGGAGCTGGACCAGCTGCAGCCTCACAACTTCACACGTTTGTGTGTGAGACAGCCATAGAGTAGGAATAATGGCAGACGTACAACAATTGTAAACCAATTTTCTTCCCCCTTTGATTCTTTCCATTTCTCCCCCTGATATCTCAAATTTCTGTCTCTTATATTTCTCTGCTTTTCCTCCCTGCATGCTTTGCTCATGCCACCATTTCTCATTTCGTTTTAGCTCTGGACAGCTCTGTCTACAGCCAGCATTCTGTTTTGGAAATGTCAAAACATCTCAAGTCATACGGTGCAAGCTAATCTGCTAGCGCGTTTACTGCCGGGTGACCGCTCTTGAATGTGGGTTTGACAGTGTTGTTATATGAATATCTTGAGAAAAAAAAATCTTACATAACACAGTTAATGCTGACCCCAAACATACAAAACATACATCTCAACAAAGCTGTAACATTAGGGAGCACGTGACTTCATGTCCAGCTCAGGAGATACATGTGAGACCCCCATGGAAATCAGATGACATAGTCTGGTCACTGAAGCTATCAGGATAGACTTCTCGACCACTGTGACTTTTTTTCTCCTATTTCTTTATGAGCTAAAGGTCTACTTCAATAGGGCCTTTCATAACATCTGGCAGTTTAAGCCAGTGAACATTTGCACCGTGGAGGTGGGGAACAAGCCAGGTGTCCCCTGGAGGGACAATTCCTCTGGTTATACAGAAAAACAACCAGCAAGATGGACAGCTCTTGCCTCTGAGGGAATATACTATACACTGAGTAACTTTCCAGTTTTAACATTTGCAAAAAAACAAAAGCAGAAACAGAAAGTTAAAAAAGAAATAGAGCAGTTAGTGCCAACCCACTGGTGCCCCTTGATGTGCAGGCTATCATTCAGGCATTTCGACCCCGACGTTCCAAAGACAATAAAAACTCTGTGCCCTTCAAATCAAGACTTCAAATCCACCCCCCCCTCCTCCAATCAAACACCAAATCAAAAACCACATAATTGCTATCAATTAAGGCTGTGAGGAATGTGCTGTACTCTGAGCAAATAGTCAGCAACTTTAATCACAACATTGGAGCGGATGTCTTGAGACTTAACCAGCACACACACACACAGTTATTATACTTGAGTTATACACAGCAAACCAGTTTTGAAGTCTTAACTTGCTGTTGACAGTATGGGACTTGGCTTGTTTGGCTTGGTAGTGGGGAATGTCTGTAAATTCTCTGAATTGGGGAATTATCCGAAACGAACATCCACATGCGCACACACTCAACTGTCCACTTAACACCGGTGTATTTTGCGGTGCCAGCGGGGAGGGACGTGGACGTGCACGCTCTCACAGACCTGCACAGAAATCATACCCCCTTGCACCGTTAATCCATAACCTTCTGATATTTGCTTTCAGAAGAAATCCTTCTCATATTTGCAAATGTCTGACTACAGAAAATAAACTGTGGCATCGATGATGTGCCCAGAGTTTAAAACTAAACACCCGAGGAGGAAATTAATGTGTTTGACTGACACTCACTTGGAGTCAGTTCTCTACCACAACATTGCTGGAGGTGTCTCCTGACAGTTTAAACAATAATCCATGAAGACGGTGAGGTGAGAAAAAATGATATAGTGCATTGTTATTTTACCAAAGGGCAGGCTTGGATATTAGGTTGCATGAGGGAAGCATGCAAGATTAGGGGAACTGATTGTCCACCTGTAGACACTCACACACGTTATTTTTGTAGATTTGGCCATCATTTCAATCGGTTATGATAACACTGTACTCCCTAAAGTAATTGCTGAGATCTGGGAACACTGCAAAATCACTTCAACACAGCAATAAAGGGGAGCGTTCGGGCAACCGTACAGGTTGTAAACAAGCCAGTTTAGCTAGATCACCGAAACAACTTCAACTGAAAGTCAGTGCAGTCAAAATAAGTGACCATATTACATGTTGGGGTAGCCAAGTTACTTCTAACAAACTAATCTGCTAACATGTTTTCTGCCGATTGACCAGTTTGAGAAAGGGGTTTTATAGGTTCTAATTCTAAAAGAAAAAAAAATCAAAATGGGCACATTTCAGTACGAACTAATTATGAAAAATGTGTTTTTACTACTGAGCTGTGTCCTCTTCAACAGAATATTATTCCAGCAGACGTGAACCAAGCTTGTGAAAGTCTTTTTCTGGCTGACACACCCACATATTCAACAATTTGAGGGAAAATTCTGTGATAACACAACTGTAATGCAGAAATTGGAAAGTAACTAATTGAAGGATTCCTTAAATATGGAAAAGGAAACTTAAACCTTTTCCATATTTAAGGATGAGTAATCATTCAAGTTGAAAATCATATTTTATTATTTATATGTCTATTTAGTTTTTGTCTGTTATCATCATCATTTAACATTTTTAGAACTTTTGCATAGATTACATTGTATCAAAGTGATAAAATACTGTTGTTAAAACTTAATTAAGGTAAAGTAATACAGTACAAGCAGACAGCAGGGCTTCTGAACAGTAGCCTATTACCCAAACAGGCAGTGGTCTGTCTGTAAACTGTGATGGGTGTTTAAAAAACGACAGCTTGCCTTCCATGTTTTTTTTTCAGCTATCCTGGGAGCTTGTTTAAAACCTGCATTACAGATGGACTGCTCGTGTTTCTAGCCTGACTTATTTTAAGCGATGTCGCCATCTTCCTAAGATCAATGAAATTAACTAAGTGATTACCAACTTAACATATACTTTTAAAAAGATATAAATGACCACATTATGTCCTTGTACTGACCAAAAGCTATATAAATCAATAGGCATTAAAAACTATTACCAGGTTCCCTGTTGAGATGACTTATTTATACAGGAATGAGGTTGCTGTCCAAAATGTAAAGACCGCACGTGCATTTAAGAGCTTTGCTCACGTACATAAAGGATTTGGATGAAATGGAAAATAATGAGAGATATTAGCCTTCAACTGAAGACCATGATGTAGGAACATGTACCACCACTCTAAATTATCAGTCACATTGCCAGTTATTTCTTAGAATTTTTTTTATTTTTCCCAAATAATATATCCTAATGCATACCTGGCAATATAACTGTGGTATTTTTAATTTCATACTTACAATACTCATCCATATGTTGAAGTACAAATCACTGCGTATAACTTCAACAGAATGAGTTGATGATCCGTATTCAGAGAGTTAAGTTAAATTTGCTTGGTGCTTTTACTTGTTGACATAATGATGAAAAACGAACAAATGAGTTTCCCTGCAGTTTGGAAAATTGAGGCAAAACATACGAGCGCTGCATCCATCATCACTCACTGTGGGGTAAAATTACACTAGAAAAGCTTTCTCATGCAAAATGACATATAAATGTAAACCAACAATGTTTTTTAGGTCTTGTAAAGGGGACACCAGGTAGGCTTTCCAAGCAGCACAAGTTTAACTGATCCTTTGCTCTACTCCTCTGCGGAGGAATAAAGGGTCAACTTAAAAGATTGCCATATTAGGAGGTGATGACCTGAGTTAACAGGCCTTGAGGTCTCAGTAAGAGAGACAAATGAAGCTAAAGTTACCAGGGACTGACATTAAGTTACGCTCAAGAGCCCGGACCCTCAGCTCCCACAAGGAGACATAAAGCGGGATAAATGGTAGCCTCCCACCACCCCCACAAACGATGTATGTGCTCCAGGCATGATTTACACCAAAGCCATTGTTTTAAAAGCTTTCTGGGCCACAGTATAAAATGTTTTACCAGTACAGGGGTTTTACGACCTGCAGCTGAAAATCAACCACACTTCCCTGTCCCCCAAAACCAGAGGATTAAAATAAAGAAGTAATTCCCTGACAATCAGCTAACTCCAATTCAAGCCAGATGGGAGGTGAACTACAAAACAGCAACTCAAAGTAAGCTGTTTTACAGCTGAAACATGCGCTTTAAAACACTCCCTAAAAACTCTCTTTATCTTTGACAGTCAGCATTATATCTTTCTTCCTTTTTTCTTTTATTAACTACTTGATCATGATTATTTAATATTATTTAATAGTTGATACGGAGGGAGGTCTATTCAATTGTTGGGTCTAAAAGTGATTCAAGCAATATTTGCTTTCAGTATTTGGTGGTAATCTGAAGATGACAAATTTACAGAGCCATAAACGCACCTTCTGAGGATACTGTACCGTAGTCGACGTGGGAGGAAGAACAGTGCTGCATGCAAGGCCATTTTTGGGATAAATAATGTGCTCAGGGGAAAAATGAACGCCAACTTGGCCATTACTGGACCCATCTCTGCTGGCATGCAGGCCAGCAGAGCAGACCTTTTGACTATAACTCCCTTCAGCTCTGCAGAGGAAGACATTTGTTCTGCCGGCATATTGGTCCCAGAACTACACCATGAATGAGAACAAAATTGTCAGTTTCAACATTAAAAACTGAATATATTTTACATTTGCTATATACAGGACAAATAATATACAGCTAGGATAACAATGGCATCAGTATATTGTAAATCGATGAAATTCATCTAGACAGTGATCCTTTTTTGATAAGGAGGTTTGTAGCTAAGACCTATCTGCTTATCAACTTTAAGAATCTACAGCCACACGACTGCCTCTGTGTCGCTAGATCACTTAGGCAACATCAGCATGCTAACATGCTCAAAGAGACAATGCTGCAAAGCCAATGTATTAGCCAGTATAATGTTTATGAAGTTCACCATCTTAATTTGGCGTTAGTTTCGTACTAAACACAAAGTACAAGAAAGGCTGATGATTTGAATGTCATTACTTTTGCAGGTATTTGTTGGACCAAATTATTCGACAAACAGAACTTTTGACCTGATGATGGTGCTACATGAACAGTCAGAGGATCACCAAAGTTATTAGAGTTAATTTCGAGGGGTCTGTGAATGAAATTTCATGGCAATCCATACAATTCCAGTTGTTAAGACTGAGGGGACTTTTGTGGAGCATAATTCTGTGTACAAAATCCCATGGCTATCCATTCAATACTTGTTGAAATAAATCAGTCTGGACCAAAATGGTAGAACAACTGACCGACAGACTGACATTGCAAGGTTAACAATGACATCACTATATTGTAAACCAATTAAATCATTAATATATGAATAAACTGTCTTGAAAAAGAAGAGGTTAATATGGGCAAAGACACATCTGCTCTTTTTGAAAAGCTAAACTAAAAACATACTCAAGACACAATATTTTATAATAATTTACTGTACTCTTTATAGTGACATTTTGAATAAGCCAGTAACCACAATCTGATCCCCCCTGAGCAAGCCTCTTAAACTCCCCATGCAGCCCACGGCTCAGAGGAGGAATGGGGCACGTAATTAAGAATCAGCAGTGACATTTACTGCTTCCTGAAACTACATTCATACGTTTTAGGTACCAAGCTTTTCCCATTAGCACATCCAGGAGAGCTCATATGTTTTAGCAGCTTTCTGGTGGTCACATAGGCTAACTCCATCAGGGTCCCACTACACTAACATCCCCCCAAATGCCGCCCTCCTTAACCCAACCACTGCCACTGCTGCATTTTAAAGAGGGTATGACAGGAGGGGATGGGCATAAATTAGCAGTGTAAAGCCGCTGGAGTCGGCTAAAATCGCCCGCCAAGGTGGGCTGGAAGGAAACGGGGAGCGTGGGACCCGCATCCAGATCTGGGCAGACGCTGAGCACCACGGCTTATTTATGGACTCCCAGCCAGCATCAAGCTTGACTGATCCCCTGTGTCTCAAAATGGAGACCATATTGCCATATCATCAGGATATTATAGCTTTTCAGAACAGTTTTCACACTTTTTCTAAAATTGTAATTTATTCTCTGAAAACCCCAAAACAAAATCAATTAAAAGCAGCAGGCTGCAAACTGCTTGCCTTTAAACAGTGTAGCACATGGCTAACTTGTAGGTTAAAGTCGCACATTAGCAGCTAGAAGATGCAAACATTTCCCTCAGAAGTTGGTGAAGACTAAAACAGTGCCAAAAAGGGGCTTCCATTTGTGAAATGGCAAGAAACTTAACTCCAAATGAAAGTTAAGGTAGTTGCTGTGAGTTCAAATAGTCAACTGACATTTTAGCCATAACAACTATAAGGTGATAGCATGTCAGACGTGTTTTAAGCTTGATGCAATGCCCACAAGTTGTCAAAAAAAATTAATGCAGCTTTAAGTTACATATATTGTATACAATCTGTATTTCTTAAAGTTATATATAAATAAATAGCCAAAGTGATAAATTATTTAAGGGCTCTGGAGTTCACTTGTTTTAAAAATTCAACCTGATGGTGTTTTTGTTTATCAAATCTTAATAAATGTTGAAGCTTAATAAACTGTTGATTTCGAGTGAGTTAAGTAATAACAGTTCATGTTTATGGTGGTTCACAAGACCTAAATCTTGGTCTAAATTATGAAATATAAATTTTTAGTTAGTTAATCTCTTTAGTTATTTTAGAAACTGTACCTTGATTGACATCACTGTAATGTAAATGTGCCAGCGTTGCCACAGTTTGTCTCTCTGTCCCTCCTCCACAGTCACATTCCCCTCTCCTCAGGCCCGTTCATTGTCAATTTTCTACCCATCCACTAGATGCCCTCAGACCTTTCCCCATCACCTGACTCCTTCAAATCTGTTACCTGTACCTTGTCACCTGTTTTTCACCTGTTCCTGCCTGCCTCCTTCATCGTCCTGTAAGCTTTGAACCTTATTTTGTAAATAAATCATTGAACAGCTTCTTTGTTCACTTGTTCAGTGGTCGTTCCAACGAAACAGTGACACACAGCTGCTGCAGCTGAAAGAGTAGCTAATGCTAAAATTGTATACATGCCATAAGGATGCATAATTATTGTCAGATCTCATTGTGTCCTTATGATGGGGCAGTGGTCTTATAAGCATGTTAATTTGCGTATTCATACAGTCTTCCTGCATTTGGCAGCGGTATATCTTTTATCCTGGATTATGTGTTTAACATCTTCATATTTGTCTGATATTATAGTTTGCTGTTTGTTTTTTAAAATTCAACACTTTGCTGCCAGTAGACTTGTCCATGTGATCCATTGCGATCGGCCATCTGCTGCAAACACGCTCACGCTCATGGCCGGCTTAGGGTTTGTGAAGCCAGATAATGAAAAGATATCCTGGGTATGTTGACCTCGCTACGTAGTACAGGCCCCTGGTAGTTGACACGGCTGTATGAACAACATGTCTGTGCATTTACTCTCTCCTGGTCCTGTGAAACTGAACAGAAGACATCACTGCTCCATCTGGGGCTGTTCACATTCGACACGCATCCTGGCCCTGTCCTTTTTCCCCATAAACTCCTTCCTGTCTGTGGAACTAATTTGTTTTGGTTTCCTTACGCATTTCAAAATAAATTACACTAAAAGTTACATGTATGCCGTTGAACTGCATTTTGGGAAGAGAGGTCACTTTTTTAATAAAAAGAAGCCCAGATAGAGAGCCCCTCCCCAACAACTGCGCTTCTATCTGGTGACATAATGCTGCAAGTCAGTTGCGGCAGCAGTTCTAATATGGGAATTGTAATCATTGTGATCAGTAGACATGAGAATCGGTAATTAACAGCTTGCTCTGTTTTATCTGATAGGCTACTAACAAGCAAAGGGCGCTTCATTTATTTCTTGTTGACATGTTCTTTCCAGATAAGTTAATACGCCTGGGGAAGAAGAGGAGACATTAATGTTCATGTTTTACAAAATAATTTTTTTTTTCTGATGTTCTACTAGCACAATACGCTTGAGGAGCAGGACATCTGCTGAATTTGACAGGGACTACAAGTTGTCACAGTTTAAAGCTCATGATTAGGCAGCACTTTTGAGTGGTGGGGTAATGAATGAATACTTCAGCCACTGACGGCAATCACAGTTTGGATTTTGACCAAATCCGTCCTCTTAACAGCTCTTAAGAAGATGAGACGGCTTTCTGGCTCGTCTGAACGTTACTTTACGTTTTTCTTTATTAAGAAGTTTGATAATTTAATGCTCTGCTTCAAAGGAAGACCACGTTTGCTTTGTGCCAAGGTGTAGTTAGAACTAGTTTCTGTGACTCTTGATGAGTAGACACCCTGGACGGCTTGATCAGAAGCCTGTCTGGGAAATTGTGAGTTAAGATTAAAAAAAATATATTGCAGCCATTCGCGGTAATCAACACTGTGAAACCAAAGATTTTTGGCTGCAACAGGCTCCATCAGAACTTCAGAACTGTAAATATGACATCTACAGTCATGTCAGTAGGAAAGGGAAAAGAGAGGGTACTTCTGCAAAGAATGAGCATGAAATAAAAAACTCGGAAAATGCTGATTATCTACTTGAAGCAAACAGCTAATTTGAGTCAATGTCACAACGCCAAGAGACACAGAACCAACATCCTGACTAATTACTGCATTCATGACATGAGATGAAGTTCAAAGCTCTAAAATGGGTTTTTGAACTGCAGACAAGAAACAGGCTCTCTTGTTAACCTCTTTCATAATTGCAAAAGGAGAGACAACAGTTCAACAGCAATTTTTTCGTGCAGAGACACCAAGCAGCAGCTCCAAATAAAAGAGGCACCTGGTTTGTCTCAGCAGCTTATAATTCATGATCCGCGAATGCAGAGTATTTACACTCTAAGCAAGTTGAAGCTTTTCTAGCCACAAAAAGACGTGCCTGATCTCCTGTATATGCTACACACAGCTACGGTTTCAGTTTTTAACCCCAAAATTGAGTCACATGAGCAACATGTGTTTTTCATTGGCGAAAATGTATTGTGTGTTGTCTTTGGCTCTGAGACGATCAGAGAAAGTGATAGTAATATGATAAAGGTAGTCTAAGGAGGCTGTAGCCCTCAGAGCGTCCTCTGAAATCAGACATTTTCACTTGGTTAAATAATGATGCAATAACAAGGAGAGCGAAGGGCCGTGTGTGCTTCAGTTCCTTGTTATGACCTGTGCCTGACCCACAAATATGGAAACGATCAAAGACAAAAAAGTGGATGACACCTCCAGCACATTGTTCCAATTCACCTTTGAGAAACACAAAAACTCAGGTTTTCAGCAAAACACTTCTCAAGCAATACCTCATTTCCCGATGAAGGCTCGTCTCAGGCTGAAACATGTTGGCTTTTATTATTACTGTTTTAATATAAAGTTTCAAATCTGAGAAAAATGACTCGGGCCTCTTTTCTGTTCCTCATTGCCGATCGTCCTGATCACGATGACAATGACAATCAAAAAGTCTTTGCAGTTATATATATCACACTTTGTAAACCTACGAAAAACATTTAAAATTGTGTTTGTGGATGTTTAGAACATAGTTGGAACTGTGAAAATTAAATCCATGCGCAATTTGTAACAATACACAGCTATGAGAAGAAGAAGGATGGCTTTCGTGAATGTGTGAAATGCTCAAATTTCCCATACTGCATGTGATACACGTTACACATGTACACACACCTTTCAGTAAAAATTTGGCTGTAAATGCAGTGACAATGATTTTATGCAGTGATAATTGTAATAGTAACCATATTTTATTTAGACATGCTCAAACTATGAAACGTTTTTAACGCTTAAAAATTCACAAACTTGATTTTTTTTGACCTACAACCTGCAGGCTTTGAAATTATTTATGAACATCATTTCACAAGCGCAAAATCTAATTGAGCTTATTTGATTCCATATCGGAGGCATTACTTAAGTTCTTATGCAATCCACCTCTCTGTCCATGACTTGCTATGGTGCTGAGAGTGCTGACAGCTCTTTCAAGCGGCCACACTTCAACACATCGACTGGGCTTTGTCCTGCAGCACCCACATTTAGAGAGAGGAAACAATCCATCAGCCTGCTGCAGTGCAGCTCTGCAATCAAGCATTCCTCACCCATATGCTTCTGTAATCAGCTGAGAAGCACACAGAAGATGCAACCGAGCTGCAGAAAAAAGGCTCAGGGAGGACGATGACATTCATCCATTAGAATGTGTGAAGATGAGTATACCATAAACCGATCATCATTTCATTTGGCTGACTTCAATACTCTTTGCTAACACAATATGAACAGGAAAGACAGGAAAGCACCCTGAATGAGAGCCGCAAAGGCAGAGTGGAAAAAGAGCACATACAGTCAGTCATATGAACCACACACACACACACACACACACACACACACACACACACACACACACACACACACACACACACACACACACACACACACACACACACACACACACACACACACACACACACACTTCCAATTCATCTGCATTTTCTCTCTTTAAGCTTCTCTTTTTCAGACTGTCACTCCATCAAGTCTTCTTTTCTCTTTCCATCCCTCTTGTGTAAAATGTACTGGATAGCATTTCAGCTCAGCCTGTCAAAACCCATTGAGCAGATCACAGATATATATGGAAAAGAGCACTCACATGCCCGCCATCCTGCCCTTCTTTTCCAAAACCACTGGTATACCAAATACAGAGAGCTCACTAGTAGGTCAACAAGGAAATATTGCCCACAGGACACATATTATGGTTTTTTCACCAAAGCCTAAAGATAAACACGACTCAAAAAAATACCCATCTTCCCTCCAAATTTCCCTTCAGACTCCTGCCCGACAGTGATGAGCAGCATTAAGATGACTATTTGCCATGGGGGGAAAAAAGCAAAACAGGAGGCTGCTGAAGCAACGCAATGGCAAGTTTCAAGAGACTCAGAATCCACAAAGTACGACCACAAGATAATGGCAAAAGAAAACAGCTGACATCACTGCTCTCTATGTGACTACAGGCGAAACAACAGAGGCATATCGCCAACTGAAGAGGAGTCCCATGGTGCCAACTGAATGCTGTACGGACAAAACGATTAATCTGTCTAAGGGGTATGAGCTATGTCTTCACTAAGTAGTAGCATGGCACAATTATCTGATTACATTAGGACTATATTTACTTTATTTATATCTGTCCGTGGTATTTAAAGAAAAATATATATTTTGAACATAGTAAACATTATAGCCTTCTCGCTGAAAAAACAGCATGTTTGTATGCACATTTAGCTTTGTCCCGAAGTGCAGCCTCACAGAGTTGCTGGCATGTACGGAGACTCTTACCTTAACAACAGATCACATGACTACTTATATGTAGGGGTAGCTGGTATCATGCAATCCCATCTTCTATCAGACTGTCAGCGTCTTTTTTGGCTCATTTTTTCAGGCTCACCACTCTTGTTTTTGGCCACAGCAGGCAGCTGTTTTCAGCAAGATAAGCTTTAAAAACAGACAAGATTACTAACCCGCCCTGCACTTGACAGTAGAAAGACAAAGTTAGCCACTTGCTAATAAACATAGTGGAACATTTAGTAGCTTTAAGAGCCACATATTTTCACCAGAAACTGCTGGAGACCAAAAAAAGAGCTAAAAGGTGAGTGAATATTCAATTTGGATACTGCACAGGCAAATGTCGAATGATATTATTAGTTACAGGACTGGTGCAGTGACGATAGGTTTGCTGCTCACCATGGAATCCTGTATCTGTGTAGGGGATTGTGGGTAATGTGTTTGTGTGTGAGTGAGAGGTAGAATGAGAAACTGTCTGTATCTCAGTGTGTAATATCTAGACTGTGTACGTAAGCATGCCAAGTAATACATCATTCCCCTGAATACACTTTGTGAAAAGTCTGTTTATATTGCAAAACTCACGCCTTTGGCTATGTTCCTTTATAGTACTGTTGAAATCTGGAAATTACATCAAGTTCCCCATTCACAGTTTACAATACAAAATCACCCAGCGCACGCTCATGAGTCCTGCTTTAAGGTTAGTGTCAAGTCAAAGCTTGCCCAGGTGATGGGAGAGGGAGAGGAAACATTTGGATGCATAACTGAGGAGTAACCGCACAGGAAGAAAGCTGCATTGGATCAGTGCACCCCCATCCCATCACACCCCCACATAAAAACCCTTCTACCCTGTTTGCACAGGAGCTTTTGGGCTTACAGCTGTCTAAATATGCTACTGTAGAGAACTCCCTACCGCTGAGGTGTTATACAGGCAGTGGCTGTTCATTCAGTAAAACTGAACAGCGGGAGATGGAGAGGAGAGGAAAACCCACAAGCATGCTGGACATGATAATGCCCAGCTTTACCTCCTTCTATCTTCACCCCTAATCAGAAACTATGTCCCATTCTCTTCCTTGAACCTTGTTTATTTCTAAAGGAAAGTCAAAAATTTAACATAGTAAATTAAGGACTACATTATGTCAGACACACATGCACATAAAGCTGAGGGGGAAAAAGCGCTTTACACGGTTAATGGGAAGAAAAAGAAGTAGAGGCACAGATAAAAAGAGGAGAAGGGAGAATGCTCTGCTGCTGATTTGTAAAATGTATGTAGATACATTTTCTCAAAGGCATACAAATCAATGAGTGACAGCAATGTCATCGAAATAAAAAGAGAAAGGCTTTGACAGCTCAAGAGCAGCATCTTGTGTCTGAGAGACAAAACTACAAGTCATTTTAAAGCTATTCAACAGGTTGTGAAGACAGGACAACTGAGCTTCTCCAAATCATGTTTATTAAGTTGAATGTTATGATTATGCTGCATTTATTGTTTAACTTCATCCAATTTGTCAATGAGCAAGAGACCAGCCAGATCTGTTGCTGACTTTGACCACTCACCTTTTCAGAGAAGTCAGAAGGTTTCCCTAGCGGGACAGACCAATAAATACATTATAAAATATAACATTAAGAATATATTGCAGGAGTAGGGTTTCTACAATAACTCACATGAAACTCTGAGCTTCAAATATCAGTTTCAACTCTGTGTTGCCTCCTATAATACCCTTGGACACACACACATACAAACAGTCCATGGGCGGTGAACTAGCAGAAGCACAAACACTGACGAGACTAGTCTGAGTGTTTGGGGTGGTCTAATCGCTCTCTAGTGTGGCAGAGGTTTACATAAACCCATAGCCTTTGGCATCAGACACAAAATAAGGGGGGGTTAAAATAAATCCTCCCTCCCACCCAAAGACCGAGCTGACATAACCATATATCACACATATATGTACACATTTTAAATCAGTAGCAGGTACTGTAGAGACAAACACTTTTTCCCGCTTTGCTATCTTCATCAAATTCTTGCAAACATGGCTGTGAGGACATACACAAACAAGATCTGAAAAGAGAAGCAGCCAGTGGGGCCCCTGTTTGTGTTTGTGTGTGTGTGTGTGTGTGTGTGTGTGTGTGTGTGTGTGTGTGTGTGTGTGTGTGTGTGTGTGTGTGTGTGTGTGTGTGTGTGTGTGTGTGTGTGTGTGTGTGTGTGTGTGTGTGTGTGTGTGTGTGTGTGCGCCAGACAGGAGCCGCAGGCTGAGCTCATCTAGAAGGGCTTCACTCTACGCTTCCCTCTAATTGGTATATTGCGCCATGCAATTGAGGGCGACGCAGCGCCAGGCCTTAAAACCTTTCCCTCATCCCTTGTAACCCCAACCCCCAACTCCATCTCCCTCCCATCACTCCATCATATATGGCAACGCGGTAAAGGATGCAGTGGAAGAGAAGCTCCTCTACTTCAGTCGGTCCCCTATCATTATCCAAGTGAGGTCATTCAGAAAAGCTGATTGTGAGAAATGCTGCTCATTTGCTTGCGGTTCAACCTGTAAAACCCAAGGCGCCACAAATCATAACCTAACAGCGTGCAGAACATTCTTAGGAAATAAAACTGTGCTTAATTTTGCAGGGGTCAGTAGGAATGAGCTGAAAAAGATGTTTCTCCTTTTTGTCTAATTTTGTTATCTATGTTTTTCATGTCTAACTGACTAGAGATGAGTACTTCTTGCTCTCTGTGCAATATTAACAATTTCTTCACTGATCAAATGATTGATGGCTTTATATTGTTGCCGCAGATATTCACATTTGGCTCCACGGCGATGTGAAGATTAATACCATAAATCACAGGGAGACTATCTTTACAGGCACACCGTAGAACAACACAATGCAGACGTTTCATCAAGGGGACAATGTAACCCGGATAGTTGTCTTTAGTCAACTAACACCTTGGCTCCCGGCCTGAGGCCCCCACACAATGTTTTCATCGCAGGACCTTCATCGTGCACTACGGGCTCATAAATCTGGAAGATTCGATGCTCCGCTGGGTCACCTTTCACTGTGATTTGGTTCGGGATTTCGGGAAAAAAAAGCTGGGGGAAAAGGAATCCAGGAAGTTTGCACGCATGTTGCGACAGGATGCACATCCCCTAAAGCACCAGATGCTGCTCGATACAGGACTTAAAGATGCAAACATTCTTTTTTTGTTAAAAGGTCTGTATCTATTTCTACTTCTGGCTTCTGAATATATCTCAAATACCTCTTGTTTTTAGAGTAACTATATTGAAAAAGAAAAACATAAAAGCCTGGTGAAACTTAGCTCAAAGCCCAAAGTTTTAGCCCGGTTCATAGAGCTGGTCAGGAAAAAAAAACAACACACACACACACACACACACAAACCGACGCTAAAATCTTGATCTTTTAAAATCTCTTCTGCATCACACATGAGCTTTGGCTTCTTTTGCTGTGCTCAACATATCAGCTTCTCCAAATTCAGTGTCCGGTGCATGCATCTGGGAAGCATCAATGGAATTAATACCACGTTGCCGGATGAATCAAAAAAGGCCCCGTTTCTTGAAGCCTCCGTGGTTTTTACGCTCATGTTCGAATCAGAGAACAAGCCGTGTTCACAATCAGCCCGAGAGCATTCGCAAACCTCACGCATCAGTACTCAGAGGCGAGACCAATTAAGCCACAACCACAACACTGCTGTTGCTGTACAATGGAGAGGTCTGATCTGTAGAAGACCACAAGACCATGTAATCTAAAACAAGCCACCTCAGCTTATATGAGATGTTTCTGGAGGGGGAAAAGTTTATAATAAAAGGCATGTTGCTGATCAGAGATGAGATGGTGAGATGATAAACAT
Source organism: Lepomis macrochirus (assembly GCA_024633595.2). NCBI lineage: Eukaryota > Metazoa > Chordata > Actinopteri > Centrarchiformes > Centrarchidae > Lepomis > Lepomis macrochirus. Next base: position 10,393,689 of record JALXJV020000002.1, on the reverse strand, counting down.
CCTTCAAACACATTATGTGCATTGTGCTGCTGGGAGTTGTGCTACTGTACATGTCATCGTTTTACCGTTTCCCCTAAAACTTTCTTTAGGATGCTTTGATTGTGTTTGGCAGAGGTCTTTGTGTATGTTCAATTTGTTAGCATAGCTGTAGGTTTACAATCAAACAACACAAACCCAAGTTAATAAGCAGTAAATGTTTTTCTTTTACATAGGCCTTCACCTGCTCTTGTAGTAAAGCCAAATTATTTGGCCTAAATGGGAGAAGTTTAGACAAACAATCCCAAGATAAAGAGATTCCTCTACATTAAATCTGCCTCACAACATTTCTCCATACGTCTCCTCTACATTCAAGAAGAGACAAGGGAGGAGAGGGAGCTTTAACACTGCTGGTGTGAATTTGCTATTCCCTTACTGTTTGCCATAAGGGGGAAATGAGAAAGGTAAACCACAGAGAGGCATCAGTAAAACTGACTTTGTCTTTCTGACACACTGAGAATGGTAGTGCTTAGAGAAGCAAACTTGTGACCAGATGGTTACAGATTATTTATCATACTGTACTATGAAATGTTATATTTTTACAATCTATATAACATATTCTGTATATTACCACACAGAAAACACTATTTTACTTCCTGGATACTCTGTGACATCAAAACAAAGTATAAATTCACAAAGTGTCCTTTAAACTATATAGTTATGTGTGTAGCAATATAGTAAATATATAATGACATTCATTTGAAAACTTCTTAAGTTGTACTTAAATGTAAAATGTTCCTGGTGTGTTTGAATGTTTTTTTTGTTTGTTTTACCATTTTGTAATTGAAATGTTACAGTATTCTTTTGTACTTTAAGTGTCAAAGGCTCTGAACTTATGATATTTTACCATTGTGTCCTAAATAATGTTAAGAATAATCAAAAATAAACCTAATTTAAAATTCATAGTCTCATCATTGCTAGATATTTAACTTTGTCCTATTTGCTGTGCAAATACTGAATGTAATCAACATAGCTATCAGAGAGGCAGAGCTAAGAGCCAGTCAAGGATCAGAAAATTCTTAAAAATACAAAACACATCCTGGCAAGCTCCACTGCCCTGCAGAAGATTAGTGTGTGTGTGTGTGTATGTGTGTGTGTGTGTGTGTGTGTAAACATGAGACAGTGTGAGAGTGAATGAGAGACTCTTCACCTACAGCCGAAAGAGATCCTTAAATTATGCTAATTACAAGTCAAAGGCTAACCTCTGTGTTGCATAAAGATTTTGGTGTATGCCTTCTTGTGTTGCAAGCACTGTTCACTTTTCAGCTTGGAAGAGTGTCAGGGTCATTATTCAATTTTGTGGTTTGTGAACAGATTACTTTCTCTCCCAGGGCTCCCTAAGAGCGAAAACTATCTGTGAGTGTGGGCAGGAGGGTGTGAGCTTGCAAGTGTGTGTGTGTGTGTGTGTGTGTGTGTGTGTGTGTGTGTGTGTGTGTGTGTGTGTGTGTGTGTGTGTGTGTGTGTGTGTGTGTGTGTGTGTGTGTGTGTGTGTGTGTGCATGCTTGTGGGCCTGCTGTAGATCTGCACACATACTGTACACTTCATGGTTTTGATTTTCTCATGTTTACGCTCAGAGTGCTTACACCAGTTTGCAGTGATGGGTTCTCAGCATGCACCAGAGGGAGACCACCACGCTCTCACTGTGAAGACTAAAACCTTCTTTCAATATGCTGTTAAGTCCTGCGCAACCAGAGATGTCGAGTTAAGCACCGGCCTATAAAAAAAAAAGGACCCTAAAATCCTCCAAGAATACACAGCTTAAACACAGACAAGCTCCACTTTTATGCCCTGGCGAACAACAGAGTTTAAGTTACATTTTGGAAACAAACGACTTACCCTGAGGTGAAGGACACTGTTGTTAATTACAATGCTGCAAAAGCTGAAATAAATTCTGACCCTTTTTATGAATCAGCTGCTTGACTGTTACAGGTTGCTTGACTGAAGTCGCCACCATGTGGTTTGTGTCTCAGATAACAAAAATATCTATTGCAAGGATCATGGGAATGCAAAATCCATTAGTTAATATAATAATCCCCTCATTTGTGGTAGGATAATGTTTAGGATTAAAAGACATCGAGATGTGAGATAAAACTGATTGATTAATCTGCCGGTTATTTTCTCGAGTAATTGTTTGGGCTGTGAAAGGTCAAAAGCGGCTATCACAACTTCCCAGAGCCCAAAGTAATATTTAAAACTGCTTCTTTTGTCTGACACTTAACACTAACACTTTCATTTCATTATCATATAGTGTTGCAGTACCTGGTCTTGTCTCGGTCTCTAACATTGAGGATTCTGGATTTTATTTCAAGAACAGTCGAGACCATAACTTTGGGAAAGTCAATAAATTCCTTTCGCATTGTCTAATTTATTTGTTAACATCTCTGCTTTGATCAGTTATAAAACTTATTGCTTCAAATGCAGCCAGTAACCCTAATTAAAAATTCGCTGTTACCCCTCCCCCTTCTTGAGTTTAAATACACAGTTGCAGGTCAAAAATGAACCAACTATGGAATAATTTTACAAGAAATATCATTTTCCTCAATAACAAAATAACAAATTTTTAATAAATGACTGAATTCATTTGAATCACAAATGAATCAGCACTTAATTTTTCTATTAAGATATTTATTTTGTTGAGGAAAAAAGGGACTGAAAAACATATGTTACTTAATTTAACTGTTGGAAAAAGAGTTTCTAATAATTCCTTTGAATGTTCTGCCTCAGATTTCTGAAGTGATCCCATGTTTGGCATCAAGTGTTTGTTCTGACCATTAAGAAAAGTTTAAAACCACAATTACTATCTGCCTTTAAATTTGAAAGAAATAATGATTTGACAATTATGTGTTAATTATCGATATTGAATTATCTTTTTTATCGTGATCACTCAGCCCTAGTGTTCAACGGATGGTAAACATGGAAAAGTAGTGTTTCAGCTCTTAGTTTTTGTCTGTGGGTGTTTTAATGGGAATGTGGATCTTTCAGATTAATTTGAGAAGTACTAAATATGATCTTGTTCCACATTTTATTGTGTGTCATGTAATGTGGGGAACTGGTCTTGTCTCAGTCTTGATAAACTCTGGTCTTGGTCTTGATGTGGGCGGTCTTGACTACAACACTATTATCATAGATATCACATAGAAAGCAGCAAAATACACACATCTGAGACACTGCAACCAGCAAAGGCACTGTAATACTGGACTAGTAAGGCAATTTTTGAGCTATGGTGGCATTAATATACCTCATAAAATGGAGGACTAGCACAAGATATGCTACATAAGTTCATTAGGACCCTGAATCAGGGCTGACTCTTTCAGGGATCAAATCTGGGACCCTTAAAATGCAGCCCCAGCTGTACTAGATGTAGCAAGCCAAAACCACTGAGAGTGAAAACAGGCCATGGGTTCCCAGATAGGAAAATTGGGAAATGCGTGTGTTTGTTCTCCTAGTGTACTGTACATGCCCACCCACTACCACACAGAGCCATTAGAGCCCACATTAAAGACAGGGATCTGTTTTGGGTTGCACCTTGCCCACTGCCTAACCTAAACTCTGCTCCGCATGGGTGGCAGAGATCCCTCAGCAGCAGGTCATTACTGCTGTAACTCAGAATAACAGCAGCTTGCATTGGCTACGTACTGCAGGCTGCCTGAGCCCACTATGAACACCTCATATGGCAGCTTACATTGGAGTGCCACTGAAGTGGTTAAAGTAAGTCACTGCCACACTGCAGTTTATTTCAAGACAAGAACCTCAAGCTGAAAAACAAGTTGTCCTAGACACATTTTTTATTTTAAAGCAACATCTCTTTTTTATAAACAGCTTCTAAGTCCAAGAGTGTGGGTGGGGGACTCCCATCCAGAACTTGTTAGGTCGAGCTGTTATTGTGTGGCTGCAATATTCTGTAGCAAAACTGTATTTCCCTTATTACCCTCCTATTCAACCAGAATGAAACCACATTCACAGCAAAGGCCTTGAATGACCTTACCCACGTGCCCAAACACACATGCAGAACCCCCCAAAGAAAGAGGCTTAACAGTAACAATCGCCTCAACTTGGAGGCAATTAGTGCATGCAGTGCCAAAACCCAGAGACATCCAAAAATTCCTGGATGAAACTTGTTGGCTTCAACACGTCCCTATTGTACAAGTGTGTCTCTGTTTTCGTCTGTGCATGCCTGCGTAAACGCATGCCGAACGTGGAGGAGAATACAAACATCTGCAACAGGGAGTGCGACCTGAAATGTAAACAATTAGAAATCAATCACTCTCCTAGAAAATGTGTGCATGCCTTCACTCGCCGAGGAGGAGCAGATACTGCAGAAGGTGGGGAGAGAGGAGTGTGCAGATGAAATGTGTGTGTGTGTTGTGTGTGTTGGGGCGGGGGGTTAATTGTCAGAAGAAGCAGAAATCACATACACATGATTCCCGTATTCCACAGTACATGCACATGACAGCATGCAATTACAAACAGCTATGGGATTACATGAGGGAAGGCTGTGCAAGAGTCTCTGCAGATGGGAGTGTGCGTGCAACGGTAGCCAGGAGCAGACACACTACTGGCTGAATGCATTCACACACACCAACATTTGTTATGTGGGTGTTGTGGTGAAGTCTTGTCCCTGGTGGTATTACCTCAGCAACACCACTTCAGTACCCACAGTGAGACCACATCAAGCGGTGGGGGGGGGGGGTATTCGATGTGGCGCTGTGAGGGGCGTGAGGGCCAAGGCTTTACTGAACACATATGTTGATGGAACAAACACAGGGGTGAGAGAAAGATCCCCAGTCCAGAGCCACGTGGCTTAACACCACATTCACCAGCACTCAGCACTTTCTTCAAGAGCGCTGGGACCAAGCCTCCAAACAGCGCTCGCATGTGCCAAACACGAGTCAGCCAGCCAAATCGCACAACTCAGGAAGGCAAATGTCTCCTAATTCACTGCTCGCCTGTATAGTCCTTTCTTTTACTTGTTTTAAACGCACACTGCACATCATTTCTAGCTTCTCTAGTCAGGGTCTATTTCAGATAGCTGGCTATGCAAAAACAAACACTGGCATTCACGGCTAACTTGAGTCACAAAAAAAAAAGCAGTTATTAAATCGTTGTTTGGACCCAAGGTTTTCCAATCCAACTACAGCATGAGTGGCTTCACGTAGATGCGATGTGAACAGATCCAGAGAAGTCGATGTCTCTAAAGAAAACAACTCAGGGAACGAATAAATATGACCAAAAACAATGATTTCACACGAGGATGATGGGATACATTGTGCGTTTTATTAACAGTGGGGAGAGAGAAGTGGGAACTGTATGCAAACATGAATGCATGCCAGTGAATCGTCTTGAGCTCCAGTAATGTATGTCTTTAGTGTTCCTGTGTGTGATGTTTTGATGAGACTGAGTTGATTTTTTTTTAAAAAGCACATGATCAATATCTGCACCTCTTACTACCTTGTGTGTCAAAGTTCAAAGGAAGAATGACAGCATCATTTTTTGGTTTGATTTGAAGAGAGAAAGATTTTTATATGCTTCTAGTGCGATATCTTGAAATAACCTGATCTGACGTTTCTCAGTTAAAGGAACAGTTCAACATTTTGAGAAATATGCTTATTTGTTTTCTTGCACAGAGTTAGATGAGAAGATTAATACCACTTCTATATCTGTATGGCAAATATGAAGCTACAGCCAGCAGCTGACTGGCTTTGCTTAACTGGAAACAGGGGGAAACAGCTAGCCTAGCCACTGTTCGGGTGGTCCAGGGTAATAGGTTAAGTATCAATCCTCGCATCTAACTCTTGGCAAGATGATAAATTTGCATACTTCCCAAAATGTTTAACTAATCCTTTTTTTCCTACCTGTAGTGATTTCTTTGTAAACAAAGTAAACATATGCGCTGTTTCTCACCGAGTGTATTCTTAAGGCCTAATAAACATATTGCATTTCAATCCTCATAAACATTGTCAGAGCTAATTATTTTGGAAGAATTCAAAACGTAAAGGGTTTATATCCATGTCCTCTGCTTGCCATCAGTCCATACACCATCCTTTTTATTTGCGGTCTTGTTCTTCCTTGCCTTTTTTGGCACTTTGCCTGTTAAAGCCTTGAACTGTTAATCTGTCCTTATACGAGAGATACTAACCGCTCTTTAAAACTTTGCTCAGTAGCACTGCAAGTGGTCAAAATCACCACAGGGTACCTTTAAAGTTATAAAGGTTTTACACAACGGCTAAAAGTAAGCCAATTTCACAACATTAAAAGCTCGGAAATCCCCTAAAGCTTTAACTTGAAGTGGTGTTAACCACAGGGGGCACAGCACGTAGTGGAAAAAAAAAACTTAAGCCTAAACATCCTCTCTGCCTGCCAAAACTAACATGCCCATCCTTTTAATGAAGACAAATGAAGTGTTTAATTGTGCAAGAGCGTTGCCCTTTCCACCTGGCGCTACATGCAAAACACAGCTGCCAAGGCAGCATGCAGCTGAGCGATGGGCCTCTCGCTCTACGAGCTGCTGCTGAGTGCTCCTCCTGCTTGCCACCCCGACCTAGGCCCTCGGCCGCACTCGCCCAACCTCAATTACTCCGAACGCTGACACCCTGCCAAAAGGCAGATCCGTCTCGGCATTTGTTCACCCTGAAGGTTTTTAAAAAGGAAAAAAAAAATGCCCCTGACTGTTACTGCCTGAGGTGCAATTGAGCATGCGAAACATTAAGGCCCGGATCGTTTGGCATGTGATGAAGTGAGAGAGGCAGAGGGCAGGAAGGAAGAGACGTCAAACAAAACAGCCAGTGAACAAAAAGATGATAGGGAGAAGAGGTGAGAAAATAAAACAACAGTTGAAAAGGGACATCACCGCCATTCTACAAAACATGTCAAGACAGGCAAAGTGTCCTCACACCGGTCCTCAAATCATTGCTGCAAAGTGGGGCTTTAATGACTGTCATTATCAAACACTTACCTGTCACAACCCATAATATCCCGGTCGTTATTGGTGTGGATAACACAACATGTGACCAATAGCAGCAATCAGTTCATCCTGACCCTCAGTGTAGTGTCAGTCGGTTTACAGAGCAAGGGGACTAACTGAAAGTACTTTGCATACTTTTGTAAGTCTCTACTGTTGTGGTGTGTGTTGACTTCCTTTATTTTAGGTTTCTAGATTATTAGAAATACAAGTAGTAATTGGAGCCCAAGTAAGTTCTTGGAGGGTACTAAAGGTTTATAAGCTCATAGGTTGATTCTTTCTATTCTATCCCAGCTCTCAATTTCACTTTCTGACAATGATTAGACATTTCCAACACTTCCCTGTCCTCCTTTGTTTTTCTCTTTCTCTCTCAATCACCCCAAGGATGAGCTATAGCTGCCATCTGCAGAGATTGGGTTTCAATCTCCACTTTAACATTTAAAGTTTCAGTTTAACAGACATGAACCATTACACATTAATTATCTCCCCACATAAATAAATCTGACAATTTGAGAAAACTTAACAGAGAAGGAGTTTGTCACCATTTCAAAAACATATGTTGTAGCTTTGGAGTGAGTTGCTGCTCTCCAAACTGCAGAAGATCAAACTCACACGCTGGAAAAATTCATTCATGGCCAAAACAATGAGTGGGCATAGACAGCGCTGGATTTATGACCAGCTTTTCTGTTTATCTTCACAGACTTACTCATTCAGTCATGTTAAAAGACAGACAGAAAAAAAAAAGATACTTTCTCAGACTCGGCAGCCAGAATTTCAACCATTAGACCCCCCGCACACTTTGATTCAGGAACTTCTCAACCCAATAAACTTACTTAATATTTGTTTATGATTGCAGTCACTGCTGAAGCTCTACAGTACATGCTTGCCATCATATAATAAATATGGGTTAATCTACAGTACAAAGGTATGTTAGGCCCCAGCAGTTGAAGACTGCTCTATTCCATCGAAGTAGCTCATGCTGAGGCTGCCAGGAAAAACACTTGCCTTTGGAGAGAACAATTCATCTGTGGTCCTCTTGAGGGATAGGCTAAAGGGTGCTGGGGAGGTCAGTCTTATTGCCCACCAACCGACCCTGGCATATACTCATGAAAGTTAAACAAGAGAAAGCGAATACACTTTGGAGTCTGAGATCTGCCTCCTGGGTTGCTTGCTAATTAAGCTACGTTTGTCTTGGCTTAGAATCAAGCTTAATATTGAACTAAGATTCAACATAGAACAGCGCTACAGGCGTACAAAGACCCAAATCCACTAACTGCTGAAAGGAACGGCTCCTGGGAGTCTGCAGGCTCCCCATCTGAAGACATGTTAGCATCATACATGTAGCACGCGATGGCAATTCCATTTAAGAAACCAATTTTTAACTTGACCTGTCATTCAAATGAATGTGTAGATACTGTTATCATGGCATCAGATTTAAAATTTAAAGTGTAGCTTTCTGTCATGCTTCTGTGCAACAGTGACAGAAGTGAACACAGCAGAGAACACCGACCAAGGGAGAAGTGATTACAACAATATTAAAGTTAAAACACAGTGCTGTTCTTTAAAGCTAGCCAGGAAGTAAGTACAAACGGAGACCCAACATCTCTTCAGCTCATTAATTAAAGAAAGAGTTCAACATTTTTGAAAATGAGAAGAATGATGCCACTCTCATTTACTGTATGCCTCACTAAATATAAGGCTACAAACAGCAGCTGGTTAGCTTAGCTTAGCACAAGGACTGGATTTTTCTACTAGTACCTGAAGCTTACGAATTAACAACTTATCTTATTTGTTTAGTCTGTACAAAACGTGAAAAAATGTCTATTTGTGTACAGTTTAAACAAATGAAATACAGTGATTTGTTTATTGTGGATAGAGGCTAGTTGCTAAGCTGACTGTCTTCTGACTCTAGCTTTATGATACAGACATAAGAGTGCTATTGCTCTTCTCACATAACTCTTATTTCCCAAAATCTTGAACCATTTCATTTACAGGGAAAATCCCCTAAGAATCAAGCAACACCACCAAGGCACCTTATTTCCACCTGTGTTTGGTGGAAAAAACACAACCCAATCAAATTCATCTACAAAAACCCATAAAGAGCAACTGAGGCTTGGATGGCATGAATGTAATATGTGGGATTGGATATATAAATACAGTTTATGTGATGTTTGGTTTGAAAATAACTCGCTGATGCAAATTCAAAAATTTGCTTGAGGTCAGTGCATCATAAATCACACTCCTGCTTGGTTACAATATGAAATCCAAATACTGTAAAGATAGCTGTTTGTGGTTTCTGACTACAGTTTTGTAAGCTTGTACCACTCCATTTACATTTTTGACTTCTAACATAGTTTTTAAATTGTTTTTCCATTAAGTCTGCCTTTGGGGTATAAAGGAGCATGTAAAAAGCAACGATGAACCAGAATGCTGTCAAATATATATATAAAAATCACTTAAAGATACAAGGAAGGGCAAAGTTAACAAGAATCCTACACTTAATAAAAAAAAGAGTTTTCTCTGTCCAGAATGAGCTTTAATCCCCTCTTAAAACTGAAAATGACCTCTGCCCCCCGATGACCTGTAAGGCTATCCTGCACATGTAACCGTGATCTTTCTTTAAAGTGTGATGCAAGTTCAAGCAGATTATCTGTTTCAAAAGAAATGTCACTATATTTGATCAGTGTTCAAAGGGTGTGGAGGGCTGCAGAATATCCTATATGTTAAGGTCAAAAGGGCCATTTAGGCAAGCTTGTGAAAGTTGTGTAGGATGGACTTATCACCCAACAGAGGAGGTGGGTAGGGGTAGGTAAACTAGGAAAAAAGTGACTTCTACATTACATAATGTCCTCACAGCAAATGGAAAAATTCACCTCAAGATAGCCTTCATGTAAGTGATAATGTAAAGCTGTTCAAACCAATCACAGTGTAAACTGCGCCAGGACCAATAGCATCACAAAGGAATGATGAGGAAGGCGAGCTGGACGACGATTTCTGCAACAACAGCAGCTCAACCCTCCCTCCCAACTAATTTGATAAAACATCTGGGTGAGAGATCAGCTTAAGAAAGCTGCCTCGGCCAAGGTGATGACAGTGTGGGAGCAAAAAAAAATGTGAAAAATGTGATGCAAAAAAGCCACCCCACCCTTGAACATGCAACAAGTGTTAAGCGTGTGTGTTTGGATGTGCTGCCCTGTTTCACATCAAGCTGGGTCAGCCCGGCCTCCACTCCCCATCATTCATTTGTATTCATTACTGAGGTGTAATACGGCTGATTTTTCACTCCTCTGGTGTGTGCGTTAAGTAAACACACCACAACAGACGTAATGCCTGATTTAACTTTATCTGGCATTTTAATTTATTTCTGACCTAAGTTATAAAAAGGGGGAAAAGTGTAAGATTTGAAGTTTATGTTTGAAATTGAAAAGCACACTGGCGGAGTGCACCGATAAGTGCAGTGTTTTATGATCAGGCACTCACAGGGTCTTCTGGTTTTTGGCTGACGTCATGGAGAGGCTCTTCTGGAAGGTGGTCTCGTCTAATCAGAGTGTATTCTCTGATGAACACTGCGCCCCCGTCACTGGCCCATACAGCAACCTGAAAAACAAAAGATCCTATCAGAGGTGTCCTGTAGGTCAATACATAACCTTTTCACAACAAGCATTTGCAAAATCCACAGCATTCTTGCAATAAGATGAAGGAGGCAGTGTGATGCGGCTGGGCAGGGTATGACGTCAGGAACAGGTTAAAAGACCTTTGCCTTTAGATGTGGTTGTACAACAGAGTTCATTTCAAGGAAGGTAAGGTACTTTAAAACCATGTTTTATTGATTATTACTGAAGGATAGATTCTTCTGTAGGTTAAAACCAAGCTCAATGATGCAACAAGCTCTTTGTTGCATCATTGCACTTTAGTGTTTCCACGAGACTATGCTATTTCACCAGCAATGGTGATGGAGGGAAATGTAAGTAAATTGTACTAAAACATCCTTTTCTGTTTGCAATCATTTACTCGGCATTGTCTGTGCTACAAACCGCACATCCCTCTTGATGAGGGAAATCTCTGGCAGAATTCACAGAAGAAATCTTATATCAGAAGACGAAGAAGCCCACCTCTTCAGAGAGACGGGTGGGGAGTGAGGGGCATCTTGGATAGGGTCCATTAGCAGCACAGCGGGGGCCCACATTCTCAAGGATGCACAAATTGACAGAGCGGGGGCCCTCAGCTGCTCTCCGTGGGTCATAAACACCCTGTAATGACCCGGGTCAACTGCCTGCCTCCCGGGCTTGTGCCAAGGCAGAGCAGGGGATGTGGGTTTGGGGTACTTGAGATTCTTCACATTGTAAGGGGGTTGAAGATTTTTTTGTTGTGTGGCAAAAAAAAAAGTGCTGCTAAGCAACTGGAGCAAAAAACGTACACCAGCTTTGTGTGGGAAAGAGCCAGAGTGGACTCTTAAATAAGACAAATCAAATCTGGTCTAAAGCCCTACACTCAGCACTGCTTAGCTGCAGCCACTTAGACTGGGGATGCATCTGTAACAACACATAAGTCACTGCAGTAAAATGTGGGCAAAAGCCTCCTCGGATGACCAAGATTATTATGTATGTGCACATTTTCGCTGGGTATGGAGTTGCTCATGTGGCAGCTGTTGGGTCACAACATAACATTTTGGTTTATCTGTCTCTTTATGAATAAAATTTAAAAAAAACATCAAATTTCACACTGGACTATTTACAATTAGCCACCTGGTCACCAGGTAGGGGTCAGCAAATAAGGAATGCACAGAAGCCCTGGGAGGCAACAGTCTGATCTAAATAGTTTTCTCTCCCGTGAAATTGTTCCTGTTTTATCCTGGCAAGCCCTTTTTTTGTTCTTAAGTCATAAACACAGGAGAGAACTATTTCAGTTTTCTTTTCTCACTTGCCTCTCAGGGCTTCTGAAGAATGAGATGAATGAGTGTGAAAACTCATCTTATACCTGTGAGAAACTGGACAAATACATTGCTGGAAATTTAATACAGCATATGTTTCTCAGATTGACTATCTAAAGTCTACACTATTTACCCTAGATGCTTTAATGCATTTAGCATGGAAAACCAAATAACTGATATGAAAAAACTTTATCTCTGCTGACATGACAAACGTTCCACTGAAGCATGTCCTCTCTGCCACTGACGCTGAAAATTAAAATGTTGCACAACTACAAGACAGGGGTAAAGCAAACATAAGTCAACCGAATATTAAGAGAAGCTTTGCTTGTGTGTGTGTGTGTGTGTGTGTGTGTGTGTGTGTGTGTGTGTGTGTGTGTGTGTGTGTGTGTGTGTGTGTGTGTGTGTGTGTGTGTGTGTGTGTGTGTGTGTGTGAGTGTCAGCTAAGATGTACTGAAAACCACTTATGTGACCAGATGTCCTTGCTCAAGGCTAAATGGAGGCCCGTCTGAGATGAACATACCGATTGTGTCTTTCTCAAGAGATTTTTTCCCCAGTCTGCGGAACTTATTTTCTCACACACTTAGTGTCTTAACACCAAACAAATCTGACAACCATTTCCTTGTCATTTTGAAGTTTGCATCTACCCTCCTTCAAGACGTGAGATACGCTGGAACGAGACTGATCTGCAGACTAATAGTGCATGACAGCTAAAACTCTCACTCACTGGAGTCTTAAAAGGGGGATCTATCAAACTCGTTTCCCTAAGCAAACAAGCTGGCCGTCCAGTGCCAATGTCAAGCATCCTGCACAACCCTGGACTAAACCATCAGGATCTGGCAGAAGACTGGATTTGCAAGCCCTATCTGCTATGAAATATATTTATATACTACAGATTTGCTTTGTCAAATAAGTGTTGTATGAGCCAAATAGTTGCTGCCTGGATTACATTTACTGGCAACATTTTAAGTCCACAGCACAAAACTGTGACGTTCCTGTACGGCAGTGAAAATGTACATAGGACATGAAGAGCAGTATCATGGTCACATACTGAAGAAGTCGAGGATTCTGTGTCATGCTTCAAGTCTCGTTCACTGTTTCCATTTTAATCAAGACCACGATCTTTCCCTAGCTTTAAAGCTTCTCTCATTAGAAGGGTGGCTCTATATGGGTCCACTACATCAGTCCAGACAGAAATATCTCAGCAGCTATTGAATGGATTACCACAAAATTTTGTGGACATTCAACGTCCCCATAGAATGAATCCTAATGACCCCTGACTTTTCTTCCAGCATCACTACACGGTAGCCTCATTTTTCCCGCACACTGCTACTGTGCACATGTCAGATGCTGACGTTAGAATGCTAGCCAAGTAGAATTTCTAGTGTTTTTTAGTTCATTGTATTAGTTTTATGGCCTGCAACTTTAATGTTTTGGTTTACTTTTGCCACGCTCATCAACCTCGTTTCCAGTTACAGCAGACAGCAAACATACAGTGTAAACCCAAGGCATACAAACAAAGTTAGCGACTAGCTGTAAGATATTGGAACATTCAGCAGCTAAGGAGCCACATACTTCCCTCAGGAGTTGGTAGCGAAACAGCAGTGAATACTGGACTTACATTTCCGGTAGTCAGAAACACAACTCCACATGCTAATGTTACACACCTGCTGGATGTGTAACGAGGAAACTGTTTGCCAGCAGGTTAGCCAAAACAACTCTATAATGTCACCATTGTGTTTAAGGCTTGTTGCGCTTCCCTAAAGTGGCCAAAAAATATTGATGAATGAAGGTTCAAACAAGTGCTTAAGTTGCCTAAACATAATCATAAAAGTATTAATCATGGTGTAGTTGCAGCGGCAGATATTGAAGGAAAAAAAAATGCTTTGAATGTTTCCTCGTTGTTGATTACAAAAAAACTTAATCTGGATGACATGTTTCCTATAAAAAGTTGCATGATATAAACTTTTTTAATTTTTTTGGAGGCATGGTTGTTATCGGAAATCCTGTGAACTATAGGTTGATGGGGGGAGCCCACTTTAACACCAATCCATGGAGTCTTTTTCCTCCCTGGGATCTAATGAGTGTTAGATTCTGTACAAGCATGCACAAACTCAGGCAATGTTTGAGTTTATTTGAAATGAACATGACAGGGGTTAGGAAAACACACACTCCTGGTTTGTAGGGCCGCCCGTGATTGAAAGAACCAACTCCAATGGGATATTGCAATCTCTGAAACTACACATGTGAGGCTCAAATCCGATGTGTCTGAGTGTGCATGCGTGTGTCAATGTGACAAAGGGCAAGGGTGAAACTAAAACAAGGAACCAGGCCGGTGATTCATTAACCTCCGAGGCGAGTCTCATTTCAAAGAGCACGTCACAAGCAGGGAAGAGGAGAGGAAGTGAACTCAGGGGCAAGTCGGGTCTTCAAAAGCACATAATCAACAGTAATAACACCAACCTGATATTATAATTGAGCTTTCCTATAACGTGGTGCCAGCTTCCAGTGTTTGGGTGGAAACTGTGAAAAGCAAGTGACTTTTACCATGCTACACTAGGCCAAAACCTAGACTTATGTTTCGTGCACTGCTGCCTTTGATTAATAAGATTCCGTCCAGTGTTTAGATAAGGACACCCCTTTCTCAGGACTGGCTCCTGTCTGGATGAAACCTAAGAGGAAAAGATATTTTTTGCTAATCCACCTTCAAGGGGATTTATGTGAGCTTTCACTTAACACATTTTGGAAGAGGAAACATTGTGGCCTTTTTTTCATTTTCCTCTGCTCCTCTTTCATAAGCTTTTGCCATATCTGTCCATGCCCCACCCCCACCCCCCCACCCCTCCTCAATGCATCGACCCCCATTAGATTTAGATTTTTTCCGCTCACCATGAAGGAACCATGAGATTATAACGCACTTATTTTGATATTTGTTCATTACAGACCAAAAAAGCCCACGGCTACTTCAGGATGTCAGGACTCATAAAAGGTAAGAGTCATAAAGGCCATGACAGAGTCTTGGCTCACCTCAGGCAACAAGACACCGTCCGGCGTAAAAGAGGAACAAAACACTGATGGTTGCAATTTTCACTTTAGGCGTTCACACAGAGGATACCTGCAATGCAACGGCTCATGACTAAGCTCTCTGGGAAACTAAATAAAACTGAAACAGCACTTTCATCACATTCTCTGATTGCTGATGGATTGTTTAGTTATCTTAATGTTTTTCCTAAGACTGCCTTTGAAGATGTACCTTCACCTCCAAGTTCTCTGCCAGATTTCTCTCAACTTAAATCACATGTACTGATATCTGTCTCCCAAGTGCAGTCAGTCCTGCGAGGATGAGGAGAAGAGTGGCAAGGAGCTGAGCCTGTCTCCATTGCTACCACTTGTAATCCATCTTTGATAAATGAAATATTTTCCTGGCACTGTCATCACATCCCTTTGCACTCCCGCTCTGTTACTCACATATTTTAATGTCTTGTAATGATGTGTGGCACCTTCCTAATGGTGCATGAGCACTTCTTTGAGACAGCCTTCTAAAGTCCTCATGAAACAGCACATTACTTGTTCAATAATCGGTGGTGTCAGAGAGGAGGATGCTTTCCAAGCCACATGTCATCTTGGACAGCAGCTCCCACCCCACTCCATGACGTGCTGGTCAAACACAGGAGTACTTGCAGAGAGAGACTCGTCCCTCTAAAATGCACCACAGAGCGCCACAGGAAGTCATTCCTGCCTGTGGCCATCAAACTCTTTAACTGCTCCCTCAAAGTGTCTGACACTAGGACACTTTAACTCACTCATTAAATGCTCCTTGTAGTGGAATATCTGACATATTGTGCAATGTTTGCTGTTGTAATACTTACGTGCAATAGTCTCCGTTTCATTTCTTGGGTTACTCAGTGAAGTATTTTTAACCCATTCCACCTCAACCGTACCAGCACTCATTATTATTACAATATTTATTTATTCCTGCTTTTGATTATTACACTTCTGTTAATACTGTAAATATCCACTTTTATTAATACTTAGATTTTTATACTTTCTTATATTCTGTACTTAATAACTTCTACTATTATTTCTATTCCTTTTATGCCTTGATGTGCAAGAGAGTATCTGTAACAAACAATTTCCCCTCAGGGATCAATAAAGTATTTGATTCTATAAATCTCTTGTATTGTCTGTTGAAACGTGATACTGGTGCAGAATATGACGTAGGACAGATCAGTTAAAAGTCTAAACCAAGTGGAAGAGAGTCGAGTTCCACTGATGAGAAGGAGAGGAGTGCTGTCAAAAATCTTTCATGGCATCATCATCTGCACACCACTAATGAGGCTAAATGGCAGTTGGAATTGTACCTTTATTAAAAAACTTTTATACGAATTCCCAATTCAATGTTTTTCACTTTCACATTGTCTCACATTGTAATGACACAAGCCAAACAGCAGACTTCATAATGTTACTTATTATGTTATTGCCATTATTACCATGACCATAAAATATGCTCCAAACTACAGCATGTGTGAAAAACAATACCACTCACTCTGAATCTGAAGAAAGGGGAAGACAAAACATACTTTTCACAACATTTTTATCAGGATAATATAGTTGCATGACCATATGTTGATGTGTTTGGTGCATCACACCCACATACAGACGTCAGAAAGATAATGTGGTAAAGAGCAATTCTATTGGGCCATGGCCCTTACAGACATCTTATCAACCTGAGAAATAGAGGATACGAGCGCTGATGGCGTCAATATCCTCAATAAACACAGGACCTTGACCACTTAGCACTTGGCTTGCAGCAAGACCATTTCGTCACTCCACTCCAGACACTGTATGACAAGCAGCGCAGCAGTGCTTGAACAACAGACACAGGCGAGAACACATTCGCGTGTGAGGGGTTTATTTCTGCTTGTGAAAAGCCATGGCAGTGGAATCGACCATGCGACCTGAACACTGCAACCTCCCGTCTGTGCAGTGCAGGTACAGACATGGTGAAGAAGCCCCAATGTATCAAAGTGTGAGGAAGAGGAGCTCCAAAGACTGGTACCCTCCAGACATGGCCTATGTGAGGAGCAGGCTGCACATACGGAAGAAGATAATGGACAAAAAAAACTCAATGGACTGATCACAGTGAAGCTCAACACCTGCCAGGAACTTGGAGCCTACTTACATCACTTGGAGAACATTTTTGCCTCGACAGTCTTCAAGTTAGCAAATGTGAAGAAAGAGGTAAGAGCCACAGCTTGTTTCCAGATACCTTATTAAGTGTATAGTTAAACTTTTTTTAAAAAATGGTGATTTAATTCTTAGCTACTTGGATTGTTTTTTTATATTATTTAAAATGTGTATCCCACTGGTGCTTTAATGTTGACTGTCATGTAGCCTATACGGTATGTACGCATTAATAATATTTAATTAAAAGCCATTATACTTTTGGGGCGGGGGGGATTTATTACTGTGCATTTGGCAAAAAAAAAGTATTTTTTTTTCAAAATTCTTATTTTGTAAAGGTAATAAAATGTAGAGGTGTTATTGATGATGCAGTTTGTGTTGCAAGGGTCGATATTCCGTCAAAGCAGAACAACTATTCTCAGTGTCGCCTTACTGAAAGGCTCTTCAAGGCGTAAACTAATCATGCTTCAGACGTAAGCAAGGGTGTCTGAGTGACGTATGTTGTAAACGGTTTACACACAAAGTATCATAACTCATGACAGGACTTTAGCCTGCATACTGCAACATCAAATCAACACTAGCAGAATCACACTTAACAGTTGGATGCATTAGTTCAGACTGTTTGTTTTCCTCTTTTATCTCCTTTTAGGTGGTCTGTTTATCATCTGACAGGAAGGAGTCAGTGAGACATCTGCACCTCACAGATTTAATTGCTACTGTCTGTCATTAATTCAAAATATAAAAGCCTTTGTGACTGAGGTCATACCACATCGATGAAAATGTAAATGTAAAATCAAAAATTTGCATGAATTATGAAGTGGACTATTTAAGGCTTTGCCCTGCGATGGACTGGAGTCCTGTTCAGGGTATACCCTGTCGTTCACCCGCTGTCAGCTGGGATTGGCACCAGCCCCCCTTGACCCTGTACACAGGATGAGCGGTTTACGATGGATGGATGGACTCTTTAAGGCCTTGTAAATATGAATTACAGTTTTTGCTACTCCATATTTAATAAATATACTTTATATACTAAGTATTAATAAATCCTGTGATTATTAATGTGACCTTTCTCACTGACATTCATTTGTGCAGGAAAGCATGAGGACTTAACGCAATTTTTTTTGAATGAGTAATTTGAAATTTTGGAAAACACACATAAAGAGTTACATTAGATGATGGATACCAATCTCATGTAGTGCGTTAAGTGTGAAGCTGTAGCCAGGAGACAGTGAGCCCAGGTTAAAGTAGAATAAAAACTGGAAACAGGGAAACCAGTTAGCCTGTCGTAAAGACGACCATCTGTGATATCAGGTCTTTATGCTAAGCTAACCACCTCCTGACTTGCACAGACATGGGAGTGTTATCAATCTTCTCATCTAACTCTCAACAAGAGAGCAAATCAGTGTATTTTCCCACATGTTTAACTATTCTGAATTGAATATATCAGTGAAAAAGAGTACAGCACATAAAAGTGGATGGTCAAAATAGACGGCTACAAAAACAGCCTCCCTGTTATTATATGCGAATGATGTTTTTAGGGTTTGAGTCCACTAACTGTGTCCCATTGTTTTTCTATATAAGGCAATAGGATATCTCATCTAAAGAGGTCATCATCGATCATTTTACACCATAGTTGTCACCAGCCATTTTTCTTCAACGATCCACTGGCTTTTGTGAGAATCCCTTTCTGACCGCAAAATATCAGCCTGCAATACAAACAGAGACCAAATACTGTAATGCTCACACCGGCTGTGCCCTCACAATAAATCACGCGTCTTCACTCCCAAGCTGACCACAAGCTGACTGCAACTTGAGCGCTTGACCGGTCCAAGTGTGCAACATTACTAAGTAGCATACTTCCTGCTAAGCAGACAGGTTAGTCCACCTGCTGACCATGTGTGGGGCCACAAGGGCTCATCGTGGAGTTTCTACGTTAGTGGGCAGCTAATTATGTGGTGGGACATCCCAATGCCGACTTCTCCTGGCTTACAATACAAACAGATGGAAATCCAGTGCTGAAGGCTTTTTGTATCCCATTAGCCAGCAGCGAGACATCTCAATGCAAAAATAGCTTCACCACTAACATTAATCTCTACACCAGACACAGTGCGGTTTCCCCGCTCAGGTAACGACTGCTATAATATTTAATGTGGAGGTTTTTAATGAGGCCCTCAAAAAGAGCCCTGACAGCTCAAAGAACAGCACAGACCGCTGTGGCAATGGCAGTACCGGAACATACTGTGAGACCGCAAAATCAAAAAAGTGTTTTTTTCTTAATACAATACATACTGTATACCACAACCACCAGGCTGATGAGTTACACCACTGACATGCTTGATTGAAGAATGAACTGGAACACTGTAGACTTGGAACACCACAGTGAAGGTGTTGATTTGATACGAACAATAAGCAGACTACAAAGATATTATTTGGTCCCTGTTGAGTTGGTGAAAGAAAACACACGAGCAAAGCAGCTGTGCAAAAAATGTCATTATGATTTAGTGGTTATAGGCCTTCTTAGGAAGCTGAAAAGTAGCATTTCTCTCCATGTAAATCAAAAATATGTGGCAATATGAAGAATACCTTTAGACTGACTTGTATATGAACTAGATAGACAGAAGTAGCCAGACAAGAAAAGACTAGTGAATTGCCAATTCAAAATAGCTGCAGTGTATTACTTTCCATCTGGTGATTCTTTAAATGGCTATATTTAATGTGAAAGGTATCGCTTGTAGTGAAGAGCTCACATATTTACCCTCAGCTCTACAGTCCAAGTTAGATATAGTGAAACATATAACATCTAAATAACCATGTATTTTCCTCATAAGTTGCTTGAAAAGAGCAAAAATAGTGAATATTGAACTTACATTCATCTGGTCACCAGAAACACTTTCCAAAGGGACGTTGCTTGATGTCTGCTGGGTGCATCAAAAGGCAACTGTTTGCTAAGGCATCAGCAATATAAAGATCATGAGGCAATAATATATCAGATGTGTGTGTGTATCGATCAGCTTTTTGTGGAGTTCTGAACCCCTAAGCAGCCAAGATACAGCGATCTCAATAAGAAGAGTCTGAGGACAGACTGACTGACTCTTTGGGACATAAAGTGCACACAATAACAGCAGCAGGAAAACACTGCCAGACCCACATGAGTTCCCACAGTGAGGCTAGTGAGGACAGAATGACGGAGCAGCAGATGGAAGACCAGATCAGGCCACATCGCATGTCATTTCCTGAAACAGGCCAGTCCTGCCTTCAGCAAGCTACTGTACCATGCACAAAAGGAATGTCTCTCTCAATTTCATTGCAGGAGTTAGTGAAGTGCTGCGGCTGAGAAGACGCATGCATGTGATGTTTGAGGCAGAAGGCTAGAAACATTTTTAAGGTCAACACATTGGGTTAGCTGAAGAACACACAGTAGCTCTTTGTGATTACATAAAAAAACTGAAAAGCACCAATGTGGATTTGGGTCCTGAATCATCAAATTCTTTTCATTATTCCCCTGTGGTCCAGCATCATTGGGCCAAAATCTCCGTCCAATGAGTGAAAGAAAAAGAAGCAGCTGAGAGGTCTCAGCTGGACTGACATAATAGCTGTGCTTAAAGACATCCACCCTCTTTGCCTCTTCCATCACACCCACTTACAGACAAAAAAGCCACTTGTTTCTGTGACTACTGCCTCTGCTCATGATGGATGGCCTTGGCCCTTTGTTATAGCTGATTCCGGGAAGGTTATGTAAGAGTTTGAAACCCAAGCAAGCGAGGGTGGACAATCATGACCAAATTACAGTTTCACAGGGTGAGACAGTTAGTTTCCCGAAATCATCCATCTTCTCCTCTGCCTACTGACCATAGACTCAAAAGCAGATTGATCAAATCCATGGGTCTCCTTCCTAGAGGAGCTTCCAAATGTTATCAGTTACAATGAGGGGGTCTCAAGAAACCATCTTTGCTTGTATATACGTTTTGGAGATAAAGAGAAATACTCTATAACTTATCTGAGGAAATGTGTGCAAAATAAATGCCATTGATTAACTCAATTGATATAAGGAACTCTTGGGTCTTATCTGTTTACTCAGGGAAAGCCTTACCTGTCAAAGCTATTGTGAACATGACATTCAACAAAAGGAGAAGACAGGAGAGTTGTGTTGTGAACTCCTCACGTAAAGGAACGGGGCGGCTCATGTTATGTTTGTAGACGGCGATTACGGCAACAACGTACGCTAGTTGCGGAGGTTACGTTTCGTTTCATTACGGTGGTTGCTTGGAAACAGTCAGAGACGATGTAAGTCTATATTTACACAGCGGTTGTTATGGTGTATTAACCTCTGCCTAAGTTTACTTTCATCAAGGGACAACAGCAAGTCAAAATTTTCATTCATCCAGTGAAATATAATATATATATAGCTCTCGGCTCAGGCAAAGCAAGTTGCCCGGCCAAGTCCTGTTATTTTGAGCCGGGCTGTATCCAAATTGAGGCACAGCATCAGTCTGGTTGATATATATCTGTCTGTCTAAAATACTGTATATTTGGTGCAAATAAGTCTATAGCCAAGTGTGAAACACCTGCATTCAGTCTAATACACAGCCCCCACACACACACACACACACAGTATCTAATCCCTGAGAACCGTCCCTGCTGCATAGTGAGAGAGAGGGATTGCTGCATACTATCACATTAACACAACACTGGCAGCTGTCCAACCATCAGACACGGACAGAGTGGAGTCTGCAGCAGCTGTGTGACAGCTCTCCCTCACAGCTTTTCATTAGTCTGATCGATTGATTGGCCCATCTGCAGACTCTCCTGTGGTGTTAAGTAACCATGACCACTGGCTTCTATCAGTAATTAAGCTTCGTGTGATGGCGAGTGTGTGAACACAAGACCGCCCGCCCTGACAAAGGCAGCTACAAAGATGGATGGTGTAGTGGTGTGTTCAAGAGAGCCATAACAAAGCATTAGATTTCAATTCAGCATTTCAGTCAGAACCATATACTGCACACACACATACAAACATCTGTCCTCCTTCATCATATCAATTCGCAGAAGGATTAAAATTGACAGCTGGGTGGCACAATTACAACACAATGTTCCACACGTAGCGGGCCAACGAGTTCACTGTTCAGTACATGTGTGCTGATGCACAACTGATTCAAAACACCAGGGTAGTTTCACACATAAAGGTGACTGTCACTGGATGATTGATGAGAACGGTTTATATAGGGCTTTGTACCAGAGCCCCAGAACTTTTCTTTCCATCCAGGTTTAATCATTTCATTCATTGGACTATTTTCCATTCAATTACAGACTGCTTTTGATATGGCACAATTTACTATTTATACTTTTTTTATGATGTTAATAAGGGTCTGTATAATTGAAAGAACAAACATCTCATTAAGAATAAGTAGGAGTACAAGTCTGAGATTGCTTGACCAACTCATTTGATGAGTACAAAGTTCATACTGACCTGGGAGCTCAAATTTACCATTTTACTGTATCAGTCTTCAAATTCAAAGATAAATAGAAATAGTTTCATTTGAGATAACATTTCTGATGTACGTCATTCTTGCTCTCATATCTTTTTAAGACCACAATGGGAAAATTCTATAATCTGCATACTGTATATAATGTCTAAAATATCAACAAAAAACCCCCATAAATTAAAAGTCATTCAGAAATTTGGATTCCATTGCCAATATGTGAAATACTTTGTCTAATGTTTCTTCTGAATATGGACCTGTGGTGGAGCAGTAGATTTCGGTGAGTTTGGCTGTTTTTGGTGCTTTTTTTGGCAGTCAAAAATCAAGTAGCACTCCCAAATCTGCAATTTTTTCAATTTTATCCATTTATTCAATTTAACATACCATTGTAAGCCTCTGCAGAATTGACAGTGGCAATGTCCCAAATATGGATCCCCCCATTAAAATGCTTGCAAAGCCGTCCATGCCAGACCTCCCAGAAGACCAATCCAGTAAACGCTGTTTTCTTTGAAATAGACAAAGAACAAACCTGGCAAGCCGTTGGCCTGAATCATGACCACACAGATTCAACCTTGGTGGTGTTCAGCAAGGTACTGCAAAGGAATCAACTAGTGAGACCGGGAGAGCAATCTGTGAAGACCCCATTCTCATTGCACAGCAAGGGCCAACAAAATTGTTCTGCAGAGTTCCCTAAACTGTTCCCTAAACCGACATCAACATATCCTGGTCCCCTCCAAAACGCGTCTGTGGTTCTGCCGAATCTCTGTTGCATACTGCTCCCAAATTATGCCCCTCATTTGCGGAGTTGCCTTACCATCGAACAATCTTAATTTCCATATTCTGTGGCATTCTCCGGCCCTGATCTCATCTCACTGGCAGCGAAGCAAATAATGAAATGCTGCCCTGCCATGCTGCCCGTAGCGTGGCATCTTTAACTCTCCAGCCCTTGCGCTCCATAATCCACACACCATTCTTCAGTTGTGTTTTGCATCACCAGAGGCCAGCTGCACACTAGGCACAAAGTGGAAAGAATTTTGGATGTTTACCAGAAACCTGAGTTTTCTGCCCATTACTTAGATCCAAACTTACTTTCAGTGAGTGCAGGATAGCGGTCACATCCTTAAACTCGCTGTAGCCATGTGTATATCCTATTAACTGATTAAAATGAATGTTGCAGATTTAGCTCTGAAGCATGTTTATAAATTATAGAAGCCAAATCATCAAATTATGGCCAGAAGGGATTTTGTTTGATGATCAAGTTTTTAAAAAGTTAACATAACAGTACTGTGTAGTCTTAGAATGATACATGACCACCGTGTTAAGGCTAGTAAACCTATAATTAAGCATTTGCCTTCCTCATTTTTGTTAAACACACTGATGATTCATCTTGGATATGGACATGTTTTTGTAAACATAAAGTACAACTAACAGTACGAGGGCATCTGCAGTTACAAGTGCCTTGTGTGTGTGTGTGTGTCATATTGTAACAAACCCCCCAAAAAATCTGATCCAAAACAAAGACAAGGGGCCAGATGTATAAATAATGTGATGTGGCATGTAACTTTAGCACAAAATTATACTTGCTCAGGCATTGTTGGAGAACCATGCCGATGTAACGCAATCAGTGAAATTTCTTTTCATTGACCAAATCAGAGTCTGTGTCATGTGCTGACCACTGTAGAAACATGGCGACGTCCCTGTAAGTGGACCCGTGGTGTATGTAGATAAAAAATGGTTCATTCTAAGGTGATAAAAACATAATGGTTCATGTAAGGTCTTTATACACCACTGAAAACATGATTATGTATATTTTATTGCAATTGTGACAATAGATCCTCCTAAATATTACACACCGAACCTTTAAATCTTATGAAAATAATGTATACGACTATTTCGTCAGTTTTTCAAGCAGAGTTTTGGTTGTGAATTTGACAGAGTGCTACTGACAGAGTTTAATGCCGCAGACGTCAGCTGAAGGGAGACGGGCAGAGATAAATGCAAATCTACATAATCCCATTTATAGTTTTTGACAGATGCCTGTGTGCATCTGTCAAAAACTCAGAACAGGACTTTATCAACTCTCCTTATCATTGGCTTTAACTAAATAGGAGGAATTTAAAACTTTTTGAGAAGATCATAGTCTGACATAGTGCATTTCTATTCTGAACAAAATGTCTTAAAAGATTTCAGCCAGTTTGAGTTTGTCTCTGGGGTAACTCCTATGTTGACCATAAGGAGAAAATGACAACAAAATCTAAGATTTATTAAAATTATGTATATTCTTACACTGATCAAAAGACCAATTTTATAAAATTTATATTTAATTTGTAATGACTCTTAGCTATCCATCACAAAACAATTTCACTATCATCAATATTAATGCTGTATCAATCTTGAATGTTATCTATATTTACACAGGCCAGAACAGTGCCACGTTTTTGTGAACAGTCAGGTTCAGATTGCCCTACAGTACCAGAGCAAATGCTCACAATAACATGATTCACTTTTTAAAAAGGGGCCAAGTCTCCGTCTGGCAGTCACTCCCAGACATTCCCACTTGACTCGACATTCTCCTGAAGCCAAACAAACCACAACATCATCATCGCTCTGACAGACAAGCCGGGGAAACCCAGTGATTTGTCTAGGGTCCTCTAAATATGACAATCACCCCAGGGAACTATATCTGAGACACACACAAAAGATCAGAGGCAATGATGTATTCCCCAGCGATCTAAGATGACACAGTCAACATAAAGTGACAGCTTAATGTCTTGTCCATTGTCTTGTCAATATGCAGAGATCCCGGAGGCTGCAATTAACCCATAAGATTGACAGACAACAACCCCAAAAGATCCACTACAAACTAAAGGAGCAGAAAAAGACACACAGAAAACAAGAGTCTTGAGCCTCGGTAGTTGACGACAACTATGGAGGATGATTGCGACAATGATAGCACGTCAAGCAAAATTATTCAAACATCACTGTCATACTTCTGTAATTGCCAGCGAGAGGCAGTGGTTTGATGAATGACGTCCCCGACATCTGGGATGATGCCAAAGTGGCGTTTAACGGGGATATGGGTGGGGGTGCTGGGTGAGGGGCTAAGTTGGCACATTTCGTCCTCCACATTCCCTTTGTATTAAAGAAACAGATCGGAGGCGTCATTTGAACTCTTAAACACGCCACGGGAGATTTATCCGACACCATGTGTGAGTACACTGTAGGATAGGGGTCCCCATTTGTCTAACTTTGTGTCCTTTATGTGTGTGTGTGTGTGTGTGTGTGTGTAACGGTCAGTATTAATAGTGTATTGTTTACTCTCTGTGTCTATAGTAATATTCCTAAAGGGATTTCCAGGTTTGTCCTGATGTTTGTGTTCCATTCTTCCTATTTTGTTATGCTTTCCTAATATTTTCTGCATGCATCTACACGTGCGTAAATTCCAGGAACCTCTGTTTGTTTACTGTATTCGTAGCATGGCAGTTGTTCCCATATAGGCCCATCAGCAGTGAGAGACAGCATTTAATATGTTTGTTTTTGTATTAGGGCTCCCTGTGGGCCCAGCCGACAAGCACCCTGTTATCTCAGGAAAATCATTTAGCTCCAAAGCAACAGCAGAGCCAAAAGTAGCTTCTCCTGCAGTCTACCACGGTCAGTTTAAATATATAGTGAGGTCACAGCGGTTCATCGGAAATGGAAAGATTCAGTTGCCAGGGTGTTGCTCAACTGATCTCACCCAAAACTATTGAAGAAATTCTTTCCCAAACAAACCATTGTCAGTTAAGATAACACTTTACTTGTTCCAACAGTGGTGCAGTCAGAGTGACAGTTACCAAATATGTGGGGAGAATCCTTCACTTAGGTGTTGTATGTACTCAGCTTAGTCTGTGTGTGTTTCACTACTTTTAAGTGTTGGATCTTGAATCTAGCATGTAGCTGAAGTTCACCACAACATGATTTTTAAACAAAAAATGTGTTGTCTTCCGGTACAGGACACACAGAGGGCACCGACTATTTAATGAACTTCGTTCGTCTTTGTGTGTCTGGAACTAGATACTTGCAGTAATATTCTCTAGTCAACACTTGAGGAGAAAAAGAGGCCGAGTTAGACTGAGGATCAAGGTTGCAGCCATTAAAATGTCAGCTCATGTCTGTGGCATGAGCAGCCCCTCCGCTTGTCAAGCAACGTGATAGTCCGTAGTTTTCTTCTACTGCCTTTGTAGTCCTAGAACAAGGCAGGGAGCAGGCTTTTGTCAGCAGACACTGGTAAACAGATCCAATGAGCGTCAGCTACACATAGCGAGACATAGCTAGACACAACTGATCTTCCATTTAATGACCATCCGTTGAGAGGAGTTGCAGCTTTCAGGCTTGTAAATTCAGCTGGTGAGGCATTTAGAGTGGAAATCTGTGCAGTGTCAGATGGGTGTATTACCTTGAAATATATTCGAGAATAAGGGAAAGTTACAAGTTACAAGTTTGAAAGTTCAATTTATATTAACACTTTAATTTTGTCGTTTTGGCTAGTGTTTCATTCGGTTTGTAGCATTGTACTTAAAGTAACTGGCTGTAAACAAGCGAACAATAGCCAAATTATTTAACGCTGCTCTAAATCAGTATTTTTAAATTGACAAGACAACACAACTGACTGTGTGTGGTGTAAAAGGGCTAGCTCGTAGTGATGAACACACAGATGATTTTCAACTTTATTTGGAGATAAAACCAAACAACTGCTGCAACAGTGTTGGTCGAGGTTGAAGCACAAAGTCAGTCTGCAAACTGTGATGGATGATATCAAACTGTTTGGGTAATTCCTCTGCTCACTAAACGTTTTCTCTTCAAACCATGTTTGACTAACCTCGAGGTTTGTTTGAAAGTGGCCGATTATGTCCGATCGTCTGACTTCTTGTGTTTCCTGGTGTATTGGAATTTCGCTGTGTTCCCAGATCAGAGAAATTAACTCGAGTACAACGTAACAGATCCACAAAAACTAAGATCCAAGTTGTAATAAAGTGGACTTATCCTTTAAGGAGTAGCATGACCTGAAGCACCACAGGTCACTGGAGGTAACATTACTGGCTGGGTGCTTATGTTCACATGGGCTGGACCCTCCTGACAAAAACATTTTTTCTTGCACGCTGTCTATGTCGACTGGCTGACGATCTAGTGGCTCTCATCCCCCTCGTGTTGATTTTGGTGGTTCTCCTTCAAACAAACTGGATACCTACTGTCACGCCAGCGTTTTGAGATGAAAAATGAGCAAAAGGCAGAGAAATTAAGCTGACAAGCAGGGGAATGTTCACACGAGGGAAATATAGAAGAAAGAGGAGCCACAGTGGTGCGTTTGTCAGCCTTGTTCAGCCTGGCAGCGCAGCTCACATGTACTGGGGAAGGTGGCTGAATATGCGCTACTGAAATGAAACAAAACTCAAGGCAAGTCAAATAATTGGATTTGGCTCAGCCTGAACGTCAGTGTGTGCTCAGCAATGCGGCCGTGTTTGCACAGCTGGAGCATGTGCCCAGGGTCATCTCAGCAGGGAGCAGGGTTTGGCACTGCCGGGCACAGCCACAGAACAAGCCTGCTGAAGAATCACTGGACGCCTCCCTCTTCTTGTCCTTCCCTTTTCAGAAACAAGCTAGTGAAAAAAAAAAACAGATCTGTCTACTGACAAAACACAATTTCAGCTATTGGAAGACATTCTTATTTTTTTCCCATCCCAACTCTGGGGCAGACTAACCTGGCTCTTGTGCTGTTCTGGCATCCTAATGATATGTAAAAAGATATTTTTTAATTAATATCACAGCGTGTTCATTCATTCAAAGGTTTCATTCATTCTGCACCATTTAACAATCTATGACAGGACATAGCATAGGCATGCAACTGACTGACATGAAGACTAGGTATCACTAAACTCATGTGTAAACACTACACTATGTTGCCATCAAATGAATTAACAAAATTACTGATGCATTTCTTTTGAACTGCTGTGTGAGGGTATTACAGTATTGATGCCTCCCCCCAAAAAGCGGCGAATAGCTCATTTCACCTTACGAGATGAGAGATCTGTCTCTTAAAACACTGGCTATGGTTTTAAGTTTGTGTATAAATGTAATTATTTCAGACGGAAGAGCAAACCTCTGGTGGCATGAAACCTAAGAGCATCCAAGTGGTTGGAAGCTGTCTCTCGGCTGCAGTAAAAATCTAAACAAGCCGAGGAACCGAACCAAGGTTTATTGTCAGGAGGAACAGGTATGATATGAGTGTGCGGTGCATCTGCACACACTGTGCTCTCTATGCATCCCGTAGTATTATAGCGTTTTGGAGAGATATATCATGCTCAACTTACAGTGCTAACATACACAAAGATGGGAGGATATCACATAAATCATTTAGTTTAGCCTCTGATACGCAGTCTGAAGTCTCCAAGCAGTCTGAAGTCCCAAGCAAAATGTCAAGTTAATATAGTACAGTATGAATGAGCATCAGGCAGATGTAGCTACCAGACCCTAAAAACTAAAAATCAGAGGGTCCATTGAGTTTTGGAGCGTACGCAATGGCAGAACAGATAACAATACCTCTAAAATGAACGGAATAGTATTACACTCCAACATAGCGACTCATCTACTAATGGAAATATAACACCATGCTTCTTATCAAAGACATTCAGTCCGCCTAATTACCTGAAAAGCTTTGTTACAGACAACCTCAGAGTTAAAGACATAGTACTTTAAATACTGGAGACATTTGAGACGCTAAAACCTAATGGTGGCAACTCCAGTGTGATAGAGATTCTCCGGCCATGAAAAGGTTTCTTTTTTTCTTACATTAAGAAAGTGACTTTCAAAAGGCGCACACCCCTCTTAGAAATTCCTGACAGAATTGACTTGCTCTGGCATCTTGAGTTTCAATCTGATAGCTCCAAAATTGCTTCTGCAACCAAAACCTTCAAAATGTGGTCCAAGCAGCCCTTCCACTGTTGTTGGCATGTGTAATGGAGATGGCTTCGCATTCTGCGGTTTTCGCATTGGCTACAGATATCCAAGTGACACAGAGATCCTGAGGGCATATCTGAAGTCAGGTGAAAGCAATGAAAGCTTCAAGTACAGCTTTATAGCAATCTGGTGCCGCTACCAAACACCCCTGTGTGCTTTTGGAACAAGGGCATGACCTCTACAAAAACCTTCATTGCCACAAATCAGTACACAAGCCAGCTGTTTTGGGGGAGTTTGTTTTCTTTATTTTACCTTGATTATGACTTGGACTTTTTCCCGAAGTGAAAAGACAATGAAATATCTCAATAATGCCAAAAAAAATCATGATATCCAAATAACTTGCAATTGGCACAGTAAATTCTGATATTGATACAGGTGGCCTCCCAAGCTGAACAATGGCAGTTCCAATAACAGATCCCTTTGGAAACTGAACAGCCTGCCCTTGGCCGGTCTCTCTGTTTCTGTTTCCAAGGATTAGAAAACCAACTGGACCCCAGAGATTACCCTGGTGCCCGTAAATGTGATGCCTCTAGCAGGTGGACAGGTAGTGAGCACTCTGTTAATCTTTAAGAGTTTGGTGGGCAGGAAGAAGGGAATTATGGGTCACTGAAAGGACAGAGAAGTGAAGACATGTGCTGGGCCGGTCTTGTGTGTCATGAGTGACGGCAGCGTTACCAGCTAGTGATGATGGAGGGGGAATGTGTTTCATTGCCTTTCTTTTTTTGGCCTGTTTGCATTATTCATTTCTGAGACTATTACAATCACATCTGCTATTAGGAATACATACCATGTAAAACTAATCTGTTGCCAGTGTCAATTTTGTCACTGAAAACTATGACAAAAAACATGTTTATGATCATTTTGTCGCAACAAAAACATGATTAAAACTCAATAAAAGTCAAAAAATTACAACTATGGCAAAAATCAATTACAATTTTCATGAACAAATAAATTAAATGAAACTGTTAAAGACGATTGAATGTGGAAAAAATGTAAACATACATTCTACACTCCTCATCGGTAAAACAGTATCCTCTGCCACGCCATCTCTTGTGTAGGTGCTTGTCGTTTGCTTGTGGCAAATGTTAGCAGTTCTTTAAAGAAAAGACGTTTAAACATTTTTAAACATCCATGTCCCATTAAACATTAAACAAGAAGCGATAACAAAACAGCTGGGCCAGTACATCAACATCTATGAGGAGGTGAGCCGACGTTTCCAGGTAACATTACTTTCAGTTAGCTGCCTTTCGTGTTATTAGGCTATTAACAAGAATAGCCTATAACTCTTCTGAAACCTCCATTAATCTTCAAGTTTAACAGGACTCAACTAGATGAAAAGAACTAAAAAAATCCTCAGGTTTGGTTTATTAAAACTACTTTCAAAACTAACAATAATAAAATAACTTAAATTCAGCTAAAACTATGCATTTCTAAAGACTATCAAAATCACATGTCAAAATGCTATCTAGCTAGCTTTCATAAAACCTTTGTTCTCTATCAAATAAGCCTAATAAGTATGTATAAAAGGCCTCTTTAGCTTCAGTGCTTGGTTATAAGTGGACACACAATTTGCCTCTGCGGAAACACAACCACAACATCAACACATGACTTGAGCTATATGTACATTTTAAAATGATTTTGCAGGGTATTTGGCTTTCAAACTCTCTCTACTCTTTCTATCAACGACAGTGATCTTAATAGACCATTTATGGTGTGAAAACTCATTTAAAATTCATATTCAGTGGTCACATTCTCTTGGATCAAGAGCTCAATAAATTTAACAGTAATAAAATGTTTTCCATCTGATAAAAAAAGGGTAATAAACTGTGGAGTGAGTTTGGCTCCACAAGCTGTGATATTTTCTGCTTTCTGAATTTTTTAACTATTATTACTCTGGGAAACCTGTTATTATTTCAGGACGGCATTATACCATGTGTGCTGCTATATACACAGCCACTTTACTGAATTCAGATTTTAACATTGTGCTTGAGTTGTTTTTTTTTCAGTTCAGTTGTTTCTATTGCATATTTGTTGCCTGAACCTTGATAGCAGAGTTACATTGAGAGGAACGGAAAGATAATTACTGAGCAGCTGACCAAGTGTTACTGATGAAGTAAGAGAGTATGGAAGCACTAAGGGACGTGCACACAGCAGCATTATGACAACAGCTGGGTGTGCCTGATATTAATGAGACGCAAGTGGTGGATCTGCCCTGATTCACTTGCGTCATACAGATAACTGGGGCATGCAAGTTCGGTGAGGTCCAGGAACCCAGCTGGCTTTTTATGCACAGTAAAAGTCCTTGATTTTCACAGCTGGATCTAACAATCTGTCCGATACAACCTTTGACATGTCAGACACTGATTGGCGGTCAGAATGTCGTACCTACATGGGAGTCCTGCTATCCTGTGCATGTGTGTATGTGATTAGTGAGTGCACTGTTAAATCTGGGCACCAATTGGCCAAGCCTCTGCAACAACCTGGATTAGTACAGCGGAAAGAAAACCAATCCATCCATTGCTCTGGATCATCACATAAACGCAGGGAAATGTCCTTCCAAATTTATCTCAACAGTTGGAAACCTTGTCAATAATTAGCTCAACACACGTAGGGTCTCCAATCAGATAACACTGTAAAATTAAGTTGTAAAGTTTGTCGAAGTGTGCAAAAATATTTGCACAAACACACACTCGACAGATTGAAGGCCAGTTGTAAAATAAGCATGAATGCTCCTCACCATATTTGGAAGACAAAAACAAACTTGACACGATTGTGCCTACCTCTGGGCAAACTACGTACCATATTTCTATTTCTCTGTCTGTCTTTCTCACTGCAGTGGAGGAAATCATCTTGCCCTCAGTGGCCCTGATCCACACCTTCTCTCTGCAATGCACTGCAGAGGAAGAGGCAACATAGAGGGTGGGGTCCCTGGAGGGCGTGCACGCACACCCATGGCCTATGCATGTGCATGTATTGGTCATTTGTATCTCTCTTTCTCGCTTACTCTCCCTCCGATTTTGATCTGCGAGGAGCAGGAAGCCTGGAAGCTGAAGTAGGTTACAGCCAGGAAAAGGGAGCGGCTGTGGATGAACCCCCAGACCTGGGAGCAGGGCTCAGCAGGAGCTAAATGAGTCAGACAGTGGGCATGCAAGGCCACACTGTGGAGCTAAGCCTAGACTGCTGTGAGTGCACAAAGACTAACACAAGGAAATGAAACAGGGATTCATGATGTAAATATATCTCTTTACGCTGCTTGCTGGGATTTCTTAATAAGCACAAACAAAGAGAGACATAAATCAAATATGTCAAATAGATAAAAAGATGAAAAAAAAGAAAAGATAGACATTTAAGCTCACACTTGCATGTTTACTTTTAGAGCGAACCAACGGATAGTGGCGTGTTGGAGCAAGAATCACCTACGGTCGCATTACAGGCACACATGGATGCACAGATTAATTTTTTTTTTTTTAAGTTAGAGACAAGCGAGACAGTTTTGGCACACATTGTTGAACATGAACCTACATCCTCCGCTGCACCTCAAGGCAGTGTGTCTGCCTGACACACCTGCACACAGCAGCAGATCCAGTTACTCAACAGCTGGTGCTGCATGCATATAATAACTTCATACTTCTGCTATAGATGCAGTGATTCATTTACTTTTTAAGTCACTGAAATACTACTAAGAATCGCTCTACCCTGCAACACTTGGGTAGCTGTCTCTTAGTATCACAGTGGTCTGTAAACCTAAATGTTTTGTTAGCATTACTCAGTTCCACATCTGTTGTATAAATTAGCGGTCTGCAAGCTCAGTCTGCTTTTAAGGAAAATATTCCCCTGGAAAAATATTTGTTGTCAGCATAGATTAAGCCACTGCAATTACAACCGCATATTGTATATTAACACTGGGCGAGTAAGCATCATTCAATATGAGGTGAGAGACTGGCATTTTGTTAGCTTTGGGCAAATGCAATAAATTCCAAACCTGTTATGCAAAAAGGCTCGTTGCCAGTTACATTTAGGTGGAACTATAATGTGCTCAGACAAAATGTTGCGCTGATTGATCGACCAACTGTCATGAATTTGGCTTCTGATTAACATGTTGTGTGCTATGGGAAAATAAACTAGCCAGTTTTTTACAGATTTATTCCAGTTATCCAGTTTGTTTAATACAAGTTTTATGTCAACTCTTCAGGATACATGGGCCTATTTGCCTTCTCCTCTCTGCAGTGTGCAGAGCCTTTGTGGCAGAGGAAGTAAAACACTAAGGGAGTCAAACGTAAAAGTAATCTAGGCCCAATGAATCACGTGTCTGTCTAGACTTAAACAGTCACTGAGGAGAAATACAGCAGTAAATACAACATAAAATGACTTCCATTTGACCATTATCAAAGTGAATAGACAGGCAGGAAATGTGAGGGACGCAGATCAATGGGCCATAACTGAAGTTCATCTGAGTATTAATCTCTTTTTGTGTCCTTTAACAAAGTGTGTGTGAAGATTGTGGATCAGATAAGATCAGGACATTAGTCATCAAATTCTAAATGTTTAATCACTGCGTAAGGATGTGTACTAAACATTTGTTTCTCTCTTACACCACATTTGTGGTACAATTCTGCTTTAATAAATTTTTATTAACATTGCATCTTTGACATTGGTGGCATCCGTAAGGATGGCGATATTGCTTTCAGACATATGACATTACTCTGCAATGCAAATATATCTTATATTGACCTTTTCTTTCCCTTTGATAATCAAAGTGAATTCATGATTTTTACTAAAACGCAACCAATTAGTTACATTGCTTGTGTAATCCAAGACAGTTTTATTGAAGGTGCCACTGAAGACAAAAGCACTAACCTTCGTTTTGCTGGTATTTATCTAGACTATCTACAGCTAACTTAACATTAGTCCCATTGACTGCATATAGCTCTCCAGGTCTCCAAACAAATGTAGGCATACCAATGGCTAATGTTAGGAAGACAGCTATGAACATGTAAATAGGACAACTTTGGGGTTGCCGTGAGGCATATTTCTTTTTTTTTTTGGTAGACCTAACCACCTCCCCACTCCTCCAGCTCCAGTGCTAAGCTAGCACACACCAGAACAGCCTGTCCACTGAACAAAAACGCCAAACTGATCCATCAAACCCTGGTAAGACTGCAAACCTTAAGCTAACCCTCCTAATATGTAAACTAACTGCTCATTACAGAGAGTATTATCTGCAATGTACTGTAATGTACATGTTATGTACTGTATAAAATCCAGACTGTATCCCTTAGTCTAATCATCAATAATAACATTACTTTGAGACTGAGTTACTGAGTGTGTCCCTCCCACCTCCTGTCAAACTAATTCCATCTTTAAGTCTTCCTGTGAGTATTATACATTCTTTCTCTCTGATTACAATCTGTCTTTGTCTCCATCATTCTGTTCTTGACACCCCCCCAAAAAAATAAAAATAAAAAAATAAAAATTCTCAAGGGCCGTGCATATTTGGCTCTGATCATGTAATGATTTGCCCGTAACGATTACTCTCTCATGCGATGATAGAGCGGTTTATACCGGGCACATTCCTGCTGCGCCCTCCTGCCACTCAAAGTCAGCTAACGCACTTGTCTCACACTGACACACACACAAATCATTCACCAACTTACTCCGGTGGTGATGCACTAAGAAGAAACACACTATGTCTTTGGCTCTTGCTCACTCTTTGTACTCACTCTCTCACACACACACACACACATACCCCTGATTTCTCTCTACGTCAGTCAAAATTTCAGCGAGCCTCTACCTCTTTCCATCCTCCTCCGCATAAACAAAAACAAGACAACATTCAACTAAAAGCCTTTCATGAATGGTGCACTTCACCTCAGGCATTATGTCAACTTGTTTTCCTGAAGTTTTATCAAAATTCATTTGGTACTATGATGTTAAAAACGATGCAGCGTGCACCTGGAAGAAATATTGTATGAAATATTGAGCGTGACAGATCAACAGAGAGATGTTTCCCTGCAGCAACTTCAATTGTCAGCAGGTTTATCAAATTAGATGTGGTTATTTCTTGAGGTCAGGGGTAAAAGATTCAGGGTGAAATTTGTATTTTGACCAAAATAATTTAATAGAGCAGTCTTTATTTAGAAACAACTTAAGATAAACTACGAGGGACTAATTATGGCAAAAGTAAAAACACAAACACAAAAAGGGACAATTACTTAACTGAGTCGTGATTCCCTGAGTGGTGCTAACACCTGAACAGCATTGCTCTGCTCAGCCAAACATATTCAACATAGATGTTTGTAAACAATTTTAGACAGCAAACAACTTTCATAATGATCAATATTTGAGTAAAATGCCAGCCAAACTCTGTATTCAGCTTCTCAAAATGTTCTCAGTTTTAATTTTTTTGACATTTCATAGATTAAACAAATTAATAATCAAAAATGAAAATAATCATTAATCACGGATTATTATTATTACACCTTGGGGATCGGAGCCCATTCAAGTCATCCCAAAATAAATCTGAGCGAGATGAAAGAAAGAAACATATGTTCTGCTACCCTTACTGATTAAAACTTTATTTCTGAAATTTTTACTTTTTTACTTGTAAAATACTGAGTAGTGTAACCTCTGAGGGCCTCTAACAGGTAAAGAGAACAATGTAGGTGGTGTAAAGTAGGGTTGGGCCGCTGTAAACATTTTCAAACCGGTTTGATATTAAGCCAAATACATTTTACCACTAGCTCTTGCACGTGACTCAGCCGTGTTAAATAATGAGAGGCCACGTTTCTGCAAATGTTTCACAAAAGAGCCTCATTAAAAAAGGAGTTGTACGCTGAAATGCAAGAGGGCTTTTTATCTGAAAAGCACAGAGGACGTGTTGAGTTTGTATTAATAGCGTAATTAATACAGTAACTTTAACAGGGCAAACCGAAGCGGCTCAAAACAAGGCCTGGTACTTACCTTTAATCTGCCACGTACTCTACTGACAAACGCTAGCTAACTTCCTCGCTAACACAGCAAACAGAAGTGATAAGCATGACTGACAAGAACATTGTCATAGAGTTGTATTGACAAGGGAAACCAATGAGGTTACAGTTAATTAACTTTCTCGCAATGTATTTCACAACATAGCGAGAAGACACTCCGTTTGACTCCGCACCACCGTTTGCTCCGCACCACCGTTTGCTCCGCTTGGATGCATACATGTGCTGCAGGCTGCGCTGAGTACTGGCGAGGGTCCACATTTGCCATCATGACAAGTGCCGGACTGAGTAGTTTGTTAAATTTGCTGTTTGCTGAGAGCTGCTACTTGTTTCTTGTTAACTGGCCAGAACATCTCATGATGCCAGTTCAGTGTGTTCGGAAAAAAATCAAACTGGTTTAGGTTCATACTCACCTTATTTATTCAACAAGCCCTTTAAGGCATCACATTTTGACAGGTGTCATTCATCAGGCTACTCCCAGATTTAGATGCAGTGTGTGTTGAGAGACCTCATTAATAAGTGTAACAACAACAGCCAACATGGAGCAAAACTTGTATAGTTGGCCTCACTTTCCTTGCACCTTACTCAAAAGTAGTTTACTGTTTCCCTGCCTGTCTTCTCTGTCTGTCAGCCCATCTGTCTCTCAGCATTCAGCTTAAATAATCTGAACACATACTTTAGGATCTTTCATACTGAGCCGCGTATCCTGTATCTGTTATATCATCAAGGTGGCTTCACAAGCCACCTGGTCACCACAATCCCAACTATTCCAGCTATGAAGTAAATCAAGCTGAGATGAGAGAAGAAACTGTACTGATAACACAAAAAGCCTTATTTAAAAAGAGCATTATGAGGAGTGGGGAAAATGAAGGGTGAGTGACATGCTCAATGTCAAATGTGCACTTTTCCAGGTCAGGGTTGCCAAATACTTTTCAAGCTGCATACCTGTCATCAGGGAGACAGGAGGACAGAAGAGGTGGGAGGGAGGGGCAGTGCTGACAGGATTCAGACTACAAAGATTCAAACAAGCTGGTCGCATTTGAGAAATTGAGATCAGAGCGAGGGACACCAGCGTGGGTGATGTCACCGCACAGAGGTATGCTGCAACAGAATTCCACACTTCAAATGCAACACCACGGCCAGGCAAAGGCCATCAGCAAGCCGAGGATTGAAAACAACAGTGACCCGCAGGTGCATTTTTCTCATAGGGGTAATTATTTTCAGAGGTCAAACATCAATCATTGCTCAGCATACAAATAACAAGACTGTACAGGCTTTTGAGAGCATAAAAAATTAAATAAAGGTCAATTCAAGTTCACAGTCAAGTTCACGCTTAGTTCAGACGTGCCTCTAGAGTCAAGATACTACCATTTAAAATGAGGAACATCATTGCCTTGGTTGACAGAACTTTAACCAAATAGACAAAAATACCACTTATAACATAAAGGCTAAGTTCTGCATTTATCAGCATTTTTTATTTTGTGTCTATGACTACTTACATAACATTTTTCTTTTAAATTTGTCCAGTGTTGCACAACCGCACTGCAGTCAGCTGCAGCGAAACAGTGCTGCAACCTTGAGGGCAACTGCGCACCGTCAATGTACGTCCACTAAAATACTTGTTTTTGCCACTGACTGGCTGACAAGCGTCTGACTGCATTGTGGAAAGGATCCATACAGAAAAATACCTTTTTTAAAGAATAAGATCTTTTGTTTAACTAGAAACAGTTGCTGTATCTTGGTAAGATGTCTGTGAAGTAATTCAGGTCATAGTTAGAACTGAAGAAGCCTCTTGGATGAAAGACAAAACATCTTCTAGTATCTTCAACCAAGTTCAGTTGCCCTTGATTTAACCTTCTTTGGAGTCGCTAGATTGCTCTCATCAAAACCACCAGACTCCCTTGACAATGGGGAAACAGGGAAGGTCTACGTGCACACTGAAGCACGCACATTTACGTCAAGATCCACACACCAGACACACACCTACTTTGTGAGCATGCATGATTACATGCTCATCAATCTGCTTCTGTGGGCGTATGCATAGTAATCCTAATAGCACATCATTTGTAACGGGTCTCCAGTGTTTAGTCGTGGCGGCCCAGCGTTTACTCAAAGCACATGTGGCCACGGGGGGAAGCAGATGTGAGAACACCAGGAAGCATCATTAGCCTCACAAACATTCACCGCAGCCAGCCGTGGAGACCCCGTCAGACACCAGCCATGCAGACTCACAGTCAATCATGTTTCCACTGGATTTAGCGGTCCATCCTTACATGTAACCTTTCTCACACTTGTAAGCAACCACCTGTTTTAGCCCTTTACAAAAGAGTGAGGTCATTGAGAGAAATAACTGGTCTTGTATTTGTTTTTTTAAGGCTGTCAACCGCTCAGCGGATCTGGAATTACTGGATGTCCATTTTCACCAAGAAGCTACAGTTGAATATTTATGCTTTACTTACCAACTTTATGCTGGTGGCTTTGTTCTACATTACTCATGGTTGGCCTTTTGCTCTCACTGCATGCTTCATGCAACACTTCCACTCTCACTCCATCAATATTGCTCTCCCCCTCCCTCCACCTACAGACATCCTTGTGTCTGTGTCCCCTGTTCTCGAGCTCAGCTAAATCCACATCAGTACCACTCCATTAATTTTCCACTCTTCCTTTGTATCCTCTAATGTGACACTCACCTTCCATCCGGTTTTGTTATGTTTTATTGCATTTTATTTAGCCCTGGTCATTGACAGATATGTTAACTAACTAACCATTTGTCCACTAACTTGACTCCTACAGTAAAGGGCTAAAGCATAATCATTGTCATGCACATTTCTCATCTACACATGCTTTCCTTTGTCCTGTTCCTCTCTCTCTCTACCATTCCTGACCTTTTTGCCTCTATTATCCTCCCCTCTTCCTTCTTTTCTCTTTCCTTCCCTCTGTGGTGTCCAACCTTCTTCCTCTTTCCTGACAATCCTTCCCAGTTGTGTTTTAACACACACACACACACACACACACACACACACCACACACACACACACACTTCCTACCTGGCCTCCCCTCTAATTAGGCGTCACAAGAGGGGCCTGAGTGCTCCTTCTCCCCTCTTGTTAGCACCACTCCCCGGCACTCCCGCTGCAATCCCACCCTCGGACGGATCTGAGGTCAAGGCCGGGGCAGAACAGAACAGACAGAACTAGTCGCATGTGCTTAAGCCAAAAGGCAGAGCAGCTCAAATGCAAGGTTCTGGGGCTTTTGAGATTGGCGATGTTTGAAAAATGTGCAGGCCAGATGATGCACAGAGGGCCCCGGCTGCTGCAAATGAGGTTTGAGCTGGCGTCCAGGAACACACAACAGGATAAAACAACAACGCTCAATCACGCTGATGGAGGGGACGTGGGCTCGCTGCAGATGGAGCCCAAGATGTTTCATCAGAGGAACAGGATGCCAGAGGCTCAGCTTTCAAGCTCGGCAATGACAAATAAACCTCACGAAGAAGGAACAAATACATTCACAAGGGCCTCCAGAGGAAGCAGAGAGGGGACAGAGGGCAGCCACCTGCAAAATCACAATAGATCTGTGATGGGCGTGGGAGTTACAGAGGCCATCACTGCTGAACTGGACACAAAAAGTCCCTCTGCTGAAATATTGCCATCTGCTGGCAGATCTTTATCAATGCGTGACAGCAGCCTGATATAAAATCAGAGTTTTGCAGTCTGTGGCACAATAAGACCACAAAAACTCATTATGCTTTATGATATTGTAGTCTGAACAACACCCTCTTGCATACACTCCTGCATAACACTGCAACATGACTCCAGCAAGTTATGCCATTTACTGACACAGGCTGCTTTGGGCAGTCAGTCACAGCATGTTATTAGAACTTGGCATCAAGTGATTGAAAGGCAAACAACACTATCGAGTTCCACAAGATTTTGAAGGGGAAATGGTAAAAGCCATTTTCACCGTTCCACATCTTTTCAATATTCACATAGCCTCAGTTGTTAATTGAGTCCTGATGTTAAAGAAACTGTTTTGGGAATTACCCTAGTTCGCTTTCTTGCCGAGAATTCGATGAGAAGATCGATACCACTGTCATGTCATGTCTGTACGCTAAAGATGAAGCTAGAGCCAGGGACCGTTGGCTTTGCTGAGCATAATCACTAGAAGCAGACGGAAACAGCTAGCCTGGCTCTGTCCAAAGGTATATCTTCGTATATATATCCATAAAGC
The DNA here is from genome assembly GCA_024633595.2 of Lepomis macrochirus. Classification (NCBI taxonomy): domain Eukaryota; kingdom Metazoa; phylum Chordata; class Actinopteri; order Centrarchiformes; family Centrarchidae; genus Lepomis; species Lepomis macrochirus. The sequence continues at coordinate 10,352,898 of JALXJV020000002.1, read as the reverse complement.
TCAGTAATTAACATATTCTGACTTGTTTGTTTAATTGAAAAAAATAACTGTAAAAACTAGCTGTTTCCCTCGGTTTCCAATCTTTATGCTAATCTAAGCTAACAGTGCCCTACTGCTAGCTTCATATCTAGCATACAAACATGAGAGTGGTATCAATCTTCTCATCAAATTCTTCGCAAAGAAGGCAAATAAGTGTATTTCCCAATATCTCATGGAGAAAGGCTCTGTTATCAATGGGACTGTCAAATAAGGGGAATCAGTCTATTTTATGAAATGCAATTCCAGAGACAAGCTCATCACCACAGAACTGCTGGCCAGGACTAATTTTATATATTCTTCCTAGGCCGTGCCACATTAGTGAAATCTCTGATTGGGGATTTTATATTTCTACAAAGGCTTCTTTGAACTGAAGGCTTTTCAGTAAGAAAAGGAGATGAGTGCTATACCTAAGCCTAGCTATTGGTTTATTGCAAATGCTGTTGAAAATGAACTTTCATTTCAAGATCCAATAGAAGCTGCCATGTCTTGTTATGTTCTGCAGGACTTTTCCTTCATTGGCCCACTGGGAATGGTGTGAAGCTACTTTCTTTTGGCGCAGCTCTGGGGATGAATGCCTGCTCTCTTGATTTCCAGTATTGGAAAAGCAGCATCCCGGTACACCTGAGTAGGACACACAGGAAACATTGCTACTGTGCCAGGAACTCTGAGAGCACTGCATGAAAAGTGAAACATTTAGCGGGTACCTTGGTAATTTATGCAAACATGAGTACCAGTGAATTTTGGCCTTGGATTGAGTGTAACATTGCACACATGTACTTCCACACCAAGCAATCCTCAGTCTCACTCCACAGATTAAGCCCAGATGGGAACAATGAGATGAGTATGAAGGCTTTCGCAGCGTAACTGAAAACACTCGGTTTTGTTAACGCACTCCAAAAACTTGCTCTATCCATCCATCACTGGCCAGATGTTCTCTGAAGCCCTTTCCTTTACTCCTTAAGTGGGACCAATCCCTCTCAAAATTAATTAACTTCCCATTCCACTTGCGTCCACAACAAAGGCACGCATGAAAGCTAATTGGATAGTTTCTGGTCTTTATGATAAAAGCAATCAAGCTAAGGAGCGTGTTTCAGAGAACAAGAGATGTTGTTGTTGACGTATGATCACTTGGGACCATTTGCACACCGTGACCCCACTTAATCCTGCCATTAGACTCCAAGGGTTCCCCATCCTGAGGACTTCAATACACTCCCCTTGCTGCATTAAGACAGAGAGGGAACATTTCCTTGAATAAACATCAAAACCTGTTGCTTTTGTGGCTGATTTCCTTTTGAATTCCAGCTGAGTAATTATAAGAAAGGCATGTAGAGAAGTGAGTGCGGCAGCCATACACTGCGAGGAAGTCTGGCGTCAAAAACCATGCACCACACGTCAAAAACCATGCACCACACTGTTTACCAATAACTACCAAAAAGAGAGTAATTTCATCCACTTCAATAGAGAGACTGTTCATTTGCAGTGATGATATTAAAATGCTTAACCTGATGTATTCAAGTTTTATCTCCGTCTTTCAATGTCCCCGTCAGTTGGGATGTTGACTGACCCTATTAAGCAGACTGACCAAACGTCACTGATCTACCTCTTATGTTTATCTACGTCCTGTTTGTGCTTCTTGACAAATGCATTATAATGTGACAGCTGCAAAACTAGTGTACATCAGCGTAAACGTAAGTTAGCCATTTAAAAAGCACTACAGTGTAGCCACGTGGTTTGTTCATGATAGCTTAGACACATCGAGTTAGGTACTGGAGCCTGTGCCAGGGGAGAAAATGCCGGCACAATCCTTTTCAACCTGTGAGACCATATTTGATCAATTGAAAAACACAAAATTAAGATTTTTAACACTAAATATTAGTGTTAAAATATAATAAAAATACTAAGCCCTAAAGCAACAAGAAGCACAGAGAGGCAAGTGCTGAAAAGAACAACATTAAAGCCTACAAAAAGGACTTGCTTTGTCCCGATGGCCTGCCAGGTGAATAATCATTATTTACGGGCACCTTGGTGCTCAGCAAACGGCTCGGGCACAGCCTCCTACACACACAACCACCTTTAAATCCCCATACAGCAAAGTGTGTGTGTATGTGGGGGGGGGGGGTTTCTGGAGTGAGAGCAACAAGACCCTCCAAGAATCACTCGAGGTATGTCATTATGTCACCCACAAAGGAAGGTCTATTCCATTTAGGGTTGGAGCCACAGGCCATTTGGCCCACACACACAAATCACACAACTTCCAACAGCCATACACACAAATATAGAGTCTCTTTCTTGAGTTCAATAGAAATTCAGAGACTCTGACCTAAGAGCGAGGATGAAAAGACAAGGCATAGCAGAGACCCCGGGAGGCAGCACTTGTTGATCCCTGGTCTCTGAAGCAAAGCACTGGGTCACTCTGGTGTGTGTGTGTGTGTGAACAGATAAATGTCCAGTGCTGACTTATGCTACACAGCCACTCCTTGCACAGATGGGAAAGCTTGTCATGGCCAGTTGAGACAAAAAAGCTACCGAGTCATTATTCAGTCTCGCTAAGTGACAGAGACACAAAACAATCAAACCACCGCCGCTTGTTGTAGCATAGAAGTCAGTGTGAGGACACATCACTTCAAACATTCTCGACACTGAACTGAACGACTCAAGGAGTTGAGTAAAACCATTTATAATGACACATTTTTGTTAATGAAATGACAATGACATACGTACACTGGAGTACCAATAGCATGTTTTGGACTAGTTTAATGTCAATTAATCATATTCTTTAGAGAATAATGAAAACATAATCAAAAGGTCTTGTGTAAGCAGCTTCACACTGATGCCGAGTCCATTAACGTGCCATTTCATGATTTTCTTCCCAGTATTTAAACTGTAACATAATCAGGCCAGTACTGGACAGTGGCCTGGAAAGAGTTGCAAATCCCCGAATGCTTCCCTGTCACAGACATTCACTGATTACAGCATGGACGTGCTCAGATGGGCTACATGGCAGCCAGGGTGTCTAAAGCCCAAATCACCTTGAAGTCCTATTAGCACCTGTCGTGGTCCTTTACACATGCCGACAGTGGCATCCCACCCCTCTGTTTGAGACCTAAAATCTGTCTGCAGGCCAAACAACTGCTTTGTGTTCCACTTCAAACTCTTGCTCAGCACTTACTATGCCGTTATTATGCCGCATGTGTCAGCTTTTGCACAACTTGGCCTGGCCTTGGCTTGAGTGATGCATGTGCACAACAGACCTTTCGGAGATAACATGTAAAAGTATTCCAGCGGTGATTAGTGTAAGCTGAGTGTACAGATTTTAGAAGTTTGTTCAGTGCAGGCCTGATAAGCGTCGACCCTGCAGAGGATGACCCATGCTCTCTCCATTAGGCTACAGGTCTGACATTGCAACGTGAAAGGAAGGTGTGACTCAACTTTAAAAGATTTTAGTATATATTAACACACTTGAAGTACCATCATATATCGTATTTGAGTATATTCAAACTGCCTCCCATATTCTCAGTTTCCTGTTATAATTGGTTGTAGTTGGTACCTTATAACAAGATATTCTATCATTTCAGACTGGCAGACAATACCACAATACCATGTTCTTATACAATGTGCAGCAGCCTTGGACTTCAGCATCAATGAGGAAACCACTTAACACTTCATCACATCCTATACATACACACACATATATATATATATACACACATATATATACACATATATATACATATACACATACATATATGTGGTTGCTGCTAAAAGGTTGCTGCTAATGGGTCCTGTAAAATCTGCAGGGTTAGAGTAATCCTGTAATAAATGATATACAATATGAAAGCACAATGTTCCCATTGTGTTATGATAGTGATTTTTCCTTTAGAAACAGAAGACAGGTAAATTGATAGCAGTTTTGTGTAAAAGTAAAAGAAGAAAGATAAAGAGCCAGAGGTATTTAGGTAATTAATAGCGGTTTCGTGGTGCATTAACTTCACAAACGCGTCTGTCTCAAACTGAAGTGACGCGCCTTCCTCTCTGGATCTAATTCTTGTATTAATCTGAACAAACCACTGCAGCTTACCTTCACACAGATTGCGAGAAGAACCAGCCCAGTCGTCCACATGCAGCCCCCTGTCATCTCTGACGCTGATAAATGCAATGTAGTTTCAAATGGTAGAGACTCGACTGTGATTGCCCGCTCTCTGTCCGTCTGTCCCAGTCACTCCTCTCCGCCCTGCGCCGCGGCTCCAGTTTACACAGAGAGAGGAGGGGGGGAAAGGTAAAAGTCAGCCAAGAACTGCCGGAGACGACATGACACTTCACGGTCACTTCCAGATATTTTGTTTCCCCAGCAAACACGTTGCTGCTAAATTTATGTTTGCATACCAGGCGTGCGTCAGGAAAAGGGGCTCACCCACCTTACATTCTTAAAGAAACACTCTCCCGGACCGGTGCGCGCTGATAGGCTGCCGGGTGCACACACTATGCGGGGTAGGTGATGCTTGGAGGGTTTCTGTTTGTGCATGATGATGGAGGCCACGTAAACAAGACATGCACACATAACTCAGTGGCCAACCTCGGGGTCATATTCATAAAGTGGTTTAGACAAAAGCACAAGACTTTAAACTAACTGTAGCACTTTGTCAAACAGTGAAAGGAACACTAATTCTCAACTCAAGCCCACATACTGAAAAGTCAACTCTAACCGCAGGTTCTTTTAAACTATGGTCCCATTTTTAGGATGATCTGAGGTTGTCTGTGTTTTATCTAAGCTAACGTGTGTCCATGCCCAGTTTTGGGGACACAAGGTCTCAGGTGCAGGACAACTTTTTGAGCCTATGAAGATCATTTTATTGTAATTTGGCACACAGAGCTATATGAGCATTTCATTTAGAAATCTGGAACTTTTTACATGCTTTGACCAGAGATTTCGCATAAAGCAAAATATTTCTAGAAATCTCATTTGGTCAGGAATTTTGAACCTGAGTTGTAAAAATCAACCAAATGGCTCATATGCCCGCAAAACAGAACCAAAAGTTGAAACTTTGAGGGATATACTTAACAGCTTGGCCAGATTTTGATGAGAAGATCGATTCCCCTTGCATCTGTAAATATGTAGTTGGAGGCAGCTTTGGTTAGGTTAGCTTATCTTAGCACAACCTCTGCCCAAAGGTAACAAAATCTACCCACCAGCACCTCTAAAACTCACAAATTAACATTCAGACAGAGCCAGGCAAGCTGTATTACCTTGCTTCCAGTCTTTATGCTAAGCTGAATGTCCAGCTGCATATTTACCGTTCAGACATGCAAATCCCTGTAAATATCCAATAATGTGTCAACATAGACTTCATTCTCATATCAAGCTATAAAGCATGTAATCAAACAAAAAGATGAGCTAAACTTTGGACTCAAATACTGCTGTGTTAAATACTTGCACAACTGAATTATCCTGAAGGTTAAAACAAAACCAGAAAGGCCCAGTTCTCTTCCTTATGCCTCACTTGTTACATCACATGTACCACAGTGCAATGTGGACCATGTGTTGTCGTCTGTGCACCAGTTGAGGATTTCACTTCCTTTTCACAGCTTTAGATTTAGTCACAAGTATGAAATGCATTAGTCTTTCAAGTTAGGCGCCCAGTGCTGCCAACCATGTGCCATTTAAGGTCAAGAAGAGTTTTATCTGAATCAAGCTCTGACTGCTTATGAACTGAGATCAACTGGATGGAATGAAACACTCATACTCTCTTGGCCTTTGCTGGCATATGATTGAAATCTGCTGTTGTTTCTGATTTACCTTGATGAGACCCATGTCATTCCTGTCTGGCTCCAATGAAAATAGCTGTTCCCTCTGTGTTTTTTGTGAGAATTGTATTTTTCGTGCAATGTAATGAAGGCCTGCAATCTATCTTTGGACATGAACACCTGCTAAATCTGGGTCCAGAGAAAGGTTGAATGCCTGCTGACCTGATGTGTTTCTCTTTTGTGAGTACAGTTAATGAACCCAACTAACAAACTGTATCAGAAAACCTACTTTGTGGTGATTCCTTTATATTTAGATATAAATTATACATCTCTTTGATTCAATAAGGACCACAACATTTTCCACTTCAGTGAGAGAGGAATGTTTTGTATTACAGTATAATTGATGGCTAGGGTCGACGACTCCTCTTCCTTTTGATCCCATACCTTCATTAAAGTAAGAGACATTAAGTTCTTTGAAGCTTAACCCACAGTGGTAGGGCATTAGGACTTTTTTGTCGCTTTTGAAGCTGTCCAGAGCCACCTTAATAACAATGTTCTGAGAAAATGTCATCTGTCCTCAGCCAAGCTCAAAGGGCTAAGGGAGATGCCCCTCTGAGAGCCACACAATGGTACAGGTATGCATGGTATGAGCAACCTGAATTGCTGCCTGACATGCAGGTTTGAATTTAGCGTAATCTCTATTAACACACTGAGCACAGGGGTGTAAATGTTTCCCCCAGGAGAGGGGGAAAAAATCTTTAACCGAACACAAACGTGGGGGTTGAAATCATTTCCTTTCCACCTCAGGGTTAAATGATCGCTCTTGTAAAATAGCTCCTTGAAATTCAAAGCCTACCTGCTCATGCCATTCATCATGAAAAGTCCAGTTTCTTTGAAAGAGCAAAGATTACGGGAGCTTCTTGTTGAACTTTGACCACACCCGCCACCCTAAGAGAACCACAGACACCCCACAACGACGGAGTGAGCAGTAGATAATGCTTCGAGACATGAATAGTTTACATTCACTGTGACTGGCGGTGCATAGCTAAGGCGCGTCCTCATGTTACAAATGCTGTTGCTCTTGTTGATTGACGTGTTCACTGGGATCGCTCGCTCAAAGCTCCCGTCAGCAGAGTTGCAAAATCACTGCCCGGAGCGCAAATGTATTTTTAGGGACTGCACAAGCTTAAATGGCATCTGTCAGTTGTTTGCTCAACAGATCTTACGGGGACTTTTCTGTGTGGGAAGACAAATAAGGGGTTGAGGCAGCAGCTAATGACAGTCTTTTAGTTGAGATCTTTTGTTTGAATGCAATGATGGGCTGGATGCTGCATGCTCACTGACACTATTTTACGCCTCCAGGCCTTTTTTAAGGCAGCTACCGGCTTTTTACTCTGCAGTTTATATGCATGAACACACTGCATATAATATGACTTTACAAGTGCAAAATAGGCCCACAGTATGTACAGTACATGTGTTGGTTTTCCTAGCTAAACATACTTGGAGCAGGTCGGTGCCCCCACATGAGTAACCTAGTTGTCCCCCTTGAGCTGACACCAAACATGGCTGTTTGATCAGTGATATTTGGCCTGAGAGTCAAAGCGCTACTTGTCACATGTGTTCAAAGAGAGGGCAGGAATTTGCCAGATACCAGCGAGAGAAAATGCCCTTCACAGGCTTGTTTTTGCATTAAAGAGGCAGCTAAGAGATTTTGAAACAAAATTTTCTCCCAAGGAAACTGAAACCCAGGTTAAAGTAGTTTTGGGAAATCTAATTATTCACCTTCCTGACAAAAGTTAAATGAGGATATCAAAACAGCTCTCATGTGATTCGTTAACTATGAAGCTGCAGTCAAATGATGGTTAGCTCAACTTATCATAAAGACTGGAAAGGAAGAAACACTAAGCCTGGTTCTGTCCAAAGAAAACAAAAACAATCCAGCTTATCAGCACCTCCTAAGCTCATTAAGCTGGTTTCCTGCCAACCTCACAGTGACAACACGAGTATAGGAAGTCACTGCACCTGGAGAAGAAATAGTCCGGCATATAACTCCCACGTAAACCCACAACTTGCTATTTTCACTCTTTAGTTGTCTGACGAATTAGGTAAACAGGATATAACGTGTTAATTAGTGAGCTCAAAAGATGCTGGAAGGTGGATTTTGTCACTTGTGGACTTGGCGAGGGTAGCTGTTTCTCAAAGTCTCTATGCTAAGCTGAGCTAACTGGCCGTTGACTGTAGCTCCATTTTTAGTGTACAGATGTGAGCGTGTTATCAATCTTTTCAGCTAACTCTCAGCAAGCATATAAGAGGAAGAAGCAGATTTCCCAAAATGTCAAACTGTTCTTTTCTCATGAAGCACACAAACTTTTCAGAGTGTTGTTGTGGCAACTTGTTATGGCTTCCAGTCCCCTGGCATACAGTTTACCACCACTTGGTTGGCTTTCTCATCTGTCCCTGATTGCCTTTACAGCTCTGTGGAATTTGGCACACTATCTGTATGTGTGTGTGTGTGTGTGTGTGTGTGTGTGTGTGTGTGTGTGTGTGTGTGTTTGTACGTGTGTCTGCTCATGCTTAAGACTCTGGGCCACAGTGTCCCGGGAATGCCAGTCTTGCTAAGGGTACAGTAACCTGTCTGTCTGTCAGCGCAGATCTGTTTCAGCTGCAGGCATCGTGTTCCGTCAGGCATGTCATGTCCACTGCGTGCTGTCTGAGGGCATCAGGCCACAAACCAGGAGTCAGAAATGTAGACAGTGGGCACAACACTCTTCACACTGTTGCCAATGATCAGTCAGCTTGTCTGAGAACCCAAGGGTATAATTTCTTTCTTTAAGGAAGTATCTAATTACATACAAATCCTAGCTTATGGCTAAAACCAAATATGCTGCTGGATGATTATTCATAAATTTGCCTAAACTGTTTAGCAATGAATAGCTGGCATTGAGTTACACATAAGAAGATTAAGGCATCATACTATACAAATCCAGGATTTCCTGTCATCTAATGACAAAGTTAACCTGAGATACAGTATTTGATGTTTCCTCATCAGTTTTTACATGCATATTACAGCTCAGCAAAAATCAGTAGAAAATAAAAAAGCGTCAGTGGAGCAGAAAAGGACACGTTGTAGATGAGGGTGTCTATTGTTTCAGTAAATTTGCTGCAGGCGAGTAGCTGGCAGAGGAGTTGAATGCCATTATTTAGGGCAAAGAGGACTAAACCTCCCCTGGGATGTGTTTCATCGACGAGGATCAGGCAAATAAGTGCCCAAGCACATTTTTAACCTATTTTTTTAAATCCAAGTTTTTATTCTGCCCTACAAAGGCAAAGCAGTACTACAAAAGCAGTGACATTAAGAGGATAGGGCAGGATTTTTTTTATGTGGAACAATGATTCTGATAATGAACTGATTTGCCAAGTCGTCAGTTTAACAAAATTACTATTTTTCATTTACAGATTGAAGAGTCAGTGAGAAGGTTTTAGCTTTTGCTACAATAAGGCTAGCCATGACTGTCTCACCTACTAGCTTTAAATTCATGTAGCACTGTTGTCTTTCCTTAGCAGAGACTGTAGTAAGTGCAACAACAGCTTCTAAAGTCCACAAATGAGATGGAGATTGCCAGCTTAGTGCTGAGATATTGTGTTGAGCTATTGCTGCTTTTGTCCTTGCATGCATTCTTACATGTGTCCTTGTGCTTCCCATGTCAGTTTTATTTATTGCAGTGCTCGTGTGTTTTGTATGTGGAATGAGTAGGCCATTTGCCTAATAAACCCCCCCTTTTGCAAACAGCTTCAGCCCCCCTGAAGTCAAGTAGTAGTCTTGTCCTTTTCCCTACATATAGAAAATATTATTTCATCTCTGTTTTGGTAACTTTTGGTTTTGTATTCAGTTCATTGCATTTGTATGTTTAACATGGGATATTTTAATATTAGTAAAAAGAATCTGTGATCAAATGTCTTCTGACTTGTTAACAGCTCACGACTCTGTTTCTGTCTGTGGACTTGTCTGTGCTCGTGGAAACCTTTTGTCCTGTTACTAGACCTAGTCGAGCCCCCATCCCGGCTCGATCATTTTTTACAGAATATACGTGTTTCTGTGGCATACGTTTTTGATATAGTAAAACAGATTCAAGTTTCTGCATTATGTCTTTGTAGTGCAGCTTTGCCCCCTCATTTGATAATCTTGAACCTTTCCCTATGTTGTATGTATCTCATCGGTTAGGTAATACTTACATTGTAATTAGTCAGGTGTTGTCTTAAGGCTTTTGGAGGATGCTGATAAACATGTCTGCTTGATATTGTGTCAGGACATCACAATTCATATGACTCATCTGGTTTATTTCCTGGAATATGAAAAAAATAATTGTTGGATGGAGATGACAAGCACTGAGGGTCATGTAACACTTAAGCATTGCAGGCCGTGACCTCACAGTGAAATCTGCTCCTGTCTGTGTGGTTGCTTCAAATTTCAGCATCTTGTACTGTGCTGGAGACCACTGGCTACCCATAGAGACCACCTGGGCAGAGGTCTGGTTGGGTGTATGTCTTCTGTTGAGAGCGTATGTGTGTGTGAAAGAGAGACAGAGAAGGGGAGGAAAATGACAGACAGCTTGGCCCGGCTGTCAGCTGCCACTTGGTTCCCATTACGACGTCTCTCATGTCCAAGCCCTGTTCTCTTGGTTTCTCTTCTTCTCAACTTCTGCATGCCTCAGGTACTGTTTTGGAAGCCAGCTGAATGTTCATCTGACAGAGAGACTGCAAAGGAAAAGCCTGGAGAGAAAGCAGAAATGAAGCAAGGGCCCATTTCTCACGTTGTTCTTGGCTCCCGTCTGCCTCCGAAGACTTAAGCGAACACTTCCAAAACAAAGAGTTTGTCTGTGTAGGTGCCCAAATAGCCAACCCACGCATATATGCACACTTGCACACAGACAGAGACACACTCATGCTGGGACATAAAAAATGTTTTTCTAATTCCTTCTAAGTGCCTATTTAAGCAGCTGTTTTCTGTAAACACTGACTGGGACAGCGGAGCTTGGACATTTGGTTTTAGATCATTCTCAATTATATTATAATTACTACGACTACGTCTGGTTGTCAGCAACAGCACCCAGAAAATATAGCTGTGAATTGCTGCCCCTTTGCCAGCACAAACAGCCGGCCCGCTAATCCCACCACGGCTCTGTGAAAACGAAACACGGCAGGGTCATGTGGGACGTTGTCCGACCCACACGAGGGATAGCCTTCTGTGGTCATTGTCTCACCTCTCATCTGACCCATTCAAAGTACTCGCTCATTGACCGGCTTAGCGTTACATCTGGGCCTCACAGGTCAGCGACTAGTGCACTGGTTTTCCAACAATGCAATGTGGGGATGGATGGTTTTTTTCTTCTTCCTGAGAAAAATTGTTACTGAATATCATCATCAACGTGGTAGTGGGGTCAGGGTGTGGTCCCCCAAAGAAGACTGACCTTTTCTCACACTTTTAACCTTGTGTAGTTGTTGACTCATTTTCTGCCTTGATCCTCTCAGTTGGAAATGTAGACTGTTAACTTGGATGTCTTAGCTAATGAGCCGGAGTCATTATTTGAGGATTACATCCGACAGGTGCACAGAGCCCCGCTTAACAAGACCCTGGTCTTGTCTGTTTGTCTATATTGTAGCTATAAATCTGTGGTTACTGCCCTGCTACACACACATTCATTGTCTGCATAGGCCTGTTGTTTATTAAAGGCTGAAGTAATGGTTATTTCTAGGGGACAGGCATCTTGTTAAAATGTAATTCATTTCTGCATGCATGACTTCTCCAGCTTTGGGGTTGAGATGAAGCTGGGAAGAATAATAGTGCCAAATTTAGCCGCAGGGCTGCAAAATATTTTCTAGCTATTTTGGTCGCAGATGTTGAAATTCTGGTGTAAATTCACTCTGACAACAAGAACACGGCTAATATTTGTCCAACCCTACTTGATCAAAATGAAAGTCAGACATTTCCTAACGATGTAGCACTATCCATTCTATGTATCTTTTTCATGTTGACCCAGTAATTTCTACCATAATTACACCGTATCATTTTTCACATTCAATCACATGTCAAGTGCTTTATTTGCTATTGTGCAAATGTTATAAAAACTGTTCTGTCTTAGAAGGGAAGGGAAAAGGCATTCTTTGACCTGGCAAAACCCCATGCAGAGATAAAAGATAATGGGTGCCTTTCAGCAAACAGCTGCAATCATGACTTTAATGTCTGCAACAACATCAGTGACTTGAATTCAGTTTTAAAAGAATCTGAACTTAAACATTGTTTTTTTTGGATTGGTCCCCCTGATATTTAAATGTGTCTTATTATACAATTATGCACACATCGAAACTAAACATTTTCATTAGACTGTCTGGCTTTGCTTAAAGGGACAGTAAGTGATTGTAATCTAATACACTTTGCAGTTGAGTTCAATCATTCTGCAAAATCACTTTCTCTACCTTTAAAGCTCCTACGATCGATATATCTGCATTAACAATGGATCACATGGCTACTTCTATGTAAAAGGGGTCGCTCACAGTAACCCACAAAGAATTAGCACCAGACCCTGCCGTTCCCCCGGAGCTTTGAAGCAACTTTCAGCTCGTTCTTTGGGTTTTCCGGCCGACATCTTAACTGTTGTGGTTTATTCTCGTAGTGCCACTTTTGGCCACATGGGACATAAAATATGTATCAAACCTGACAGTGTACAACTTGCTCAGCTCCACAAGATCATCAGACAAAGTTAGCGGCTAGCCAGTGAACATAGTGAAGCAGCTGAAGTGCCAGATGTCTCTCAGGAGTACACAAAGCTAACAGGAGAGTGAATCTTGAATATACTGAATATTATTGATATTTAAATTACTTTACATTCATCAGGTGCGTAGAAACACAACTCCAAATGGATGCTAATGATAATCTGTGTCTGCTGGATGTGTAAATAGCTAACTGTTAGGCAACATATTAGTTTAAAAGGTGATAATATGTCTGTGAATGTGTAATTTATCAGGCCAAGAGACCAAGTATTTATGTCTGTTGAAATAGAATCAAACTATATGAAATGATAAATAATAAAAAAATTGTTATTACTGTAGATAAATAGACAGCTAGATTGGTGAGCCAGCAAGTTTCCCCTCAAATTAGATCCCTATGCAGCCAGCAACAGTAGCTATTCCCGGTGTCCAGTTCCTCTGTTTACTTTCAGTCGGACTCAGAAAGTTTAACAAAATTTATATTTTAAAAAAAGTTGTTTGGGAAAACGTTAGGAGGTTTCAGCTGTTTGGCCCGGCATGTGTTGTTTTGCTTAACTCAGCATCCCTGTGAATCTCTACAACGGAGGTGTCGAGTGCAAAGTTAGTATGACCCATTGTCAGAATGGCCACAGGTTGAAAAGCACCAGAATTTTCCTTTACTTCTTTCGTCTGCTATTTCATATCACAGACATGTAATTTTAGTTGCGTAATCTGCATATGACATCTTGAGAAGGTAATTTATAGTGCCCTGTTAGAGGTTTGATGGACCGTCCAGCAGACTAGTGGTCGTCGCTCAGGCTACACTGTCTGACAGCAGATGTGTTTAAGCCTGCAGCAGTGTTTGAGGGTAGAGTTAACCAAAGCATACCGCACCACCAAAGACATGTCACTTTCTTTCTCCTCTGCTCTAAAGCCACATCTCTGCCTCTTTTTCCTCATGATCTAAAGAGCATAAAAGAAGACCACTCTCCCACTGTCTGTCTCTTTCTGTCTGCGCCCTTTCTTCATGCAGCGCCTCTGACTGTGTGTGATCCGGAGGTGTGACACTTTCCCAGTAGCCCACAGGTATCCGTTACCCAGCCAGGAGCCTTGGCACACTGCCCACACTCCTACCTGTCTCGGGGGGCACAATAGAGGGATGCCGTGTAATGATCACCTCCCCGCCTGACTCTGTAACCCGTGCTGCCACCTGCACACCAACAGGACTCGGGAAACAGGAGGGCCGAGCCTCCATGGATGATCTTTCTTTTCATCTTGACTGGCTGTAGAATGAGAGAAGCAGTCAAGACTTGGCTCAATCACTGCCTCTGTCCTGTGTGGTGTACATGTCTACTGGATATAACACACTAGTACACAAATAATTGTGTACTGTTTCCTTTCTCCTAAACCTCATGGTAGATCCTGTATGTATGCCCATTGGATGCATGTTGCTTGTTTAACTTAAATCGATGCATTCCTAATATCATTCTTACAAATAAAAAAAGATTTCCAATAAGTTTTAGGTACTGTTTTTTTTTAATATCTTTGTATGATATTTGCACGTCAGTCAATTGTTAAATAGTAGGTAAATATACAAATATGCTATATATAAACATACATATTTATATTTATACATTCAGTATATAAATTCTACTAGGACATCACCAGTGCCAGCACAGGATATACTATGTAACTAGGCGGTGATGCTACACGCTTATAAGGAGTAAGAACTTTGTCTACTTTGGTGCCATCTAGTGGCCTAAATCTGTGAATACTAGCAAGTATGTTCATAAAATATCAACAGGCACAGAACTGATGACTGGTGGCCCTCAGGTAACAGTGATACTGTCATAACGTCTATTTTTATTCAGTACACTGTGTTTGATTTGTTTATGAATTATTCATAGTTATTTTTATTGGCCCGTGAGGTCAGTTGCATCAGTTGTGAGCACTTAAAAGAGGGGTATGCGATTCTAATCAATTGGTCAAATTCAGCAAATATCTCCTCACGCTCCGCTAATTCCGTTCGGTGTGTGCTGAAAGAAAATCTTGTTTGCACTCAGCTCTGGTTCTGTAAATGGGAAACAAGCGAAGTGGCTCGTTCCGAGCCACCCAACACTCTTCCAGCTGTTCTGGCCATGATTTGTGTGTCAAGGAACGTTTAATGACACGGCCATGCTTACTTTTTAGACATGCTGGTGTTGTGATGTACGCTATAGTAGCAGTGAGAATCGCTGTCTGGTGTTGGGAACCAACTAAAAACACAAACCACTACCTCAGACTAAAAGCATTCATGTTTTCTTCAGGTGAGTTGTAATTTCTCAATGCACTCTAAACACAAGGTTCATATTTTGTGTTAACATTACTGTGCTGTCTTCGGCTCTTCATCCTGAAAAAAACATGATTGCTTTTAGTCCTCTTTAGAACATGGGTATTAACAAAAACAGTTTTCACATCCCAAAGGTTTTTTTCACTGATGAAAAAAAGTAACTTAGAAAGATTATCCTGGCAACACTACAGGAGAGAAAACAATTTAGATCAGACTTTGAAAATGGATCACTATATTTTATTTTCTCTCAGTTGCCTTTCAGTATTGTCTGCAAATACACTAAAATAACAAATACAACTAAAGAATGAATTCTAACATTTCGGGCTTCTGTTGAGAAACAATCTCTCCTGAGAGTGGAATCAATGTTAGAGTCAAAGTGCAGTCTGGGGAGTTTTGGCCTTTTGGCTTTATCTGAGACACAGCAAGCTTTTCAGGTGATTTTAAACAAGTTAAGTCAGGACACTGAACCAAAATGCCCTTGACAATGTTACACTGAACTGTATTTACACAAGGTGGATAATCTGAGTACTGCTCTGTGTAGACCCAACTAAATTGCAGTGGTTTAATTGAACTGTGCTGTTCAAAAAGTATAGCATAACATTTAAATATTCAGTACTTTGCAGATTCTGTCACTTTGAAATTTAGCAAATATTTCTTTTAATGTGGTACAGGTTGTTAGTTGCTTCATGTATTGACTTGTTATGGTGAAATCAAATGACACAATCTTCATGTAAACTATAATTCAAATGAACTTATCTTGCCCCCATGTATGAATTAACTGTTATGTCAACAAATAACCTTAAATGTGTGACCCTCAACCTGCCTGTCTTCTTCAAACTAGTTGAGTTGGGCTTTTCTTTTTGTTTTTACTTTAGATGGTATACCATCACATAAAAACTGCAAGCCAAATGTTATACCCCTGAAAACCCAGGCGCAATGAGATTTCA
Source organism: Lepomis macrochirus (assembly GCA_024633595.2). Lineage (NCBI taxonomy): Eukaryota > Metazoa > Chordata > Actinopteri > Centrarchiformes > Centrarchidae > Lepomis > Lepomis macrochirus. Next base: position 10,337,097 of record JALXJV020000002.1, on the reverse strand, counting down.
TCATGTAATCCTGATGAGTCATGATTCTTGGTCAACTGGTTGTACTTTGCCAAATTACATAAAGGGTGATCAAGGCAATTAAAAAGTATGACGTGGACAATAAAATATGAGCAGATCAATGTCCAGTGCAACGTGGTGTCTGTGAGCATGCGTGTTTATTAATGGAATTCCCCTCTTCACTTACAAATTTAATTACTTATACGCTTCTTAAATAAAATCTTCTTCCATGGATTTCCTTCAGATATAAACTTATTAAAAAAGTCTGTGTTTTACTGGAGCCAACATTTTCATATGGGGACTATTTGAGTCATACAAGAGCTGATAAATGGGCCCTAAGGGGTTCATCTACAGGATCCAGAACCCCGATGTGTTCGCCAACTGGAGAATCAGAACTAAGCCCACGTTTCCTCATATGGCTTTGAAATGTGTAGCATCAAAGAAACCGCATTAACACTTAATTTACATTTTTGATAACACATGCAAAAAATCTTTACAGAAATAAGCTCAGACACATTGAACATATTGAAGTGCTCTCAAATTAGAGCCAGAGTCCCACATGTGGCTCTGATGAGCTACTGGCAAACACAGACCTGTTCAACCTCTGACGTATGGTACTATTCAGGCCATTAAAATTAAGTCATCAGAAATGTATTAAGTGAGGCGTTAGGTTGGTCAGATTTCTTGCATTCGTTTAAATATATCACTTAATGTTTCCCATAAATAGTGTGAGAGCAAGTATACTACACTGGCTTCTCTCCATGGTGAGCAAATATTTTGACGGTGAATAAAAATGAACTGGGCAGAGTTTTTGTGTTCAATATTATCCTCAGCTAAACATCCATATCTGGTACAAACTGCAGTAGATACTTGGATAAAACGGGGTCATCATTAGTGTTATTAGTTACACGTGTGTTTTTCCTAATGTGACAGGTCTGCTGTGGAAAAAGACTATTTTCAAATACTGTCACCTTTTTAAAGACATTGTTCAGTGTGATATGTGCACACCATCAAGATGTACAGTAGAGGACAGAGCTGTAACCTGACAACTTAGCGCTGATCTTCTCCTCCGCTAACTTTCCCCGTCACTTTCTGCCGCTCTCTCCCTCACATTCGCTCGTCATTTGAAGAACGAGGAGAGGGAAACAGCCATGCGTTGAGTATTACTCTAGTTTACTGATAATCATTAACGATTGTGTGAAATTTTAAAAGCGGCGCTCATTCATTAAGCAGCAACAGTAGGTTTCAAATACATTGATAGAGACTGGTTTTAAGCCCTAAGATCTGTTTTTCTATCCAAGAAGCGAGAAGGTTGCACTTCCCCATAGCTGAAGAATAAATACGTTTTATATCTGTGGTACAATCCGAAAGAGACTTGCGGCAATAACACAAAAGCTGCCTGTTAGTCTTTGTAGTCGTAACACAGCAAATTATATTTGGACCGACTCGGATTAGCGACAGAAAGAACTACAACACCACGGGAGGAAAAAACATTCTTGAGTGCTACAGGGCCATTTCAATGGGCATCCTTCTGGTTTCACAAATCAGACACATTAAATATCAAATTTTACGTTGTAGTTTTGAAACGGACCAGACGCAGATTCATGCTGTCCTCACACAGAGGAGCAGGTGGAGGTGAGGCCCAGTACCGAAGCGATGCTTGAGGCGCGCCCCCCTCCTCGTTGTCACAGCTAGACTGAAGGTGCTGCAGAGCCTGAAGGATCAAGGTTTGAGTGAGGACTGGCAGAGACAGACACAATCAATCAGCTATCACCTATCGATCCCTCCTGAAACGATCAATAAGCCTGTGTGTGTACTGACAGCTGTCCTTTTTGTTGCTCAGGCTCGGCTTCAGGTTGTCCAAGAGCTCCAGGATCTGTTCCAGGGTGAGCTGAACCAGTTTACTGCTGGAACTGTGAAGACTGAAGACTGAGACACAACTGCTGTTAAACAGGTACCCAGAAACGGTCCTCACCTCTGTCTCTTGCTCAGCTGGGCCTTGATGTGTTCTCCCAGCGTGTTGTCGTCATTGGATGCCCAGTGTCTCCTGGTGGTGAACTGGTCCTCAGGGTGACAGGGACGACTCAGGACCATCCTCACCATCTCCTCAGTGGGTCTAAGATGAGTGTCCAGTGTGTTCCTGACATACTTCTCTCTGCGGAGCTGCAGCAGCAGACAGGACAAGGCCTCCAGGTTTTCTAGGAACATAAAGACAAAGGAGTCAGAGGACTGATCGGACTGGAGGACAGGGACCCTTTCCTGGACACCACTCACCTCTATATTTAAGGAGCTGCAGGATGGGGATAATGGTCTCCTGGGGTATACTGTGAGCCAGGAACAGCTGCCAGGTACTGTACTGCTGAAGGTCTCCCAGTCTAGAGACTAAACTGTGGACACATGAAGAAGATGACGCGGGGACAGGTGGACCCATGACGAAGAAGACGACGTGAGGACAGGCGGAAGACGTGACGAAGAAGATGACGCGAGGACGTGAGGGCAGGTGTCCTCTGAGTGCGTCTTACTGAGTTTACACATCAGCTCCTGCAGCTGCAACACAGAGAGACCTGCTTACTGAACACAACCTGGATCAGAACTAGCAGAACCAGACTAAAGGTTAGTCCTGATCAGCTGTTACCTGTGTGGAGTCGATGTCAGCTACAATCATGTTGAGCAAATAAACACTCTGCATCGTCTCATCTGGGAAATGAACCAAGATAGAACCATTCAAATCTGGATCTGTCTGTGTGTCGGTGTAGATGGAGGGGGTGAGGTAGCAGAGCTGCCAGATGTCGTCCTCCTGACACCTTCATGCTTTTACGCCTATTGATATTTTTACTCAGGAAGGTTTTATTGCATGTACTTACAGTAGGCCTAACAAGCTAAGACTGTCAATTTTACATTTACTCATTTGATAGACACTTAAGCAACTTACGAACAACACACAAGCATTAACAAAGCATGATTAATTTAACTAGCTAACATGACTGCAACACACTTTTGAAAGGGCTGTGAAAGTAAATCAGTAAGGTAACACTACTTGCTACTAAATACGCAGTTACTTATTCATGCCACACTAGCTTGCTACGTCCTTGTAGGAATACCTGCGAATTGTCCGGAAGGGAAATAACGTTAGACAGAACATCAAGCTAACGTTGGTTTGTTTAATGGTAGCCATCTCCTCACACGTGAACTCTGATATTTTAACTTATATTACAACAAAATTATTCTTCCACAATGACAATGTTAACACAGTCTACTTTGACATTAACTAATGTTAGTAAGCTACTGAGTTTCTCAATTTAATGGCGCATTCAAGCTTGCCATCAACTCGGTCACGTTAATGTTAGCCCTTCAGAATTCTGTTAAGATAAAACCAGCAAGCTGGAGTTTATGGTGAACATCAATATCAAGTTATTCTACAACACTGCTTCTGTTAAAACACAAAACAATGGTTTAATAAGTATGAGAGACTTACCACAGTCCAATGACAGGATGTTTGATACAAGACCTCAATGCTCTTTTACTCATGGGTTTTACTGAAATTCGTAGGTCACGAAATTTTGGCGCCAAAGGATGCTGACATATGAAGAGGGAGGACCTTGACGTCACCATTGGAGGTTGAATTCAGCAGACAAAAAGTAGCAAAACCTTTTTATATACAGTCTATGAGCAAAATATATATTTTTAAACGGAAATTGTGGTACCTGCCTTGAACACACAGTTCAATGCAAGCCCACTGTATGCAAGCCCGCTGATTTTTACTGCATTTTTAACCACAGCTGTGTTTACAAATGTGTTGCAGCTGATTGGGTAACACCTCTGACACCCACCAAACGGGAAGCCTGGTTGCACAATGTAGATTGAAAAACTGTCAATTAATAACTAATTTACAAAGTTCGAGAGAACCCAGCTTTCCTTTCTGTTCTGTTACTTCATTTTATAACCGTACACTGGGATATGTGGAGTCCGCATTCCTGTTATGCTAACGTTAGCAACCATTAACTAACATAAGCTAACTTAAGTAAGTTTAGTTAAGTTTTATTGGCTGAAATCTTTCCAGACAGCCGACAACACTTATCATTTTTCATCTGGGGCTGCTCCCTGTTACATGCGCTTTGGTCTGGCAAGTGAAAAGTTGTTTTCAGACGCGGTATTGTTAACAGAAAGACTAGTTAACATTACTTGAACTTAGCTGGAAAAAACTTTCCACTGAACTGCTGTAACTTAGTTAAGGTCAGTCCTATAACGTTACAGGGCTCACAGGTCTCCCGCATTCACCTTGAGACACACGCATTTCAGCCAGCTCACACGCCACACCTTGAGTTTCTCACGCTTAGAAGTAAGTTAATCATGAAGATATCTGTAATTTTGCAGCATTTAAGGTCCTGGCTTTTCTCTGTGTCAGCTCTGCCTTGTCTCTTTCTCTCGTTCTGCTGTGCATTTTCTCTCCACACTGCTCAGCCACGCACACTCACGCACTGACTGAACGCTGTATGATGTGAGTATTTCTGAGTGAGGATAACTGTGGTGCAGCTGAAACAAATAGCCTAAATGTAGTTTAAAAGTGAGTTTTTCATTATCTGCTGATAGCAATGCGTTTTGACAGCATTTCATAAAATACAAAATGAGCAAGATTGTATTATGTAACATAGGCGTATAAAACTTCACAGTCAGTTTGAACCTAGACACATTTTACATTGCAAAAAAACATTAATAGGCCTACTGAGTCGGACTGTCACTTTACAATAACAGGTCCGTGAGTAGGCCTAGCCTATATGTCTAATCTGTTTGATTAATAGGCTATTTTCATCTTCACACCGGCATTTAGTCCCGTCAGGTTACAGCTGAATAAACAGGCCTGTAGCTGGGCTATTTAAAATGAATAACAGGCTGTAGGAGAATTCGAGCACTTTATTATTCATTAAGGAAATTCCAGTGTGGTAAATGATGAATGAGCAACGCTGTATAAAATGTAATAATGTTGACGTATCGATCCTCCACTCCTGCGTTTTAGAACCAATCATGGACCGCGTTGGCACGCATTCATATTTCTAGCTCCACCCGATTAAAATGGAGGCTCTGCCTTTATTTACCCGTTGCCATGGTGAATCGTAGTATCGGAGCTCCATTGACAATGGCTTTTTACATCCCCACGCACGCGCTTCAATCAGGCTCAACATACTCAGAGTTGACTGAACTTATCCTGATCGGTCTTTCTGAAACCGAAAACTCGGAGTTGACAGCTCAGAGTTCAGGTTTACACTCTGAGTTTTTTTTAACCTGCTTTCTGAAACAGGGACCAGGCAACATCGCTGCGTGTGTATACACGGAGTGGAAGTTGGAAGCGCTTGTAACTGTGTAACTGTAGTAGGCTATGTTTTTGGGTTGTTGTTTTTTTTTTTTGGGGGGGGCTGTTTTTTTTAGCATTTAGATTTTTGGACAAATCACTTGCCTGTGATCAAAGATAGTGAGAGTACCTGACCGAAATTCTGTCTCAACCCTCTTCAGACCTAAAATGGTAGCCTACTGTTGACACAAAAAACACAAGGGTCTGTGTTGGTGTGGCAATGTTGTTTTAGATAGAAGCTAAATGATGAAATATTATACAATTAGTCTAGTTTAAAATATATTTGATTGGCTAACTCAATTCTGAGCCACATAATCTTTCATTTTGATGCAGCAAAACCTAAGTAGGATAAAGACATTTGCAGGATGACCTTGCATTTTCTTTTCTTGTCAGTGCAGTGGTCCATGTCTATTTCTCAGGTAAAAACTATATACTTTTTGCCACAGAGTCAGCCATCTTGCTTAAAACAAGTAATTGATGCATTATGTTTTTCTTTCAAGGCTTAAGTTGGATCTCAAAACCTAAATTCCCCATAAGGGGACACAGGATTTTAGGAGGCTAAGTTTAGTTGAAAGCTAAATAAGGGTTAAGCAGTCTAGTTAAAAAAATAAATGGATATTGTTGTTAGGTCTTTGTGTAGGTTTACTGAAGGAAGGATCCCACTATATGGATGTTCAGTCTGTGTTCAGGGCGGAGCTGAACACCTCTTTTTTCTCAGCTGGACAAGTAGGTTGAAATAAAATACAGCCACTTGTTACTTTCTATTAATTGAACTAAAAGACGTTCTGTTAGCTTCCTGCTCAGCTTCCAGTCTGAAAGGGAGATGTTTGTTAATCTGCTTCACTTCTCCAGCAGTCTGGGAACAAACCTTTGTTGGTCTGGAGAAGCTGAAGCATTTATTACCCGACACACCGACACTGTACTTTCACTGCCAGAATATTTTCCTCCTCTGACATTCATCGTCACTTTCTGTCACTCAGACAATCAAACACACCGAGACCTCCAGATTAGAGGAGCTGCTCTGATCACAGCATCTGTCAGGTAGACGTCCTGCAGGGTTTCCGCAGGGTCTTAAAAAGTCTTAAATTTGCTGAAGTTTGTGTTCTAGGTCTTAAATAATTTCAAACGGATATTAATTTCCCAACGTCCGTGTAACGCTACCTCTAATGCTCATTGAAATGGCCCTGCAGTTGTCAGGTTTACAGCTCTGTCCTCTACTGTACATCTTGACAGTTAAATTAAAAAGAAAGGACGGTGTTGACCATGGATGAGCTGAGGTTAGTAATGTTAAAGCAAACTAACGTTAGTCCTTTTAAGCTAATGAGGAGATTATTCTTAAGGATTTTGATGTAAAAATGAAACGCTTGTAATAATACAGAAGGGAGGTGGTTCTCATGTTGCCTATTATTTATGGTAATTCTGACATTAGAAAAAGAATGAAAACAAATCTGATCAAACAGTCAATTACTTAGTCTGTTCAGCTTTATGCAAGATGTGCCTTCTTTTGTGTCTGTTAAATGTAGAAATGACAGAAGTTGTTGTTTTTGATACTAATAAAGGGAACTTGAATTTTTGAGGACTACTATTGGAAAATGGGTATTTTGTAAATTTTAAGTTTACCAGTAATAATTTTGTTGAGTGAGTTTCCATTAGTATTTGAGTCTAGCACAGTGCATTTTTTGAGTAGATTTCCCTCAGAGTAAGAGTGAGAGTCAGTGAATCAGTGTAATTTAGTATGCAGAAATTAAATGTTTTTTTTTTTAAAATGTATTATATTTAAGTTATTGTTTACTCAAAAATATTATCACCACTATTATAAAGGTTTCCACAAATATTTTGAGTATTCTGAACTTATTTGGGTTTACAGTGATCTGTGTGTCCTCAGACTTCTACAGGCTGTCTTAATATGCCAGTGAAAGCCCCAAAGATTAATATCCATTACACAATATTATTTGCCTCCTGCATAAAAATATGATTCAAGTTTTTTTTACTTTGAAAACACATGATTCAACCGCTCAGACAATCATTGGTACCCATCTCCCGAGCATCAGTGGTATAGGTGAGGTGCCTATGCAGAGCCCAAAGGATACTAAAGGACGGTCCCCACCCAGCCACAGCCTGTTCACCCTGCTGCCTTATGGGAAGAGTAAAACTCAGTTTTACTACACAACTTGTTATATTGCGACAATAAAAATTAATAACTAAACTGTGATTATCCATCATCATCTATTATTATATCTCACCCAGTGGCCTTTAAACCAAGATGAGGTCATCATCAAGTTACTATGTAAATCATTTGGTTTTGAGCCATAGAAATGAAAATCTTCGTTAGCCCACATGAGTCCCCAAATGATGAGCCCTGTCTGAGCCTGTGCCACACAAAAAGGCCTGTATGCTGTAAAAAGTGAATTTAATCTGACAAAGCAGACAACTGTCTCCAGGGGTCTCCAGAGCCCCAGGGATCCCTAAAAGCCACAGCTTCCCTGTGTGTGAATATGTCTGTGATAAATATGATTCATTGCAGATTTGTTGGGGAACATGAGCCACTACAGCACTAACAGCATCTGAAATAAACTTCAGGCAGGTCCTGCATTATCTAGGGTCCTTTTTTGTAGAGGGGCAAAACTACAGTTGGATACAAATGTAGTTTTAAGACCTGTAATATCTCAGTTAATCGTGTTTAAATGTTGCCGTGTTTGGGGTCTTAATGCATTTAGAATTAAAATAGCCATCTATTATAATAGAGGTTATATTTTGGAGTCCTAATCTGGAGTCTTAATCTAGTACTTTGTTTTCAAATATCGGACTGTTGCTTACTTGACCAGACGCCCTGAAAGCAAAATACTCTTTTGACCAAAAAATGTCAAGTGGCTTATGAAATGTTAAGAAATCAGACTGCCGTCATGTGTCATAGCTTGTCCACGTGATGGCTGATTTCAGAGAAATTCCCCGACCCAACTTTTAGTTCTTTTACCTTTGCCCCAGAAACGTTACGTCAAGGCGCAGCGCTACGTCTCGTGATAATTGTAGAATATAAATACAGCTGCAGTCGCTTCACACGTAGTATCAGTCAACTCATTTACAGTTCGGATACACTCGGAGCTATCGGTGAGTCTTGACTTGTATCTCTTTAAAGTAACTTTTTTTTACTAAGACATTTACTGGAGCTGAGCTGAGCTTTTATTATTACATGACCAAATACTATAATACGGAAGCATAGACAAGACATGTACTTCTGAAGTCCTCGTGTTGGTTTCTTGAGAAAATGTCGATGTTTATTTTGTTCTTCTGAATAGAGACGTTACACGTTGTGTCTTATCTCTACAGGTTTTGTTAAAGCAGACATGGCAGCAGCTGCAGTTATCGCAAATCAGGTGAGTGTACCTGCTTTGTTTGTTGACAACGCAGCCATAACGAATATGAAACAGGCAGTGGTGTTGGAGGAAAGGCTGTTTTTGACCTATTAAAATACAAGAAACGACGCAAAAACTTTCCACATTCAGGCATAAGAGAACATGTTTTTCCCGCACTTAACGTCTATTAAAGTTTGGAAAAATGTCTAGTTTTCTATATCATAACTTAATTGTTGTTTTAAAACTCATTGGAACATAAATAGTAAGTTATTGTTTATTTAGCCCAAGCCTATAGGCTACTCGTTGAAGGCAATCGTTGATTCTAGGAACAGCACAGTTAAATTGTGCATTTGATTTTGTATTTTCATACAGAATGTGGTGGAGAGGGTGACCAGCCTTCCTCTGGTGAGCTCCACCTATGGCTTGGTGTCCAGCGTGTACTCCAACACCAAGGGCACCCACCCTTACATCAGGACCGTGTGTGAGGCTGCCGAGCAAGGAGTCCGGACCATCACCTCGGTGGCCTTCACCACCGCTTCACCCATCATTGGCAAGCTGGAGCCTCAAAGTAGGAACCCTTTAGTCTGGATTTTAGATCAACTGATAAAAATCAATCTGTAGATGTGGCTTCAAAGTTTATAGGATGTCAAAATCGGTTTAATAGGCAGTTTTTCCTTGCCACTGTTGCCAAGTGCTTTCTCATGGTGGGAATTGTTAGGTTTCTGTAACAAAGAGCATGGTCTAGACCTGCTTTACATGAATAGTGCAATGAGATTCTTCTGTTAAGAACTGGCCCTAATTGAAATTGAAAACAAAATCCAGTGAAGTGAAGCTGAGGATATGATTGTGTTAACCAGCTGAGTCGCACATAGTTTGAAACAGGAAGTTTGGGTCATGCTGCTGGGTCTTACTCATCTTCATCTTTCACCCAGTTTTTCCACTGACTCATTATCACCTACAATTTTCCCACTTAAAGGAACACGTATCCACTTTCTCCCTAAGAAATGTTTACACTATATGTATTTATTGACATCTTTGTTTCAGCTCACCTTGCTACGCCTAATTTGCTTACATTTGTTTTGTTTCCTACAGTTGCCATTGCCAATGACCTGGCCTGTAAAGGTTTGGACAAGATTGAGAAATCCTTGCCGATTCTTCACCAGCCATCTGAGCAGGTATGTGCTGGGTTAGTTACCAATAGCTGGCACAAATCCATTCTTTCTGTTGCGCAATGTCGTAGCTGATAGCGGTTAATCTTCTGAGGGCTCAGTCATGACCTATGTCCTGTCTTTCTCAACTGCCGTTTCCTCACCTACTTGAAACGTTGCCGTAATCATTTAAAAATTTGTGTGCTCATGATTGTGTCCCCGGCCAGATTGTTTCCAGTGCCAAGGATGTGGTAACAAACGCTAAAGATGTTGTGTCAGGCACAGTGTCCGGTGCCAAGGACACAGTCTCAGACACTCTGACCAGCGCCGTAGAGAAGACTCGGGGTGCGGTGCAGGACAGGGTGGACAAGACCAGGGCTGTTGTCAGCGGGAGTGTCAGCACAGTGCTGGAAAGCAGAGTGGCCCGGCTGGTCAGCAGTGGAGTGGACACGGCCATAAGCACCTCGGAGAGGCTGGTGGAGCAGTACCTGCCTCTGACAGAGGATGAGCTGGGTAAGCGGGGCAACAAACCACCAGTTAGACCATCTACAAACTGCCTCACACAGAAATCAGCTTTGTGAATGTTTATTCTTGCTTGCCGTTTTGTCCTCAGATAACACTGAAATAAAACAAATGAGAGAGGCTGGAGAGACTAAACTTGTTTTTCTCCCACAGGCTGTTATCAAGGGTCAGTTATTTACAAGTAGCTGGAATATGTCGTTAATGATGGAGTTTCCAGAAAAACAGGACTTATCGGATTATGCTCTTCTGAGAATCTAAACAGTTTTTCCCCCATGATTAAAGGAGTCGTTGTTTAGAGAGAATGGTGACTTGCAGAAATGTACAATCCTGTAGACTAGTATGACTTAATCTGTTTAAAGGGATTGAATAATTACATTCTTCACAGCTTTAAAGCCTACAGCTGCTTTAACGTGCAGAACACAACAGCAATTTGTAGCACGTCATGCGAAAGCATCACTGGCAGAATCATAAGTGGAGTTTATAGTGAACAAAATTGTTCGTCCTCATGTTAAACGGTACATTTGATGTTTCCCCTCACTTGTGACAGAGCTGGAGGCAAAAACTGTGAGCGGCTTTGACAAGAAGGAGCCAAGCTACTATGTCCGCCTGGGTTCCCTCTCCACCAAACTCCGAAAACGGGCGTACACCAGGGCCTTGGCCAAAATCCAAGATGGCAAGCAGCAAAGCAGGAAATTCATTTCTGAGCTGAACTCCACTGTTGACCTGGTGGGCCTCTTATTCATTATTAGCAGCACTTAACAAAACTCCATATGGACTTAACATGAACTGGAGATGAACACAGCTGCTGAACAGTAACATAAACTAGCTAAAGTGTCTTCTAAACATTTAAAGTGTTTGTTTTTCTAGATTGAATTTGGCAAAAAGAACATTGACGGGGCTAACCAGATGGTAAATGACAAGCTGAGCTCCCTGGTGGCAAGGAAGTCCAATGGCCCAAACCAGGAGAATGATCACGAGGCAGAGGTAAAGACAACACAAACATGCAATGAAATAACAATGTGGTTAACACCACACACATTTCTTTGTGTGTGTGTGTGTAGTTATCACAGGTTATTTATATCTGTCCTTCCCCTCCACTCAGGCAATTGAGTCTCGCACCTTGGCCCTGGCACGTAGCCTCTCCCAGCAGCTCCAGACCACCTGTCTGGTCCTCGTCTCCAGCCTGCAGGGCCTCCCCAACCACATCCAGCAGGAGGCGCTCTCCCTCAGCCGCTCTGCCACACACATCTACACCAACTTCAGCAAGGCTAACAGGCTGGGAGACCTGCCACACAGTGTGCTGAGCAGCAGCAAAGTCCAGCTGCGCAAAATGAAAGACTCCCTCGACAACGTCATGGATTATCTGGTCAACAACACGCCGCTCAACTGGCTGGTAGGTCCTTTCTACCCCCGGACAGCCCTAGAATCGACCCACGCTCCGGCTTCTGTAGCCAGCAGCACACAAGCTACGTCCTCCAGCTCTCCCTCCACCTGTCAACATCGAGAGGAGCCCATGGAAGTCGAGATGGAGTCACTACGTTCCCAGCAGCGCCAGTGATCTATTACAGCTTGCTGTTTTGAGTTTTAATCTACTGCTTTTTAGGTTGATATAATTCCACATCCAACACTTTTATATTCTTTAGATTTTTATTTCTTGCTGTAATCATGTCACATAAAACGGGAGATTGGTTAATCCTGTGGAGAATTTTATAAACTCAATCTTATGCTTATTTCTACATGAACTGTACTGGAATCAGATATTTGCATTTACTAGGTACTACTTTCTCCTCCACATTAAAATCTGAACATGCTTTCATTTCTCTAGAAGTAACAGCTTTCAATTTCTTACAAAGAAATTGCTTGTTTTTACAGAAATAAATGTGGCAAGGTTGCAATTCTCAATTTCTATTACACCTGAAGTATTATCAATAAAATCATAGTCAACTTTAAACCTGTGCTGTGAAGCAGTAATTTTATTTATCTTGTGCTGAATTCCATTTAGAGTAAGATAAGTTTATGTTCCTCTCACATAGGACTCAACATCAGTAATGCACACAAGACTGAAATATCTTGACAAACATGTAGGTTAATACAAATAAGCTTTATTATATTTTTAAAACTCTTTAAGAACCAAAGTACAACTGTTTCTTATTAGCACATCTGATAAAACCAAAAGTTTCCAATGTTATATCAAAGTGCAGAAACACCCTGGTCACTGTGGATGTTCAAGCATCTTTGACTCATCGCTGGGATTGACTTCGCCTCGACAGATAATCCATCAGGCTCTGAAAATCCAAAAACAAATTTGCAGAGAAAGGTTAAGGGTTTGTGTAAATGGAATGTTTCAAATGTTTGAGAACATATTTCAAAAGGCTTTTGTCAGGACCCTTGTTCTGAAAAGGACTCAAGACACTTCAAAAAAATATAATTACCGTGAGCTTTTGAATCTGACACCATGCCACGTCATCCAGCAAGTCCAAGTTAATTTCATCCTTGGTCTCTTCAGAAAAGCAGACAGTCTAGGAATGAAGAGAACCACATGTAGAACACATACATGCAAGATGGTGGCATCTGACAATAATCCACGGCCATTTTTAACTCAATTTTACGAGTAGGTGGGACACGTCTATTCTACAAAACTTAAATCTTGGTGGGGGGGAAACTGTCTCCTTGGGTCTGGAAGGGTTTCAATGCCTTATTCAAATGCTTTGGAAGAACGCCCCTTTTTGCTTTAAATGAAATAATCAAACTGCATTATTTGCTCAAGAGCTGTTACCAAGTAGCACAGATTAAAATAAACATAAGTACCTGTCCCTGTGCTGTGGTTACAGTGATGTGTGCAGCAGAGCCTGCCACTGAACAGTGCAGGTCACCAGTAGAGACGACAGACCTGTGACAAGTTTCACAACTCAGCTTAGTTCATTTAGAGCTGGTAAAAACATATTTGGACAATTCTTGAAAAATAAATACAACAGGTGTTGCTCCACTGAAGGCAGACCTGAGTCTACGTTTGGTTGGTAGGGTCTGTTCATTGGTCTTTGTCACACGGCTTTGAGTTCTTTTGGCAGTGGACGAGGAGCCCCTAGAGAAAACAAGCTCAATGTTAAGGTGTCCATGCGCCCACGTAAGATACTGCAACACCTTCATGCACAACGTTACCTGATATTTCCAGTGCTGTTACTGCCAACTAATGTTCTGGTCCTACTTGTCCCCTTCCCCACCTAAAAAATAAAAAATAAAAGTTGAAATGTGACTGATATTAGGTCAGCAAAGAACATACAGCACCACAGCAAGCAAACCGCAACTTGATATAATTGTCCGAGCTATTAGAGTTGTTATTGGTGTGTGCGAACAGCTGCTACATTGGTTACCTTAGAGGTCCTTGATGAGGACCTCTGGGGTGGGGTAGACCGTCCCGGGGTAGAATCAGTTGATTTTACTTTAAAAGATAAAAGCAGTTATGTTAAAACAAAAATAATTCAACAATGCTGTTTGATGCAGGATTTGAAACTGTGCTAGCACCATCTTAGTTAAAGTCATTTCACCTCTTTTACTGGGTACCCTCCTGAGGGGCTGGTGCATCTCCAATGACTCAATCTGCAACAGGTGATATTATATCGGTTTTAATAAATAAAACTAAATAAAATAAATCAAGGCAGCGATTTAAATAGTTGATTCAACTCACCTTCATGGCAATTGACACATCACTTGCTGAGATTTCCTCCTCTAAACACAGAAGACAGGGTGACGGGTGAGTTTAACAGAGTAAAATAAACAAGTTTGAAGCTCAGACATTTTCTTAATTTATGAATAAGGACGGCTAACCGCTTATTAAATCCCCCATGAGCGTGTTTTGAAGCGAGGGCGGCATCTTCATCTGTTCCACTTTGAAGACTTTGTCCACTGTTGTCAACATGTTCTCCGTTTTGGCGTCTAAATCGTTTACACGGTCTTGTGCTGCAAGTAGACAAGTTTTTAGGACAAACGTGGGAACGAATAGAGAATGTGAAACCTGACACTTTGACTTTTGTCACCACCAAACCTTCTTTCTCAAACTGTTGTATGAAGAGCGTCAGCTTGCTCTGTCGCATGTCCCGGTCCTGCTGTTCTTTGATCTGGACATTTCCAGCGTTTCTATTCCGCCTCAGTGGCATCTTGATGTCCTCTCCTCTCAGGGTCAGCGGGAAACAAGTCTACCTCAACACGCACCTGCGTCCGCACAACATTTCATTAAGATATTCATGCGCCAAGAACCCCATGATGCACTAGAGCTATGTGGCTTGGCGGAAGGATACGACTAACTTGTTTTAAGAATCCAGCATATTAACGGGTGTCATACCTGAAAGGGCATGCTTAGGTAGAATGTAATTTTTCAAAAAATTATCTCATAACCTATGTTTCCATTATTGAAGGAAAATAATCCTTAACGCAGGATAAGCGGCTGGCGATGGGTGGACGGAATTCAGTAAAATGCTATTGGTCCGGACAGAAGCCCAAAAATTGGGTTCTGATCCAAACGTCCATACTTAGTTTTTAAGTGTAACGATTTAACTTTTAAATACACAAAACATACGTTATTTTCCATTAAAAACAAGTTAATTCTAAGCAATAAACATAATGTTCCACACACAAACTTCCGTTGTGGCCATTAACAGCCTATTTTCTCAAGTGGTATGACCTGTTACCAGGCTAAAATACATACAACTGTAAGTCTAAGATAAGCCTATTTATTTAGCTATGATGTTTAAGCTTGAACAGGATAATGTTTAACGAGTTTATAAGAATATTTTTTAAGGTGTTTATTGAAAGTCACACTGATCTTTAAGGTGCATTTTATTACTCTCAGCCTGTGCCTTTGTAGGAAGACAGACTTCAGCCTTCACATTTTGCAAAACACACACACCGGCAAGTCAAACAGTGTTGCTAGCAGAGGGTTAGGCAAAGGCCATAATTTAGAATTAAGTGCATATGCGACCGAGGTAAAATGGAGCCTTTATGGATTTTAGCAAATTGTTCCTTGCACCTGCACTTAGGCCTGACAAAGTACAAGACTAGACCCATGAATACAATGGGCCTTTGCAAACTGACTGCAACTCTGAAGGCTCTGGGGGTCATCATGTGATACAACACACAAACCTGCACTACACTACTTTACTGGGACCACCTCAGATGCACACGTATTTGTTGTATTTGCTTGAAATTATCACAAAACCTTAGTTAATTTGAACTTTATTGGAACCTATGTCTCATTGAACATAATACAATTTACAACCATAATTCATCTAATTCTAAGTTACAGTTAAATCCAAGATTATAGTGTGAGAGCGAGGGCCTGTTAGCCCTCTGGCCTGGTCTGAGGGTCTCTCTTACAACATAAGTAATATGTACAAATGTGAGATAACCTTTTTAACTCTACTACACATATCTTAGATTTTCTCAGCCATTCAGGATACTGTAGCTGGACAGTACAGCCTCCCAGATGAACAAAGGAAGGCAGAAGTGGCTACCCTTTGATTTGATGCTGGCCAGAGAATCATAAAGGACGAAGGAAGACTTCAAAGGGTCAAACTATCTGACGACTGAAAATATACTCTACATGAATCACTACAGCCTCTCATGTGAACTGTAAATTCTACAGACAAAAAATGGACACACTTGGTTTGCAATCAGTTCACAAACTCATTTATTTCAGCACACTTACGTATAGACATTCAATTCCTTTCCACAGGACGGTAAGAGATCACTTAATCTATTGTTAAAGAAAAGCTTCTTCTGTACATCCTCTGCCATAAGGAGGTCAAATTTACAAAGTCAGTACAGGATTAAAAGGGAACAGGGTGATTGTTAGTCATAAAAATGCTAAGATACTACACTGTCTGCAATCCAAATGGCAAATACAAAAATAAATAATTGAGAATTTCATTTTTGTTTTGGAGGAAAAACTACTGTATGTTGTTAATATTTTGAGGTTGTCTCATCTCATCCTCATCCTGGGTGAAGGTCCGGTTTTAATCTATGCAGTGCAAATCAAATATTTCACAATATCTGTACAAATCACTCTCCCAAGTCTACAATAGGACAAACTATACCCATTTCCCAACAGTTCATCGCAGCACTTAGCTTTTTTTCCTGTCTGTTTCAACATGTAGTGGAATGTCATGTTGTAAAATTCGAGCTCTCTTAACACAGTATCAGCAGTATTGAATAAGCCCATTGCAGTATAAAGCTCTAATTGCTAATATCATCCAAAGCTAATTTGTAAACCATAAAAGCAATCTTGTCGTAAATAATAAATCCAATTAAAAAAAATCCTTTCTGGTTCATTCTATGCTAGAGTGAGAAATAGCCCCACTACATTTAAGTTACAGCTCTAAGTTAACATTATAATAAGACATATTAGCGAAACAAGTACAGTATGTTACTGTTAAAAAAATGCAGATAATAAAAACACAAGTTGGACTGACTGTTTTTCACCACACTGTCTTTCCCTGCAGGAGAACGTGTGTCTTGCTTTAATGTGTGGGAATCAGTTGTGTGGTATGTCTTTCCACATCCACTTGGCTGGCGTTGTTGCAGAGATCAAAATACTTCTTTAAAGACCTGTTTTAATTGCAGGGAACCTGGAATGTTGTCGAATTTCATTTCAGCGATTGATAATTATTGATTGTCCTCAGTCCTCTCCCATTTACGTTTGTGCTTCCAACATATTTACACAGACAGAGAGCCTAACTCTGAACCTGTACATGTACAATGAAACAACTGGAACATTTATTAAGACTTGGATCACAAAAACAGTCGAGTCTGGAAGCAGGCCCCTGGTTTCAAACCCCCAAGTAAACAATATGTACAAAAAGACAGGTGGACATGAGTTACTGTTTGTTTGATTTAGAAAGTGCACAAAGGAACAGTCGGGGTCTGTACACGCTCTCAAACAACTCAGACTGATCTAATCCGGGGATACTTAAGACAGATTAAAGCAAAGTAGGCAAAAGGCTACGAGACAGCGAAATGACTGCAAGACAAACACGGCTACACACACACACACACACACACACACACACACACACACACACACACACACACACAGATATGTCATTATAGGGGCAGTCGATACATTCTGTACAGTGATTAATCATTCTATACACCATCTGTAGAGAAAAACATCTCAACTAGCCCCCAAAACATTGCAGCTTTCAAAGCAATTTACAGAAACAGTCCCACCTGTAAGTAGCTGCTCGGAAAGCAGAGGAAACATAATAAGGTTGTAAAAAGCAGAGAGTGGGCATCTTCCAAGACAAGGGGAACAAGAAGTACCATGTTTGGGCGACTGGAGGTGTTTAAATACAACCAAAAAAACTTTTGCTCAACCGCCAATCCGTCCCATCCTGCTGTCACACTTGGCCAGTCAGGTTTTTCATCCTTGCCGCAGGTGTTGGTGCTCAGATGAACGGGGTCCCGAAGCATTTAAGGCACCACTGGACGCTGGCGCTTGGTGGTCGATCCATGCGGTGCAAAGACTTGAGCTGCTCGGCACTCAGTTCGTCGTAAGCCTGGCGGTACTCCCTGTCAAAGGCCTCTGCACATAAATCAAGATGACATGATGCAATTTAGGAACCTTTCAGTCTTTTTCACAACCTTCAGACCCTGTAAAACAGCGTCATGGTGTGTTGAGGGCTGATTTTGCCTTTCACACAATCACTCACCTACGTCGATGTTCTCCCTCCCCAAGGCCACCAGTGAGAGGAACAATATTTCTCTATAGATACTCCTGAGAGAAATGCAGGACACAGAAATGAGACATCAGAGGTGTTTTAATTTACATTCCAAGAATATAAACTGTCAAAAGCTTTGCAGGCAAAATCTTGAACAAATTAAAAGAAGTAAAAAGCGCTTCAAGAAGAGCTACATCTGACCTCTGCCGCTTGACACCCTCTGGGCGCCGTTTGATCTCTCGGATCAACAGGTTGATTGGCCCGTAGACGTCGTTGGTCTGGATATTGCGAACAATTGTGTTGAGGAGGGTACGGATCTCCTGGTGGTCTGTCGGAGCCAATGTCCCCTTCTTCTCCACTAAAGATAAAAACACAAGATCCATCAGAAAGACTTTTATTCTATCCTCTTTTTTAGTAAGAAATCTCAAGTCTGACCTCTTCTGGCCAACAGTGACAATGATTCCAAGGAGGTAAAATAATTGCAATTTTCTTGCTGCAATGTCAACAATAGATAAATAAAAAACTTTTATCAATTTGACTTTTCAAACAATGCCAACTAAGTTAAAGGCCTTGAATAATATAAACCAAAGCAACTGCATGTAGGATTTGACAATTGTTGACTTTGTCTCCCCTTAGTGGTAGAGGTTGTTTCTACAAAACATGAAATTATTGACATAATGCATTTAGGATTAATTATGGCGTTTAAGGATGTCAACCACTACAGTAAATGGCTAATACAAAAAAGTGGACACTACATTCTGGTGTGTGTCTGTGTGTGCACTCACACAAGGACCTCCAGAGCAGGTAGAGGGGATCTCCATGTTCCTGGTGCAGGTTGATGTTGTCCCACAGCAGCTGGACGTATACCTGCTTAGTGTCCTGGGACAGTGACGTCAGGGGCAGCTGCAAAGACATATAGGGAAAGATGAAGGACAGCCATATCAAGAGAGACAGAAAAAACAACGATAGAGAATTAAGTCTCTGACCTGTACTCCGTTGTTGCAGTGCTCGGAAGTAAGGATGAGACCAGGTAGGTGAGTGGGCAGGTCCAGACGACGGAAATACCACACCAGGTTCCAGAAGATTATGGGGTGCTGGCTGAGGAACTTGTGGGTGTAGATCACCTGGGTGGACAGGGCAGAGAAGTTGGAGTTGCCAATGAGCAGCAAACCTCAGGATGTCATGTCATGTCATCTCAGCTGTGTGGCAGACATTTGCTGTAAAGCAAACGGCGATATTATGCGTGTATGTGTGTTCTTTACCTGATCTCCCTCATTCTCCAACAGGGTCTCCAGCTCCTTGCGCAGCACCAAGGGGCTGAGGTATGGTACGGACACAGGCTTGGGGTTTGGCCGTTTAGTCCCCATGCCATCCTGCCAAACACACAGACACACCAATCATTTTATTGTGCTGCTCAGCTATATTTAGGCACAATGGGGTTAGTTTGTGACAGTAAAGGGCACTGACCGACACCTCCTGCAGACTGCAGGGCAGGCTGGTGGTGGAGACGCCATGTCCAGGTCTCTGGGAGTAGTCCAGGCTCTGCAGCGGCCCACCCACACTGTTGCTGCGTGTCAATGACGTCCCAATGCATCTCTGCTGCTGGTGCTCCACGAGACCCAGCGGATCTGACTGCACCGGCTCTGGAATCAGACTGGAAACATAACAGGCAAAGTATTTATCTTCTTGGAGTCAGATTTCACATCTCGAACTGTAACTCAAGGTGCTTTAGGTGTTTCGCATGAAATTGTTTTGTGTATACCTCTTCTGTATTACAGGTCGATCAGCTGAAGTTTCCTTGGGTTCCTCTTCAGGGAAAGTGATAAGGTCTGGTGTCTTAATGTCAGCCGAGCTGCTCGCTGTGGGCTGGGCGCTGCTGCTGTGGATACTGTCTCCTGAGGCACTGGGATTCACGTAGAAACTGAAAAGGAACATCACAGAATAGTCCGTTAGCATCTGTTAGGAAAAAAAGTGTCCAGCTCGCACTTTTTGTAAGTTTGTACATCTTAAATTACTTTAATGTCCCGACAAAACATCATATACTTAATTCTAAGACAACAGATTCCTACCCGGTCATTGTGCGCAAGTCATGAAACTCCACGTGCAACAAGGGAAGAAAGGCGGTGCGGCAGAAAGGGCAGTTGGTATTCAGGTTGGAATCATCAGCTGTCCAGCCTGCCATTATCTCCTCGTCGTACACCAGGGCTTCACAAGAGCGGCACTGGGAGCAACTGGACATCAGCACCTGGCAGCAGTGAAATACGTCCAACCAGTTAGGAGTTATTCCGATGTACATGTTGGCAGTGAAAGCAGAGCAGCAGGAAAGAGCGTGTTTGCATGTGTACAGCATGTCTGACCTCCAGTGCGCAGTTCTGGTAAATGCTGGACGAGGAGGCGTGAAGTGAGGAGCACTGCTCGGAGTCTGGACCCCTGCCCACTCGTCCAGAAGTTAGATCTGCAGATAGAGACAAAAAAAGACTTTTATTACTCGTGTCACAGGCCAGCTGACCTCATTAGGTCTTTCTCTTCCAGTGCCATCGTGTATTTGCACCACAGAATGAGAGCTTACGCGTCTGGTGGGTCCCTCGGCCTGTGTCACTGCTGCCGCTGCTGCTGCCCAGGCTGGTGCAGCTCTGGTTGAGACCGTTGGCCACTAATCCGGGGATGGGTCCTCTCTCAGGACTGTCATCTACTTCGTGCGCAGCCAGCCGGTGTTCATCCAGGTGAGACGGGAAGCCGCCGCCGCCCTGAGCTTCTTCATCCTGCAGAGTAAAGTTGGATTCAGAAAATTGCTTTAAATTATCCTTGGTGACTGACACAGTTGTGGCCAGAATTAATCAGCTGATAAAGCTAAAAACATAAAATGAAAACACGTTTAAAATACATTTAGATAAATCTTTTGTTTAATGACACTCGCCTCGTCATCTGAGTAGGAGTAAGCTGAAGCAACTGCCCCCCACACTTTGCTGGCCACATTTGCCGCCTGCTTCATGCCTGACTTAAGAACATCGATTTTAGGTCCCGACAAGAGGGCGTCCATCTTGATGCCTGAAATGGAGTTGATGACCGAACCCAACGACCCTCCCTGGGAGGATTTGACCAGCGCCGTCAATGAGGATGATCTAGTGGCCGGGCTGCCCACGGCGCTGGCGGGGGTCTTTGTCTTTACAGCAAAAGTCTTGGAGCGAGTAACAGTGGTGGGGCTGCGTTTGGGTGTATCGCCCGGGGAGCCAGCTGGAGTTTTGACAGGAGGCACGGGGAGGCTGGACCGGCGCTCCAGTTTGGGCTGTGAGGTGTGTGCGTCGGTGGAGTCTCCCTGGGCCTGCTGGAGCTCCATACTGGAGGACTTAACACCCAGGGGACTCCTCAGGCTCATGTACATCTCGATCTCCTCGGCCAGGTTGCGGGACACCACAGCAGGCATGGTGCGCGGCAGCTCCTGGCTGGTGACAGAGGCCGACTCCTCACTCTCTGTCACCAGGAGGGAAAGTGGGTCAGCACCCACCTGCACATCCGCCCTCTCCAGCGGCACTCCTCTCAGCCCAGAGTCCTCCTCATGTGTTTCAGTGTGCTTCCTCTCTCGTTTCTCCATTTTCACCTCAGTCCCCTCCGCCTCTATGACTTCTCCCTTCCCTTCTTCTGGTGCTCCTGGCCCCTCTTCCTCTGGCAGCTTCCCCAGTGTCAAGCCCTGGTCATCTTCAGGCTCTTCCTCCAGGTCTTTAAAAAGGGATTTGGGCACATTATTAGGTGGTGGACTTTGGCCTCCACTGAGCGCTGCAGCCAGAATGCGGGCATCGGCACCCATCTGACTGGCCATGTGGTCCACGCCTTTCTCTAGGAGCATCCCAGCACGGGTTTCAGCGCTGAAGCTACAGCTGCGTTCAGCAAAGGATTTCTGCCGCTGCTGTTGAGGCTGGCTAGCTACATCCCCCGATGCCAGCGAGGCATCATCATCAGGAAGAGACACGTTGTCATTCTTGCTGTTTCTCCTGAACAGCTTCCCCGTACCTGCAGAATGTGTGCATATAAAATGAGCAAGTCCCTTTTCATTGGAAAACTTACATTTAAAGCAAAAGGAATTTCTTAGTTAAACTTTATCCTCACCCGTTTCCCTGCCACCATCAAAGCTCCCTGTGGACAGCCTCACAATACTGGGGACAGGTACATCAACAGGACTGGGGGGCTCTGCTACTGCTACAGCACTGTCCACCGAGCTGGCAATGTCACCTCCTGGTTATAAAAGCACATAGTCAACACAGCAACATCTGTGTATAAGGAGGAATTGGGGGTTTCGGCTGCACACACACAACCTTTAAATGCAGAACTAGAAGTGGATGTGACCGTTTCGGAATGGAAGAAGCTTATCTTTACCATTATGCTGTGCTGTGGTAATGCTTCTCTCTTCAGTGGACAGGACAGCTGTGTGTGAAGGCTCTGCCAGCTCCTGGTGTAACTCATCCTTGGAGCCGTAGCCTTGATCAGACTGCCTTCCTGTGGATCACAAAATCACAGGCATTACTCACAAACATAATTTCTCTTGAGGATATGACTAAAGGAAATATGCTTTGCTTTATTTATTTATGTTTGTAACCCCTGGGTCTCTCTTTGACAGTTTTGGCTTGTATATTTTTTTTTTTTAGACTCGGTAGTAGTAGACTCACCTTATTCTTCATCGGAATTCAGTGACTTTGTCAGACAGCCAGATTTATGTATTTGGGATAAAATGGATTAGTTCACAACACATTGGATATGTTGTGGCTGCTAGTGTTGTAACATCTCCACATCTCAGCAATGATCAGAGCCACAAAGGACACCAAGACCTCAGTTGTTAAAGCATTACACCTGCAACCCGAGTAACTTTAGGGCATCAGTACCTGTACTACAGTGGTTGTCTGCTGTGTCTTCCAAGCTGTGGCCGTGGGCGAACAGGCTGTGTTCCTCGCCGTTGACCTCGCTTGAGCTGTCAGCGCTTCCATGACTCAAACGGTCAGCAGTAGCTAAAGACACAAGGACACAAAAAGAAAAAAATGGGTCAGAAACAAGGATACAGAATGAGACGAAAAAGACTTAGTCTCCCATTATGCAGCCCTGTCATACTCGATAATCCTTTCTTACCTGTTGCGCTAAGTGTGGGGTCCTCCTTGGAAGATGTCCGGTGAGGAGCGTGCTTGAACTGGGCCACTCCACGGAGCACATTGCGCAGCTTCGTCCACATAAAGAGGCCGCTGCGGTTTCTGCTCGGCCACGGGCTCTCTAAGACGGCCTGCAGGGGGACCAGAATGAAACGTGAGGACATGCGTGTGTAGTGTAGTACTTTCAGTCCTGTGAGACGTGGTTTATTAAAGTAAAAGGCTATGTGTGTGACCTTGTTGTAGTATCCATATGTGATGGCGTTCGGGTGCACTCCTGCTTTCTTCATCTCAACGAGGACTCTCACAGCCATAACAGGAAGACCCCACACGCCACAGAGCTGCATCACCACCCTGTAACACACCTGAATGCCACAGAGATAAAAACATGAAACATTCATAGATAAAAGCATCACACCATGAGACATGCAGACCTTGAAAATCCTGAAAATCTTCAGGAAAAGCATGTTGGTTAAAAAATTTAAAATGTCTACTAATACTTAGTGTGACTTTACCTCATCCAGCACCTCCACCTCAGTGGTCCTCATCTTCAGGAGGACGTTGTACGCCTGCTGCATGGCACGGCTTTTAGACTTTGCCAGTCGCATGCCTGCTGGCAGGCAGATGAACCACAGGCTGTAGCAGTGACTGAACAGACACCGGGCCCACAGCGGAGGGTTGGTGTAAAACCTCTTAGCCATCTTATATGCTAGCTTGATCTCCTGTTGGATCATGCAAGGACATTTAAAGTTGTTTTTTTTACATTAATGGTAGATGAAGACAGAGGATAAGTGTGTTTCAGTAACATTGTACTGCTGCTACTAGTTAGTGTGACTGTGTGAGTATGTGCACACCTGCTTCGTCCTTTTAGCCAGTAGTGCAGGGCTGCTGGACAGACTGGCCCCTGCTGCTCTGGTGCTAAGTGCTGGCCTTAACTCCCTTGGACGGTCAAACAGTTCCATCTGCAGCCTGGGGAAACCTTTATAGCTGGAGGATGAGAAATAGGACTGTTGAAATAGGATTGTTGCAAGGTCACTAAGACTTTCTGGGGTTTATTTTTAATCCTGCCTTCTCTATCAAATAAATTAAATAAGTTAAATTACTTACGTGTATCTGGGGGCAGGTTCAGTTCCATCGTCCACTAAAGGTTCAGGGGGCATGACGAAAACCGTGTGTTCGCTCTTCTGGGACTCGTCCAGCTCCAGCAGTCTCGTATCCTCAGATGACTCTCCTTCAACCTGCGGAGAGGAAAATATCCTGAGTCTTTGTGATGCTGACAATAATGACTTGAGTTTGACAAAAAGCAGGTAATTTCCTGTCTAATGGCAGAAAGCAAACAACTACAATCTATTATGCTTTTCCAATTAGGCAGTAAAACATGCTCATTTCACTGTGGTTAGGATTTAAGGATAGAAGAAAAGCAGGACATGCCATTCCGTTAGTTAAAAACATAAAAAACAAGGTGCAGAGAAATGTGATTACTGTGTAATTGATTACCTTGGTGCTCTTGTCGGCGATTTTATCAGAGGGAAAAAGCTGCAAGTAGAGGAAGGAGAGCAAAGGGATCAGAATGAATCAGAGGAAATTCTGGCTTCCTTACTTTCCCAGAGGACAATGTTATTTTGCCAATGAAACAACATAAAACAAAGGCTCGTTCATGGGAGGAAACCGCAGGTGGAAGAGGAAAAACAAAACAGCACAAAACCAGCATGTATGTATCCGACACCGGCCTGACGCTGGGTTGGTAATCACCTTCTCCACGCAGTCGTCAAAAAAGGCCAGGCCAGTGTCCTTGTCGCTGACAAAGGTGCACTCCTCAATGAAGCGGATGAATATCTGGGTCTTGGTGAGCTGGGAGTAGAACTTCTGGTGGGCGCGGTCTCGGCTTTTGAGGAACCCTGCAGGAAGGCAAGAGGGTTTCAATGTATTCTTTATCTCTCCCTCTTCAAAAACAGCTTATTGTAACAACAGCGTTTCAATAAGCTGTGTTTCAAACCTTATCCTATATTCTCTCTGTATCTAAAATTGATCCACAACACTGAAGCTAAATGGAGGTGAGAACCCATTTCCCGGCAACAGGCATTAGTGAAGTCTTCTTATAGCCGATGAGAAAGGTGATTGATTTCTAAAAACACTTGAGTGAATGCTCCTTAAAATAGAAATACCAATGAAATTAAACATTAGGTGAAGCAATCCAATTTGAGGCTCTACATTATGCATAAGTTACAAAGACAGGAAGCTTTCAACAATCCCACATGTACCCACAAGTCGATTTTCCCCGGGTTTCCACACATTTGAAAAGCGAGCGGCCAATCACTTGTTTACCTTGCAGGTCGTAAAGGGAGTCCGCGGCCGTGGCCTTTTCGGAGGGCGCCTGGGTGATGGGTTTGAGGTAGGAGCGGTAGCCCTTCAGGATGGAGGCCATGAAGCGAAGGAAGGCTTCCTGGATTTCCATCTCCAGGGACGTCTTCTTCTTATGCCACGTGAAGTCCGCCTCGATGGGGGTCATGTCCACTGCTGAGCCTTCCTCTCCTGGTTGACGTACTGAAACTAAAACACACAATGAATTTTGAGGTCAGTGGGATCGATCTATACAAAATCTGTGTGTGTGTGTGTGTAGAAATGTGCTTTTATCTTTCAACTAGCTTAAACTTATTTTACTTTACATGATGATTCTCTTAAGTTTTATTCTTTTATGTTTATGTTGTTTAAGTAAATCATCTTTTTACTTGAATGTTTTTTAGCTCTTTATAAACTTGTTTTGGAAAATGTATTCAATTTGTCAGCGTCATTAGTTTTTTTTATATATGAGATTATAATGTCGTGACTTTTTTTGTCCATTCCCTTCTCTGAAGTGAGATGCAGTTTGTACCTGTGGCCAGCTGGTGGTGCAAGTTGCTCAGTGAGTTAACGAGACTCTTGCAGGGCTTCTTTGGGAGGTTCTTCCAGTTGCTGTGTCTCTTTTCGTCAGACCTGTAACACACATTACACAAAGGCAGTTAGCTGGAAGTAATAGGAAAACTGGTAATAAATCATCTGCTATGTGGTGGTTTAACAAATGTGTTGCTGTAATATGTGAGTCAGTAGTTACACATTATGAAAGCTTTTATTTGCAGTACAAAGCAGGCGGTGACATGGGTTTAAAATCAAAGCACAGCATACAGGTAGATAGTGTTGGTGTCCAGATCCACACAGACAACATCTGGTGGGGGGTCGTAAAGGTCGAAGTAGCGAGAGTCCACACCCACTATAAAAGGACATGGAGCGTTGAGGACACCTGCTAGAGAGAGCGGGCACAGAGGGATGTAGGGACACTGCCACTGGAAAGGGAAGATCATCTGAGGAGAGACAGAAGCATGATTACTATAACCGATCTGACAATAACAAAAGGAGAAGAAAGTCTGCATCAGACTGCAGAATTAAACTCAAAGAAATTTCAGGATTCCTACTTGCATAAGAATTTATTGTAACTGATTTATTGTGACACTAGATGCATTTGGGGGATTTTTGACGATTGTGACATCCTGTGTAATCAAAGATACACGGTTGGCAAAGTTCATCTATGTTGGAGCTGGAGAATCAACAACCAATCTTGCTGAAAATATGTCAATGGCTTAAGTGGCAATATTGGAAATGATTGTTTGATGATGTAATCGTCGATGTTTTAAGATTAAATGTTGACAAGTGCATTGGCCTTTTATAAGACATTTCGGACAACAATTTTATTTTTGTTTTGTTTTGTTTTTCCAGATGTCTTCATGTGGACACAAAATGCACAACATTCAAAGGAACAAAACATAGAATTGTTAGATTCACAATTGTTTTATGGTCTTTAATTCACTTTGAGGACTGTCAAAACGTATCAGTAAACAACTATGGAATAAATAGCTGTAAATCCCCTGTGCCATCGATTACTGGTTCCATATTGTGAGTGGAATACATGAAATAATTAGAAGCATTGGTATGACCTGTGTAATTGTCTGTAGGTGTAACTTAATCATGATAGGGATTTTTAATTAAATGTAAGAAAGCTAGATGACATTACAACTGAACATCGAAAACGTGTTTGCCAAAAGCCTGTTCCTCTTCTTGCTGGATGTTTTACGGTGTTTGTCGATCACAGTGTTACACCTGAGTGCTGCACAGTTCCGCCACGTTTATGTGCTTTTAAAGGAATGCTTTTAAGGCATCTGATTAAATCAACCATGAAAAAAAAAGATTTTAGAGGAATTACATATACATCTCTTGTGTGGTTTAGCATGCCAATGAGACTATGCAGTTCAAATGAAGTAGTGCTGTCTTTTATTCTTTTAATGTCAGTTATTGAGGCAGGGTGGTATACTTTCTTCACTCTTGTTTAAGGGTGACTTGTCTGGGCATATGAATGTTTATAAAACAAGCTGTGTTTGTGATAATCCCATAATAATTGTTTTTATGTATGCAGACGATTTGGTTATTTTCCCTTCCTACAGAGCACTTAAAGTATTTTCTCGAGTATTACTTAAGTGGAGAACTCATAAAGTAAGCAGTTGGGTCTTTGACACTATTTTTTTTTAGATGACTTAATGTGCCGTATAGATACACATATATCAACAATATTATTAATTTAAAAACAAATCTGCACATACATTTCTAATGTGGTCAGTAAAGTGAGGGACCGGCTGTTTATGGTTTACTGTAAGCCCCTGTATGCTGCTCAGATATGGTGTAGCTATAAAATGGCACAGAATGACCGAATCTCATCTTTCATTACTATGCAACATGATCCAAAATTAAGTAAACTGAATTGAACTGAAAAGCTATGCAAATGTTGCTAATACTCAATTTTGCCAGTAATACTACTGAATATGTGAGTAGCAGTGTGGCTTGTATGGTGGAGCGTACTCACAGCCACCACAGCCTCGGCCACTCCAGTGAGCACAGCGGGCCGCAGTGAGTGCAGCAGGATCTTGCTCTCCAGCAGGACAAAGTGCAGCAGCGTGGCGCAGTTCTCGGAGCCCAGATTCATCAGCAGAGTGCCGTAGTCTGCCCCACTGATGTGGGAGGGAGAGCACAGAGGAGATGAGTGAGTTGATGAGTTGGGGGCAGCAAGGGAGAAAAAAAAAATGATGGAGTAAAGCTAACTAGAGACAAACGTCGTCATTCAGATCTTCTAGTTTGTAATTAGTTTGAGTGCAACTTTAAATGGTTATTTTAATTCTGAAATATGTACACGGTGGGCAAAACAGCACTCTCACTTTAAAATATAATGCAATCCAACAACCCTGCAAGTCATATTTAATTTGTTAAGCTTATAATGGAAAACCTCTGTTGAGACTCTGTGGCACTGACTCAATTTGTCATTTCAAAGGTTGTACAGCGTTTTCTAATGTTGTTAAGACAATTCTATTAAGTTCTCGCCGGTTTACTTGTTCCACTGCTTCTATTTCTAATGCAGTTTTCCTGTGTTTACATATTTTGTCGTGTTGTTTTCAGAGGGCACTGGAATTATGACTTGAAAATCCAGATTTTGTCTAAGCCTTGTAAATCACAAAGGCAGTGACAGCAGTGGGTAACATTAAATTGAATACCAATTAGCAATTAGCTTTAACAAATGCCTGAAAATCACAATTTTTGTGGGTTGTCAAGGTTACATAAGGTAGGCAAGAGGCCAGAGTCACTGCTTGAGGTGCTCATATCAAGTTTTGCCATTTATGCAATGCATCAGTGGAAAAAGTCTCAAAACTGATGATGCCCAAGGCTGTTTGTAGTGTGAGGCCTGGAAAAAAAACTGGGGGAAAAAAAACTAGCAAGAATGAATGCATTTGCTTTTTTTTTCCTGGAACAATACACTCCACTGGTCTTTTTCTTTCAGCTTGCTCAGCTGTTTTTCTTTAAGGCAAAGCACAGAGTCTGCACTGAAGGACAGTTACGTTTGGGCTTGCAATGGAAACAAAATTGTCAAAGTATGAAGAAGAAGCTAAAATTGCAAAGCAAGGCCTTTTGTACCTGAGGGGTAAAGGTGTGCACACAGGCTGGGAGAGGATCAAGGTGTCATGTGCAGAGAGCTGAAAGCAAAGATGATGTAATGTTCATACAAGGAATTATATAGCAAAGACAAAAAGATAAATTTTTGATCAACAAGACTGACAACTGTTAACAATATACATATATATTAATAATATACAGAGATGTATAAAAGACGTCACCTGGACTAATATCCTTGGCCTTTGAGGAGAAGGAAATGACACATTGTGCATGAAGTGTGAGATGTGCCTGTTGAAAGAAATACACAAAATGTCTTTGAATTCTTTTCAAACACATATAACTACATTCAAGCTAGCTTAATGTCCACAATTATATCTGTAAGTATATTCTTACTTTTCAATAGGCAGTGGGTGTGGGCCTGAGACGGAGAGCTTGTAGAGGAACATCAGGAACTTGCGGAAGGCCTCAAAGAAGGGCCATCTGGAGAGCAGGCAGATACATTTATTGGTGTTCACGGGCCGATTGGGGATCATCTTCTTCTCCACCGTGGTGAGCAGGCCCAGCTGGATCTTCTGCTTCTCGCTCAACAGATCCACTGGATGTGGCTCGTAGAACTGGATGGCTGATCCATACACCTGCAACCCAGAGAGTCATGTTGTAACTTTCTGGCTCCCTCGCCAGTTTAACCTTGATAGAAATGTCATGAGGTCTTTTCAGAGAGTACATTGAATCACAATAGCAACCCTCCTTTGATTAAAAGTGGCTTTTCAGCTGTTTCTTTTTACATCAGTGACAGCTTGCTCTCGGCTGCTGAACCTCACCTTTTCACCAGAAGAGATGGTTAAGACAAACGTGGAGAAGACGGGCAGGGGATCACGCGTGTTTGGTGCCCAACACTCGATCTTTGCACCCATGGGCAAACAAAACAGAGGGACAGATTCTGACAGAGGAAAAGACTCATAGTCCTCTTCTGGGTAACGAAAGATGAGACCTGGAAAACAAAGGAAAACACAAATGATAGCTGTATACACTAAGTGTTGTTATGATGTAGTGTAGAACAAGACCGGGTACGACAGACAGGCTACAATTCAGGCTTTATTTCTCTGCAAACATTAAACAATAGAGGCTCTAAGAAAAGAGAGCTCTCTTTTTGTCAGTTCGGATAAAAAAAGTAGTAATCAGTCAGAATACTGTGGTTTTATTTTCAGGAAATAACTGTTCTGCTCCTTTGTAACTTGTTATTTGTTGAGATGCCTTTCTGACAAGACACAAATGTTCTTATGCCAACATGCGCTTACAAAAAACAAGCCTTGTGGACACACAAATATTGGGTGTGGCAGGAAGTGCAGTTGTCTGAGATGAATAAACAGCCGCCTCACAGGAAAAAGGCCGGCCAAACAGATAAAGCCAGCGTGTGTGCGTGCACACATTCATATGAACACTGATTATACATCTGTTGCACAATGAATTGGTACAAAGGCCAAGCAGTTAAAGAAGCATTCAATTGGTGAAAATGGCACAACAGTTCAGAAATGCCAGCTGCACTAAGCAATAACTATCTACAACACAATCACAGATAACATCTGATGGTGCCGCTCGCTTGAGCTTTGAGACAAAAAGTAACAGAGGCTGATTGTGACAGCACTCAAAGCTGCACCATTTCTAACTGCACTGCATGTTCTATATCAGTACATCACATCATTTAACAGGGCTTGGAATTATTACTACTGCAAAGCTTTTTTAACACCAGTTGTAATTGTGTATGGTATCCTATTTCTGCTAGAAAGAAAAGATGATTGTGTTAAAATGACAAAATAAAATACTCAAATTTATGTGTCAAAATTATGAGTGAGTTTGTCAACATTTTTGATCTCTTTCTGACTATGCGCCTCATAATGTTGACTTTGGAAGCCAAAATGTTGACTTACTATCTCATTGACCTTCTGGCCTCATGGCTTCAAACACAATATTTTATGCACTGTGAACCACATACACTTTTCCTTTAACTACTCACTGCATCATTTCTATACATAGTGGCCTTCATGATCTCTCGTTTCGTCCAACCTGAATTCTTTTTCACAGATACAGATAACATATAACTAACAATTGCTCTATTATCTACAGGTGCAATAACAGTCACGTCAATGTAACTGCACACCTCTGCAGAACACTGACGACACTGCTGTGAATTTCTGACATAGTAAGCCATCACAAAGATATCTGACAAGTTTACTCACCAGCTTTGTAACTGATGGAATTGGACGCAGATACTGATTTCTTGTAACACAGGAAGACGTTGGAGCCCCACTGAAAAGGTTTAAAACACAGATATTACAGATGTGCTCTCTAAGGGGTGATGATGCAAAAGTGCTAGCTATGGAAGAAAAACACTGACCATGCCACAGTTGAGGTTCTTGTCCACCTTACAAAAGGTATGTGGCGGCGTCTCGCCCTTGCTGGTGACAATGACGCAGATGTCTGTCACTGCCAGGGAGTTCTGAGGCTGGACGGGCGGCGCGCGGCGGAAAGTGATGAAGATGCGCTGCGAGGTGGCAGAGCTGTTGTTGACATTGGCGCAGCGGCCGTACGGTGTGGCCTGGATGACCTCGCAGCCCTGGATCAGTCGCTCCTTCCCTTCATACAGCACACTGATAAACACAGCAACACGTTTTGAAGGTTATGTACAAAACGTGACAGCAGAGAGAAATAACGACGTAACTTGAGTGTAGGTCTGTAGAGCTGTCTTTAGGTCTCTACAGACAAAAAGTTGTGTAAATTAAGATGGCAGAGCAGTGAAATTGCAATGACTCATACCCAAACATACTACAAGGCTCTCATAGACAATTAACTGCCTCAGACGGAGAGCTGCGATGGAATCAGTTTTGCTCTCTGGCATAGCTTTCATTTCTTAAACAAGCTTTGCTGCCAAAAGGCAAATAACTCACATTCTTATGGAGCAGCAGTTTACATAGCAAAAAAATAAGGACACTCAAGTTTGAACAGACTGACAACAAATCCGGAGTTTGAAGAAGACAGCAAGAAGGAAAGAATAACAAAGACAGTAAAATAGAAAAATATAGGAATTTCTGTGTGGCGCATAAGAAAAACAACATGCACACCAAACGGAACGGAGGATGTCTTCTGTTGGTGTGGCTTTCCTAAATGTTGAAGGTGTCCACTACAAGCTCCTGACTAATGCACCAAACAGTCTGACGCAAAGGCTTCCAGGGAATCCTCCAAAGCAAAATTACCAACCCAGTGAATCATGCAGGGGAAACAGTTTAACAGTATTTAAAGAATGACCTTCCTGCTACTGTCTATCTCTCATTTCCATCAGCTATGTATCAAGTCATGCTTTCAGACAGTATGCAGTTAACAGAATATTTGGCAACAGTGACAAATACAACAACACAGAGAGTTTGAAAGCCACAATTTTCACATGTGTTGAAGCTGTTGGTGTTTTTCATACAGCGGAAGAATGAACAAGAACAAATATTTTGTTCTAAACATCTAATAATAAGTTCTGATCTCATGAGCTGAGCTGTTTTCAGTCACCACCAGGAACATCTAAAAGAAAACATCTTTACATCTTAGAAGGGAGAAGTTAACATGTAAGGCGTAAAAATGTGTAATAAATCTAACCACAAGACAATGAAAGACACCACCCAAAACCCACACTACCATACTATTTAGTACGCCAGAATAAGATGTAGTATGTAAAATGCCTAAAAGACCAGGATGTCCTACTGCATCCGGCCGCATTTTACATTTTGCAAACCAGCACTTTTTTCTGGCTATTCTGACCCACAATCCTCTGTGCAGTATTAGCAAAAGTTCAGGGCCCAATGTAGGATGTCTCATTTGTATGTGTGCTGCATTATTTTAAATTCTCTGATTCCAGTGTGTGGACTGGCGACCTGTCCAGGGTGTCCCCCGCTTTTTGCCCAATGTCAGCTGGGATAGGCTCCATCCCCCCGCGACCCTGTACGCAGGATAAGCGGTCTTAAATGTGAAACTCTTCTGGTTTCTTTACTCCTCTATTACAGTAAACTGAATATCTTTGCACAAAACAAGATGTTTGGGATCATAATCTTGGGCTTTACATTTATTTACATTTTTCAGAATTTTCTGATATTTTATTGACCAAAAAACCAACCTAATAAATGAGAAAAGAATCAACAGATAAATAGACAATAAAAAGCCCTAATCATCATAATATAAAGTTAATGTGGTGTTAGCGAAAAGGGTTAGCATACACATCCGACGGACATGAAGTAATATTAGCACTCATTTGGAGTTCCCAAAGTCCAATATTCACTCTCCTTTTAGCTCATTTTGGTCTCCACCAAATCCTGAGGGGAAATATCAGGTTCTTCAGCTGCTAAATGCTCCAACCGTGTTCACCAGCTAGTCGCTAACTTCGTCTGTGTATGGTTTGTTGCTGGGCAGATAAGAGTACAACAGTAGGCATTTGATCCATTGTTAGTATAAAAATATTGATTAATTTAGCTGTAAGTCTTCCAAGCTGTCAGAAAGCATTATGTTCATGGAAAAAGACAAACTCAAGCACTCCCTTTCACAGGCTTTCCACTTGCTTATCAACTGGGCTGTGTGGAAGGAAAACTTCAAGGCTTCTTCACTTTCTTAAAAACTGAATTGTTAACAGCAGTGTACAAATCCACAGACTGATTTGGGAAAAAGTGCATTCTTAAAAGACAATGAGCAAGAGGCTGGACTGTGGCTGGTTCAGTGTGTGGTCAGCAGCACTGGCTTTCTTTTTAATGTCCGGCTTAGCGTTGAGGACTCGGTAAGAAGCCCATCTTCAATGGGTGATATGATTCAGACATATTTACCAGCTGACTCATTCGAACCCCAGGCAGTAGGAGTAACATATCAAGATTCTCATATCCAACGTAGCACAAAAGAAACACTTGTATGAATGAATGTAATAATAATGGATTACTGCCAACATGGCTCTACTTTCTTATCACTCCTGCTGTAGAATATCACACAGCTAAATAGTTACAGACAGAAGAGCAATCAGTGTCCCACTGTGCTTTGCATGATTGTAGGGTTTCTATGGTAGCATGCTCCATGTCCTCCCTTTCCATCTGGACAATGCAATGTGGGAGGCCAAAAGCTGTGATTGCTGTCCTGTTTAAACTAACACAGACCCCAAAACACTTCTTTTAAATCTTGTTCAGGCTACAGGTCAGCCAGCGCAGATATAATAGTCCTGAAACACTCCATTTATTCTGAAAAGAGTGCAGGACAAACCTAAAGAGGCCATGGGGACAGTTGCCAGCAAATTCTCATTTAGGCAACAAAAAACAGAGTCCTAATGGGCACAGTGAGTCGTGACGCTGCGGAGCCCCGGGCTGGAAATACTGGCTTTACTGACAGCAGAGGTGGCAGAAGGAGGAATTAAAAGATTTACATGTTGCTATTTTTTTGTTTATTCTGGTGGAACAGATCAGGAAGGGAACATGGCCAAAAATATATTTACACGACTACGGTTGTGGCTCAACCTGAACAGAACCATCAGGAAGTGAACCAATGCTACAACACAGCTACATATTGCATTTGTATTAAAAAACACACTATCATATCACTTGTTAATAATAGACCACAAAGTCATGAATTTTACATTAGGAGTCTCCTAATATTATCTCTGTTTGCAGCAACACCGAAAAAAAGCTATTCATGTGTGATATTCAGTCTCATTAAACTGCATGACTGATTTGGTGCTCTGACCAATCAAACGAGCAAAGCAGCTTGACAACGTGAATCCTTGAATGTAACTTTAGATCTATTTTCTCCACTCCGTACGTCTGTTAGCAGGCTAAGCTGGATTGCGCAATCCTTTAAAGGAAACAACACTTGACATACGATCTTCTGTTTATGCTCAGAGCACCAGCGGGTGCAAGGTTTCATGAGGGTTTTTATGTACTTCTATGGTTTACAGCTACATTTAGCAGAAGGGGATCGCACCATTAACATGTGCAGCAACACCAGGTTTTAGTGAAAGGCCTGAATTTGAAGGGGAATCTTTCAGAGAGTCATCGTCTAATGTAACTGGAAACTCCAGTTTGTTAGTGGGTGACACAAATTGGGTAAGGTGTGTGGAGTCCTGAAATGCCTCGGGTGGTTTCATCATTGTTCTCAATGATGCTGCGTTGATATTGCTAGTTCATTCAGGACAAACGGGTTAACGGCTATAAAGAATTAATCATGAAATGTAGGTGAAATGTTTGGCTTCTCTGTGAATAAGCAGCAGCAAAGGGCAGCTTTAGGCATAAAAAGGGAACCATAATGGGAGTATCCTCTTTTAAGATAAGAGAAGGAAGCAGGAAAATTCTATCAGTGGATCGGAGCCAAGAGGTGTGGCTGAGCAGGAGAAAACTCCATGACGCAACAGGAGAGAGTGAACTCAGTAATCAACAAACCTTCTTCCTTCCACCCTCGAAAACACATTAGTTACATTAAGTATGACACTGAGGGACACAAAAGCCTGTGAATCTACTGTAACTCGGTAAGAACAGTAGAAAACAACACTGAGGAAGTAATGAGTCCCTTTCTGCTGCAGGCGTATTTACATGCCAGATTACAAACAGTGACATAAACAAACTGACTCACCCAATGTCAATGAGAGGAGGCTTCCCTCGACTCCTCTTGTAGCACAGGAACAGCTCGGGACTCTTAAGACTGCCATGATTAAGGTTGGCTGGTTGGCCGCTGTAGGTGCTGTCGATGCAAGTGAAGCCCTCGGGCACAGTTTCTCCTGCCGACTTGTTAATGACGGCCAAGTCAGTGATGGGTGCCTTGGGCCCGCTGGACTTGGTCTCTGACAGGTCCTGCTCCAGGGGCGTGGACTTGTCTGTCAGCCCGGCCACCACAAAGTAGTCAGTGACGCGGTGACCCTTGTCCTCGATCATGGCTGGGCTTACCTGGAAGTAAGAAAATAGATATTCATTTGGACTGACATTTATATGGCCTCGGGTACATTTCCTTGCCTAATAGTCAACAAACCCTCCTGTACCACGGCTGTAGAAGTCTCTTCTCTGCTGTGGTGATTAAATCACACTTACAGATTAGGGCTGGGCGATATGGAAAAGAACATTTGATATGTTGATGATAAAACATTTCATATAATTGGATATCCATAACATTTGTTGTATTCTTATTGAAAAACATTATATCATGATAATTATTGTTATTGTTTTATTGTCCAGCCCTATTACAGATATATGCTGTGATCAGCTACAGATACTGCACTTTAGGCTATAGCCAAGGAGGACACTACATGTTAGTGAAAGCAAACCTCTTACTCACTTTGGGACAGTAGGATAGATTACACATGCAAGCAAACACAGAATGCTAAGTAATGCTGTGGCCAAGGGAATAAAAGGATCCTTTAAGCCTGCTGCACCACAACGAAGCAAACAAAGTGGGGGAAAAAAACAAGGGGCGATGAAGAAACTAGATTTGTTGACGTGCACAAACACTCTTGTCATTGTTACATCCCTGTACCGCTCCAATTATGTTGAGAGAGTTACCGGCTACAGAGAGCCAGGGGAGAGCAGCCGGGCCCGGAGGAATGCTCAGAAATGCCACAGGGAGCGTAGATCAAGCAGACACCAAAGTCTATAAAACACTTGGAACAAGGTCACAAATTTGACTTGAGTGACAAAACATATGACAAGCGAGACCCGAGTTAAAAGGTTGGAGCTGCTCAAACGTGTCCATTGTCATTTTTAAATGAATAGTTGTAATAATTTTTCAAGTAAAATTTGAGTCGTGACACCAAATTTAGCAGTCAGTGGCTCAGTCAGATCGTGGTTACAATAAAACTTTGCCATGTGTTGTTTTTTCAACGACATCTCTTCTTTGTAAAATTACAAAGACTGCAGCGAAGATGAGAGCGTAATACATACATACAGTAAGTGCATGACTAAAAGAAGGATTTTTTAGCTCGTATTTGTGACAAAAATATGCCCAGTATTCACAAGAAATGAAAGGACACTTTTCAAGGATGTAATGAGGGAGATGCAGTATATTTGACAACTGCAGCTCATCATTTATCTATATATTAAATATTAAAATAATTTTCACGTTCCAAACAAACCACTTGACTTATCAAAGTTGGCCAAAACAGTCAATTGATTGCCTTAGAAGAAAGAGAAACTTAAAGAAAAATCCTCCACCTCGCCTTCAAAGAGCCGTTAGGTCCTACGCAGGAAGTTCATTTTTTCCAGTGGTGAGTCAGCTGTGGCAGGAGGGTGGAAAAAAAGAAGGCTCTTTTATGTACGGCCACAGCGAACACAGACAGCCCTGGACTTGATGACTTAGATTAATGCTGTCCATTGTAGCTTCTTTCCTTTATATTCTGGACTTTAATTTTTCACCGATCAATATGATAACAATATGTTGCAAAAATCCTTGTGAAGCCACAATACGGGCATTTTGAAAATTGAAAACAAGTTGGTTTATCTTGTGTGCTGTAGAAAGGAGTGCGTGTTAGCCTCTCCTGGCTGCAATACAGTGCAGGACATCCGCTGGCTTGTGCTGTGGAAGGAGTTGCAGGAGGCACACTGACCTGCCCGGAGTGAAATGATTTAGCCACAGCAAACAGCTAACACTCGTTCAACTATTCAGCATGCGATCTTGGACAACAATAGCATGACATGTGTTAAAAATCCTCAATTTAATGTTTCATTCTTTTGACCAGCATATAAACCCTTATCTCACTGAATTATAAATTCAGCAATGTGCTTGAGTTCTACACTCGGCATTTTGCCTATGTGAACATGCCAAAATTGATTTGTTTCAAGTATACTGCCAGCCTCGCGGTCCAGGTAGCTTTGAAGAATTGTAGCTGGATGTTTGCCCAGAATATGGCCCATTTACTCATTACTCTTTAAACACAATGTCGGGAAAACACTCAAAGCAAAAGAGCCTCGAGGAGCAAAAACAATACAGTTTCAGGTCATATCCACGCAGAGAGTGAGTGACTTCAACTTTCCACGAACAAAGACAGCAATAAAGGTGCATTATTGAAGATGGGATGGATTACCATCTCACTCCCACAATTGTTCTGGGTCAGCTGTTCAAGTAATGCAGGATGGAAAAGCCCAGATGGGTAGGAGCTACACATCTCACAGATAAGGCACGGAAGAGAAATATCCAATGGGATCAACACTGCATTTTGCATACTCATATTTTACTTGTTTAAGACTTAACCGTCTCTGCGAATTAGTTTTATTTCAGTATTTTCCTGCCAATGTAGGACATTTCCTCATTCTGCGGAATGTCACTTAAATTTAAGTACTTATTTTTTTCTTGTAAATAAAAGTGGTAAAAGCCCAAATGACTCCAGATGTGGCTTTTTGCAACACAATGAATAATGTCTGTCCAACTCCTTTATACATCATCACTGTTTTGAGTGGATGGACTTATTTTATGCTCTGAAAAGTTTTACAGCACTGTATCCATGGTTACATCTCACTGGTCCCTATTCAAAAGCAAAATGCTGTTTTCAGACTATATTTGCTCGATAACAAACAGCACTATTAAATGTGTTCTCACCAAAGACTGGCCTGTAAATGTACCCTGATGGTTTAACCAGTGACTGGATGGTCTTAATGTGTATGTTTGGGTGAATTAATGTCTATGCCTATGGAGCAAGTGGAACAAATGCATCCCCCATTATCCAATTATCCCACTTTTTGTCTTTTTTAAAATAAACTTATCATTGTATAGTCCCTGTTTGACCTTTGATTTTAAGGCCATTATTCGATTAAATTTGACAGTTTTTTTAGCACCTGCCATAGAAAATAAAACACAAGCTTGCAAATGTGTCCTATTCCCAGGCTATGGCCCTGTTAGACTGTCATGTTTTTTCTTCTTTATTTCTTTTTTTTAAAAAAAGATATGCTATACCTATGCGGTATTAACTGGGGAAATGTACCACACTAAAGGCCGTATGGTCACATTTAAATAATTTATGTAAAATGGGAAAAATTAGGAAAAAAGTGGAAACAAACCGTTTTACTAAACCAAGTTACTAGATGGCAAAAGGGAACAACAGCTTGACTTTCCTTGCCTACAAAAAGCCACCAGCCCCCATTTAAGGAAGGCGGCCATGTGGGTAACCTGAACAATGTGACGTAGCAGTTTTGTTGTGGGAAGTGAGTATCTCCTGGTGCCAGCACATTACCGCAGTCACAGAAAAGTGCATGCTATAAGGGGAAGTCCTTTAGTCAGCCATAACATGGCTAGATAAGCATTGTAGTTACTGAAAAGTTGGTAAGTTGTGTTAGCTATCACAGAAGAGAAATAACAAGTCTCTGTTCATGCAACATTACTACACTGCTACCGGTAAGCTACACTGTATCACTGTACTTGGCATCAGCCAATACCCAAAGCCCAGCTACTGGTATCAGTATCAGGACTGAATAAGTCACACTGGTGCATCCTACCACTTACTGTCAATACTCAGGCTAATTTGCTGTCCACTTTCTCCCCTCGCCCCGTACAACAGTAGATTAACCTTGAAAAGTGTTTTGCAAATCTTTATTAAAGCACGCAGCCCTCAGCTGTTTTCCTTCCAACACCGCTTTACCACAGCAGGCTCAAATGGGATTTTATGAGTCATGCAATTACATTCAACAAACAGAGGAACAGAATATCTCACACTGTGTCATTATTATTTATCTATCTGTATGATTGAGTAGGGCCAATATTTCCCTTTATCGTTACCATAAGTCAGGGATGTAAAATGCATTCCTGCATTTTAAAACATAACCCTACACCCATGTCTAAGCATGGACTATTACCTAAAACTTACGTTAAACACTGAGAAGCCTACAAACCACAGCAAAGTTTTTGTAGGTTTCTCCGTTTGCCGTGAGTATAGCTGAGTGGCAGCAAGGTCCAGATTCCACTACGTGTTCATCATTTATACCAAAAGTGATTACCTGTCCCAGATGTCACCAATATCCCCATGTCAGGTTGTGTACAGATGACATGAGCATGGAGTGCATCACAAATAGGCAATGCCTTTTGACACCTGCACTAACAATAATTGTTACTATTATTTATTATTAATTTGGATTCCAGTCGCATTGCACCACAGTTAAAAGACCTAACTCCGACGCTCTTATAACAGCAACTGTCTCGTATACCCTTTGATGAATGAGGAGAGAAAGCTAGCAAAGCGTGATTTGCCGTGCTGACACAGTGTGTGAGTGAAAATAATTTTTTCCGCATAGCAGCGGTCCTAATTCAGCAGCGGCAATACGCTGAATATACGGGAACCGTGCATCTGCAACGAGCATGTCAATGTTACCTTATTAATTAACATTTAGATAATGCCTTTGTGAAATCTGTGAATAAAAAACCCAGCTTTAATAGTTGAGCATATTTTACAGTGCAAACCTTGTCAGTGAAATATGAGGACAAAAAAACAACATTCAAAAACAAAATAATCGTTTAGTAATCATAATCTAGGTGAAATGTTTGATTTATCATGATTTTGACTTTGATATCATCCAGCCCTATCATCACCTTTTAGGTTGAGGTTGCTAGCAAACAGAAGCTTGTTTTACACATCTAGCAGGTGTGTTGCAACATTAGCATTCATTTGGAGTCACGTTTATTCCCCCATGACGGAACACCAATATTGACTCTCCTTTTAGCTCAGTTTTTGGTCTCCACCAACTCCTAATGTTAATATTAGCTGCTAAATGCTATTCACTTTGTATATTCACCAGATTGTCGCTACCTTTGTCTACTAGTTGCCGCTGGGCAGGTAGCATCGTGTGGGGTTTTTAAGCTTTTTTACTGAAAACTCCTGCCACAGAGAGTGGTGAAACTGAACTAAAACAGTAATGTTATGCACCAGAGAACCAAAACAATTACCTGAAAGAAGCTATAAAGCTCTGGATTCTTTCAAAAAAGACAACATGTTTAATTTATTACATCGATGTACAGTTGTTAAGATTTCTTAATTCCACAGCATTCTCAATTAGTTATAATGTGCACATTTCAACCTTTGTCACAAAATTAGCCTCTACTATCATCTGCTCTGAAATGGTAATGCAGACATCAAGGCTGAGTCATACAACATAGGCACAGATCACTACAAAGTATCCGAGCAGGAAACAAACCAATGTTCACAGAAAAAAAAAGAAAAAGAAAAACAAACACTATGGGCAACCAGCAGTTTGGTCCCTTTGAATAATGCCCTATGAATGTTCACCATGCCAGTGAGTCAACATGTACTTCACAGAGAACATTAAACATCAACCTCCCATAATCTGATACTGACTTTTTTTCTCAAATTAGTTGGTATTACATTTGTTTTTATGCAATTGGATCGTTACAGGGTTTTTCCCTTTAAAAAACAGCTCATTTATTTGAAATTCTGAACTGACCCATTAACTGGGCTGCCACTCAAAGTCACACATACACAACCCACAGACACCCGCTCTCAGAATAAAACCAACAGTCCTATTTGTAGACCAAAGCATTACTTGTGTCCTGTTCCCTGTTGGCGGTAGCAATGCAGCTATTAGTTGTGGAACGGTTACCATTTCATTACAATAGACATGTTATATGGATTCTGTACAATAGAGAGGGAACTTTTTTGTGACCACCACTGATACTGATGTGAGAAAAGCCAAATAGACACTGATGTTAGGTGTGCACGCATTGTTGAAGCTGGAACAATTTGTGACAGTCCCGTCTGCCTCCACAACCACACAAATAATCTCTTTGTGACAGCCAGTGATAGACAAACAGTGACGCTGCCATGGCAACCCAGGCCTAACAACACCAGGCTGCACGACCCTGAGCTGCGACTAGTGTTACTCTAGCTGAGGAAATTGATCTCCAAGTCTTTCAAGGGTACATTTAGTATAGCTGACATGTCCTCTGTAGTCCGCTGTCAGCCAAGTTGAAATAAAGTCCAGCCTCTCAGTTTTAGATGTGTTTAGAGGTAACATGACAGAGGAAGGTTGTTTTATTGTCCAATTTCACGTCCGGTGAGCAAATAAAACATGGTAGTGGCCATAAACGGTGATGGTGCTGACAGGGAATTAGGCTAAAAGCTTTAAAGCTATTGTAAACAGAAGTGAACATAACGTAATGGCTTTCTTGCTCTGCACTTGTGATGACATGCAGGGTGGAAAAGAAATCTTTCAGGAAGACTTTTAAACCTTGAGGCAAAAAATTGTAAGGCCTCTTGGAGAAAATGACTAAGTCAAACTGACTGACAAACTGGCCCATTATATTTCCACTGCGTTTAAGTCCTGTGTTGTATCTTGAGCCCCTGCCTCTAAAGGCTGTGCTCTGCCCCTCCTCTCCCATGGGAAAACTTGTACCTCTGTTACTCCTGAGCCCAGATGATCGAGTGTCACTCTCTTTGTCTGGGTCACTACTACAAACCATGACAAAATTATAGAGGCTCTAGAGGGCACGTATTCTGACCGCTTACTCTAAAACTGGTTTCTTCAAGCTCAGGCCTTGATCTGGAGTGAGTCTCCAGTACACTTTCAGTTTTAATCACACACAGTTAATTTTTCACTGGGATTAGCTCAAACTAGAGTTGGCCAGCATGACAATAGTGAGACTATAAGTTTGCCAACCGTTAAGAGATTTTGACATGATGCTTATACCATTTTATTCAAGTGCTGCAATGATTAGCTAATATATGAAGTGAAAGAAAATGACTCTGCAATTATTTTGAATAGATTGATGGTAATTTTTTATTAAAAAAACACCACCACTATTTTAGAATTTACCAACAATGCCCTCCTAATGACAGCATTACCTGAGTTACTTACTCTGAAAATAAAAACACAGAGCATGACAAAGTGGCCATGCCATACAGCTGTGAACAGAGGGAGTGGAAACCAAGCAAAAACAACCAACTGTTCAAACCATTAATGCAATATCATTTACGCCAACATATCAATCCATAACAGGTTTTTTATCAGTTAGGCCTCACTGATGAGGCCCTGAGTGCGGCCACTCCTCACTTCTTCAATTCTTGAATATTTGGCTACTATCTGTCTTGTCTTGATGTCTTACTGACAGCCTACACCTACTGACTCCTCAACTCCAGTTATTACAAATGACTTTAACAGCGGTCTTAAAAATCAAACAAACATTAATTACATATTAAAAATAAAGACATTTATATCACAAAATTTCACAAAATCACTTTATTACAGCGCAGTGGTTAGTTCTGGTGAGCCCCTTCTGCACCGCACTGCAGCGTGTGTGTGTGTGTAGCTGCGGTATATAAACTGACTAGCAAACTAGCTAATGTTACGTGTGAAAAAAACACAAAGTACAAAAATAAGTTTGCTTGGCAACGTAATGTTAATAGAATCCAAAAAGATTGTGCCTCCAGTACAATAGCCTGCTGTGTTTAAAATCAGTAACTAGTAGTTTAGAGGAATATATTAACATTGCAGATTAGCAAGTCCAAACAAGAAAAGTAACATGAGTAGCAAACGCTTGTCACCTGAGGCAAATGTGTGGGATTAAGGGTATCTTGTGTTTAAGCTATTAAACTGTTATGTGTGTAAAAAAAAATAAAATAGGAACCATATGGGATTCAAACTTATATCTGGGGTTACTCTATTTTTGGGGTTACTCTTTTTTTAAAATAAAGAAGTTCTAAACTCCTGAGTGGATGATTCCTCGAGGCCGCTGATTTCATGAGTTCCCTGCACAGCAAAGTCTTCTTCCTTGGTGGTGGCCCTGCTTGCTTGCAAACGTGCCAAAGGTTGGCTATGCAGCCCAACATTCCCTGAGGGCAGAGGAAAACACACTGGCTCCCATAAATAAAACCAGGGAGGCCCTACTCCTCACATGCGTGTGTACCAAATCTGATGTTGATTCTTTTTAAGCACTTGCCCGGTATTAATGCCATTTATCTAGCCAGTCCCTTCATTTCGGAGATACTAAATTCAGAGGTAAGAGGGCCAGAAAGATGAAGAGAAAGAGACAGAGAGACATAGAAAAGGGATTTCTCTATTTATGTATACAGAGAGGAACCCCCTTACTCAATCCCCCCATGGTCTGCCCCACAATGATCTCATCCCTTTCACACAAAAGAGCCTGGAGGCTTGTTCCCCAGGGGTGAAAGAGCCTGCCTGTGTGTGTGCGCGCACGCACAAGTCGGCAGTGTTTGTGTGTGTGCAATTGCTGGACAACAGACAGTGCAGTGTCTGTCTCGGTTATTTCAGCAGGAGCCCTGCCACGCAGATCCACTCACAGCTCGTCTGAAACAGCAGCTGAGCATGACGCGCAATTGTCCTGTACTGTACCTTGGACAAACCAGAATAAAAAGCAATGTTGTAAGTGTGTACAGATGCAGTAATTATACTCGGGAGCGTGTCGATCCTTGGTCATAAATAGTAAGACAGGCTGATCCTTCACACCAACCCTTCTACTGTATCATGTGTACATTTATGTGAGCTTCTGTGCAACAGAGCTGCTGAAGTGCACTTAAAATCATTCCTGAAAGCTCAGCTAGAC
Source organism: Lepomis macrochirus (assembly GCA_024633595.2). Classification (NCBI taxonomy): domain Eukaryota; kingdom Metazoa; phylum Chordata; class Actinopteri; order Centrarchiformes; family Centrarchidae; genus Lepomis; species Lepomis macrochirus. The sequence goes on along the minus strand of JALXJV020000002.1, from coordinate 10,292,373 downwards.
CTACTGACATAACGAAAGCAAACAAACTGCAAATGAAAAGGTGATATTATTCAGCTGTAACAGCCTCCGACACATTAGCCTTCCAGCTCCGGCAGCAGCAGCCACCGAACCACGGTGTGTGTCAGCTTCCACGGCACCAGCGTGTGCCTCAAGTGCCACACTGCGGCTCTGGGCTTTGGAGGATCTGAAGGGCAAAGTGGCCCTCCCTGCCAACTGTCATCACAGTGTGCCGTCGCCGGTGAAGGCCAGGCTGGGTATAAGGCGGCGATGATCACAGAAAAAAAACACTGTGCTTTCTCTGAGCTGCAGTGTGAGACTGAGTGGAGATGAACTGAAATTATAGCCATGTGAGTTTCAGTCTGATTGAATTCTTATGGTGCAGGCTCCAGTGTGTGCTCATAGTTGGCTGTTGAAGTGCAGCCTGTAAAATACCTCACCCTGCTTATTAATCTTAACAGTGCGTTGTGATGAGACTGACAGCCTTCAGTTTACAATACAGAAAAAAAAGGAAGAAGAAACGCACTGTCTTGTTGATGCGGACAGAAATATGCATAACTGCGATTGATAAAAGGCTGGAAATATATTTAACTGTTCAATATTTGCTGTTCCGAGTTGGTGAGAGGTGGAGCATTCACAGTCTATCAGCTTTTTGGCTCCAGATAAGCCTGTGTGATAGCCTGGCACTATCACATCCATATGCTCACAACATCTCTCTCGCTCTGCACGGCCTGAACAAAGCAAAAGACCAACGGTGAACTCTGTTCCTCACTTGTGTTTGTTTAACCCTGGCAGCTGTTTTGTTGAGGGGGTTTATACAGAGGCAATACGTGAACTCAAATTTAATTCAGGGACTGTTGACAGCCATCAGCACACTTCTCAGAATAGGTTTCGGATTGCCAAATCTCACCGATAACAGACACAATAGATAATGTGTGTTGTCTTTTCTACAGTCCATTTCATTTTGTGTCTTTGGGCATGTGCTGTCCTGCTTTTTTTCTCTCTAACCTCTAATTGAGCATGACATGTTTGCCATGTTACTGAAATATTGTCCTGATATTTGCAAGGTGCAACTTTACAAAAAACGGAATAATCCATGAGACATATATACACTACGGCTGCCACAAATCATTTTATAGCAATACACTATTTGTATTGCTTAATCTAGAAGGACATTTGAAATAATGACAAACGCCCAATTTACCAAAACCAGATATATATTTTGTTTTTACAAATTGCATAGTACATACGCCAGTCAAAAAAAGAACCCAAAGTAGTCAATTTGTAATGATCAGGTACTTTTCTCACATTTTAGAAGCTGGGACTGGCAAATGTTTGGTATTGTTACTTGATAGATAATAATTAAAACTGTCCTTGTTGGGCAAACAGAGAAGGCTCACCCGAATTGCCTGTTTGCCTTCTAGTATTTTATCTCTGTAAATCTTTGTCAATCCAACAGCAATCTGCACTGGATCCTTGTTTAATGTTTTCACATCAAAGCCACCGGCAGCAACCAGTGACAGAAGCAAATCAAAGGAAAGATAGCACAAATCCTAATAACTGAACCCGAAAATGTTTTCTTCCTGGCCCGCTGTAGCTCCGTAGTTATACTCCACAAAGACCTCAGCTTGTGATTTAAGAGGCAGGTGTGCTTCCAAGCGAAAGCGACACACTTGAGTGTTTGCCGAACTGTGTCAAAAACAACTGTTGCCTGCGCAGCCAGCGGCAGCATGCAAGTCATGCTTCCCACAACGTGACAAGAAGGTTAGACAAGGACAGTGAGAATGACTTTAAATCTAGTCAAATGATTTAAAATTTGCTGTTAAAAAAAAACCCAATTTAAAACAACCTGGGTAGGTAAGACGGGGAGAGGCAGCTCAGAGTAGCGAGGTTAGGCTCAGCAGAAACGTCACAAGACTGGCTCCCTCCTGAAGCGTGACAGCCCGGCGGACACAGAGCATTCTTTCCACTCTAAGGAGAAGGGAGAGAGGGCAAACTCATTGCCCTTACTAACTAGCTGGGTCTGTACCAGCTCAGACCCAGGCCTACTGAAAGACGACAACTAAGACACCACTGTCACACCAAAGTACAAGGGTCAGGGAAAGGAAATAGGTTACCTGAGAGGGGTTATGGATGGATTACAAGGTCCTTGTTGTTGCTCTTTGGCAGGAAACGACTGTCTGGAGTTAATATGTCTTAAGACATGCAAACAGGCAGCTTAACAAAAAGCAATGAAGTGGTTCAGGTTAGTATTGACTCAGCAAGCCCAAAAACATGAATTGTCAGTAGTCCCAGTACATAATCTGCAGTTCTGGTTAATTAAGTAGAGACACCATGTAAAAACATTTGTAACTGTTAATAGCAATGGTGAGAAACAAGATCAGGTTTGCTGAAACGCCCTTGAGCTAGACAATGACGCCGCACCAGCTCTAGGGATGCTATTGTGTCGCTGACACTGACTTCATCTTTATGGAGGAAGACATCCTTCGCAGCATGTAATAAAAAAAACATACGGTTAATAATGAAGTAAAGACTATGTGTGTGTGTCTATTACAACTGTTGAAAAGACTGAAAGGATCCAAAGAAGGACGAAGGACGTCCGCGCAAATGAACGTGGTTGAATAAACTTAAAGACATGTTCAGTGTTCAGGTTGTGTATGTAGGGCTGAACGATTAATCGTTTTCAAATCGAAATTACGATTTGAAAGAACACGATTAGCTAATCGAGAAGATGGCGATTAAAATGTAGGTTAATTATACAGCGCATCTGACCCGTTTTAAACAGTCATGCAGTTACAAATTCATTCCGTTGTCTTGCTTGTGTGACAGACCTGCTCGCCAGTCACAAGCGCCGCGCGCCTCGCAGATTTTATAACATGTTACAACAACAAACGTAACCAATGGAAACGTGTGGGATAACTACAGAACTACCGATAACAGCTCTGTGAGCCAGTTCCGCTGCGCTCTGCAGGCTAACATTACATAGCCACATGGAGCATTTTAGAATAAGAGCGTTTTGCCTGTCTGATTTTGCTGAGTTATTCAGATTTTTCTTATTTGTTCAGTTGTCCTTGATTTTTGCGCTTCTACTATGGTTAAGTAGACTATGTAGTTAAATGTTGTCTTTTTGTGGTCTGTTTTAACTGTGTTTATTGTTGATGTACAGTCTGTAAAGGGTGTTTTATTCTGAAAATCTACCAGATTCTCTATGTTGTTCTGTGTCTGACTTCCTGTCTGGTTCATCTGCTCTGTGCTTCTTGACGCGGCTTCAGTTAAAAATAGTGTGGCAGTGAATATTGAACTTTAGCAAAACTTCAATTTAAAAACAAAAAAACCAAAACAAACCAAGCACAAAAAAATCGCAAATCGAATCTAAATCGCAATATCTGGCAGAAAAATCGCACTTAGATTTTGCCCCAAATCGTTCAGCCCAAGTGTTCGCTGCTGCAGAGGAAATAAAGTTCCTATTCACAGTATGAACGCCACCACAAAACCTCGTTACCATCCTTTATCAGCAGAGCGGTCCGGACCGCTAGTTACCAGCTATGTACTTTACAAATCTCTTCACTAAAAAAAAAATGGAGATGGGTCCGGCTATAGATTACCAGCTACAAGCCAGGCAAACTAGACTGAGAATCAAGTCAGTTCCTGACTAAGGTTCAGGGCCAAAAATCTATAAAAAGGTAACAGAGGTAAAGCTAGCTTATGATGAGTTTACAACTATTCAGATTTTAAAAAATAAAGCAATCTCACTGTCTCTAGGTCTCTGTCTTTGTGTGTGTGTGCATGGTTGACCTTGGTCAAACAGGTCCAGTGACAATCGAATAGTATTTTTGCTTGAAATGCCAATCCCTAGTTGAAATCCTCAAAGAAGTTAGTGCCTGTTCAAGTGTATAATCAGTAAGATGGTCTCAGCTAAAGTGTCTGCTGAAGTGGGTGCAGTGAAAGCAGTTGGAGTTTGAGAACAGTGGAAGTTGTGGGTGAAAAGGTTTAGGTTTTTTTTGTTGTTGTTCAAAAGGTGAAGACCTTAGACCTGAAAGGATCTGAAGTGTCAGTCATAATGTAAGCACTAAGTGAAGCAGAAGTGTCAATTTTAGTGTAAGCAAAACGAACAATGGAACACTTGGGAGTTACAAGAGCTGAAGCCATTTTTTGTTGTTCAACGATGAAGACCTGATACCTGCAAGGGCTTGAAGTGTCAGTAAAAATAAACGCACTGAATGAAGTTGAAGTGTCAGGAACTGTGTTCAGTGGAACTTCAGACCCTGAAAGGAGTTGAAATGTGGAGTTGAAACGGAGTGAATCAGACTACTGGCTTATTTGACTTTTGCCGAGGCAACCAGCGAGTCCTTCCACAGCATGTTGCTGCTCCCTTGGCCTATACACTTCCTCTGCTTGATCACCTGACAGAGCCTTTGGATGACAAACTGGTGGTGACAAAGTGCAAGTTCAATGTACACACAAAGCCACAGTGCAGCCATGACCTATTTTATACCTGCTGCCTGTAGCAGTTAGTAGGAGGCAACATTCACTCCACTCCCCTTTTCCAGCCGCTGTCAGGCCAAGCCAAGGTCAGGAAAGACATTTTTCTACTGTTTCCACGTGTCAGTTGCTCAGTGCTGATGCAATTCTGCAAGAGCAATTTCCATGATTTACTTCCTCCGCAAGCCTCGAGTGTTTTGTTGTAATCCGACATTCCTGCTGCCAGGTGGTTAAACACCTCAATGAAAAATATGAATGCCATCAGTCCAACACTAGAGGAAGTGCCCTCCACGGCTCTGCTGAGACTTGTGCCACGGCTGTCATAACAGGAACATCACATGCATGCCATGAATCACCAAAACGGTGCTGGGAAGCTGTAGCACAGAGTACGCCAATGGCCTTAAGGGTTAGACTAGCTGCTGGCTGGCGAACAGTCAAATGCTGAGACAAAGGTATGTGAGCACCTTGGCGTTGCATTCAGTGGCATCTGTACTCACTCCACACACAGACACAAAACCATCAGAGGACTCTTACACAACTCTACATCCTAGGTGTGCGGTCGCACAAATGCAGACATGGCATATTCAGAGAGAAAGTCCCTGGATAAAAGCAAGCACATGCCCCAAAGAAAAGAAAGTCAGGTTAACAGATCCTTATCTTGGGTACAGTCCTAAACTGCACAAACTCCCCTGCTCTTTGATTTCAAACAGGAAATTCAGTTTGTGTGTCTGACAGCAGGCACCTGCAAGCATTAAAACGTTAGGCAGGCTCCAGGAGAGCAATGATCTGATTAAAGATAGGCGTCAAGGAGGGCCGGAGAGGACAGAGGAGGGGGGGGGGGGTTGTGTTCCCAACTGTTGCATCCGACCCATAACTAGGTCAACTTTCATGCAGGAAATACACATTACGGATATAACAAAAGAACTGACCTCCTGTGCCGTGATACGTGGCTGTCTCTCGTTCCGCGGTTGGATAACACCAACACGATGGAAAGTGTAGACAGCAGCAGGGCAACACCAGGAAAAGACATTTTCGGCGGGCGACCTTACTTCTACGCAACTTAAGTAACCTTAAAAGAGTTCAACTTCAATTTCTAGGTCTGACAACAAACTCTTCTTGCGAACAGCTATTTCCATTTTTTAAAAAAACGTGCACTTACCAGCTGTTTACGCTGCAGCGAGAGACAATGTTGACATGTAGGCAACTTGCTGTTTTTAGCCGCTTGATATATTCCGTATTTCTGACTGTGCAAACCGAAACAGGTTCAAGCAGGACGCAAAAAAGGGCACTTCGAAATACTCCTTTCAAACTTTGCTGGTCACTTCTTCGCCACACTTTCATCTGAAGTTGTCGGCGGAGGTGGGCGCCATGTTTGTGTCTGCGCTGATAGTTTTGTTGGTGAGCTTTCTTCCTAAGCGTCTCTTTCAGACTGGAACCGCCCAGAGAAGAGGAGAGGCTACAGGGGCTGGCCTCGGGGAGCGCTGTCAAGCTAAACCACATTAAACCGGCTTCTTCTGGCACGTCTTTTCAAAGTAAAACCCCTTGATGGCGAACAAATGCGTTGCAGTTTTCAGAATAAAGTTATTGATTTATTTGTAATCATTAGTAGTAGTAATATTATCATAATTATCATACCATAACTATTAAAATGTAATATTTTATAGTTAGTTGTATTAGTATATAAAATATTTTAGTGTATGTAAATATTACACATGTCAGTGCTGCTTTCTTATTTTGTATTTACTATTGTACATACATAAATGTATGTATACAGACATTGCCTATAATACATACACCATAGATATGAATGTTACTGACTCTAAATATGACTCTTAAAGCCACAATTCCACCTACATAAGTCCTGTTATATATTTCTTTACTCATTCTGCTGAAACCTGTAAATTTCCCATGTCAATATAGTCATATCTTTATCTTCCCAACACTGTTTCAGCAATGCAAGTCTCACTCACCTGTCAAAAGCCAAACACACAATGTGACAACATGGTGTGCAGTGTGCAACAAGCACAGTGCAGCAGCTACATTTATAAAAGGGTGGTAATTTAATGCCCATTTCACCCTATTTCTATAGAGGTGTTTCAATTTCAAATTATGTTTCTCATGTTTTGCTGTAGGAGTACATAAGCTTTCAAAACACACCAACACCAAACAAGTAGACTAGATGCTGACAGTGATTAGCCCTATATATAAAAATGTTTTGATCATGATTGCTAAGGACAATTTAGTAGTAGCTGGATATTGGTAGTGATATGTCCCTTCTAAAATCTACAGCCTTGAATAGGCATGTACACCACTCAGGATATGACCTACTTAAGAACAAAGGAAATGTTTAAGCTGTTTTTCATGGTACATTTACAGCCTCTTAAATATTTTAATTTAAAAAAAATAGCAATTGTTGCATTTTGTGTGATGGTGATATTGACTTCCCACCATGAGTTTTTAACGATGGCTTAACTTATTTCTGCTCCATGGGTTTGCGCAGTTTCTGACGCTCTCCCTCCACCCGTCAGCGCATAAGTTACATCAATGTAAAAGGCACAACAGGTGTGAGAGAAAACCCTCATATTTGTATTTGTGCTGCTCTCTCAGGAACTCTAGTATGCCTAACCCCAGGCCCCTTCAGTTTTTGCCCTTTAATAATTTTACCATTTTAAAGTAATTACACTAACATGAATGCATAAAATGAAACCAGGACTTTTGCTGCAGTGGCTCAGTTTTTAATTTACAAAGTGTTTAATACAACATTCAAAAACAAAAAAACCCACATATTAGATAGAATCTCTTACCCACTGAAGTTAGCAATCTCTTTATGTACAGAAAAGGTAAGACAAAAATCATTACGTTCATGTCCTATTTCAAATTAAAACTAGACTTATGCACAGAAAACTAATTTAGAGTGATAGATGTAGGTTATTTCACAGCTATGTACAAATGTGTTGTGTAATTATCATGGCAGATGATTTCAAGGCTGAAAAGTAGTACTGTATTGATGTAGTTAACACTTTATATCATCATCAATCGGGGAGAACGTGATCAGTTTTGGCAAGCTGCACTCCTTTGGGGTTGAAGGTGTCTCCAGTGTGTCCAAGTCCAGTGAGAAAACCCTGTCTGCTTCCACCAACTTCTCAGGCTCCATTAGCCAGTCTCTGTCCAAATCAGAAACCGCGTGATCTGACAGAAGACACTCTGGTGTCCTCTTCCTGCTTTCCATGAAGAAGCAGTCATCGTTGAAAGCCTGCTGGATCTGACTCAGGTGTTGACGAGTGGTTAACGGTGTTTGCTTTGTCTCAGTCATCAGGGCGGGTATGAGGAGCTCGTCCTCGTAACTCTCCACATCCACCGCTTCGTCGTCCAGGCTCAGACTGTCGCAGCTCGACATTTCAGGCAGAGTTTCATGGTCGAGTAAGTCCCCCTGCTGGTCGATAAGAGGGCTGCTGCGGCTGGTGACAGCAGGGGTGACACTGGAGGGGATGCTCTTGGAGGGAGCGTCAGGGCTCAGCCAGACATTGTGAGGCTCACAGAGGGGACTGACCAGACCTGTTCCATCGCCACCCTTAAATCTGGTAGACTGCCCGATTTTCTTTGCTTCGTCTTCTTCAACTGCCTTACGCCAGGAGCTCTTCACATCCTTAACTTGGAAGAAATCCAAAATTTTATTTTACTAAGTGAAAGATTTTCACACCATGCTAGTTTCCTAAGGAAGTTGAATTTATAAGTCCACATTCACTCTAATTGTTCTGTACAGACTAGTGTTTTATTTCCTTTGGTTTCTTTGCATCACTGTGCCTGGTTTTGAGGTGTACTGTTGGTACTCTGTTGTCGCCCTGCCTGATATTTTATCCCAGTACCCATTGCCTACAGGAGGCCTAAGTCTCCTGCTAGACCCTTACCGTGACCAAGAATCTGTTCTGAATTCACCTGCCTGTTAAAGAAATCATTCTAAACATGCTCACACCGTGATGCATTTGCACAGAACATACCTTATTTAAAAAATTTCAAAAAAAAAAAAAAAAAAAAAAGGGGCAGATGGCAAATACAACAGCTCACAACTTACTCAAGCTCTCAGGTGTACGTGGCAGCTGCTTTCTAGTAGAGAAGGGATCTCCATGAAGAGTGCTGAGAAGGCTCTCCAAGTCCAGACCTTTGACTCCACCTTCGGTGGGAGTGGTTGTAGTTACAGCATCTGCAAACTGACACACAAAGCGTTTATAATCCCTAAGCTGCTGTTCTGCAGCCACAGACACACCGTTAATTTGAAAGTTATTGCTATACCTGATCAGCGAGGTTATCACATTCCATATCTAATATCTTAGTCTTGTTTCTCATGGGAGACACCTTTGGGTGAACACTGGCGGTCTTCTTCACGCTGGCCTAAAAACAAGGACAGATGTTAAATATGGGTTAACGGGAGGAACTGATTGAGGTGCAAAAGATGGACTAAATCCAATCAACACCAGTTTAACTCAAAACAGAGCATAGCTGAAATATAATACTAGCCTGAGGTGGTGGTGCTGATGGAGGCGTATCAAAAAGCCAGTCGAGAGAGGTATTCACTTGTGATGGTGTTTCAGTGGCGACTACGGGACTTCCAGTCCTGTCAGCTGGTGTTTGGCAAGAGCTGTTTGAAAGACAAGTTTGATTTTTGCACTGAATCTGTTCAAAGGAATCCATTTTTTCCTCCTTTCTGTAGTTTCCTCGCAGTGCTGAAGGGCAGAGGCAGTGAAAGCAACACAGAACATCTTAATGTGGCCTTGGCTCAGTGCTAATCCCTGAACCAAGTCAATACATCGCCCTGCACCCGTGGGTGGGCTACTTCAAAGCGAGGCTTTTATTTCTCCTTTTAATTATTTTAGTAGCTTACAATGTATACAAGTAAAACAGTAATTAAACCAAGGACTGATAAATCCCGATCTGCACAGCACCTCAGAGAAGCTGAATTATCTCTTGTTAATTAAGGTATATTTTGTGTTTTACAATGTCCATACACTGTCATGACTAAGTCTACTGTACATGCTCCAGGTCTTCTATAGCAATGGTTCTCAAAGTGGGGTATGGGGACCTCCTTCAGGAGTCCTACAGGGTTCCCAGCAAAAAAGGACTTATTTTCAGTGTATTTCCATCTGTAAGTAACACGACACGGCTCACACTCTAACATCTAAAAAGCAAAAGCTGTATTGCACTGGAGATCCTGGGACAATCTTATCAAGAAAGGGTCTGTGGTCTATGAGTGTCAGTTTAGGGGTCCTTGACATGAAAATGTTTCAGAGCCACTCTATAGGTCTCTACATATAAAATTAGTCTGAAGTCAATTTCGTCTCGTTTAGTCGTATTATTATTTTGCAAGTATTTCTGCAACACAAAACACAACATAAAATCAGGCCTGTTCCTCTCTCCATCTTCATCGCTCCTCCTTTTATGCTTCCGCTCCTCCGCGAGAGATGCAAGACTGGTGCGTCTCACAGGTGACGTTCATTAACACTCACGCCACTGCTCGCCACAGTATTATTATATCTTTTAATAGTTTTTAGGACGCAAAAATCTGACTTCAGTTTACAAGCAATACAAGTAAGTAACAGACACATTTTATTTGCACTTTTTAGTATGTTATTTTTGCTCGAGCATTCAAGCACCTTGTTTCTCTTTATGGTAAACTTGAATGTATTCATTTATGTCTGCCATTGTCATGTGATGCTATTTTATTTAAATTTATGTGTGTGTACTTCTAACATGTTTGGTTGGTAAAATAAATGTTGTAATTTCAAATCAGTGCATCTTCTGTTCCGTCACTTCCGTGTCTGAAATGGATGTATATTCTTTAAGGCAACAATAATATAAGATAACCTTGTTTGAAATGGGTTTGGCTAAAAGAAAATTTTGGTTTAGTTTATACTACTAGGTAGTTATAGTATATTGACTGGGTTAAATAGAATTACATTACTAAAAAGAGAATAAAATACAATTTTCATTGACTAAAAACGGTCAGACTTTTAGTCGACTGAAACTTGACTAGAATTTTAAAAAAAAGCGTATGAACGTGACTAAAACAACTAAAATGACAGCTTGACACAAAGACTAGACTAAAACTAAAATAGGCCGCCAAAACAACACTAGCTGTAAGTAGTATGAAAGCTCAATTACCGTGTTTCTATATAAAACTTTGTATAATCAAATTCATGCAACAATAAAGTGTCTGCTCCGTATCTGTCCGTGGCGATTTCCCTCAATTCGCCGCGGTCATCAGAGAGCACGGATGCTGTAGGGAGGACTAGTGACGGACAGAGCACTGCTCAGGACTGCCCATGTATCTGCCTCCCAAAATCCAATACACCAAGCACTTAATACATTATGAATACGAGAAATGTCAACATTGAGTTTACATTTTCCTTAACAGTTCAAAGATGATACATTACCTCTTCAGGTTGGAATAAGTAGGGCAGATGCCTTCCTTTGATTTACTCTCTGCAGGAATCTCTGAAAACAGTGTGAGCAGCATGATTAGGAACAAACTGCGTGCTGTGACCAAGAGTAGATGTTGCCTAATATGTTATTTAATCAGGTTTTGCTCACCAGGAAGCGTTGCAGGGTACTGGGAGAAGATACTTCTGTAATTAGTGTCAGCTGTCGGTTCAAATGACAGCGGAGCCATTGGTGAGAGGAAGCCAAGAGCTTACAAGACACATTACACTAAGATATGCAACTACAGTGACAGGCCTCATCAGTTGAAAAACATTTTAGTACTGTTGTGATTGCCACCTCAATGGTTAGCAAGGTACAGTAAGGTGATAGACGTCCGTCTTGAGTTTCTGGCATTACTGATATGACTGACGACAGGAAGCCTATGAGTGAACAAGACTCACTGGATCCTCATTCAGGAAAGAGACTAGGGGTGTGTCTGTCAGGGTGTCCATCCACTTCCTGTCCCACAACGCCTCCAACTGTCTGATGTTGCTCATGACCTCAGGAATTCCATCCTTGGTAATTTTCTGCCTGTGGGGGGGGATTAATACGCTGGTTAACGGTTTATAGACAGACATCCACCTCAGCAAACTAAACATTAAGCTATATTTATGTTGCAGCATACAAACCAATGGAGAAAGTGCATCCTATCAAGTGAGTGGGGCGGTTAAAGTATACCTGAGGAAGTGGAGGTCCTGCAGCACACGGGCCATCTGTTGACTTTGCTCCTGCAGGTGCTGGGGATTAAGCTGGAGTGTGGGGGCATGAGACACACGACACCGCTCCTCCCTTAGGAGCTGCAGCACATGGTTCATCAGCTCCAACGCACACAGGAGGTTCAACTGGCCAGCCTTGTACACGGTCCCTGAACTCAACTGGAAAACAAGCGCACACAAACATAACGGTTACGTTCAGACTTGTCTGTGTGATGACTTATGACTTCATACTGCTGTATATCAAATGGACTGAAACTGGTTTGGCATCCGCTGCAGCCATAATGTTTGATGGACTCAAGAATCAAATAATCATATGTGGGGTGTATGGGAATAAGCTGATCCCTTAAGCGCGATTTATCCTCCCATGTTGGGTCTACATGCGTACCCTACGGCTATCCTCACCTGATGTGGGAGCTGTTCAATTCTCTCCAGCAGACACCGGGGGAATATTCAGGCTTCGATTTGTCCCATCCAGGACGTATTGATCTACGTCCCCCTTCAAAACACAATCCACTGCATGCCGCTCCTCTTTAGTAGCTGATAGCATTCCATCAATGACCGACCACAAGGTACGCACCTGAGGACAACCAAGCACTTGAGGTTTTCGAAAAGTAAATACATCTCCGTACAGAACTTAAAACTCCACTATTTCAGAATCTCACAATTGCCAATTTGCCAGAAGTATGGTAGGGGTTGTAAGTGTTGATTCAGAAAGGCAGGAATCTTGTTTAAATGTCTTGTGTTCTGTAGGAAGTTTTCCAAATCTAACATTACATACCTTTTTTGGTCTCAGCTTCACCCTCCTGTGTAGAATCACTGCTGTGACGCCTGAAAGTTGACAGTCCAGTTTGTTCAGCATGTCTAAGATCATTAAAGTGAGAAGTACTGAGAAAATAAATAAAGTCATACATACTTGAGTGGCTCATCATACTTTGCACCCTCTGCTCGGCGTTCCCTTACAGACTTCACAAGGAGCCTTCAAGAAGAGGGGAGGGGAAATGAAATGACAATCAAAGCAGTAGAAACTGACCTCCATGCTAAACAATTTACCATAAAATAAACTCTTCCACAGCAGGTCCATGCTGGAAATACAAACATCTAATCTCTTCAACGTAAGCTGTTTGAGCACATGGCTTCAATAGCCCCTTTTCACAGCAGACATTTTGACATGTTGCGACCTTTTTATATACAGTCTATGGTTGCTGCAGGAAAAGCACAGGTGTAGTTGATAACATTATAAACGACTGCTATCAATTTAGGCGGGATAGTTTCAGGGTGCTGGTATTGTGCATGCTGGAACTCATGGAGCGCAGACAAACTAAATTTGTCCCACCTGTGCTTTTCCTGCCACCCACTGGCCTCATTAACCATGGATTTAATTTACCAATTAAGACACACGAAACAGGTGGGGGCTTAAACAAACAGCCAATGAAACATGCAACATCATGAGTAGTGCCATAAGATTGAAACTTGAGTGCTTCTGAAAAAAAAAAAAATAGCAGGGATAGAAAAGAATATGTTTCAGTCTGTTAATTTGTGACGCATGCTCTGATCATCACGAATTGATACAATCACGTTCTATATTACGTTCTGTTTAGAAACTTATCACTTCTAAGATAGTTAAGGTGTTTAGTAATAAGCCATCGCTCTCAAAGGATCTTAAAATGTGTTTTAATGAGAAAAGGGCTGCATTTTTGAGAGAAGAAGCAGACTTAGTATAGGAGAAGGAAGGATTTCAAGGCGTAAAGTTTTTACAGCAAAAATAGATTTTAAGAATAAGGTAAACTCTAAAGGGTGCTAAGGGTGCTCACATAGCTGTTTGAAACTTTGCTGAGTTGTGGTGTTTTCCAAACTCATGGAAGAAATCCACAAAAAATGCCTGTTCCTAAAGTCTCTAAGGCTACAGCCTTTGGAGACTTTAGACCAGTGACACTCACTCCGCTCTTAGCCGAGTGTATGGAGAGAGTGGTCATCTTATGTCCTCTGTTGGGAATCAACAGAACAGAACCCCTTCAATTTGCTTATAGGTCACAAAGGGGCACAGAGGATGTAACTCTTACTCTTGTGAATAAAATAGCTAAACACCTGCAACAACCAAAAGCATTTGCTGACCTCCCTTAATGTCTTAGTCTTAATGCATCAGGTCTCGTCAGATGAGCTTGTTATAAATATTGGAGCACCACAAGGCTTTGTGCTGTCACCTCTGTTGTTTTCACTTTATATAAATGACATGACAGTGCACAGCAGCAATAGCTTACTTAAATGTGCTGTTGACATGGCGTTGGTGGGACTTTTCACATAAATTAATGCAGCGCATGAGGAAGCTTACTTTAGCCATGTCACTTTATTGCAGGACTGGTGTCAAACTATTCAACTGGAAATTAACGTGACTAAAACAAAAGAACTTATAATACAAACGAAACCAAGAGGAGGCCTGTAACATCACCCCTGTTTAAGTACTTGGGTACAATCATTGATTGCACTTTCAAGTTGTAATGTAAACTCTGAGTATTTTTTAAGAGACCCAACGAGCAATAGTTTTTAATTAGGAAGCTGAGGAGCTTCAGGGTCAGTCAACACATTCTTGAGATGGCAAATAGGGACCTGGTAGAAAGAATTTTACAGTTTAATATAGCAGCTTGGTATGGCAACCTGAACGTGAAAGACAAAAACAAGGTGATTGGCAAGCCACAAAGGCAGAATGGTGATGTATTTGATATGGCGGTGCTCAGGAAGGCCAGACAGATATCAGCAGGCACCCACGACACTCAAGAGCCGTCAATTCATGGTCCCAAGGGCGAGCCGGAACATCTTTAAGAGATCCTTTATTCCCTGTGTCATACAGACACTGGATGTAAATTGAAAGCACTTTTAAATGTGTTTCTTGTAGGTTGTAACCCACCTTATTTCCATCAGCTGCACTGATTTCCATTGTCTGTTATATGTTGTTTGTGATAGCGTGTCGCACTCTTAACTGTGCGTATTTATTAATGCAATTTTAACTGTGGTGTCATTGTTGCATATCTGTTCAGAGAATATCTGTTCAGAGAAATTTCCACTAAGGTGGACAATAAAGTCTTACCTGTGCCAGGTTTAAAAGGTTTACTAGAAAGCTTCTATCTACAGCCTGTTTCTACTAATGTAAATATTAAACAACACGTAGCTCTGTCCAGCTGCCGAGATGGGCCAACAAGGACTTACTGGGCTCGTTTCTGGTAGTCACGGAGAGAATGATCCTGATTCACCGCAGCGTTTAAAAACCTGGTTTTCACCAGGTCGTGTCTTTTCATTGCCATGTCTGGGGAGGAAGCGGGAATCGCTGCAGCCTCGGGAACCCAGCTGCCATCTGACAATGACAATATTAAAGATCATTTTATAGTCTTTTGCGTACCAACTCTGTGGCAAAGGCAGTGAAATGGGATGAAATGAAACAATGCTTTGTTTCTCAAGACTTTCAGATTGAAGTTAAACTATGAATATAAGTCAATGGTACTGAAAAAATATATCTTCTAAATAGACCTACCTGTCTTGAATGTCTTCATTTCCTGCAGCATGACGTGATGGGCCAAATCAAACATCAAGCTGATAAACTTGGGGCCTCCGGGTGAGAGGAACAAGGATGCTAACACTTTGGATCCTGCATTTGCAGTTTCATCCTGCACAGTTACAAACAAAAGACTGTCATAAACGGGTAACAAACAACAAGGCACCGGGTCAGATTCTAGCTGGGGTCATTGCCGTTTACTTGGTACCCACTTTAGGCGTTTGTGAGTCCAAAACTGGTGACAGATAAAGAGAATGAACATAATACTAAAAGAGTCAAATTCTTACCATTATCTCTTTCAGCCAAGCGCAGGTAACTTTGCGGAACTCAGCATCTGCTTTGTGGTCCAAAACAGGCCAGCAGTGCCTAACCAAAACAAATATTAAGTTTTTACACCGATTCCTGAAAACTTTTATATATGAATGACAATAACATTGGTTGATCACATCTAATCTTACCTGTATGCCTCATTAAATCGTGTCGGGTTGAGTTTCTCCAACAGGAAATTGATTACTATGTAGAAGGCATCCTTGTTTGGTTTGTCAAACATATTCCTGCAGGCCATGAACAACCATTAACCCACCGTTAGTTAAGTTAGAATAACAACGCCAAGAGTAACGTTAACGTTACTGTGAATGACGACTTCAAATGTAACTTCGAGTTAAAGTAACGTTAAGAGATCATCATCAAAGCTACATATGTTGAGGACAAAAACTTAGCAGAGGCCTTATTAAGTTAACTAAGTTAAGCTAATATATAAACACTAACGTTACATGTTAAAGTTATCCAACTAAAGCAGACTCACGGTCCCAGGTTCATGTGTTTGATTTTGCCGGCGACTGTCGACTCCGGTTTAAATCCGAGCCCGAGGAGAGCAAACCAGAGATATTTCCCTTTGAGCTTCTGCATCCGAGCTGGGTTCGCCATTATTCCGAGCTAACTTAGCTAACTTAGCTTTCGAGCAAACCGCCAATAATCACCCGGAAGTTGTTAACAAGAGGTTCCGGTGAGCGCACAATGCACGTTTTCCACCAGTTTTTATGCTGTGTTCCAGGCAACTCGGAAATTCCCGACCTCCAACTAAAAAACTATCCTGGAACATCAGCTTAAGTCGGATTTCCTCCTTGTGAAGTAAAAAAAAATATGTACCCCGACGTCACGAGTAGCAGCTGAATGACATCACACAACAATGGCAGCTCCCATGGAAGCACACATTGTAAATGGTAAACAACGACCTAAAATGCAACATAAAGCATATTTGCATGTAAGGAATGCGGCATTAGCATATTTGTTATGCCTTATGCTAGATATAACTAGTATGATTTTATGCGAGGACCGCGGGAACCTCAGTCGCGTGTAAGTTAAAAAACACATGACTCATTTATTGTTGGACAAGGTGAACTGGTTCTACATTATCCTACAAGCAAGTGAATGTTACAGGCTCTGTTTAGTAGTTAATTGCATTGTATAGAGGGTATGCGTTGATGTCACTTCCCCTTCCAGAATACGCTGGGCTTTGTGGCAAAACATCTGTTACCGTGGCTACATTTAGCAAAAACTGGGAGGAAAACAAGTGATCATTTGCTCAAATTAAAGGCAGTCAGACTTCACAGTGATCCTAACTGCTTACCAAAGAACCAGTGGTCCAGCTCTTTCCCATTTTAGATGTGTTTTAGCTGATTTAAGCTAACACTGCTGCTTGACTTTCTGCCACTCAGTGAGCGTAACAGCGTTCTGTGGCATCATGTGCATACCCTCTATTGTAAATAGAGCTGTCTGAGTCGTCTCCAACTTACATAGTAGCAGTCATTTATTGCTGTAAGTAGCCATCTGACCTGTCAGGACATTTAGCAAGCTCATAAGAGTTGTTTTTCCCCAGTTACAATTTGCATTTTACTTGTCCTGTAATAATATACTATATTAAGGTATTCTTTCACCCAAGTTAAAGTGCAACATGGCAGTAGGGAATAATATAAAACACATTAAACCTAGACATAGATTTAACTTTATAGTGTAATGCTCATATGTCATACACATTTATAAGCAGTCATTACATGTATTTGCACAACATAATAAATAAAAACACAGGCTTAGCATTATGCAGAGATTTAATTTGTCCATTTTTATTGCAGAACATACATTTAAGTCTCCACCACAACTGATCAGAACAGAGTAATAGTAAGAAACAAATGCCCTTTTTTCTAACCATTCACATCATTGTAATGCTTTTAAAACCAGTTGGCAACACTCTGCCACCTTAGATGGATCAGACACTGATGAGTACTTGGAAATCTGAGCGTTGACCCCCAGGGAGCGAGCCAGGTCCTGGGCTGTTTGGTCTGAGGCCACAGTGGTTCCCAAGGCCACCAGCAGCCTAAACACAGCCTCCTTGTCTTGTACGGTCTCCAGAGCTCTACTGGCCACAGACAGGCACTGGGCCTTGGCCTCGAGATCGGGTTGGCTGTGCAGGCAGCCAGCGTAGTTAAGCACAAGAGTGGCCAGGGCAATGTGGATGTTCTTATTGCAGACAGTGACCAGGTCAGAAGCACGTGATAGCACCGTTTCACGTTGGGCCATGAGGAGGGCTCTGCCATGCCTGCCACTAAAGCAGTTACACAGAGTCCGCAGCGCCAGCATCTGGTTGGCAGGACGTCCCTCAGACCTCATCAGGCTCAGTAGGTGGTTGCACAGCTGGACTCCCTCTGCCTCTCCACAGAGGGTCTCGTTAACCAGGGGGGTGGCGCACTGCCAGCCTCATAATGTCCAGGATAGGGAACACAATGTCTAGAGTCCAGGGGTAAGGAAAGAGGAGGTTGGTTAGTGACCAGAAATTGAGACTCTTAAAGCATGTAAAATTTCCTTTTTTGATAATTACTTTAAATCAATTCACAAAAACGCAAAACGCAAAAAATATACACAAATTTGGTAGGACTAATGTTGTACCTTCAGGCCAGTGAGAGGCTTTCCAGAGCAAGTTGATCTGCTGGATGGTTGGGGGAGAGTTGGAGGTGTCACAGACAGACACCAGCAGCCTCTCAAGATTTTCCAGAATTTCTTCTGAGAGCTTGTGCTCCTGAGGGGGCGCTTCCATTCAGCTCCTTCACCTTGGCTGGTGAGGAAAGAACAAATCATTGACCCCACATAGAAAGGACACTTGAAAGAAGAGTAAGTGATTCTGCAGGATTTTTGAACTCATCCAAACAAATACACCCTTCCCTTTAGTGCTCCCTCAGAAGTGTAGGAAAACTGGATTTTTTTTTCATAGCACACACACACACACACACACACACAAAAAAGAGGGTTAGCAAACCGTGAGGAAACATTTGCTGACTTGAACAAAAACTGTTTTGGATTACAATCTCTTCCATGACAAGAAATCACTTTCAAAGCCCCTGGAAAGCTGGTATTAATATTTGCAGTAAGTATTTTTCTACACAAAATATTTATGACTAAATGAGCAACATCAAAATTAAACAACATCTTTAAATATACATTTATTAAGACTTTAAGACAGTTATTCTGCTTCATCAGGACTGTGGTGATGTGGTCTGATCATCATTTATTGACAGTGTCCAAGCTACCAACAAACTCGTCAGAGATCAGATAAGACGCATCTGATAAAATGGATTTTGACCAATAAGTATTCACATTTGAAAATGACAACCTGTGGAGGCACAAAATCAAACCCATGCTTGAAATGCTCACCAATGATCTGCGGGGCATTGGCTTGCTCAAAGGTCACACCGTCAGTCTTGGGGAAGTAGATGTTGGTTGCTGTCTGTCTGAGAGCTGCTGAGGAGTAGGCACCTCCGCCTGCAGAGTAGGGAGGGGCATGACCCAGTGAGTGTGAAACTCAACATTAAAGAATTAAAAACAGAACACAACTGCCAAGCACATTTTTTTTTTTACATAGGAGAAATGTGTACATGGGTCTACCACTAAACAGCTGTCACGAATGAAAACCCTGGTCCCCCGACACACAAGCCTCACGACCACATTATCTCAGCTGTGAAGAGTGTTTGTTTGGTTCGTCTCTTGTTTACATGGAACTACGCACAATTCTGAGGTAACTCACCTGTGAAGGGATCTGCCACACCTACAGGAGCACTTGGGTTCGGCCCCGACCCTGGGATGTAGCGACCGGAGCCTGTCAGGAGGGGGAAAACCCAGCTGTGAAAGGAAGATCTCTGGTGATAGTCACATTCTGAAAAGTCTTTAAGTAAACATACTGTACCTGTGAAGGGATCAGCTCCAAAGCCTGACCTATCATCAGAAGCCCCGGGGATGTACCGAGCTCCTCCTGTCACACGAAGAGACAACACTTTAAGGAAAACCTACACTTAGTCTAATAAACCTTAAATACTGTAATGAAAACACAAAATAATGTACAGTATATAAATACAAGACATTGAGTACAAAAACAAGTTTAAGTGTCCCTTCTTTTGGCCTCACCAGTGAATGGGTCGCCACCAGCTGGCTGGGCTGCTCCCACCACATGTCCTTTGGTGTTTTCGATTATAAAATTGGCAACCTGGTCGAGGAACATGGGGCTGAGGTCATTCTTCTGTAAAAAGTTGTGCGCTGTCAGCCAGGGGTCCTCTGACACGTTGTAAGGCAGCTTCATGGACGGCCCTCCCTCATTCACATCAATAGTGAAGACGTAGTCGTATTCCTGTGAGGGGATCAGGAGTCATTAATGACTGTTCTTGTGCGTGCACAGTTGGCCTTGTCAGTACGCTTACAGTCTTACCTTTCCTTCATAAATTACACTCTTGGAGGTCTGTTGGTTTGAGCCTCCGACCACATCTCCAATTTTCATCCAGCGGTCATCACTGACGCTCCACTGATACGCCTCCACCTTCTGTCCGTCTTTAATGAGCCGCGTCTGTCCGTCACGATTCCCTGGAGGAAAAACGCAAACAAAACCATCGTGAGGCTGAAATAGGGATGGCACTTTTTCCATTATCAGACAATTGTGCTATCTTGGATGTACAGCATATGAACCAGAAACACCAGATTAACATCGATTATACATATGATCAAATACATTTTCTTACCAGGCTCATTAAGGTGTTCCCTTCCAGGGAGGTCCTCCATTTTGATATCTCCAAGATCACCTGTCTTCGGGTCAATGGTGGTTTTGGAGAGTTCGTCCTCAAAGGCCTGAAGATCTTCTGCACTGGCCATGCGGTCCTCAGCTTCCGTAAACACACGGATAATGCCATCACTGTGGGCAGACGGGCAGCGACTGGGTAAGTCACAAACCTACTTACTGTGTACTGTGTCTTCATTTGAGAATCTCCGTCATGGTGTGTGACTGAAAGAGTGATGTCGGAAATGCAAAGCAGTGGACTGAAGTAGAAAAAGGTGCTTAAATGTATACGGTGTGTCATTATCACAGAAATGATTCTGACCTGGCCGTGCATTAGCAAGCAAAATGCAGTTCTGTTACCTGGCTCCAACGGCTATATCACCATTAGGTAGAATACAGCAGCACCAGACAGACTGGGCAGGGAGACGGATTGTCTGAGAGCACTCTCCCTGCCTCCATATCCTTAAAGTCCTGTCTTCTCCTGTGCTTATGAAATCTAAGGGGGAAAGAATAAGTCTGAGGTCAAGGTGAGCCAGCAACCATCTTACAGCAGGAAAACAAATGGTTCAGTAATAATAATAATAATAATAATAATAATTTATTTTATGTTACCATATTTAAACAAGGAACTAAAAATTTCATTTCATTATGCCGCCTTGTGCTGTATAATTACTAATAAACAACCTTGTACCTTGTAAACGACTGAGCACCAGCTATTGGTTACACACACATTACACGTCTCAAATTCAGCTCTTTCATAAGCCTTTAAATAGGAATATAAGAGGAACAAACCTTGGCCATTGGGGAAGACAGCCAGGCTGTAGATGTAGTTGGTGTGGCTGTAATACACCTGTACACATTCACCCGTCACCAGCCACCTTCTGATACTTGTGTCATTGCTGCAAGAGAAGAACTCAGTGTTGCTGATCACTGCTAGTCCCCTCACGCAGTCCTCATGGCCTAAAATTGAATTTAAAAAAACATAAAAAAAGGTTGTGTTGTAATCATGAGTTTTAATGTGTTAATGTCCAGTTATCACCAAAGAATGATACCATTTGAAACTGATATTTAATGGTTGGTTTTCATCTTAAGTGTGGACAAAAAGTTAAACGTATTGAGGGGGAACTGCTTACATTAACCAGGTACACAAGCAGAGATCAATTGAAACAGTTCAGGTTCAGAGAAAAATTATTTTTCAACTTACATCCACCAACTGCAAACTCTCACCTGTAAACGTATTTTCACATCGGCCGGCTTTCCATAGCTTGATGGTCTTATCTGCTGAGCCAGACAGCATAAGCCCTTGTTCAGGTAAGATGACCACTGCCCACACTGCTGCAGAGTGGCCCTGTAGCAAAATGAACATGCAGAGATTCTGATTTGTCACACCACCCAATCATCCCAAGATGACTGTATTTGGTCTAAAGAAATAGAGACTACTGTTACATAGACGAAATCAATTTCATGGCATTTTGTAAAAGTGCAAATATCTACCACAGTCAAGTGTCAGAGAAGGCAATTAACTACCTCTCAAGGAAATCTAAGACAAGATCAGAACACCATCACAGTTTCAAAGTTTCAGCATACCTCCAGGGTCATCATGCACTTCTCACTCAGCCAGACTTTGGCCGTGGTGTCCCAGGAGCCACTTAAAAGCGTCCCAAACTTCCCAGAGGAAAGAGTGCAAACTGTGGAGATTATCAATATTAGGTTGGAACCAGATAAACTGCAGCGATGCTTGACACAACAGCAACTGAATAACAGCAAAGAAAATTAGATATGTATTTCAATGCAAGTATCCTGGGAGTGTACAGGTAAAGCACTACTCACCTGTATTTTTGTGGCCCTTGAGAGTGAATAGGGGCTGGGGTTGGTCCAGAGTGAAAACACAAATATTATTATCATTTCCACCTGTGGCAATGAGTCCTCGAGGATACGTTTCACTGGGTGCAATGATGCATACACAGGATACAAAATTTGAGTGTCCAGACATACAATGCATCTCTGTGAAGCCGTTGTCAGGGCTGTCAAGAGGAGGGGGGAAAGAGCCAGAGGGTTACTTGTGTGGGAATAAGTGGTATACAACTGTGTGGCTGATAACTGCAACAAGGGTCACTACATGTAATCGACAGAAATAACACCACTCCAAAATCTGGTTAGCTTTAGCAACGAACATCCGCGTTGTGCCCATTGGCAGTTACGTTGAATGAATGACAAAGCTAATTTGAGTACACGTTAGCTAGCAATGCGCTTACAAGGTAACGTTAACATAGCTACCGTTACCAACGTTAACACGAGTTTACTACTAGTAAATAACTTCCGGGGGTGGAGGGTTGGCTTGCTACCGTTTTGGGTCAGGGTACCTTTCCTGACGAAAGAGTTACTTAAAAACTTAAACACATCGTAGCCATCACAATTAGTTAGTCATTAGCAGGCTAACGCTAGCTACCTTGAGTTTGGCACCCAGACTCTTCCGCTTCGGTCTCTGGACACAGACACGAAAGCTCCTTCTGGAAAAACAGCAGAAGCGAGTCCCCTGACATCCATTTCGTGGCCCGGGATGGAGCACCTGAGTTTGTATGAGTTAGATGATGCCATTTTCCCCCGAAAACACAACGAAACTACCACAGTAGAGTGGCGTTGCTGTCAACAAACACCGGCCGCTAATGCTAGCGGAAGTAGAATGACGTCACTGACCCCAACGTAATATCATTTAATTGAATTACTGTTGAATATGAGTGGTGATAACTTTAAAGCGTTACCACTGACAAAATGTATTCACGAGTATATTTAATAATATTATTAAAATAATTAATAATCTCATAAGTGAATGAAGAAGCATACTGGCACCACACGTATTAATCATGTTTCACCCATAGAGGTAAGACGGTGTATAAAAATACACATCAGTATAAAAATACACATCAGTAGTGTTCAGGTGTTGTGAGAAAAAAGAAAAGGCTGAGCAAAGCAGGAGGTGAAGAGCTGGAAGCTGGGGCTGTTATCTCCTGTAGAGCTGGACACAGGGTTCTGCAATCAGCTCCTCTGGCCCCTATAAAGACAACAGTGGGTGGACAGTCAAGCAGCTTCTTCCAAAGTGCCATAAAGCTACTGAACCCTGAGATCGCCCCAACATGAAAACCTCTCTGGCATGTAACAGTAATTAGGGGTGGCAATGTGAACTACACTGTTTATTAATATGTGCGGTTTTATGCTGGACACTGGACAATAATAATCCATGCTGTTAGACACCTGTTGACTACTCAAATCAGATTTTTATTGAACGTTTAATATAAAGAATCTTATTTTTAATTTCTTATTGAACTGTACTACCTTTTTTGGCGACTTCTAATCCACCAAACAAACTCAGAGGCAGCTCTCACACACCTAATTTCTCGCCTTAACTAAACTAACTTTATTAAAGTCAGGAACATCGCGTAGTTAAAGCCCTGCTAACTGTCTGTAGGCAGTATACTTGGAGGTGCATGGCTCTCATCTGCGGTCAGGCAGAACTCTGCAGCCGCTCCCCAAATTTAAACCGTTCTTGTCCCTCCGTTCAGGTGCAACCACTTATAATAATATCTGAATAGTATCTTACTGAGCAGTGACTGCGTTACAGTAAGTTACGAAGCCAAATCCAAACCTAACATTGCCGTTTGTAAAGATTAACATTGTCAGCTACGTTAACAGTGCTAATACGATAACAGTGCTCTAATACAATTTGGCATCTCTCTTCTTGCTGACTTTACTTTGACTCATTAAAAGCTGCGGTTACAACACACTTACTCCCGTTAACTTAGCATCGTTAGCAGTTTGGGCTGCTGTATCTGGCTAATTAGCGTAACGAGCTAAGCTAACAAGCTATATTTAACAAGCTATATGCCGACACCGATATCTGTTAAATATTAACACATTTTAAAATACAATAATTTCACTCACCAACTGGAACACGGACTTCCTGGAGGTTCTCTCTCCAGTAAACCACACAGTCTGCTATTATTCATCCGGTATCTGCATGTAGAAATGTCCAAACAGGCTGAGCCTCAGAGCTCCGGGTATTGTAGCTGAGGGAGGCTAACAGAAGGCTAGCGCTGACAGCGGGCAGAGACACACGTCAATCAAAGCGACCACGCCCCTAATAAGGCAGAACTTTAAGGCTTAAAATCATTTAAACAGATGAGTTATAAAAAAATAAACTGTATCAAAAATAGAATATAATCTAAACAAAGCCAAAAGAAAAAAACAAGTATCTTGTAAAGCTTACAGAGGTCATATGATTTAACAGCTTTCTTGTTTGTACACTCAGATATTGAAAGAACATAGCCTATTGCTTAATGTTAGCAGCAAGCTCCAGAAAACTGCAGAAAAGAATTTTGACTTGTGCAAATACAATTTTGTTTAAATAATAAGCAAATTTATCACATAATACTCTGAACATAAATTTGTCATTTTTAGTGAGTCCAAACAATACATTTTCCCATCGCAATGCAAATTAAGGGTAAATATGGACAACAAAAAATTGTGACACTTTGCTCCAAAGTTTCTTGGTATGTGGGCAAGGCCAAAATAAATGCACCAGTGTTTTGTTTAGTTCTCCACAGAAAGTACAGCTGACAACAATGTTCTTTTTCAGTTTTTGCATGATAGTTAGTGGGGTAAACCTGTGAAGCATTTTAAATGAGATCTCTTTAACTTTGTTGGCTCCAAAAAACTTGTGTGGCAAAAGTCAAACTTTTTCCCAACAAATCTCTCCAACAAATGAGGATCAATATGATAAAGCAGCGGATGTACTCCTAATGTCCTGTTGAAAAAGTTGACAAATTACCTTATTCTTACTTTTATGTTGCAGTGAAAAACAGATATTCCTAATAGTTGTTTCCTTCACATCCACCAGTGTAGGTGGATCATCAAATTCATTAAAACCTTTAAAAAGTGAGTTGACAGCTGAAGGTATATGCATCAAAGATGATGGAGAAGTCCTTTGGTGAAATATGGATACCATAGTGATGAATAAATTCAGTGTAGTTATATAGCTGACCAAGTTGGTTGAATAATTGATTTACAATCAAAATGTTATTGTCATAACACTGTATGGATTTGTTTTTATACAAAATATATCAGGTGTTCCAAATATAAAACCTATGAGGAGTGAAGCTTTTAAATTAAGGACCAAGCCAGTAGCATTTCTTTACAAAATGAAGAAAGTTTAAGAGGATTTTTTTTCAATATTTTAAGTACATACCAACAAAAACTAGAGAGAAGACACAATGGGGAATAAAATTTTACAGAGTGGTTGGTCACTTTAAGTACGGCTTAATTAATCTTGAAAGTGTAAGTTTAAGTAGTAAAGTCTATAGAAAACCCAGGCCACCTTTACTGTACTCATTCATTAAAACAAACTTTTTCACATAATGATTTTCCATACAAAATCATGAAGGAATAAAACCCTGTTCCTGTTTTTTTTAAATTCATTCATTTATTTATACAAACATACAAACATAAGTATTACAATCAAGCAGTAGTTGCGTTGTAATGTAAATGCTCTAGGAAATGCATAGTCAACATAATAAACAGAAAGAACAAGTTTGGCAAAAAAACCTGATATTACAAGAGTTACAAATTAAAGGCAACACATAAACCTAAGGTTTTCACAGCTTTACAGTTTGTACAAAATTTTAAAGTGTCCAGGTAGAATTTTAAATAAGAAACAAAGACAGTAAATTTTGGTTTCTGATTGGCACATTTGCTGGCATGTATGTGGAATTTTTCTAATAAAATTTTGAGATTAATGACATATAGTTTATTGGCAGAAATTATATGATTAAATAAACCAAATAGTAGGCTATCATCTTTTTTGAGATTGAGTTGAATATCTAATTTTCTATTTAAGAAGAGATTGAGGTCCTCCCAAAGAGTCTGTCTAACAGTACATTCCCAAAAAAGATGAGATATTGTTTCATCTGTGTTGCGACAAAAGGAACAAAAAGGGTCAACCCTGTTCCTGTTCTTTCAGCGAGGGCTACGTGAGACACGTCATCGTCAGGCTAAGCCAATCAGTGGCAGATTAGGGAGGGTCATGGCTTCGCCTTCGTAGGATTCCCAAACTGGCACTGCGCTCCACCCCACCACCCACCTGTGTACTACAGAAGCATAAAGGTAACGCACACCACCACGATACAACAGGAAACTGGCATGTTATCGTTCAAGTAAAAGCCTACACGTTGCTGTTGGGGGAAGGGGAAAGTACTGAAATTAGTATTGCAGACACTATTCATCAGCTCCCATCAAAATAGTTCATTTCTTCTCTAAAGAATTTAGATATTTGAAGCAATCAGATAGATTATTACATTGCATCAACTAAAAACTAAATATATCTATAATATTGTCTATAATAATAATAATAATAATAATAATAATAATAATAATAATAATAATAATAATAAATAATAATGTGGTAATATCACAGTCATTTTATACAGACAGCAACATTTATTTATTTTCTATATTAGTCTGAAGAAAACACATCTTTGCATTTGAGAAGCTGAAAGCAGTGAATTGTGGTTATGTTTGCTTAAGAAGTGACTGCCTGAAAGATTAATCGATTATCATACATGTTATTAAATATAAGGGTTGGTGATGGAGCATTGGATGAGGCGAACAACCTCTGACTTACTTCGCAATTGTAAGTCACTTTGGATAAAAGCGTCAGCTAAATTAATAAATGTAAAGGTTTTCATAGCTTTTAAAAATAAAATAAAATAAATTACCCACAAATCAAATGTACTAAATAGGCCCATTTCAGATAGCGACTTATTATTATTAAAGGTGTGTCTTTGAATCACTAGAAAATAGTCTCATCAAAAAGTTGTTTTATTTTTAAACACGGGTCAACCGGAAATTTGTTCCTTATTGCAGGTAACAATCAAAGCGCTGCTCCTGTCCAACCCACAGAGGCTTGAATGAGGAAGTGGCTACACACTGATACGTCCGCCGAATAGGACAGCGGGGAAACAGAAGTATGTATCTTTACATTTTTGCGCATGAAATCATGTCTGACGCGACACACGTTGAATTGTGTAGTTTGTATGTGATCGCGAGAGAATTAAATAACGCCAGCCCGCTGATGTCAGAGCCGAGCCTGTCGCGGCAGTATCGGTCAGTGTTGTTATCAGCAGTATGAATGATGGAGGAGGCGAGGTTTTGCAATAACAACATTTTATTTCAGTGCAGGCTAGCAGGTTTATGAGGGCTGTTAATTCTGTCTTAGATTAGCAGATAATGTGTTAAACGTCTGTGTATGGCGTTGTAAGGCAGTCATGGTTTGGCTTGTTTACAGACACCTGCTTTATAGCACAGTAGTACAGGCCCGTGTTGAGGTTTCATCTCTTAACCAAATTCAGAAAACATTACCTAATAATGTGCTCCTAGATACATGTCAGATGACGGTATCTCTATGATACTATTTTGCTCTTGGTATTTAAGGGAAAATGGTCCAGTTTGAATTAAAGCAATAAGTAGTAACTGATGATGCTACGATAGGTTCACACAAAGAAATAAAATAACAACCCCGGTAAAACATGTTTGTCAAGTGTGTTAAGCCTGTTTAAGAGTCAGCCAATTCCTGATTTGCATCTGCATGTGTGTGCTTGGTTTCCTCAGGAGCGCCAGCAGCCATGAAGTTTCGACTGCACTTTGTGGTGGACCCCATGGGCTGGCTGTGTATCAGCGTGGTGTTTGGGATCTGGCTCTACAACACTTTCTTTATTCCCAAACTGGTTCTACTTCCACACTACAATGAAGGACACATCCCCTGGGCGATTGTTGTTTGTGAGTATCCTTGATTGAATCAATCTAGGAAAATCTCTGCTGATCAATAGTTGCGTGAATTTCTCATTGGTTTTGGGAAATAGGTGGAATTTCTGACTAGGCCCCTAGTGTGGGGATCACAAGGCTTTAAGTGGGATTAAACATTGTGTATTCCTTCAGGTTATTACATCGCATCAGCACTGTGCATAGCGGCCCTAATCAGAGCTTCCACAGCAGATCCCGGCCGTCTTCCTGTGGATCCCCACATACCTCACTCTGGTATGGATACATACTTTACCGCTTCTTCTAATGCTAATATTGTTTCATTGTGTCAGACTCTGCATGTTAAACTATTTATCCACAGATCTTTATACCAGTAAATAACTGAACATGATCAATATAACAATTTAATTTCCTATTGGAGCACATTCATTGCAGGTAATAGTCAATACTTGTCATTATGTCTATAGACCAAAGTAAATAGGTCTGAATGTTTTTACTGTGTCTCTATGTCAGCTACCAATACCTGTACAACCAGTAGTAGCCAATAATAAACTGCTTATTGTTTTGTTTTTTTTGTCACAGAGCGAGAACACTGGGAGTTGTGCAATAAGTGCAACTTAATGAGACCTAAGAGGTCGCACCACTGCAGTCGTTGTGGACATTGTGTACGTAGAATGGACCACCACTGTCCTTGGTAAGGACACACACACACACACACACACACACACACACACACACACACACACACACACACACACACACACAATAAGGAACGTACCTTATATAGAAACCCAATAGAACAATAACAACATTCAGTCAACATTCACTCTGTGTTTATGTAATGCCTGTGTTAAATTGCCTCAGTATAGTATGTGTAGTTGATCATGTAATATTGTGTACCAGATATCTTGATGTATTGTAGAAATACAAATTTATACTTTCGAGGCTTTAGAATGGGAAATGGGGAAACTTTTTTTCATGTTTATTTCCTTCCAGGATCAATAACTGTGTTGGAGAAGACAACCACTGGCTCTTCCTGCAGCTCTGTTTCTACGCTCAGGTCCTCAGTTTGTTCACCCTGGTGCTGGACTTCTGCCAGTACTATTACTTCCAGCCGCTTACAGGACTAGACCAGGTACGTTCTTCAGGAATATAAGTAAACAATATTCTCAGTTGACAGTAAAATGTCAGGAGGGGGCTTTGCCCACCAGTGTTCGCCCCCCGGTCTAGAACTACCAACGGGCAAAATTTAACTGCTGCTGTTTTTGTAGCCTAGGACTAGTTCTTTCTATACTATATTCAAAGTTCCCCAGACTTTGACTTTTCCTAAGTGTTTGTTCCACTTTTGTTAAGAGGAGTCACAGTCAAGATAAAGACTGATTGAAAAAAAATGGCATTTATGCATAAGTGCATAGACCTTTAGTCTACTACTAAACAGGCATGCAGGCTCGCTCAGTAAGGAGAGGCTGATGGTGGGGAGGTTAGTAGAGTGATGTGTCTTGGATTCATTCTGCATCTGAAGACTCATCATCTGACAGATATCCACTTGCACATAGTAGGTTAGACATGCACAAACGCTGCATTCATTTTCAATTGCCTTACAGCAAGGCTAGGCTGAAGAGAGTTAAAACTTCGAGGGAGGCGTGATTATCAAAACAAATGATGCAGCACCAACATTTTCCACCCACAGGATGAAAACAAATACAGAAATTGGCATAGCAGGCTGAAAACCTACGGTTACCAGAAAGACCAAAAAGATTATTGGCCCTATCTTGCACCCAGCGGCATGAACTGGTACAAAGCAGCGCAAATGTCTTGTTTCCAGCCGGCGCAATTGACATTTGCACGGCCAGCGACCAAGTTGTTTAAATAGCAAATGCACTCTCGCTGGTTTTAAAATGAGGTGTGGTCAGGCACATTGTTGGCACATTGGTATTGCACCATTGACCCCAAAAAAACATCTCTCATGATCAGAGATGGTTTTTATATCACGTCCACATTCTCATCATATCCCCAATTCAATCAGTCAATTAGTGTTTTTCATAATGCTGCATGCATTCGCCATTATAATAACAATGCGCCAAAGTAGGAGTGCACCCTGTGTGTGTGTATATATGTATATGATTTTTTTCCCCCTTACCCTTTTAAACTGCCCCCTCAGTCACTTCATCCTGGCGTCGGGCCTGTTTAGAGCATGTGCAGCAGTTTGGACTGCAACTATTCACTGTATTTATTCAGTTAGCTGAACATGTTACCTGACTATCTGGCACAATAGTAATGCTAACAGCTCTTTACATCCTATAAGAGTCAGCTGCAACGCTGGTAAAATATAAAAGTTAATATCTTACAATGAAAGAAGTAATAGAGAGCTTTAGAGGAGAGCTTTAAGATTATGAGATAAAAGATTTTACACCAAGGGGTTGCTGTTCTGTTTTCCTTTGCCAGGAGAAGTTTACAACACGCCATGAACTGGCTCTCCTGCGAGTCTCAACGCTTATGGGTTTGGTCATGTTTGGCGGCATGACTAGCTTGTTTTACACTCAGATGACGGGCATCCTCTCTGTAAGTACTGTGTAATGATTTAGAAGACTTATTGTCTGATGTTAAAGTGATTATGTCGTCTCCTAACTGAGCGCACTAAATATTTCCAAGCTCATGTAACTGTTTAGTGTCACTTTGTAGGATCTGCAAAATGAACATGATGGTGCTTATTTCCAGTATCAGCTAGTTTGTCCTGACCTTGCAAACGTGGCGGCAGCAGCACATGAAGCTTCATGCAGAACGACATGACTTAGTACACAAAAATAAAACAGTCAATGCCAGTAATGCAGCGATCAATAGAAAAGAAACTAGAGAGAAGGCCTGGGGTCAGGCTGTGTGTGTGTGTGTGTGTGTGTGTGTGTGTGTGTGTGTGTGTGTGTGTGTGTGTGTGTTGTGTGTGTGCGTCAAAGTGTTTGTCCAACCAATCAATGACAGAATTTATCTGCAGGATATTAAGAGTGGCATTCTTAATATCTTTGGTGAAATAACAAAATAGTTTTTATCGCAAGTCATTTACAAGCTTCCATCAAGAATTTCGGCAGAGCTGTAATGTTAGGAACATCTATACATAGCCTCCATGATGAGGTGGGAAATAGCAAGATGTTATTTAGAGAAAGGTTTTCTATTGATGGAGCTGTCTACTGGAGCAATAGATAACAGATTAATGATGCTGATGTTTTTGGCTGGTCGTGTGGTTCTTTAATCAAGGTCCCGAATAATCATGAGATAGCTTATTTCTTGAAATGATCCGCTCATTTTGCATTGTCCTTTTGCTTTCCTCTTACAGGACACTACTACCATTGAGAAGATGGCTTCCTTCTCAAATGAAATGTGAGTCTGTTTAACTCTTGTCTGTCCTAATACCACAAGTGGTTTGCAGCTGCATTAAAGAAATAGGCTGACATAACGAATTCCTCTTGTTTGATCCTGCTGCCGGTTAAGATCAGTTTAAAGGAGTAGCTCAGCATTTTTTGGAAATTAATGTATTCGCTTTCTTGTCAAGAGTTAGCGCAGGAGATCAAAACTGCTCTAATGTCTGTCCATTCAATGTGGAGCCGGAGGCAGCAGCCTTTTAGCTGATTCTAGCCAAAGGTAACAAAATACACATACTAGGGACTCCAAATCTCACTAAAACTTAATAATAACTTGACTACAATTTGACTACTTAACTCTCGGAAGGGTGGTGTCGTTGTTATGTCGTTATTGTGAGGTTGTCGGGCAACCAACAGAGACTCCAAACCAGAGCTTTTAGAGGTGCTTGCAGGCATATTTTGTTATCTCCATTTAAAACAGAGCTAGCATTTCCCCCTTGTTTTTAATCATTTTACTAAGCTAAGCTAGCTGACTGCTAGCCTCATCTTCATATTTATATATGAAAGTGGCTTTATTCTTTTCAGCTTGACAAGAAAGCGAAGCAGAGTGTTTCCCAAAAGGTTTCCTTTTAAAAGAGGCCTCATAATACCGGTTTTAACATGAATTATTTGTTTTTTGTTCTTCTTTCCAGATATGGCTCAAAGAGGTCGTGGCAGTGGGCACTAGCTGAAGTTTGCGGCACTCGCTGGAAACTCCTGTGGCTCAACCCACTCCGAAGCAGGCAGCCACTCCAAGCCAGCCACCACTTCCGCACCCACGTGTAGGCCAGTAGCACTACAGTGCCCCCTACCTGCACGGATAGTAGGGGCTGCCATGCTGAAACAGTATATACACACACTTAAGAATCCATCCGCTCGCCTTCACCGTCCTTTTTTTGTTCTATGGGAGCTGGGCAGCAGTCTTGGCTGGTCAGTGGATACTTGAAGCTTTTTTTCTTTTTCTTTTTTTTTTCTCATCAAAGCCCAGACTGGCAGTTAACAGGGTCAAGAAACACCTAAGGGAGTGATGGGAAACACTTCTTTTGCTCATTGTCACTGCTACATTCAGCAATTGGTGACAACTTTTAATGGCTACTTGCATCTTTAAGGGTGGAAGTCTTCACCTGAAAGAAGCTGGCTAAAGGGACCCCTCTCAGGTTACTTTAATAAAGAGCCTTTACTACTGACCTTTTAATCAACTACAGACAGATCTAGGGTAACTCCAGTGTGTATATTAGAAAGGCATTTTTTTGTATAAAGGGTGTGCCTTGTTTATTTTAACTACGTCCTTTTTATTTGTCATGCATGAGCAGAGTTTTTGTTTTATATCTTCTGGTTTGTGATCTTCTAGTTTGGAAATTCCTTGTGAATAGTGAGAGGATCTGGCATCCACTGCAATCCTTTAATTGGTGAACGTTTGATAATTCATGAATGTTTTTTTTTAATTGTTCCATGAACGTTTTATCCATGAAGTGATAAGTGATACTTTTATGACAAATGACCAGCCTGGTATAAAGATGTGTAATAGCAAGACGGCAGTTCACGATGCTATGGTAAGAGTCCAACGTTAGAAACAAGTTTATACTATTAATCTTTGCTCGTATATGTCGTAATCAGACTTGCTGTATAATCAAGTTGTTTCTCTGAGTATAACAAACATTCCACAATCAGTTAATATCATGACCTGATTATAACCGTAGTGAAATCTTTATTGAAGGGGTTTTAGTCTGAAAGGAAGAGGTGTGATGCGAATTTGCGACAATAGGCATTAAGGGGTTAAATCACTCTGTCTACAGTTTGACATTACAGTACACTTTTTCGTCGCTTTCTTGCCGAGAGTCAGATGAGAAGATCGATACCACTCTCGTATCTGTTCGCTAAATATGAAGCTACAGCCAGTAGGTGCTTAGCTTAGCTTAGCTTAGCATAAAGACGCATAAAGTCCTGTAAATCCACAACATGTCATTTTAACATATTGTATTTTTAGACAGAGCCAGGATTGCTTCTTGGCCCTGGTTCCAGTCTTTATGCTAAATTAAGCTAACTGCCTGCTGACTAGCTTTATATTTACCATACAGACGTGAAAGCAGTATCGAGCCTCTCATCTTACTCTTTGGCAAGAAAGCCAATAACTTAAGTGTATTTTCCAAAATCTCAGACTGTTCCTGTAAATCAATCTGTTTAGCTTAAATCTGTTTTGTCAACCATAGCACTTAACAATGCATGACTTTTGAACACGTCTTTCAAATTTGTACTCCTGACAATATAATTTGGGATTTATACTGTAGTAGTTTAGTGCTGCAGCTGTTATAATGAGGTGGTAAATGTGTCTAAACAAATTGCTTTATGAATGCATATCTTTATACAAAAGCTAGCAGATTAATCTATGTGTGGTGACATACAGCTAGTTTACACTGACTATTTATTTATAGTGGTTTTGTTATAACCCTATGGTACTGTTGAGAGATTTTATTGAATTCTTTAATGGGATACTTAAGGAGAAGATGATTCAGTGCATAATGCTAGCATAGCGGGGTTGTCGTTGTCTATAATACTTGGTAATCCCATAGCTAAACCTATATGTAAAAAAAGCTTGCCATGTGTGGGAAATATTACAATATCCAAGTAGTTTTAAGTGCCTTTCTAGGTCCTCTTTTGACTCTCATGGTACATCATCATCACATTGGTCTCCATAAAAGCCAAAGACCTTGGGAAATGTTGCAATAGACAGCAAGCATTCAGTTAATGCATGTTTCACCAAATTTCTGAAGGTAGCGGTTCAATATTATGCACTGATTTTCACATTAGCACACAGTCTCTTTTGCCGCATCAATGGTAAAGTCTTAATGTGATATTTTATTTGGTTGAAATCCTTTTTTTACTCATATGTTTAATCTGATTGTTCACATTTGCATGGGTGTGTGTTGGTAACTTTGCTCAGTGGTTTTTATAATTCAGATTCAGGTTCTTGGATGTTTGTGCGAATTATTTTTTATGCATTTTTTATTTTTAGGGCGTTGGGATAGTGGGTTGGCAAATGTGTGTGATTTTTATTAACCATTTCTTTTACAAATCATTTTTGAAAGCAATAAGCATTATGTATGCGTAAATCTTTCTTGTTACAACAGTAGTAAAAATCTTCACAATCTGATGTATTGTGAAGTATACTGGGTGGATGAGTTTCACTCATTACTCACTAAACAGTGATCACCTGATTTAAACATTTGTCAATACTTTAGTAACTTCAGCCAGGATTAGCTACTACTACAGCTGCTGTGTATAGTTTTACCCTTTATTTTCATGATTACATGTCAGCCTCAAAAACTCATGCTGTTAGGAACAGGATAACTGAAAGGCTTGGTTCATTTGATTTGAATTGAGAGCTGCAGGAGACCGGAGGTGTGAGTATTTCAGGCACGGCTCACTCACTTGCCTTCACAGCCGTTGTCTGGTGTCCCCCAGGATTCTCAGTTTGGGTCTGTACCGTTTTGTTCACATTGCATTTGCTGATTTTGGAATGTGCTCTCAAGCTTTACTTTGTTTAATTCAGACCTCAAACACTAGAACAGTGACGTTTTGTAAAATAAATCAATACACCATATATTTATTATCAATTTCTTTATCTCTAGAAAGCCTATGATCGTCAATCAGTGGTGTTAGAAAACTGTATTGTGATTATATTAAATACCATATAGGTATTCATCTTCTAATAAATTAGATTCTGGATTTGAGCTGATTCTGTTCTCCTTTTTCAATTTGCTGTTTGCAAGCGAAAATTTGGCAGTGCAACTGAAGCTTGTATTTTACTATTATGGGTATTAGTGAAGAAATGAGTATAGTACATAATGTCAGCATTTTCAGACACAGCATTTAGCAAGTGGTGATCGTGGCTATAAGACTAGCTTGGAAGAAGCAGTAATGCTTAGACCTTTTATCTTATCCACTATAGGAGCACCAAAAATTACAAATGTAGTAATCAGATGAGTCAAAAATATAATAGTACATATATAGTAGCAACAACGTATTGTTATTAAAATGTAGTGTGAAAAGAAATATAAAGCTTTATACATTTAGCTTTAAACCTTCGTCCAATTTTTCCAAATAAAAAGTATGCATAGGGCTGCGTGGCTAGCTAGCTTAACTGAAGACACAGCTGTCCAACCCTTTGCCTGCCTGTAAACATAGTGAGCACCATCAGCTAACTACCTAGCTGAATCTTACTTTCGTCACAAAACTACACCAGCCAGTGCAGTTAACCATCCATAAACTGGATACTGCTGTATCATCACTGTAAACTCATGTAACAGTAGCATGTCTCTTTCATGTCTCTGTCTCTTGCATGTCTCTTAATTTTCTTCATCAAGGAAATTGGTCTTTTGACATAAATTACTACTACATTTTGTCAGTTTCAGGCCTGCTTCATATCCTTAACTGTCCAAATGAGCAAAGAGGCTCTTTTATGTCTTGGAAACTACATACATGTCTACACCGGGTGAGAAGGACATTACTTTGTCTAAAAAGAAGTGGCTGGAGCATATTCAAAGGCAGCAGACAAATTGCATCCCAATTATGTTGTGTAATCAGCCGTAAAATGCGTAATGCAATGACACAGAGGCCCACAGTCAAACATGGTAAGAGTGATCATTGTGACCTGTTGAACACAACCAGCACGTTAATTTAAAGAATACCTACAGTATTAACTGATTAATGATCACCTTAAACTAGTAGTATTTAAATGGACTTCAACATATAAGTACACCACAGAGTTGTTTTCTGCTGTGGACAAGATGATATACACTTTAAACAAAAAGACAAAGTTCTTACTCTGCTTTCCAGCCAGTTTTGTAGTATACCAGACTCTGCAGGATCAGATTCAGACTTGTGATATTGGGATAAATAAAACTGACTGCCTGGGTCAACTGCTATTTGTTTCTCTCATTTTAAGAGCCCAAGCAGCCGTTCAGTAGTCTCCAATCAAATGGCCATTGTCCTGAACAGTGAGGCGTGTGTAATGTGTGCATGGTCCATGAACATAAGCTACGAGTGTTGTCTAAAATGGTTACATGTTTTAAACATACACTGAACACAAGCTCACGCACGCACACACACACACACACACACACTGTATTGTCTTGTCCTCAGCAACTCCAATCAACTTGGTCTTAAACAACCAAAACCATGATTTGCCACAGCCCCTACAAGATCATCCCAGATGAGGGTTGTTTTTTGTTATGTCACAATTTTCTCAATATTAGTTGAACAAAAACTGGGTTAGCAGATATTTCATGTAGACTATGTATGTAAGACATATTGATAAACCAATATGTTTAAATGCTAATAGGTAAATCCACATAGTTTGTCACTAGGGCTCTTAAATGTTTTCTTGTCACAGGCCGTCAGAATAAGAACGCATAATAGTGGCAAGAGTAAAAACACAATTTATGTAACCATTCTTTAATTAGGATATTAAATGAATAAATATTAGTTAAATTTAAATATTCCTGCTCTTTCCACGGACCCTATAAATTCCATAAAGGGCACCTCATGACCCCCAGACCACACTTTAAGCTCCTCTAAAACACACAATCAGGATTAAATATTACAAAACATGTCTGTCCCTGAATTACCTAATATTTTTATACCATTTCTCTTATTATGGCAGATGCTTCATCTTGATGGAAAAGCTTTACTATATCTATGAAGATAATAAATTTGTTCTGATAGATTCAAAAAACTTACACCAATATGGTCCTGGAATGAATTCAATTTCTGTTGCTGTTGTTTTTTAGAACTAATATCCAAACCAGTTTTTGCAATGCAATATAATAAATCAGTAAGTGGAGCCTAGGGTGAAATTTTATGCGGTCCAGTTATTAGCAGGCTGCGGCAGCCTGGGTTAAATGTGCTCTTAATCTCTGGTACTGGTTGTTCAACTGGACTAATTAATTAAGTGACCACCTGCTACTTTTAAAGTCTATGACATCTGGCTGAACAAAAGAAATAATTAGCCACAAGCTTGACAAACAAAAACTATGCTTGGAACAGTTATCACTCAGATACAAGGCTGTTTACCTGTCTAGGATTGGAGTTAGTGGCTTGGTGTGTTCTGCTGCCATTTTGCCAAGCCTAGACAATTGGATTAAGTCCACGAGATAGAAGAATTTATCGGATCACTAATTTTGGCTAACATGATAATTTTAAGATTTCTATCCATATGGGCCATATAGCTTACACCATTTTGTAATTAGGGTCATCCCTAACATCAGCTTTTCTTTGCTTGGCTGACATTTTTTGATGTAGAGCTTCAGCAAGGATCCAACATGTTTGATAAGCAACACTTTGTAGCTGTTGTGATTGGTGTTTATTAGCATTGAGGAAATTTCCAATTTTCTGTATCCATAAAATGGCACACAATATATAATTCAATCAGCTTTTTCAATACAATTTAAATTTCTCACTGACTCACGGATTCCACTTTAACAAAGCAAGAAAGTAATATTGTATTTATAAGACATATTTAGAATTTTTTAGACCCCAGCGAGTCATGTGGGTGGGTTGCCAGTGGCAGGTGTCTGCTACGTTCCTCCATTTTTAGCTGGACTTCCTGAACATGGAGGTATTGATTGGCCTATTGATTTTCAAATAAGCTCACACGGTAGAAAGTAGAAATCCAATTAAAAGTTGAACTTGAAACAGTTAATCCAATCAAGATGATGAAATGTATCGATTTTACCCTCAAAATCAATAAGGTGCACCCGGCCCTCGCACAAGCTCGGCCCTGAACATTTTCCTTTCTCCAAAAGAATGAAGAGCAGATTTTAATCAGCTAAATAATGAAAAGAAATGTTGTTTTTCATCTGCTCCACTATTTTTCTAATGAAGCAATCAAATTATGTTGGCTCTTGTGTTCAGCTGACGTTAGTTTTACTTCCTCATTGTTTGATTCTCATAGACTCCACTGCTTTATGCTCTATGTATAACAATAACAAACATTGCAAAAATAACAATTGTCTTCTTCAGACATACTTTTTTTTTGTCTGACCTTATGAAAAGCTAACACTTCCCTTTGCCACCAACAAGCAAATACAAGATTGCATATTTGATGAAGGTGACAAAATATGGAAATGAACGGCATTGTTATCACACCAAATAAGGAAATATATAAGTTTTTTAAATTACATGGGATATGCATGAAGATCTGTTCCTTCTTTTATATGGCAAAAAGAAATTCACTAATAAATAAATGTACAGTATATTATCCTACATAGTGATGTTAATTATGTTTTGGGTTAACTAACTCCAGAGGACAAACTCCCTGTTAGATGAAACTTATTAAACTCAGATAAGACAAATTCAAATACACGTATGATTTTGGAGGAGTCAATGCTGTGTAAAAAGTAACACCATTTGCAGAGAGAGAATCTGAAAATCCATAACATTTAACAATGTTTTACAACCGGATTCTGTGAGACACCTAACAGATGTAATGATTTGTTTTCTGTATGGGACCTCAGAAACATTGATTCAAAATCATCTTTATAAACAATTCTCATAAAGTGAATAAAGGTAATTTTTTATCACGGTGATAAAACAATGCCAAGTGTGTTAGAGCTGTCAACAGAACATTAAGACTAAAAAGGCATGTACATATTATTTTTTTCCAGATGCTAAATAATGTTTTAATTAAGGAATAAAATAACAGCATGGCTTAATAAGTCAGATTTCGTCCAAGTTTCTTTTTCAAGCCAAAGTGCCCAATGAGGCTTTACATTTTTAGTCTTTCATCCCTCAGAGTAATGTTCATTTGCCTTTTCACTGTCATCAACTGACATTTGCCTTCCGATGAATGCAGAGTATCTTATTGTTCTTTGTGTTTAAGAACCATTTTAATTTGGCGAGCTCTTAATTACGCTCCTAATTAGTGCTTCATTGAAATCAGGTGCGTTGAAAACGTCAGTTGCAAACAGGTACTCTAGGTACTATCAAAAGCAGCTACAGTGCAATCAGCTGTGAGGCAAACATACAGCGTGTTGCCCACACTGCAGGTGCCTATTTCTAATGTTTAGGCTATTTACGTTTAATTCTCTTCTTTCCCCCAATTTTATTTTGTGAGCTTGAACCCTAAAACATAGTGTTCAGTAGCGTCTGACTTGAAATGTAAATGTGCCAAAAACTACAATATAGTCAAGTGAAAGCCGTTTCCAAGCAATAGCCCTGTTTTTTTCACTCCTTCACATCTATTTGTTGTAACTAATGCTAAGTTACTGTTGCTAAGTCCACCCACCATCCCTGTGGGGAAATCCAGCTGCCACCGAGCGGCCCCAGTGAGGAGGATTGGAATGTGGTGGGGGAGAAAAGGTCTTTTCAACTGGCATTCAGATAACATTTACATGGACACGCCAGACGTCTTAATTCATAGGTCAAAATACAGTGGGTTCCAGAGAAGCCTTGACAGTAAGGGGAAGTGTAATGCAACAGGTATCTCCATGACTACTTGATCTTCATGGCTGCTTTATAGGTAATAGATTGGACCACCTTTGAATGGGAGCAGTCATTTTCAGTGACATTAGATTATCCTTCAACAAAATCTTCACATATGTGCAGAAGTCAGGATCTCAGCGTTTTGACACATCTCATTATTTTAGGTGACCTTTAGCTCAGTGCAACGGAGTCATGTCAAGCTGCCCCAGCTCTTCAGTGGATAAATCAATGGGATGTTTTTTTTCTTTCCACACGCAAAAAAAGGGTGGCTGCGGTTGAACCTGAGAGACGACCACAGGCCAAATGTCAGCACTGACTCAAAATCAGCTTGCTTTCTGATTGTTTTCTGGGCCGTAATGCACAAGAAGGATGCTCCTGCTCTCAACCACATCCTAATTCAAACGTTTGGTGTGGGGAAATGCATTTTTGCAGATGATCAACATTGCATTTTTCAGCAGAAAACCCTAATTCCTCACAGTTTTGTTTTGATTACTTTCCTTCTGAAGTCTAGCTGTCTTATCAGTTTTTGCAGCAAATTTGTTTCCAGCTTGTTCAAATTCACCACCAT
Organism: Lepomis macrochirus; assembly: GCA_024633595.2. Lineage (NCBI taxonomy): Eukaryota > Metazoa > Chordata > Actinopteri > Centrarchiformes > Centrarchidae > Lepomis > Lepomis macrochirus. Next base: position 10,251,818 of record JALXJV020000002.1, on the reverse strand, counting down.
CTCATTTCTAACTACAGGCACTTTGTAAAGTGCAAGGTGGGGGTGAAAAGGGGGAGGAGGTTGGTGTAGGAGGGGGGGATGGTGAGGATTGCAGGGTCATGGCTCTTGTAATTACCAGAGTCAGGTTCAAGTCAAGTCACTGGTCCCCCCCCCCAAATAATGCACCGTTGTCAGGGACTGGCCTACATGTGGCACAGCCTGCCTGCACTGATGCCCCTTTGATTAGACGTCTTATCTTCCACCGGTCTGCGTCTGGTGAGAGCCGGGAGCACAGTGATGGCCGGGAAACTGACAGAGAGGTCCATTAAATGGCAACTTTGTTATGACATGTCAGCTCGGACGTGGTGGATGGTAAGTGGAGCTCTTTTGTTTTAACTTCTTCTTATTAAATCACCTTTGTTGAACTCTACAATCAGGCAAAAAAAGGACTATTATTCCATGTAATGCCCAGTTTAAAATTATATGATGCCACTGTTGCAGACTCCTGACAGTGTATGTCTGTATAGCTCCATGTCTAGTCTTCATCTGCAATGCTGTCTGACCCACTCAATTATCATATACCTTCTTAAAATTGAATTTACTGGTGGTATCTGCGTATGCCTAAGTCAAGACTGATCACATTTGTGGAAGTGAGGGAGATTGTGGAAAAGCTGTTTGATATGAAAGGTTTTGTCATTCTCTTATTAGTTTGTAACGTGCTAAGTGCTTGCAGCAAAGATGTTTTTTTCAGCTTTTATTTAATAAATGTTTTTAAGAGCACCCTTCTGAAGGAATGCGATCATTAAGGCCAGCAGTTGTAACTTTAATTATTGTTTTAAACCCAGTTATACTTCAGTGGGACTGCAAAGAAGCCAGGATTTTGAAGGCGAGGAGTGATCCTTTAAAATAATGTTACTATTTGCCAAGATGAAAACCTGAAGGAAACTGTTTAGCCTTCCTTCAGTGTAAGAGTGTTCCTCAAGTGCACCTCTCTGTGCACCCTGCGCAGTGTTAATTTGATAGTGTTAGGACAAAGAGCCCTTGTGCAGCCCGCGCCTTTCCCATGCTGAAGAGGCAACACAGGCTGACATTTCTTTCTGAATATTTATTTACTGGTCTGACTACAGGCAAGCTTTTATTGTGCTCTGTCACCAGGGTTTAGGTTGAGTTTTGGTTCTTTGCCCCAGCGCATGTGATCTGAGAGTGTTGTCCCTTTCTGCTCAGGACATGCTGCGGGTGTTGCTTGCTGCTCTATTTTGTCCTGTTTTCAGTCATTTTGTTGATATGTAGGCAACAATGAGCGAATTTTATTTGAGTAATAGTCATTCATTAATTAAATCTGCTCTTTTCAAATTACATTTTTGCAACTACTACTGCAACATTTCATGAATGTAAGAAAGGACTAAAGGAAGGAATAGAATTGAATCAGCTTCAACTGTTACACCTGCAAGTAAAAATATGAAAAAGTACATTAAGAATTCAGCAGGGATTCTAACAGCAATTTCAGCAAGCAAGGACAGAACATGATGTGGAGCGCATCATGGTCAGAAATAGCATTTAATTAAAAGTTCGCACTAAAGGTTAGAATATTGAAGGATTTAGCAGAGACCATCTGACCTGCTGTCCTGTCATGAAAAGTAGCTGCTGTGAAAGGGCCATAGGAAATGGCTTTGGTAAAGTCTGATCACACTGTGGCCTACAGTGATGCTGCTGAGTTACCAATCTTAATGGACAAAGGAATCTTTATTCTTGTAGAAATAGTGTATGGTTATCTTTACATTGCAGCTTATGTGGATAGGCTACCACATTGTGAATTTTGAGAATCAAAATCTTATTTTGAATTCTTTGGCCTGTCTTTACTTAGGTGGAGTTAAATGTCAAGCATATTGTCATAAAATACTTTATTATAACCAGATGACACAGTCAGTATTAACTGCACTGGTATATCGCCACCTAAAGGTATACAAAAGACACTGACATTGTTCATGCTGCCTCAGTGTTACACTGGGTGCTTGTCAAGTCTCTTCATTGCATCCACATTCCCCTTGCTTGCTCTTTTCTTTGCGTCTTAGTCCCGCCCACCGGGGATGCGTGGAGAGACGCAAGGAAACCAAGCGAGAGGAGAAGGGACAGGGGATATGTTTTTAGAGACATGAGACGTCCTTTCCTCCGAATCGTCACGTGAAGCGACGTCTGTTTCTGATAACGACGGCAGCTGATCACAGCTGGATCAGCTGTCAGTCGGCTTTAACAGCTGTAGAGACTTTTGATGGAGTTTGTGTCTGCACATATGTGCACTGTGTTGGTACTAATAAAATCTCACAGTTAACAAGCAGTGCAGCATGATTCTCTCTGTAGCTGATAGTCCACCTTTTTAACAAACACCTGCACAGGAATAATTAGGTTGCTGTTTGTCCTGTTCAGAGGCACAGGTTCATTTCTACTGGGACAATGCTTATGTTATCTGCATTTATATTTATTGATTCTGATTGTGAATTCCTTATTGAATAACCCATAATATGATCATGGTGTCTTTGGATTTAATAGGCTACATGTGTCAGGGAATATGATAACTCATAGAGTCCACGCTCAGTTTTGTACTTTCATTTGATTTCCTCTTCTGATATCCTACTACTGCATGCATTTAATTTCTGCAAGTCACATTACTCGTCACCGATCGATCACTGCAATCCAACGATGTTTTTTTTCGTCAGCTTTTTTTTTTTTTTTACCTGGGGAGCTGCTTTCGTCAGATGCAGTAGGTGAGATCGGATGGATGTGCAGTCTTTACTGACCTTTGCTTGCTTCATTGGAGATTTTAGTGCAGTTTTGTGACTTGTCCGACTCCTTAGGCTACGTGTTTACTACCTAGGCCATGTTTTATTATCGTCTAAACACAGAAATGACCAGCCTCACGTGACTGAATAGAAGTGACGATAAATGATGTACAACGTGTTTCTTGCTGACAGACTGATTCTCTCTGACTTTTGTCTTTATTATTAAAATTTAAGAGATACATAAAAGACAGTTGTGTGTGGGACCTATTGTTCAGACCTACAATGAACTCAGATTTTAACTAGACAGTAAATCATAAAAAAACAAATCAAATACAAGACCTTGCAGTAATACATTTCATGTGATCTATCGTGATGTAGCCAGATCAGTCCGATCAGCTGCAGCGTCCATCCAATATAACGACCACCCAGAAAGGGGGCGTCTCGGTCAGTAAAAGACTTCCGCGAAGGATGCACTGGGGTACCCTCCCTCATAGCTGCTCAGAGACCGCTCCTCGATCCTCGCCCTTCGGAGCGCAAAGCTTTGGGACGGTCTGCAAGATGGCTCAGCAGAAGAACTTCCGGTCAAGCCAGGAGCCAGAAAACGACAAATAAGAGACTTGAGAAGCACCCACTGACATGAATAGAACAGAACCATTGGGATTGTTATTTGTAGGCTACCACTTGTTCTGAATGTTTAAACTCGGCAGGATATTAGTAGCCTATTTGGTTGTATTATAATATTTGTTAATATTACCAAGAGTTCTAGACCTGTGTTAGGGACCAAGCAGTTAGGGAAGAGGAGTCACAAGAGAATTAAAAAAAGGGGTTTTATTTTCCCCCAAAGAGCATTACAACAAAATAAAGATAAAGTTTGGGCCCATAAAAGAGGTCAAATAAAGAGACCATAACATAAGTTCTGAACCTCACAAACTCAAAAATAAAACTGACATACTACAAGAGAAACAAAGGGGACTTATATACTTCATACACAGGCTGATCAGATCAGTTTTGACACACAGGGGAAGATTAACAATAACACTACTACATAAACTACAAATAACAGTAAACCCAACTAAACAGTTATTTCAAAAGAAATATAATCTTACTTAACATATCCAAACAAAAATACTTAATATAAGCTACCCCCCACCACCACCGCTATATATAAAAATTGCAATGAGATAACTTATATAGCCAACTTGCATTTTTCAGCAGAATATATAAATAGATTATATAAATAAATAAAATTTAGTTAATTTATCCAAGGAAAGTTAATATTTTCATTTTTTGGATACAAAAACATGTAGCCCAATAATTTTGGGATTCATAGGCTGAACCTGTCTTTTGCATTTGGCCTAATGGTGATTGCCATAAAGAAATAAAGAAACAAAACTTTGCGACTCTGCAGGCTTGTGTATAACTTGTATTGTAAATTTCTTAAATGCCACTAAAACATCCGTACCTTTTTTAGCTAGAAGATATACAGAACCTCCATTGCAATTCTCCAGTAGGTCCCAAACAGGCAACTGTCAGTTGTGTTTGTGGCCACATGGGGGCGGTAGGTCCACATTAGGAGGAATGAATCTCTGTAGGCTCGTGCCATGTGCACCAGTAGACTGGCATGATGTATTGTAAGGTAAATGGTGGCAGAGAGTAGGGAGTCAGAGCATGAGATGATCTATCTCCTTTCGTGGTATCTCACCGTTAACAGACATTAAGAAGTAAAATTAACTAAATCTAAAAGTATGTGTATTCTTGGAAAAAATACTACATAATGTGAAGTATTCCAAATAATAATAATAATAATAATAATAATAATAATAATAATAATAATAATAATAATAATAATAGTAGTAGTAGTAGTAGTAGACAAGATGTATTCAGACTCAGCCCAGCAAAGAGCTTTGCTTTAAGGCTGCCAGTATGAATTGACAAACGAACAGTATCAGAATGGACTTGGCCTTGAAACGATCATTGAATAGCTACCGAATGCTCTTAGCTTAATTATATTTAGAAGTGAATCACAACCATCACTGTGGGTTTTGTGAGTGTGTGAGATGCAGATACTTGACCCACATGAGAACACTGACAATTTTAGATAGTGTGAATACTGTGTTAATGTCATGATAACAGTGATGAGAAAGCAGTAAAATCTATTGTCAGACCACCCATTCAAGTCACACAATCACATTGCACGCTGTGCTTATGCTGATATGGCCATCCAGTGAATGATTAGTCAATAGGTTACCCTTTTTAAACAGCAACAGACTGAAAATGTGAATATAATAATAATAATAATAATAATAATAATAATAATAGGTAATATGGCTAATAATAATACTTTCATTTTTATTTCTGCACGTTGTGAATCAGTAATTTCTGCAGTGTAGTGATTTCCACCATAAGTCATTGATCGCATCGCTATACAGGCTGACCGTCCAGCAGCGCCTCCGTCAAGCCCCAAGCTGCACGTCAGAGGAGCGGAAGTGAGGGGCCCAGGGTAGAGAGACCCGGGGCCACTGCTTCTGACCAATGAGAGGCAAGAATACAAACACTATTACAAAACTGAGCTCTGTCAAGTTACAGAGAAACAGCAAGATTGTCGCCGGGAAATGAGGGGTTTTGTTTTCAAAGTAAGAGATAAAATGAGTCACGTTCTGAGGTTAAAACGTATTTATTCTGGTATAGCCTAATAGCTAACCTGGGTCATTACACCTTTAATTAATCGTGTTAACACCCGTAGCTGTGACCTCATAGGTTATGAGGTCCTAGTAGCTACGTTAAAAGACAGGCCTACAAGATTACAAAAACGATATTTAGGTTAGCTATTCAAGCCCTCCAGAGGAAACCATTTACTTAATATACTGATATACTGAAGGTTTATACTCTTTAATGGGTTCAACCTATGCTATGGGCCAAAAATCCCTTTAAAACCAAATCAGTTATTTAAAAAAGTGCTATCACAAAGCTAAAACAATTGCAGTGTATCACATTTCATGAAAACACATGAAGATAAATGTTGAATTAGACAGTGGCATACTGAGCCATGAAAAAAAACATGTAGGAATAAATGTGTGCGCATCTTCCATTGATTACACATTGAGGTATATGAGCTATAACATAATGTCCCCCTGCCGTTTTGTAAATAAGGGTCTTATTTTGAAAAGTTGTACCGGAAAGCGTCTTGGTCAAACGATATCCCACTTGACAGTTAATGCCGAGAGCCGGAGGGCGGCAGTCAGTCAGACAGTGAAAGTGAAGGCGGAGACCAGCCCAGTGCCGAAAACTCAGCCTCTTCTGGATCGCGTTCAACTTCACTGAACAACCCCCCCAAAAAACGATCCAAAAAAGTAAGACTTGAAGAGGAAGGAAGACAAGAAAAAAAGCGGAAAAAAACGCGAGGTGCTCCAAACTTCTGTTCACCGCTATCTGCAAAGAATTGTCTTCCGGTGTTGACTTTCTTTTTTTTGCGAGCACTGCAAGAGAGAGAGCCCTCCAAAGCACAAAGTTGAACGTGAGAAATGTGAAGCTACCGGCTTGTGTGTTTCAACCAGGCTCCCGGACTCCCTATTAATCCATGCAGTACAGTGCAATGGTACGTGAACGTGGATTATTATTGCTTTCAAATGTTGTGATAACGGTAATGATGATAGCCTGCCATTTGTGATATTTATTTATTTATCCTAGTAACCTACTGTCCTGTCCTCGCGACAATTTGAGAAATGTGGCGAAGTGGGTTAACTTAACGCGGACCACAACACTGGCACGGTCGGCCCAAAATTGTAGCTACTAAACTTGGCACAGATTCCCCGGCAGCCTATGCTAACATCCCATTCCCCTTAAATTTGGCAAATGAACTATATGTGGACCGTTGACAGCTCTGTGGGACACACACACACACACTCTGCAGCAACAATGTCACACGGTTTAACTAACAGTCCTTTCAGCACGAGTGCTACAATGTTACGATATTCACCTAGCTTACTTATGCGCGTTAAAAAACTTTCTTAAAAGGGTGGGGTGTCAGGTAAAGCAGAGTTATATGACCACTCGTAGTCTATAAAATTGTATTCTAAAAATCAACTAGCCTATAAACTAACTGCAACACTTCAAGCTAGGTAACATTTTACCTGTCGGGCTAATTCTGCAGTAAACACTACAATTAGCCTATTAGGATATCTTCAGCCGGGAATCTTAATATTTCCATAAAATGTACTTTTTCTTCTCTTTTACATCCTACTATTTATCATATCAGTGTATACTCCAGGAACTTTTAAATAAGATTTTAATGCGGATAAACTGACTTCACGTTGGTTCCCTCGCTACAATTCGGCTGACGAACCAAAAAATATATCGAAAGTAGCTTATTTACTGTGAACCTCAGAACACGGGCTTTAAAGGAGTGCGCGCGTGTTGTTGACATGGAGCTCGAGGGGTAAAGGGTGCCAGAGCTGCGGACGGGAAATGTCCCTTTTCCGTCTGTGTGTGACCGAGGCTGTGGTCCAAAGTCCCCGAAGCTAATAATAATAATAAAAAAAATCTGCTGGAGTGAGGGGGTAAATGAACTGTAGCCTGTGATGTGTTTTCACACAGCCGAGCAAGAGAAGAAGGTGCTGGGTGGCAGACAGGGGTTGTGTGTTTGGAAGAGGAGGAGGAGTGTGACTGTGTAATTACGTGGATGAAAAAAAGAGAGAGAGAGAGAGCGAGAGGAGGAAAAAAAGTTGGGTCTGATTTGCTGGAATCGCGCAGGACCGAAGGTGCACCGGTCGATTTCATATCAAGTTTGGTTAAAGCAGGGGTGAACATCACACACTCGGCGCCCTCTGAAGCTCCCCACAATGCTTTTATGAACGAGATATCACAGCAGCGAGACGCGCGAACAGCCCCGTGTTAGTAGAGGAGGAGGACGCAGCAGCCTCGCCGCTCGCACCGGCTCCACGAGCAGAACCTGCGGGCGCTCACCGTGCGCGTCAACTTAAAACAAAAACAAACAAAATCTCCCATTTTCTCCGCGGAGACGACAGTCTTTGGATCGCAAACGTTTAATGGATGTTCTTGGATAATCTCTTGCTGTTTGACGCGGATAGCTGCTCCACAGTCTTGCCCGGCGCATATCAGTCCAGGAATGGCGCGATAAAGTGATCAGAGGAATCAGTCCAAGTGCATTCACTTTTTTTGTGTGTGTGTGTAGCCGCCTCGTCATGTATTCTCCAATTTGCCTCACTCAGGTATTTGTGTCTTTTTAATCTACATTTAATTGCCATGATTTTCGTATTTGTCATAATATTGTTACAGACGGGGGGCACGGAATTGAAAGTTCTGTGCGTGCGCCAGGAGTGTGCAGTTTCAGCTTTGCTCGGGAAATACTTTCACAATTCATAACAACGAAGTCGTGCCGTGAAAATATATTGTTAGAACTACACATTTAAGTTATTAGTCCGAAATGCACGCCTCTATGCCATAATTGTGCTGATTTGTACTTTGGAGGTCTAAGATTCCAACGAAATCCCTAACCAAAACCCATTTAACAGTCCTGCACTTAAAAAGTCATTGAAGTGCCGATCTTCATGCATGCTTTCTGTGCATAAAGTTATGGTAAAGTTGATTTTTTTCTAAGATAGCAATCCAAGACTGTCATCATGATAATCCTGTGTAACTGGTATAGGTATGCTCATTCTCTCTCAGGTTTAATTAGGTTACTTGCGTCCTCCAATAACCTCACACACACTCCTGAGCCTTGCTTAAGCTGTGTTCATATTTTTTCCCCCCCACATGTATATTTTTATTTAGAGTTAAACCCCTATACTTTAGGGAAGTGAAGTAGAAAGAAGATAAAGCCACTTTCACTGTATGAAGATCAAACGCATGATAAGATTGATTCAGCGTTGGACAGAGTAGCTGACTGTTTTGGCTGACTCAGTTTTACTGTTTATATTTTACTTGGCATAAGTAAGCGATTGACTGAGATGTGGTTTAGTTTGTACTTAAGAGGATTGTGCTTTTATGGCCCCAGCTGAAGTGCACTGCATAGGGCCCTGGCCGAGTCATTTGTCTTTACAGCATTTGGCTCTAGCCTGCTTGGAAATTTTTTTTTACAAAATATTTAAAGTGTTTTCGAACAGGAAACCAGAAGTGAAAAGGATTTCTGAAACAGTTGCTGCCGAGCACATTTACTGGCATTTACTGCTTACTTTTGTCAGTTTAATTGGCAACATTATAGCGAGGAGATGACATTTAAAGCAGTTCTGAATTTATTTTATTCATTTTGGACCTCCCTAAAAGACTAGGGATAGGTAAAGTATCTATAGTAAATTTAATCCATTTCAAAACTAGATTCTGTGAAGAATAAAATGTTTATTCATGCTGTATAATACATTATCATTACATTTGACATTACTTTACTTGAGCAGAGTTTTAATGGCCTGAAAAGTGCAGACCAGAAACGTGGCTTCTCAGAGGAGCACCAACGGCAGACACAGATAGGGAGTGGATTTCTGTGGTTTCTTATTGCCTGCCTGCCTGGCTGTCCTCAAAAAGAACAATATGTGGTTTTACTCTTCGAAAGCCCCACTTAAAAGGGGGTTACTTAAACTTATTAAATTTGACATTTTAATGACCTAAAACAAAGATAAGTTAGCGTTTCCACTTGTCACTCACAGCTGCTGTAATTTCTGGCGACTCCTAAATCATCCACACCATCTTGTACATTCCTTCACCTACAGAGAACAAGCATTAAGGGATTATTATAATTTGCCTGTAGGCCGGTGAACTGCTGGAGGGCTGTGGAAATGTTGGTATTTAGCTTTTTTAGGTGTAAGGATCAATAGAAATTCTGCCAAATACGGGATTGAAAAAAAAAGTTTTCTTTCTTTGACTCATATTTGTAGGAATTTTAAATAAAGATAATGTGGTACAAAGTGTACTATGGCATAATGTGGAATACACCGAAAATTGTATACACTAGATAACCCACATGAAAAAGTAAAATTAATATTTATTTATTTAATATTTCCACTAATATTAATCTGAATCTCTGATAATTAATCTGTAAATTAAGTTTCAAGATAAAATTTTTTTTTTAAATTAAAAGAGAGATAAAAAAAATTTAAAAGCAGGCCTTGATTTTAATATCCCTGACCAGCCTCAGGTTTTTTGAATGAAGCTGGGCAAGTGTCATTCCGTGTGTTAACCTTATTACTTGAAATGATTTGGCATGAACTTTGAATTGAGTCCTAACTCAGTCATTGCAAATACCTCTCACTGCTTCGTTTGATGTGCCTCCTTTTGGTTCTTAATGCGTTTTGAACATGCAGCCTGTATCCAAGGCTGCTTGTTTATGCCCACAGAATGGGAATATCCAAAACTACCTATTTTGTGACTGCACCCCACGTAGTTCTCCAGCTTATCTTTCCATCCTTTGTGAACATGGGATAAGTTCAGGTAGGAATGTGGATAGTTTGATAAGAGAAATGTAACTTTGTGTGGGGCACATACTGCCTGTAGCAGCAGCAGCACAGGAGTCCCGCTCAGAGCATGCTCGGGAAATGAGAGCAGAGACGGGAGTGCATTCAGTCACCGGGCTTGGTGCTATTGTAGTGCTGGCAGTTGTTATAAACAGGGGAATGTCCTTGTCATACCTACAGTACGCCCAGATACATTTGGGATGGTAAATCCAGTGTTGCTATGTGAAGAGAAATTTCTCGACTTAAAGCTGTTGCAAACTGCCAGTGAGATATTATGTGACTGATTAAGAGGAATTGTTTATTTGTGGTCTGACTTCCCTTCTGCCTCAGATTAGTACCAGACTAAACCCATATTTCTTCTCCGTGTTTGATGACATGCGTTTATGATTACATGTCTCTCCTTCTGTCTTTTTCCTCTCCTCACTGTGTCCCATGGATGCTCCAGGATGAATTTCATCCCTTCATCGAGGCACTTCTTCCTCACGTCCGTGCCATCGCCTACACGTGGTTCAACCTCCAGGCCCGAAAGCGCAAGTACTTCAAGAAGCACGAGAAGCGCATGTCCAAGGACGAGGAGCGTGCGGTGAAGGACGAGCTTCTGAGTGAAAAGCCCGAGGTTAAGCAGAAATGGGCATCCAGGCTGCTGGCCAAGCTGCGTAAGGACATTCGGCAGGAGTACCGGGAGGACTTTGTCCTCAGCGTGACGGGCAAGAAACACCCGTGCTGTGTGCTATCCAACCCAGACCAGAAGGGCAAGATCCGCCGAATCGACTGTTTGCGGCAGGCCGACAAAGTTTGGCGTCTGGACCTGGTGATGGTCATCCTCTTCAAAGGCATCCCTCTGGAAAGTACAGACGGAGAACGCCTTGTCAAGTCTACACATTGCACCAACCCAGCACTTTGTGTCCAGCCACACCACATAACAGTATCAGTCAAGGAGCTGGACTTGTTTCTGGCATACTATGTCCAGGACCAAGGTAGGTTCAAGCTCATACTGTGCGTGTTTGTTTCTACTGTGTGTGTGAGGTAACGCTCATGTGTGAATGATGGCTTGGCAAGGTCAAGGATCACATGTGTTCCTTTTTTGGAAGCCTTGCTAAGACTGGCAGAAATCAGTGCATTGGCCAGACAAATAAATATAAGAAACCTGATCATCAGTATTGTATATATACAGCTTGTATTTGGCTCATTACTAAACAAAAAGACAATCTGTTATCGATATTACATTTAGGTTAAATGTAATATTAACCTTAACATTAAATGTGTCTTTGCTCTGCTGTACTCCAGCAGCAGCTCCTACTCATGTTCAGTAATTATTCACTTACTATAATTTGGAGAGAGTAGGCATTATCTGGTACACACAGCCACACAGGCTTGTACAATTGCACACACACAGTGCACCTATGTAACTTTGTGGAACGTTGCAGTATAGATGGGTTAAATCAAAATGTACCCACCAGTAGTGTATTTTTCTCATACTGAGTGTGTGTACCAGTAACACAGGATTCAGGTCCTTGTTCTTTCAGGTTCGGTGTTTGGCCTTTGTCCCCATAGTCCCCATTATATAATGTAATTTTATGAAATTTTAAAACTCTTCTGTTACCAATCAAAATCACAGTAGAACAATTTTGTTTTAAATGAAATTTCCACCATTAAAAAGGTAATAAGCACATAAACGTATTAATAAAAGTATTTCTGACCGTCACATTAGATGTTAGCAATGAAGATATGAGTAAATCTTTTGAATATATACTATATATTTAAGCAAGTAGTTTTTAAGAGTATATATAAGATATTGTGTCTGTTAAAAATCATGTGATGTGTGATCATGCTGAAATCAAAGCCTCTTTCTTTCATTCCCGAAAGCTGGTTTCTTTTAGCCTTTTTTCGGACACAGTGATGTGTGCTCGATGTGAAGACTGATTCATGCATTTTTTTTCAGCACAGTTCAAATTGAATTGAAATTGACAGTTACTGGAATTGGTTCTGAAATGCACACTTTTTAAAAAAATGGATGTGTTAAAATAATTTTTTTCCAGAAGTGAATGACAGTATTGTAATGTATTTTTCCTGTTAAGATACAACCAAAAGAATGCTGTTCACTAATAAAACACTGGCATTGACTGGAACACTGGAGATGAACACTGACAATTTAAGCCAAAATCACTGAAGTTGTTTTTTTAAAGCAGCTTTGCAGTGCATAATTAGTCTTCTGAACTGTAAAAAGGAATAAACAAATTGTGAATTTTCACCCACTATTTCATGACAAAAAACTCACTTAGTATTTGATTTTCTATACTAAGTTTAAGGAGAAGAGAAACAGTAGATAAGGCATTCAGCAGAAAATATTTTTTATTAAATAGTTATACTATTTTTTATTATTATTTGGACACCAGATCGTTTTTGGTGCAGAATGTAGGAAACAACTTTCACAACTCTTTCAAAACGATATAGGATTATTACAGTATGTAATTAAATTTCATTTCTCTCACGGTTTTGAACTTCCTTCCTGCTAACACCAAAGGAATCCCCCCTCTAGTATTCCCTGTTGAAATTCCCCTGTGTTAAATGAATTGCAGCAACACAGAATAACCACCAATACTCTACTATTGAGGGGGAAATGATGGTATAGCTAGCTCATTATCATCAAACCCTGAGCGCCATTTTGTGTTTGATAAGTGCCAGGGAAAGCAGAAGGCACAGCACACAGACAATAATGGTTGCCACTGGCACCGGGGTTGGCATCAGACCCTCTTTTGTGTCTTTTGTAGGATGCCACCGCTTCTCTCGTTTGCATCTGCTGCATTTTTAACTGTTCAGAACCAACTTGAGAACGGCTCTTTAGTGCTGTTTCTTCATAATATACTCCATTTTAAATTACAAGTTGGTGGTTGTATTTTACATAATGGACGGTATTTCACCGGCTATTATTTTAGGAAGATATGCCCGCTTTGGAGGAAGAGCAAATTATAGGCAAAAAGATACATTTTAGTGTTTGAAATAAATGGTTAACAGTATGTTCTTTTTTTCGCCGTAGAATTAAATTCACTCGAATTCAACATCGCATTGCGGATCAGAGCGATTATTTGCTGTTCTATGGGTTGAAACGTTGGCAAATACAAAATAGCATTCTTTACCGGGATCGCAGAGACGGCCGTGCTTCACCCCCCCCCCCCCCAATTTTGCAAGCTAAAGCGTCTATTCCTTTTCTTCAAGTTACCAAGCAGTGCCCATCTCCAGACAATGCAGCCATATTGTGGTAGCGTGTGGTGCGGCGCCATTTTGTTTTGCACTGTGCCAGGGAGGCAGGCAAATCACCAGTAATGGTTGTTAGAGGTTTGGAGGTTGGCATCAAACCCTCTTTGTCTGCTTGCAGCGTGCCTTTGATTCGTTGGTTGGCATCCGCAATGCAGTGGACACTTTGGAAAGTTTTTTGACAGTGGCAGAATGGAAGCCGCTGCCTTTGTTCTGCTGCAACTGCACGAAACAAACAAACATACAATCAAACACAAAGAAACTAGCAAACGGCTCTGTCTGAAACAGAATCTGTTATTTGTGCGAACCGCTGGGGGAAAAAATGGGTCCGGACTGTGGTTTTAATACCGTTCTCTCTGTCCTGCTACCTGGCAGTGGCTCACTTCTGCTGTGTTGTATAATTGGATAACAAAAAATGTGTTACTCAACAGTATTTATTCTGGTTATTTTTTTGTGGCAAAAAATCAATGCGTTCGCAGTGTATTTGTTTTTTAGTCTGGTGGGTTGCTGCCTGAGAAAGGTCGGCGGGTTGGCAGCGAGTGTGCTGGGTGAATTTAGAGAGGGCACTCAGCCCCCTTGTTCTGGGGCACAGACGCGTTTAGCCAGGCAGGGCTGTAGCACCCATGTGCATGCCCAGATGAATGCCCGCTGGGAAGTAGGCTGGGGGCTGGGAGTGGGGGTTGTGGCATCCATTGTGCCAACTGGCAGGCCGTGTTCAATACAGGGCCCTGGCTTCTCACACACACACACACACACACACACACACACACACACACACACACACACTGCTGTTGTACTCCAATGCACTGTTTTATCTTGATCTGATGAAACAAGAAGTGCAATTCTTTTTTTCTTCTTTTCTCTGAATCATCGCCTCTCCCCACCTGGATTCATATTTTGCATATCCAGTTTGACAACTTGATGGAATAGTGGTAACAAGGCATGTAGATAATCGTCATGTCAGGACACGTTAGAATACTGCAGGCCTCGTTTGTATTTGGTTTTGTGATGCTGCTCATCACTATTTCTCAACAAATGTGGGAATGTATGTAGTTGTAGTCACTGAAAGTTCTCGACTCTGCATATTTAAATGTCTTATTCTTAATGCATGTCTGTGATTAATGGAATGTGTAAATAAAATAAAAATTAAAAGGCATGTGATTAAGACAAAAGCAATCTAACTGAAGAATTAGGAGGATTTTTGGTCAAATGTGTAGGAAATGATCTGTCAGACATTTTTCTAAACTACCTCACTTATAAATAAATCTGACGAGGTACTTAAGGAATTGTACAAATTAGAAATTATTACAAAGAATTCTGGGAAGGTTATCAGTGGATTTCACTAACAGTGACAGAAAAGGATTGCTGAGGTAGTCCAATGGGAGACTAAAGAAGTCAAGGTCAAGCAGCTTTCCCATTACTCTGGTGTTGAAAGTTAACACAGCCATAAAACATCATTACCTTTACCCCCCCCCCCTCCTTAGTAACTTAAATTTTTTTTCACGCTGTCATGATAGTTTGTGGAAATGGAAGGATTACCTCTGAATACGTGCTGCCATGTTAATGGAGGCCTTGTTTTACGAGTGCCAGACTTAACCTCTGCCCCTGGGGTCGTGACCTTTGCAAGGACATGTGGCAGGGTGTCGTCTGAAGTTTAATTGAGCAAAACAGATCAGTGAAAATGCGCTGGTGCAGACCCGGGGCACGTGGAGGAGGAAGACTTTTTTCTTTGGGGGGGGGGGGGCTGCTTCTAAGCCTCCCTTGTTGACCTCCTCATTTGGGGTCAAACTGCGGTGGTGGCTGGATCATCGGTGGTCTCTTGGCAACTGTTTGTCTCCGCTCCCCTGCCACCACTTCTGGTTTGGCTGGTGGTCTTTTGGTTCACTGGCCTAAGTGAGGGGGAGTAGGTACCACTGACTCCCCACACTTCCTCACCCCCCCTCTCCAATGCCTCAGGCTGGGTATTCTGGTTGGTCCCTGTCTTTAAGACTGGCCTGCCGGCTCCCCACGCTGCATGGGGTAGCTGTTTGCATCTTGTTTTCCGCCCGGCTGCCTCAGAGGCTTTGGTCAGGCGGCCAGTGTGGAGGCCTGACCTTCTGGGTCACAGTGGAGGTCTGTGACTAAGCACAACATCTATCCCTCCCTCTCTCCATCCCCTTATCCTCCTCTGCCATCAGGAATCACCCCTGCGGCACACTGCCCAGCCAAATGACTCTCTCACTCCTTCTCTCTCGCAGTCTCTTTTCTTTTCTCACTGCTTGGCTTTCCCTCAAGCCCGAGACTCCGACCACGACAGCTGTCCCAGGCCCAGGCACTTGGCCAGAGAAAGGGTGGCTGGGTTTTTGCCAGAAGTGTGAAACAAAAGTTGTTGTGAGCAGACAGCAATAAGGACACTACTGTTTGTCTTCCTTTTTTGGGTTAAGTCAAGTCTGTCAGCTCCCTTTAAGTTGATGATTTTGGAAAAAAGCTGCTCGAATGGTTCTTTTGGAAGTTGAGTGGAGTTTTGTTCCTAGACATGAATATTAGTGAACATTCACAACAAAATCAGCAGGACCGTAAAATAGAAATCCTGGGAAAAACCTTAACCGATGACTCCAGAGCCATATAGAAAAACTCTTCAGATTGAACTGCACAACCCTGTGCTTAGCTTCCATTCTGGCTTCCTTATTAGTATGCAATAGAGCCTGCGGTGTCTGGCTACCTCTCTCTCAGAGCCATAACCTATCGAACACATTCTCTCAATCTAATCCACTTAGAACTCCCTCCCAGCTTCACCGCTTGCCTTATTGATTTCCGCTTCCCACTAAATGTCTTACCCGATCCTTTTTCTCTTAACCCGGGAGCTATTTATGTTTTGCGGTGTTCTTTTTTCTTTCTTGCTTCTTGATGTCTTTGCTTTCCGTCTTTTTTTTTCTTGCTTTCTTTCTTGCTCACTTTCTTTCTCCCTTAGTGTTCTCCACTGATCTTTGGATGTTTGTGATCTCCCTCTGACTTTCCTCTGCCTTCTTTCCCCTCTTGCTCTTTCTCAAACACTAACCTGTGTGCATTGCAGCCAGGTTGCCTGGCTCAGTATGAAGCCTGTGTTATTAGCAGCGGGGTTTTGCTCGAGCAAATACCTCAAGGCTTAAACAGGCCGTGTTACCTCCTTGGCCCTCTTTTGTGTGCCATGTGTACATAAATCTCCATGGAAACAAGGCAACTCGGAGCAGAGGCCACTGAGAAATGTGGAGGCCTTCTTTCTCAACAAAATTTACAACTCCCTCTTTTGCTCTGCTACAGTGTGTTTAATTTGCTTGTGTCACAGTTTGCACCATTGCATCCGTCAAAAAAGGGCTTTTTATAGCCTTTTTCTTTGGCATTCTAAGGCACAGGCATTGTGTTGAAAAGGCTTTTCTTGTGAGACTCAGTTTTGCGTTTGTGGCTACACTTGGTTAAGGACTGCAGTTTGTGTCATTAGTCTATGGTTAAGATCTCAGCTTCACCACACTTTCCCAGGCTTTTGGGGAGGACCCCAAATGCATTTCAAATCCCCCTGAGGCCACTTGACTGGAGGACCGGCACCTCCCACTCCTCCCGGATAGATTCCCCACCCCCACCCTGTCTGCCGGTTCTCCCAAATGAAGACAAATGGGTACATTCACCCCCTATCCCAGGCACTACACTGTACCTCACTGTCCTGCCTTACAAAGCAGACCCTCCCTTCTGCCTGACTTTCTCCATCCCATGGCTTCCCTGTCTTCTTTGCCATCATACTAGTGCAACTGTTAGAAAAACTTTAGTCTGTTGTCCCATCTGCCCGTTAGACTGGTCATGTTGGTCTCTGTAGAGGAATGAGGCATAAGAAGGTTCACAGAGGAGAAACAGAGGTCTTAGATGGAGAATTCATGTGAAGATTTTTTTTTTGACCTCAGATGTTTTCAAGTCAGCCAGGAGAAAAGCACCCTCAAGTACCAGACTGAGACTTTCATGCAAAAGCTGGTCCCCTTTACCCAGGAAAGAGCCTTGTGAACAACCAATGAAGGGGAGAAAAAATGGGAAGGGGTATTAGGTGGGGTGTGATGGGGAACTTTGGGCAGTGACAGACAATCAGAGTGGTTGCCCAGGAGACACTAACTTCTCTGTGTAGCACCCCCCACCCTGCTTTGCCCCATCAAAGTCTTTTCAGTCCAGACAGGGTCGATCAGTGGCCCAGAGTGATGGTTGTCTCCTCTTTTGTCTGGCAGTACAGTACGGCCCATCACTGTGACGGCTCGACAAGACCTGAGCGGGACAGAAAAAGAAAGGCCTGCCATCCCAGTGCTGTGCAAAATATACTTTTGGGTGGGCATGTTGCTGTTTGGGGTGGGTGGTGGTGGTTGTAGGGGGGAGGGGGCGAATCCCCAGAGGATTTCTTTCTAATGTCAGCGCAGTGGGTCAAAGAGGGGATATGGTGTCTGGGGCTTGGGAATGGCCTGCTTGGGACGGATTCATCAGCGTCCCATTGAGTTGTCAAAGCTAGCCAAAGAGTGTCCACTCCTCCCTCACATATGTCAGAAAGCTCCCAAATTTAGAAACCAACTCTCGATCAGTGGATGATACCATATATTCAAAGTAATAAACAATACACTCCCCAATATGTTTTTTTTTACTGAGAGAAAAGTTACAGAACAGAAGAAAAAACAAGGAGAGTAGGAAAATAAGTCATTTAAATTTTTAGCACTTACTTAAACATGCAGTCTTTTATGAAAGACAGCATCTTTGAGCAGTGTCTGCATGTGATTTAAAGTCAGGCATCTAGAGGGAATGACCTGAAGAGAGGAAATATGGACACCTTGCTGGTTGGAACAACATGAAAATCTCATCTCTGTAACAATTTTTCTACAGAAATACTTCCTCCATTGTGACAGATATATGTGGTTTTCACACTGCCTCTTTACATCAAGTCATGAAAAATGGGGGATACAGGGAATAAAAAAATGGCATGGCATGAACACAACCTGCACCTTAAATCAGAAACTCCAAAGCAACAAAAATGGATGTGTACTGTGTATATTCCCTATGATTATATGTGAATCTACATTGGGGTATTTTCTTAACTATTGGACAACACACTCAGTCAGTGGGTATAGTAATAATGAAAATGTTTGGCCACTGTGCAACATCTTTTGTTAGGAACAAGCTTGTCCAGTGCTGCTCTAGACCATGTGGTTAAAGACGGCTGCAGCACTAACAGGATGGTTAATGAAGTCTTGTTATTTTTACTATGGAAGAACAGGGCTTTTGACCATGGTGCCTTCTGAAAGCCTGTACGATCTGGCTACAGATAGCTGAAATTCTTCTCAAATTGGCCCACTCTCTCCACTGGCACAAGCCTCCAGCTTGTAGTTTAGCTGCACTGACTGTTCAGAAACCCTTCCAAAAGTTTATATGCAAACACAAAAATGCCCACATGGGGACACATGTTCACATTCATGCGTCCATGTAAATGTGCATGCAGAAAACCTTGAGCTCATTTACTTCACACACACGTCAGATTATTGCTCATTTAGACTGCATTTAGATTCATTGAACCGCAGCTTCTCAATAACAACAGTGCTCTGGCACCTGTCAGGCAAAAATTGAATGGGAGAGTGCTTTAAAAGCTTGTTCCGGATTTATCAAGTCAAGATTGTAATTAGGCCTCCAACATGTGTGCAGACCTACAACCCACAATTACATTGCGGATTCTTACCAAGAACTAACTCCACTCCACCATCCCTCTCCTAAAACTCATGCTGTAGCCTGTATAACCAAGGAAATTTGACTAACAAGAGGTCATCAGGTTATAATAGTCACCAGCCCTCTTGTTATCTCCACTGTTGCCTGTCTAATAAAACACAGAGCCTGTCTACATTGAGATTTGCCCAATAGGGCCATGATGTAATAGTTGTAATCTTCCCTCATTGTTTTCACATAATTGTTTGCAACCTGTGGTCTGGGATTTCTACTGGCTTTTGAGCAGTTATAATAATGACCCTAGTTGACCTACAGATGGCTAAATGAGTAATGCTCGAACACAGCATCTCTGTTGGGATTCCAGCTGAGTCTGCTTGGTGTTTCCCAGGAACATCTTCATCTGCTTTTCCAGGTCTGTTTCACAAACTGTTAGACGCTCACCAGACATTTTTTCTCCCCATTTTCTGTAAAACCTCTGGCTGTAACTTGGGTTGCCATGTGTGTCTTGTTAAGGGCAGTTATGACAAATGGCAGCAGCTGTACAAACTAATCTCTCTGTAGCTTTCACACATGGCGTCCAATTAACAATGGACCACTGTGGGGCCCTAATCCACGGTGCAGCTATCCTCTGGTCCTGCTTGCTGAGCCAACTGCCCCAGGAGACTCTTCTCCCCTGCACTGCTGTTAGCCAGCCTCTAACTCCGTTCAGATGGGAGCTGGTGAACACCGCAAGGTCTGCTTGGGTTGGAGACACGGTAGCCATCTTGTTTGTTTTCATGTTGGGAATCCTGGATCCTGACGCTTAAGACTCTGGGTTTTATTTGACACTCTGGGATTGGGTTGCAGCCCTGAGAGAACACACACACATCTGCAGGCTATGTGCACAGCACATTTGAGTGTTTGGATTCAGATGCTCACATGCTCATGTGAACTCACGTGTATTCAGCTTGTGTGCGTGCATTAAAACACATGCACGCAGCTGCAGTTGATAGATTTAGCAAAGTGGTTGCTGAACGGGTGGGCGGGAGCAGTGTGTTTGAATGTGTGTGTGTGTGTGTGCTATAGCTTTCCTGTCAGTGGGCATAGTTCCAGTAGTTGTATGATGATAAACTGCTGTTTCTTGGGGCCTCAGATAGCTAAATGCACTGTGTAATGCACTTAATGTGTGGGGGTAGAGTGCTTTACACAGTGTGTGCACTACCGCCACAATCTTAAAGGATAATATACAGTATGAAGGCAGAGGGGTGTTAGCTCACACTCTTAACTTAATGGTTCTTTTTAACTTTTTATTTACCTCAACACTGCTACTCGCATAGACAAACAATATCCATCTACTTTCCCGGGAAAAGTTTAAATGAGTGAAGTCTTCTCTCCATCCAAGAGCATGTCAGCAGTGCTGCTCTACTTGCAAAGGTATATTTGGTTCAGTTTTAGATTACAATTAACAATTCAAAAACTGAAATAATTATTATACTTATATAATGTAACTTTCAATACAAAGTCACTAGGATGCAAATTTTCTTTACTCTGAAGCAAAACAAAGCCCCAAACGGGGAGTTTGAGACTCAAAACAAGGGTTGACGGCCATCAGGAAAACGATGCAGGCCTCTGCCAAATCTATGACATGAATGAAACAAATGGATGAAGGAAAATGAAAATGGTTGGGGTGTGATCTCTGGCAGGCAGTGCGAAACCAGTGCCAACTATTATGAATGGGAAACCGCTGCTGAGCTAATGAAAAAAAAAAGAAAAGAAAGAAAGAGCTCACTTTTTTCATCCGCCATCCAAGAATAATTAACCGCGCGCAAGCCTTCTGGTGAGGGTGGTGAAAGCCACAAGACACTTGACTAACATCTCACCGCAGAGGAGGACGGTGAAACACAGAGAGTGGGAAAAATAGGAACAGAAAAGGAGTTTTGTTGGGGGACAAAGTTGAGTTCTTAGTTACTGTTAGCTATGAAAAAAGGGCAGGGGCAACCAAAAGTAGAGTAAAAACTGAAAACTTTTATGAGGCGTTTCTTAAAAGGTTTTATTAAAGAAATGTAATAAAAACCTAAAGTCAAATGGCACATAATACTTTAGGGTGTTACATATTCATTGTTTATAGATCACATATAACATAAAACAATGTAATTCACTCCATTATACCGAAAATCACAAAGTGATTGCAGATGTGCCTCACCATGTCTCTTAAACTTATAAACACTCGCACTATAGAAACAATTAATCCGTAATGAAAAGTAATTTGTTCCAGCCCGACTTTACCATAAGGCACTTTACTTTCTCTGTAAGATGACATGATGGAAAAAGCAGAATGGGATATATATAAAAAAAATATATATATATATATATATATATATATATATATAGCAAGTGTGTGTGTGTATGTATATATATCTATCTATATATATATATATATATATATAATACCTGCCAGGCTGAGATGTTGCATATTACATGCACCCTATCCCGTAAAAGTGATATGGGCTGTGTGCACTGTATGTAAAGCAAAGCAACTGATAATGCATGACGGCCTGCTTCATGATACCCGAGGGTTTAATGCTGAAAGAAGGTGCAGAGGCTAATTACAGGAGTTAAAGGGTGTAATTAAATAAGACAAGACTTTAAAGTCAACATTTTTAAAGTATTTTTAGTATTGTAAGTTTTGTGAACGCAGGGTTAACTTGCAACGTGCTGCTCTCTGGGTTAGTTTCATGGCTTTTTGTCACTGAGGGGGTCCGTACGCACGGACTTCATTTGAATCCGTTATCAGCTCGCCCTGTAGCCAAAAACAACAACATTGTTTTTGTTTTATCGTTGAACCTTTTTTTTAAATCGGCATCTTGTATGCCACAAACATCACCCATGGCTGACAAAGCGCGCACTGTTTAGAGGCAAACGTTCAAAACAAAAAAGTGCTTTCCCAATCAAAGCAACGTTATCAGCGATCAGCATATTCTCACCCAGAGACAGACAGGAGAAGAATGCCCCATTGACTGATACTGCCTGCTAGGCCGGTCGCACTGATCTCCTGAAGAAAAGACTAGTGTCGCTGGTGGACCCCCCCCCTTCCCCAGCTGCCTCCTCACTCGTTGCCTTCTTCTCTCTATATATGTCTCAATACTTGGGGGATCTTAGAAGGGGGGAGCTGAAGAGAGCTGCGTGTGTGTGTGTGTATTGTCGAGGTGCTGCTGGGTGACTCTATCCCATGCTGGTGGTGTGTGTGTTCGTTTGGGGGGGCTGAAAAGACGGAGCCGTCACCTGCCAGACTGCTGGAATGTTAATGCCGTGGCTCTGATAATTGGATTTTGTACACACCGTCTGTGAGGAACGTCCAGCAACTTTCCCCCTCTTATTGTTCGACCCAGCCCCGGACCCTCAATAGGGCTCGGCTATGTTTATACAAGCACTCACGTCTCAATAAAGACTGTTTACAATGCGTGTGTGTGTGTGTGTGTGTATGGTGTTGGACTGTGTGTGACAGGGCGACTGAAAATGAAAGCAAGAGAGTGTCAGATTATCAAGATTTGGCAAATGTTCAAGACATTAAGAGATTTGTTAGGTCTTAAAATAGGGTGTTTTCCAGATTTTAGGAGTGTAGCGGTAAGATTTTGTGGACACTTGGATTAAAGATTCTGCACAATGGGGCATTCAAACCTCACAGATGAAGTTTTTGCCAACTCTTCATCCTACTACACAATTACACCAGGCCTACATTTTCTGAACTTCGTGTAGAGTAAAAAGGTAGAAACACCCACTTTGAGTTCAAAGGTGAAGAGGAAGTGCTCCCTATTGGTGGAACGTGTCTGAGGCGTACATGATATGGGATCATTAGGGAAGTTATGGCTCTTGTTTGGGTCGGGGGGAGCCTGGAATTGGGCCGGGAGCTGTGACGCACTGGTTTCCCTCTCCCTGGCCTCCCGTGCTATTTCCACTCAGGCTGTAGCGGCTTGAGCTGGTTAAATGTCTCGGCTGCACTGACCTAAATTCTTCATATTCACCTCAGAAGACCTTTGCCTTAGCCAACCAACCGCTTTTTCCACTCCTGTAGTCTTCCTATGTAATGAGCATAATCTTTGTGTATAAAACTTCCTTCCTGTACATTAGGAAGCTACTTTTGAAAAAAGGCATCCTATTCCCAACTGTAGTGCCTCTGAGCAGAACTGCTAGAAACAGTGATAGAGGTTTTTCTTTTGGCAGAGAGACTTGTTGTGGTTAGATAAACAGCCCCTAATTGCATTTAATCTGTGTTAAAGTAAGGCATTTGGAACAATTACTTTGGTATGTTTACTAAACAGCTGTTGTGTGAATCTTTTTTTCTCCCATCTCTCTAAGATATAATGGATTTGGCTCACCTTGCCGGTTAGTGGGAAAACAAGATAGGCGCTACATTAACTTATGCATGGGTTTGTATTCAGGCTTCAGCTGTTACAGAAATAATAGCGTAAAAATCTATTTAGTTTGGGTAAGATTTCATTAAAGTTAAATGGCTTTTTTTAAGGTGTCAGATTTCCATTTTGTATGACTGCAACATTGTGCCACTTCTTTTTGAAAGCAAACAATGTAAAAGCCAATATAATATTTATTAATAGCAACATGTTCGATTAAAATGGAATCATTAGCATTTCACTAAAGGAAAACAATAATTTAAAAAAGTGTGGAATTAAGAACAAGTTAATTCTCTGCTTTTTTGTGGTGGTATGAACAATCTTAACACAAATCTCGCATGCAAGAGTAAAAACGGTTTAATAATAAAACGCCTTACTAAGCTCTAATTGTACAGGCAAGATTAACAGAAAGTGTAGCTCTGTTGCAGGCAGTAGCCCTGAATATTTATCCACTGTCTTGCTCTTTTCCCTTTAACCTGGCAGTAGTGGGCTGTTGCATAAACAATGGTCTGGGCAGCCACCTTTGGGCTATTGTAGCTTTCCACGTGGGTTGAACTCTGGCCAAGTGGATGTTGTTGCAGGAGACGGCCCTGCAGCCAAACGCACGAGCCAACCAGAGGCCTCCATTCCAGGAGGCGAGCACTCACTGGACGATACCCGAGGATAGTAGTGTTTGACAGCTCTTGGATCGCGTAAAGGAACTTGACTTTGAAATTCAAACAGAAAGGGATAAATTGGCTGCAGCCTACAAAATGACGCATTTCCATGCAAATGTCACAACTAAAAGGAAACCCGAGCCGCACTTTGGACCAGGGATAAACTGCTTGTGTGTGTGTGTGTGTGTGTGTGTGTGTGTGTGTGGGTGTGTGTGTGTGTGTGTGTGTGTGTGTGCGTCTGTGTGATATGACATGCTGCATGTGTTTAGTATTCATAATGAGGTGTTGCAAAATGCATGCTCTCCGCATATCTTGCTCGTCTCACCCACCACCTGTATAAACAACAGCGCCGTTGCGAAACAGTTCCAGGGAAAGGCTCTTCCCGGGCTTGTTGTCAGAATGAGGTCAGCGAACACTACTCTTTTCTCTCTCATTTTCTCCCCTTCTCCCTGGCCCTCACTCCCTCTCTTAGTTGTACTTTGTCCTTCTAGAGCATAGGAGGAATAAGGCCACTAGATCAACTTCAGGGCATCTGTATCCACACACTCGGTGTGCATGTATGTTTTTGGGTGGAGAGGCATAGTTATTTCTGTCAGTACCATTGACAAGCAACAGGTTCTAATATTTTTCTTAGTATCCAACAGGGTGTTATTGTACGGTTAAGTCCAACAATAATTTATTTCATATTTTGATTTAGGATTATTTTGTAACATGCTTTGAATCCTACCTTGAACTGTCCAGAAAATTGACATGAAAATAACCTGGTATATCTCAAGTAGTAATAGGCGGATGGTGCTTGAGCAATAACGCAATTATTATAGCAATCAGAGCATGGACTTTCGGGAATCCTGAAGCGCTGTTGGATCCATTTGTATATTTTCTTTGGTTGGTAACAGACATGCGTGAGGGGGGGGCTTGCTATATCTGAATTCTCGCACCATGACATCATTTGACCCACTCGCTGATCATTTTACACCATCATGGCACAAAAGTCCACTCGGAGACGAAAGAGGAGTGCATATGTATCATATGCTTGAAGTTGAGGAAGCACCTAATCTGGCGCTGCTCCGCCATACGCCAAGCTCCCAGAGGCACCGCTGGTGGACCGCGTCGTGTCTGGAACGCTGTAACAGGATCTCCAGAGAGGAGCACAAAATGGGCGCTTTGTGTCCAAGATTTGTCCAGACAAACCCAGATAAGGAAACCCAACAAGGGCGAGCCAAAGGAGCTGCCTCTGTGACTTGTGCAAATAACCTTTAATCTAGGTCATGCAGCCGGGCATTAGCAGCAGCAGCCTAACTACCAGCAATGGCATTAGTGGTGACGTAAATGATAAAGAGAAGGTTAATGTGGTCATTCCTGTGATTTGTTGCAAAAGTTTTGTTTTTACTGTAAACACTATTTTTTGGAGGCTGTTAAGGCTAATGGAGGGCTAGCCTAATTGCTAGTGAGCTTCTCCCCATTTGTTCGGCAGTCTGGGTTTCATTCCTTAATATGGTCATACCTGCCAATGTATCCTTGGGAAAGATGCCATAGCCTTTTCACCCAGCATCCAATGTAGTGGAGGAAAAAAAATCAGTTGGAATAAAGTTTATTACACCGATATCAGATCAAATTCAAGCTGAAGACTTGTGTAACTGGGGACCTTTTAAAAGATAACAGGAGTTTTAGTACAGCAACTCCTACACATTTTATTTGTTAAAGGCCTGAACCTCGCTGATACGAATGAACGAGTACAACTTGGTGGATTCCACACTCTGCGGCAAAACACTGATTGCAGCGGTAGCCCAAAAAAGAGTCCAATTCTCATGGCAGTCATAACAAGACCCATACCCCCCCCCTCAAAAAAAACCCAACCGGCTGGCCCCTGGGACTGTGTCTGTGTTCTTCTGCCCACATCTCCCTGCACGTCCCAAAACGATCGATGGGGGGGTGGGGGGGTGGGGCAGGACCAGATCGCTACACGGACCATATGTGTCGGCAGACCACAAAATGCTGAAGCCATTACTTGGCCCACTCCGGTGAAATTGAAAGCAGGAGCCAGTAACAGCAGCAGCAATAGCTAGTTTTGGCTGAGTATATGGGGGCAGTGTTAGGAAAGCCCAGTCAGATGGTAGTGCTCATGCTGACTTGTTGACGGCGGCAGGCTGCAGACGGCTGATGTCTTGTTGTCATAGCGCCAGCTCCTCCCTGTCATGACCTCCCAGTGATGACGCTTGTCTGCTTCTTTCTGTTTCAAGTTTGCAAATGTGTCTGCATGTATATGCGGTTATTGAATTCTTCGTATGGGCTAGTAGAACCCCGCCAGTGCTGCCTGCTTGTTGTTTTGATCATTTGGAAGCAAAATTGTATGCTTTATTTTATAAAGAACAAACCATCAAATTTTAAGTATTTTCTTCATTTGTGGATATTCTGCAAAACCTAAGCCTGACTGCGCCCAGCCAATGTTTTCTCCAAGTCAGTCCAACTACACAAAGAAGCTACCTGATGTAAGATTGCATTACATGTGCTGAAAACATGTATTTAGGCAACACTATCACATGTTCATATAATATTAACGATGAAACATTCGTCCAGCGACCGTGCCATTGTAAGCTGCAACACTACTCTTGCTCTTTTTAAAAAGGCACCACAAGAACAGTGCCCTCTTGGCATTAGTTAACTGCCCTCGGTATCCAGCTTTCCTTAAATGTCTTGCAGGATCTGCATGTATCTAATGCATTAGTTCAGGGTATTGTGTTACATGCAGCATGCAACATGTGTTGTGATTGTGGATCATTTATGTGCAAGGCATGATGATTTGCAGGAAATTTCGCAAAGTTTGCTTTTTTTGAAATAATTCTTTATCATGTGAAAGATACTGTACTTCAGGCAGCTGGTTGATTTCATTAGGGACTTACTGTTAGAAGTTGTGTTCATGCCTGTACGTTGACAGGCTTTTGTTTGCTATACTGTCTTTGTATGCTCTTATAGCTTGCTGTGTTTGTCTTCTATTATCAGCGTAATTCCTTTCAGCTGAGTTTATGCATGGTGGCTCACTCGCTCAACTTAGCCTGTCTGGTGCCACTGGTTTTAGCTATCATCTCAAGGCACTTTGCTGTAAAAGGGAACATTCACTGGCAAAATACACCCTTCACTTCCCCATTGATGCTTTCAAGGTGGGATCCTGTTCTGTTGTATTTGGCGTTTTGTAATCTGTTTATTTATTTCTTTATTTGGCCGGGCAGCGGGTGTTTGCAGGATAAGGGCTCATGGAGAAGACTTATCTTCAAGCGCACGTCTGTCATCTGCTGCTGCAGACAGAGTGCTCTTTCATTCGCTCCAGTGAAAGAGGGTTCACAGAGATTTAAGGGCCAGCATTGTTTGTGCTCTGCGATGCTTAATCACTTTTGATTGGACACCATATTAAAACTTGGGCTCTAGACGGGAGAGAGGCTCTTCGTCTAAAACGAGTACCCGTCCTCCACAAAAAGGAGCGGCGCTGCCTCACAGGGTGGATCACAGGGACAAAGACACGCTGACAGAGCTAAGCCAAAAGATGGAGGAGATGGGGACAGATGAGAGTGAAGTTCTTCAGCAGAGTGAAGTTAACACCTCAGTTACTAACACTGCTGCCTGCATAAGACTTGCTGAAAAAAAAGATGCTTCTGTGGATTCATTCATTCAAAAAACAAACACCCTGTATACCGTAAAACCCCAACATAGAGGCTTAGAGGTTCTGCAGCTTTGCCTCCAATGTTTTATCTTTCTTTAAGCTCAACGAGTAAGATGGCGGCTTATTCCTAAAGCACTTCACTTTCCCACACCCCCCTGCACTCCATTTCACTGCAGCACTGATTACACATAGTGTTTACATATTCCATAGAGCACTGTGACAGAGATAAACCTCTCCCGATGCTTATCCCCTGGCCACAATGTGGAAACCACTAAGATATAATATAAACCAAACGTCGCAGCTGCCCTTTCATGTCTCAAGTGCCAGTTCTGCGTGCTGAGCGAGAATTTTGAGAGTTCGTCTTTAAGCAGCATTGGTTAAATTGAAGTTAAAACCTTCATAATTTCTTCTTCTTTTAATGATAATGGTATTTTCAGTCTTTCCACATGGTTGGAGACAATAGTGTGGAGGTGCTTCACCTACAAAAGTATAAAACCTCTAGATTTGAATGATTTTTCAAAATACCCATTTCGTACACTTTAATCAACTCCCCTCTCTTGATAATTGATTGAGGAACGTTTGAGCAGCTTGCTCTGGTGAAGAGGAGTATTTGACACACATAGCTTTGAGTTTTGGGAATGAATATCTGTGGCAAGGGATAGGCCTTTGATATGAAATGTGATTAATGATCCACACATCAGCAGAAGAGGGGGACGTTCCCCGTAAAGTAGGTTGTGGGATTATACAGGGGTCTGCACTCGGAGGACATCTTGGCATTACGGCTCTCCTGTGGCTCCAAGCATTGCTGTCACTCTCCTCAGCACGCTGCGGTTTGTGCATGTTATCACTCTTGTGGTCCTGTGCAGTAAATGTGTCAGAGAAATTGCACTGGCCTAAAAATACCCTTGCATGTGCATTTCCCACTGTCTCACAATTGGGTTGCTGAGTGTCTTGGGCTGCTCAGGGCCCCGTGCTGCAGAAGTCCCTGAAACCAGAAATGTAACTGCTTAAATTCCGAAAGGCACTGACATGTTTTGAGGATTGTTCCCATCTTCTCCCTCTCACAGAGGATGAATCACATTTAGTGTAATCATTTGTAAACTGACTCCTTTACAGTTGAACCTAATCTATAGGTTCTTCCACACTCCTTTCCCAGCACCTGCACCACACCCTCTTTTTATGAAGTGCTGATGAGAGCGAGTGCTTACTGCAGGGCTACTCCTCTGTATACATAACCTGCTATCAGGACACACAGTACACACACACACACACACACGACACACACACACAGTGCAGTGTGTGTGTGTGTGTGTGTTACAGTTGAGTATACAGTTGCCAAGGTTAACTAAGGGAAATGAGATTGCAATCTTCATTAGTGAGAAGTCGAGCCGGTTTGCATCGTACCTCAGATCCCCTTTGCTGGAACAACTCCCCAGACAAATAACTTTACAATAAGTCTTCCATAGTGCCACATGTGCAAATGTGCTTCAGTTACTGTAACCATGTGGACGCCTTCACAGCTTTGACAGACTTGTTTTCCTCTCTGCTCTGCATTGGTTCCAAGTTGCCTCTATAAATCTAAAACTAATCCACCAAGTGCGAGCTCATCCCTCTTAATTTGTTTGCCCGCGTTACGTCCATGAAGATGTTCTCCAGTGACATCTAAGCCATCACGTTGACAACCCCAAGTGGCTTCTAATACTCCGACTGATTCTCTTCTATAGCTGCTTTGATGCTCGATTTATTATGTTGGGGCTATTCTCCCACCCGGCCCCTCCTCTTGTTTACGAAAGGGGCCCGATAACGCCTTCAGTGCGCAAAGATGAACTTGCAGTCTGCTGCATGGCCACTTGGGCAAAGCTGAGGCCTACTTTAATCAAGACATGAGAATGACCCACTTCATCTTATGCTAATTTGTTTTTCGGGAAAATTAGCTGGGATTGACTGTGAAGAAATGTTTTTGGTCCTTTTAATAAGCTTATATCAAAGTAACATCTGTGTGTTGCAGTAGCTACGTCGACATAATTCCTCTGTGGCTTTTCTCCAACTTTTACATGCGCTGGAACCCTGTTTTCCATCCTTTATGTGATAGCATTGAATCAGTTTGCTTGGCTGTTTGTATGAAAGCAGGCCTAATCTGTTGTAAAGCACAGAAGTGACCCTTTTTACGATGTGCTAATGGCCTGCTAATTCTTGAGGAAAGGCATAGTGACCAACTCCTTAAGCCGAGTGTTTACTACCTATTGCTCTTTGACCCCTTTCTGTCAGGGTGAAGTCAAATGCAAGTTGTTGTTCAGGCACAAGTCCCATGTTTCCACTATTTTCGGACTTGTTGATTTAACAGTCCTAAATGCTGTATAACATCACATATGCAATTACTCTGCATTGCAGCAATTAACTGTGGACACATTAAAATAAGACCTTATACAGTCATAAAGTATTTTTGGGCCTATAGTCTGACCTAATATATACAATAGGTGTATAACAAGATGTTTTGTTTTGTCAACCCAACCCCTTCCATATCGAAAGTTTTAAGGATGATCACCTCTCTAACAGTTTTAACAGCAAAACCCGCACTTCTATGGTACCAGACATAACATTGTACTGTGCAGGTGTTGTAAATGGATAATCTTGTTAAGCTTCATTTGTAGTTCATATCAAAAGCTTGTATATCCTAACATACATGGCATTCAGTTAGCTAATGGTCTATCCAGCCTTCTTTCCAGCCAGCCTCTTCAGATGTATTTACTAAGCCTTGTTGTCTTTATAGTTTCCTCTGGCGAAACGTGCGCAAATGGCGGTGGATAAAACGAGAGGTGATTTAGTGGCCTCGTCACAATGCGCCCTGCTCCAGCGGCCGCTTCCTACCTTTGTGTGGTTGAGGGCTCAGGGGTGCGGCAGCGGATACATGGCCGGGGTCCCGGCAGGCTCCAAGGAGGGAAGGAAACCGGGTGTCAAAGGCGATCTCGCTTGCTACTTCTGTTATCTGAGCAACAGACACTCGCAGCAAGACTCTGACAGTCAGAGATTAAATAGTGTCGTTGATGTGTGATACTATTAAGTTATAAGTTGTAGTGATTATACCTAGCGTGAACGTGAAAATAAAGCAGCAAAACACAGAGTCCAGTGGACTCGAGTTGTTGCATGTGGACTGCTGCTGCATGGTTTCTTTCTCCTGCTCCTCTCCGCACAGGCCTCTCCTGTAACCTTGAGAGAAGCCCGCGCAGGCCCCAAGTTCAACGAGTGCATGAGGCATATTTTCGCTGAGCGTGCTTGGACCGCCCCCACTAAACCCCTTGGCCCACCCCCCTCCCTCCTCACCATACATACAGCTTTTTTCCCCCTCCCCTCCTCCTAAGGAGGACTCCCTGTAGGCCTCGCTTTTCACAGCGCCTGCAAAGGAAATACATTATGTGTAAAAAGAATTCCATATGGTGTCATGCGATCTGTGTAATTCTCTCTCAATTGATAAAAAAGTCACAATGTATGCACAGTTCTGTGTGAAAGAAACCGGAGCCTCTGTACTTTTGTTCTACCTTGTTAGATTTGGCCAACTTTTTTCAAACCAGTTAGAGACAATCAGGAAGCATTATTCTGAAAATGATATTGGTTTCACCTAAGCTCTTTCACTTGATATCAGTGTCTTAGTTAATTAAATTACTTACTGAAAACAAGTGGTTCAACCAGCTCAGCAGGGAGCTGTTTATACAAACTTGTTACTTCCTTCTTCCTTGACAAATACCTGGAAGTCAGTTGTAGCCAGTTTACTGGAGGTGTGGCTGACATCAGCTGTTGTAGCTCACAATGAGGTCTCCTGCCTTGGCTGAGGGGGAGAGTCTGTGGCAGTCCTACGGGTAGGCTGTTCCAGGTACGCACTGCCAAGTTCAAGTGGCTTGGACCGAGACCCGTACCGCAAATGGGAAGTTTTTTCTGCAGGGCTGCCAACCTTGCGAGAGCTGTGATTGCAGCAGGCACGTTGTGCTGTCAGTGTCAGCAAAGAGATAGCGTGTTCTACATGCACATACATCAGGCCCTCAGGAGAGAAAAGAAACGTAGGCAAGGAGAGATGTGTGTGTGTGTGTGATATATATATAGATGCTTGCCAGGAGGCGGGATTATAGAGTCGACTCCAGTGATAGACTTTTGATATTCGCTTCCAGTTCCCATGATACAACGCTGTGGCTAGTATCAGGAAGTTATGTTTTCAGGTCCTTAAGACAGATTCCACAACAAACACATGCAACAATAATGTGAAATAACTGAAATCCTCAAATGTTATCAGGTTAAATAATGAATTGTACTTGTGTGGTTCCTCCTTTTGGAGAAAGTATATACTCTATTGTTTGTTTGCCATAGCTCAAAGGCAACCATGCCAGAAACGTTAACATTAAAAGATAGACCAGGTTGCCATGCTTGCCTTCCTCAGCTGACCGAGGGCAGGACAGGAGCTACCACTCTCCTCATCCTCCTGCAACATTTACTCCAGAGCCGTTTGCCCTCCCACCCACCCCTGATCTCAGCGAATGAACTTTTGGCATCCCAGATAAAGTGAAAACAACATGCTTGGGCGAGTGGAAAGCAAGGGCTGTAGGAGCTGGCTGTGAGGCGGGTGTAAAGGCCCCTGCGGTGTGGCCCTGAGCGGATAAATTCTAGCAGTCTGAGGAAGTGGAGGAAGGAGTGCTGGGAGGTGGGCGGGTTACAGGGGAAAGCGGCAAAAGGGGAATTCCTGTTCCTGAACTGAAAAGTGATGGAAAAAGTGACTGCTAGATCGCGCTCATGCCGCACCATGTCAAAACAGCCGAGTGCTGCCGTCATCTGTGCAAATATTTCAAGAGATTATGGTTTGAGAGCCTCGTGGGAAAGACTGAAGCAGCGCTGCGAAGACAGCCTGCGAAGACTTAAACTCGGTTTTTCAGAAAGCCTTCCCTTCTTAATGTTATCATAGCAAGAATGTAATCACAAAGCCACAATATTTATGTTTCCAGCAAACAAACAAAAACCTGCCAGGTGAGGCCTGATGGCATATGTCTTTGTTCTGCATATCATCCTTGCATTTTGGCAACCACCCAGAAATAATTTGGAAACAAAGGCCCTTTACATTCACATCCTAAATAGCAAGAGAGGACCAGGCTTGTCATGCCTGAGGACTCAGCATGCATACACACCTTTGTTTCGTACAGTGTGTTCAATACGAGCACAGTATTCTATGCAAATTTGATTTGTAATGTGTCTTTTTTCTCGCGGTGCATAACGATATATTCCCCAAAACCCCGAGAAGCTGTTGATGTAATGTGTTTTAATCATGTGACCAAACACTGTGGCCGCCTCTCTGGATGCCATGCTTTGCTGTAACATTGTTTATGGCTCTCAAACAACAGAATATGAAATTAATTTAGCGCCTCTCCTCTTCCCACTGTAAACTGGCGCTGTGCAGCCAAACCACATGTTGTTATTGCTGCAGTGGCAGAGGGGGCTGCCCCAGCAGGCCTTAGTAGCACAGAACAGATTTGCGCTCTGTGTTTTTGCCAGCAACGTGGAATAGAGTTCTCTCTCCCTCTCTGGCTGTGAATTCTCGCTTAGCATGCACTTAAGTATGACTTATAAATCATACTCTTGTGCTGTGGCAAAGGGAATACTCTGTTAAACCTGAGAGATTAGATTTGCATTTTGATCTCCTGTAAGACCGAGATGTTTTGTCATGATTACATGGTGCTTTCTTGAGGTATGTGACGGGCTGTTGACTGGATTGACTCTTCAGATGTTTGTGTTTGAATTGTGCATTTGGGAGCTACAACCACAAAGAGCAAAGATGGTTTGCACCTTAGCTGCTGTTAGCTGGATATCTCCAGACAGTTGAATTGTCCATGAGGAGCTCCACTGTCTCTGGATGACTGCCAACACTCTGACCTTGTGGCGGGCACAGCCGCTGTCACTCCCTCTTGAGTTATGTGAGAACCTGTTTTATGATGCTTTTTTTTTCTTTCTTTAAAAGAAAAAAGGGAGTGCATCTCACTGCGGCTCGCCAAATGAGAACTTACCTGGTACTGTGATTCCACAAGAACCTCCAACATTTTCCCTTATATGAGTAGGCGTTTTTGTGAATTAGCTTGATAATTTCCCTTGTTGCCCAAAAGGTTTCACTCCCAGGTCTTGTGCCAGTAGAGACACACGAACCCCGCTCCCTCAACAAACCCTCTTGCCCCCCAGCCTCGATCCCCACGGATGCTTTGATTCTGCCCAGCTCTGACTGGGGGCCTCTGAAAGCCCCGTCTCCAGGCTCATTAACAGGGAAAGAGTAGTTTTACTGGCCATGCGGCTGGCAGCCGGCATTTAAACCCCCAACAAGCTACCCCATAGCATCTGAACAACGTACACCCTAAAGAGTTGAAACATCTTTCCGTCATTATGGCCCTATTGGGTGTAGAAAGTCCAGAAAGGTGTGGGCATTATTAGAACAAAGGCTCTTAAAGATTGGTTTACACCTTGCCAGAAGGTACCGTCCTTACCCATGTGGCACACAAGTAATATCTAATCCACATGTAGGATTGAGTGCATGCACAAGGCCCAATACAATATGTGAATTTCTCTACTTATAAGAAAATGAATTCCAGTTTAAAATGGAATTATTTGATCAAAGAATAAGAGAACAAAGTTACGAATCTGACCGGACATTTGATGCCAGCTTTTGGTACTTGGCACTCTGCTACGGACACATTTTGATCAGTAAATACACAGGATTGAGGTTTGATAACCAGTCTTATCTCCATGACGCATGTCTGAATAACAGATCAGGTAGGAATGATGACGCAGCAGCACAGTAGCTTGGGTAGTAAAGAAGAAAGCTACAAGACTGTGTTAATTTGCACCTGCCGCTTCATTCCCTACTGGAGTTGTAATGGCAAAAATAAACTGGCTCGACATCTGTTGGCAATGTCAGTAGTCTGTTTTTATGCTTGTAATGACACATTAAACTCTGTGGTTGATTCTACCCCCTTCCCTCCCTATGTCCCGTTCCAGGGGAGCAGTGCCAGCAAAATCGTCTGAATGAGTGCACGCTTTGTTTTCTTTGTCTGTTTTGGGCCAAGATCTGGTCTTAGATGTGGTGGCATTCTATGATCGGATAATTCCTTCCACGTCCCCAGTTTAAGGTGTGTGCACTCGTGTGTGTTTGTGTGCGTTTTGCCGCTGCCTGCTTGGCAGAGCTCAGGGAGTGCAAACAGTGGCAATGGGTGGCAGGGATCCTCGGTGGCCTCTCGCCCAGCTGGAGGAGAGCCATTTGCCCTGTGAGGGAGCACCCAGTCGCCCTGGCTCGGCCTGCTGCTCCCTCCAGTGGGAACTCCCCCTTGGCTGAGGCCTGACGCCGTCGTAAGCACCGACAATCACTGACACATCACTGGCAGAGGCCTCGCAGACACACAACATTACACAGACCTGAGTCAGAATTAAGAGAATTTGCAAATTAAATTGTACTGCAAAGAAAAATCAATCAAAGTTATTTTTAACTGTAGATAGCAAAAATTAAAACTATTGATATTATAGAATAAGCGTCTGGTTGTTCTTTCTCCTACTTATATATTTTCACACAATTTTTTAAACATATATTCACTGTAGTTTTACAATAGAATTTGTTGTCAAATCCAAATTAATTTTGCATGCGTGTTTGCTTCAGGGGTAAGGCTGTCAGCGGATGGTTTGTGTGAGATAAAGATGTAGGTGCTATTGCAGGTCCTAACTGTGCTCCCTTATCAGTGCAGACCAGAGCATCATCAAATACATTAACAAAACAACATGTTTGAACACATTCGGTCGTGAATTCCGCCACCTGCAAGTCAGAAATCTTAGAGCGCATTTCAGATGTTTTTCCAAAAGGTGCTTCTGAAAAACAAACAGCGCCGTATTTACTTCATTTTTTAATTTTACTTCAGTAGCAGTGTTCGTCCGTGTGGAAGTTGAAAGGAAGTTGGTGGCTAAAACCAGTTAAGCCCTGCTAGTATCACAACCAGACTGTCCCTGAACTATGATCTGTGGGCCAACTTGTCTCTCTTGGGAGAGTGGGGAATTTCCCAGACCCCTAAACACCCCCACCATCTCTCATTCCCTCTGCCCCCTCCCTCCAGACCAGTCGAGACGTGCAGGTTTGAACCCTCGCTCTGTGTTTCTGGCCTCCCATGCCCATTGCCACTCAAGCAGCAGGGGTCCAGTGCATTTGTCTCATAATTATCCGACTGGATAGGGGGGTTCTGAAGATGAAAGAGGCGAATCACAGAGCTCCTCTGTCAAAGGTCTGTCTGCCTGACTGGGGGGTTTTGGATCTATCTCCCTTGTCCCCTCTCTCTCTCGTGCGGCATCCACCGCCAACCCCACCACCTCCACTCCATCACACACACACAGTCTTACTTTTCCTCAAGAGCTGCCTCCACAGAGCATAATCGCCAACAGTGAACACTCGTGCACAGCCCCCCCCCACACACACACACACCAGCCACCCCGCTGATTCATTCACAACTACAAAACTGCAGAAATACCCCCCACCCTCACATCCTGAAAGACTTCAGACTCTTCTTTTTTTATGCCCCCCCCCCCCCACATGCTCCACCTACCAACCCATCAGCCAGCGCGCCCCCTCCATCCGCCTCCTCTTTTCTCCTCTACACCCTCCCCACCACCACCTTTCTCCTTCTTCTCCTCTTAACTACTGGCTAGGAGTTAATGGACTGTTTTGGCTAGTCTCCAGACGGTGAGTGTCACCTCATTAGCCTATAGCGGCTCGCTCCCAGACTGCTCCTTGTGTGTGTGTGTTTGTGTGTATGTGTAGGAGGAGGACTACAACGACGGAATGTCATTGGTCTGTCCCACCCCCCCACCACACACCCCTTACCCTCTCCTTCTACCCTTCCCACCACTACAGTGAATGAGAAAACACGCATGCATAATTAAATCTATAGTCTTGTCCTCACTCCACCCTCCCTTCCCTCCTTCCTCCACAGCCGTGCATTAAAAAAAAAAAAAAAAAACGCTCCTGCTTGGAAGTTTGCCACTGTGGAGGGAAAAAAAAGCGGTGTCTTCGAAGCACAGAGATGTGGCCAACCTTCCACCCTCATATGGATCTATTCTTTTTCACCTCGCCCCGACGAATGGCAGGGTGGCAACAGCGGGCGAATGTAAATGCCACCCGGTCCTGCCAGTCAATTACTCCGCAACAAAGCTAATTGTTTGTTTGGTGCATACCAAAAAGATGCCGAGGTTGGCCATTGATGGGCCCATTGTTTCAACGCAGATGCACAGTTCTTTTTTCTCACAGGCTAGACTTGACGCTGATTAAACCTGTGAATGATGAGACCACACTTTCAGAAAATCAGCTAATCCATGTGGTGTAAACACTTTCAAGCGTTTAGAGCTATATCTAAGAATTATTGTCATTATCAGTGAATCTGTTGATCATATTTTCAATTAATCAATAAGTACTTTTGTCTGCAAAATGTCAGGAGTGCCCAACACAATTTCCCAGAGCCCAAAGTGAAGACTTCAAATAAGTTGTTCTGACTTAACAACAGTCACAAATCCAAATATATTCAATTTTAAAATGCTAGAAACTGCGAACTCCCATTGAAAAAGCTTAAACCAGCAAACATTTTACATTTTTTCTTCATAAATAACTTGGACGACTAATAAGATGATCAAAAGGATTGATTTCCTGTCGAGCCACTAATTGATTAATTGACAAATTGTTTCGCACAAATAATTTTGCTAATCATACACGGATAGATCTGCAACACTCAAGGCAATGGATGGTGCCAGGTGCCGCGACAGGAGATAAAAAGTTTGGGCAGCAAGCTGAGAGGAAAGTTGCTGGAAGAAAAAGACTGAAAAGGGACACAGAAAGAGAAAAAGAAAAGGAATGTAATAAAAAAAGTGAAAGGAAAGGCCACATTGTGAGAAAAGGACAAACAGAGAGAGAGTGGGAGGAGGTGGAAACATTAAGTGGGGCGCAGTGTGCTGACTGGAGGCCAGCCTGCTCATTTTTCATGGGACAGATGAGCCACTTGTGTTGTGTAGTTTGTCTGCAGCTCGGCCGCAGACTGCATCGCACATGTACAGCACAGATCAGCTCGCCACGGGATGCTGGGTGTGTGCCCCCGTTTGTGCATGCATGTACATCAGCGTGTGTGAGTTAAACGTGTTGTGTGCACATCTAACACTAGAACATAGAGGAAGCATTTGAGGCTGCTTTTGAGTGTTGTGTTGCACAGTATATGCATCCGCGTGGAGGTGGTAAACTTTAATTCACAAATTAAAAGGTGGGGAAGTTGAATTTAGATGGGTTAACCCTCATCTGCATCCTTGGTTTTGTGGCTGCGTATCCCTTTGTGCT
This sequence comes from Lepomis macrochirus, assembly GCA_024633595.2. NCBI lineage: Eukaryota > Metazoa > Chordata > Actinopteri > Centrarchiformes > Centrarchidae > Lepomis > Lepomis macrochirus. The sequence goes on along the minus strand of JALXJV020000002.1, from coordinate 10,213,579 downwards.
CGCCAGGTTCTTCCTTCTCCTCTCCCGGGCCGGTGTGGCTAATGATCCGTCAGGCCATTCAGTCCCTTGTTCAAGGCCCACTCGCCACTGAATGCGCTCCCTCCCCGTCCACACTGTTTGGTGACCTCAATGAGGAGCCTGTTGTCCTCCCGGCTCGGTTAAAATGCTCTCCTCTTTTCACTGCCGTGAGAGTTTACTGAGGAGACGGCACAGAGACTCGGCAGAGAGAAAGAGGGCCCGCTCTTCACCGGCATTAGTATGCACCGATTAGAAACAAACACACACTGATGATGACCACGCACACATACACACCGAGGTGGCGGCAGTCATGTGTGTGCTCACATTGAGAGATGCACACGAACACAGAGAAAGACAAGTGAGCTGGGTCACACACAGTCAACCGCACACCCACAAACACACACTGTATAGCTTCTCATTGTTCTTGTCTGGGATGGGATCCCACTTGATTCCATAAGTCTCAAAACCCTGACAGTCCTACTGTTTGTGTGTGCATGAGTGTGTGTGTGTGTGTGTGTGTGTGTGTGTGTCTCCCCTCCTGCTCTATTGAACAAGTCTGTGGTGTCTGGCTTGGAGAAAAGAAGGCAAAATGTTATTGTTCTCACAGACGTTTCAACTTTGCCCCTCTCACTTTCTCCCTGCCATTCTCTCTTTTTTGCCTGTGTGTGTGTGTGTGTATCTGTGTGTGTGTGTGTGTGTGTGTGTGTGTGTGTGTGTGTGTGTGTAACTCATCCTACTGTACCTGCATTCCCCGTCAGTGGCAGTCATTTGATAGGGCAGCTATCCGGATTACAAGGTGCTCTTTTAAGCCAATAAGAAATACTTGCCTTGTTCCAATTACGAGATAATCATTACAGTGTCACACATTGTATAGGCACCACTGGGAGAACATAGTCATAGTTTGTCCAAGGGAATACAATACTATCCGTTGCTGTCTGTGCAGACGTATCACTGATAATAAATCCAACAATAATGCATGGAAGAGGGTTTTTAATACTTGATACTCAAAAAGAGTTCAACACGCAGCCCTACCAAATACAGATAAAGCACCTAAACCAGGGAGTTGTTCTGCATTTCAGTGCTACACCCTAGCTAGAGTGCATCTTCCTTGTGAGACAATACCACCCCAAGATGGCTTCCCTTTTGGCTGGAGCATTTGCCTTCACCCTCTGCATAAATATCACTTTCCTTTCGGCCAGGTCAGGTGCCAGCCCTTTGCAGGACACCATGCGTGAGTCCTGGTTGGGGGCCTGAGATGCCAGAATTTGGTGTGTGTGTGTGTGTGTGCCGCGGGGAGGGGTCAGCGGCAGTGGGGGGTGGTGGTGGGGGGCATCGCCAGTTGGCAGGCTGGCACACAATGGCTGGCACGATAAGATCCTCCCTCTTCTACGGGCAGATTTCCTCGCCCGTATCTTTTGTTTGGCTTGTTTGGGTTGCGGCTCATCCTGATAAAGGCCACTTTGTTTAGACAACAAAGCGTGAGGGAGGGAGAGAGGAGAGAGATAGAGAGACAAAAAGATAGAAACAGAGAGAGAGGGGACATTAGGAAAAAGGCGGCAAAGAAAGGGGGGAGAGCGCCAACACAGATGGAGACATTAGAAGAAAGAAAGAGATAAGTGTTTTTAAAGAGGTGATATGAGGAAAGAAATCAGGAAATTTGAAAAAAGGATATAGTGAGCACTTATCGTAGGATAAGGCGATATCGTTACGGATACACACTGAATAGTAGATATACACAGAGGCGGGTATGAAAAGATACAATAGAGGACGGATACTGTTGCAGGCACAGGGACAGCGATAGGCAGATAGCAAGGAGAAGAAAGAAAGAGATTTGGAGAAGAGAGCAGGTTCTGCCGGCTGTTGGAAGCCGGCCCGAGTGTAGTGTGAGGTCATCGACAAAGCTGTGAATGATAGAAACCAGGAGCAGAGGACGACACAGGACAAAGTACGCACGCATACACACACACACACACACGCAGACATTCCATACCGTCACATGTACAGTCATTTATGCATACTGTCAAGACTTGCATGACCCTGTGCTACACAACACACACACACACATATTTTGGCTGTGCATTTCCAAGGAAGGACAAACTGGAGTCTCCTGCAGCGGAAAAGGAAAGAAAAGCAGGAGGACACTGAGCAGAAAGTCTGCTCGGCCACATCAAATATTTACTCAGGAGCAGCTGTATTGTCGAAACATTACGCATCGAGGCTTCTCCGTAATTAGGTCGATATTTTCTGCCCCTCTCCCTCTCTCTGTTTCCCTACTTCTCTGGCAGTCCACCCCTCTCCACCTCTCCTCCACACTCCCCTCCCCTCGCCTCCCCAGGCTGCTGAAATGCGTCTTGGCTCGGGACCCATGCCTCTGGCAGCCAGAGTGCTATACATGTGCACAGAACCCCGCTCGGCATAAAATGGCTGCCAGACAGGCTTCTCCTCCTGAAATGTCGACAGCGGTATGCATCTGCAGGGTGTGCGTGTCGCGCGTGCGCACTGCTATTTTGCGGAGCATATCTGTACGTGTCTGCAAGTGTTTGCGGGCTAGGAACGTGCACCGCCACTGTCCAAAAAAAAGAAGAAAGTTTCCCGAACTATGTGGCTAATTTAATCCACACTGTGTGTGTGTATGTGCATGTGTGTTTCACGATTTAGTGGGAACAGAGCGGGTATCATGCCAAAAAATGAGAGGGTGGGTTAGGGAGAGTGTGTGTGTGTGAGTGTTTTAGTGATTATAAAATCCAGGCGACTAACACACTTGGGCGTGGAGAAACCTCACAAGCACTGAGAAACTTTCTTGCCGAGCCAGATTTCTGTTGCCATTACCCTTAATTGCCCTAATCGTTACAGTGGTATGATAAGTATCCCACCGGACAAGAAGGTGTAAGAACTTGTGGACACATCCAAAAAACCCACAAGCCTCCTCTGCTATTTTTTTCCCTTCCTTTTTTGTTTTTGCTGAGTAACAGCAGATAATCTGATTCATACGTGGTACGGTTTTTTCAACTTCCTTCATGAACCGGTTTGTTTATTTAAACAAGTGGCCGGGACGGAGGATGCCAAGAAATGTTGTTCTTGGAAAAGGGCCGTGTGTGTACGTGCGTGTTTGTGTATTTGTGTGTGTTAGAAGGCGTGTGTGTGGTGTCTGGCCCTGTGATCGAGCCCTGCCAAGCTCCCAGGGCAAAGCCCAGCCTCCTCGACCGCAACTGTTTATTTACAGGTTACACTACTGTTTATTTGAAGACTATGGGATTGGCTGGGCTTCTGCACAGGACACCTTTCAGATACAGATACTAGGCTTCAGGCCCTTAATATCCTACTTCTTTACTTTATTTCAGCCACTTTCTGAACAACATTTTTTACTTTAATTCACAGCCAGTTTGCACTTAAAGCCAAGTTCTTGTAATCCATCTTTTTTTTTGAACTGTCTTCATTTAAATACCTGTCGAGTGATTTAAAATAAAATGTAATATGATAAGCACACTTATGGCCCGACAAATGTGCACGTAGTGTTCTGAGCAAAATTGTCACCCTGAAAGAAGAGGAAGGAGCATGAGACTGCCCTTCTTGGGTCAAAGGTAAAATGTAATGCAACAGGGGAGGTGTTTCCAGCCCTGGTGCAGGCCTGGCAGATGTGCCATATGCTTGCATCCCACCTTGAGTCATCCAGGTGGTCTCTCCTGGTGCTACAGTGGGGCCTCACACTGGAAGATGCTGCCTGGGATCTCTAATTGCCACCACCATCTGCTCTTTTTGTCATGGTTGCCTGTTCAACCCTCGAAGATAGGAAAGAAAAAAACAAAAACACCAAACTCTGATCCGATTTAAACGAACCGGTGCCCCTCTCCAACCTCTCACACCTCCACCCTTTTTCTCCCCTCACCACCTTTTCAGCGTTTACCTCCTCTCTACTCTCTGGTGCTTTTTTCCCTCCCCTTGCTCGTTTCCTTCGCTCTCAGCAGTTCTCAGGGCGTGAGCGTAGAGTTGGCAGTCGTAACTAGACTGATGGATGATTCTGAAAGTGGCATTGGGGGGGGGGGCAGAGAGACAAGGCCGCTGAGCTCCCTGCAATCACTTTATGGATATGTGCTGTGCCAAAGCCACACAAACCTCCACTCGCCCACAAAAGCCTGTGTGTGTGTGTGGACAGGGGGAAACGTAAGGGATCACTGCTTATTGGTGCAAGGCAAAGGAAAGTTGCAGTCTGCGGGGGCCAACGACCGTGATTACAGTATTGAAATGATTGTCAGAAACGCATTCAGCAACAATAGTCGTTTAAATGATTTATCAAAGACAAACTCAGATTTGAAGATTTGCTGCTTTTCTCTGTTTTATAGCATTGTAAGTTAAATATAATTTTTGGGTTTTGAATTGTTGATCGGACAAAACAAGCAAGTTTGGCGATGTCGCTGTGGGCTCTGGGAAATTGTGATGGGCATATTTCATTTCATTTCATTTTTTTAGATGCAGACAGTCAGACAGAAACAATCAACATGACAAAAGTCATTAGTTGTGGCCCTAATTGCTTAAAATTAATAACATCTTCAAGCTGTGCACGTAACGAATTTAACCGAGATCCCTTAAAACCTGTAGGACTGCTGATGAGAAAACACAAGTGACGCTGGTTTTTTAACGTATTTAGGAAGCAGAACAGAGACATTGTAAGAACATGGCTTGTGCATTACTTGTACATTTTTAGGGCTCAGCATACTGGAAAGAGGGGATTTTTTTTCCTCTTAACGTATGGTCCTGTTCCCTCCCTACTTTGTCATTGTTGAGCTTCAGCCAAGAACATTCTGTTTTTGCAGTGCTGTTTAATAGTCAAATTTAGGAGAGGGGGAACAAGAGAGAGAGGGAGAGAGACACAGAGAGAGACCAAGAAAGGGATAAATCTTTCAACTTTTTTTTCTTCCTTCTCTTCCAACCCCTTCTCTTTCCTTCTCTCTCCGTTGCCTCTGTAACACGGCTCATGAGAGCTGCGGCAGGAAAAGGGGTGTTGTTGCAATGCGAGGGTATCTGAGTTCACTGTCTCAAGCTTCTTGTCTCGGCCCTCTCGTGTTTAAGGCGTAGATGATAATCTCCCTGCTGGTCCTCATCGGGCACTCTGTTTTAGGGCATGTGTGGGCTTGGGTGAGTTTGAATCATTATGGGGGTCCACTCCTGACGCTCCAGTGCCGCTCTGTGTGTGCTTGCAAGGCCTTGCTATGTTAAGTCAATTGTTTTTCTCAATAACATGCAACATACAATTATTTCTACAATTAATTTTGCTGTTGCATGACGTCAAAGGAAAAAGGCACCTGTGCCTGTCAGTGATCTGCCTGAGCAGGAACTGCTGAGGAATGATAGATTCTCCTCCCAGTGAGGCTTCGAAGTAAAAGACGTCAATCCGTCTCATACCAAAGCCTGCGCACTGTGGCCAGTGGAAAGAATTCCACACGTTTGCCTGTGTTTCCCCGGCCCTCCTGTCTTGACTCCACGTTTTGTTCTGTGCTCGTACCTCGCACAGCAGGACCGAACGAATTCTGTATCCCCTCCCTACACTCCCACAGCCCCTTTGAAAAATTACCCAGAGGTCTGCTGGTAAAAACTCCCAGGCTGTCCTGTGTTAGACACAGAGCTTTTTTCTTCAGCTTGCCCTCCCATTAATGATAATGCTGTTCAAACAAAACTGTCTTGTTTAATGTACAGTGGGTATGCACTCCTTCACTGGTAGATATGGGGAAAAAACATTTAGGCACCCAGAAAGGCCTGAGTCCTGAAATGCACTTTGTGCTGTTGAGTGTCTTGACAGAAGATTTGAGTTGAACAGCTACCTCAGTGAGTGTATGGTAGGCCAAAGGTGTGAGCCAAACTGTAAAAGGAGGGGCTAGTACATAAAATAAAAGTTCTGATTGACTTATTTATTTATTCATTAGTTACAGAATATAATGCCGCCAGGTTATTTCTGCTGGAAACAGTCAGTGCTGACGAGAAAAGCGTGTTCCAGTAAGATGGCATGTTGTTGTCCTCGTGCTATACTAAGCCCCCATCTCTCTGTGTGTTTGCAGACTCGCAGCAGTCAGGAAGTCCCAGTAACAATGAGCCAGGCAAGAACCCTCTTCCAGGTATGTACAATACCAGTCATCCTCCCTCCTGTCATTGCTCTATTGTTCCTCTTCAGCTCGCCCACTGTACAGCGGCCTATGTACACCATAACTTTAAGTTTAAGTTTAAATAGTGTTGATCTGCTCGAAAATAGCAAAGCGTCTACTGGAGAAAAAAAACAAACAAACTGTACTGTAGTAGCTTTAGGTGAATTTCATGTAAAAAAAAAAATTGCAATTTTTGAAACCGCAAAAACAGTCTTTGATTAGTGACACGCTTGCTGCAAATAACAATAAAAACTTTTCTTCACGTCCCGTATGATACCCACTTGGCTGAGGCCGTAGTTTTTAACTTTGCACGGACTGCGGAGGAATCCAATTTGATTGGATCATTAAATTTGAATCGTCATTATCCCAGTGGCAACATCAAACACAGATAGACACTATAGACCTGGAGTGGAAGTGTTACAGCAGATTGCGCCTTTGGCTGGTAGCTGAGTGTGTCAAGGGGAGCCAGCAAAGCCGAGCTCTATTCTCTGACAGCTCTGTTGTTCCCCTAGACTGACCTGCGCTGTGTCGTCACTATGTTGGAATGAAAAGAGTTTGAGAAGTATAATTAGTTTTCTACCTCAAGAGCAGGTTCTGCCGATACAGGTGCCAAGGAAAACATACTAGCGAGCCAATGACTCAGGCCTTGGAGGCCCTCAGCGGTGGCACAGTTCCCCATAAAAGCCGTTGGCTCACTGGAGGCATTAGGCTTTGTAGGTGCCAATCGAGCCGCCCGCCTATCTGTCTGGCATGGCCTGAGTGCCCTTGGCATTACATCAAAGCCGAGCCGGAGTCATTTGGGTGTCAGTAACTTTGTCTCGCTGTTTTACCTGACTGACAGCCTCTGATTAGTGTTGCCGACTCCTGAACGCAACAGATTCTTCAACACAAAATATACATGTGTAAATGTCATGTGTTCAGTCTAAAAAATAGTTTTCTGAAAACAGTTTGCTTCCGAGGTGGTTTCATGATTCCAAGCTTTCAAACAGTTTATTTACATTGAAAAGAGTGACCAATCTCACATTTTCAAAATAATCTTTTATATCCATATCACAGCGAATTACTCTTTTGGTGGATAAGTCTCGCTGTAATACTGTATCCTAGTACAACAGTGTAAATATTGACCGTTATTTAGTTTTACGAGTGCATTTGATCAAATAGACAGCGCCTGCAGCTCGTTCGCTGCGCTCACAGCAGCAGGCGTTTGAGCCTGCATGTTACTCCCTCCTCCTCACGCACCTGTCCCGTCACTCTGTTCTGTACTGCGCCGAACGGTTTGATGCTGGTAGTTTAAACACTTGAACTGAAAAAACAAACACAGTAACTGAAGTATTTTTTTTCCCACAGTACTCTCTTTTTCAACTATGCATAGCTAAAATGCTCATGGAAACTTAAAGATGATCCTCCCACTAAAGAAAGACAAGCGTTAAAAATACTGGATGAATAAATAAACTTAATATTTTTTTTAACAAGGAAAAAAAGTAGCATGGGGTGGCTAAATCCCTTAGTAACGATCTGTACCTGCATATTTGTCTGTGGTTAATGGATGACCTCATCTTAGTCCTCTTGTTTTTGTATGATCTTGGATTTACATCTAAATATAAAATGTTATAAAAAACAAAAGTAACATTTTCTTATGGGTTTTGGACTGAAGGAAGATATTATCCGTATCCAGTTTTTACCAGTGAAGATACTCCTTTATTGACTATATTCATAGCACATATGTACAGCTACATTTGATAATGGATGTAAAATGAAACAAAAAAGGTTCAGTTGTTCATCCAAAATGACAGGGTGAATGGTTGAGAAAAGTTGGGGGACATATTGATGTCAATGGTGGTTTAACATCTGCAGAAATATGTGGCGTTGAGGGCAAATCATCAACTCTAATTCTGTCTGTATTTCAGTTGGCACAAATGTATTTGATAAATAGCCAACATGGCAGTAATGATGATTGCATGATTTTCGGTATCTCCCTGTGTCTGCAGTCTACTTGGAGGACAGCTTCATCAAATCAGGAGTCTTCAGTGTTACAGAACTGGTGCGAGTGTCCAGAAGTAAGTACATAGCTGTCACATCCCAACTTACTTTTAACTTGTACTTGTGCCCTGCACACCCACAGAAGTGTTTTCAGTTATTCTTTCACTTATCACCGATTAGACCTCTGCTCAGGCTGATGCTGGGCGGAGCTATGCTGGGAATCGCATATGAGGATAGAAGTCCTTGTACTTTACAAGAATGTTGAAGATACTTTCCCTGCCTTAACAACCGCGGCGCTGTGGGTGTGTGAGACTTTAAATCTGTCCTTGTGTTTTGCTCAAGTGCTTATGTATTTAGGTGTTTTCATTTAAATATGAACAACTGATTCTTTCATTTGTAAGAACATGTGAATTTGCTGTCAACCACCACTAATAAATCCTGTAACTGACAGCTTTTCTGCGAATCCCAACCTCTGTATATTTACTTAAAATCCACCGTACAACTGTAGTGTGGTAAATCCAGTTTGGCCAGTTGGCTCTGCAATAAGAGAACAGTTGACTGCTCAGCCATCTGTATGAGCCTGTGTGCATCTGTATAGACATGTCTGTCCTCCGCAAAGCCGTTGACAGTTGTTCTTCTAGGAGTCCTCTTGCCTCTGATAGCTGAGGGCACCCCGAGGTGCTGTTTACCTTTTTACTGCTTCTGAGCTGAGGCTGTAGCTGTAGCTACATGACTGCGGTGCACGAAGACTCCAGTAACCTAAAAGAAACATAGTTTGTAGTATGGACCACTTAGTTACGCTGTGCTATTGTTTCGACTCAGAGTGGTATGTAATTCCTGTTCAGTGCTGCAGTCAGGAACGCTTTAGTGCAGTTTAGTGCAGAAGTCAGTGTCAGTATAAACCAAGTTTAGAGGGGGTTTAAACTAAGTCAAGATGAAGAAATAGACAATAAACACACTATTCTGTCATTCTTTGTTTCTTATTAAAAGGATGTAAAGCCAAAACGATTGGTCGATCAGCAATAAATTAATTGGCAACTATTTTGATAATTGATTAGGCATTTAAATTACGAAAATTCCAGCTCAAATGTAGAGACTCCAACATCAGTTGGCTGGATAAACAAAGCTACTTTTTTCCATTTTCTTACATTTTATACACCAGACACTTAGTTGAGAAAATAACCGGCAGGTTAATAGGTGATGAAAATGAAAATGATTGTTAGTTGCAGCCCTAAAGTGATAGAATATTGAAGCAGAAATGCAAGAATTCCCGTAGTCATAAACAACTCAACTTCCCACTACTAAAATGGATAATTTTAATCCCTGAACAGGGTTTTTACATTTGAAATGCTCAAATTTGTCAGAAAACCTATATTTTCAAATTCTCAACTTGTTTTGGCTATTGACATGTGAATAGATTACCGGCAACAAAGTACTTGAAGCTGACCTTACTTTCTCTTTACCTACGGTATCGTAGCTTTTCTGATGTAGGAGCATGGACCAGGTTGTCTGAACTGCCTGGTTTGAAAGGCAGAACCTACTTGTTTCGGTGCTCAGACACTGAGTACCCTTTGAAAGGCTGTGTTTTTGTTTAGTGTTTAATTTGCCCCCTGACCAGATGGCCACGGCGCTGGCATGTTTGCTCTCATGTGACCGAGCCCGGTTTCACTAAAGCCGACTGAAGCCGAGTTGGAATTTTAAAAAGGTCGATGGACACACAGGAATTGTCACTCACTCAGCCGGTCACTCCCAGGGAAGATATCTAAGCAGCCGCTCGTCCGTCATCACGCTTCTCTCCCAACTCTCCAGGCTGTTGAGACGTTCTTTGAAGTCCATCAAAGGGAGCTGAGGAGTTCAAGGCTGACTTGCAGTCCGCCGCTCCGATGAAGACTCTCATTAATGCAACAGGAGCCTGACCTGGAAGTGTAAAAATATTTTGTCAACAGAAAATGTGGGAATGCAAGAGCAAATGAAAGACAGTACAACTTTCTCTTACCCGCTTATACAGTAAGATGAGGTAATCTGCTGGTAAATGATTTGCAGCATTGTTTCATTTATTGTATTTTCCTTTTTTAGCGTAAAAGTCAAAGCCCAGATTATTAAATGAGATGACTGGCAGGGCAGCCAAGTGGCATCGCAAATATTGGGCTGAGCCAAGAAGAGAGAAAGAGCTATAGAGGGAAACCAGCACAGAGAGAGATGGTCGGGGGTATCCTCAGACATGAATGAGAAACAAAAACAAAAAAACAATGGCGTTGCATTCAGCGTCCTTGGGCCGGATACATTCCTCCACAGACAGCTCGGTGTGGGTAGCAGCGGGTAAGTTGCCTTTGCCAGGGCTACAGTGGGCTGCCAGGGCGGAGGCTGGCGGAAGGATCGTGCCAGTGGTGAACCTCAGACCACAACAGACGGCGCCACACACTCATCCTCTCATCGACTCCAAACCAACCAACCGCTCGAGCCACAGGCTGCCTCCCGGGCCACACAGTGGAGAGAGAGAGAGAGAGAGAGAGAGACACAGTGTGAGGATGGGTGGTGAACTGCTTTTGTTCTGTAAACACTGGCCTGGCCTCCCTTGAAACAATATCCCTCACCTTGACCGCAGAGAGAAAAACAACACCTTTTCCTTTGTATATCACAATGCGAGGAGACTGCTGAGTATTATACTAGACCGTGGAGAAGTGCAGAAAACAATGTTGATGATTGTGAATTCAGTTTCAAGTTTACTGAGATTTCCTTGAGATGCTGGATAATAAAATATTTTGTTGTCTTACTGCTGTATATTTACAGATTTATTGTCTATTTAGCCTGTCTTCTTTGTGCCATATTTAATCAAACTGGACTCAGTAATAAGAATAAGAATAACCGTAACAATAATAATAATAATAATAATTGATAACAATAATAATGATAACAATAACAATACCAAAATGGAGATTCATCCATACATAGAAAATGCAGATACAGCAAACTTGCTTGTGTTCTTACCTGCAGGCACAACCACTGAGGGAGCCACTGACTTGTCAGTCGGAGTGCTCAGCAGAAATGCCTGTGATGGTCATACAGTTAACCTGTGAATAGGGAGAGCTTAATTTGATACACAGGGCCTCTAAACACAAAGCGTCAATAATGGTCAGCCAATTAATTGTGCATCTCCAGATGCGAGGATGGGGAAAGGCAGTACTCAGTCTGACAACACTGCTGACATTGAACTTCTTCTTTGCGGTGATTACAGTGTAACTGTCTCTCTTTGTTTTTCTCTGTGTCCTCTGCAGTGCCCATCACCCACGGTGCAGCGGTAAACTTCTCCATGGCCGACATGCCCAGCCAACCCTACTACCATGACCTGAACTCCAGCGTGGGGCTGCATCGCTCCCTGTCCTCCCCTCCTGGCAGGTCAGTGGAAGTTACAGCAACAAAGCAAGCTTTTTGGACAGAGTCGGGGTGCAGCCTGGCTTCTATCATATGGACAATAACATTGGATTTGTTGATGATGTTATTTTTAACACAGACGTATCTCAGTGATGTTCGGTCAAGGGCAGCGCATCTGTGTCCAAGATTTAGCTTCATATTTATATGGAGCTGAAATTAACCATTGCATGGGATGCTATCTTAAAATGTGTAAAGGCATTGTTTGACAGCTTTCTTGCCAAGAGTTATATGAGACAATATATACAACTTTCATATCTGTCCCTTAATATGTAGCTGCATCTTGGACATTGTTAGTTTAGTTTAGCATAAAGGCTGGAAACAGGAGAGAGAGTTAGCCTGGCTCTGTTTCACCTCTAAAGCTCACTAATTAATATGTTATGTTTTCTTTATTTATTCAGTACCAAAAGTGAAAGTGAAAAAACTCCTGGCACTAGTTTCATATTTAGTGTACTGTTCTGAGTATGGTGTCACTCTTCTCATCAAACTCTTGCCAACAAAGCAAATAAGTGTATTTCCCAAAATGTCAAATTATTCTGTTTAAAAACCTTCACACAATGCAAGATATACTGTGCCAAACATCCACTCCCAGCCGCGCCAAATCAGTACAGACGCCATCTTGAAAGCCATGCCATCCAACAATGACTGGTTATGTTAAATTTCTCCATGTCCTGCAGCAAAAGGCCCAAAACCGTCAACATGGACGAGAACATGGACACCAGCCCGACAGGACCTGACTTCTACTCGTCACCCAGCTCGCCAGCCAGCAGTCGTGCGAACTGGCACGACAGAGACGGAGGTGATTTTCCTGTTTTTATTTGTCCACCTTTATTAACCTATGGGAGATTTGTCAGGCACACTTTGTAAGGAACACCCTCCAATGCCATTCATACAGTCTACACAAACATTCAGAGTGCCGAACAGCCCTGTGTGACCACGGCGTCGCACAGCTCAACCGTCGCACCAGCGGATGTTAATGGAATTTAAAGAAGGACACAAGCGCATTACTCATTTCATCCTCACCGCATGCAAACAGGCTTGATCAAAGTTAACACCTCACTTTAACAGCAGCTGAACTGTCTTTAACCCAGCCTTGTCATGAACTACTGTACATCAATATTCATTGCATATGAATTGCATCTGGTTCCTTTGCACATGAACCTGTTCCACTCTCTTAAAAAACATACCATGACAGAGATAGCCCCAGGCATCCCCACTTATATAAATGTTTGAACCCGTTTGAGCTGCCGTTTGAATGTAAATCTGTATTCTCTCACACCTGTCACTTACACAAAGGAAACATTGTGTTCCACAATGCAGTGTCCGCTATGAGAACAAACTGTTCCAGACTCCACAAACTGTTGGTATCTATTAAATAACGTCACTCTGGTTATTTTGATTATTGATAAAATTGAGTTTCAATGAGTTTGACCTTCCTACAAGTTGTAAGTTTTCAAATGTTCTTCATATACAGATTGCTGAAACACCTTGTCAGTGGCGGTTATGGAGAAATTCCCATTTAGAAACCTCATGTAGAGCTCTTAGATCCGCAGGGCAAACATGACAGATGATCTCTTATCAGGAAATCAGGCTCTACATTTTAGATGCACTTGAAAGTAGCTTGCCCGTCCGTTGACGATCATGTGCCAGCTTTAAGGTACAGGAATTAAGCAAATTAAGACATAAAGCTCACCTAATGAGCTCATACGCTAGGGCTTATTGGATCCAGGAAAAAAAGGAAAAGGTTTACCGGAGAATCAAGCGTGCCGTCTTACATGCGAGATCCTCCCGGGACAGCTTGCATGTCTCATTACGTTGTCTCCCTGTGCAGAGCAGAGCCCGTCACCCTTTTAATTAAGGCCTCACTGTCCCGTGTTTCTGGATCATTCTCGCTCTCTGCTGACTTCTTTCCACACTCTGCTGCCCGCGCTGCCTCTGGATTGTACCAACAGAGGTGGTAGGAAATGTTTTGTTAGACTGTGACAAACAAAAACGATTGGAAATAAAAATGTCCCACCTTTTCCTCAGCAATGCATCCTGTGGTTTTACCATTGTACACATTCCTCCTTTTTGTTTTTCTATCCATTCGTCTCTTCTTTTTTTTAGTTGAATATAATAAGTAGGAAGGCTGAGAGAGGAAAACGCAAGATGATACACAAGAGACACAGCGCTGATGGGATTCCACCACAGCCCAATGTGGTTACATGAAATTTTAGCCTGTCCCTTTGCACAAGGCCTGAGAGTATTGCTCTGCGTAAACTTAGACACTTTGGGGCGAGGAGAAAGGGAAAGCAGTGGGTAGGAAACTCTCCAAAGACAGCCATTATTCTGTCAGAAGAGAATAAATGAGAAGTGGGGTGATATTAAACCCATATGAGGCCTCCCAAGCGCCAAGCGGTCATTTCTCGCACATGGTTGTCGTTTGACAAAACCTCACCCTGTAGAGGAAGAAAATGTTCCTCTATATTTTTTAGTAAGACGTTTGTGGGATTTTGTTTTGTGAAGATACACATTTGCCCATTTAATACAAAATATACCAGATACCGAAAGACATCTAGTCTGGTCTTAAAGCGCAAAAAAAACCTATTAGACTTTTTCATTTAAACAATTTAAAGTGTTTAATTTCTGGTAATTAATTGTCCAGTTATATTTCCTGAGGCAGTCCGGTCGATTCTCTGAAGGATTTAATTAGCAGAAGAGAGGAAAAGCTGAATACTGAATAATGTCCTATTTATACATGGAAACATTAACCAGTGATATCAATCTTCTCAGAGGTATTCCTCCCTCTGACACAAAAATGGAAGCACTTAAGCCTGTATCCTCTTGCAACCTCAGACTGGGAAATCCCCTTGAATTCCAGCCACCTTTGTTGCTCTCTTTCTCTGGAGATGAGTGATTCTTCCCGTCACTCGGGTAGATGCTTCCCTGTTGTGGGAGGGAAGGATGGCTAATACTATGGAATTGCCGTAACAACGGGGTTTATATAACTTATTTTGAGGGAGAAGAGATGGATGATTTGAAAGTCATACACCCCAAGAATCTGTGACAGACCAGAAAAGCACTTGATGAATGTTCATAGAAGGACCACAAGCAGACATAGTCCATTGCCTCTCGCATCCAGTTGTTATCACGTCCCCTTCAGATGCTGCGTCTTACCATGGAAAATTGAAAACCGCACAGCTGTGACAGCACAACATTGTTCATGGAAGTGTAGAGCTGCGATAATGCGCAACTTATAAAAGTTCATGCAGCTACCTTTTAGTTTATAGAACAGCACAAATTGTCTAAACAAATTTCATGTATCCTGCTGAGCCTTCAGGATTATTCATGGGGAATTACAGTAGCTTGTCAGACACCGTGTAAGGCCGAGGTGAGCAGATGTTACAGTGTAATGTTCTATTTAAGATTATGTGAGGCTCTTGAAATTCTTAAATCCTATTTGAGCGACCGGCTGTTCTACGACCGCACATCAGTTCACAGGATTTAATTGTCTGCTCAGACATGACAAAAGACCAGTTTTCACAGGACTCGTATTTCTTGGGGATGTCCACTGATTTGTAATGATTCCAGAGATTATACGTGATTTTGGCCCTTTGCGATGTCTGTTATTTGCAAAATACATTTTCCATTGACTGCTGCATTTGCTAAAGACAGGGGACCCTTGCTAACACTAATCCCATGCAGATTCTGCTTTATTTCAACCATAATTCATTTTTGGCACTTAATTCCTTTTCATTCATGAAAAATGGAAGCATTACAGGAAGCTGTAGCGAAACGTCTTTATTCATTTTTAGCTGAAATACTCATACTTAAAAAAAAAGAACTTTTACAACTTTTACGAGTCACGTAGAAATGTTCTGACCTTGAGCACGCATTTATGTGTTTGTGTGTGCTTGTGTGTGTTTTTCCTCACCAGCAGACATGTCCTCTCCCACCATGAAGAAGCCAGAGAAGCCGCTCTTCAGCCCCACCTCCCCGCAGGACTCTTCACCACGACTCAGCACTTTCCCTCAGCCTCATCACCCAGGCCTAACAGGTGTAGGACACAGTGGTGAGTTACCGGTGACTTTGACCACCAGCTCGCTTGCGAAATCTGGAGCCCTAATTGACTTTTTTCCTCATAAACAGTCGATGCTGATACTTAATTTACCCTCTCGGATCGATGACGATCGCTTTATCTTAACTTCGTCTCACAAAACACTCGATCTTTATGTTCCTCCCCACTCTTGTCTTTCTTTCCTGCAGTTATATCGACAAGGAGCCCCCCTCCACACTCGCCCCTGCAGTTCTCTGCCTCGGCTATCTTGCCCCCAGCGCCGTCACCCTACTTCTCGCACACCACCATCCGCTACCCACCCCACCTCAACCCTGCTGATCCCCTCAAGAGCTACGTGCCGTCATACGACCCGTCCAGCCCACAGAGCAGCCAGGTCAGTCTTTTTTTTTACTTCTTTTCGTCTTCATTTTTTGTTTTTTGTTTTTTGTTTTTTCCCTTTGACTTTGAAGGAGCCGGTTTGTAGGCCAGAAGTTGGAGGCTGGTTTGGCAAGACATGCATGGCCTCGAGTAGTTCTTTGTTATCTTGTTCAGCTCTACTCCCATCTGACCTCAAGAGATTAAAGATAAGATAAAGTATAGCATGCATTTTGTCATTATTTCATTACTGCCTCATTGATTCATTTGTAAATAAGTCAACGTCATCCTGTTTTACTTGCTTTTTCTTTTATCTTAAACCTGCTCCTGGTCATTCTCTTTATTTATGTTGTCGGCTAGAATGACGTCTTTTTAATAAAACTGCTTCTTTTCAGTGCTTTTATCAAGTCCAGACAATCGACAAAAGGGACTATAATTTTACAGACCCAAAATTAGAAGTGTTAAGCCCTTAAGCTGGCCACAGTTTGATAGGGTTTTGTCCTGGGAACCCCGGAATGGTCACATGACACACTTCATTTAGTGCTGGGCTGCATTTCGCCGTATGTGTGGACATGATATTGTTCATAGACAAACCTATAATTACAATAACCATCGTAAAAAGAGTTAATTAATTAGAATAATTTACGGTGAGTTAAAGCACAGTTAAATTAAACCACTTTTCATTTTGCAGGCAACCCCAGACTGAACTTTGCAGACCACTTCATGTGACAGAGAAGCGTATATTTTCTGTTTGATATAATGCTCATGGCAAAAGGTTATAGTGCATTCCCAGCCTTATATTCTGTAGTGTGGATAAAAAAAACAGCCCAATGTCTCCATAAAAAAGTCAACCATACTATTGCAATTGCAGTCACACGTGACGTACAAAACTGTATCAAGGCGTTACAGTAAATCAAATAGCTTACATTCTGGGTACACACTGTGGCCAGTGTGTTGTAGAGAGCGAGAGCAGGCGTCTCTATAGATGAGAGAGCAGTGTGATATTTATGTGAGTTTTATATCCCCGCTGTTCTCACTGTAAACAAAGGCCTCGTAGACGGCTCCATCTCCAGAGCAGGGAGCGGGTTAGGGGGATGGAGCGGAGGGGGGGGGCCTGTTACTCTAGAGAAAAACCGCGGGGAATGATAAAGGTTGTAAATATTTGCCGTTGCCGGGGCCCGGCTCTTGTGCAGAATTAACTGGCCCTCTGCTGGGGTGCTGGAGTAAAGAGAGCTGGGGGGGGGGGAGACTGGTGAGTGCTAGAAGACCAGTTTGAGGGAGGAGGGAGGAGAGGGGGAGGCTCAGCAAATAACACAGCGCTTATAATCCCATGGACGAGTGCCAGAATGTTTTTATGCTTGCTTTAACGCAGATTATATTACACTCTAATTAAACATTCTATTCACATGGGAGGGAACCCTGTGGACACAATTCTTTTCCAAAAAGGCCTGTTTGAGTTTTGAACTTGGGGCGGCCCTGAAATGAACGCCCCAGACAATCTCCAGCCGTCTGAAAGAGTAGCTCCCACTAGCTTCTTTTCTTTCTTTCTCTATATATATAGTCTCTCTGCCTCGCTCTCTGTACTCGCCATTGTAACAGGTCACTCCGCAGCTCTCTCTGTCTTTTCATGCCCGAGTCCCCTTAAATTCCATTTATGAGCGCCATTAAAATCATTGTTTAAAATCATGTAGGAAATCCATCGTCAGTGACTGAGGATCTATTGTTGCCCCTGCCCTCCCCCCAGAGTTTTAGTAATAACTGTGACAACGCAGCGACTGAAAGTACTGAAATCTTTTGTTCGCACGTAGCATTAAGTGTACGAATGAGCGGCCTGGTCACCTTTTTGTGGCTGGGTTTAGGTCTGTAAGATCAAACAGAGCCATTAAGATGAGATAATGCCTCCAGAAATGGGGATAGGACATTTAAAAGTGTAGTTTGTTACATGCTTGTATTGGTTTATTGAGATCTGCCCAAGTGCATGTTTACAAGCGAACAAGGCGCTTGTAAACATAAGTCATTGGACACAGTTCTGTCCTGTCCTCTCATGCTTGTAGGGTTAGAGGTAAGAGGTTTTGGTGTAAGACAAAACAAATGCAGTTCTTGTTCTTGCAGCACCTTTATCAAAGCATGATTCTTTGTGCTTTAACTCATGTTTATTCAAACAGAAGTATCTGGCAGATATTATTATGTGTGACCATTGACCTGTACATTTTAGGGCCATTTCTTGCACAGTTTGGATACACAGTGGTGTTCACCATTGTTCTCATCTTATCAAACAAACCCAAACGAAAACTGATAAACTCCAGAGATGTTGTTAACCACTCTGCACATGTTTGGCATGAGCATCCCCACAAATCTAGACAAAATAAATCTTTCTTTGAAGTAAAATACTTGTGATAGTGAAATGTGATTTCTTGTTGCCTGTACCCCACCTGCAGCCTAACAGTAGTGGTCAAGTGGTAGGAAAAGTCCCAGGCCACTTCACCCCAGTTCTGGCCCCCTCCCCACACCACGGCGCTGTGCGACCCGTCTCGCTCTCCATGCCCGACACCAAGCCCATCACCACATCCACAGAAGGTGAGTCCGTACAAACCGGTACTGATAACCACTACCTATCCCCTACCGACCACCGTCCAATAAACACCAAGCCTCCTGCAGTTCTACATTTTATAACAACCCAATATTTTGTTTTTTACCTTATGTGTTTGCTTTGTGCGTGTGTGTGTGTGTGTGTGTGTGTGTGTGAGTCTAAACTTGAAATGGAAATAAGAACAATAATGTTTAAAGAGCAAATTAAGCAGTGTTTCAGTGTTGGAGTGCCGTCTCACGTGGAAAGTTCTGCTGCACTTCTGTTTTTATGGTTGTAGTCGTGCAAAACTAATAAATTGTACAAATAAATTGTAATGTAAGCATGTGCTTTTGTTTTTGTGATGACCCAGGCTACTCATCCCCTGGCACCCCGACGGCTAACCGTTTTGTAGGCCTGAGCCCTAGAGATCCAGCCTTCCTCCACCAGCAACAGGTGAGATCTCCCCCTTCCAACATTCAGCTCACTTGCTCCTCTTATACTTTCATTTTCTGTCCCCCATCTCTTCCGCACATCAGATGTGAAATCCCTACCCTCTGCAAAAGCCTGTTGCCCTCTGAATTTGATTTGTAGGGAGCATTAAAATGTCTTGTCAGATCAGAGCTCTTCTGGATCAGATCAGAGCACTCATACGCTGAGGTCAAGCTAAGCATTCACTGCTGACATAAAAAAATGCCACATTTTTCAGAGCTCAAAAGGACTGAAGACTGAGGACATGGCTAAGGAAAGCAGGTCATAGTGATAATCAGCTCTATTTTGATTTAAATACTACGATGCCGAGATCTCTCTCTTTTTACTGCTATGTTAATTTTTAAGTTTTAGTCACTTCAGATTGAGTTTTATTTTCACTTTATTTTCATTTTTAGTATTGATGAATAGTTTAATAGAATGTGTGTGTGTGTGTGTTTGAGTCGAAATCCTACAGCCTAGAGTAGAAGGGGGCATCTATATCCTAAAGTCACTTAAAAGAAAGAATTCAAAGTGTCAGGAAATTCACTGTCATCTTATGGCCACTACTAAGACGGATGGGACGTGGGTGTCTTTGCGAGTGTAATGTGCTGAACTGTGTTACCGTCACGCATTACTTGAGAAACTCTTTCTCTCACACACGCACATACCACATGTGATCAGTGCTCTCCCTCATTTACGGCACACGAGCTGAATACTTAGCCTTGGAGTCACACAGTTGCTCCAGCAGCGGACAGATGTGGTGACCCTGTACGGGTCTGTGTGTGTGGGGGTGTGTTTATGTGTGTCTGCGAGGTTAGGAGTGTTGCGGCGATGTCGGACGGGAGAGAGTGCTGCTCCCCCACCCCGTCTTATTGAAAGCGCTGGTCTCAGGCCAAGGCTTTTCCAACCACAACTAATTGAATGCATCTGCACACGGCTACATAATGATCGCTGGGTTTCTCCTCAGCTCCCCCTTTTTTTTGTGTAAAAATGACGACGCTGGCCTCTGTTTCCTCACTCCTTTTTCAGTCTTTCTTTTTCTTTCTCTGCCTTTCTTGCTCCCCATTTTCCCCTGAAAGAGAGAAGGCAAAAAAATTATATATGAATGTTTGTCAGCAGCCGTGGGATGCTTTTATTCCACCCAGGTGAAAGAGGAGGAGAGGGCGGATTCACTTGGCTGATGTCGCGCAGTTTGTCTTCCATATTTTCTTGTAGCCCTGCTACTTCTTTCAGTGGGAGCACAAAGTGACCACACAGGACAGCAGCGGACTGAGCGTAGCTGCATGAGCTATTGTATGTTTTCCAAAGCTTTGCCCCCAGAGGCTTTAAAGCCTATAAAAGTGTAAATCTACCACATATCCTCCTAAGAAATACAGCATGATGTTTTAATAAATAAATGCTATTTTTATTTATTAATTTGTATATGTACATTTATGTGATTCCATTGCACTGATGAGACAAAACAGAACAAGTACTTTGGGCCTAGCAGAGACGAGCCACATCAGCTCAGATGTGTTTGGACTTACTCAGTTTGGAAAAGTGTACCATCGAAAAGACAGTGGCTTAAAATGTGAAAGATGAATGAAAGATTTGTAAACACAACAGTGACACCTCTCAAGAAGCTAATTACATGCTATATCCAGATGAATAAATGTTCTTGACGGCTTAGGGAACTCTAAACAGTCCTGATACTGATTCATCATGCTTCTGCTTGTCACAGTTGTTTTTGTTTTCTGTGGCATGATTTAACGGCCTGGGATCTGGTCTCGCCGTGCGGGCCGACAGCGAGCCAAGTCCCTCAGGACTAAACACTTTCACCCAATGCTCTGTCATTGTCCTCATCTGGCGATGAGATGTTTACTGACTCTCTTAGTTGTTTAGCTGTGGCCGTTTGTCGCTGGGCTTGGCAGGAAAGGGCAACGCGTCACACACCCATGCGTCGAGAGTTAAGGTTTTTAAACGTGGTCAGCGTTAAGGCCGGACCATGGAGGTGCACTGTTCTTTGTCTGCCTGTCTGTATGATAGATAGAGGCCATGACTTGCACTGCATCTACCTCTGCTGCTGTCAGAGCTGCCTTTGATTTTTTTTTTTTTAACTGAAGAAAAACAAGAGGGTCAGAAGACAATTTAAAAATAGGTCTCCAGATCCTTGTCCAAACTGCTACTACAGTGTTAATTCCAAACTATGAAATGATAATTATAGTATTTCATTACTCTGAATTATTTTAATAGTCATCTGATAACTTTTTTAAGTAAAGCTACTTTTCAGCGTAATGCCTATTTTAAAAAGGTATGCAGCACCACTAAAATAGAAGTCCCTGGATACACAACACACACACACACACACACACACACACACAGCAGGCTTCAAAATGGAAAAAAAAACAAAACAACAACAACACCACACGCTCCCACACCTGCTCTACGATTCCCAGGCAGCGAATGTGTGAAAACCCTCCATTCATCTCTCGCCTTGGTTAACCCCTTGAGGGAACGCCACCATCTAGCATTCCGCGGGGAAAGATCCGTGATCAGATGTCATTTGGTATTATCTAAGGAAGGATCCTAATCCACAATCTGCCCGCATCTGTTTGCTAACGTTCCCCGGCTCCGTCCCCCTTTTCCCCCGCTCACCGTGCCACTCTGATGTGCCGGTGCCAGCGGACAGATGGCGAGCCCCTCGAGGAGTGGTGGCACGGAGCGTCTGGCCCAACCCGCGCATTCTCTCCAAGCTTTTGTCAGACTGAAGAGTGCGGGAGCGGCGTGGGGGTTTATTCTCCCAACCTTCAATAAATACAGAGGAAAAACACACTGGATGGACAGGATGCGTTGTTTCCTATTCTGTTTTATTAAGCACCTTGTGATCAAGTAAAGCTAATATATCACGTTGTAATAAAATGGAGGGTCATTACGTCATTGAAAGGCTTTTGGGATTAGCTCCTAAAATCCTCTGTTTCTTGCCACTACTTTACATTTGTTCCAGAAAAAAAAAAAATCAAGGCACGTAACAGAACCTGCATTCATGCATGACTTAAGTAGGAAACCATCATCGTCTCCTGATGTGTTCGTCCAGGTGCTCTGAGGAGAAAGACGACATTTCTCAACCACCGCAAATGGCTTTGAATATTCAGCGTATGCGTATATCTGATTAAATCCCTCTTAAGAGCCTCTGCAAAACGTCTGCCACTGCACGCAGAGCGCTAACAGTGCAGTTTTAGCCCGATGCATTACTAAATGAATGTGTTGACCACAGGGCAAGGTTAGGTTGGTATTGGCAGAGATAGCTCTCAGCTGGATTGCCGACACGTGCACTCGCATAATGCATGCAAAGGAGACACAGTTTGTGTGTGGCTTTTTTTTGTCGTTGCAGTAATTTGTAATCTGTATGTGAGGTTGGCATGTCTCAAGAAGAGGGGGGGGAAACGGGGTTAGTGCGTGCATGCATGAGTGTTTGGGTGTGTGCGTGTGCTGTTTAACGTCATTGTAATTTTGACCCCTAATCAATAAAAACAGTTAGCTAATGAAAACAAAGTCTGCATGCTTGAGGGCATGCGCACTCCTTCCTGAATCTTAAAGTGCACTCACAGGGAAGCAGTGATTCTCGACAGGGTGCATGCATCCAGCGGACTGCATGGCGTCATTGGCTAACCAGTTTAAAAAGCAGTAACCCCTCGCAGACAAACTACCGATATGATGCCACTCACATTTGTAACTAACTAACTTTTCACTTCCAGGTTAGCTGTTGCCACTAACTGTGATTGCATGCATTTTTTGCTGTGTCTGTTTTAGCCATAGCTTTGATTTCACTGTTATTTTCCCCAACAAATAATGAATATACTGATTCCATTCACCATTTTTGATTTTATCATTGTCAGTAACAGGACTCATTTTGGAGTCTTTTTATTTTATTTCTGCTGCTCCTGCTCTAGGCTCTTCTGCATGCATTTGTGTATACAGTGTTGAGTTGTAGTGTAATCTTGAAGTGGAAGTTGTCTTGGCCCAGTGATCTGACCGCTAGGTTTCAATTGACAGCTGAGGAAGTGTGACTGGAGCGTGACTCAAAACGGCAGGCATTATGGCCCCAGTGCCACTGACGACACTTTGGGGATTACTTGGCAAAGGTAACCTTTTCATTCTTTCATGCCGTCTCTCTGTCTCTCTTACACCACACAAACACGCAAACTTGGATTAATAACACCATACAGTACGTTATTGTTTTCATTTTTTTTTCTTCTTACATTTTAGAAATTCACATATGTCTAATCTGGACTGTGGCTGTTAAGGGTTACTGAAGTGGTATACCACAGATGTTGTACCTTTAGCACTTTAAGTTAATAAAATTAGAAGACATTTCCTTGAGTCAGGTCACCAGAGCTCTTGGATTCACGCCCAACAAAAACAAAATATTCTAATTTCAAAACACTTTGGTGAAGCTAATTAGAACAGATGAAGTCAAGCCATGTAGACTGAAAGAAGTCATTTCAGGTCAGCTTTTTGGCCATGTGATGATGTTTAACTTTCCACATTTGAACAAGCTTAGCTTTGTTTGACTTTATGCTGAAGTCATGTTTTACTCTCTTTAACTTAAAGCTACAGAAAGCCCCCCCACCCTCCCCATGCACCTCCTCCCTGCCTCTATACTGTATGGCCCCTCTCTGGGGGAAAAACCTGAACCATTTCAACACGGCAGAGTGATCGAGCTGAGCTAAGCCTTTTCCTGTTACGTCTCCTTTTCCCCTCTTCCCTGGAAGTGTAGAGCATCTGTGTGTGTGTGTGTGTGTGTGTGTGTGTGTGTGTGCGCACGCAGCTCATTTTGTGCCTGCTGAAGTTACAAGTCTTTTTTCGAAACACACATGCATACAGCAGAACCCCCTTCAATAGGCCTCGTAATAGGCCAGTGGAGGTAGCAGAGAAAAATGTCCCCTGCAGCTGCTCGAGGTCTCCTATTTTACCCGCACACCAGCTGACTCCTCCTCTTTTCTCCATGTGAGTGTACTGTAATGAGCACAGATAAAATAGATCCCAACTGAATTGAGTTAATTTTGTTACAAAGACGGGATGGTAATTCTATTCTACTGTTTCCACTTTGATGTATTATTTGTCTAAAACCGTTCAACGTATAGATGGAATCAGTCGGATTTCTCTTTTATCTGGCCTGCCCTTTAAACGGAGCACTCCGCAATGTCTCTTCAGCACTGGCCCCCAAATTAAAACGCTGCCAGACTCGCATGTTGCCATTGTGCAGGAAATGGGTCAGCAATCCATTAAGATGCCATTAGATAATCTAATTTAGGGAGCTAATCCTTAAACGAAGCACGCTGTATGCCCAGGCTGTGCTTGCAGGGAGTAGAATTAGTGAGGTTTGGGAGCTTGGACAGGGCAAGGGGAGGCCATCTTGAAGGTTACCTAAGGAAATACAGCAATGGAGGTCAGGGTTATTTTTTGTCTGGAGCTGCCTGGAGTGGAGATAAAACATAAAGCAACAACTATATGTATGGAAAGAAAATCTAAAGGCATTTTAAAGCTGCACTAGCAAACGTATTCCATCTTGGCAGATTCCAGCGAAAGGGGAACTGGAACAGCAGAATTCCTGCTGCAGAACTGCATTTCCAACATGGCCTGCATGTGATTGCATCACACTACATATCTATCGCTGGAGAGTGTGACTTTGTTTGCACAGAGCCTTCACTTGCTGCTTTTTTAGGACACAGTTTGTATTCAAAGTTCAGTCATACTAATAAAACACATCTGCATGTCTCAGTTAGCAGTGATGGGAGGATTTCATCCCCTTCGCTTTGCGATTCAGCCTGGTAGAAGAGAAGGTCTTTACATCAAAATCCTGCCCGGTGCAGCTTTAGGTTATGGGACGCAGATACGGACTGACAGCCATCGATTTTAACAAGATTAAAACCGATCTGCCGGTTTAGTGCGCACAAAAGGCCGTGAGTCTGCTTTTGTAGCTGTGTGGTCCCCCTAATGTAAGCCATTACCTGAGAGGAGTCTCATAAGGAAAGAGAAACACAGAGAGATGGACAGGGGGAGAAAAAGAGAAAGAAAGAAAGGAAGAAAGAAAGAAAGAGAAAGGAAGAAAGAAAGAAAGAAAGAGAAAGGAAGGAAGAAAGAAAGAAAGATAGCAAACAGGAAAGTGAAAGCTGCAGCTCTTGGCCACTCTGTGCGCTCTTTGTTCAGCAAGGTAGGAAAAACTTAATCCCCCCTTTCCTGTACGATGATTTTTGGCAGGGTGAAAGAGAGAAGGAGGGAGGGAAGAAAGCAGAAGACAGAGGATAGCATGAGGACGGGTTATGTGTGTGGGGGGGGGACTGTGAGAGAGGATTAGCCCGGAGGTTGTTTTTAACTCTTTGCACACTCACACACAATCTAAAACTTGAGTGAGTTTTTATTTTGAATACATCTTCTCCCCTCTCCTCTCCTGTCTTTATTTCTTTCTTTCTTCCACTCTTTATCAAGGAGTCTGACTCCTTTTAGGCCAAGAGGTGAATAGAATTTGCACTTCCATTGTTTTAAGTAAAAGAGCAGTGACTAGTGATTTGTATAAAATGCAGACTGGGTGATGAGTGGCTTTCATGAACGCAGACAGTGTTGTCTAGTCGCGAGGCTTCACAAAGAATCGAGTCTGTCCCCTGCAAACCATCATCTTCAGTCTTAAGCCTTGTCTGTTGTTTTGTTGTTGTTGGTGGGGTTTTTTAAAACAACTCTCCTTCTTGTCATCTGTCCCTTCTCTCCCTAAACATTTCTTGTCCACTTTTTTTCCACACTGTCATCCTTCTTTCCTGCTCTTATTTATCTGTCTTGACCCACTCAGGGTTTTTATCCTCTGCCCGTGCCGCATGTTAGCAAGTTGTGTGAAAAGTTTGCTGTTGGTGATTTGGATAGAAGATGTGCAACACAGGTATTCTCAGACGTAGCAGGGGGTGAAGTGAGAGAGATGGGAGGGTCTTAGATGAGCACACACTGGGGGCCTGTGGGGGTGAAAGCGGTGGGGTTTGGGGGGGGGGGCTAATTATCTGACATGTACGTAGCGCAGCACCCCAAGGGAACAACATGCTGTTTGTTCCCGCTCGCGTTTTCAGTTAGCACCGTTGCTCCCCAGGAACAATCACTGTGTTGTTTTGCCATTAGCGTGAGATGAATAGGGATGGGACAGCTTTGTGCAGGGACTCCACCGCCCCCACACTTTTTACCCACGACCCCCCGCCTTCCTCCACCTCCACCACCAATCACACTCTCCCCCTCATGATTTTCTATACTGCCGTCAGTGCAGAGAAGAGGGCCCGTGTCACGTCCCTCTCGCATGATGTCCTTTACTGGGTATCAAGTGGAATCACCATAGCTGAGATGAATGAGCTACTGCTGACATTTTTATTTCCTTTTTTTTTGCTTACCCCTCTCTGAACAAAACAAAAACAAGACCTTGAACCTTGATGACTGTCAGCAGAGCAGTGATGCTGGTCATTACCAAAGCAGTGTTCAGGATAATTGAAGAAAGAATCTGATTTTGACTGCATGCTGCACAAATAAGTTAATGGCATGTGACTAATCTTTCTGTCTCCTTCTCTTTCTGTCTTTTTTTCCCCCTTTTCTCTCTGCAGTCCTGGTACCTGGGCGAGCTTAGTTCCATTCCAAGTGTCGAACGGGACTCCGATTCTGCCAACAAATGTCCACCAGAACTACAGCATAAACATCATTGGTGAGCCCCTGGTCCCCGCTGAGACAGGGAACTGAATACACAGAGGCCGGATGACCCCCAGGGTGGATGGGTGTTGGTGGTGCAGAGCTAGCACTACAGGTGTCCGCAGCCATGGATGAAACCAGCAAAGCAGCACGAGCTGCACAATCGCCCCCCCGCCACACACAAAAACACACACACTCCCAATCCCCCTTCTATGACCCCCCTCACTCCCCGCCCCCTGTGAAGGACACTGGCCGTGAAGTGAAGACGAGGGTTGGTTTAGAGGAAAGAAAAGAGAAAAAAGCTTCAGGTCTGCTGTCTCCTCGCCCAAGCCCACACATCCACCACCCACCAGTCAGTTGTTGTGTTTGCAGAACTTTTCAATCCATTCAAATACTGTGATGTATAGATGCCTTAATGTTTTATTGCATGACACTCTAGTCTCTTAGCGGCAATTCTTACTTTTTTTTCCATGTTGGGAGAAGATGTAAAATCTTGATTTACACAGACACACACAGAAGTGAAGAGGTCTGCGTATCGACAACCTCTGCCTGGTGGATGGCTCAGAGACTCTAAGCTCGCTGACTCTTGAAAAGAGGCTTTCCCACGTCAAACGATTCACTGTGTACACCATAGGAACAAAAAAAAATTGTGAATTCAGAGTGTTTCTTCTTCCGTTTGATTTCAGTTTACTGTGATACGACTCTTTGTTCAGAAAATGTGTTGACTTTTACGTCTTTACTGCTACTTACTTCAAGAATTAACATAAACACTTAATGGTAAAAGTTGAGAGCTATCAATGTGGTTTTCTAAAAAAAACACTAAATGTTAGGCTTGAGATTGGACCCCTCATCAAAGAATTTGCAACTCCTTTACAAAAGGATTTTAAAAGACGGAGAAAAAGAAAATCTCGATAGAGGCAAGTGCAATTGAATTTTTGAAGGGAAGCTATCAGTCTGTCAGCCCTAAGACTCTAAAGGAAGGGGGATAAATATTAAATGATTTTATGGGTAAAATGTTTAAAGAAACATTTGAATTTGATTTCAGTCACATGTCCGTCTCCTCACATGAGAAAAACATCGAGCATGAAAGGCAGTTGAAGGCAAGCACTAAGCTACCTGTGCAGCGTTGAGCAAAAACCAGCACTTCTTTTGAGCCCTTCCCATCATTATGGGGAGTTTTTCTTTATTTATTTGGGGAAAAAATAACCGAACATAAGCAAAGAAATGAGACTCACATAGTGTGTAAAAATGACATTTCTTTTATTTTTATTTTTATTTTTAAATGTTCACGATAAGATCAAGAGCATATGCATTTGGCCATCAGCTTCTAAAGCTTATGTTTACAAAAAAAAAAATGGAATGCAAAGTGTTAATTCATGGAAATGTTCAAGTCATGCAAATGTACAGTAGGCTTATGCGTAAAGCTAGTTTGTGCAAGGTTAACTCTACAGTGGAAGAGGTTGAAAACTGAAATTATGAATCCAGGTGGTGGCAAATCCCTGAAATCTAGAATTGTGCACGGCATGTTCACAGCCATTGCCTCTCCAGTCCAGACATATTTATACAAGGAAAATCTCTCCAGTACTCTTAATTTGCACGATGACATATAGTCCACATTACGTGCCTTGCCTTTGAATATAGAGACATCACTACACTTGTTTTTGCTGCATTTATCATTATAGATAAAAAAATTAACATTTTTATGATAAGAATTGTTTTGTACTCTGAATGAAATCATTGATTTTTAACTTCATGTACTACTCTATCTCACAGTTACATCGCATATCAAGGCTGTGTATAGTTGCCGTTTTAAAGTTTGTAATCAACCAGCATTTTTTTTCCCCCCAGTATTTTGGTGGTTTTTCTAATAACCTGTCATCTTTTGTTTTCCTTATTTTTCAATGCTCATTTTGTTCATCTTCCAGTTACTATTGTGGAGGGTGGAATAATTCAGAATTATGAAAATTATGCAATACCAAGTTTTGCCTATGTAGGTAGTGCTTATAGATGCGTCAATTATTAGAGGCTAGTTTGGAGATAGACAATATTGTAATGCATTTATTTTGTTGATATCGTTGTTTGTCGTTGTTGTTGTTGATGATGTTGTTGTTGTTGTGGGTGTTTTTCCTTTTTTATTGACCAAAGTGGGGACTGCTTTCTATGCAGTGTATGACAAGGTCTTTTTTTTCCCTTTCTTTAGCATTTAGGCCTACCGAATGACGGTGAGACGTGTTCCAGTGTACTTTCAATTCGGGAGTTTTAGGGGGAGGGGCGGTATTTTTCTAAAAGTACTTGCATGCAAAAATGCACCCTTGGTCTTTCTATGGCTGCAAAGTCACTGATTGGTCTACTGTGACTCTTACTTTCAACTTTCCACCTGGGGTGCTAGCATGTGACCTTGAAGGAGCTCATTTTTCACAGGAGAGACGGCTTGACTTGAGTATGACAATCATTTTAAGAAATCGTTTTTGCGTCCAACCCCGTTCTGTCGTAGATCCCTTAAAGCTGCAACTGAGGATGCATGCTGTTGCATGCTTTTACCGAACAACAAGCCGTACTATTCTAGACGTCACCGAATGCAATTCCCAAGTAGATGCCTTAAACACATCAGTGAAGTGGCCTGTGACCTGCGCAACAATCACACACCGACTAATGCTTGTGAGACCTGTCCAAATCAGTTGCAGACAGGCTCAAGCAAGCCTTTAGAAAGTATTTTATAAGTAGTAGATTTGTATAAATGTATATATGATACGCACATATGTCAATTCCTGAGATACTTCCCCAGCAGAGCCCCATACTGGACCACAGAATCATGGCGTTTTCTAACTTCCTGTCCAGTGGCCTGGTAGAAGTTTAAATTAGAATCCACTAGAAGAAAAATATAGCACTTAAATAGCACATAGGCAATCGTCTTCTCCCCCTTTATAGTGTTTTGACCCTAGTCTTAAACTAAATCTCTCAGGCGTATTACAGGGCATTATTTATATCAATCATTATCTTGCCATTTTTAAGGTTAAAAGATGAAATACTTTTCTCACAGCGAGAGCGGCGCCTCCATTGCTGCCGCAACACCTTTTGCACTCTTTCCCTACAATCGTGAAAGAAGGAAGTTTCCCTCGGAGAGGACGGTGCTACGGGGGAGCAGAACATGTTTAAAAAAAGAAGAAAATCCTCAAGTCAAGCTCAATCTCTCCATCTTCACCCAGATTTCTTATGCAGAAAAAAAATGAAAAAGTCACCCCGTTCTATGTGCACTGTTCTGTCTTTTTTTTTTAGTTTTATATTCTTTTAAAAGAAAAACTAAGTGCTTTGCAGCCTTTGGCCATTGGAAACCCCACTGAAGTGCATTGTCCCCAAGTGTGTTTGTGTGTGTGTGTGTGCGTGTGTGTGTGTGTGTGTGAGATAAAAATGTGTCAGGGTCACTGTGCTGTTGGTGTTTATTTGAATAGGAGACTGTACATAAAGGTAAATATCCTGATTGTGTCGATAGCAGTAGTCTGTGGGGATGAACTCTGCTTTGGCAGCTTTGGGTGTTCGTGTGCATGCGTGCGTGTGTGTGACTTTGCGTGCTGGGTGTGGGATTGAGTGCCTCTGACACAACACAATGAGAGAAGATGAGGGTCTTTCTATTGAAAAAAGCCTGCCGTAGGACAGGAGTTTGTACACTGTAAACTTTCTTGAGAGTTCCTCTCTTGAGCCCTTATTTGTAAATCTTCAATTCTGGGGGAAAATGAGTCAATTCCATTTTAGGAAATTCAATTTGGGTTTTTGTTTGTTTGTTTTGGAAGCTGGATTTGAGTTAGAACTCTCCAGGTTCCCCCGATTAGTAGTCTAAAGTGTTTGCATCAGTTGTATTCCTGTATGTCACGTCAAAAGGATAAGGGGTAGGGGGTGGGTATTCTATTCTTCAACAACAATGAAGGCTTTTTTAAAAAAATATATTATTTCTGATCTTGGTTAGTGCGTAGATATTTCCATTTGGGAAACACTTCATGAATATTTGCATTGTTGTTCTTTCATTAGTGTGGCCATAGCGAGTGTGATGTGATTTATCTCTTCTTTTTATTTTTGGGAAATGGATGTGAATTCTTGTCCAACAAGATCGTGGTGTGAATGTGTTTCTTGTAGCAGCTGGGAGGTGATGTCACTTAACCAGTAGAAAAGGCCCCAGATTGCACCTGACCTTAAGCGAGAAGCAGGGTAAAAAATAAAAATCTGCAGTGATAAACGTCCTCCATGAATCTATCAAATAGAGGTTGTTGGGGGGGGTTTTGTTTGTTTTTTTTGTTTTCTTTTCAGAGGAAATGTTTCAAGATGATTGGTGCTACATTTCGACATAGCTCAGATTCGGCTGGCCAGTGTTGAGCCGTCTACTTCGTTCATATGCAGAAGACACACAAATCTCTTTAAAGATCAGTAACAGCATCGAGGCATCACTCATTTTGCACATGCCCCGTTCTGTCTATGCCTGATGTGATGTTGGAAACCCTTCATTCACACTACAAAGAAACATTATATTAATTGCAGGTGCCTCAGAATAGGGTACAGTACCTTCCGGCGTATAATAGGTAGTCTATTGGGGCATATTTCTGTTGCTACACAGGTTGTGAATGTAGCCTGTCAAAAAGCTCTTGAAACTTAATGAAATTTTTAATCGGTGTTCCACGCATCATATGCTTCAAGAGTCGTATTCAAGGCAGACTTTGACACTCACAACCACCTTATTTTTGAAAGTATTATGTCATTGATGACTGCGATCATCGAGAAACAGGGCAACTTTATGCAAGGAGGACCTGTGGCACTCATGCAATATGTGTGAGGTTCCTTTTTAATTGAATGTCACGCATTCTGTAGGGGCTGAGAGATCGTATATACGTGCAGACTTAGAGGAAGCATTAAAACCCCTCCATTTTCATCCTACATGAGCAATACACACCTTCCATATGTTGGCTAGCTGCTAGTCACTTGGCATCAGGTTGTTATGAAACATAAAAAACCAGCATTTTTACAGGATGTAACATTCACCAAAAGAAGACGAAAAGATAGCAAATGCAGTGCCTGTTCAAGCTGTCCAAGTGTCTGTTGTATATAATTGTAAAATGTGATAGACTTACTTTCATATGTGACAAAAAACACCATCACATCGAACAGAATGTGGGAAATATGCTCTTTATTCTTTTTTTTTTCGTGATTTATTCATTTCAAATTATGTCAGCACACAATGCCCACATCAAGCTTGTTCAAAATTTGAGAGGAAATGTTCACTCTTTTTCTTTTTTTCTTTCTGGGAGTGGGGAGGGGTGTCAGTGCTACAGTACATTAAGCGCAGTGAAAGGATGAAATAATGTCTTTTCTTAAGATTAGTCACCGGTTTTCTCTGCAGGGCTGATTTATTTTTGGGTCTTGTGGCACTTTTACTTCCCTCTGCGCACACATTTCTACTTCATGAATAATGGTGGAATTATATATAACGAACAACAACAACAACACCAACAAAAACAATATGTAAACAGTCTCCAGTAGTGATCGTAGTTACACTGCAAGTGTGTGCAAAGGTCTATGTATGTATCTGAATGTACGTTTTAGAGGACTTTTTGGAAACCTTTTTTGTTTTTTATCTTTTCATTGACGGTTTAGGAGCCACAGGTGTCCATTGTGAACTGTATAGCGAAGACCTTGATATCCCTTCTTTTATTGATTTTTAGAAACGCCGAGCAATAGGCGATGCCTTCAAGCTGGTTACATTTGGTGCAGGGGCTAAAATTGCCACAAGATTAAAATCAGTGTAAATAAAGGCTCAACTTTTTGTGATTGTTACTGTTATATCCAGCCTATACTGCTAGCAGCTGTTTTTACTGCAGTCAATTACTGGAAGTGGATATATTTCCTATGCAAAACTGTTTAAACAATAAAATGAGCTATGCTACAAAAATTACTTTTATGTTTTGACTCTTTATTGTGTTTATTTGATCATATATGATTTTGAATGATTGTGATTTGAGACTTAAATATAAAAGTTCCTGTTTGAGGTCTGATGTCAGGTTCAGTCTGTGTTTGATGAACAGGTAAACTTTTCTGTGTTCAGGCCAATTGGCTGGAAATTTTATTTATTAGGCTGGAGAAGAGGTCAGAGACTTGACTATAAATATTCACCATGTTGTTATGTTTCCCATAGGTTTCTTTTTGGAGATGTTTTTTTGGAAGACAAGAGTAGTGTTCTAAGAAAATGGTACTAAAGAATGGGAGAGTCTCGCTTTTTTAAAAATTCAACCGAGTCAATTTTTAGTACAGTGCCTTAAACAGACTAACTGCAGCAACATTCAGGATCACCTCACCCAGGAAAGTCTCTAAAACCAGGCTGAGAGCGCAAAACAAGGTTAGCAACTGCTGTAGGGGTGAAATAAGGACAGTGATAAATCAGACGAAAGACGACAATTTGACATTAAGCATTAAACTAATTGGATTTTGTTGATTCTCAGAAGTGTGTCTGTGACAGTTTTCCCTGCAAGCAAACATTAGTTTTCATGTCCTGGAGTGATCCCATGACCCCACATACCATTGCTCTATCTTGGTATTACTCCAGCTAATCTAATGTAATACCCCAATCCCTGAGGAATGGGAGACAGACAGAGTGTTTGGACCACAGCAGAATCTGGTCTGCTGGGACCTAGGAGGGTCATGCGAGGTAACATCCATCTAGGTCACTGTGTCAAATACACGAAGCTCTGATCTAGTAAGCCTTTCTAATGGGATTGAGGACATGGAAGGAGGCAAAAGTCAGGCTAAAGTGCCAATTAAGTCTCATTACAGGCATGTGTGATGGGCTCAGGGCTCAGCTGGACACTTGATGACAAGACCAGGCGCCATGTCCACAGCAGGGGCGCCCTCCAAATGGCCGGTTGAGGCACTGCATGCTTCACACCAGTCAGGAAAAGCCCACCTGGCCTCGGGCACAAACCGGAGTTCATTTGGCTATCATTAAGGAGGACCAACAATGTGGCACGCTGATATAAAATTACCCGATCTATAATGGTAATCATCATGCCATTTATCAAAATTGGCCAGTTGAGTCAACATCTGGCTTCAATAGGGGGCTCTAGTCGGTAAGGGTCTTGGCAGCGTCCTGTACCCTACATATTTTCCACTCTCTTTTATCAAGGCCTGCTGTCAGTGATTTGACGAAGCTAAATAGATGATGATTTGGCCCTATTATGTTTCGCAGAGCTAAAGCTAAGGGGATTTGTTGATTGCCTTTGTGTTTGTCCTTTTTTTTCTACCCTTATGGATCCAGGAGATGTAAAGCCTTGCGGTTCTCCAACGTGCATCTGACTGTGTACCAAAGAGAGGATGGAGGGAGGAAAAGCACAGCGAGTACTCTCACACACCCCTGTGAGTGCAGAGGCCGGACTGGGCTGTTGTATACGAGCCAATGCCAGCACAAAGGACTCTGTCACATCCCAAAGTTTTATTGGAGGAGTATAATATTCATCTTGTGCGCTGTTGAAATCAGGTAGTAAATTAATCTGATCCTTTCGTCTTTTGGCATCAGAGTACGCGCATAATGCACTTTATCTAGCAGGAAGTCATTAAGGCAGAATTTGTGCACATTCTTTCATGGGTTTATGACTTAGGCAAGGATTTATGGCATTTGGTACAGTCAATGTAGAGCTCATGATTTCAATACAAACAGGACAAACATTGACCTTATTGTGATCAAATCCGTCTCTTTCTGAAAATAAATCCACAAAGGGAGAGGATTCAGTTTTTTCAGGATTCAGCAGCGCTCCATTTAAAGTACCAGTTCAAGCTATAGGGAAATACCCTTTTTGCTGAGCGTTAACTTAGAAGATCAATATCGCTCTATGATACAATCTTACACACAATATGAAGCAACAGCCAGCAGAGGGTTAGCCTAGCTTAGCATTCGACTGTTCTATGTTGTTTTTTTAAGCCGTACAAAAGCCAAAGTGTAAAAAAGACAAGGCAGCAATAGCTAGTTGTAGTTAGCTGTTTCCCCCCTGCTCCAGTCGTTATGCTAAGATATGCTAACCATTTCCTAGCTGTAGCTTCATATTTACCTGACAGATAATAATCACTTTTATTGTCACATACAATTATACACAGTATAACGCATGCAAAGTTTGTCCTCTGAATTTAACACATTCTAATTAGGAGCAGTGGGCAGCCATTGTCCATAGACCGGGGAGCAGTTAGTGGTTCAGGGCCTCACTCAGGGGCACCTTCGGCAATGGTCCAGCAATCCTCCAGTTCCCAAGCAAAGTCCCCGCGGACTGAGCTAAAATCAGAATGGTACTGATCTTCTCATCTAACACTCGGCAAAAAAATAGTGAATAAGCATATTTCACAAAATGTCAAACTATATATTTAACTGTTTAATTAACAGGTATGACTGCAGGGTGTGCTTCACAAAAAAATGAGATATCACTGGGCAAGAATTTTCACCAAAGTCCATGTTTTTTGCTGAAGAACTGTAGCTTTTATGAAGGAATGCTCAAGGTCTCAGACAACGGCCTGTGTCTGTTTGCAAAAATGTAGCTGAGGAGAGCTTGGGGAATAAAAGAGGGCTGTCTGAAAGTGTGCTAGTCCTAACTAGTTCTGTGTATTCCCACACAAATTTACATAAATTTCATAGTCTAAGTCATGGACTGGACGCTGGAGCATGTTAGTAGTCTATCCTTAGGTGGTAGTACAGGCAGATCACACAGGGTTGTTGTTACCTCATTCAAAGCCCCATGGTATTACACCCAGCGGATTGAGAGTGGGTCTTAAGATCGTGGGATTTGTTCACATACTAAAGCATGTCTGTTTGGATGTGCAGAAAAGGAACAGGTGTTCAGTGTTTGTGTGTGTGTGTGTGTGTGTGTGTGTGTGTGTGTGTGTGTGTGTGTGTGTGAGAGAGAGAGAGATGGGAAGCAAATTCATGTGTGCGTCTTTCTGTTGTGATGTTTGTTTGAGAGCATACACGCACATAGGATGAGAACACTCTGCTTGTGTGTGTATGACTTGACAGGGGGTGGGGGTGCTTTATTGAAAAGTACTCCTCTCCTCCCCTGTTCAACATGCTGGATTAGCACCAGCAGTTTCCCATGGAGTCGTCCCTCCCAGCCCCCTGCCCATTTGCATAAGGCGCAGACAGGCGGAGATGTGACAAACAAACCTGGCACACACAGCACCGGCTGCCGCCTTTACATGAACTCTTTCCCTCTTTCTCGCCCTGAGAGGAAAGATAGCGCTCAAGCAAACCCACCTGCGCACACTTTTCACCATAAATGACCTGTTTCCTGAGTCCAAACCGTACAGTATAAATAAAATTAAAAGCAGTGCCAGACTGAGCTTTGAGGCCTGTATTCCTGATGGTGATCACAGTGATTCACAAGTAAAGGAAAGCAAAGGTCTGAAAGAGGTGAGAAGGGCTTTCACTGCTCTGTCATTTGGACAAAACTCCCCTGAATCAAAGTATCCTCCCCCTCATTTTTCTCTTGCTCCAAGATGGAAATGTTCACCTTAAAACATCTTTACTGTACTGTGGCTGCATAACACAGCTCTCCGCACTACTGTCCGGCTGCCAAGTTCCCATCAAGCTCCTGATTTATGGCGCTTGATGCATTCCTTGGCCTTGGAGAGGAGGCAGTTTAGCTGAAATATGAGAAGGGATGCAGAGAATACACTCAAAGTGAGTTTCAGATTAGCCTGCCCGAGCACAGCAGAGCTGGCGCAGCCTTAGCAGTTGTGCAAAAACCTGAGAGACAACTTGGGAAATTTTCAGGTGGCAAAATATTTCAGCAATGTGGCATGGTCTAACCGCCTCGTCAGTGTGTCCTGTCAGGTGATAACAACAAGAGGAACTGCAACCCAGCTGTCACAAAGCCCACAAAACCGCTTTTGTTGGTTGTGACATGCAGCTTTCACCCTCCTAAATTACATTGGGATTAAAATGTTCACTATAACTCCTTGGCTTTTCCTGTCCACTTACATGTAGAAAATTGGATGCAGGTGTATGAAGGAAAAAAGGACTAACAACTTTACTGTAGTTTTTTTGTTGTTGTTGTGAATGGCTTTCTTGCTTGTGCAGGAAAGACCTGCAATCAATCATAAAGGCTTTAAGTAGCTGTTTGTCTTCATTTGGGTCTAAATGTAAAATTGCTGATAAACTGAAATCAGATAAACTGAAACAGACATTTAGGAAAAAGGAAGAAGTCAGTATATGAAGCATTCACTGTGCGCCTGCATTGCTTTGTCTGCTCCTAAGTTACAACAGTGTGATTACATGCTTTATTAAGTGCCGAAGCGCTCTTCCTGAGTAAAAGCAGATGTCACCACAAGGTCTGTCACTGAGTCTGGATCTGGGTGCCTGTGGTCAGTGTCTCAGCCCGCCTGCAGCTCCCTGTGGTTTCCCATCAATTCTGCACACAAAATCAGCGCCAAACAAAGTGCCTTTTTTTCATCACTGTATGTTTCAATTTCCCTGAACATACACACTATCAGTACACACTATGCTGGAAATTAAAAGACTTTTTCAAACAGGCAGATGCTCTCTACTGCACAAAAATGAGGCCTGGCATGAAGAATTTGTAGTGAAGTGAGTTTATCTGCTGGACGAGGGACCTAGTTGCTATATCTGTTAATTCACTACCATATCACACATATGCCGAGGGCTACATCAGACCTAGTTCAGTAAGATGATTATTTTTGTTGTTTTTTAATACACCTGGAAAAATACACCTGGAAAAAATAAACCAAAGTATTAGTTAAGTTATCGTACAATTTTTTTAAATATACCAGGCGAATTTCTATATTTTGCCAATATTTACTGTTTAAATGTTGACTTTTTTTGGAAGTTATCTTTAAAAAACTATTTATGTCCATACAATCACGTTCCAAAAAACATAAACCTTCTAAAACATTGAAATATTGATACATTGATCAATATGCTTATGACCGAAAGCACTCCCATGCTTTACAGGCACATAACTTGATAACGTCCCTGCTGCCCCCGGTACAGGGGGTGTCAGGGGTCAGTTCTTAACTGGTTAAGCAATATGTTATAGGGAGATAATAAAATATGACTTCACCCTAAATACACTTTACTTATATAGCACCTTCCCAAAAGTTTACAAGGTGCTTTACAAGGTAAAAACAACAAAAGACAGGGATCCTGAAAGTGTTAAAAATAAAAACACTAAGAATAGCACTGTGAATAAAACAGTAGATAGGATAAGCAATAAAACCCAGTAATAAAACATAACAATAAAAAATAAAAATAAATCAAATAGTGTGGAAAGAAGAGGATCACAGGAAGGCTAGACTAAAAGTGCATTTTAAGAAGAGACTTAAATGAAGAGGTAGACTGAGCCAACCTAATCTCCTCTGGAAGGTTGTTCCAAAGTCCGGGGGGCCATGATGGCAAACACTCTGTCACCTTTGTTTTTTTTAGTCTGGAATTAGTAACCAACGGGAGAGCAGCATTTGAGGCGCTCAGGGCCCGTGACGGCAGACAGGGAGTTAAAAGGTCAGCTCGGGGTCAAACCATTCCAGGTTTTAAAAGTGATCTTTAAATCCACTCTAAAAACCAACAGGCAGCCAGTGCAAAGATGACAGGAAAGTCGACAGGTGTAATGTGCTCTCGGTTTTCTGATACCTGTATAATCTGCATTTTGGATTAATTGTAGAGAGGAGAGAGACTTTTTTTGCTGCAGAAAACTGTGTTGCAATAACCTAGCTGGGATGAAATAAAATTATGAATGACTGTTTGAAAACTTTCGGTAGACAGGAATGGCTTACTTTTAGAAATGTTCCTAAATTGTGAAAAAAAGATGAAAAAAGCGAGCCTGTTTAACAGATTTGATATAGCTGTTCAAAGTGAGCTGTCAATTAAAAAGAGTAATAAAAATGCCAGTACGAACCCAGAATGTCTGTAATTTGAGTGCCGGAGAAATCAGTGCCAAAAAGAAGTAGCTCAGTCTTTTTTGAGTTGAGCTGAAGAGAATTTTGAGCCATCAATAATACCCTTGTGTAGCTGCAAGCATCCACACTGCTGAAGTGTTGAGCAACACAGCTGCTGGTCTGAACATGAGTCTGACCTTTGACCTCTATGTTAAGGAGAGCAAATGAAAGGGTTTTACATTATGCCACATTATATGTGTTTATTTCAAGTTATAAAAACTGAATTTCAGGAACAAAAGTCACCCATTTATACTGCTGGGACATTTAGCATGCAAAGAATCACTGTAAAGTCTATTTTGACTTTTGTCCTGTTTCTCTCTGGTTCGTTTTCTTGATAATGTCAACATGTGTTAAGGCTTTGGACTGAAGTTGATTGTCTTCATATGTTAACATCGGTACTAGTTAGTATGAATGCCACTCAGGTGACTGTTTTTATGCTGAAGAAGGCTATTTGCTGAAACGTTGATGTTCATAAGTTGAAATAAATACATCAGAGTTATGTGTGATTTTCCGTTCACACCAGAACAGGTGAGTGTTTCCACTTTTTTTTATTACATCATTTGACACCATGGGACCATATCAGCATTTATCAAATTAAACCAAACGGAGAGGGCCAGGACAGTATAGACCTGTCACAAGTTTTTTAGTTGTGTTTTTGGCTAAATTGGTATAATTTATGGTATCCCTTTGAACAAATGATGGAGGCAAGATGTGAGTTGCTATATGAAAAAGGGACTTTTACACCCAACACATAAAGGGGCAGGGGCATCCTACTCATCCTAACACACATTATCATCACATCAAACCATAGCATGTTTAAATCATATCAAATTGTTGCATCATTATCACAAAGTATTTTAAGTCTCTAAAGAATGGTATTCTGATATGTGGCACAGATATAAACATAATGTGAAGCCATCACTTACAAACAATTCCAGAAAATTCAATAGTAGTAGTACATAGTTTATAAAGACAACACATTTCCCTGAAGAATCAACATATTTTAATGTACTCATTATTTAATTGCATCCTCAGTAAAACACAAACAAGGGTAATGACGGGTAAGGCATTAACCTGTGCCACTTACATACTCACACTACATTTTACAATTAAGATCCTCAAATTTGTGTAGACTTACATTTAAGAGATTTACATGCTTGATTGTGTTGTGTGTAATCTGCACACACATAATCTATGGCTGCAGAATACAAATTGGAAAAACTAATCTGGGTGTAAATACAACAGACAGAGCAGTTCAACTCCTTCATACATAGTACACTGTAACATCACGTCTGAGAAACAACTCCTTGAAATTTGGCATCATAATATTTAAAACAAAAGGTTTCATGGCCAATGTAACAACATGTATGAATTCTTAATATAAGCGGTATTCACCTTTAATCTGACTCTTCTCATATGCGCTCCCTGTGTTTCCCAACACTGTTTGTAAGGGAACAATGTTTAGGATTTACCTACCATAGAATTAATTAATCATTGCACATCTGCAAGTGTGTATGCCCATTTTAGTGCCTGTTATGTTTGCTGACTCGTGGTTGTGTGTGTGTGTGTGTGTGTGTGTGTGTGTGTGTGTGTGTGTGTGTGTGTGTGTGTGTGTGTGTGTGTGTGTGTGTGTGTGACAATGGTGCTTTGGTACTTTGGCACCTGCGCTACATTATAAACCTAAAGGCTTGGATAATAAGCTGCAGGTGCATTCCTGGCAAACAGAGAGGAGATGCAAGGGGGTGGCAGTGCTTGAGTATTTGTGTTTGTGTGTGTGTGTGTGTGTTGGGGAAGGGAGGGGGGTCTCCTGCTGTTGCCGGTTGGCACTCTACATTAGCAAGTATATGACATCAACCTGGCTCCTATACCTCGCCCTATAGGGCATATTCACTTGAGTTTTTAACAGCGGAAATGATGCTTCTTCCAGGAAATTGGCTTCAAAGCGCTCAACAAAGAGGCTCAACTCTTTTGTCCATCATTCCCTCCCGTCTGTGGCACTGTCAATAATTGTTGATGTTAATTTCCGTGATGATTAGGGTCTTTTTTTTTATAGCTCGGTTGGCAGGTATGCAATGTAAAGATGGGCTGAGACCACAGAAGGGGTTTTTCTCCCTGACAGCATAAAGTCAAAGTGACAGCCAATAAGGAGGCAATCCACTTCATGAAAATGTAATTATGTGATGAATGGTGCAATGTATAGACTCTGGCACAAGAATATTGCACTCCCACATGTGAAAATACTAACTGGAATAATTGTTTATGTTGGGGGGAGGCCACTTCGTCTATATAATGCAAGCAGGGTTGTTTTGAGGATAGTATCCATAAACATATGTGTCACATAAACGTCTAAACACACACACACACACACACACACACACACACACACACGCGTGCTGCTAGAAGGTACTACTGCATACATTCTACTGTATGTACTCTACAAAGATATTGTTCCTGCAGCACATCTCAGTTCACATTTTAAGAGTGACAAAATATGTTTCCAAATGTGTGAGGAAAACAATGTTGCAGACGTCACAAAATCGTTTTCCAGTGTTTTTTCTGTGGAAGATTGATGAGTAAAATTCACATCATTATAGCTTTCGAATCCCTCACCTGCTTAACATTTACTGTACTTTCTGCTGAAGCCCTGCTATACTCTCTGTTAATGGCTTCCAGACTTCATCTTGGCTGAAGCGCATCAATGTGACTGAGCGAGAATTCTCCTCTGAAGCTGGAAACTGGGACCGGCCTCTACTAAGAGATGTTTGTATGTTTACTGGAAGACTGATGTGTTTCTTTAGGCTTGTACCTTCAAGATTAAAGCAGCATCTCACAGGGTTTCAGTCATACATAGGGTTCTCTGCACCGCATTTTAGTTTTTAAAATGTATTAGTCTGCAACTGTTAGCAACGTAACATTGACAAAGACCATCAGCCCACCTGAAACAGCCTGTCTGCATGTGAAGCATATCAAAATAGACAAATCTGAAATCCTTGGTTTAGAAGTAAGGTAGCGAGGCAGCATACAACATATGGCGCTGTGTGTTCAAACCTGGCAACGGACTAACAATGAAGATTTCCTCTAAATGAAACAGAACCCCTCAAAAAAAAAAGAAAAAGGGCCGTCATTAAAAGGGCTGCAAGTGTAACCTTCACTTTCATGTGCCCATGGGAGAGAGCACGACAAGAGAGGGAGACTTTTTGATTCTTTCAGCTGCACTTGGAGAGAGACATAACATGTATTGAGCTCTCGGATCTTCTCATCCACACTTTCCCATATGGCATATGGATCTGGGTGTAGATCGAAGGATGAGACACACACAAAAAAAAAGAAAAAAGAAAAAAAAGGAGTCCCATATGTGTGTCTGTTTCTCTTCATTAGCTTCCAGCCAAACAGAAGTACCTCCTCAGCAGCTTGATTCAAATTAATGTTGTTAAAAAACGCTAAGACGGAAGCAGTTCATTTACATAAGGACTAAACATCACAAACATGAATGTTCTCAGAGATTTTGACATTGCCTCTTAATGAAATTTATATGTTTAAGTTGCATTTAAAAGATTTGCATTAATCTAACACTGCTGTTGGTAAATTAAAGGTGGGGATGAGCGACTCTGGAAAAATCCTTCACCATCACAAAAACCCTGATAACGAGCGAACAACTACACTACAAGTGAATTAACATATGTTAGCTAAGTTGTGGGTTAGCAAACTGTTGCCACAGCCGCTGCTGTGAGGCTAACATCCATAGGGTCAGGGTTAGGGATGAGGCAGAACACCAGCTCCAAACAGCGATACTCACAACTCTCCTGCTACGTAGCTAACATCACAACAACAGCATGTCAAGAAAGTAAGAATGTCTCTGGTCCAAGTCATATAACATTACCTGACACACAAATCAGGGTTAGGCTGAGTACAAACACCTGTCCGAACTCCGGTCATACTGGAGGTAGAGCTGAACATGCAGAGCTAATGTGACATGACACTGAGAATTTTTACTGCATGATACAGCTTGGTACAGATGATTCCTGGCTTTTTTACACATTTTGAAATTAATTTAGACATTTCAGTTTTCAATTATGCAACCTTAAACCTGAATTCACAGATTTTTTTGCCAGTTGGGGGCAGCACACCAGGTTGTACATACAACAGTGACATAGTTATTAATTTATCTTTTAGCTTTTTTTTTGGTCTCACTCCTTGGGGAAAATGTCTGGCTCTTCAGTAGCTAAATGCTGCTCTTCACCAGTTAGTCGCTAAGTTTTTCTGACTGCCGTTTAATGCTGGGCAAGTATTATACAGTGGGTTTAACAGAAGTTATTGGCTGACAACAGCTGCCTGCTGAGGGAGGAAACGGTGAGAAAATGGTTAAGTTCAATCCATTAATGCTGCAGCTCCATTTCCACTGCAGTGACCCCCCCGCTGCTGGCTACCAAGTCTAGACAAAGTACCCATTGTACCACTGCCCTCATTCTTCCTGCAACACCACCCCTTCCCTATCCCCATCCCCGGAAACCTAAACCTACATTTAGTCATATAGGCCGACATCTAAATTTCAGAATATATTTCTGATTAATTATACATAATGATTTGCCAGTACTCCACTTATCTGAGTCATAAAAGTGGACCTGACCTCATTTTCTAGATAAAGCACTTAAAAGTTACCTGTGACGTTAATGCACTGCGCTTTCCAGTCAACGTGTCCAGTCCGGTGACTTCTTTCTCCTTGGGGTTTTTCAGTTGATGAAGATTCTGGAAGTGATACTTTTTTTTTGTCCCGCCCAGTTTGGTTG
The DNA here is from genome assembly GCA_024633595.2 of Lepomis macrochirus. NCBI lineage: Eukaryota > Metazoa > Chordata > Actinopteri > Centrarchiformes > Centrarchidae > Lepomis > Lepomis macrochirus. The sequence goes on along the minus strand of JALXJV020000002.1, from coordinate 10,170,127 downwards.
GACCTTTTCAAATAGAAACTTTCTCACCTGAGCTTTGAGCTCAAATATGTTAGATTAGGTTGCTCTCTGTCATCAACTGTGCATCTTTCTTCACAGATGATTCACTGAAGTAGAGCCACGACACCTCCAGGGGCTCAACAGGAAATTCCAGCATCATAAACCCATCCAGTTCTGACAATCTTTCTCTGTACTGAAAAGCACATGTGCAGTATTCCTTATCACACAGAAAGCTATGCGATGCACATGGCCTCCCCTTGACACGTTTTGCCCACTTCCCTAGCGGGATTGGGATTAATCCACTGTTACCTTGAAGAAGGTGTTGACACTGGGCCTGGCACCAATGAATTGCACTGTTGCCTCAATTAGCTGCTATGGATCTTGTGTCAGAGCACAAGAGGGGCGATGTGATACCCTGCAGTCGAGGCTGTGTCGCTTACCTGGTGGCCCCATAGTGTGTCTTCGCATATCATATGCCTGCTCATGCTAACACATACACGCTCCCAGCTCTTTTTACATGTATTCGGCAGAAACACAACCACGGGAGACTCTGCTGTTCCACGACTCCTCGTTGGGCCAGGAATGCACCTCTCTAACCAGGGCCAGGCCTGATGGAGGAATAAGTTACAGCTGATCTGATGTCAGATATTCTCTGGAAACTAGTAGTTGCCAGCAGGATTAAGGTTAAGGAGCATTCTGGTGCTAGGTCTGCACCTAGGGCATCTTGTAGCTCGGAGGAAGTAGTGTCGGCAGAAGGGGCGAGAGTACCTCCCTGTTACCCCCTAGCCACCCTCCTCCAACTGCCATCTGATGTGAGGTAACATGTGAGGGCGAGCTTCCATCTGTCCACGGTATACACTAGCAGAAGGTGCAGCTAATGAGGCTTGATTTGCTGCTGCACCTGCCTCCAATCTGGGGGGTGATGGTAGTGGTGGTTGTGGTTGTGTGTGAGGTTGCCTATGTGCGTGTGTGTTTGTGTGTGTGTGTACTGGAAATGCTGTATCTCACCAGCCTCTCCTCCTCCTCCACCCGCCCCCTTTCCCCCTCAAGGTGTAATCATTGGTTAGCTTGTATGGGAGCGCCCGCAGGTTGATGGACCCTGGGAATTCATTAGGAAGTAGGTGAGGACTTGGGTTGAAAGGGCCTTTTGACCTGCCTCCAAACACCCTCACATTACAAAGCAGAGGATGATTCAAAGGGAGGGGGAGTCAGCCAACTTGTCAATGCTTCTTCACTGCGAGTGTGATAGTTTTTTGCTTTTTTTGCAACAATTCCTTAAGAAATTGAACTTTTTCACTTTTTTAACCAGTTGCACCAGAATCTGTTATTAGTTAATGTTTATGAAATACAACCAAAACAAGATACACTTTCTAATAGTTGAAGGCTAGGTTGTTTTCCTCCAGATGGTCTGAGGGGGAGGTGTTATGTCCACATGTTAAATGCAGCATGTTTATCCCTCTTCTCTGTTCCCTGTCACAGATACCATTTGACACAAGAGCTCTTCAGGGGCCAGTTATTCCAGGCCATTGAATCCAGATCAAAACCAGCCCTGTGTTTTTTGTGACTCAGTGTTCAGCTCCCCTTTTCTTCACATTCACTCCCTTACTGCTTCTGGAACTGAGAGCGAAAGGCAAATCCTCACCGCAGTTTTCTGCATTATAAGCCACAAATATGACCAACTCTCTCAAGGACGTCTTGAACACTGTGTGTTTAGCTCTTTAATTTTTACAACAATATTTTGTCACTCAGTCTTGTAAAATGTTGTGTTTAAGCATGTGGTTCAGTGTAAGAATTGTTTTGTTTTTTTTGGGGGGGGGGGGGTCTGAAAAGAAAACAAAAGAGAAAGGACTCATTGCCCCAAGGCAGCACTTGTAACTAGCAGTGAACCCATCGCTGGGAAACCTTCTTTCCAAGCTGCGTGAATAATCCACAGGGTGATGTCATCACCCACAAAAGCTGTGTGCCACTCCAGATTATTTTCAATTTAGGTGCTCCATTCAGAAAACACCTCTATATGTGTAGGCCCAAATTAGAGGCTGCATATTAATGAGTGACCTGGACAGAGGTGATAATTTACATCCACACATTTGATTTAGAGATTTAAAACTGAACTGGGCGCCTTTCCATCACCAAAACCCCATGGCCTTCTGGTTCATTTTGGAAGATGTGATGGATGTTAACTTCATAAAAAAATACATTTCGAGTTTTATCAAGTCTCATATCAGCATGCTACAGAGTCACTGAACATACTGTATGCTTGACCATGTTATTCATCAGCATCTGGAGGGAAAACCATGATTTGCATTCCTACTGCGTGTGATTTCATTAATACTTTAGAACCCCAGTTTGACCAAATGGCTCACATTTCAAATTAGTTGAACTTAACAGCATCAGAAAAATGACACAATATACGCTCTCAGCGTCTATAAAAGATGAGAGCAACTGTGGATCCTCAAAGCCCTCCCAAAGTTGCGTTATAATCTCACCCTGTCTGCTCTTTGGATCCTTAAAAAAAAAAAAGATGTCAAACCGGGGAGCTGCTATAAATCAGAACGTCATCACCAAATGAATAAATCTGAGGCCTGTGTTGAAATGATGAGCCAGATCCATGGGAAAAGAGTTTACGCTGCGAATCTGAGAATGCTGATCATCCCATCGGACTCATTTGTTTACTTTCAAATTCCCTCTTTTGTGTGGTTTGGAATTGGAGCAATGTTTGTGCTTGCTCTGGCCAAATGGGAAATCACTTGAGATGTGTTTGAGAAAATGGATACTGCCCTCTTCTGGCCGAAACAATGATCACTTCCTAATGAATCTATAACAATTACACAATTATTACAGGAATCAGAGCAAGACAAAACCACAAGGGTACAACTAAATAGATGATTTAACATCTTTATTTGAGTTTTTTTTTTTTTACCACAGATTACCACAGTCAGTAAAGATTCATTAAGAAAACTGTCTACTTCTTTCCTTCTATCTAGATTATTTTCCCCACATGTGTCACTTTTATTATATGTGTGTGCACATATGTGAAGCTACTGACAAGTGAGAGAAAGAAGATCATTTCACTCTACATCCTGAAACAAATGCAGAATTAACTATTGTTAGACAGTTTACCAGGCAGGCCATCATGCTCTAACCAGGTGATTGTCCAATGCTTTTCACGACCACTGCAAATCATTCATTAAAGCAATGTATAAATCCCATATGTTTCCTCTGCCGCTCTCTTGTGTGTAATGGTGCTCCATCCTTGTGGCTGACGTGGGTCAGATCTTCAGGCAGGTGGCTGGGAAACAGAGGCAGATGGGCCGAGTACACCACCGATGAATTTGTGAAGTTCTCTCTTCAGTTTCAAGCTGCACCGATGGGCCCTTGAATTATTACCGGGCCCCCCATTCATAATTAGCCCGGGCCTGGTGGGGACCAAAGCCCCACTAATGATGCCTTTGTTGCCGCTGATCCACGCTGCACAATCAACAAGAGAGGACGTATGACTGGGAGAAGCAGTCCCACATTGAGCGATAACGTGCCTTTAGGGCAGCCTCTCTAAAACAATCACGCATGGTTTCAGCTCTCCCCTCGTTAAAGACGAGTGTTCACATGGGGCGTGAGACAGAATGTGTGTGTGTGTGTGTGTGTGTTGTGTGTGTGTGTGTGTGTGTGTGTGTGTGTGTGTGTGTGTGTGTGTGTGTGTGTGTGTGAGAGAGTGTGAGAAAGGGGAGCCTGTACGTCTTCAGATATTCCAGTTCCCATAGGCAATATATAGCTATTTGATTTAATACGCCCTCCACCAGTGTTGTATGTTAAAGATGTCTCCATCCATCACATAATATCCACTCAATTTTTGAATGTATGTACCTAATTTTTCAAATGCTTTTTTCTTCAATATTCATCAATTGTCTTTCTCACTTTGTTAGAAAATACATGACTAGAAATTGTTTTTGATTTTTTTAAATTTACTTGGAGACATTTAGTCAATATGCAACTTTAACATTTTCAGCATTTGTCACAATTTTGCATTTCTACAATATAAGGAAATTTATATTACAGCAACTTAGCTGTTGTTGTAAACTACACTGCAACTGTAACTACATAGAGTTACATGTAAATGCCCTGCATTCATAATTTTACTCAAGCAGAGATACAGTAAGTATCAGTAAGTAAGTAAGTCTGTGAATTAAAATAAGTATTAGGAGCAAAATGTACTAATATCAGAAGTAAAAGTACAGTGTTATAATATTGGTAATACTGGTTTATCAGTATTGATGCATCAACATTTTAATGGCACAACTTGTTGAGGTAATTTCTGCATTTATATATTGTTTTTTTTAATCTATGACAATACCTAATATTTTATGGGATGTAAAATTAAAAAAAATCATAATGGTAAAATGGTAAAAACATTTTTATTTAAAATGTAGTAGGGTATAAGTATAAAGTAGCACAAAATAAAAAATACATGTAGTCAAGTAAAGTGTGTACCTCAAAATTGTACATGAGTAAATGTACTATTTTTTAACCAATGGTATTTAGGTGATGATTGAACATAAGTATTTTTACTCCTACATAGTGACTGTATTAATATATAAGGGAAATAAGTGATTATAGCCATTAGTGTGGTTGTATGAGCTGGGTCTCAAAGTAGTTGTAACATTTCAGATCATTTTGAGCAACTGATTTCATAACACCTAAAAGAAACCATATTTTTACATTTCAATAAAATAAAAATCAGCCCACTGCCTCCCTCTGCCAGCTCTCCTTCACCTGCCCATTTCACCCATTCAGTTCAAATTTCCAAACAAATACACTCCTACTTACTGTACTAAGTAAAGATAAGAGGAAAGGTCACATGTAGGCCTGAAATGATTTTGTCTTTTTTCCCTCTTGGTCATGACAACTCATCTTCTACCTGGAAGTAAGTAAAAGAAATGAAAGGACGAAAAACATAGGACAGGAAATTAATCACACATGTGTTTTCTTTTCAAATGAAGGACTTTGTTTGTTAATGTTGCTAAAAATGTTCAAGTATTGTCCACATTCACAGCCCAGTTATTTCACATGTGAAACAATCGGAGTTTCCTTCAGATGGATGCACTTGAACATCACATTAGCCTCCTCCACTGAAGAAGACTGATTTTTTTGGCAGCTCCTACCATCTTCTCTGCCATTGGGAGAGCTGGCAACATGGTGGCACCAGCATCTGTTTCTGGTACATGGTGGCAAGGAGGAGCTAGAGGAGGGAAAGGATTTATTTTTTCACTTTTGGGAGACACTTACAGGTCAAATATGCAGCTTCTAATGGCTCCTGAGGTACTTTGGAGATGACGGCAAAGATAATAGTTCCTTTCTTTGGTACCACAATGCAGATCCAAGACGAGGTAATTTTGCTAGTTGAAGTGTGTGGGTGCAGTGAAAGTAGCAGAGGAGGTGTATGTCTGTCCAAGAGGGGGTGGATCCCAAAATCCAGACATTTGGCCTTTTTTCAAATTAAAGTGTATTTGTGCATTTATTAATGTGCATTGACAGGCTGCGTTAAACGATTGCTCTCCACCAACTGGTTAAGTCCATCTTAGAAGTTACACGTGAAAGGATTACCAACCGTGTCCATATATGCCAAGGCAGAGTAAAGGAATATTTGGAAAACACTCTCACTGATTGCATTCACTTTCATTCTGTCTCCGAGGCAAATGGGCGACTTGAGTGAAGTTGGCTTTTACAAGGAATTCAATGGAAATTAGTTTTTGGTATGTACACAGTGTACATCTAGCCAATTCCAATTTAATTAAGATGAACTTCCTAAGTTTAGATGCATGTCTTTAAAAAAAATTTGACATTTTGATAAATATGCTTATTAGTGTTTTTGTTGTTAGATGAGAAGATCAATACCACTTTTATGTCTATAAACTAAATAGAAAGCTACCAACAGCAGCTTAGTTAGCTTAGAACGGGAAGACAGCCCTTCTCTGTCCAAAGATAACAACAATTGTCTTCAAGCACGTCTAAAGCTCGCCAATGAACACCTTATATCTTGTTTGATTAATCTGTACAAAAATCTAAGTTTAAAAACATGTTGTGGTTTCAAAGGGGGTTGTATGTTGAACTATTTTTTGGCTGGGGTTAGTGACTTCCTGTAGCTGACACTATGAATTGTCACTGTAGATGCCAAGAAGTCATAGTGCCTGCCCATGAAACAGACCGACACAATTGTAGCCGTTGCTAGCTGTTAACAACTGTTTCCAGTCTTTATGCTAAGCTAACTGACTGCTGGCTGTAGTATTTAGTGTACAGACTTGCGTGGAATCAATCTCCTCATGTAATTCTTGGTAAGAATCCAGGGTGCACTGTGCTATAAGTTCAGCCCAGAAATGAGATTTTTAATATTTTTCTTTCAACTAAGGCCTTCTGTTTAATGACTGTTTCATAAGTGTCTTGTTAATGTCAGCCTGGCATGTTTTCCAAGATCTAATAATTCAGCCTTTGGCACACACGTCTTTGGAAACATGATTGTTAAGATGTTGTTACAGTTGTGCGAACACTGTGAATGTCTGAGCAGCGCGACTCACTGATTACATTGAAACTAAGATGCAGGAAGTCAGCTGTGGAGAAGCCCTTTATGGGTTTTGGCATGTTGGAGAGACTGTTTGCAGCCAATTGTTCAAAACTCTGTAGTTTCACAGATCTGAGCAAAGAGTGTTCAGTGATGCAATGAACTGATTAAAAGAGGACAAGATCATAGCATTTGTGAAGTATGATAAGTGAACGCTTAAAAGCAGCGGCGTTATGACTCCATAGGGGAAACCTGGCTGTTTTAGATTTGTTAAATTAGAACAACAAGATTCCTCCATCATTTACTAAATCATATGTTTCTGTTTATTACATAGCTTAGTTAATTAAACACCTCGTGCCACAATTTTAGAAAGTGCTTGCAATAAGACAAGAAGCAGTTTCTAGATAAAATCCCGCTTTTCCCAACCCAATACTTTCACTCTCCCCCGCTGACCGTCCTGCTGTCAGTAAAACACATAACACACATTGACCTGGTCGACGGTGCAAGGCTTCTTAAAAAAATATATCTGAAAATCCATAATGTGAAATGTGATTTATTCTTGTTTCCGGACATAGTTTTGGGACAAACGCAGGGCAAACATCCACTACTGTACCAAGTAGATTAGACTTCTCTACCTCTTCCTGTTTCATTCCATCCAGGTGCATACTGGGAACGCTGCCATGTATATCCCTTGGTGCACAACAGTACAGCGCAGCTGTGGAAGCCACCTAAATTTGATTCCTCTCGTTGTAGCCTAGCAACGGCGGGTATTAGCACATACAAGCTGGATGGGTGCAGTTCTGGTGCCAGAGGCAGGATGGGCGCCTGGTTGCAGCTCATTGGCAGATGACATTGAGTGAAAGCTGGCATTCTGAGATTAGAGGATCAGATGCTCACAGTGCTCTGTGCAGGAAGTAGTATGAAATGTAAAATCAGTGCCAGGAGGGCTTGACAGGTTCTTTACACTTGATATACAGATGTACACAGATAACCATACATAATGTTGTTATACAGCACGTAAACCTTCATTACATCAACTCTGTTTTAATTTTTAATTAGCTTTTTGTAAGAATCCAGTATGTCGCATGAAAATGCAATATTTGCTGATGTAAAACAGACTAAAAGACCATTCTCAAAATCTGTTATCAGATCTTGGCTCCCACTGCAGATAAGAAAAATGGCCCAGGATTTGAGCAGATGCACTGGCGTCTTTCCAATAAGCACACATTCCTAATGTCACCTTTGCTATTGATTTACTTCTAATAAATAAGCTACTGTTTAGACATGTTGTGTTCGGAACTTTGCACTGGGGGTGTCCTGGCAGCTTAGTGCTCTAAAATGTGTGTACCATGTAAACATGAATTCCTGGTTTGGATCCAGCCCTGGACCTTTGTCACTTGCCTGTCTTGTGTCTCGTCTACCTGAAACCCTACCCCCAAACCCCAGTAATCCTAGGACAACACAACAATACTCCTCTCCAGTGGCATTTGCACTGGCTTGATGCCGCCGAGTGGGGGAGGCAACTCTCCCCGAAAGCGTTGGCGGCTAGGCTAGCTTCTGTTTACTAGAATACCAGATGCCTCACGCCACATGCTTCAACCACTTTGATTTCATCTCTGTGCAGTTGTTGATCAGATCTGTCTCTGTTTGACGCAACCTGCCTCCCGTCTCCCTCATAACTTTCATCTTTTCCAAGCCAGGCAGGCAGGCGGCCGCGGCTGTCTTGAGATGTCACACGGTGACGTGCAGTGTCCATCTGGTACATGTTGTAATGGGCCTGGATGAATGAATGGCCAGCCACTCCACTGCTTCCTTTATGATTCTCAGCAGTGGTGCTGTCCAACTTTGATTCCCCAGTTATTAGGGAATCGAATTCCCCACTGAGGCGATGCCCAGAGGAGAGGAAGAGAAAGAGACACACAAAAAGAGTGTGAAATCTGTGGCAGTGCTACAGAACATACTGTACAACCCACTACTCCTCTCTTCCTGCAGCCTCTTCTTTCTTTGTGAGTCTCTGTAAACAAGTTAACACCACAATCAGCACTCTAAACCTGAAAGGAGAAGTGTAGTAAAGAAATGTAGCAGCAAACTAACGTGTAGTATAAGAGTCTTAATTCAAGGTGTTGAATTTTATGAACCTTGGCTTTTTGGCTGAAATGAAGTGAAATTTTAGGCTTGTTCAAAGAGCAGCAGTTCAGAACAATGCAGTCTGAAGGTCATGTTACGAACCAAGCACCCCACGACAGAGACAGACTACACTAGGCAGATAACCCTCCGGGGATTTTCCTTCATCTTAAAAACTATCGACCGTTTCCCTCTGAATTTAAAGGGCTCCTACTGGATCCCATCACAAGGGGATTAAAGAGGAAAAGGGCAACTGGGATCACTTGGAGAGCAGACCCCTTCCACTTGAGCCAACACTCAAGCAGGGATGAAGTGGAGGCGCAGAGACAACCCAGGGGGAGAGAGCACAGAGGGAAGGGAGAGACGGGGAGGTGGCATAGTTTGGATTCCCAATATGTGTCCGGGGAATCCGATGTGAGGCCAGATGGCACAGGCCTGCCGGTCTTTGGGAATCACAGCATACGGTGGTGGGACGCATGGCAGAAGGTAGCGGGAAACAGTGCCGGGGTCAGCTCTTGATGTTGGACGCTCCCCGGAGCGGTTCCTTCCATCCCTTTGAACAAGAGAGCATCTCCACACAACTGTGCCGCTTCTCTGCTTAATGCGGCAGTTGACTTCAAACGCTGCGCTATTCCCTCCTGCCCAAAGCCTCCTGAGTTCTAAACATATGTTATCAGACCTGATGAAAACACTGTGCCAATAACATGCCACTGAGCGCCACACACGGACATATGTGTTCTGTTTTCGCCGCAACCTTCATCTCGTACAATTGCCTTTGACTTACTTGTGAAACTGACATGCAGGAGCTACATCACGAATCCACAGTGAACAGCAGCGACGCTTCTCAACGCCTGTCATACCAGTGTGCTTTGCTATAGACTGAAGCATGATATGATGGCAGCCAATTATATCAGTCAGCTTTCTGAGACAGATGTCCAATATAACCTGGTTAGCGCTAATAGGCAGATTTTTAAACAGGAGTAATTATTCATCGTTCACAGACCAGTAAAAGAGACGGATTCTAATATCTGATGCTGAATGTGTGTGACAGGTGTTACCACCAATTTCCCTCAGTCTCCTGTGGCAGCGCCTGCTATGAAAACATCTTAAAACACGTCGGCATCTACATTGTAGTGATCTCACACATTTTTAACACATAGTCTTTGACTTTGAAAAAGAAGCGATTCTGCATGTGCATACTGATCATCTTCCTCTATTTCTGTCTAAATAACAGTTTTTTGGAAGCCAAGTGTGGCGTTATGCTTGTTGTTGCATCTCCATATCCATGTATAGACTAAGATCCCCTCGTTATTCTCATTAATGGTCCATCTGTCATCTTGGCAGAAGCCCATTGGTGTAGAGTTAGCTATGATTAACATTTAATCTATATGATTTTCTTATGAAAGCAGGAGTGCCACACTCAGTAATGATTGATTTGCTCGCGTTTTTAATAATGGCTCAGGTTGTTGACGGAGATGTTTAACTGTGTGATTATGATGCTATTGTTTTTTGATCTGCCTACAATGCTACGTCCTATTATGAATTTCCCAAATGTGTTGTTGTGGTTGTATGTACTGTAAGGAGGATGAAAACACTGGCACTCAACCAAGTGATGTAACTTTTTTTAGTTTAGCTTTTGATATGTCCTGCAGATAATCTAAATATAATACATAGTATATAATAATAATATAATAGTCTCTCAATGTTATACTGAAGAGTCATTGAATCATGTAGTGTGGGTGTATGTCTGGGTTCCTTCAGATGATAAACCTGTTTGGATGAATATACAGACTGGTGAACTCTCCGGAGTGTTTCTCTGCCTGTCACCCAGTGCATACTGGGATGTATTTTCAACCCGTGTGAACCTGAACATGAATAAGCAAGTAAAGCAAATGTGTGAATGGATTCAGAATCACAGATTCACGGTTTTCCTTTTTGCATCAATTGAATTAAAAACTTTCCATAAGGTGTACAACTATTGATTATTTCCATAATCAGATATTCTGTTCATTGTATTTGTAATTAAAATATCAGATAATAATTAAACATTGTCAAGTCAAACCAAGTCAGTTTTCTTTACGCCAAAAGTGCTTTACAATCTGTATAGCATGATATCCTCAGGAAGGGCAAACTACAGACACGCAACAGATGCTGTACATATAGAGAGACAGAAATCACATAATTAAAATTACATGGAGAAACATAATGACAATATTAGGATCCTTATTGATGTCTTCCCAGATCCATCAAGCATCAACCAGGTTCATCTTCAAATTCTTTGTTTTGTCTGACCAACAGTTCAAAACCCAAATGTATTACATTTTTTGCGAAAATTGTTGATCCATTTTCTATTGGTCAACTAATTCCTGCATCATCTCTACTTTCCATTTTCATCAAAGATCCATAGTTTTTACACCTTGGTGTTTAATGTGTGTTTACTACTAAGATATTTGCTGATCAAATGAACAGAAATATCAAGCTTATCCATACTAAATAAAATACCTCTACTCCTCACACACTGCAGATGCCTCAAGACTTGCGTTGCAGTTGTCTGTATGAGCAACATAGACCTTCCGTAGGTTTACCGAGACATCTGCCATACATGGCAACATGAATAGAGCTGTTGGCTTAGGTTCAAGCTTTCGAGAGTGCCTTTTGTCTGTGAACGGCCTATTGTGGAAGGATAGGAGGATGGTGTTTACGGTTGCCGCTACCTCCGTGGCCCCCACAAGGAGGATAATGAGATACAGTTGTTATCAGTGACAGCCGAGGGCCACAAGGAGTTGTATCGGTCTGGTGTCTCTGCTCTGATCCTCCCAGAGTGAGAGAGTCGATTGGGATGATGCTAAGGTTGACTCAAACCCCTTTCTAATTGCTCCTTAGTATAACATCATAACTGTGTTGTATACTACAAAAATGTTTCTGAGCAGGAGATATGAAATGCATTTTCCAGTTGTAATTAATCAGTTGGTCCAGCTGGTCAGGGAAGAGATGAGAAACCTTCCGGGACTCTTGTTTTTGACTTGGTTGTACATGAAAGGGGCCTATATGTGACTATTGACGGTTTAATGTAAATCATAAGCAGTGTTGAAAAAGTAAATTACAGCTCAGTTAGCTAACTTAGTGGACCTGTTAGCTGACTGATTAGGAAATGGGCATCAGACTCCAGCTCAGCAGGCTCCCACTAACTAAACATAGCCTCCAAGACAGACGGAGGCTAGCTTGAAGACAGGAAATACAGTACAGAGGTGATTTTCCCATCAGAGGCAGTGACAGGCCTAAAACATTTTCATATTTAACTCCACCAAACCAAAACAGAGTTGGTGATTGTTGGACACCAAACCACACCATATGAACAGTGGAAAGAATAATTAAGATTAATTAAGATTACCAACCAAATCTAGGCAAAGCTACCAGAGGCAGTAGTAAGCAGCTACATCAAAAGTTGTCTTGGTCAAAGGACAAAAATTGTTGATTCATTTTCTGTTGATCAACTAATTCCTGCATCATTTCTACTTTCCATTTTCATCAAAGATCCATAGTTTTTATGCCTTGGTGGTTACAATGTGTCGACTGCTCTGAAAAGATATTTGCTGATCAAATGAACAGAAAAAATAATACCTATTGTTCACAAGACAACGTTTAGGCCCCATGTCCACCAAAGCGTTTTTTTTTTCTGAGGCCAGGGTCTTTTTTCAATTCATTGTAATGGGAGCGCCGCGTTTTTACGAGCTGGTGAAAACGGCCTCAGCTCGACGAGGCGCTGAACGTTTTTTTTTTTTCAGTTCCCCAAGAGTTGAAAAATGTTCAACTTTGGGAAAAACGATGCGCTCGTCAATGTCACATTTTACTCAGTTGTCCAATCGCAGTAGAGGAAGAACGGGACAAATGCCACACGGGTGGCAACGATTACTATCCTGGAACCCGGCTTCGTCGAACCTCAGCTCTTGGACTGAAGGTGGTACTTGGCCAGATTTCCTAGTCCACAAAATGTCATGAACCCACATAAGGTGAGTCCGTCCTTTCTCTCTACCTGCTTCATCCTTCTCTTCATACAGAGCAAGGGCCAGAGCTAGTGCTCTACTCAGTGTTGACATTTTTACATCCAATAAAGTTAGGTAGAACTACTTGCAACAAATGTATCATAGCAACCAAATTCGCCTCAAAAACGTCCGCTAGCGCTCCCTGCTGGGCGTTTTCAAAACAGCAGCTGGTGTTTTCAGCTGCCAAAAAATGCCTTGGTGGACAGGGGCCCTTAGTTTCCCTAGACTTCCAGCACCTGCATCAAGCTAAAAAAACACCTCTGAACACACAGAGAATAAATTCACACTGCATTCAAATTCTCACACTTTAAGTGTATAAAACAGTCTGTGGGCCCTTGTTTTTTCTGACATGTCAGAAAGTCAGCCAACTGACTAATGGTCATTCAAGAGCAGATGATCAGACCACGCTCACCCCTGGACACTGCATGCTCGAATAAGCAGAAATTTGTCCTGACTCTAAAGTGACTCGTGCTGCTCAGTGTCCACAACACATGACAAAACACAATATTGGAGTCAGTAGAACAAGACAAGAAGATAATCCAAAGCTATTTAGAAGATATATTCATTGATGAAAAAGGATATTCGATGGGGGCATCAGGGGGTCCTCCTCCCAAAGATTTTGAGCATTAAACTCTTAAGTTCCTACATTTTCTGCACCAATTTATGGTGGAAATGTCTCTATTTATATGGATAGAAAAACAAAATTCAGGTGGACAATGCTGATCTGTTTCTTCTATTACATTTGATGTGCCTTTCTCGTAGATTTTTTGTGTTATTTAACATTTCTCGTTGCAAGCTAATTTTCACAAGACTTTTAGTAAATGCTTTCAAAAAGTGGTGGGGACAAAATCAGCCATTTAAAAAAGTGGTAGGGACAGGTCCCCAGTGTCCCCTGTGTAAATGACACGTATGATTGTAGGCCCAGTTTAAAGGCACTGTAATTACTGAATTTCAATTTGCATTCCATTTTACCAATTGTTGCTGAAAAAAGCATTCACATTACTGTAGGGTGTTAATTTTTTACTGGCCAACACTGAGAAGTTTCGATCTGAAATAGCCTATTGAGCTTTGACATTTCTGTGTTACCTAACCAACCTCCCCCTACACACAGATGCCACTCACTCTTATCTCACAGCTCAGACCAAACATAAAAGCAAATCAGTGGTGGCACAGTTTACCCAATATCCATGTTGGATGTGGCACAACATCTTAATTGATTTGTTCCAAAAGCAGATGAAGTGAGTCACAAAAATCTGCGCTATATGCCCCTAGATAAGTGCAAAGAAACATGGTTTCTGCTTTGAAGAGTATCCAACAATTATGTGTGGTATTTGCGGACAAACGCCATTGTTCATGGAATTTAGCAATGAAGCTGAGGCCCTTACAGATGATTTATGTATTCAACTGAGGATGGGGGTGGATAAAATGGGCAAATTTCATCTGGCTGTAGAAAGCTCCAGCCCAGCGGGCCTAGAGAAGGCTTAAACATAAGCAGGACGGGTGCCAGGTCCTCTCCTCGGCCATTGTGCTTTAATTAACCTACATAGGAGCTGACTGCTTAAATGTGCAGTGATAGATAAGGCCCCTTGGATGATTGATTTATTTACTGCACATGCTAGTGATTTCCATAACATTACTACCCCAATTACTAGCCATATGAGGCACAAAAGTCATTAACAGCCAGCCTCAATGTATGTGTGGGCATGAACATACAGTATAATATCTATTAGGGTGGATATTAGCTACCAAATACATGACAAAGCTTCATGAAACTGGAATCAGGAAGAAAAATCTCTTTTGATTTCTCAAGATCAGCCAAGGTCACCAATGTTTCAGTGAAGGACAGAGCGGGACAATCACACTAAACGATCAAATGATGGTGGATCCACGACTCTTGGAGACATTGTTTTACTAAAGCACACTGGGTCTGGCTTTGTCAAGTGAAGTCTGGCATTGGCCCAGCAGCAGTCTGAGACTGTGATTGCAGCAGAACGTCTCCATCAGAGAGCACTAGAAGGTAACGGTGGGATTAAAATGGGCACTGCTGGCACATACAGGCGGGCAGAGTGTTTCTTTTTTTTTCCACTAGGCCATTGTTCCATATGTGCTCCACCTGCGCCTCTCAGAGCCTCGCGCCAAACACACGGCCAGCAGGCTCTACCATCCTTGCTGATTGGAAGTTGCCATGGTGACGCTGTAAGCCGGCACTGAAAATGGGGGGGCGCGCTGTAAATCTCAACATGGTATTTTTTTAATTTAGGAAATTGGCAAAGGAAGTGTAGTAAATGAATCGTCGTTAATAATAATTCACATATGGGACAAAACACAATTAGGCTGTTTTTGGCTACAGGCAAAGAGCAGGCAGCTCCCTCTAAAATGTGATCTCATCTCATCAAAGGCACTTCAACTCTCCCAGTAGTCCTGAGTGAGGACATAGTACGCCTCGATCCGATAATGATGTTTATGGAAATAATATCACTGAAGATTATCATTGGACACAGAGAGCGGCGAGATGGAGACATCAATCGTGTAACGATGACCCATAAATTGATTCCTTTTCAGCTCATGCAAATCGTTGGTAAGAGTGATTCAGTGCATTGGCTTATTAGGCAACGCACAGAAACCTCAAATTAATTTTTTCCCTCTGGGAAGCTTACCCACTACCCATCGCTGTTTTGTTTCATAAGTTATTTTTTCATAAAGTGTTTGGAGTGCAGAGGAGAGGCGAGCAGCAAAGCTCACCCGTAGCTTTTAATAACACGATGGCCACCATCCAGCTTCAGACGAGTGCTGGGATTGGCTGATCCTTTCACACCCTGGCACCTGGAGCAGCCAGAAGTGTGTGTGTGTGTGTGTGTGTGTGCATGTGTGTGTGTGTGTATGTGTGTGTGTGTGTGTATGTGTGGGTGAGAGAGAGAGAGAGGGTGAGAGATTGGTGGCTGCACTATTGGAGGCGTGACATGACGAGAATCAAAGGCCCTCACCTGCAACCGAGTGAGAAGAAAAATCATTAAAATGGTTTCAGGCCAAAAGCCTTTGCATAAAATCCTGAAACTTTTAGTTTAAAAAACATTTTCTCCTGGTGTTAAATTCAAAGTTCAAAGTACGTTCAAGGAAATTCTTGGCTTGGGTTTTGGCATTTGCAGCAGGTTTGTAAGGATGTATGTGAGGAGAAAAACCTCCCTGTAAGAAAGCTGCACGGCTTGAGTTTATATGAGATACATATGTGAGCTACAAAGCCGCTGCAGTGATTCCCACTCGCCATTGGTGACCCACGTATTTGCTTATGATTAGCACCCCCCCTGTTGAAAACGGCTGTGCAAATATGATATGTACATTTGCATGTTTGTTGTCATTCATTTGACCATTAATCTATAATCCAAATTAAACTGGTGGTAAACAGCATTGTGCTGATGTGTCTATGATTGTTCAGCTGCGGTTGCAGGATCATCCACTGGGTTTATATGTGCAAAAAAGCAGCTTTTGGTTGGAATCGCAGCAGTCGATAAAGATGGATTCAAGAAATTCTGCCATTTCCTGGCACAAGCTCTCACAAAGAAAGGAAAAATGTCAACTATTCTGTTCTCAAGATGCCTGTGCTGTTTGTGAGGCTCTTGCGCTGGCTTATCCAGTGCGGATGTGACCTTTCTGAGTCATTGAAAATGCAGAGTAGCAACAGACAAACTGACCTGCAGAGGAATTAGCCGCTGCTCCTTTCGTCTCCTGCAAACCCAACAGCTTGAACACGCCTGGGCGCTGCCTCACAAAGGCGCTCTACAGAGGAGGCCTATTAATCTTCCCAAAGCCTCAAAAAGCAGAGGAGCCAGTGTGGGCCCCTGAGTCTGGTGCCTGGGGCCCACAGACAGGGGTTCTTGGCAGGCTCTGTGGGGTCACTCTTGGCCCCTGATCAAATAGGCGGGGGCGGGACAAGGGCACAGGACAGCGTACCTGTGCCCTTTAGCAGATGCCAGGCTGAGGCGTGCTCCGGGGAGAGGTGAGAGGATCAGTCCTGGTGCTGCTGGCCTTCACCAACATCAATCAGGATGTAGCTGCTGTTCCTCCATCATTAAAGAGGAGATAGATGGAAGTCAGTCTGAAAGCAGTGCAGCTTTTCTCTCTGGTGTTCAAGGCCCAACGTAGAGCTCCGGTGGGTAAGCGACACCTGTGGCACCACTTTCGCCTTGACTGTTGTCTTTGTGGTTCAGATGCTCACTGCCAGTTTGATCTCTTGATGCATGAAGCGATAATACCTGACAGCACAACATAATACATTGTGGGCATACATAATCTGTTTATATTCTGAGTAAATATTGAAGTGCATTATTCATAATATAGCTCAGTATATTTTACGTCATTTGTGGGATCTCAATCACTTCACAACAGAGTGTGTAATTCCACGTACAAAATGCACACAAAGTAGTTCTGTATTCAAATAAACAACCCAAAGGTCTCTTGGGCAGCAGCTGTACTGTTAGGTGTAATTTGACATCTCAAAAATATATTTTAAGAAATTTGCCCCTACCAATGTTGAAACTAAGCCTACATGTCTACATGTTTTGTCAGTAATGAACATGATTTATTTGAATTTGATACATACACTGTCCTGCTGCTGTAAATACTCATAAATACACCAAAGATGTATTAATCCACAGCTGAAAATAGTCTCCAGCAAATGCATTTCAACCGTGTTTGAGTAAAGTTGGCAAAAAACTACAGTGCCCAGCTGATTCACAGAAATTCACAGAGCTGAAAAGTGAAATTATATATTTGTGAGCCTGTTTAAGAAAAAAAGAATTACATATTGAGAACCAGTGGGCTTGGGGTTGAGAGCCACAAGACAGGTTAGTGGAAGTTGAAGTACATCATGTCCAACAACATGTCCAATCTCGAGCAGAGATATATTTTTATGCTCTGCAAACAGTACAGCAACACCATCTGGACACAATCCACATAGAATGCACAGCACCTCAAAATCATTGGAGGCTCCAGGGACACAGAGACTGAATGAAGGTTTTTTTCTAATTCTGCTTAATAAATTCTTATATTTCTACACAGATTTTGAATGGTTCAAAAGGTTTCTTTTGAAATATAGTTGAAGTTCATCACATAAACCTAACAGCCTCCTTGTTTCACAACACATCAGTAACACAATAGTAATGTAACAGTATTAGCTCCGAGCCTTGGTATTGACAAGCATTCTTATTAGGAGTCCTTGAGTAAGTCCTGTTTCCTACCAGTCCCCAGGGAGCAGTTTTGAATCTGACACTGACCTTTGACCTTTGTGGAGTAGGGTTAAAGGAAACCAGAATTTCACCTCGGAGATCAAAAAAGAAGCACATTGTTAATGTTATCTACATCTATTAACCATTTCAAAGCAAGTGGGTTTAAAAAGGAATTATGGGCGAGGTGCTGCCCTCTCTCAGAGAAATTTCCAAACTTTCTGCATAAGTCAAAATTAAAAGAGAGGAGAAGACTGCAACACTGTGCTCTCAAGAAATTTATCAAGAGATAAATGTGTTTTAATATTTTATTCAGGATGTGACCAGAGGTTTGCTTTTATCTCTCCAGAATACTTTTGTCCTCATTCACATCTAATCTAGTCAGATTAACTTTATTTCCAGTGAAGTTTGTTATAGTTACACAGTCTTTAAAAAAGTCAGTGTCTAATGTGTTTTTTCCCGCAAGTTTACAAAAAATATCAAGTTTCAGCTGAAGTGTTAATGCAAACGGGAACCGTTCCATTTTACTTGATTACCTTCGCGTCGTCCAAAAGCAGAACCATAAAATTATCCTGTTATCTTGTTAAAGCTTCAGCATCCTTCCGCTGGGTCTATTGCCTCTTAAACAAATAGACCTTGCTCGGGCTTTTCAGTGTTTGTAAGGACTTGTCAGAATAGATGTACCCTGCTGCTCTTTTCCCCCCACAGCCTGCTAGGACCAAACAGAGCTCTCTCTGTGCATCAGCGGACATTGAAATTCCCCCGACGTTTGTACAGTGAATTCCATTTCCTTGCCTTTTGATTCATACCATCCCCCCCTTTCTCTTTTTTCGCTGTGAAGTACCTTTTTGTCCCCTGTTTGAACTTTGGTGAAGAATCGCTCTGCAAATGGAGGTTGGGGTCAGACAAAATGGGTTAAGTGAATGACTTGAGAAGGGGGAAAACTATGAAGAGTAATGGCGTGCAATGACTAAGGAAATGCATAAAATAATGTCTCTATAAACGGTGGCTACCAGTGTCAAGGCTGTTCCTAGGAGTGGGCTGTTTATATAGGTGAAAATGTGAATTTAGTTCATTCTTAAAGTATCCAATTAAATCTGGAACCATTGGTGAAAAGTCTTGCTTTACTTTATATTTGATTGACATTTTGAAAGTCCAACATATAAGGTGAAACTCAGACCTCACCATCCACTAAAACGCAGTATTTTCTTGTTTTATCAGCTGGAATTGTTGCTTGCAAGACTGGTGGCTGTTGGTCGACACAAAATCATCTAATTAGTGGATAAAAAGGAAGTGAAGGTCAATATGCAGCATTGAGCCGGACGCTTCCATCTTGCTCCTGCACCCACAGTTTGACCACTCCGTGTCTCTATAGCCAATCGAAAGTGTCCACATTGTTACGGGGGTGTCAGCTGAGAACAGCCTGTTCTCATCGCAGTGAGGTTCATCTATACTGTATGCGGGGTGTGGATTAGGGGATGAAAGAATGCCACTGACTGTGAAATTGCCTGATTTTTATCGGGGATGTTGGGGAGCAGCTGTGCACAATCCTCTGCCTTAATCCTGGGGCCGGAGAGAGGACTGAGCAAGGAGGGGAGGTGTGTATGTGTATTTTTGCCTCCCTGTGTGTGTTGCACGCACGCCAAGGTGCATAATGGCAGAGCTCTGAATGGTTGTGTTTATGCATGCTCCTTCAGCAGACTAGTAATCCCTGATAAGTTATCCCAGTGTTTGTACCCTTATGAGTGTTTTTTGCAGGCGTGTGGAACCAGCGGTGTCTCAGGGATGCAAGAGGGATTCGGCAGATGACTGAGGCGACAGCTTGGCTTTTCATGTTTCAATTGGTAGAGGCCATCACCAGTTAAGAGCTGTGTCATAACAATATTATTGATGCGTTGACCGTATAATCCTGTCTTCCCACTATCTGACCAAGCCTTCTGGAATAGAGAGGATGAGGAAATCCAACTGGGAAGTTGTCTCAAGATATTTACAGATTTCTCAATAGTGAATATTAAACCGTCTTCATCAGCTCGGAACAAATATAAGGAATATTCTTATATTTTCAATAGGTCAAATGACTGTGTGTAGTTGGAAAGGGGACGTTCATAGTGACAAGCCCACAGACAATTATCTCCCAACTCTGCAGTTAACCTCAGCTCTCCTGTCCCTTTTAGCATCTTTCAGCTAATTGTTTTGGTTTTAGCGGCCTTCAACTTGATTGCTTTAGTTCAATCTCACCGCTCTCATCAACCTCCTTTACAGACGAAGAAGGCAGATGATTTCAGAAAAAAAAGAGCTCTGATAAACACACTGTACGCTCCCTGCCCAGCTTCAAATGGCAGACAACAAAGGAAGCAACCAGCTAAACATATAATAGCATTCAGCAGCTAAAGAGAGGAGTTGGCGGAGACCAAAAAACAAAGTTAAAGTAGTTAAACAGAAACACTACTCCAAATGAATGCTAAATTTGTGGTGTGAATATTGTATGGGTAAATCGGCAGTGTTTGCCATATCAGCATTGAAAGGTGTCAATATTTCATTTACAGCTTTTTCCAATGCTGCCAAGTAGCCAAAAATGATGTGATTTAAGCAATGTTAAAAATCAAAACTTGATCTAATCAGCACTAACCTGTGTCATCAATACAGGTTCATATACTGAGACAGTGGAAAGTCTTTTACTAAGTTGTAATACCGAAACGGCACACACCAAAAGTAAAAGTCCAGCATTCAGAATATAACATTATGCATAAATTTCAAATAAACTAGACCTTTTACATCACCTATTACCAGAATCCTTTAACATGTATTCTTTGTAAAATGCTACAAAATATAAACGTGTATAATAAAGTATCAAGTGTCACAAAATGCAACAAATGTACCTAAATAATGTACTTAAACAAATGCACTTTGTTACTGTTACTTTTCCATGCTGAATATAGACAACCAAATTATATCATAATTAGAGTTTGGATCATTTACATTTCAGAAATATAATTTTTGCTCTCTCAGTGGATATACAGTACAGGGTTTTGAAGAACAGTGAACCTTGATTGAATCTCTTTGATCCCTTGCTTTTGGTGTAGCTCTGCCCACACACAGAAACATGTTTAGGTGTGGGCGACACACGCCACTGAAGTTCTCTCTATCTGCTTGCTTCTCTGCAACTGGGACTCATTCGTTGTGGCGGCCGCTCAGATATTTGCATACACGATGAAGTGAGGCCTATCTCGGTGGCCATGCCTGACGCACGGACTGAAATATACTCAGCAGGTGACAGGCAAACATATGCCTCAAATGCCATGGGGTCCCGAAGCCGGATCATCTCCAAAGGCTAACTGGCAGGTCTAAGTAGGGACGGCATTAATACATATTATTCACAAAGAGCATGATTGAACAGAAAAATGTGCCCGGCGTGTACCCAGCTGCTTTGTTGGCACACAGCTCAGCCTCTGCCTGGGTTTCAAGACTGAGCTTGGATTTAGCCATGCATTCACTGAATTCCCCATGCAGCTCTTATTCATTCATTCAGGCACAGGCTGGGCTGTACCAACAAACTGGTATCTGTGTGTGTGTGTGTGTGTGTGTGTGTGAGAGAGAGAGAGAGAGAGTGTGTGTATTTGTGCCAATTCCTGAATAGTTTTGTAAATCACAGCAAATTCTGATTTTTGACAAGTATGTACAGCAAATGGTTATTATTCAAAAATTCAATGGGTGGCTTTTTAAAAAGGCCTCTTTAGGCTTTATTTATTCATTTATTGTAAAGCTGTTTTCCACACACAGATGCCTGCCCTATGGTAGCAGAACAGAGTGAGTTTCCCAGGAAAATGAAGCCTTTGACCTTAGATTTTACCTCTCTGGACATTTCCATTCATCCCGGTGAGCTGAGCTGTAACAGTTTTACAATTTTCATTTTACTCCAATTACGTTTCATTTGTTGATTCATTTTGACATGTCTAGGCTGACGCAAACCAAGACTGAACACGTTTCATGTTTGCAACCAGGTGCAGCGAGTGGCACTTCATTGATGTTCTCACCTGCTGCATGAGTTTGCGTTTACATTCATAAACATGTATGCATGCATTTTTCCCCCTAGCTTGCCTTCCAGGCATCATGAGGTCAGCAGGTGCTTCTGTGCTTGCCAGATGTCTTTGGTTGCTTCAGTGAGTGTAATGGATATTTTTAGAGATACAGCGCCATCTGGAGGCAAAGGCATTACGGGTTTTACGGCCAAGACTTGCTGGGAAATTGATTCCTCTTCCCTGGAGCACAGACCCATGAAAACCTATTACACTTGCCATTTTAAAGTCTTTAGATAGTTTTCACTGTGTGAAAGGGTCATGGCCAAAATTTAATACAATTTTAATAGCTAAATGATTGCCAGTAAAGTCACAAATGAATTCAATGTATAAAAACTTTATTTCAGTAGTTTCATTTTCAGAACTAACAAGGTAGTTAAAAAATTTAGCTGAATTAAGATTAAAATGATATTGAAAATGTAAATTTGCTGTTAAAGTTATACACATTGTACGTTAGATATGTGATACTTTTTCCTTAAAACAA
Source organism: Lepomis macrochirus (assembly GCA_024633595.2). Taxonomy (NCBI): domain Eukaryota; kingdom Metazoa; phylum Chordata; class Actinopteri; order Centrarchiformes; family Centrarchidae; genus Lepomis; species Lepomis macrochirus. The sequence goes on along the minus strand of JALXJV020000002.1, from coordinate 10,147,634 downwards.
CAATTTAGTTCCATAATATCTTAAAAGAGGCAAAAAAGCACTGAACAAGCAACTGGAAATATATGAAAAATCTTGATTTGAAATACAAAATATGCAATAAATGCAAACATTCCAAAACAATACAATTAAAATGACATAGTATGTCTTTAAGCAGAATAAACTGGATAAAACAGGTGGAAGATTCAATTCTCTGATGAGCGGTGGAGGCTGTAAATATGGAAAAATGTGACACAATTGATGAGCTTGAAGAGCTAAAAATGAGGGATATTATTTCATCAGAAATTATTAAAAGAAATCTGGATTCATATTCACCAGTTGTTTTCAGTCTTACTCAGACTCTCACCGTTTGCCGGGTTTTGAAAAGAAATTTGACTGAAAAACAATTCAGAGGGATACTTGTCTCTGGTTTCATGTCTGTTTTAACTCCAGTAATATACAGTATAATGTAAACTTTATTTTGATACAATCAACTTCTGCCAAGCTTTGGCAGGTAAAGTAAACTTACGTGCTGTCCTTTAAGTGGCTTGCTGTAAAAATCAGATTCCACTGCTTGGCTTCCTCTTTGACTTTCATTCACTGCAACACCTGGAGGGAAATTATCCAATATGCACAGAGAGTTGTTCAGAAAAACAAAATAAAAGACTCCCATTTAGTGCAAGTGAAACTCACTAGATCAAAACATGGCGCTGGGGATTCGATTAAATAACACTTCCCAGAGGATTAATTCCCCACCACTGCAACTGGGACTGGAGAAACTACAAAGACATGCAAACAGTTTTTTTTTCTGTACACACTGTGGTAGGTTTTAAAGACTTACTTGGCGCGTGATGAATGATGTTGATTTTATCTGCGGGGAGAGAAGAGCTTCTAAGCCATTTACAGTACACAGTTAAATACAGTCATTTGTAAGATGGCTACTTGTTCCAGTGTAACTTTAACTGTACTGCATGTTATTTATTTTTACATTTAAGTTCCAGGAAAGCTGAGCCTCTGGAGCCTCTCTGTGATGACAGCAAAGTTTAACCCGCATAGCCTGAGTGGAGGAATATTTACCATAGACACTGTCATCATCATCTCTGTTGTTGATGACAGTAGCTCTCAGCTGACTCAGATTCTCCTGCAAACACAAACACTGGTGCTTTAATATGAGCCCAACATAAAGGAATGTATTTTATTTGTATACATTTATTAATGGGTTATGACATTTCCATAAATTATTATGTTTCCAAACACTGAATCAAAGTTTTTCAGTTTGGTCATAAATCTTGATACCGTCATGGAGGTCCGCATTATGGGCAAATGAATGTCTAAATATGCAGCGGCAGAATGAAAGAGTTTTTACTTTTAGTCAGTAGAACAATATAGGTAGGGTCTCATTCAGAGGTGACAAGTAACTGAGTGCTGTACTATTTTGACATACATGTACTTACTTTTGATACTTTATATACATTTTGAGTAATAATATTTTGTTTAGTTAGGATTTTGAATGTGAAATGTTAACATGTAATCATTGGTAAGTAACTCAAGTAAAGGACATGAATACTTCTTCCACTCCTGGTGGAACCTTTAACCTAACCTAATAACCTAACAACCTAATAACCTTTGGTTATTGTGACCATGACAATAGTTATTGTTATTGTTTCATATATATTAGACAGGTTCCTTCTGCATAAGCACATATTGTTGTTCCACAAACTCTCCTTACACGCACACACACATACACACACACACACACACACAGCTGAAAGTTTGACTAAGCACAGGCGTTAATAATAATGTTTAGAAAGAAGCAGCTAAATGGAATGAAGCCGCCGTTCATTTTGTTATTCACACCTGTTTTTTTCCACTGCAATGTTGAATACATTTTGAAAAATGTATTCCATGAAAAAGCTGGAAGCTCAGTGGACCATATTGTAAGTTCAGTTAGTCTATCATCTTGGCAACAGCACTGTTTTAGTTTATTGTTGTACATTTTTCTGTCATGTATACTGGCCCCTTTTCAGTTTTATGTTGTTTTTAAACAATGGGCAATGAAACCTTTTGCTCTAACCAGATTTGTCACAGCAGACATTTATTTGTAACTTTAACTTGTAAAGTAAGTTAAAAGTACCTATGTTAATGCCAGTGTTAATATATTTGCTTCTGACTCTTTAAAAAAAATCTGCAATACATTTCTTTTTTCTTTTTTTCCCTCTCAGAAACAAAAATGAATGCGCTCTGAGCTGGGTTCTAATTGATCCTAAACTTCCATCAGACAATAACGGTATCCCTTGCAACATTCACTCCCAATCAGTAAAGGTAGTGACCAGTTGACCAATTGCTGATCAGGTTTTTTTGGCTAAACAGATGCTCGATACAGTGCCACACCTGCAATCCCATTTTCCCCTTCTTGTACTTTGAAAGTAAAGTGTGCAACTCAAGCAGTTGTAAGTGGCCCATCATGGCTTTATGTCCTCTTTGCGGGGCTCTCCAAAAGTCTGGGGCTTTTCAAAAATAGCCACTTTCTTTACTTTAGGGTAGACAGTTTGTTTGTACCTTCATGCTCTATTGTGGGTAGACTGTTTTGCAGGTTGGCATGGCATGAGCAACAGATGGGTCTAGTTTTATTAGGGTTTAGTCCTGCATGCTCCTTCACCTGCTGGACAGCATCCATGCCCTTCTGAACCTGCTGCCAGTCACTGAAGCGCTCTAGGGCCCCGTCCACAGTGAGTGAACCTCCCTTCACCCTCTGCTGGAGCTCAATGAGCTGCTGAAGCCCATGTATCTGGTTTGGCACAAAGGCATCATAGGTGGAAGAGATGCTGTCTCCTCGCCCCCGTGCTGCAATGGACAACAACTCAATATAAACTATTTGGCAGTGTGGGGCCAACAGTCAATAATAATAATAATAATAGAAATAATAATGCAAAATAATCACCACAAGTGAGGACAAAATGAACTAGCTGGATTATATTAGCATAAATTAAATAGCTCATTCCTGTTTTGAAGAATAGAAATAAGGAAACAACTTCAGATGGCATTCATCTCATGATGTCATGAGGACGGTATGTCATTGTCTGGATGATCTTCAGATCTGTATTTCACAGTGTCACCAAAAATACTGCAAAGCAGAAAACTGGCTTGGTATCTCTGCTCAATGTTCACACTTTTTTCTTTCACACTTTAATTTTGTCTAATCTTCTTGGCACCCAAATGTGTTTAAATGTGCTACCTGCTCTTTTCATTGCTTTTATCCCCCACTGTTGGTGTGCCCATTACTGCTGCAATGACTAATTCCCCTGTAGCGATCACTACAATTTGAATTAGTATGACAAAACACCACAAATTATCTAAGAATGGCCTCACCACCCAGCAGGTAATTTCAACAGGTAATCATAAGAGAGAAGTCAGCAAAAATCATTGGCACGGTACAAGTCCTGCTGTTATGAGTGTCTGTGGATCTCAAAGTGATTAATACTAATTTTGCCCAGAAAGGGGAAATAAAGGCTCACTTTGAAGCCCATGCAAGAAGAAATAAATGGCAACTGCCTGCTGTATCTAAAGCGACCAGAGCTTATCTCACATGTAGTTATTTTTGCTTCAAAACCAATGACTACAACTGTCTTATTGTGCATGACTGATAAAGCCAGACGCCGCAACTAGCGCACAGAATCATGATTAAAGCTTCTGTGCGTTAACATACAGATGAAAACTCTCAATTCTGAGAAAACAGTCCTGTCCCTGAGGCCTTGTGGTTAAGACACATGCCATTTTACCACAATGGTCCCACTTTGATTCCAACTGGGACCTTTCATGTGCGTCATACCATCCTGTCTGCTTCTCTACTGTACCCTATCTAATATATCGCATCACAATCTATTAAAATGGGCAGTGCTTTAATTCCACTTGGATCTTCTTGGAATCAAAATGTCAGGTTTGATTGGATTTTCATAAACTAAACATTTATAACAGAAGGCGTGCTCCATACTGGGGTTGTGGAGTTTGAAAGACGTGAGTGTTTACAAGGCAGGGATGTTCTAACAAAAATATGCTATCGAGTGTTTTTGAAGCTTTTTTTATTAAAAAAGATTAAAAGTCAGGACATGTCTGCCTCCGCTGTTTTCATAGAACGACCATTCTTCTTGAACTCTGTTCCTTGTGAGTCCTCCAACTCTTTGGAAGTCCATTACTAAAACACTGTAGTTACACTTTAAGTGTGACATTAATTGATGAACCCTTTTCTGGTGAGTCCCATATCACCTGACATTCACCTTGTTTAGTGGGAAGTGAATACAGATCAGCGTCGACCTTTGGTGTCTTCTTCTTCTGGAACACTGTAAGCACAGAGCAGCTTACAATAACAATATACCAGATCATACCATTTATTCAGTAAGCAATGTCCTGTATAATGCTCTACCAATTTGTGCTCCTGCATTTTAACAATTATGCCACAAGATGGAGCCATCCCCTAAACTCACAAACAACCTACTGACTGAGGAAATCTGAATGGGAATAGCCAGCAGGAAAAAACATCCTATTACTGTTTGAGAAAAATGCTAACATAATCCAAATATCTGTGAAATAAGAGGTATCCTGAATTGTTATATTAGAGCTCAAATTCTCTCAGAGAAAGAGACACACACACATTCAGACGTCCTGAATGAGTTGAATGGTTAGTGAGCACTCAGAATGAAAGGCTACTCTGTTTAGCTGTCAGAAGGCGGTGGAGCTGCGGCTGTGTGACCAACACTGGATTAGAATTCAACATCCACACCCTGCAAGATAATCCCACCTCTGACTACTTCCTCCATGACAGTGTCTCTCTTTTCCACTCCACGTTCAAACGCAGCCTCTCTTTTCTGCCTTGCTCATAACACAAGCCTGGCTTTATGGCTTCATTCAGAATGAAATTGTGAGTGGAGCACCGCTGAGTATCTGTCACATGACCGCAGCTATTACTTTGCCTTGCTTCAGAGTGCGTGCGTTGCCCCCCGTGTACTTTACATGCCCAGTAATTCTACCCTGTAGTATTGAATTTCATTAACATTTCAGCATTTCAGTCTCATTGAGCGTGGGACATTGCAGCTAACAAAAGAAAAACTCCTCATTATTTCCACTTATGCATTGGTCTCCAATAAATGGCTCCACGCCTAGTCCTCCACCAAGCCTCATCTCTCCTCTCACATCTTACACTGCGGCAGCGGGAGTGAGGAGCAAAATGTGATCCTTGTGCGGTTTGAAATTTCACTGTCTCAATAGATGGAAACCTCAAAATCTCTCTCCTTTCTCTTGTGCTCTGGGGACAAGGACGATGGAAAACATGTGTAATGACTTATTCTGGCTGACTTGGCCTTGGTCTGGCCGAGATTGGTTGCAGATGGCAGCATAGTAGTTCCCTCTCTGTTACTGAGGGGATGGTTGGGATGCAGAGAGTTCAGTGGTGCACTCAATTTCATTTTTGCTTTGTAAGTCCCAATGGGCAGAGAGTTGGCTTACTGGATACAAGCAAGCTCAATAAAAAAGCTGCATAATGGAGAGAGGGGGGCCTTCTAATCATTTTTTTTGTATTTTGAGTGCACAAGTTGTAGTTATGATATGAATTAACTGTGGATGCATGTGTGCATTTGCAAGATGAGAAAGGGAAGTTGCAGCCGTTTTAATGATTTATAAGTCTTAATAATACCAGTCACTTTTGGATGTTTCATCTTCATGAAATATTCACACCGCTGAAATTGAACAGTTAGGTAATGTGGGCTCTCAATGCAGGCAAATTAGTCTTTCTCTTGCTTCGCTTTTGTTTGTTTTGCAGCGGGGAGCGACCGTGTTCTTGTGGTTTTATGGAATCAAAACAAACAGCATCGCAAAAAAAAAAAGCATCTCCCCTCTATTCAGCAGCACTCGGCTGACAATGTCAATGCACATTCGGCACTTCCTCCCTCCTACATGATCTCTCAAACTCCCTGTCACATACTGTGCATAATTCAGTGTTGTTTTTAGTCCAAATCAGCTCCATCGTATCTGTAATTTGGAAGAAAAAGGAGGGAAGTCAGTTACCTTGAGCAATGTAAGGGGTTCTGTCCTCCTTCACCTGGGTGCTCTCAGGCCGAGGTGTGGGTGCTGGTGGGCGATTGGCAATAACCACTGCTTTGGTTGAGTTCAGGATGGTGTCATATTCATCATTAACCCCCAGTGGTGCATAGATATCTTCCTCCTCCTCTTGCTCATCCTCTCCTTGTTGCTCCTTCTGGACATCTGTGGCGGAAGGAGTCCCTAATGCACAAAGTGTTTACTGTACTATTGCTTGAGTGTCATGATGAAGTTCTGCATGCTGTTATTTTCTACTGTCCATTCACAGCTAATCGGAAGCAACCCTACATGGTGTGCCCATCAGCGAGAAGAAAATATTCAGTGGTCGGAAATGAACAGCAACCCAGCATAATGATGTGCTGGGGAAAAAAAACAATTCCATTACCGGCTTTCCTTTGTCCTCCTTCCACTTCCCATCAGTCCTTCACTCACCTGCGGTGCACATCATTTCGTACACACTGGCATCACCATTGTCCTCGCCTGAGTTGAACATATTCTGCAACAACAGAGCATGAGGAGATGCGATTTATGCCTCATCCAAATCACAAAGAAACAGCTCAATAGAGGCAAATTAGAATTCAAGAAAAGAAATGTCTAATCTCTAACGTTGAAGCCAGGCGTTTGCTATATAAGAGTGGATTTTTTTTGTCTGAGTATTCCTGTATTTTTAACAAATCTTGATACAATGCAGTCTCTCCTTGGCTGGCTCATGAACATCTTCCCTGTTTTCTGCTCATTTTCTCACCTGTATCCAACTTCAAAGGCACAAAAATTAAACATAACAGCCAAGGTAACAATCCACTAACCACTTTCTAAGCTCTGTCACACTGTAGGCTGATATCTGCCTCCATGCCATACTTTAATATTCAGTGTTTTCATGTCAGATGTGACAAACGTCCAGATTATTAATTGAGGTTTCTCACTGCATCTGTAAGCAATTTCAGGGCTGTAACAGGAACTAGAGAGGTGTGCTGTAACCCTGCCTGCTGGCTAACAGAAAGCAGTTTTCCCTCTGACAGCAAAGCTGCTGTGGAGTTGGCCTATTTGCTAATAGCATACTGAGGGACAGACAGGGGTATGATCAGGGTAATTATGAAATCAGACAATCTTCCCCTTTCAGTCCAAACATATCATTTAGTGAGCAATTCAAGACCCATGGCTTGATATTTAGACTGGATCTGCAATTAGACAGCGATACGGATATTAATTTACTGCCATATTTCAACTTCTGATAGAGATGTGAGGAACTGAAGAGTTGCATCATTCATTTTGAAATGACTTATGTTAAAAAACTTTCTTAGAGAATAGAGAAACAAGTAAGGAAAGAGATTTTCTCAGATTTACACTCTACAATGTATTTTAAATTAAATAAACTGTTTACTATGTATATTTTTACTATGTATGAAAACAGCTGCTCAGCTGCATTGTAGATTTTGCATCCAATCACAAACACAAATACCAAATATTATGGCAACACAGGACTCTATCGTAATACATTTAATATTGCTTTAGGATTACATTTGATTAAACTGTCAGTTTAAAATGATATATTCTGAATTTAATAACAAAAATCACAGTCAGTAACATGAATCTTTGCAGAATATATGAGATACAGCTCACTTTGATGAAGATATCCTCCATATAACCCGCCATGCTCTGTGTGCAGTTTCCAAGCAACACAGCCACTCATGACTCAATTACAATATTACGCTGTTCCCAGGACTGCAAATTACTTATTGGCTGCCATGAATGCATTACTTAACAGCAGAGGTTCATAACAGGCCCAACAGGTAGAAAGGACGGGTTAATTACCACCGCAGCTGTAACATTGAATTATAATAGTTACTGTGCTTAAGCACAGTGTGGTATTTTCAGAGGTAATTTCTGGACAGGGGAGGGGTATTTATTTACTAACCACAAATGCTAAATCATTTTACAGATGTCTGAAATTGCAGGAGCCCCGGGCATTCCAGACAAATTCAGTTTCACCACCGCAATATAAGCAGCAGTGCTTCAGACAAAACAGCAGGCATGATTTTGTTAGAGGGAGAACAAATCTCAAGTGGATCTAGTATAGGATAAGGAGTGTAACTCTGTTTTCAGCAGCTAAAATGGTCAATTCACAGGCTGGCTACTGGTCTCGGCTCTCAGTGCCAGCATGCTGGCTGTCTTTCGACATACTGGTTTCAGGATAAGAGTGTTTGATGCATGGCAGATTGCAGAGTGTAACACTGAACCCATTACTTAAGTGCCTCGCAGACAAAATCTGTCCAACTTATTTTTTGGCATGAGAAAATAAATGGTCAGCTCAGCACTTCACACCACTTGTGTAAAACTATATTTACCCTATGTTCAGTGTTATCTTCACAGTTTTCTTTTAACACAAAACACAAATGCTATCAGCTCTGTGAGGCTTAAACACAGTGATGCTGTAGGCTAATGCTAGCGTCAGTGTGCTCACAATGGCAACGCTAACTCGGTGATGTTTAGTAGGTATAATGCTAAGAATGCTGAAAAGTATTGCATGCTAACATTTCCTAATTATCACTGGACACAAAGTACGCCTAAAGCTGAACCACACATGTCAATGTCATGGTGGCACTAGAGGAAAAGTCAGTAGGATTCATCCTTTAGGAACCATGAATGTCTGTAGTTTAAAAAAAAAGTCAGTAGACTTGACCTTCAGGCGACCATGAATATCTGTACCAAGTTTTAATGACAATCCATCCAATAGTCGTTGAGATATTTCAGGCTGGACCAAAGTGTTGGTCCGACATTGCCATTCCAAGAGCAAGTGGCTGGTTAAATGTTAAATGTTTCAGCAGTCCTGCTATAAAGATGAAACACAGAACCAAATAAATCTCATTCAAATAAATCTCTAATGATTGTGCAGTTACTGACCAAACAAACATAACATGCAAAATAAGGTCAGTGGAATCAACAAATCCCTGGTCTACAGTGTCACCTGATTTGGGTCACCTGCATTTGAATAGGAATGTACTGTACACAAACACAGCATGCAGGATATAAATAGCTCTTTGTAGTCTTTGGCGGACCGTACAGTTTCAAGCTCATTTGAATTTACCAAGCTCTGCTCTACATCTGAGAGCACAGAGTGAAATCTTGGTAGGAGCTCACAGAGTCCATCTAAATGCCAAGTGACAGATTTGTGATCCAGTATTGAAATATTAAATAAGGACAATGCCTGTTTGTGTTAGTAATTACAATAAGCAGGCACAATATTGCAGTCTGAGGACATAAACATCGTAGATAACTGCAGAGCATTTTCTATATTTGTATTCTAGTTATGCTCTCCTTGAATAATTTAGCTTTCCCCTCTGGAGCAGTTCACAGCTAATTAACAAAGAAGTGTGGTGCCAGGGCAGACTAGTGGATCTGACGCAGGCCCTGTGAGTGATTCTGGCTCTGTAGGAAGCAAGGGACCGATCCATCTCGGATTTATTGACAGAGTGCCGCTACACTGACGCCCAAATCACTGATGCATCATGGGTTGATTAATTAGAGGTGGGGGAAACGCTGCAGATGAGTTAATGAAACTGCCATGCAAAAAAAAGGACCAAGAACAAAACCTCACCCCACAATAATCAAACACAGTCTTCTTCTTATATTCTCTAACACACTACACAAGCACAGTATGTATTTAGTTTTAGCTGCCAAGATGAATCTGAATTACCCTCCAAAAACCCCACAAAGAAATGTCAGTTGATTGTGCATTATGAGCAGGGATGGGCAGCATTTATGATATATGGATTTAAAATACGTATTTCAAACACAAAATAGGATTTTCTAATTTGTATTTGATAGGCGAAATAACAAAAATTGCTGCACTTTTTAAAAATCAAAATACTAAAGTGTACTAAAATAATAAGTGTTTTGTATTTTATAGTTTGTGAGAAGTCTACATGATGACATCATAAAAATGATGTCTCCGATTGGTGCTTCCTCAGTAATTTGCCCAGACTGAGATCAAAACAGAAAATTGATCCAGACCTGAAGAACAAGGTCAAGATGAGAAACATGTAGGTTTCCAGCTTTCCATCCATTTCTAGCATATAGTAAATTGCTACAGTTCTTTAAAAAATCCTTTTGAGGGGCTGTTTTGAATTTTATTTAATAACAGGATGGCTATGAGAGACTGAAAATGTGGGAAAAACGCCCGCAGGTCAGACTCGAACCCTTTGCACACGGGATGCACAGGAGTGGTGAGCTAACTGACACCTCTAAATTGTTAGAATTCTTACGAGTTCCTGTTATGTTTTGGTGTTCGTTTAATTAGCCTAGGCTAAATCATTTACCAATTTATATAATGTTCTAGCTCACTATTTGACCTGAATCGCAGCCCTCACACTTAGCTTGCTACTTTCAGCAAGTTTTCATCGGTAGTGCACAATAAAATAATAAAGTGTTTTGTTAAGCAAACTGTTAGTTAAACATTAAACTGTTGGTTACTTTAAAACTAACCTTCATCTGGGTGATCACATGGATATGTAAACATCTGATCCTTAACTCGTAAGATTGATTGCATGACTCATTAGGGACAGAAAAGCCGTTGCTCTCAAACATTGTCACATAATCAGCTGTGTAAGGTGAAGTACTTCGTACTATGGAAGTAATCTTAATGTTTTTGAAATACTAAAATATATGTTGTATTTTAGTACATTTAAATTAGGGTATTTGGTATCTTATTTTAAATACAGTTTGATGTATTTTGTCCATCCCTGTCTATAGGTTTGTTGAAGACCCTGCGGGGTGACCTCTGCCATCTCACTGTAGGCTCACAACGAGCACTTTAACTCACTAGAGCAATCTGATCAAACCTTGCTCCATCTGCAGTCACTCTCAATTAGCAGTGTAGCTAGGGGGAGAAATACATTTGCAACAGCTGTTGGAGTGTCTAAATTTCCCTCAAGGGGGAATTCTGCATAGATTGATCCGAAACATCAGAGAAAGTTGAAGTTGCCAGTATTATTGGAGGACAGGAGATATGTCAAAGATTTTCATATGAATGGATGCGTAACATCAAGGAAGAATTGAAAGAAGGAAGGAATCAAGAAAGGAATCAAGGAATCAAGGAAGACATCAAGCAATAAATAAAGGAAGGAAAGAAGGAATGGATCAAGGAATCAGGAAATGAATGAAGGAATCAAGGAAGGAAGGGAGGAAATAAGGAATGAATTAAGGAAGGAATGAAGGAATTAAGGAAGGAACAAAGGAATCAAGGAAGTAATCAGGAAGGAAGGAAGGAATTGAGGAAGGAAGGAAGGAAGGAATCAAGAAAGGAAGGAACCTAGGAATCAAGGAAGGAAGGAATCAAGGAATCAAGAAAAGAATCATGGTAGGAGTCAAGGAAGTAAGGAAGGAATCAAGGGATGATGAAATTAAAGAATTGAGGAAGGACAGAAGGACAGAACCAAGGAATCAAGGAAGTAATCAAGGAAGGAAGGAAGGAACCAATGAATAAAGGAAGGAAGGAAGGATTGACAGAAGGAATCAAGGGATAAAGCAATCAAGGAATCGAGGAAGGAAGGAAGAAAGGAAGGAAGGAAGAGATATAGGAAGGAAGAAAGGAATTGAGGAAATAAGGAAGGAATCAAAGCAGGAATAAAGGAAGGAAGTAATCAAGGAATGAATTAAAGAAGGAATCAACAAAGGAAGGAATCAAGGAAGTTATAAAGGAAGGAAAGAATCATAAGGAATCAAGGATGGAAAGAAGGAATGAAGGAATAAAGGAAGGAAGGGAGGAAATAAGGAACGAAGGATGAAATCAAGGAATCAAGGAAGGTGTGAAGGAAGGGAAGAATCAAGAAAGGAACAAAGTGATTAAGGAAGGAAAGAAGGAAGGAAGGACTCAAGGAATCAAAAAAGGAACGAAGCAATCAAGTAAATGTAAATGTAAATGCTCCGTATTTATATAGCGCCTTTCTAGTCTTTTCGACCACTCAAAACGCTTTTACACTACATCTGCATTCACCTTTCACCCACATTCATTCACTGAGCCTAAGTGCTCAAACAGAAACTAACATTCACACACATTCATACACTGGCGGAACAGGAGGAAGGAATTGAAGGATTAAGGGAAGGATATAAAGGAATAAAGGAATCAAGGATGGATGGAAGGAAGGAATTAATAGAGGAATTAATCAAAGAATGAATTAATGAAGGAATCAAGGAATCAAAAAAGTAATCAAGGAAAGAGGAAGGAAGGAAGGAAGGAAGGAAGGAAGGAATTACTCAGTGAATCAAGAAAGGAATGAAGGAAGGAAGGAAGGAAGTAATCAAGGAATGGAATAAGGAAGGAAGGAATCAAGGAATCACTAAAGGAATCAAGGAAGGAATAAAAGAATCAAGAAAGAAATCAAGAAAGGAAGGAATCAAGAAAGGACTCAGGGAATTAAGAAAGGGATCAAGGGATCAAGGGATCAAGGAATCAAGGAACGAATCAAGGAAAGAAGGAAGGAAGGAAGGAACCAAGGAAGGAAGGAAGGAAGGAATCAAGAAGACGTGTACCTCAAGAAGAATCAAGAAGACGTGTACCTGAGTATCGATAAAACAACAATAAATCTAAATTGAAAGTTACCAAGCAAACAAGGAATTTCAAAAAAGCAACATTTCTTTTCAGAATTAGTGCTCAGCGGTGGATAGTTCCACAGTGTGTGCAATTTTGAGGTACTTAGTAGTTGAATGTTGTCATTATATGATCATTTGTATTTCACTACATTTCAAAGGTACTTTAAACTCCGCTACCTTTTTATGTCTGGTGAACTTACTAGGTACTTTGCAAAATATGCAAAATATTTGATTAGCCCACAAATATGCGTAATTTCTATTGATGAAACTACTCAACAGAATAAAGTAGTTGAAATAAGCACATTGCTGACTTTCATATACACTGAAATGCTGCTTTCATGTTAATCAATCATAAATCAAAATTTAATAATATGATGCATGTATAATAATATGACAATAACAATCTAATTCAATGCATATTTTACTTAGGTATATTATTACAGTACTATTACCCTAAGTACAATTTAGATGCAGTGACAGGATACACACAAGTAAGTGCTGTAATCTTTACCAAACTGACCTTTTTTTCCATTGCCCAAGTGAAATACATTCAGGCAGGATCTTTAAGTAACTTTAAGTATACTTTTTTCCAAAAAACAAAATCATCCTCAAGTGAAAATGTTTATTCATATTCAAGTATTTGCAAGGCACACCAGACATGACGTAGTGTTTTCAGCCTGCCATCTTGGCTATACACTGGGTGCATAATGTATTTTTCATAATGATAATGTCCTCACTGCATAATGAAATCAGCATCAAAAAAAACATAATATGCTAGTGTCCTCCAGGTTTATTAAATAAAGCGATGTGCATGCATGCAAGAGATCTATTAAATTTGGATTGCAGAAAAACGTGCTGCTCTGTGTCTACACAGCGAAATGCGACTTTGAGCAGGAAGAGGGTCTTCATAGTAACATGGGAAAATTGCAGCCATTATATAAGACAATCTCAACATTAGTGGATGCATTAATTGTCTGAATGTATGCAGACGATCTGTGCTGTGCAGCATGCGCAAAAAACAAACAAAGCCTGTCTAGTCTTTGTGGGAGTGTTCTATTAGGATATAATGTTTGCAGGCTAAACAGGAAGGGGGGAGGTTACCATCAATCCACCAACTGTGCCATGAGCTGGATGAAGAAACACTGGTTAGGAGGGAGTGAGGTCACTCTCCCTGCTCTCCACCTTTACAACCTCTCCATTCTGTTCATTATTGATAATGCACCACTCACTCTCAGTCCTAAAGCTGTATTGTTGTTAGCACGAGAGCGCTGCTCTGTATCCCCTGGCTGTGAGATCTCACAAGCCAAGACGCATTGTATTGTTTTCCTCAGATGTCAGTGGGTAACTGAACAATGTGGAATTACATTTAGGTGACGTCACATCCAGTCAGCAATAGATAGATAAATAATGTCATTGGGTGGCTTTTAATTGGTTCACAAATCAATGTACATGTGAAGCTGTGATCACATATTGGCATTTTGAGAAATGTCTTCATTGTATGGTGGCTCAATAAAGCTGAAACAACATTTTCTAACAAGGATGAATTTCAACTGGAGCGAGGTGACAATGATCAAATGCAAAAAAATAAATAAATGAAACACTATGGATAGGGTTGAGAGTTGCAAATAGTTAATAAGGAAGTAGTTACCAGCGTTTCCTTCAGTAAGACATGAAGCTCTGTATGGCCGTGACTCTTGGCAATCTCAGCGGGAGTCTGTCCATGGCGATTGGCTATGTGCAGTGCTCGCTTAGCGCCTGGACACTGCACGAGCAGGCTGGAAATGCTCTTGAATCCATACTGGGCAGCAAAGTGGAGGAGCGTTGGTACATCTGCACGGTGGAGCTCTGATGGGGATATTTGAAATTTTTGATTAGGTATTAATAGCCGCCAGTTATGCCTGAAAATGAGCACCTGTCAGCAAAGACTACACCACTTTTATTACTTCCTTTACAGGTAGATAACTGGGAACCGATGCAATGTGAGCAAACTAACGCAATCAGGAGAGTCGAAGAAAGACAGTTTGGAGGCACTTATTGACCTGTTTGTCATGGAAACATTTCCCTGTGCCCTTTTAAGCAGAGTTAAGGATCAATCTCGGTAGCTGATGAAGCCATCAGTCTTCCACATAAAGAGCCAAGAAATAATGGAGGCTTTCTTTTCATGGTGGAAACTGTGCATATGAGAAGTACAGTGCCGTGCAAAGGTTTTAGGCAGGTGTGGAAGAATTCTGTAAAGTAAACATGGTTTCAAAAACAGACATGTTAATAGCTTATATTTATAAATTTTAAAAATTCACACAAAGTGAGTGAACAGAAGAAAAATCTAAATCAAATCAACATTTGGTGTGAACACAAGTCCTATAATTGGTATACATTCACAAAGTCTGGGATTTTGTTGGCGTATTGTCATTATACCAATTATACCAAACAGGTGCTGATGATCACCAATTCAATATGTGGTTTGAGACACAATCATTAACTGAAACAGAAACAGCTGTAGGGGGAATACAACTGGGAGGAACTGAGGAACAGCCAAACTCAGCTAACAAGGTGAAGCTTCTGAAGACAGTTTACTTCCAAAAGTAACATAGCACCGGAAGACCGAGCACAGCAACAAGACACAAGGTAGTTATACGTTCAAGCTGTTTGCAAGAAGCACAAAGAAATAGGCAACGTTGAGCACCGTTGATGCAGTGATCGGTCAAGGAATCTTACTGCAGCGGATGCTTACTTCCCTTTGCAATTGAAAGATGTCCAGCAGCATCATCAGCAGAAAACAGTGGGACCCTGGTACACCCATCTACTGTCTGGAGAAGCCTGGTCTACAGTAGCCGTCAGGGAAGACTTACAGTGAAAAAAAGCCATACCTCCGACATAGAAACAAGGCCAAGCGAAACAACTATGCACAAAAACGCTGGAACTGGTGTGCAGAAAATTTCATCAGGTGCTCTGAATTTGTTAACTGAAAGGCTGGAGAGTAGTTCAAGAATGAGTGTCTGCAGACAGCAGTGAAGCATTGCGGAGGTTCCTTGCAAGTTTGAGCCTGCATTTCTGCAAACGGAGTTGGAGATTTGGTCAGAATGAATGGTCTCCTCAGTGCTGAGAAGTGCGGTCAGATACTGATCCATCATCATGCAATACCACCAGGGAAGCATCTGATTGGGCCCAAATCTATTCTGCAGCAGGACAACAGCTGCAAACATACAGCGAAAGTCAGTGAGAACTATCTTCACCGTGAATAAGAACTAGGACTCCTGGAAGTTATGGTACGGCCACCATAGTGCCTTGATCTCAACATCATCGAGTCTGTCTGGAATTACATGAACGGAGAGAAGCAACTGAGGCCGCTTGAATCCACACAAGAATTGTGGGTAATTCTCCAAGACGTTTGGGCCAACCTACCTACCGAGTTCCTCCAAGTGTACCTAGAAGAGTTGATGCTGTTTTGAAGACAAAGGGTGGTCACACCAAATGTTGATTTGATTAGATTTTTCTTCTGTTTATTCACTTTGCATTGTATTAATTTATGAATATAATTTAACACGTCATTAACATGTCACATTTTTCTTTCTTTCTCCATTCTTACTTTACAGCATTTTTACACACATGCCTTTGCACAGTACTGTATGCAAAATTTTCACAGTTGCATAAACACATGCTCACAGAGAAAGGACTGAATTAAATGGACAGTATTGTGGTAAGGCTAACCCCAACCTTCAGAGGTTTTGAATTAGATTCTGTCAAATGTCTACGGATGAACACTAGCATGAGCTAATTTTTAACTTTTACTTTATCATCATCTACGACCTCAGACATTATCTTAAATAAGTTAAACGAAGTGAAATACTGTAAGGATCGTAGGACCACTGTAGGAGTTCAATGAAATGCCCCCCTCTGATTGTCACTGTATAATTCGTGTCCTGCCTGTTAACAATGTAATAATGATGTGTTACTTATGGGTAGATCTGCAGTAACTGTGTGAAGTGCAAGTGGTGTCTGCACAATTAGGGACTGTATAACTACCATGTTTTGGGGTATGTTGTATTCATTCATACTACAAAAAAGAACACTTTGTTATAAAATGTACTGTCAGCAAAGGGTTTAAGACAGTATCTTTGCTCATGTATCCCTGAAAGTCGAAATAAAATTTAAAGAATGTTGTACCGGTTGGATGTGATTACTCAGCAGTTTTTCAATGTAATGGTCTGAATAAGCAATCCTACAGTGCTGTACCTTTTTCAGGTGTGTTTTCACACTGCAGTCCCTGAAAGCCTCCGGTGGGCATGCTGTCTAACAGCATAGAGGACAACTTCTGATCCAGCTTCTCCACAGAGGACTCCTGAAGAGCCTGAAAACAAGAGAAACAGACAGTTCACAAGCAGCCCTTTCGACAACAAAGTCTTGATGCAAGGCTGAAGAAAAAGTACTCAGTACAAGCAAATTACCAACTAAAATTTTACTTTGATGAACAAACAAAAGCAGCACCTATAAACAGTAGGAGTGTTTAGATTATATGGTGAAATACAGTCAGTGTAGAGGCACAATAAAGATGCCAGGTTGAATATAACCACACACATCAGAGTCCAGTAGTACCAGTCCAGAAATTCTCTTGGCAAATTTGTTTCTTGGCATCACTCAAGTTTGCCTCTTCAGCAAAAGAGACCTAATCAAATCAAGCGTTCATCGCTGAAGGAAGGCTGAAACCTTCCGTCTCTTCAATTCCAGAGAGGAGACGGCGCACATAAACATCAGCAGAAATATGCTAGTTCAATTTATCTTCTGTTTTTCCGCCTCTTTCTAATGGCTTGAAGTGCATTGATTGTAAGCACTGTTTTGGGTTGGTGATTGACTAATTTCTATAACTGAGTTACATAACGATGAGTCACTAAGTAACATAACACATTCAGAGTGCCTCAGAAGAGTAACTTGCAGTGAGAAGAGAGAGAAAAGCACAGTATTTGAATGTGTTTCATACATTGCCCCCTAGATTAATAATTTATAGATGTCTGAATGCATTTGCTAGTGTTAGAAGTCTGTTAGACGTATGCTCACTGCTTCTTCCGTATATATCCTGAAATTTTATATTTCCCTTCTTCTTTACAACAAAGTATTCATCAGATAAATAAAGTTTAGAAATGATCATGTACATCTTTATTACAATGTCTTTGTTGAAATGTTTGGCCATGCTGCCAGCCAGTCTGTTCTCAAGACTACGACTCCACACACAAAAATAAAATAAAACCCCAACCACCTCCAATTCACAAGGGGTCCTATATCTAGTATTGTACTTCCATAAAGTTGGGGGACTGACAACAGATTAAAGTAAGAATGGTCAAAATCAAAGAGGTGCCCTGATTTTTAGTCCCTTGCATGGGTCAACCTCAAAAAACCTAATCCTACACTTCCCATAAAGCAGCTCAATCGCATGTATTTGTTAGACCCTGCCTGCTTAGTAAATACCGTCTATAATTCTGTAACACTAGGATTGGTGGATAAATACCAAGCTCAATAGATGCAGCAATTTAAACGTGTAGTCTCCAAGCCCTATAACCCTGATGACATCAGCAAGGCTATTTCGGACCTTACAAAGCTCCACTAGGGCCACAGAAGATACCAGGCTGTGTAGAACTCTTCATGACCAGTGAGCTTTATGTGTAAGAACTGTGGAATTTCACATTTGATAAAACACTGCAGATAAGGTGCAACAACTAACATTATTTGAAGTGAAAGAACCCTTTAATGGTTTTACCTGACACATGAAATCGACAGGGTCTGCTGCCCTTGCCAAAAGGCGGGTTATTTCCTCCATGTTGCTGTAATACTGCAGCTGTGCCTTGTTCAGTGGCACTCCATTATTATATACAGTCACTCTTACGTTCCCTGCTGGGAAATCTGCAACAGAAAACATACCGAAACTGTTAACTGGCAGCGCTAAAACTGATACAGAAGTAGTTTGTTAATCATACATTTATTATTTCATATTATTTTGTTCACCTGGTGCCTTGACACACAGGATCCGCTCATTCCAGCGGACAGGCTTCACTCTCAGCATCAGCTTCTCACCAGCGAACTCAACATCGGCGTCGCTGCCAGCCGACTCATTTTTCAAGAGGATGAACAATTCCATAGCGCTCTGCCAAAGAGACAGTACAGTGAACTGCAGTGTAGTCAATGTAAGGGATGCTTGATGAACAAAAAGAAATAGCTTACTACTGATTAGATGACTGTCTCACCCCACATGGAACTCTGGAAGGAACAACCACAATGCTGGATCTGACACTGTGGGCTCCAGTTGACTGCATTTGCCCAGCCCTTTGCTCTGATCCTGATGGTTTTGTGTGAAGGCGTTGACATTTGCTGCTGAGGGTGACATGCCTACAAAAGATGGGACTTTAAACCTCATCCTGAATTATGCACCAGTGATGTCTTTAATTCAGATTCAATGACCTATCAAGGTGCATTTTTAACCATTCTGGCGGCATGGGTTTCCACTTTTTTCCAGACTGAAATAAAAGATCCATTGCCAACAAATTTTGTTCAAACATTCATGGTCCTCAGAAGAAGAATCCTACTGGCTTTGGTGACCCTCTGACTTTTCCTTCTGCACCACCAAGAGGTTCTATTTTATGGTTTTTGAGATAAATGTCTGATACAAAATTGCTATAAAATTAGTACACACACCCAAGTCCTCTTGTTGTGCTTTTTCCTAATTAGCAAGTGTTAGCATGCTAACAAACTGTCATAAGATGGTGAAAAATGGTAAACATTAGACCTGCCTAGCAAAATAGCATTAAGAAACAGTATACCTGCTGGTATGTTCACATGTCATTGTGAGTATGTTAGCATGCCTTTAGCTCAACACACCACTGTATCATTGCCTTGTCATTTAAAACCAACTTAGGCTACAATGACCTTAAAGTAAAAACTGTCTTTGAGTGATTCAAATAGAAAATAGTAATATAAAAGGTCTTGTACTTTTCATTTATATTAGTGGTGGCTCGTTGTTATGAGTCATGAAGTGTACTTTCTTCATCTGCGTGCACAAAAACTCGTCCAACACGAGTTGCCTGTGTGCTAACAAGCAAACAGCATCATCTTGTATGAATAGGGAAAGTACTTCTGGGTTAATATATAACTGTTTGTGGGATCCTGGCCTGAACCACTTCACTGTATCAGTGCAATGAAGTGATGCAGAGTGCACTTGAATTTGCATGGCTCCTGATGAGTAGTCAGTCATGGCCCAAGAGGAAACACTGGCCATTTGCATCAGATGTTCCTCCTGCGCACACACCTGTTTAAATACAAGCACCCCTCCTCTGCTTTATGATTTTATACAAATAGTGCAATTAGGAAAACCAGAAAAGGAGGTAGAGGATGATTGGCCAGGTGGATGAGGACATGCTAAAGATACACACGGTTTCACCAAAGATGTCTGCAGCTGGTGCTAAACAAAAATTGAATGCCAATCTTCAGTGCACACAATTCTCAGGAAAAAAGTCAGTAAACAGGTTTCCAAGCTGCTGCTCAGGCACAAATAATGAGCATTCTTTTCCCCTCACATTTATGGCAGAGGAAAAGTGAGACCATGTGAATTTTTTACTGAAGGAACAACATGTTGAAGAGGGTGATTGTGTTCTGGGTTTTCAAGATTGGGACGCAAACTGTGGCTAAATCTGTATTACTGGCATGCATTAGGATATTTCTTAATGGTGTTAAACAGGCTGTGACTGATATATTGCTTTGTTTTTTATTTTTTAAAAACTGTCA
This sequence comes from Lepomis macrochirus, assembly GCA_024633595.2. NCBI lineage: Eukaryota > Metazoa > Chordata > Actinopteri > Centrarchiformes > Centrarchidae > Lepomis > Lepomis macrochirus. The sequence continues at coordinate 10,127,213 of JALXJV020000002.1, read as the reverse complement.
ATCAGTGCAACCTGATTCCCATGTAATGACTTTGAGACACTTCTACTCCAATTCAGCGTACATGAATTAATTTTATTATTAACGATTATTATATTAGAGTTTAAATGGGTATATTCATACATTTTCATGTTCTAAGTAATATTGTCAAGATTAAAATTATGATGGAAACTGTGAGCAGCGTTCAGATTGGAATAACACTTGAATATAAACAACAAAAATCTGAAATATAAGAGGGAAACTGGAGAGGAATTTTATACCTCACTGGTTCCTGAAATTAAGTCAGGGACCTGCAGGGGTCACTGAGGGCGTCCTAGAGGTCCCGCGTAAATAACACAATTAAGTGAATTTCACAGTTAATTCATTCTGCAGAACTTGGGGGAGGTGGAATCATAAGAGTAAGTGTCCCTTCCTTCTGTAATGCAGCCAGTTCTAATTCAAATAAAGCAAGACTGTTATCACCAGGTGGTCAGTGAAGTTTGGGGGTTCACAAAAAACTCAAAATGAAAACCTTTTTTGGAGCCAATGCCATACCTTTTCTCACAATGTCAGTCACAATGGACAGGTACTCATGAGCATCTTGTTCACTGGAGATCTGCAGGCATTCGTCGCCATTCAGGGGCACTAGCTCCAGCAGTGGGGTCAGACTCTCCACCCCACACAGTAGCACCACCACATGAGCTGCGGGATTCAAAACGCGGGCCAGGAAGAAGCGCCGCATCTGGCACAGACACTCCAGCATGCCCTTGGAAAGAATCAGGAGCTTGCATGTATACCGGGCCAGAATGAGGAAGTCGTCCCGCCGACTGGACACTGTAGCAATGTCGTAGCAGCAGATCCCAGCCTCTGAGATTGGACCAGTGAATACTGAATGCAGGTACGTGGCCCATTGCTCTGCCTCTGTCTCATAGATGATTAACAGATCCTCAGCTACAATAAAAACATTTTTTGTTCAGAAATGTAAAAAAAATCACATCCTGTGCCTACAGTAATTAGCATTGGATGGGGGATAAACACCATATTCTCCCTACTTTAATAATGCATTTAGGCTGCAAAAGATGTATTTATAGCAAATATAGTTTCCAGACTTTTCAACTGTTCCAAATAGTGAAGAAATACTTTTGCTCTCAGTGTAGCATATTAAAATCTAACTCTTTTTAAAGGATGCAGTGAAATGGCTTAGCTGTTATTGCAAATTGTGCTGTTGATGTTGCTTTAACACTGACATATTCAAAAACAGACACAAATACACATTTTACTTTGACATTCTTCCAAGATATATTGTGCCAATTTTAACCAAAATGTTGCCCTGAGCATTGCAAAGAACCATAAATCAGCCAGACTTCTATATTAAAGCAATTAATCATTTTCATTACCCCAGTAAAAAATCTTTGTAGTAATGAATTCATGAATAAATAATGCAATAGGACAGCTTACCTGACTGGCTCATGGCTACAGTGCTGCTTGTCTGCCGATCTCACTTCACAGTGACATGGAAAACAGCACTGCCATTGACAGGAGGAGCTCAGATAAGAGGGAGTTTCCTGCTACACCAAAGTGGGCAAAGAAATTAGACTTTTTTTTATTTGAAAGTGAACAAAGAGCCTGCTCTCTGCTCTGGTGACAAGGAAGAGGCACAGGTGTACTACAGCACTAGTGCAATGGCAGAAATTCCAGGTGTTTTAGTCAGTGGAATTAAATGTACTATTTGAATGTGGTGGGAAATACGGTGGGAACTGTCAACGTGTCGCTGGTAGTGTCACTAACAAACCTGGTGCACAAAACGGGTAGTTACAAATGTGTATTCTTAAAATATGAAATCATGAAAAGCAAATATCTAGATATTTTTTCTCTGAAGAAGGCGGTACAGTAGGATAAAAAAGGGTCACTGTATGTATAATTATAATTAATTATTATTTAATAATTATTTTTCAGTCTGAGAAATGAACTTTGGGTGGAGATTTTTTGAGTGATTCCTTATTTTCTCTATGTATACTATGTTTATGGAATAAAAACTTGCAAATCTACAGTGAAAGTAGTCCAAACTGAAACTGAAATGGAAACAAAAAAAGCCCATCCAAAATAACATAATCCTAATAAACAACAAAGGTCATTGTCAAGCAGACAGCAGATGATCAGAAAGTGAAAAACGTGAGTCACAGACTTGACCACAGTTTAATTAAGTCTGCAGAGCCATGGGTGAAAGCAGAGCACTACAACCTGAGGTGTGTTAAACTAATGATGTGGTGTGAATGTCTCCACTACAGGCAGAGATAAAAGGCTGTGGTGTGTTCTGACCTGTTATGCACAGTCCCTCATTGAGAGAAATGTAAAACTCAGGGGTTCATTAACTGCCTCCACCTTCCAAACAACTGACTAATACCACACCAGTGTCTCACTAATAGAGGTTTGCCACCATTTATTTCGTTTGAGCAGCAGTGGGGTATCAGAAATGCTCAAGTGTTGAGGAAATGAGCAGGTGAAAAGTGAAATCTCCTTCTTGCAAATCGCCTGTGCGGTGTAACTGGTGACTCACCAATGAAAGATCACTCTGTTCCCATGGATGCAGAGTCACAAAACTTTCACTCGCTCACATTTTCTGTGTGACTGCTCTGATCTAAACACAGAGACATGACATGAAACCTCCCTTTGGATCTGTAGTGAATTCAACTGGACAAAACCTAAATAAACTTCTATAGCAGATAATAAAGCTATCAAAGCCAGCTTCTTCCCCATAACTAGTGAAATGGAGGCAAAAAATATGGGAGGTAAATCATGACTTCCATGAAAAAGCCATAATAATATCACCAATGTAAACAAACAAGAGTGAAAGTGCAAATCTTGCCCAGAGGATGGTGCTGGAGGAAAGGACATGGGGTCATTAAAATCAAAACGGTTTATCTTCATGGGAGCATAAATATTCTCTGACGTGTCAGGAAACGTGTGTAAATTAGATTTTGAAATATCTTGTGTGCAATGTTTATTTTGTCCTGAGAATGCCGCTTGAGGAAAGTAAATAAACAGAAAAATCACTGGGTCACTAAAACTATCAGGATTTATCCTCGGGGAACTATGAAAATGCAAAGAAAATCTTCTAAAAATCTGTCCTTTACTTAGCATTTGAGATATTTTTCTACTGCTATTGACCAAAAAATGGGGAGAAATCAAAATGACACAGTTGTGAATTATTGTTTTAGTTGTCCGGAAATACAGACAAAGTCAAAATGTAAGTCATGATGAAAATAAAAATTACGATCTCATCTTTTGCTCATTATAATTAAAAATGATTCACAAATGCTGAATTGGAGTCAAACAGCTTTAGATGGCAGTGATTAACAGATATCTGTCAGATTTGTTTTGTTTTTCTTTAAAAACAAAGCAATATATCAGTCTCAACATATATTACACCACTATCAAATAATAGAAAGACTTTTGATTGCATACATTTTTACTTACTATCTCAAAATATTGAGTTTTATTATTATTACTTTTTACTACTGACGCTTATTACAGTCATACATTGGTTTCAGAACATGTCGTTATAGAAGTGCAGTTGAAAATCAGCCAGCTGGCCAACACTGGCATATTAACAGAAATGATGATTATTTTGGATTGTCTTTTTAAATAAAAAGTAGTTTAATCTAAAGTAAATAAAAAACAGCCTGTTTCTGGTGGAAATAGGCTTCGATACTGAGAATGTCTTTCTTAGATCCAAAGGCATTTTAAGTTATTTTTTGGCTAAACTTATATATTATCTTCTTGCATTTGTGAACATATATTGTGCAAAAACATTTACTTTTACTTTTTTTTTTTTTATTGCGCAAATATATATCTTTATTGTAAGTTATTCATACCAGGCCACATTGACACAGAAGCAGGCCTTTTTATGTGAATGTGCAGGCTGAGTGGCAGCCTGCCGCTCTCGACCAATAGGAGGAGTCGAGGCCAACTGGGGGCGGGTCCCGTAGATTAGCAGGTTTGACTGCGCACTGCGCTCAGACAACTTGATACAGAGTAACAGTAAATCAGACACAGCAGCTCCTACAGCACCAGCAGTGAAATTGTAACCCCGTTGCAAGTATTTTTGGCCGCTGATAGGACCGAGTGAGATCACTGCGGTCTCTTTTCTCGGAGAGACTCAAGAGTTCGGCAAGAGCAACGCAGGGGCCGTTTTCAGTCTCATTTCTGCTATATCTCAATATTATATCACACTGGAAATGTCCGAAAACAAGCCGAATGATGAACCGAAGTTATCTACGACGGACAGGGTGGTGAAATGTAAGTGTAATTTTGCATGCCACACTGAGACGACACGATACCACAGCTCTCCCTCTGACCAGCGCCAGCAGACTTGAATTCACGGCCGTAGCAGCAGCAGCAGCAGCGGCGGCGGCAGCAACAGCAGCAGCAGCAGCAGCAAACGTAACGTTAGTCGAAAATTGTTTGCTGGCTATGGAGGAAGAAGGGTGTTAGCCGAGCTATGACAGAAGCGGCAAACTAGGAAGTGAGGGCAACTCCAGTTTCTAGACCAGAGCAAGAATTTCTTTTTCTAGAAATGAGTCACATTTCGCGATGTAGCCGCTCGTCTTTAAACGCGCTGTTTTCATTAACAACGAATACAGCCAGCGGCGTGACAGATGCATGATCATTTGCTCCATATACACAGTGCACAGCTTTACAGTATGCATGCAGATATTGCACAACCATTGCATCCAACCCAAGGGCGATTTTCCCTCATTTTGCATGCATCACCAAGCATAGTTTTAAACAAGGCTGCTGCTTTTTTTCACCATTGCATAATACTACTTGGTGTCGCCTGCGTTTTGTAATCTCACATTTGGGTGTTCATCGTGTGCTTGTAGTGCTCATGCCATATGGAGTGGTGCTTCCTGCCTTCTGTGTTTACAGGTCTGACATTCCACCTTTGCAGTCTACCATAAGAATGCAGTAAAGATCATAATCGAGTCGACCTACCTCCCTTGAGCACGGAGTAGGAGCAATGTAGTCTGCCCAGTTTTATGTCAGATGACATCTTATGATGACTTGAAGGCAGTCCTCCACTTAAATTGCAGTATTAAAGCTTATTCCTGCTTTAAAACATTAGCACTTTAAGTCACTCTAAGTTAAATTGCTCGTCTTGGAAGACAAATCCATAGCCAGTTCCTGAGAAGCAAGATGACAGAATGTGTTTATTTGCGCTGGCTGGTCTTGATCCAGTACTAGTTGCAGCCATTATTCTCCTCAGCTTCCAGTACATCACAACAGGGCACGTGCAGTGGTCACACACAAGCATGGGGGGGAATTGTTGAGTAATTTTATTCAGGCTTAGTTGCTAGGGTTCAACTGCTTGAAATGATTAGATCATCATTGACCATTAAACATTAAGATTCTGTTGAGAAATGAAGAAAGGCCACGCTACAGTGTTCAGAAGACCATGACTGGAATCATTGGCTATACATTATATTAAAGGCAAGCCTGAGCTCAGGCCCACTAAGCTCTATCAAATATAGTTCCACTTCGTTGCTTTCTTAGGCTTAGCTTGTGCCATTTAAAACAGGGAGGAAAAATGTTTAACAAAATGATAACTGCAACAATTTCTTTTCTGAAACAGCTCTTCTGAAGTACAGCTCTAACCAGTAGTGTTATAGCTACATTTGGCTAAAAAAAAAATGAAGTTGAGTGTTAAAAAGAGAGTCACACCATGTCCTGGGTGCTTTTGTAATGAATATTTCAAGAGATCATCCCCCTACAGTCTTCACCAACTTGAAGGGCAATGAAATATAGATATGACAAGTACAGGTTTTGAAGAGGTTTAACAATATCACTGGGAGACATGGCCGGTCGTGTCATACGGATCTGAAGCTACTTTTTTTCCCTCCCCTTTCTCACACTGAGGAGATGCCATCTCATCGCACGTCTCAATCCTCTCCCCTGCTTAGTGAATGTCTGCTGTGGTCTTAATCAGGTTAAAATGTATTGATTAGTTATTAGAGAGGCTGTTGAGGGAATCTTGAGAGCCCAGTTTCAAGGGCTCACTCTAAAACCCGATGGTGAGATGAGCAAAGTAATTTAACTCATTATTCATTCATCAAGTTTCAAGAAGTCAATGTTTTGGTAATGCATCAGTATTATGACAACACAGGCGCTGGCTGTGTACAAAGCACCTCTCCAAAATAACTGCAGGCTATAGGTGTGAAGTAATTTGTTTTCAGCTGCCTAGTTTGCCCTGCTACAAGGTGTCAGTCCATCTTATCATAAGTGCTTTGCGTCCACCTGTTTTCAAAATGCATTATCGTAATGCTCCTGAAAGCCACTGCTGCATAGTAATTACTCATAGGAGTTTAATCAGCTGAGGCAGGAAAAGTTGCAAAATGCTAAACATGTTTTTTTTTTTAGTTTTTTTTATCCCTGACGGAAATACGCTGAAACTACGAGCAATTTCCAGTATATAACCGTTACATTTAATGAACTCCGTCACTTATCGGGCGTTTGATATTGTTGTTGTATAGAATTCCTGCTCATTGGTAGACTGTTGGCACAGGTTTATGCTAATTTTTAAAAGCTTTACCTGGTTGAGCAGCATTTGAATAAGAATTATGCTGCGACTCGAATGATAATCCTGATTGTTTTGTGGTCACACATTTTTGCTATATAAGCCATGCGTTGACAGAGAACTATTTTCATGATCGATCAACCTGTCGATTAATCTTTAGTCCATAAAAATGTCAGAAAATAGGGGAGGGAAAAAGCCTGTCAAAATGTTCCACTCAAATTGCTTATTTTGTTTGCCCAACTGGCCAAAACACAGACATACTTAATTTTATGTGATAAAATATTAAGAAAAACAGCAAATATAATTATTGCCAACAATGATTGAATGTGGAAACAAGAACTATGGTTGTATATTGAATCATAGTTGGCACTAGAGCTTCCCTCATTTAGATATAAAATAAATAAACAGTTAGTAATATGGTTGTCACGGTGTGATCATGACAACCACCATGCTCTAAAGCAAAACAAGCTCAGTAATGGTGTTTTTCTGTCACCAGCTGAGAAGCAGGGCCTCCGAACCCCGATGTAACGCTGGGTCCTCCTCTGTGAGTGGGGATGGATAACATCTGACATTTGACTTTTGAGGAGAGAGGCCCCCATGCTCAGACATGCGTGGGCTGGAGAGATGGTGGTGGTGACAGCGGCGCAATGCCAGCCACTGATCCCAGCTGGATAGCCGAGTCATTTATAGAACAGAACATTAAGTAATGCCACATACTTGATCCTTGCCTTACATGTGATCACCTGCGTACATTTCTGCTTCATGTTCATAATCTGGCATGTACGCCATCGCAGTGTTTCTCTTTTATCAGGTATAAACACAGTGTACACAGAGATATAAAATTATCATTTGCCATGGAATTTTCCTCGGGGTGTTGTCATTCGCAGTAATATTTCCTCATTAGCGTGGATAAATCTTGTCATTAGCTTTATTTGCATGGCAATAAAGCTAATGACAAGATTTTAATGCCGTGTCAGTCTGCTGTCTGTAATTTCTAAAGTTTAAATTTCAGAAGAAATAGCCACATTTTTATAAAGTCACAAGTTCTACAGTGTTAATTTCATCTTCTGCTAGACAGTCAGTTTTAATCGAAAGCGAAAAATGGCATGTTTGGTGCTCTGTGGGACGCAGACAAAGCCCTCCAAATGACATCAAAATGTTTAAACAATCGGGGTTTCAATATCCTTGACTGTGTGCCCCCTAAAAATTAAGTGTTTATTTTGAGGATACTAGGACACTGAAAATTGTATTGCAATGTATTCACTCTATAATGTTTTTTCCTCTAATGGATAGAATTGACCTCCCCCCTGTGAGTGCTGCCTTGGAATTTGATCTACTCTCATGTAGATTCTCAGCCTTTCTTGATTTGCTTTCTTGAACGGGTGAATGGAAAAGAGAGGCGTTGAGTATAGCGTCTTTTGTATAGCGTGATTATGGCTAACATATTAACGGCCATTATATTGTATAATATTAATATCCCGATTAATAATGCTTCTTTGGGAACAAAATATTTTTATGGGAATAGGATATACTACGAGAGCTGAACTGAAAGAATTTGACTGGAATGTATCCACAATAAGTTTCATAATCTATTACCTGCGGTACTTTTTCAAGCAAACATGCCAAAAATGTTCCTTAATTCCAGTTTCTGCTGTGTTTCTTTATCTCATGTGATAATAAGCTGAATAAATTTAGGGTTTGGATTGTTAGTTGGACAAAACAAGCAATTGAAAGAGGTCTTACCGGAAATTGTGATTGACATTTTCACTATTTTCTGACATTTTATAAACCAAACATCTCAATTGATCAATAATATAATCTGCAGATTAATTGCAAATTGTAAAGGTAATCACTAATTACAGCACTTCATAATACTAATACTGTTAAGAAGAAATTATTATGCCACCACAACATGCAGCCAAATACAGAGGATTTAGCCCACCATACATATTCAATTACACCATAGGTGAAAGGGTGAAAATAATCTGGCTGGCAGCCGCTTCTATGGTTAATCAGAGCCTGTGATTGGTCAGACAGTTGACCTGTGAACAGGGAGTGTTTGATCTGAGACATCGGAGCAGGTAGTTAAATAGCAATCTGTCCATATCATACCCAGTCATGTGTAATTATTTGCGGAAGGACAAATCATGATCACAATTATTATTAATTGTGCAGCCATGTGCCATTATCTAAACCACTCTGCATACTTTGCCGAATGGTCTTGCTTTTAGCAGCTGGCCTCAGTTGATTTTCAGTGTTTCCTTTCCAGACTTAAACCTTCTCATGAACAATGAGCCCGCAAGATTAAGGTTGGGTGAACAAGGCTGTTGCTCTCTGTGCAAAACTTTTCTGAATGAAAAAAAAAAAAAAGTTAGCTGGTGTGAGTCTGTTGTCATACGTCTATGGGGATGCCCCTTCCCCATTTGCTGTCATGTCTCCTTGGCATGTGAAGATGTCTGGGTACTGGTATCTTGGGGTGGGGGGGCAGCCACCTCTTCCTCAGCATCTTTTGACAGCAGTTCACTCAAATCGCTCGACCTGGAAATGTCGCCTAAAGCAGAAACTGCACGCAGACGAAGAAGAAGATAACAGATAAACAAGTGATTCAAGCATGTCATACCTCGCCTGCTGTGACACAGAGATTCTTTTGGCGTTTTTTGATAACAGTGTAATGCAACTTGCCTTTGTAGGGAAGACCTGAACTACCTCTGCTCTGATGTGATACTCAGATATACAGTCTGTGGTATTCTGAACCTGAGTAAGTGCACCTTTACCGCTCATTAGATTAAAGAGGAATTAGGCTCTGTTGTGGATTTAGGGCAAAGCAAAGCGGCGGATTTGGACAGATTAAGCTCCATATAGGGGGATAAAGGCAGCTCTGCTCAGAGGTTGTAATCTGACTCCATGCATTAGCTGCTGCTCTTGCTAATTCATGTGAACAAATGGATGTTGGGCCTTGATAAAGCAACAGGGGGAGAAAAAGTGTTTACCTACCTTGGCATTTTGAGATTGTTACTAAGCCTATGAGTACAGTTTGGGGATTTGCAAGCCTTTGAACTCACACTGTTGATACCTTTTGAACCAGTGCAGTTTTGTCAGCAGCTGTTTTGTAGCTTATATGTTGATGGACAGAGATTTACTGTAGCATTGTACTATTGTGGCTCTTCATAAGGTGCACCATTTTTCTCTTTAATCATCAAGGTCCCATTTTGCAGTTGACCAAACAGAAAACTTCCACTCTTGATTGCCTATACCCATGATGGCGTCTGTGAGCCATAGATCATAATATTGTGCTATTGTATTTGGTGAAAATCAGCCTCCATATAAACAAACCCTCAGCATTTCCCATTTCATGGCTGGCAGACACCAACACACGGCCCTTCTATCAGCTACAGTGGCTAACAAAAGCCATTTGGAACAGAGACGGTGTGTGTCATCAGATCCCTCTCTGGAGCTGGTTGCAGCACAGTCACAAATCAATCAATACAGTGTCTACAACACATGTAACTACATGTTGGGCACCCAGTGCAGTGAGCGTGGGGGAGGAGAGGCTAACCCAGTGAACTGGGAGCAACTGGGTTGCTGAGTTATATTAGAGGAGAGCAGAGTAGTAAATCTGCTTCCTCACCTCAAGTCCCATGTGGAGAGCAGAGCATGGACAGGCAGCGAAGAGCACACTCATGTACACATGCACGCACATTAGCTACAACAAGGGTAACTTTTAGCTAATTGAGAAGGTGGTCTTCATAAGAATTTAGATATAGGGAACCCTCTGGCATGATTGTTGCCAAATGCTGGTTAGCAAAAATTGACAATAACGGCTTCGTCAAGGGCTATGAATCACTGATTTAATAGAGAATCAATTGAATTAACAACCCACTGAATGATGATTTGAATCAAGAGTGATTTGTGTGCGTGTGTGGGTGGGTGTTGTTTTTTGTTTTTTGCACAATTTGATTTAGTAAAATATAGTTTTAGCAAAACAGTTGAATTAAACATGTTGTAAAACAAAGGAGGCTGTCATTATTGTTTTGCTAGGTGAATCAGAAAAAGACAGCAGAAATCCATTTAAAAAATTCTGCATGGGGGGGAAGGTGTTTTCTGTAGTTGCAATGTTTTTGACACATTTTCCCATAAAACTGTCTAGTTGACTACTTTTTAAACATATTTAAAAGCCTTGTCTTTTTACTGTTTAATAAAAATAAACAAAAGTAATCATTTTCCCTATTTTAATTTTTTTATGTTTAATGAAATTAGGCCTTTAGTAAAGTGGCTGTGGATGAGAAAATGGGTATATATGTAGATTTTAGACAGACCGCTACTTCAGATTTTTTTCACTGAATCTAGCATTTTGTAGTACAATGTAATGACATAAATCCATGCTAATAAATCTTGCATTAGACACAATAGTTATACCCCCTGCCTTGCTCCATTACAGGTGGTTGCATACAGTTATAGTATTCTGGGAGCATTTACTTAGTTTTGCAAAATTTACAGTGACTTCTTACCACTTTCCTGTCTCATTAGCAACATTTTAGGGACAGGAAAGTGTACAGAGCTCTAACTTTAGGGATCTCTTGTTTGCTGTGTTCATCTACAGAGCTTGTATATGAAAAACAGTGTCAATAATGGTAATTTTGGCAGCATGGTGACTCCCAACGAGAATGTAAATGAAGCCAGAACGATTCATCCTTTTTTTCTTTTAGCAGGTTATGTTAAATCTGCATCATTTACAAATCAATGCATCAGTGTGATGAATGCATCCTTACACTCCCTAGCTTTATCATGAGCAAAAGAATTGCAGTCTGTTTACATGTTGAATTCACCTGAAGATTTATTTAACCCCAGCCCACAGGTATGCACACACACCCACCGCCACCTCAGACCGCATGCTAATTGAGAGAACGATCTAGCAACGCTGAGTAATGGTGTGTGCCTCAGAATAAAAGATCCCCGCGGTAACGTTTTTATCTAGGGCAAACCTCTTCTGTTTAGACACACACAGCAAGTATTTTGGCCTCAGTTTTCCTGCCGTACGTGTCTCTGGTTAGAAGGAGGAGGTTTCTTGTGGTGAAAACACACATACCTGTATTCTTAATGGGAGACTTGTCTTTGTGGGTTCGAACAAGCCCCTGCATGCTCCTCTGTGACAGATGCAAACATAGACACAATCTCCTGTGTTGTGCCAGGCGGTCGTTTGTATTCAAATATGGGTAAAATGAGTAAAGCCATCTGCGGGCTTCCCGTAAAATGGTAGACTAGTAATCAGAGAAAAGTCCCAGCAGGGGGAGGGTGATGTTGTAAGTCTTGTGCTGGCTCATCGACTCTGTGCATGTATTGGGGGGGGGTAAGGCATGGGAAGGGTACGCAGTATCTCATGGAAACTGTCTGGTTAAGATTGCCTCTTCTCTACTATCGTGTAGGCATTGGTACTTGTTGACACCCCCACACACACATTGAAGCTCATGCAAATGCAACCTGTTCCTATGAAGAACTGTTGAATATGCAAATTATTGTCATTTCCAGTGCGTGGGCATGTGTGTCAGGGAACAAGAAACACTATATACGACCTGTAGACTTTATCCAACATCATAGCTTGACAGATAAAGTCAAAACTTAGCTTTAGGAGGCAGAGGGAGTTTGTTATGATGACCTTACTATGTCCTTACCTTTTTTATGTCATAACGCCCCAAACACTGCAGCGTTTACAGAATGACTCCAGAAAGCAACATTTACTTCTAAAGCATTGCATCCATGGGAGCGAATCCTGGGAGTGACAGCCGGTGAGGCCTGATCAGAACGGGGTTTGATCAGCGCTGTGCATTCAGACAAGTTGCCCGGTGGTTTCCGGACAGTGATGGGCCTCAGGTTTTGACAGGTTTGACATTTTTCAGGGCATTTTCAGTACTGGTAGTGTTTGACTACAAACCAGGAGACCCTTGATATGAAGTATGTGTGGGATATCATGTTTAGCAGGAGGGGAGAACCGCAATTCCTCGCCTTTTTCTTTACCGGTCCATCATTTTGGCTGCGGCGCTCCTGCTGGTAAGAAGTTATCACGCAAGTTGAGAGACCATGTTGGGTACAAAGTTCCTTTTAATTAACAGACCAGTCAATACGTTTAATCGAGTGGACAGAAGTCCAACAGTAACAGTGGGGGCAAGAATAGGAGCAATTGAGACACATTTTTTTCATGGTGTGAAATGTGATTTTGTATTTTTAGGGCATTTAGAAAAAGAACACACATTTAATTTTCGCTCTCTGCTGAGCAAATCAAAAGGCTTTTCTCAGGTTCTGCATTGAGCCTTTTAACAGTGAGGATTTGTTTTTATTTCTCAGCACCATTAAGCAAATGAACAAAAATCAGTTTAATTGAGGAAAGCCCTAATTACAGATGGGTAAATAAGCGCATTATATGCTACGTTGTTTTTCCCTCTGTTCATTCACTGATCATCCTGCTGTGTGAAAAGAGGGGGACTTTTCCTTTCTTTCAGGTGTCATTAGCTAGCTTGCTAAAAGTGGCCCATGTGTGAACGAGAGAGAAAGTCCAGCTATACAAATACAGCTGGAGGTGGGTCGAGGCCCCAAGGTTTATTTACACTTGTTAATTATAGACCACCTGGCTGAAAATGAACCCTTATATTCTATGCGGTGGTGAATTTGGTGTCTGCTTATCTTAGTCTACCATAGGAAAACAACTCTTTCATTGCATGTCAGCTTGTTCTATAATTGACCTGGCAGGATGTTTTGTGAGATTGCCATTTGCGTGACGAGACAAGACAGTGCTTCCTGATGTTTGCTGACTTGCTTCCCCACCGCATATTTATTTTTCAGACTTTTAGAAATCATGACTTCACTTAAACTTCATTTTGTACTTTCGAGCTTTCAAGCTTATGACTGAATTTACTGCCAAGCTTTTTATTTATGTATTTGTTTACCTGACCCGTGGCAGAAACCTGCTAATGGATCTCTAGAAATGTGTCATGAGACAACCAGGCAAAGAGGGGTTAAATTTGCCCCAGAGCTGACGATGGCAGGCCTCTCAGTCACTCCCGCCCACGTGGAGAGGAGAGGGAGGAGGGCTGCTGCAGGGCCCACTCACTCAAAACACACTCTGCTGAGGCTGACCAGAGGCAGTCGTGACTGAGGGGTGTGTGTGTGTGTGTGTGTGTGTGTGCGCGTGCACTGGTGGGGAGGTAGGGAGTAGACTAACTGTAGTGGTGCCGTGTATTTGTTACAATGCCCTTGCTGTTTTGTCTGATGAATCAGGCTCCAGGGTCAACTCATAAAGGACCACCAGGTGAAATTTCGTTACAGGCCGATGCCCCCTAGAAAGGAATCTTCTCTGTCAATAATCTGCTTGTAATTGCAAAGTCAATTCATCTTGGTTAAAGTTAGATTTAATTTACACTAGTGTTTGTCCACGGTGGACTGCCGCTTGCCAGCAGCACGAGGCAGAAGAGACAGACAGTTAGAGTTCACTGGAAGTAAGGGGGAGACTCTGAGCTGGCCCCCGCAGTTGCCAGGCCAAAGCGAAGCAAGATCACATTGCAAACAGACATCTCATCAGTCTGAGCTCACGGTGTGCCTCTGTTAGCCAGATTGTGGAGAGGTTAGTGTGTCCCAGCGCTCTGATTGATTTTGTGCCTGTCCAAACACCATCGGGGAGCCATGCATTACAATGACCAATCATTTAAGCTTTAATGCCGCCCCGCTCCCTGTTGGACCATTAGGAGTAGTGGGAGGGCTCCTGGACTTCTGCTGTATCTTTTTGCTGTCAAGTGGGCCTGCCCCTTATGAACACTTGCATTTTGCTTTATTGATTGCGTGCAGAGAGATCCTGTTTCTCATTAGACTCTGGTTGATGCACTAGTTTGCTGTCACTGTTCATGTGCACGTTCACACGTGCGTCCGTGCGTTTTCATATGTGTGTGGTGTTGGCTCTGAAGAACGTCAAACTCTGAAGTAGTAGGAGCCACCCATTCCACTAATTTATATTTTTATTTGCGCCAAACTCATGAAAACTTTCGTGTGAAACCGTGGGAGACGTGCTGTTTCAACAAGCTAATCTCGACTCTGTGTGAACTCCTTTGCCCAAGATGTAGGCCCATTGTTGGTAATTTATGCCGTTGTCACACCCCAGTCCTACACACGCACACTCGCTTGCTCGCTAGCTGTCATTTTCTTTAGCAGTTTGTTTATTCCTTTGCTGTACCATGCAAGCCTTTAATCCTGGCCCAGCCCCCACAGAAAACGGCATAGTTGATGAGTGACAGACGCTCACTGGCGCACAGTTACTGCTGTGAACACAAGTTTGGTTATGTCCATGACACACAGTCTCAAGGAGACTAAAGAGTACAGTGTCTTTGACAGCTTTTCTACCGAGGCCCGACAGTTACTTCAGTCAGCACTGTCTTTTTTTTTCTCGTCCTGCAAAACTGTGAGACACACTGTACAAGGCGGGTTATTTTCTTTTTTTACTGGCTCTACTATTTTCTGTCTCTCTGTCATGTATTCCAGCCACCACAACATATTTTTTGTCTTCTTCCTCTGTTTAGTTTTAGCGGTGGTTCTGCCATCCCTGCTTTCAACCATGACTACAATGCTTCCTCTAGGCCAACATCTGCCATTCATTCAGCATTTCTTTTCATTCCCTTTTGCACACCCGCTTGCTCACGCTGCTGCTCAACTGTGTCAGACCCATGTTGTACGACCGAAACGCCCATAATGCTTCAGACCCGTCTCCCTGTATAGAACGTAATCCGATCCCCCTGGAGGAATGCGGCAAGCATCGGGGACGGCAAAATTGAGGTACAAATCTGCTGGTCGGCCAGTAGATAGTGTGTCTCCAAGTGATTTTAAGCCAGCACTTCAGCAGCAATTGGCCGAGAGAAATCTTTACCATTCCCCGTCCACCAAAGCAAATTAACGTTTTGTGTTTTTTCAACACTTCATGACAGTAACGTTGGCAGACAATAGTTGAAGCTCCGTTAAACATTTGTTTGATATTGCCTGTTTTGTAGCCAGTAGTGAAGAGGGCAGGGACTTCTTTCCAGCCTAACAGATGGTGTATACACTACAGAGCTATGCAGTTCCACAATATTAGGCTGCAGCACTGCATGGGATGTCTTTATAAAGCCTATTTGCTTTTGATGAAAGTAAATATGGTGTGTGCTTTAGAATCAGCAAACTACCGTGACAGCTTATGCCTTTGTGTCTCTGTTTGCATTTAGGAATGTCTTCTTTCTTAGACATGACAGGACTTCTTGCCTGTTTTGTACAACACAAGTACAAGATAAACCTGTTATGTTTAATGAAAATATAAAATAATGCAATGTAACATCAATGTAGACAAATATAATTTATTCATTCATATAATTCATTAAAAACCTTTTTTTCGCTTCAAATGTTTACCATCTTTGCTCATCAATCAATGGCACACCTGGAGAAATTGGTTTAAAAGATGTTGGATTCTGGAAATGCCTTCAGAAGACAAAGTGTTGTTCAACGACCTTCTGTGTTTTTCACAGATGGCTGTGTAGTTATTTTACACAAAAATGGATGCTTAGCTCTCTGACTCTGTATGTAATTGTAACAATGAGAGGCACAAACTGGGGCTATGGATACCTTTGCAAGGGAACATACCAAGTGGGAATGTCTTTGAAAGGTTACAGAAGTAAAGAATTTAGAAAAGCTGAGCTACAGTGTCTGGTCTGTGAATGTAAAAAAATATGTATGTACTGCAAAGGCAATGCAGGAGGCCTATGACCACAGCAGAAGAGAGTCTGGGAATCGAGACTCCCTTCGGGCAGTCAAGCTGTCAAATGTCCCTTTCTGAGTCCTGAACTTACTCACTGACCTGATCCTCAAGGACACGTGACCTTTGTAGCAGGCCTGTTTGGCCCAAAGGGATCAAGGGCACAACATAGGCAGTCCACTACCGCTTGACCCACACGACTCGGCAGCGTCTAGAGTTTTATAAAGGCCTGGCCTTTACTTACACTTCTTATCTTTGATTGGACGCTGACTGCAGAGATGGCTTTCGAATGCGATGCTTTAACTGCCTTTAATCTCATGGCTGCTAGTAAAGCCTGCACAGATGGTGCCTTCAGCATAATACTCCGCTAGTGAATTTTGAAAGTGCTTTCTCTGCAATATGGAGGTCAGGCTGGCAGCAGAGAAGGATGAGTTACTTTACAGTCACTTTTAGCCCAGAAGGGTTGCATAATAGCAGCTACTTCAGGGGGTTCCGTCACAGCTTCGCCTGATATACAGCGCTCCTCCAGGGGGCTGGGATTGGCGAGACAAGGAGTGTGTGTGTGTGTCTGTGTGTGTGGTTGGTGAAGAGTTATATCCCTTGCTGACTCAGAATTCCTTTGGTCTTCAGAGAAGTAATTCCTTTGTTGCCCGCCCTCCCTCCCTCCCTGTGCTGTTTTTTGCTTTTCTTTTTTGGCAGTCAGGTGCCCCTGCTGGCAGGAGAACCCACCACACCCGCGCAGTCATGGCCTAGATACAGAGATGGGCTTGAGAGGTGGGCGTAGGCAAGGGGGGAAAAGGAAGCGATGGCAAAGGAAGGGGACTCTTAGGGGCCTTGTTGTCTTGGCAAGAGGTGGGAGGAGGTGGCTGGCTGTGCCATCCCATTGCCTCACCACCTGTCCTCAGAAAAACCACAGTCAGTCTGCCAGAAATGAAAACTCAACCTCTTGGACATAAACACTTGATGCCAGAAAGATGGTTGTTACAATATTAGATGTATCTTATCATTCTTGAATTCTTATTTTTTTAGTACTTTTAGAACTTAGATATTTAGATTTATTTATTCATTACATTCTGCTTGCAATTTCTTACCCTCCCTTGTCCTTTTGAAACAGCATGAAGGAGTGCTATTTCACATATGTGATGGGGCTATTCTTGTCTGGTTGGGAGGGTTTGCCCCAGTCCACAAATCATTGTGATAGTGGCAGGACAGTATTCATGTTAAAGTCATGCAGGTAACCTTGCTAAGTGGGAGGGGTATTAATTAATGACGATGAATATTAACTACAGTTCAGACAGTGTTTTTTGGGGGTCAGCCTCAAGTCTTGTATGCTCCGTTTACCAAGTGTGGGTACAAATATAGACTGGCCTCATCCCCTCTGTATGCGTCTAGTAATTGCATTCTAGAAATGCCAACATCTCGGCTGCCAACTAGCCCTCCTTGGGAGGTG
Organism: Lepomis macrochirus; assembly: GCA_024633595.2. Lineage (NCBI taxonomy): Eukaryota > Metazoa > Chordata > Actinopteri > Centrarchiformes > Centrarchidae > Lepomis > Lepomis macrochirus. Next base: position 10,109,456 of record JALXJV020000002.1, on the reverse strand, counting down.
CGATCACGCCTGTTGAGGCATATTATCTCAGAGGCAAGCTGTGAATGAGTACAGAAAACACTGAAGTCAGTTGGAGTTTCTGGAACGTAACAACATGTTTCTACTGATTTACATACCATATTGTATCATATTAGATAATATTGTATGAATCAGACTGTGTCAGGAGTCATGTAATTACCATCTGTTTAGATATTAAATTTTGTGATTTGAGAAGTGGTAGTTGAACTTGGGTCAGGACTTGACCTCCTGCAGGTGTGGACCATAGATGATTGCCTATTCAGCCGACAAGGTATTATATGTGATAGATTATGATACTCCATGAGCAAGACTAAATTCGACTTGATACTTGCAGCAAATGTGTTCTGTAGGAATGGGGATCGAGACCCTTTTACCCTTATACCCCAAACTTTTTAAAAACCCAAAAATCAATAAGGTTCGAGCGTATCAACGCTGCTATCGAGACTAGCGGGTCCTATAATGTAACGTTATGCCTTGAGTATCAAATCTGATTTAACTTTAAACGCGATGAATAAGAAAACCAATGTTTACGAAACGCAGTATTAAATGGGCCCGGGACTGTTTATCAACAGGCTGCAGCCTCTGCTGCTCTCTGTCGGCTCCTACATACACATGCACACAGTAGGGCTGCAACTAATGCTTATTTTTGTAATCGACAATCAATTTGTTAATTATTTATTCGATTAGGCAACTAGTCACTATTATTTTTGTCACCCCCTAACCCTATTTAAACTATTAAACTAATTAAATATCTTTCAAGTGAATTACTGATCTCCAACACACAGCCTAACTAGCAAATATTACCTTTAAGTTTAAATGAGGATTAGTATTCAGAACAGTAGTATCAACGCCAGGGGGGATACCAGGGCAGAAGACAACACAGGGTTGGCTACTCCTATAAGTCACTGATTTACTATTGCACTTAATTTTAGTTGCTACCACAACTAAAAGAGCATTCTCTAAGCCAGCATCATCCATGAGACCTCAAAACCAAGAATGCAAAGAACTAGGGAGAGGCTGCTCCAAGATAACAGCCAGCCTTTATCACCCAAAACATTAAGCTCACAATCTGATTTATTGTAGGTAAGTAGGTTTTAACATTGAAACGTTTAAATTTCTAACAAACATTTTTGCTTTGGAACTATATAAGATAAAAGCAAATTAAAAGCAAGTACTATAACATCAACTGTACACTAACAATGTGATGTCTATTTAGAATAATAAAGCAACAGTCCTCTTTCATACTACTTCTGTCGTTTTATTTTTCCAAAGTTTTATAAGTGGAGAATGTTCAGTAGGCTACATCACGAACCAGATGTTTCTTCATTTACTTTAAAATGTTAAACCATTATTCAGATTGTAAAGACAGAATAACAGCATTACGAACATTGAAACTATCTTAGTTGTGGCCTTTCGTCTGTCGTTGTTGCTGCTGCAGTGGTCTGTGTAACTGAGACCAGAGGGCTCTGTGGGCGTAACTGGCTGGCCGGCTGGCACCGCTAACCCCGCTGCCGCTTGTGGAGCTTCTCAACCCAAAAACGTTTGAGCACATTTTGGATTCACCGTCAAGTTTCGTAAAAATGCCAATATGCAAGTTCTACACAGTTCATTTCTTGCCTCAAAACCTCTCAAAAGTGTATTTAGTGCTGCGTACAAAACTTGTAAAAACAAAAGGTTCTGCTGTTCACCTCTTACACTGTTGCTTTCTGCTTCTTGCATTAATGATTCTTCTTCATGAGTACTCTTAATAGTCAAGCAGTCATGGCAGACAGTGCCCCCAGCACTTACTATAGTGCATTGCAGTTAGAATTAAACAACCAGAAATGATCTTAGCAGCAACAGCATCTCTGTGAATGATGCATCAAATAAAATTTCAGGTTGACAGATTTTTACAATCGTCATCGTCGATTATATCGACTAATAGTTGCAGCCCTAGCACAGAGCGGCCAGCAGAGAGAGACGCTGCACTGTCAAACGACGGCTCGCTTGACCACAGGGCGCTGTCCCGGTGGAGAAAAAAATGTTAAGTTAGCTCCAAACCACTGGAGCTGACGAGAGCTATGCTTGTTACTGTACGTACATGCAATAAAACCTTTGCAAGTAAAAAGACAATACTTTATCAATACACCTGGGTGTTGGGTTAACATGCAGAAGGGTTCATTTAAATTGCTCTGTCCACAGTCTCTCATTCAGTTTGTTTTATACAAGCAGAGCTAATGTTAGCTTGGCATTAGCCAAATGTTACAAACAAGCTAAATTGAAAGCTGATTGTCTGTAGCATAAACTGGTCTGTAATCTTAAAATTTGGCAGTATTGTGATGTCACATTCACTTTATAGTGACGATGCTGTTGTAATTAAAAACAACCAGGTAGCTAATATGCACATGTAGATATATAAAAATGTTATCGCACACTGAACATTTTGCACATTTTCTTCACACAATGCAGACCTCATGCCTGTTGGATCTCCTCTTACCAAATAACCATCACCAAATAATTGCAAAGTATCGATAGTGGTATTGATAAAGACTCGGATCATTAAGCAATCTCAATAATGGTATCAATATCATTAAAAATGAACGATCCCCATCCCTAGTGTTCTTCAAGCTGTTCTCTCTAGAGGGTTTACATGTGTGTATTGAAATATTTAAAAGGGGCTGGAAAAGAAGGAGCCACAATATGGCTCTTGACAGTTGCCTGTAGCAGGCAGGGAAGTAGATAAAAACATTCAGTAGGAACATTAAAAAACTAATCCCAGGTGCAACTAATGTGCTTACAGAGCTGACAGTTTTATGACCAACCAACATTTTGAAGCACTTTTGCAAAAGTTGCCGGAAAGCTGTCCAGTTTAATTGTGGTAGCATACAGCAACATATTTTTTACTTTTCTGTCATGGTATCATTATAGTATTGCATTTCACATGTTTAACTTAGCAGTAGAGCTTTTGAAGTCAAACATTTGGTTTTGTGACAACTGCAACCCTAGCTGAACCCTAGCTGAAACACAGCAAATCTGTGTCGTGTCCAGCCACCCGTCTGCATGTCATTACACACTCAGAGAACAAGCCACCAACAAGAACGCTTTGTAAAGTGGCTGCCTGCGCACTGGCGAAGCTCTCCAGGGTTAGTGGGGACATATGTTCTCGATAGACCTGTGTCGTCAGTCCTTCCCAAATACAAGCGCCAGTTGACAGCATGTTGGAGAGTGGTGGAGGACTCACACAAAGGTGGCTCTGTGCACGTGCGGGGCCAGGGTTTTTGTCCAGACTGGAATCCAAACACGCCCACCAATCCCTCCCTAGCTGCTTCTGTTTACCATCTGAAGAAGATGTTGAAATTGAAGCCCTGAAGGCCTGGGGAAACATGGCATCATTGTGTCAGAAATCCGACATATGATAGCACAGGCCTTGGGGGTAGCCTGACTTGGTTTTATTTGATTTATGAATGATAGGTTAGAGTTGTGATCAGGTGTCTGTCTGTATTTGCTTTTAGAGAGACAATTCAAGAATACTGGGTTTCATACATTTTGCAAGGCATTGGCCATTTATTTAGTACCTTCCTTGACATATTACACTTGACCTCCAGCACGTACGTATGTTCTGCATCAGTTTTTGCTCGTGGCCTGATAGGAGAAATTAAGGAGAAACAGAGTGAACAAGTGAAAAGACAGGTTCACTTGTCCAAACAGCCAGTCAGATAGCTTTCTCACTGATTGTCTGTATAAGGGACGGAAAATGTGAACAGTGTGGCAGCAATAACTACAGGTGCTGGTGGCCACTAATTTGCTTAGTGGCAGCACAACAGTGCCTTATTGCTAACTTGTTCTTTCAGGGTCCTAAAATTACAAGTGAAGGATTTAGCATGTTGGAATTATGCTGTGTTTGTAATGATAGCAGTCTTTGAGGCATATTACGTACTAGATTGATAAATCAGTGTGCCGATATGAGCCAATTGCCGATAAATCAGTATCAATTTATAACAACTAATAAATGACAATTAGGAAAAAAGAGTGACGGAAGAAGGATCTTTCAGTCATGTTATGAGTGTTGTCGTTGCGCAGTTTGTCTACAACAGGGCACCCTGCAAACCCCTGTTTGCAACACTGAAATGCCACAAAACACAGCAATTAGGTGACATCATCAACTCTGCTTTTGTTCAAAGTATAAAGTAAAGTATATATTGGAATATCGTTTTTTAACATCCTCAAATATCGAAATCTGCATCGGTCAGGCTCTACAGTACAGGCATACATAGCACTGGGGAATATGCAGATTAAGTGTGGCCATGAAACGTCTGGCTGTTACGGACCACAGGTTCCATTTGGGGGAATAGCTTTTATACAGCCGAGCATATACCCATAGCACCCTGTCTTCCAGATCCTTTCAGCCTCCTCCATTGTTCCGTCTCTGCTATGCTCCAAAGCTGATTACAGCGCCTTCTCTAATGAAAGCTAATCCTGTGTCACGGCATTGTGGAGGAGGAGGAGGGGGGCAGGCCTCAGCATGGCAAAGCTAGCAGGGAATGTCTTCTTCAGGGACTGTCAGAGTGGCTTTCAGAGGAAATGCCAGAGAGTGTTAACGTTTTCGCAAACCTGGAAATCTGCCAGGTGTTTTACACTGAGATTGGGCTTTTTTTGTGCTGGCCTTTTGGCCCTTAACACACCTTACACACAAAACTTCCAAATCCAAACTTGTAACGGCCTGAAATTCACTTAACTATGTTCAGCCCAGGTGTTCATCATAGCTTCTCAATAGTTAGAACTGACGTGTCTAAATTACTTAAGTGTTGGTACCTAGAGGCTGCTGTTCTATTACACTTTAGATCTCTCTGACCTGTATTGTGCCCTGTCCTGTACTGAGAGAACCAGCCCCAAAAGTCATACTTGTGGTCCTATTTGAAATAATTTGAATTTGCCAAATTTTTCTTATATCATGGATGTATTAGTGCAGTTTGTCTTCTAGAGCTGTACAGTGTGGCAGCTTGCATTTAAACTGTGGATTTGTCAATATAACGGCAACACTTGTGTCAGGATTCAAAGTTGGGATGCACTAATCCAACAGTTTTTCTCCCAGTAATAATGCTGAGACCACAACTCAGTATGTTACAGACACCAATACTCTTTTTCCCAAAAGCACCTCACTGCAGAGAACTCATTGAAATTGTTTTTATGTAAGGCTATGTGAGGCCAGGGATGGCCATGGCATCGGAAACTCTGGTCAGCCATGACACAGTGAATGTAATTGAAAGCTGAAAACCCGACATTGACAAGTAAACTGAAATTTGATGTAGATTGGCCTCATCATGGCAGATAGCAGATAAATGAGGTCAGTATTGGCACCGAAACTGATCCAGAGCTCCAGGATTGTTGGGTTTCTAGTTTTTAATAGCATGATTTTATGATTATGTAAATTTGAAAAGCATTCAGGCAAAAAAAATCATTGAGACAGAAAGGCATATAATATAATACAAAAGCTTAAATATTTTCACCATTATCCTACCTTTACCATACTTACTTGTTTAATCTGTGTAGTCCAACTGTTTAGCTTAGTTTGCCACATATATTGTTGTAAACTGCCGCTGGCTGAGACAAACCAACCCCTCTTCTCTCTAGCAGCAGTACCTGCAGGCAGTGAATCACATCAGGAGTGGAGAGAGGAGGTTGTAGTACATTGCATATTTTCCTCACATTGTGCAGGCCTAATGCAGACTACAAGTTGTGTGAGGATGGTACAGCTGCAGGGACATCCCATCAGTCGAATGTAAGTCATGGAGTAGATTGTTTTTGATAGATTGACAGGTGTTTTTTTCCCCAAGCACACTTGTTTTGTCTGTTGACTCTTGCATGTATTTTTATTTCACTGACTGATTTTTCACTCCCCCTGAATCATGCCCCTCCCCCACTCCAGCTCCAAATCCACGGTGGTCATTTGCCAGCCATGACCCAGGTCCCTGGCAGCCTCTCACTTTGTCATTGATCGGCTGCTACATTGATGGCTCGCCACACACCCAACCTCCAACAGAAAACCAGTGCAGGGACATCCCTTAGAAAATGCTCATCCACCCCCCACCACTGCATCTGCTTCCTACTCCCATCTATCCTTTCTTGCATACATACATTCATCCATCCTTCCGTTCACCCACGCTAGTCTCCCACGCTTCAGCCCTAACCTCAGTAATTAATCAGGGACTTAGTCAGAGTGCTGTCTGAGCAGGGGCGCATTTTGATCACCTGCTGCTGCTAACGCTTTCTACATTTCTCATCTAAAAGCTGTTGAGCCAGCAGCAGGATTAACGTTTGCTTGTCACTCACTCTCACATTGCTGTAGCCCAGGTCTCTAAAACACTGCTATGGGCTATTTCCTGTCAGAGCTTGATGGTCTTTGATAACCCTGACAGCATGAATGCAGGTATTGGGCATATTGTTGGCTTGTTTAGTGTACAACCTGTCTATCTTAATAATGAGGGTGCCTTGACAGCTGTCATTGACGGGAACCTCTGTGCAGACAGCCATACATGTTATTGCAGTGAGCAGCTGTCAGATGCACCGTCACACTCCTTTTGTTTGTGGTTACCACATTCTGCTGGTGTGTGTGTGTGTGTGTGTATTATATTTAAGCATGTAATAGTGGAATATGTATGATGAGGCTTCTGCTCAAATTTCCACCCTTGGATCGATGTGGAATGTAACATGCTGCCGGCGACTCATTTTTAAGCCAATATTTTGATGGATGAAAGATTAAGACTGAGACTCTACATCTCTGTTTCCCTGGCAACCCCTTTTACTCACTTTTATCTAATATCTCTCCTGTTTGTTGATGTGATGTAAAAGCTTGTACCACTGACCGAGATGATGGTCCATGGCTACTCTTTAAAGTACAGTAAGAGTCTACTGGCAGCATTTAATGAAACTTATGTTAATTAGAGCAACAATTAGTAAGGACATTGACCCCAGGCCGTAGACTACATTAGTAAAAATGTATAGTTAGAGAAATTACATTTTCAAAGCTTGCAATTTGTACATGCTAGTAAAAACAAATTATTTCTAGTGGTTATTTGTGAAAGAGTTCAGGATAATCTAAGGCTGCGTAGCAATCATCAGGGATAATCTGATCATTTTGCACACAAAAGTACCTTTAAATTGAGAAATTGTGAACATGAAGTGGCACCATATCACATATCAGGTAACAACTGCCGCTAATGGCCTTTAGCTAGTTAGTGCAGTTAGCTGTGCTGCTAACTTAGCGGTACTATTAGCTGACTGAGGAAATGGAACCAGGCTCAGTAGCCTTCGAGTGAACACAGCTGGACTGGGACTGAACCCATCCTCCAAGACCGACGGAAGCCAGTTTGATGACAGGAAATACAATACCGAAGTGATTTACAGCAGCTCCGACCATTACTCTGACTCCGCAGACAAGACACTGCAGGTTCAGGCAGGGACAGGAGAGGCGTCAGTTGGGAGAGGAGCGAGAGGGAGCGGGAAAACAGAATATTTTCACATCTGACTAACTAACACCTAGGGTTTATTTCAAGATAACAGGAGTTGGTAACAGTGGAAAGACTTACCAAGATGGTTTTGGTGAGTTTTAATTTGTGAGAATGAAATGTGTGTCCGTTATACAGAGATGGCTAAAAGCTCATTGTCATCAACACACCCTGTACAGGTGAACAAACAGTTGTGGTTGCTTGAATAGTTTATGACAATTCATGAGATAAGAATTGATGATTGCATTCCTGATTCTCCTTTATCCACCTCTTTTGCACCATAGAAGAGGAATAAAAATCTGGGGAGGTTTTGATACAGGATGGAAGGGAATTCAATTTAATGGTTACTTTAAAGGAAAAATGCCACAAATTTTGTAACTCTTGAGGGGATAGAAACATGAAGTGCTTTAAAGGGGGCCGGGGCAAGCTGTGGGCGATTTTATAAACTAACCGTACTTCAGAGAAAAATATGAAATGATTGAATTTGGCAAGTATATTACAGTAGTGCTGATGTTGAGGTTTCCTTTTCAAAATTCAAGAATTCTTATAGATGGAGTAAAGTGGCTTCAAGGTGGTCACACTGGCCTGGAATCAGCTTGTGGTGCAATACGCCAGGTGATCATGTAGAAAAATCTGTGCAGCTTCTGAAGAAAGGTAATGTTGAATGTGTCTAGAGTTTGAAACACCATATTTAAGGCCAATTTTGGACATCTTTATGACGTGTTTTTTTTTAAAGTTAAGGTTGAATCTAAAGTAACATTCAAGTATTTATATGGAATGACAATTCCAATTTTATGGCCTTGATGTTGTGTCTAATGGTAAAAAACATTTTTCCAATTTTGGTTGAAGCAGGAGTGATTTAACCATTCTGCTACTTTCTCCGTAAGTATGACACCATCCACTTGGTAGCAAAGAGTGAAAATTGAATTCAGAAGGTAGGTGTATGGTTGAATTTTGTGTTTCAAAAAAAAACAACTAAAAGCATGTGTAACATAGCAAACTCGCTGCTTGTGTGACGGAAGCCAGCGAGGCTGTGCAGTGAGTAAACCTCACTCCCCGACACCTTAAGAGACGACTGGCAACCGACGCTAGTGCCCATGGGTTTTAGCCTCCTCGTCAGCGTGTCTGCCTCCCGTACCCGAGGTCGCCGGTTCGAGTCAGGACCGTGCAGTACGCTACTCGGGGGCAGCCAGTTACATTTGCACACATGGCCCAGCTGAAACTTCAGGGGTGAAGGGCTGCACTATACTAGGCACAAATGGTATTACGACACAGAAATGTCCGGGGATTGCTGGTTAGCATGCTAATTACAGTAGATATCTCTTCAACAAATCTTATGCATTGCACCTTTTTAAACAGTTTCTTTTTCCATGCATTATGCAGCTGGTTTAGTGCTCCATATAGCCATAGATGACCAGCAAACAGTGCAGGAGTGCAAACAACATCCAATGTAGCTTCACAATTGTATAAGCGGACTGGCAAACAAGAATTGGAATGAATGTAATCTCTCAATGCTATTATTTTAACTTTTGTCCCACTGCTACAAAAAATTGAACTGGTTTGCTATTAATTTGAGGGGATGAAGTGAATAATTTGAAGGCACAATGTCGTAATTTTAGAGCATGAATTATAAATTACAGGGAGCAAATTAAGTAGTAAAAGAGTACAAATTATTCATTCGAGGGAACGATAATTTGTGTGCACAAATGATTAAATATATTATCCTTAATACCTGCTAGGGTCTGTAGCATTAGTTGTGTTCATGGCACGATATCCATCTTTGATACATGGACTGTTGACAGTCCTGCTCTATCCCCCATGTTTATTTCTTCTGACGCAGCCAGTGGTTCCTTTTCTCCTGTCTTTTCCCTTTTTCTCCCTCTTACTGTCTGTCTGTCTCTGGGAAGGTGACTGCTGTCTCCTTCCTGTCTCAAACACAGAGGTAACCGCTCCATTTCCATATTGTGCACAGATATATTCGGCAGACTCAAAAGCACTGAGCTTCAAAGCTAAGCTCTGCTAAGCGTTTCGTTCAGTGCCGGCTTCTATCCCTACTAATGCATGGTAAAGAGGTTCACACCAATTTGTGAGTGACCTTTTCACCGTTAGCCCTGAAGCCTGCAGGCCTTTTTATATCTGTGGTCTGTCCTCTGTGACTAAATGGGTGGCCTATATATTCTATGGGTTGATTGTCATTTTAATACATCTTGACATAATATTGGAGTATTTTCCCTCTTTGCTGTACAGAGTCACATTGCAAAAAGAGGTGTATGGATTCAGCTGCATCAGCTCAGTGATAGAAACCAGTCTGTTAACACTTGCTTCTGCAGAATGATCCAACAAGTCTGCAATAAAACAACTTCTTATCCAGATAACCTTTAGACATTTAGTTTCCAATAATTTTATAAAAGGCTACCTGAAAAATCACTTGTCTTCATGTGCAGTTCTTTTACCATCCGTTAATGTACACAATATTGCTTTTGTGAATCATACTAAAGGCGGAGAATGATGTATTCTGTGCTGACTCAGAGCAGTTTATTCACAGTAGACATTTTTTAAAAGGAAGTAGGGAATTTGTTGGATGAGCCTACAGAGTCGTTTCTGTTTTATGATTTCTTTGCTCAAGAATCATCATCTAAATTAAGGAGCCCAGTTGAATTTGATTAAAATAAAAGAAATGACTCAGGTTGGCACGATATCATCAGCAAATTGTTTTATACCCCTACATAAATCATGTTCCATTCCGCTTAGTTCCTCTCCTTATTTATCCCCTGGTCATCCACGCCCCTCCTGCAGTAGTTCTATGCCCCCCCAAGGGGACCCACCTCCCAGTTTGAGAACCACTGCTTTAGATATTTTAGTATACCATGTTTATTGTGGACTGTGGCATCTTTCTTCAGCTGGAGTTTAAATTGTATTAATTGTGTGTAAGGAATGCATTACTTCTAAAGAGTGCTGATATGTGAATTATTGATTGACACTGCTATAGATTTTCTTGATGGGTTGGAGAGGGAGGCGGGGTTGTTGAAAAACTGAGATGCCAATTTCAGACCTGACATATAGACATCATGCTGGAGTATCCAGTGTGTGGGTTAGACCAAATTGCAAATAATGTATCACCTTGTGAGTACAATGTGTTATATGATGCAGCAGCTGCAGTTCATTGTTGTCAGCAATGATGGCCATATCTTTTGCATTATGCATGTCAAGTAATCAGCTTCAGACTCTGGACTCTGTGGTAGTGTAATAATGATGCAGTGAAACTGCTGCCAGATGACATTTGAAGTTGAGATGCTTTCTGATGTGCAGTATGTCCTTTGTTTCCTACCGCCTACTAGGGATGAAACAGCATAAAAATTTCATATCATGACTATAATGACCAAAATTGTCACGGTTATCAGTATTATCACGGTATTGTAAAAATGTGCCGAAAATGTACTGAAAGATACACTGACACCATTTCAACAAGCTTTACATTGAAAACTACAAATAAAATTGCCATTTTGTTTGTATCAACATTAAAATAACAGCCAATACCTTTTGCAAACATATGAAAACCATCTAAGTATGCATCATTATCAAGATTTTATATTATATAGCCAATGCAATGACCCCATGCACAATTACATGAAAACAAAGTCTTTAGAAGACAGTGATAGTACCTGCAATGAGCCTAACAATTGATATAAATACAGAGCAATTGCGTTTCTCCTGTTCTGACACTTTTACAACTAATTTGATAGCTTCTGGATGTAAAAGGAACAAGATATGCTGGTTGGTTAACTAAATTCCTTAAAGGTTCCGTGTGTAAGATTTAGTGGCATCTAGTGGTGAGGGTTGTGCATTGCCACCAACTTTCCAGTCTACCACTGCCCCCTACCCTTTCAAAGAGCGTAGCACACAGCACAAAAGGTGTCTCTTCTGAGACAGCAGAGAGTAGCCTGTCAAGAAATGAGGTTTGTTTAAGTTTATTTTTATTAAAAATGAAATTGCCTTAAAGAGGTAGTATTATGCTTTTTGCATTTTTCCCTCTCCTTTATTGAGTTCTATATCTTTTTTGTGCATGTAGTAGGTTTGCAAAGTGAAAAAGCCAATAGTCCAGTCCAAAGGGAGTGTCCCATCTTCCAAAGAAAACTCTGCTCTGAACTGCCTGAAAACAGCTCATTTGTAGTCCAGCCAATTCTCTTTCATCCCTGTGACATCACAGGGATGAAAGCCAAATGCACGTCATATAGTAGCTAACCGGCTACTCTGACACGCCCTCAGAAATACTGGTGAAAAAACTGAGCTGCAGCACCAACCTTTCCTCTTCCTTCCAAGCACTAGCTACCCTCCAGACACTCAATGGACAATGAGTTGTTACTGTGATGTAGAGACAGAGCTCAGTTAAAACTTTATGGATGAAAGATACATTTATTACAGATTAATAACTCACCACTCTGAAACTCTTGCTCCAGTTTATGTTGCAAATCTGGTCAACAACATGTACAGGTGAACCGAAGTCGTGTTTACTGGCTTCTTACTGACCCGAACTTCTGTGCTTCTGATTGGCTTGTGGTCCTTAGCTAGGAACTGCCCATGTGCAACACCCAACAAAGAGTGACTGAGCTTTTACTTTGAAAAATTCTGAACGACATTAAAAGAGTCTGAAAGAGCTGTCAGAAAACTTGATTCCTCTGAATGTCCTCTGCCTGGAGTTAAAAAAAAGTTGCCGCAGGTTGATGGATGTAGATCAAACACTGAAACACAAACAGTGCAGCATATACCGTGATCTGAGAAACATTCGCTGCAGAATCCATTTGTTGAAGAGAGAAAAAAAAATGTTCCAAGGTGTGATCGAATCCTGCACTTTTCCGACCGAGCTAACTGAACAACGTTGAGGAAAACAAATGTTATGTCTTATATTCTCATCCACCATCTAATGGTTGAAGTTGGTTTTGCATTTATGTCAATAGATCCTCAGAAATATTACACCCTGGACCTTTAATGTGTTATCATGTGCGGTGGACTGCGGACACAGCAGCAGGACAACGTTTAGCGTTTTTACAAGAGCAGCTAACACTGAGAGCTTCAGTTTACAAGCTATTAGCAAGACAGACAGACAAACCAAAGCTAAAAGTTAACTCACACTGCATTCACTATAAGGTAAGTTCCTTTAATCAAGTTTCCCTCAGTGCTCTCATAAAAAATAAAATAAAAAATAAAATAACTGTCTTTTGCCGTGTTGTCATTTACCCAAACAATCCCACGTTGCATACTGCGCATGCGTGCCTGCTTCTGGGAGACTGTTGCTAACTTTGGTTGATGCTGGACAGTATTTGCCGTGAGTTTAAAATAGCGCGGTAACCAAATCCGGCTTTCATTGTAATTAAAATGTGCGGTAATAATAACTGTCGGGAATTTTACCATGGTTTATCATTACACCGGTAATCGTTTCATCCCTACCGCCTACAGAAGCTTATGCATTCTGTTCATCCTGGACTCAAACGTATCCCACTCTAATTTAATTTCATTATGTCATTTAATTAACAAACCCTCGCTATCAGTGGAGAATGAATTGCGCACTGCTGGTGCCCTATTCAACACTTGGCAGTCATCGTCTGTGCATACATCACACACAGTGGATGCTTGATCACTACAACGCTTCCAACTGGGGAAAAGTCTGAGAGTGACTGAACTTTTTTTTACCCCAAATGGTTTACATAACATACCGTACTTCATCACATTTAATTATTTTTCTTCTTTTTTTAAAATTCCATACCAACAAAACAACTCATCCAGCTCTTATTTACAATGTCACTCTCCTCCATGTTCTTTTATGATTCTGTGTCACCTCTGCTGCTGTTGGCAAACCGGCTTAGAGGTACATTACCATCTCCAACTGTCACTCTCACATCACGAGAGACTGTGGCAAGCAGTCCTGCCCCCAAATCACTTTACCTTGCGAGGTAGCTGGATTCATGAGATCGTGTGACAAATATCACAATATAGCACCAGAATTGTTACATAGCCTGCCTCAAATAAATAGTAGAGACACTAAGGGATCACTCCTGCAGTGGAAGTGTTATTGCCCAATTTCTACTGGTGGACATCATTGCACGGTATATACCATCATATCACCCATCCCTAACTGTCAATAGCAGATTCATCTACTGCATTTAACTACATTATACTGTTATATATTATATTATTATTATACTGAATTATATTACCACGTTTGTTGATGTGCTAGTGGGTGTAGTTTTTCTTTTTGTGTTGACTTATCCATAGATGAATTACTGAATGGGCCTACAGGGCACTGGCCCTGGCCACTGAACTTAACCACCAAACTGTCCCAGGAGGAGATGCAAAACGTCTGCAAATAGTTTGCAAAGTGGCCACAAACAACATGGCTGCATGGTTTGTTTTTTGTCTCTTACTTCTATGTAGGAGTGGTGAGGAGCCTATTATACATGTCTGTGGCAAGGGACTTGTGTGTCATAATCGGCCTATGGTCTTACCTTGAACTGGTATTTTGATCAGATAATAAGTTATCATTTGATTCTTTACAGAGAGGTCTTGCTTGTGCAGCCAGCCGCTTACCTTGCCTGAGGATAAGAAGCACAGCACCGTCATTCGAAAAGTCAAATGGATCAGGGGAAAAGTGAATGCTGTTTTGTGTGTGTAAGGAAGCAAAGTTATAGATCAGTATCACCCATTAGATCAGACACTGCGCTGCCTTTGCATAATAACGCCTGACCATGCAGTCAAATTACTTCTGGTATTCTATGCTTTGTATGAACTGACCTTTGTTGCACTCACACACAGTTCTGGAGTCTTTGTTCTGCCTCAACTCCCTGTTGGTCATGCTGAGATTTCCACTGGTCATGCTGAGTCTTTAGGGAGGAAAATTGCTGGTGTGGTGGCTCGTCTGCTTGAAGGGGGTGGATGGTGTGACGTGGGCAGTGACAACCCGAGTCTTGCCCACACTCCGCTAAGCCTTCCGCTGCATCATGCACCGTCACCAATTTCTTGGGGGTCAATTTGGCATGTGATAGAGAGATGGCGCGCATCCATAGTCAATGTTTGCTACAGGTATTGCGGCATAGTTGATGAAAATAAACCATGGCACCATGGCTGTCAGTTGTGACACCCAGTAGATATCTTGACTATTGACTATAATGATATACTGACTGACCGTGTTGTGTGACTGGAGCTTATTTCAATAAAAGAACTTCTTAGCTACAAAGTAGAGGCATGTTCTATGGTTTGGAAGTTATTTCTTGCTCACTAGTAGAGAGTCTCTCCTGAATATCACAGAATGTGACCGTACTGTAAGGTACGCACACACCACTTTCAGACAGCTGACAAGGCCAGCAGGGAACATGATATACAGGAATGGTAGACATCTGAGCTGCCAGTTCAGGCCAAAATCACGGTTGCACTCCATGTTCTTCACTAAATGAAGCCAGAGGTTGCTTAGTGAGCTCTGCAACAGTCTGTCTCACTTTCTCCAATTAAGCTGATCTGTCCAGCACCATATGACTGCGCACCTCCCACTGTCTCATTCCTCAGAGAGATCGCATTAGCGCTGAACTACACCAACCGGAACATTTCAAGCTGCCCGTTTTCCCACTGCTTCTCAGCAGTTTCAGATGTACTGCGTCCAGATTTCTGAGGAATCACACCTGAATGTCTGCTATATTCTAGGATAATTATTCTACTCACGAATGTTGCAGGAACACAAGTGACTGCTGGGGTTGATGATCTGAAGCATTGTGAGTTCAAGACCTAAGACCCGCCGCTAATCCACCGAAGAAGGAAATGATAAAATGTTGCCATAAACCTTGCTGGTCAAAGCAGGATAGTATGCTTTTATTAAATAAGCATTAACAACAAGTTTATTTAGCACACCCTCCAGACAGAGGTTCAGTGGAATATTAGTCTGTAAACCTAATGGCTGATGGATGGCTTTAATTTGTATCTCGGAAATTAGAATGCTAATCTGAGACAAATTACCAGGGAAAGTTAAATCAGACTCCAGATTGTTTTTTTGCTTTGTTTTTTTTCATAGTACCGACCTTCTCTCATCCTCATAATTTCTCTCTCATGCTAGATTCAAGGCTGCAGTGCAATTTCCCGGTTACATAACAGAAGGGAACAGAGAAATGGTAAAAGTAATGAAGGCAAAAGCGACCGGCTAATGGAGACCATTTTTGAGTCATACTTAGGTTCCTGGCAGATAGCCTCGGGTCAGTTTAAGGTCTCACAGTTATAAAGCTCCATGTGAAAGGATAGATGCACAGTGTTATTTGCAACAATCAACAATTTCTGTGTGGGATTGTTCTAATATTGTTGTTTGGGAGGAAAAGGGTTGAGATTTTGCCTGTTGTTTTTTTTTTCTGTTTTGACTGTTACTGCTGTGCTTTCTCCTTTTCCGGTCTTTTAATTTCTGTCATGGGGGTAACGCCTTTTTCTTTTGAATGTGGAACCTACCATTACAATGTGCCATGTAATGTTTTGGCATAGGTGTGTGTTACTTCTGTTAATAAGAGGGCTGTTAGAAATTCCACAGGGGGAAAGTTAACAGTGTTTCCATTGTCATGGCCGTAGGAAACGGAAGGATGATGTGTTGAAGGATTGCTTATGCGCCAACAACCACAGCTTTCACGCGGGTTATTACTGTTAAAGAATAATGTTAGTCTCTAGTGTTTGAATTTTAGGATGTGTTATGTTTTGTCACCTCAGCGGGAGCAGATGTGGCTTGGTCAACAGCCGATGTTGCCAACTGCTGTACTGCTTGTGGGAACACAAACCTCTATGAAATCAACTTAAAGGCTGACATTGTGTTGTATGTCTTATGGATGTGTCTATTTAGTATAGGCATGGAGATATTTTGGTGAATCAAATAATGTTTCATTATATATTCGGTCGTCACATGCATCTCCCTCATAAAACTCAATGTTTGTGAATTCGGTGTTGATGTGCATCGTCTACGGGGTGCATCTACTACTAGCTATCTTTCCACACAAACAGATTTTTTGCTGAGAGAGTTGAAAATAACTTATTAAGACTCAAAGTTCAGATTAAAGAACAGCATGGTTGTGGTAGACTACCTTGGGAATTTACATGTCATTATAGTAATGAATAATTAATTGGCCAAAAATGTGGGCAAAGGAGAAAACTGTAAGCTTCGTACCCTTTGCCCTTATCTGACAGCTATACACATTTCCTTAGAGTTTGTTAAGACAGTCTAAACTGAAATCAATACCTTTTAATATCCAGTTGTTCATACTAGTGCTCTTAATCATCTCGCTGTCATCTTTAAAGCACTGACCTGTGTTTATAATAGTGAACACGAACGTTCACTCTGTACGTTGCAAACATCTCAGGGGCCAGTGTGATGTAGTCAAAAGCCTCAAGGACCTGGGCTTGGACAAGAGTTGCACAGCAGGTGCTCAGGGAAGGCCAACCCTAGGTAATTCCATCTCAGATGGGGATTTCTGAATGCACCAGATACCTTAGTAGAGACACTTGGCTCATATTGTTTTGAAAGATAGTTTTAAACACATTTAGTATTTATATGGCTTTAGGGTGACCAGATGAGAATGGGTGAAATTCGGGACGGGATGGGGGGGGGGCTCCCTGTACATTGAGTGTCAATGAACATTAACACATGTGGAAATCAAAACACAACGCTAAAATTAACCATTCACGATGTCACCTGTCTGTTATTAAGGAAAACACAGCTGTGGATAGATAAGTCACAATCTTTTACAGATCTTTTATTTTATTCATGTCATCAGTGCAGTGTCACATCTGTCTGCGCAATGCGCGTGTCAGATATCTCCGCTGTGCCGTGGCTGCCTGATGCTACACTTTCCCGACTGTAACTTCCACTAACCACAAGAAAACATAAAGGGTAAAAGAGCCCAACAAGTGTAGCAATGCTGTTGACACAATGTACTGATAACCTACAACCCATGCTGGAGCAAGAGAACTATACAGCGATCAGTATTTAATGTTTAATTAGGCTATAATCAAAACTCATGTTAGGTCTAATTTTCGGGACAAACTCGAAAGGGGTCAGGACTAATGCTCGTAATTTGGGACTGTCCCGGATTTTTCGGGACGTCTAGTCACCCTATGTGGCTTTCACCTAATTCGTGTTCAGAGCCCTTTTCATATCGTTTTGATCTATAAATATGCAGATTTGCAAAGAATGGTAGTAAGTGAAAAATGGGAATAAAGTTGACTTTCAGATATCAGAAATAGGTTTTCACTTCATTTGCTGACCTTAGCAAATTTTAGAGTTTTAGACTGAGAGTAGATCGAGGAACTGTATTTTAGAACAAGTGTCGAGAAATGTTTAAGTCAAGACAGCCTGCGTCTTGCACCTTGCTGATCTTGTTTAAGACACAGTAAAGATGAAAATATTCAGGGTGCAAATCTGCAGATTTACTGGACTTGCAATTTCAGCGTACACCTGTTAGAAAGCTTTAATGCAGTTCAGATCCCAAATATCTTCTGTCACTAAGCACAGAGTAACACAGATAAAATGCAGGTCTGATTACCACCGATGTGACCTCTGAGAAGGATGGATGTTAACACACACATACGCACACACACATACATAGCCACCAACTCAACAGTATTTGCCACTGGCTTAGTACATTAGTCACACTGTATGCTATGTGCAAAGTCTGCAAGTGGACATTAATTAAGACATGTCTTATTTTTTTAAACGCTGCAGAGCTGCTGAATTGAGTCCACAGGATGTGGTCTTTAATTATGTGCTTTTTGTACCTTTGCTCATCGGGGGGTTGTAAAAATGAAATATTAACACACTAGGCTCTTGTTTAGGTGAAGGCCACTAAAATCACTTTTTAATAATGATTTAATGTAAACATTTACAACTTTAAGTTCTTTTTTACCTGTTCGATGTCAGCTGCTAACAAGGCAGTGACACAAGGTCTATTTTGAAGAATCACTTGAGTGGTTTCTGTTTTACTGTTAAAAGAACATGCATTTCATTTCATTTCAACTCTGTCCAAAGACTGGTTGGGCTATTTGCATAGAAAATGTGCACCATCTATTTTTTATGCTGTGATTAGATTGGAAAGTTCACTGTTTTCAAATAAAATTCATGCAAACAGGATTCAGGCCTTTTGTTGTATCCAAAATGACTAGAGCACATTGAATTGCTGTGAAAAGCTATCCTTTTATATGCCACTAATTATGGAAATTGACAGTAACAGAGATTTGTTGTGGATTTGGTTAGTCTAATTTCCATGATGCCTTCAAGACTCCCAGAAATAAACATAATTTTACTCTTTTAAATAATTGTGACTGACAAATAAGTAAACACGTCAGACTGAGGGTGATGTCTCTGTTCGTCTAATCATACACATAAATCTTAGCTTGTTTAAGCCGCTCACCTTTGGCTGTGGTCTCAGGCGTGTTCATCACTGTTGCAAGTTTATCACCACAAGCTTTCCGTTGGTTTCTTCTTCTGGTATTGTTTAACACTTCTCTGTATGTTTTTATTTCCTATTCACATCGCTTGTCACAGATCGATCGCTGCGTTCCATCATATCAATTAAACGCTTTTGTGGCGCAGTAGAAATCAGCTGATTTTACTCACGGAGCCTGCGGCTGCAGCTGCGGCTGCTTCAGTTGTTGTTGGTTTGATCGGCTCGACGTGCAGCCTCTGTCTTCCTCTGTTTGTGAGTCTTTAGTGTAGTGACTTCTTTAAATAGACTCCTTACTCGTTTTATTCTTGTAACTGTTATTTTTGGAGGAAGTTTGCGACTCACCAATAAAAGAAAAAACACTCGTGGAGATCTTTGAATTCAGTTTATCGATCGAAAGTTAAAATAATTTTCGAACTTCAACACACATATCAAAAAATTTACTTTAAATTTTCCCGCAACATATTTGGTCACTAAACTATTTCACTCCTCCTCTCTCATTCAAATATAAAAAAACTCCCAAGCTATAGTCTTTCCCCATATAGGCTAACACTATCACTGAGGATGAACTAATTAGAATGAGGAGGATCTGATACAATTTCCCAGTACATTTATGTAACAGTTATTTGAAACAAGAAAAAAAATAGATAACCTTGCTTGTCCATAACAACAACAAGTACTCTATTGGTATCGGTATCACTTTAGGGGTAGTGGTTTTGGCACTGGTATCGCAAAATTTTAAACGATACCCAAACCTACTGCAAGGTAA
This sequence comes from Lepomis macrochirus, assembly GCA_024633595.2. NCBI lineage: Eukaryota > Metazoa > Chordata > Actinopteri > Centrarchiformes > Centrarchidae > Lepomis > Lepomis macrochirus. The sequence continues at coordinate 10,089,735 of JALXJV020000002.1, read as the reverse complement.
CATACTCACGTTATTTAGATTTTTATAAGACAGGTTTTTTTATGTTATTAAAACTCAGTTCCTTGCTTCATTTTCAAAGTGTAATCTCTGTTGCTATGAATATTGCCAAGCAAACTAGAAACTGTGTCCTGTCTGTTATAAATATTGAAAATTGAATGACTCACAGATCATAGCAGCAATCTGGTAAATTGTCTCAGAGGGTGGGCTGGAAGCATAGGAGTGAACACTAACTCCCTCTCCTACAGGGAGTCGGTTCCCCGGAGGGTACAAAGTACCCGCTAATCAAACAGCTTAAATGCCGTTTGCTCAGTGATGTGGAATTAACTGTGTATCCTCATAAGCCTTTTGTCAATGAAAGGTGTATTAAAACACTCTAAATATGTTCTGAAAGCATATCCGCCATAATGATGTTCGGTTTTTTGTTTTTTTTTAACCCTCGCAGCTGTCCCGTTCCCCCCCAGTCACCGGCTGACGGCTAAAGAGGTGTTTGACAGCGAGGGGAAGCCCAAAGTGGATGTGCTGAAAGCTCACCTAACCAAGGAAGGCCGCGTGGAGGAGGCGGTGGCCCTGAGGCTCATAGGAGAAGGCGCCACAATCTTGCGTTCAGAGAAGAACCTGCTGGACATTGAGGCCCCTGTGACAGGTCAGGAGTCAAATTTGGCACGTTGTGTTTGTCACCAGAGTAGAGCTGAAACAATTTATCGATTAATCAGCAACTATTTTGATCAACAATTGTTCTTTCAATTAAGTTTTTTTTCTTGTAAAAATTCTTTACATTTGTTGGTTCCAGCCTCTGAATTGGGACAATTTGCTGCTTCTCTTTGTCTTATGTGACAGTAGTTTAATGTTTTATACTGTTAGTCAGACAAAACAAGACATTTTAACACGTCCCATTGGGCTTTAGGAAATTTGGAGAAATGTTTGAGAAATAATAATCATTTTTAATAATAATGCAGCCTTACACACACACACACACACACACACACACAGTTGGATGCTTCCACCAACACATTGGTATTTTTCCAAGAAGGGGCCACTGGGATCTGAGGCCACAGAAATAATTGCTTCTCAAAATCCATTATAAACTTTGTTGTATGTACACAGCTTTTTGCAAATCTGATTTTGCCAGATTGCTATTCTTATTATTAATTATTTTTATTTTACTTTGCACCTAAACATGTGTATGTATTGTTCTTCTGCACTGTCTTCACTCCTAGGTCTTATGCCTTACTCGTTTCTAAAATGAAAACTTCACGACGGTTTAACAACTCGAAGGAAAAACTTTAATGTGTGCTTGTTTTTCATCAATTACCAAATGACAGACGGTAATTCACTTTTAAGAGATGAAAACGGTGTTTGCACACAGGCAAGACAGAAGTAGGAAATTACTTTCCAGCTCTTGACAATCCAGACGTTTCCTACCTTGTTTGTCACTGTGTTTTTCTAAAAACAGTCATTATTACTACTGCCACAGGAACTGACAGCACACTATTTCAAATCACAATAAAAATGGCACTATATGTCAACCCAAAATAACTTGTGATGCCCTAATTGTTTGCTTTATATATTAAGAGAGGACTGCATGCTTACAGCCATGTGAAAACGTAATTTTCCTAATTAAGTGAGTCATGGTACCTCCAGGCCACATGTTGGCTATGTAGTTTGTCATGGTGTATTTTATTTTAGGAAACACATGGATTTAGTTTGTCCAGTTTGCCAAAAGTAAGAGGCTTGGTGACACAATGTGTCATGCGTTATAACGCAGTTTGGACACAGAAAAGATCAGAATATTGATGTTTTAATGCTCAGCTTAAAGTTAAAAGAAAAGCTAGTAAGACTAATTTTCCACAAGAGTCATTGTTGCAAAACTATTTTTTAAAAATGGCATGTAATGCTGAAACACATTCTGTCATTTGTTTGTGGATGCAAATTTTTCACAAGTACTTATTCTATCTCAAAAGCACCCTGGGGCTGAAGTTGAGCTCATTCATGCCTGCCGCTGTAGAGGAACATACTGTAGTAGGAGGCTCGCTGATGCATATGTACAGATGCAGTGCGTCTATTGTTGTCTTTCTTCCTGGTCAAGTGCCCTGTTCCCTGCATTAGACTTTCTGATGAGGCTTCTTTGATGTTGTTGTAATCAGAGGCAGAGAGGCCTACTCAAATAATAAATAATAATTGGCAGGCTTAAATTCATGAATGCACGGCCCTTTTTAAATAAAAGCGTGGCTCATATGCTTACTGAGGCCATTATGAGGAGAGAATATATCTTGTCTGGCTGTCAAAGAGAGTGAAGCTTTACAAAAAGATGCAAAGACCTTGGACAATCACAAGCCTTATTTGCTGCTTCTGTCTTTGCGTTTGCACATAAGCAGGGGATTATGAGAAATCCTGTTAAACGTAACTAGATTTCTGATTATTTAACCATGTGTATGTGTAACTTTTAGGTATAGCTTTCTTAAAGATTTTTCAGGGCGTCATGTGCATGACAAAGTATCACTGTGGACGCAGTATAGAGGGATGAAAGGGAAAGTCTGCACTTGTAGCCACGCACCAGTATATGTAAACAAATTCAATTCTAACTCGGACTGAAACTCAACCAAATTGAATTGATCTACTAGTTTAAACTAATTTCCACAGCGAAACATAAGGCAATTTGTAAAAGTTAAACACACATGCACTGTAAGGAAAAACTGTGGTCCATCTCAGAGCATTGTGCAGGAGCAAACAAAAAAAAGAAATCTCTTAAAGTGACAGTGTTTATTATATAAGACATTGAGGATTAAATACACCTAAAATACAGTACAGATACTGGTTTGAAAATGTGGCAGTGGGTAGGGGAAAGATTTGATTACTGATTTATGATGTAAAATAGGGAGTTAATCAGACATGTAGACAAAAAAGTTTTATGATTTCCTGCCTGAACCTGATAACAATCTGGTTTCTTGTGTGCAAACATGCTTTAACTCTGACCTTGTGCTGTGGTCAGATTGTCATGACATTCTGAGAAGCTCTGTCACAAGCGAACATGTCTTGATTTCCGAAAGAGATTTTAGAACGGTTCAAATGTTGGACTGGCCCGCAAACCTTCCTTTTGTTGTGTTACATAGAAACAGTGGACAGCTTCTGTTCTGTGTGCAAGCCGAGGATCCTGAGGAGCTGTGTGTGTGTGTGTGTGTGTGTGTGTGTGTGTTTGTGTTTGTGTTTGTGTTTGTGCGTGCACTTGTGTACACGAGCGTGGCAATGAAGCATGTCTTTCCCTCCCACTCAACACCCCTGTCTCAACCCCTCTCCCACTCAGTAGTCCTTTTCAGCAAGGATTTCTCTGTTGCGCGTGCTCGTGATCTTGCTGTGTTTCCCTCTCATGTGTGCTCCCAAACTCGCACACCGTTCGCTATAAACATTTCTTTGTTTCTCTCCATGCTCCTCTTCCCCCCTGTCTGTCCTGTTTTATCTTTCTGTGTCATGCTTGGGGACTCACCCCCCCCCCTTTTGAGCACACCTCCAATTCCAACATGACACATGGTCTACAAATTAGTAAGTAAATATTTATCATAGATGCAAAGCTCCATGACATGTTAGCTTTCTCTCCCTCTCTCTCTGCTTCTCACATTCACATAGTCACTTCCTGGTTGGGCCAGATGGCAGGTGGGGTTTTCATGGAGGGAGGGGTGTGTGTGATGAACGGAGCTGGCTTAGGCCACTGAGTACAAGCTGCTCCCATGGCCTTTGCACAAGTCACCCATCAATAGAGCTCACAGCCACATCACTAGGCAACAACGAGCTTTTACACTGTCCATACACCTGTTTGTAGTGCGGGTGCTCCACCCTGTAGGAGCTTTGTTTCTAACATTGTAAAAGAGAACACGTTTTACTTATAATAATAATAATAATCCTAATAATGATGATGATAATAAATATAGCTGCAAGTGGTGATTCGCAGGTTCAAACCTTTTTTCGTGACTTCAAAATAACTCCACACATGTGGTTAGATATTGTTATGAAACCTATCCCGCACATTTTATTGGACGATCATTTTCTGATCTATAGCTAAATTTGTATAATACAACGTCCAATTATAGTGCATTTAAAGCGCCCCCTAGAGGCTGATTTGAATGAGACCTTATGTAGACATTCCCTGGAAGTTTTGTGTTGATTGGACAAACATTTTTTTGCATTTATAGCTCCCCCTGGTGTTCAGTTCAAATGAAACTTGAAACAGCATGTATTAGTTACTTACACTGAATAAAATTATAAACACAACACCTTTGTTTTTGGCCCCATTCATCATGAGCTGAACTCGAAGATCTAAGATTTTTTCTTTATACACAATAGGCCTATTTCTCTCAGATATTGTTCACAAATCTGTCAAAATCTGTGTTAATGAGCACTTCTCCATTGCCGTGATAATCCATCCATCTCACAGGTGTGGCATATCAAGATGCTGATCAGACAGCATGGGTATTGCTCAGGTGTGCCTTAAGCTGGCTGCAATAAAAGGCCACTCGAAAATGTGCTGTTCCATCTCACAGCACAATGCCACAGATGTTTTGAGGGAGCGTGGAATTGGCATGCTTACTGCAGGAATGTCCACTAGAAATGTTGCCCGTGAATTGAATGATTATTTTTCTACCATAAGTCGTCTCCAAAGGCGTTTTAGAGAATTTGACAGTACATGCAACCGGCCTCACAACCGCAGGTCACGTGTAACCACACTACACGGCGGCTACTAACATGGTGACACCTAGAGCCCGGCAGCACCGTGTGTCCTGCGAGTGAGGCCGACCAAAAGAGAGAGAGCAAGCGGCAGAACACAATGGCGAAAGCCAGCGGAGAAAAACACCCACAGCAAACTCAGCGTACAGGCCACCGTGCATCTGCCGATAAAAGTCCGCCTTCCCGATGGCAGTTTTCTTTGTGTTGCAGCATTGCAACACCATTAAACCTTTTATAATAGGTTGTAATGCAACAGTCACAGTTACAGTTACAATGTGAAATACACTCATTTGGTTTTTAGAGCTGGGAAGATAGATTGGAGGGGTAAAACTAGCTTATTGCAGACATGTCTACAGCTGTGTGTATGTCGGCTGATTAAGTAACAAGACTTTGGAAAAATTTAACTTTAGAAAAATGCTATTTAGAAACAGTGTCCCCATTACATAGGAGAAAACTGACAATTTTACTGCCAAATTCTGGTTCGGTACTCAATGTAGTTGCGCAACATCTTTTAATTTACAGGAAAAAGGGGGAAAATCACTATTGGCAGATATATTATTATCAGACTTTTTTACACTCTCAAATATGGATCGGTGTTGGCTTCTCATATCCAGAATCCGTTAAGCTCACAAGTTGAATCAGAGGAGTTTGCGACATGATAGATGAAAAGAAAAGTATTTCTGCTGGACAAAATGATGTGCATTTTTTCTGTCTTTTCTCAAATTTTTCCTTGCAAGTGAATCACTGGAAAGTTTTTACCTCGGCATGTCTCTAAAAAATAAATAATCCAAAAATGGAACTGCTTAGAGCGCATAGACACACAGTGTGTACAAGCTATGATAAGGTGAATATAAACGGTTGGGAACTAGAGGTTTCCACCAGCACAGTAATTTGATATTGGTCCGACTCTAAATCAGGCGCTGTAACATTTATTGTTGCTGCAGTACTGATGATAGCAGCTTTTTAAACATCACATACAGTTTAATGTGCATAACAGATTGCAAGCTCCACCTCCGCCTTTGCATAAATGCATGCTCTGCAGGATGTAAGCACTCGGAGAGTGCCATCATAAAACCGGGGGGGGGTGTTATCATCCAGTCTCAATCAAAACATGATCTGGCACAGTCTGCCTCACTGTGGATTTCTCTCGCTCAATGAGCCCGGCCTTTGGAGTGGCCTGTGTAGGTTCTGAAGCCAGGTTGTGTAATGCCCACCACCCACTCAATAGCTGGTGCCCGCTGATATGCTGCTACTCAGGGAGATCACTTTAGCGCACAAGCAGGAGATGGCCAGAACCAATTGTTTCTCACTCCAGATAATGTACTCCCACCTGCTCTTCTTATGTGGGCTCTGGTTCTCACCTCGCTTTTGTGTGTTGTGTGACAAGAGGGAGGGAGGCAAAGCACGTCTGTAGGTGTACTGGAGCAGAGCGATGGATGGATTGTGTGTTTTCTGCGAGAAAGCAGAGCGCTGAGCTGGAGGAGTGAGCCGTTGTAGCGTTCCTGTTTGATTTGCATCGACCAGCGTCGCTCACGCCCGCACAGATGAGTTGACTGCGGTTTGCAGTGACCATCACATCGGGTCTTTTTGGCCACCGATTAAACCCTCGCCATCTCCGTGTCACCCTGCTGTTTTCTTCGCCAGCAAGTGACAGCTTTCCAAAAGGTCAGCTGGAGGTGCAGTCCTCCCACGCGCAATGTGTTTGACGTGTGCTTCAGGTGAAATTTCAGCCTCTTGCTCCCTCACCAGACTCCCTCCTGCAGGGCTGACTTCTAAAAACATAATTCCCCTATGAACAGCTCCCTGTGTGTTATGGTTTGAATGTAGCCCCTGTAAAACCTCTAAACACTAGATATTCAAAACAATTGCTTTCTTGGTGGTCATCCCTTCAGACGGCATTGCACTATTTAATGCTTAACAGAGGAGATGGTTGCCTATTGCATCCATCTGTTTGTTTCTGCACAATGCATACATTGGATTGGTGATGCTCACAGAGGTCCATTATCAGGTTAGCAGCAGCTTAGATTTGTTTAGAGGCTGCATTGTTGAAAGGATTCGTTGCCATTGGGATGTTTCCATAGCAATAATCAGCCTTAGCATCACACACCCTTCTGGATAAAGCAAGATAAATGACATGGATTTCTTATAGTTGTGTTATACTTTGTGTAAATGTTCACATTTTATTGCATCTTAAGGTTCTTAACCCTTAACATGAAGCCTTAATGGTGAGTATGATAAAAAAAAAAGAAAAGAATATTGCAAAGAGTGCACTTTTTATTTTATTTCTTTCAGGAATTAAGAAAATAGCTCTCTTGTTTTAATGGCTGTTGTTTTTTTTGCAATTATACAATTCAATAGGCTTAAAGGGTTGATGCCGGTTTTAATTTCCTTCACCAAGTGTCAGACAAATACATGGTTTATCCCAATTAAAACTTTATTTAAACAGTTACATATGCTTTTTTTTTCCTTTCACTTCACCGCCCATGTAAAAGTATTTGAATCATTAAGAAATAAACACGTAAACTATTTGAAATGTAAATTAAATAAAATGCTGCTCTCGATCCGCCTGTCATAGCTCAGTGTTATAGACACGCAAGTAAACTTAGTCCAAGCAATCAGGGCACTTAAAACAAAGCCTAACTCTTTCTTATATCACTGGAAAAGTGTCTGTCAACTAGAGGCGGGAAAAAAGGAGGCTACGCTGATTTTCTGAAAACAGATTGAAGTGTAAATGTTTTTTTACTGAAGATTATGGTATTCACTTGGCCGTGGCTGAATTGTACTCATAGGCTCCTCGCTGTCACCTGTTGTTGATTAAAACATTTGGAGGACTGGATTTGCAAAGCCTTATTTTGCTTGGGCTTAAACGCAAAATAGTAAGCAGGTCACCAAATCTGCAACACATCAAGTTATACTGTCTTTTTCCAGTGCATACAGTAATAGATGTGCCAACAAATAAGAACATTAAAAAAACACTAGCTACAGTTTAACTTCAGCATTTTTTGGGCCGTGTTTTGTTCCAATAAATCAATTTTCCAGGAACCTTACAACCAATCTAAAATAAACCAGCGCTACGTGTTAGTAGTAGTGTTGGCTTGATTGCAAGAGGGAGCAAGGACATCTTTAGAAATCGGACACAAATAACAAGGCTGCTTTTTGAAGTTGGTCCCCACTGTGGATTTAAACATTTTCACAGTGTGGGTTTAATAAAAGACAAATGGTAAAGCGGAGGTTTACGATACAGTCAAGGAGAGCTGATTCTCAGAGCTGTCTCACGAGGCTCGTAACTTGAGATAATTGCTCTCCAACGCTGTCCTCCAGCTCCCACTAATTGGGTATCTCACTGAAAGTCTTTTTCACAGGCTCTTATTGTAATTCTCGCTGCTAGATACAGTTCATAAAGTGTCAAACGGCTTTACAAAAAGAAACTCTGTCCTTTTCAAATTAGATTTCAATCTATTAGCCCTGTTGTTAATTACTTAATTAGCTGATTGCTTGAAGAATAGATTTATTGCTGCACTCTGAAATCAGACGCGGGTGCCCTGCTTATCGTTGCTGTCACTGCGATAGTGTTGACTTTGACTTTCGTTTATTTGTCACAGCTGTCGGGTGACTTTTAACTTTTCATACGTGTATACTGAGGTGGAGAGGCTTTGATTCAGTTAAGTCTGTTAGTTGTAATTGCTATTTTGATCACACTGGCTGTATTCTGTATTCATTAGAGACCATTCAACAGCCTTTACCAAACTGTAGATTCTTCTATATTATTCTGTATTATTAAGCTCATTGAGATAAAATAACTCAAGTACAACTGGGGCTTAAGTGCGAAAAAATTAAGTAAGAAGCACAGCATCAAGATCATCAAGAAATGCAATTAGGGCCTAAAACTGTCATTTATAAATATTAAGCAATGCAATAGTAGTTGCTACTAAATCAGGCTTTTTTCAGCTACTAAAGCTGTTTTACAGCATAGCATATAACTTGGCCTGATAAAAAGAACAGGGCAATACAACCACTGCAGTGCTGAAAATGAATTAAGAATGAATGTTTTCAAGCAAGCCTTTAAGACAGGCTTGTACTTTACTGCATAATACTGTTTTTCTTCAGTGTCAGTAAAATCAAGGTTAATATATGTTGTACCAGTTGTGTTCACCTGTTGTGGTGTAACATTGCATCTCCTCAGGGAAAGACCGCAACAGTAGGGTTGAATGTTTGGAATTTAGATCCCGGGTTCTCCACGGATATCGCACCAAAATCTGCAACCATTTCCCATGAAAAATACCTGAGGGAACCTGGGATTTCTAGCGTGTGTGTTTGTGTTAAATACACCTTCTCTAAACCTCATCAACATTACCTCGTAAACAAAAACATAAAATGCCATTATTGCGGTAGTACAACTGGATGTACTTTTTGCAGATTTCAGCTGGCAGCTTACAGACCAGCCATCTGGTTTAATATTGTTCAGAATCTACCATTTCACTGTCAGGCACAATATCTCGTGTTTCCCAAACAAAGCTCATGCAAAATAAGGGAAAGCCCCTTGATGAAAATGAATACAGGTTTTTATATGGACTAGCACAGCGCACAGGACACTGAATGAGCACCAAGCTTATTCAACATTCCACCACTGCCATAGGTTTATAATAAACATACAGAGCGTGCAGAATGCATTTCTCATTTGTAACCTAGCGACTGTCTTCAGAGTTATCATTTATATAACTCTTTTCAGCTAGTTTGTTCTTTTTTTACCTCTTAGATAATCTACATTTAAAAGGAATTATTTGTCTAATCTGGGGGGTAAAAACATCAACATCAAGTTTAATAAACATCATTATGATAATCATTTTATAGATAATTTAAAAATATATATATTCTGTGGTTAAAATCACATATTACAGTATAAAGTTACAGTATAGCAAGAAATCCCAGAATGGACCTGTGATCCATAAGTGGACCTACCAGTTGGGAACTGCCGATGACTTTTATCAATAATAAATGTTAAGTTCAGGTGTAACCGACCTTTAGGTTATCAACAAAATTGACCAAAGGCTTTTAAATCAGACAACCTCAATGGCAGCCAAGCAGCAAATCTCTGTGGCCTGCTCTTCTTGTAATAGAGTTATAGGGTTACATAGGGTGATAGGAAACCACGCCACATTCAGTAATTTGCGCTTTCTGATGCAGAAACTCTTATGACACTATTTGACAGATGCCTGCTGTGCTGTTAGTAGTTGTATAGAATTAAAATGACAGTAAATACAGGTAAGTAGACGATATGGTGGGCTTAAAAGTCCTGAAATTAGGGCTGCACGATTTGGAGAAAAAGTCATATTGCGATTATTGTGGACAATATTGCGATTCGATTATAATGGAACAAATGGTACTCTGAGTCTGCTTGCTTAATTATCAAGGAATGCGCGAAATATTGACATTTTTAAATGTGTTTTTCTCAACTTGAACAAAGTTAAACAAGCCAAACCTTCCGTATCTTCCACCAGTTTTCCTCTGTCTCGCCGCTTCAGCTCCCGACAATGTCTCTCTGTCACAGAGCGCCCGGAGCACCTGCATTTTTCTCGGTGCTCCGGTGACAAGTCAGACGGGGAGGGGGGGGGGGGTTACGGTAGGTTATTGTCTTAATAGTTACTCGCACACTGCTCATAAAACATTTTTCTCATGGCACATAGGCTTATCTGTTTTTAGGGCCACATGCAAGAGCCCGGTGTGGGTGGAGATAATGAGCAGAGTGCAGCGCACACAGAGAAGAGAGCGTCACATACACTTTTACTGTTTTATTAAATCGCACACTTTTTGCGGTTATGTAATCGCACATGACGACGTCACGATTGCAATTACGATTAGATAAGTGCTAGGATGGAGTGGACATGTTCGTAGCAGTTCTCTGTTTGTTATTGCTATGACAAGAAATATTTGTAATCAGGGTTAACAGCAAACGTTTAGAAATGGATACACCTGAAAGCTTTCCTCAGATTTCAACCAATGAACTTTTAGTGTATTAGGGATAGGTCTGTTCAAATTAAGACTGACTAGCCATGAAACTCCTCAAGGTTATAAAGAGGCTGAAAGAGGATGTGGTGGAAACACAAGGCATGAAAATGCAAACTGAAGCCAGTTCTTGTGATTCCTTTCCATGTTGGACATCTATTACTATAAATAAAATACTGTGCACTGAAGTATCAACAGCTTGTGCTTGTAGGAAGACGGCAGTAAAACTCTAACAAGTTTGACAGATCTTGCTCGGGATGTGATTACCCCAACCATAGGGAATTTAGATTCCATCGTGGATCTCCTGCCATAGATACTGAGCGGTAAATGCTTGGAACAGGCTGTGATTTGCCATCATGGCCCTTATTTCTTTGCAGGGAATGGATTCAGATTAACCTCCCCATTTTATTAAATGTTTATGAGTTAGGAACTGCTCCTGTTATTTGTCCTATCTGGTTCAAACCAGAGCTGTTTTCATGTTCTGTTCTCTTCTGTTCTGTTCTTTGCATAATGTCCTGGAGTAAGCGTAGGCTGTAAAGCTGACAAGGATCAGTGGTGTGCCTATAACGAAATGAGCAGTTTTATATAAAAAAAAAAAACACACACACACACTGTTTGTCAAATAAACAAATTAAAATAATATGGTAAATAAAATATCTTTTTAATTAATCTAATCTCTTTAATTAGCCTCAGAAGTAGTAGTAGTAGTTGTTTTTGTTTTTTTATCCTACATGCCAGCTTTACTCGGACATAATTCATTGTCGGAGCTCTTCATATCTGATGGAAAATATGGAAATAAGCAAATAGTTTGTCACAGTTACAGAGGCTTTCATCTGATGATTTTGAGCTGCAAAAACAGCTGTCAGGTTGATGTGTTTGTGTTCCTCTTTTTGCCTTATTCCAGTGTGTGGAGACATCCATGGACAGTTCTTTGACCTGATGAAGCTGTTTGAAGTAGGAGGATCACCAGCATCCACGCGCTACCTTTTCCTGGGGGACTACGTTGACAGAGGGTATTTCAGTATTGAAGTGAGTCTGTGTATTCAGTTTTTATTATTTTATTTTTTGTCCTCACGAGGGCCTAATCAAGTGTGACACACACCATGTGCCCAACTGAAGTTGTGTTTATTAATAGCCTTCTTTGAGCGTAGATCAAATCAGGCTGCAGATATTGGAGCAGCAATAGGCTTTTGTAATAACTTCAAATGTAGCCTGGATAGTAAACGTCACGGCGTAGCTTAGGGTTATGTAGAGAGATATTTTAATATGAAGAAAAATACTTGTTTTTTTTTAATCTGGGACTTCAGGTTGTAATTTATTTAGATACACATTTCCTGCCATCTCATCCCCTGAAACCTTATATTTTTATTAATAAAACATATTTTAATGGAATGTGCCGTGCCTGTCCTCTTGATCGTTCCTCTGAAGGTCTGACGTTTCATTCCAGCATCCCTGAAACGTGCCGTGAGATGTACCGCATGAATGTTTCATTAAAAGCAAAATTGCTTGCATTATGCCACTTTGTGAACTGAAGTCTGACTTGATTATGTTTCCAGCTTTATTTGAAGATGACAAGCTAACTGTGTCTTGATCCTTTTTGTTCTTCTTTGTTTCAGTGTGTGCTGTACTTGTGGGCCTTAAAGATCCTTTACCCCAAAACACTGTTTCTGCTGCGTGGGAATCATGAATGTAGACATTTAACAGAGTATTTCACATTTAAGCAGGAATGTAAGTAAATGCTTTGACTTTTTTTTACATTTGATCTACATTGAGTCTAAGCTGTTTGGTCTGTAATTCTCAGTACAAAGAGGAAGGAGAATTGAGTTATTCTTTCTAAAAAAGCTGTTTATTATGCGTCCAGTTCAGCCACCAACCACAAACGCTCACTTAAAAGTGCTCTCTGGCCTGGTACAGAATTCAGGCTGATTTTTGCCCTCCTTGATATTTTCACATGTCAGAACTATTTCTGTTGGACTCAGACAGAGTAGCAAAAAAAAGTTTTTTTTGCAGAAGGTCTGTGAAATGGTGCTGTTTTTAAAATGCGTTGGGGAAGTTTTCTGGCACTTTGGAGAGCCTTTCCGTCCCAGTCTAGCACACTGCCCCAATGTATGAGAGCTGTGTTGTTTGACTTGGCATGTTCTCCTCTCCCTGCCCTGTTTCCCCCCATGACAGGTAGAATTAAGTATTCAGAGAGGGTGTATGACGCATGTATGGACGCCTTCGACTGCCTTCCCCTGGCTGCACTTATGAACCAGCAGTTCCTGTGTGTACACGGAGGACTGTCTCCAGAAATCACAAATCTTGACGACATCAGGAAAGTATGTGTCTGATTCGAGACAATTTTCCCTTTAATTTCATGAAGCTACAGTTTGTTTGTGTGTGTGTCTGTGTTTTTTTTTTAACAGCAGGTGCCCCTTAATGGCTTTAAAAAGATAATTTGTTGAAAATTGGAGCTTCATGTATTTTCTGTATTCATTCAAAGCTAGTGAGAAAGAAACAGTATTTGCTTTAGGATGATGTGCTGTAAAAATAACCTTCGTTGCAACGTGTAAAACGATTCTCCTAGATCTCTCTCACATACTGCTCAAGACTTGGACACACAGGGATTGTAAGCACCCGGTCCGGTCCTCACTCTGATTAAAAAATGTTAAAGAGTCGGATCCTGCTTTCAAACTAATTCAATATTTCCAAATGGATTTTGTGGCTGCAATCAGAGGGCATGCATAATAGAATTAGCTCTATTGAAGTGTCCATCATGCTACCCATCCCGTAATCCGCAAGCTTTTGTTCGAGAAAGAGCTATCCTTGGCTGAAAGCAAAGTCATTTATGTTCATTGCTTCAAAATAATGGCTGCCATTGAGTTTTTTCATGTCTTTCCAAAAAAAACCTTTGACACGTCATCCATACTATATGTCCTTTCTGCCTTGAATAGAGTTTAAAATCACTCCAGTGAACATGTTAGTTGGAGTCACGGTTTAATTATGATCATGGCAGCAGAAGCCTCCAACGTGGCTCTCACAGTGGAAGCAAACATGTTTTCTCTGCGGCAGTATGCACGCTCCATGTGAATTTTTTTTTTTTTTTTTTTTTTACAGTCAAACAGGCTGACAAGGGTCTTACTTTTTCTTCCACAGCTAGACAGATTCAAAGAGCCTCCAGCATACGGACCAATGTGCGATCTGCTGTGGTCTGACCCCCTGGAGGACTTTGGGAATGAGAAGAGCCAAGAGCATTTCACACACAACACAGTGCGAGGCTGTTCCTACTTCTACAGGTGAGGATTTTGTCTCTTGCTATTAGTTATGTGATGTTTTAAAAGAGTTTCCAGTCTTTTGTAATGGCATTTTTCTTTGAATTACTTTGGAAATATGCATAAAGGATTCCTGGTAATAGAAAGATGATGGCTTTTATTCACTACTAGCATCAAGTAGCATCTGCAATGTTCAATCTTTATGACAGTCTCATGTTAAGCCAACACTATGATTTATTTCCACAAAATTAAAATCACAATCTGAGTAGCTGCATTTTAAGAAGCTTGTATTTTAATTTGGTATTTTGACAACTTTCAGGAAAAGTAAATCATCTACTGATTAGTTTTGGCTGTACTATCTGTGGAAACCTTATTCACCAAAGTGGTTTTCAATACAAAACAATTTTCCAAGACAGACTATTTGAACACAAAGACAGGTATGGAAGTCAGTGAAATACTTCAGTAATCATAAATGGAAAAACAAAATAACCATCATCTTGTTGAAGAGTAGATAAATCAAGAAAACACTGCTGCCAAATTTCCATTTGTCCTCTCTTCATTTTCTTACCCCTGCAATAGCTCAACTGTGAGTAGGAGACCAACAGTTGCTAGAACATGGCGTGCATTAGAGTAATCCAAAAGTCTCCTCCTTAGACGGTCGCCAGTATTTATGTAACCCACATTACCTTCAATTGAGCTGAGTAACTGAACAAACAGAGGAAATGCTCGGAGCAGGCAGCTTGCACTGTCACAAAATGTAATGAAATGGCACATTACCACAAGGCACAGTCATGTCTCTAAGTGCGTCTGCTGCTCCCTCCGCCCATTGTGTCTTAAGCGATGCTTACTTGGCCAGCAGAACTAGTCGGAAATGTCCTGAGGCTCCTGATATGCGTTTTTTCTTTTAATAACAGGTGTTTCATAACTACTGACTTAATAGTATTTTAATGCCTTTGCTTAGAAATGAACTCGCAGCACTGCTGCTGTTGTGGATTTGTGAGGGCATGTTTTGGCTCATCCTCTGTACATCTTTTGTTTGTTTGTTTTTTTATGGGAGACGTTACATGGCTTTTCCTCAACCCGCCCTGTGTTAAAAGAATGTTTACCCACAGATGTTTGGGTCGGCCTTTTTACCCCAAACGACTGATTTGACTGTCACATGTTTGTGTTGAACCAGCATTCCGATTAACCTTCTGCCATTTTGTCAAAATTCCACTGGAGTCTTGTTTTCATCAGTGTCCTCCACTTCAACTGCCCAGGGGATGGTCGCTAATTGGCATCACACTGGCATCCAGGATTTATGAGACAGTTGAAGCCAGACCGAGGGAGAGCCATTCCTCAACAGCCCTCCCCCAAAAAACCTTCTTTGTTGCTTCTGTCTTGCAGCAACCAATAATTTTCCCCAGTGCCGTAGGCTCCCTCGTAACACTTTTACTAACGCAATTCAGGCATGAAATTGCACATGTTTCGAATATGGTTGCTTTCGTATTAACCCTTCACTCATCAGCATGAATCAGCCTGAAGTGATTTTCTTGACATCTTCATTGGTGTTAATCCAAACTTTTAATATTAAACCAGCTTTAAAAGCTTGAGTTTTAACATAGTGAATGTGCAACTTAGATTGCACACGATGAAGTCATTTCTTGCGAAACCTCTTCATGTGGTCCAAGGAGCTCATTAACATCTGTGCCCTGTTGTTGGACAGATGGGAGATGCTCTAAACTCAGAAAGCAAACTGCCAGAAAACAAACTAGGCCAAAATGTATCTACCGAATGGCTCCATATGGCACATATCTTCATCTGCTGCAGGAAATCAAGTGAGAAATAAAACATCTCTCCCTAATTTTTTTCCCCCCATCTAAAGAAGAAAACAAGTCATTGCATTTGTAATTCCCTCTGCTACTGCAACTGCTCCCTCCTTTTCACATCTCTCGCAGCAGATGTTTGTTGTGATTGTCAGGAATGCATGTGTTCTCATGTCTGCAAGAACCATGACTGTTAATGAACCTTTCATCACTCAGCTTCCCATGACGGGCTTTCACACAATTTCAAATAATTTACCTCTGCAACAGGCACTGTATCTCATAAGCATGCAGACGAAAACAAGCCAGTCAAATTAAAGGTAATTCACTTATATAACACATTATTACAAGCCTGCCCCAAAGGGCTTTACATTAAGCAATCCAATAAAGCTGCCGTAATGGTGTACTCTGTATCAGACTTGACCAATACAGCAAAGCATAGTCATCATGAAACTTCAACAGTGTGTTGTGTTGATGAAAGAGACAGAATCTTGTCTAAATAGCTATTTTGAAAGGGGGAAAAAGCAGGTTTCGATTTACTGAGGAGAAAAAAACGAAAACAAAAATCTCCTCCTGGTACTTTTGCTGAAAGGTCGGAAGCCAGAATGTATAGTTTGGTTTTGATTGCTGCATGTGGGTGTTGTTCATTGTTGTGCTCTGATTTTGCAGGGGCGTTGAGCTAGGATTACAGAACTTAAAATCATAACCTGTACTTTGAACAAGCACAATATGTTTCTTCACTGAACCACAAAAGTGTTGGTATTTTGGGATTGTTTATAGACTCTGATTTTACTATTTATATTGTTTTTTTTAAACATCCCTGGACACAATAAAAACAGAAAAAAATGATCACTGATGGAAGTAATCACCAAGCGAAAAGACATTACACACTGGTATGGAGATATCTTAATTTGATCTATCAATTACCAACCCCACAATTTCATCCCTATTGCGGGAAAAGCTGTAAAGTCACTTTTATGTTAGTCAGCCAAAGATTCTAGAGACAAAACCACAAAAAACAAATGTGAATACAGCCCCTATTATTGTTGAAAAAATTCCCCACATTCATTAAGAGCTTTAGATGTAATGCAAAGGTGTCACTCATTCACTGTGAGCTGTCACATCCCACAGTTCACAAATCCAGACGTCCACGGGGTTGGCACGGGTTAATCTCCACATGTATTGTGGCAATTCCGTTTTGGTAACAACTTTTTTGAAATCAAGATTTTCACTAACTTCTCTTCTGCCGTTCTCATTGTGAGCACAGTAAAATTTCCAGTGGAAGCTGCCTCTGAGGAATTAAAAGGTTGTAGCATGGAAGGCTCTGAAACCATACTGTAGTTTGATAGCTGGCAGAAAAGGTCTTTGGTCTCTCGGCTCAAAGACTGAATAGATCAGCATGAGCATAAAACATGCTTTAACACTCCCCAGCGATCGCTTTTTTTTTTTTTCTTGAAGCAGTCTGCTGTGAATCATGTGTCATACTTGACATTTTTTGAGTTTCATTCTAGAATAAAATCCACCATTTGAGGAGGATCACACCTACTCCTCGTACAGTATGAAAGCTTGTTTAAAAGTTAGGCCTATTATGGGTTATTATTTAGATTATGAGTCATCGTACCTTTGCTCACAAAAATGTGGGTTTTAAAGGACATTAAAGGGTCTGTTTTAAATTTCAGTCAAGTTAAAATTGATATGAAAGCCTTCATTTACAGTCAACCTTTCAACGCAAAATACCTCTTTCTGAGCCACAGATGGTTTTAGAACAAACTTACTCAGTGTTACCCATATATCCACTGTTTCTCTGAGCACAATCAATAATGCCCATGACTTATTTAGTTATTTCTATTGATCGTTCTTCTTGACCTTACTGGGGTTTTTCTTGATGCTCGAGTAAACCAAATGTTTGTCTCTATTCAACAGCTACCCTGCAGTCTGTGACTTTCTACAACACAATAACTTATTATCTATCATCCGGGCCCATGAAGCGCAGGATGCTGGGTGAGTGTTGTGGCATTTTGTGTTCTCCCATCACACTGTCAAGTGTCAGAGTGATTCAGACCAGGGTGTTAAATAAAAAGCTTTCCCGGTGCAATGGGCTTTGCCCGAGCTTGTCTGGAGAGCAGGTTCGGAGCAGTCTGAACTTTGAGAGAAATCGCAATAACCAAAGAAATGAAAATAAATCCAGCAGTTTAAAATTTAGATCTTGAAGAACTGTGGTTTGAAAAAGTTTCAGTTTGACTGTGAAATGTTGTCCCTATATGTACTTCACATTCAGACACAAACAGTGCTTTACAACTACCCCACTCATCTATTATGTATCAGGAACTAACAGTGCATGCTGGATTTGTAACAACTGCACTGGAAAGCCGCTTTGAAAAGTTTAGTTTTGGGCAGGTGGGTGGATGTGTCAAGCTTCAATCTTCCTCTAAGCGAGGTTAAAGCGGTGGGATGCATAACGCACAGTTGTTTACCGCTGCCTTCCCACAGCGTGGTCACATGGGACACCCAGCCATGTCTCAGAGGAGGTAGCTGCCTCAAGCCACATTAAACCGCACATGTAATAATGTTATTGAGTTTCATATATGTTTTCTTTGTAATTGAGACCTTTTTTTAAAATCATTGAAAATAGTTGCTTCAACACTGCACAGACGTTTGCTGAGAGATCCCAGTAGTTGGGTTTGAATGTTGAGTTTGTTCCATGCGATGACTTCTTAAGGGCATGTTTGACCTGTAACACAGGGAGTTACTCTCCTGAGGCTATGCCGAGTTGCCCCCCTTACTAATGCTCACAAGTAAAACACACAGCCATAGTGAAAACAAGAGGCCATAAAAACTGTCGCCGCTAATCATTTCACGAGTGCTGAACACCAATGATGACCAACATGTTATAATGTTTACTAATGCGTGCATCTCCTTTGAACTTTTTACCAGATATCGCATGTACAGAAAGAGTCAGACCACTGGCTTCCCATCCCTTATCACCATCTTCTCAGCACCCAACTACCTAGATGTCTACAACAACAAAGGTACGGAGAAGAAGCTAGTATGTATGTGTTGATTCTCAGTGGGATTGGTTGTACTAACAACCTGTCTACATTACAGGAGGCATTTGTTATAGTATCATTATAAGACATTTACCTTAATGAAGCTTTAAAAGGCCCTTAACATCTTATCTTGTCTTCACTGGAAGGATACAATGGACACATTAGCATTAAGCTAAAACACCATGCCATGGAACAAGTGTTGAAAATTTGCCTTTTGGCTAACACAATGTGCATTGTCTCTTTAAAAATAAATACATTGTTATATTGTTATTCTGTAAAAACAAATTATAATAATGCTGCATATTTCCACTTTGAGGATAGTTTATATTTAATGTGATATTGTATTGAAAAGGTCTAAGGTGTTATATACTTCACATATTCCGTTTATGCAGCAGTTAGAGAACCATGCTACGTCTTAAAAATAATCCAAAACATTTTGGTTGGATATTGTACTTGTTCAGTTACAAAAGTCTCTGTGACACTGATTTTGGTCAGGTCAATTCAGGGACAAAGCTGGTGTGAAGTGAAATGGCCTGGTGCCGTTCCTCTTGGCATCTGGCGGCGCCCTATGCGGTGCTACGGTGCCCACGCAGCAGGATAGGCTTGCCTTTGTGTTGTGAGTCAGCAATTTTCCCTGGAGAACAGGCAGTATCTGCCTTGGCTGTGGGGGCATGTTTGGATGGGGGCGGCGGTGGGCAAGCCACAGGAAATGGAAATGGGAAGGAAAGAGCGATGGTGCTGCTGCACGCTGTTTTGCAATTCCTCTTGTGATGAAATGCCATAACAGAGCTTTATACTGCAGTGCTGCTGGTGTGAGTATATTACATGAGGGAGCGATGCTTGTCCTCTATGTGTTCTTTTGGCCCATTTTCAGGTGTGTTTATTTGATCTGAGATTAGGTTGCATTTGTTTTCTCTTTTTGCTAATAACGGCATCCATTCCTCCTTTCCTGCACAATAAGGATAGTCAGGAAACAGTCTGGCAGTTTGCCTGTCTTGTTCGTTGTTTATTATTAGGACCCCATTTGTTCCATGCCAACTAATCTTCCAAGGGCTCACAGTCAACACAACACAACACAGACAAACAAACAAACAAACAAAGTGATGTCAGCCGTAAATTGTTTTTAGTTTTGGCAACCTATTACCTAGCAAAGCATTTGCCCCTCTCAAGCTCTATATGGAACAGTCAGAGTATCTAAAATGATTTGGTCTGCATCCTGGTCTTAGCTGCAACTGGTTGACCTTCAGTTGATAAAATGCCTTCCAGAGCAAGAGTGGTTATCAGAAAGAAAAAGATACTCAGTGTTTGTTTTTAGACCTGACTTCACATTTAGCACACAGATACATTTTGCTACATGCTCTTTATTTCTCTCAACATTCACCGTCTGCTTGAAAATGAGACATTTTTTGTCTGATTCTTTTTTTCCCCCCTTTCGTTAAATCTATAACAAAAGGCTTAAAATACAAATATAATAGCAGAGAAAAAGAGCAATTCACTTTATCAATAATTTACTTGACTCTGCTTGATGCATCCCCCCCCACACAGTTACACTTTTCCATGGAACAGGCACAGCTAACCAATACTGTCCTATCAGTCCTGTTGATGCTCTCCTAATCAGTCATGTGGGTGGGGTTCACTGGTAGAACCAGAGCCTCTGTAATGAATTGGTCTGCTGTTAGCTTCTTGCAGGAGCTCGGAGCCCACTGAGCATGACGTGATTGATGGCCAATCGAGTGGGCATATAAATCTTAAAAGAGAGGGCGGAGGCATCAGCAAGTCAATATAGCGCTGGGAGTTGGCCAGATTAACCAATGAGATCTCTCCACATGGGGTGGGGGTGGGGGCTGGGGTGTGCAGCTCTTGTCAGAGAGGAGGAGGTGGAGGATATCTATGAGGCACCACAAACAGGCAAGGAAAAACTCCTCCACCAGAAGTAAATTGGACTTGCAGCTGAGTCAGGGTAATCAACACATGAGGGATGTGATTCTAGAAAGATAAAGTCCTGCTTTAAGATGCCACCCATCCCTCCTTTTTCTTTCAAGTCAAACTGTTGGCTTTGCAGTAAGTGGCAGGCGCTGACTAGCTGTCCATCGCAGCTCTGACCCCTGTTCCCCTGAGGTGGCAAGGGAGCTGTGTTAAATGAAAACACAGCAGCGGTGATTTAGCAGTTTTCTCTGTTTGTGCTTTCACTGTTTGAGTCCTGAAGTGACTGCAGTGGAGAGAGGACAGTTCGAGAGCAGGGTGGTGTAGTTGGCAGTTGGAGATTGCTTGCGGTATTGTATTAATGGAATGTTTTCTGCTGCATCATTATTGACTGGTCCCGAAAGCCAGCCACTCAGTCCAAATGGTTATGGCACATGGATGGAATACAAGCTAAATGACAGTGATGTTGCCAACGATGTTGACTTTCATTTCACTCCTGAGACAGTGAAGGATTTGTTGGGTTAGATCCCTCTCACACCTGTTAAACCTTATATAACCAAATTAGTGTCTTGTTTCTCTCATGTTATTGTTTGGCAATGAGTTGAAAACAGGAATGGACCGATGGCGCGGAGGCTACGGCCATGTGCTGATCAGTAGCTAGTAGAGATGGGTAATTTGAAGAAAAAGGAAATGGAGTGGCATGATTGGCCCCTGGCCCTGCTACTGGAATAAATAGCAGAATGGAAGCAAGGGCAGCAATGACGCCAGCGCGCAGCAGGGAATTCATTTTTTCCCCTCGCCACGAGTGCCAGTGAGAAGAGTATCCCTGGCTGCAGTTGCCCACCCATCTGTTATCACTCTGGTCATTACTGGGCTTCCCTTCAGTTTTCTGTAAACACGGTGCAGTTACAAAACTTTTCACGCCGCATCAAACAAGAAAAATGAACAACGTAATGCTATGCAGGAGAGGCTCTTCTTGTTCCATACCAACTGGGATTTAAACCTCATTACAGTATATTATGTGTTCAGTTATGGTTCAGTGGTGAGAGTGCAAGTGTAGTGTTGGGAATTCTTGAGATTTTATCAGTTTTGTTTATTGATGAGAATTGTGGTTCCCCTTCTCACCATATTTTTGAGTAGGAAAACTTAATATTACTTAATATTGCGCTATATCCGTGGCAGCGGAGCAAATTCTGTCCGTTGAAGAAGACAGTGAGATGTGGTGGAAAGCTCCAGAAAAAGCTAGTAAGTGGATCTTGAGCTAAGATTTATTGTTAAAATGTTCAAACTCAAAAAGCACCTCCATCCACTGAAGAAGACTTTGGGTTTATGGTTGTAAGCTTCAAAAGAGGCTGGTTAAAGCTAAAGACCTTAAGTCATTTAGATTCTAAAACTACCTGTTGTCAGATCATTTAGCCCGCCCTACACAGTCATTTGTCGTACACGATAAGGTATCTTGTCCCAACCCCTTGTCCTTGTGTGAACATGGTAGACATCAATGATGGAAGTTGTAGATTCTGTGCCACTGCAAATGGTCTCCTTAATGTATTAGCTGAAAATGACTGTACATGGACTACTTTCAGTACCTACCGCCCACATGTCTGACATCTAATGGAAGTAGAGCACTGAATGTAATGGACCAAGAAGGTTTGAACTGTTGGCGTGGAATACTAATCCAGTGGAACTTGACACTAGAGGCCTTAGAGACAGATATGCAGTCAGCATTAAGCGTCAGGGCAGGACAGTGGGAATCTCCCCCTGATCCCAAAGCACATTTAACAGTCCTCGTTACCGGGGAAACCGGCTCAAGGCACTCCCTTATGAATAATTAATGAGCGGGCGTTGCCTCGCAATATCTGTGTTACCGTGGCAGCAGGCAAGGGCCTCAGTTACCCTGTTAACCAACCACCTGACCAGCAGAGACATCTAGTGGCTGTCACGAAGTGTTAAATTTAGCACAGGAGTTCCACACAGATCTCACAGCTGGTCTCCACCAGAGCACTGCCCTCCTGCTGTATGAGAAATAACTTTGCATATAATTGCGCATTTGTAGTAATGCATGTTCTGATAATAAGGGAAGCAAAGTGCTGCTCCCGCCACCCTTATCTGCATGTTTAATGAAGTATGAAAAAACTGGGCCTTGACCTGCTCATACCCAGAGCTCGAAGAACATGTTTTGTTTTGTTTTGCATAGGGGAGGTTGTCGAGTGTCTCTGTTCCTTTAAAGGGAATCCGATTTGAAGGAGCGATGGCAGGGGAGCTGACCTTCTCCCCCGCTCTGCCTTTTTTTCCCTCCGGGGCTCCGTGGCTGCATTCAATCAAGTGCCCCGACCATGTTTATGCAGTATGTGATGTTTATGCAACGCCTGCCCACGCGTGCGACTGCTTTCATGCACGCACACACATAAACACCCACAGCCCTGTCTGAGTGGAGTATGTGAGAGTAATACAATGGTTTTCTTATTGGACTGGGTAGTAGTGTTTTGTGTGTGTGTGTGTGTGTGTTCATTTGTGTAGCCTGGGATAAAGAGGTGACAGCAGTGGAATGTAATACTTTGCAATACTTAAGGGACCACTTTGATTGCATAGTTACTGCACTGTATGCGCTACCATGCCTCATTGATTCCACACACACACGCACACTGAGGCAAACCCCAGTCTAGCAGGATGTTTTCTGACCTGATTCGTGTTGCAACGGAGGTTATAGCTGCTTGGGATGCCAGGTTTGATGACTTGCTATTCCCGACCCGAGAGATGCCGATGCAGGAAAGTCCCCCATGGTGACCCAGCCACGGTGTCCGCTTTCATCAGATCTGGGCCACCAGACTGGCCTTGTGTATGAGAGAGGCTGGGGCCCTTATATATAGCATGGATATATTTATGTTTGGGGGCTCTCATGTTTTCCTCAGCACCCACATTCACGCTGCGCATTAATCATGGGTGAGGTCACATGGGGCATGCTGTGGTCAGTGTTTGGGGTGTTGTTTCTATGTCAGCGTTACACAGAGACCATGTGATTATGATTAGACGTTCGGTAAAATAAACACATAATACTCATTACGGCACAAAGAGAAATGCTATATCTGCATCCTGAGTCTTAAAACTGATTCTAAATAGTATTTCTTTATGTAGTGTACAATGACTGTTTTAATGCTTTATGTTGGCATAGCACTTTCAGCTGTCTCATGCTTTTTCTAAATAAGTGGGGTTAAATTAATCAGACAACACACACAAGTTTATTTGTTTTGTTGCTATTATTTGGCTTCCTCTTCTACACCCTTTTTGTGAACACCAAGTGTGGACTTTTTATTTGAGCATCTTTTTAATTATTCAGGTGAGATTTTGTAGAAGGAAAAGATAAATTTTACTAAAACAAAAAAAAATTTGTGTATTAAAGGAATAGTTCAACAATATGGAAATACACTTAGTTGTTATCTTACCCAGAGTTCAAGGTAAAGACTGATACCACTGTCATCTCTTTCCATTAAACATGAAGCTACAGATTATCTTATCTTAGCTTAGCATAAAAACTGGAAACTAGGGATAACTGCTTGCCTTGCTCTGTCCATAGTTAACATAAATATCCGACCAGCACTGCTAAAGTTCACAAATGAACACTTTTTATGGATTTCCTGGAGTTTTGTTGTCATTGTGAGGCGGCCAGAGGAGATTCCAGGGAGTACATGCTAGCTAGCTGTTTCCCGCTGTTTCCAACCTATATGCTAAGCTAACCAGCTGCTGACTGTAGCTTCATAGTTACCGTGATGACCTCAGTGATAACTGTTTTCTCTTGAAACTCTCAGAAAGGAAGCAAATAGGTGTGTTTCCCAAAATGTTTAACAATTACCTTGCATTGTTTTAGTATTTGAAGCAGCATGAGAAGGAACACTTTGATGATGGTGAAAGCGGGTCAGTAGGAGTTAAACAGTATCACGTTCCATGCCCATGTCAGATTGCCTGGAAAATTTTCCCCATGTTCATTGCTATTAAGAGGATTGTCTGTCATTACTTTAAGCTTCCTGTCCCTGGCTACTCCCTCCTTCCCCCTTCCCCAGAAATTGATGGTTTTCTGTTAATTAATGAAAAGTGCTCAGCCTCATGGAGCCCAAATGCTGAGCCATGTATTTCTGTGGTGACAGGCATGTTTTACCAACTGGGGGTAGTAATCAATACTTAGAGGAAATGTTCCAGCAGAGGGGAAAGAGGGATTGATTTTCCCACCCCAAAAACTCTGGCTACCTTTTGATGCTTGTGCAGATTTCAAGCCTCCACTTACACATCTCGGTTTGCAGTTCTGTGCATATATTAGTCCTTCTGTCTGAGATTGACAAGTGCTGATGTTAAAATGTGTTTTTGAGTAGGTAGTTTAATACTGGATCCTTTTATTCTTTTATTCATCACCCAGAGGTTGACTGACAGCATCTCACAAAATTCTGAGTTGCATCCAGGATGCAGTTCAGTATTAGTGTTAATAACAGCGCTTTGGCCACTTGACACTTTTCGCGATAGTTGTTTAGCCAACTGGAGCTCTGTAGCAATCGCAGATTTTGTTTAATCACAAGTCTTCACAGCACCTGCAGTCGGTGAGTCATTAACCAGGAAAGGTAAGTAACAAAAATGCCCAGGAACTTTTCACATTAAAACTTTTAAGTGTTTACTAATGGGACATTGTCTTATTTAATACTTTAGGTCAAAATGCCAATCCAGCTAAAGAAAGAAAATGCCAGTTTAATAACAAAGTATTAAGTAAGTGAAGAATATACAGTATGTATAAATCTATGAAGAATGTAGAATGTGTATCCTTTTAGCTCCTCAGATGTTGATATTGTCCAAGAACCATCCTTGTTTCGTGGGTGCTATAGGCTGAGTTACTGGGTAACTCTCCTTGGGCTAATAACACGTTGGACTGGCAGAGACCACACAATATTTCTAAGTGGTGGTTGGGAACAGGATAGATGCTGGAAATGGACCTGATCCTGATCAGAACTGATGCTTTTTCGTGGTCTGGTGTTGAAGTATGGACTCAAATCCTGATTTCAGACGGCTGTTTACTATGTCAGACTTTATAAGTGCCTCACACTTTTGGACACATTTTTACAAGTACCTTTCTTCATCTTTTCTTACCCTCCTCAGCCGCAGTGCTGAAGTACGAGAACAACGTGATGAACATCCGACAGTTCAACTGCTCACCTCACCCTTACTGGCTGCCCAACTTCATGGATGTTTTCACTTGGTCTCTGCCCTTTGTCGGAGAGAAGGGTGAGTACACATACATTCTCGATATGCTTTCAATGTAATAAACATGAAACACAAGAACACTGTGTGCAAGCAGTTTTACTGTTGTTCCCATCAATGAGTTGTAATGAACGATCAGTTTCCTAAGTCAGTAAAGAAAATGGCCCAGCCTCAAGAAATGTAGCACCAGCCCTCACACACAGTGCAGTAGAGTTAATTGTAGTTCGTAAATACAACACAAAACAAAACTACCCCGATATTTCCAAAACCATTATCACGCTAAAACCATTTCATTTGATATTGATAATTATCAAGATAAATGTCAAGTCATTATTTGTTTCAAGTTTAGAGGCTG
Organism: Lepomis macrochirus; assembly: GCA_024633595.2. NCBI lineage: Eukaryota > Metazoa > Chordata > Actinopteri > Centrarchiformes > Centrarchidae > Lepomis > Lepomis macrochirus. Next base: position 10,063,403 of record JALXJV020000002.1, on the reverse strand, counting down.
ACTTTTGCTCCTGAGTGAAAATTGAAGAAACCAGATTGTGTGGTTAAACTATTCTGTGTGGTCAGAACGTGACAAACACTTGATGCCAAACAGTGGATCACTTCACAAGTCTGAGTTAGAACACTCAAAACGATTCAGATAAAATCTTTTTTCAACAAATAGGATTAGTAAACCTTTTTTCAATCTCTCTTCCTCAACAAAATAAATATCTTAGTAGAAAAATTAAGTGCGAATTCGTACGTGATTCAGATGAATTAAATCAAACATTTATTGACGATATATTAAACACTGGTTATATTGTTGTTGAGGAAAATCATATTGTGATAATTATCATTATTGTTTTATTGCCCAGCCCTGCTTACAACACGCGGTTTTTGAGCCTGAGACCTGCTCACATGCACAGTTACTTAAATCCAGTTAGACACGCTAATTAAAAAGGTCTCCACTCTGTAAATCAGCAACAAGTCAGTGAAAATTTAAAAATAGCTGAACGCTAGCAGAGGTTCATACTCTCTTACTGCATTGAAGATTGTTCCAGGCATTTGGTATTGTTGAGTTTAACGTACCCCACTGTCATATCTGTGTCACATCTGTGTCAGTTAATCACACATAACTGTGAGTGATGCACTCAGTCCAGGAAGCCTATTTTGGGTGTGACCCTTCCGCACATGGCCATTCCTAGCAATGTTGCAAGGTCACTGATGGTCAGCGCTCACTCTGGGGAGCGGTCACTCTGGTTGAATTTTTGTGCATCTAACTAGCGCTACATGACTTGATGTGGCTGAACACTTTTCCCAGACACACATACACAGATATGAAGAAGTGCTATGATATTTTTTTTTAAAAAGCACCAAATATATGTTTTTATTTATTTGTTTACAGTGACTGAGATGCTAGTGAACGTACTGAGCATCTGTTCCAATGATGAGCTGACGACTGACGAGGAGCTGGACGGTAAGCATGGAAGACAAGACGGGCGGCAACAGTTCTCACTACAGTTCGTTCTAGCTCCACTAGAGGGAGTCCTCTGCTAATAGGAGAACCACCATCACGTTCAAAATCAAACACACATTTCTTTGTCTTCGTTTTTACACATGCCATCGCTGATCTGCCCTATTTTCAGAACACAGTTTAAATAATATTTAAAACATTCTTCATCACAGTCATCACTAGAGACACAATCCTCAAAGTGTTGACACATGACACAACTGAATCAGTAAATCATTGTTGTATTGCCTTCAGCAGCTTGAAAATTAGATACCTAGGTTACCAGTTGTACCATTTGTAAACACTTCAAAAGTGTTGAAGTGTCATAAAAACAATTGTTGGGGGTGTTTTGTTCTACTAGATGGCTCTGTAGTGCACATGCGATTAGATTTAAATTGCACAGTTAGTCAGTATTCAAGCTTTTCATGATCCTTTAATAGTGGCAAGTAGGAGTCATCTGTTTGATCCCAGGTTACAGCTTATCTACAATGAGATGACCGGTTTCCCCTCAGCCTGCCTCACCCCTTACTGCCAAACAGGAAATGATCTCACCATTAGTCCTTCCCTGTCCTCCCCTCTCTGTCTCTCTCTCACTTTGTGTTAACTGGTGCACACGGCACCCAGGGGTGGAGTGTCAGGATGTCGCCAGATTTTAACCTTATTTGAAACATTCTCAAATGCTACACGTTCCTTCAGTTGATTGAGAGTTCAGATGATTGGTTGATGAAAAATCAGGGAATATTAATAGGTAGATCTAGGTCTGTGAAAAAGAACAAGAGAAAACAACATTATTGTGTAAGAGTTGCACCACTAGCAAACTTGATTTGAATAATGTGCTATGAATTCATACCATACTGTGTATTACTGAAATCACTTATTGTTTATGTTTGTTTTTTGTATTTTAGGTTTTTTTCAAATTTTAATATTTTTAACTTCATAAAAATAAACTTGCAGAAATAATAGTATGGTGTAATAAGTACTTGGACTCCACGATCCATCATTATAAATTAATCTATCAGTGTAGTAACATCTGGGTTCCTAGGAGGGGCAGTCAATTGTTGATAAAATCTAATTTAATGCAAAAACAACTCAATTTAAATTGATTTGGACAGTGGCACAGCTCTTACACTGAACAGTCCCTCAAACAATTAGCCGTCCTTTAACATCTCATCATTTTCTACAGACTCATTTTCTGCTTTTAGTCAATCCACTTTATTTATTTTCACATTTCTTTGCCCTTGCTTTCAGTTTCCTCTTAGTTGTTTCCTCTTAAAGTTGGGCTAGGCATTTCATTTCAGAAGCTTTTTTTGTTATATTTGTTGAAATTCTCTTTACATCCTGAAAGCAGTCAGTTAATCAAATGCTCTGACATAATTTCATTTCACCATGATTTTTTTTTTTTTTTGGGGGGTGCCGGGGTTGCTGGATACTTTCAAAATCTAGCTATCTCTTGCTAGTTGCCTACCCCATCTTTAAGCTCATGTCTTTTTTTCAGTTCATACTCATATATTTTCTTAATTTTAAATATGCTCACATGTGGATTATTCTTCCCTCTGTCCTCCTCACTCATGTTCTGCTCTGTGCCCTTATAATCAGATAATCCCTTTGTTGCCCTGCTCTTTATCTGCTATTATTTCCATGGTTTCCAGTTCCAGTTGTTGATTTTTCAAACCTCACTCTTTTTTCACAAATCTCTTTTGCGCTCTCCTCTCTCTCTCCCTCTATCTCTTTCTCTCTCTCATGCTGTGTTGTGGTCACTACTTTGGTTTACCTCATCTAATTTCTCTTCTCTATGTTTTCCAGAGTTTTGTGTTCAAGGCATCACTTTTCTTTACACTTGTGCATTTCTTATTTCGCCATCTGCCCCCTCTCTCTGCCGCCTCCACTTTCATTCTACAGCCATCCACTGATCTTTCTGTCCTTTCTCTTGTCTTCTCTTCTGGGGGTGTTTCATGAGAAGGACAGCTAATATATCCCCCCAAAAAAGGTACAAACATTAGCCATAATGGTGTGTGCAGAGGTTGATAGACTTTTTGTCCAGTGCTTGCTCTCTGCTCAACTAATGTCACTGTTGTAAGCACCTTCTAACACTTCTACTGAGTCTTTCTATTGATCTAATTTTAATTGTGTCGGTTATGTTGCAGTTAACGTTACAGTGCTTCAGCTAAAGCCAAATTGGATACATGGACAAAAACAATTTCCAGCAAGGTCACTCACATTAGCTAAATTAATGTATTTACTGCACACATTAAAATAAGCAGTGCTACAACAAGAGATCAATCCTGTGCAGATGTTTTAAGGTAATAATGGTGTATTCAACCAAAGTCAAGAGGAAGAGTCTTAAACTACACATAAGACTGTCAACTCGTTCCTTTACCCAACTTTTCACCACACATCAGCTTCATTTCCATCCTTCATGCTCATGCATTTTCCACGCTGGCTCCCTGGAGTCTTTAAACTGTTATTCTGCAATAGGGTCTCTTTAAACAAAGTTTTGTTTTCCAGTCCAGGAAAAATCCTGTTTGAGTCTCTGCAACCAAAACACGGAACAGGGAAAATTCAGATAGTGTGTGCTCGCTGAACGTGCTAAAAAGCCATGTTTGGACAAGGACCAGGCCATTTACAGATGATGTAACAAGGTTTTAAAAACTACTACCTGGGGAAAATAGTGTATAGGCGTTAAGGGGACTTCAGTTGAAAACTGCTGGTGGTATAATGCAGACAGGCAGCATGAATGCACTGAATGCTGAGAATCTACTCAGTTGTTGTTTGAATGTACTCAGCTGAAATTTGGGCTTCAATAACCACATTGTGTTTGCATTGTGTTGGTCTGATGCACTTCTGGATAAAACTAATAGTCCAAAAGACTCGCTCTGTCTTAGCACATCTCAGAGACTGAAGCAGGCAGGACACAAACAATGCAGCCTTGATTACACTTCCACAGGATATAGTCTAGTACGCATGAGTCACAGTTTGTATGACCGTGTGTGACCTCTGACCTTTCCAGGTGCAACAGCTTCTGCGCGTAAGGAGGTCATCCGCAACAAGATTCGTGCCATTGGCAAAATGGCCAGGGTATTTTCTGTGCTCAGGTATGCAAACATGAAAAAAGTCCTGGATGTTCTACCATTGTCCTGTTACTTTCAGTACTGATCCCAAGAGCTTACTGAATATTTAAAGCCGCACTCATCGATAATTTTATAGAATTGGTCAAATGATTATGTGTGAACATAGTGGAACATTTAGCTGCTATAGAGCCAGATATTTCCCAGTTGTTGGTGGAGACCAAAACAGAGCTAAAAGGAGAGTGAATATGCTAATGTGACAACATGTGTGCTGGATGTGTAAATAAGCAACTGTCCACTACATCAGCTTTTAAAGTGCATGTTGTTTTTTCAGCTTGTTCCATTGATACCAAGTGGCAAGAAAAAGTTCCCTGCTTTCATATCATACACCGTAACTGAGTGTGTACAAGCTTAAATTGTGTCGGACATTATTTTGTAGAAATTGGCAGCTTTAGTTATTTAATAGGTATTAGATTGTCCAAAACACATATTTCAGATCGTTGTACAATAAAAATTTTTTCAAGGAGGTAATACCTAGGGAAAAAAATGTATATTTCTGTGTTGATATTTCAGAGAGGAGAGTGAGAGCGTGCTGACACTGAAGGGACTGACTCCAACAGGCATGCTACCAAGCGGAGTTCTGTCCGGTGGCAAAGAAAAGCTGCAGAATGGTAAGACTGTCACCAAGTACCCCGTGACCCCCAGCTTTGACCCTATAACGGATTCTCACACACACATATATTCCACTTACATAGCAATACCCTGAGTGCTAGCTCAGTGTTTAGTGAATACTGTATGTACAGACTCCTTCCCCTCAGTGATGGTCCTGGAATTTTAAATAGCTGCCTTAAAGTAATACTGTAAGTGTAGTTAAATGGTTCTGGCAGCTTCAGTCAGCATCCTTCTACACTGCATGTTTAGATAAACACTACTCAGCAAAAAAGCTGCTCTATGTAGATTTTTTTCAATTTGAATGTAGTTCAGTATATGCAGTATAATAATAATAATAATAATGCAGTATAATTTGTCCTGGGTACAAGACTATAAAATATAAAGTTATATTTCTTGCAAACAGCCCCGTCTTCCGAAACAGTGCAGATTTTCTTTGTCCCTTTGTCTTCTCTAATGTGTCTCCCCCCTGATGTCTCACATTAATACCCTGTCTTCCCGTCCCCGTCTCTTTCTGTATTCCACTGGTTTTATCTCAAATATTACCTGTATCTTTTTCTTTCTCCTCTCTCCCTAGAAACTGCAGGTATAATCGGTTGTGCAAGTATTCTGTTGTGTTATATTTTTCTTTTCGTTTTTGTGAGACAAGTTTAGAGTTGAGTTCACCCTCTTATGTTGAATTCCAAACACTCCCTAAATGAGTTTGACAAGCTGCTGCAGCGAGGAAGTGAAGGCTTTCTGGAAACGCCTTTACAAACACTTCAAATTTAGTTGGACTGCTGACAGAAATGGTCACTTTACTGTCCATTCGAGTGCTAGTGGATCTCAGCAGTGCTCCGCCAGGATAGAGACCGGACACTCTGTGATTCAAAGGATGAATTGGAATTGACACAACCGACTGTGAATGAAAGGGGGACAATTGCTGTCTGTCTTTTCATTCACAAAATAAAGCAGAAATCCAGAAAACTTCCCTCTCCTCTCACAGGTTCTCACACATCAGCTACCACTTTCATAAAGCCAGAGTTTCCACAGTAAGAAGTAAGATCTCTTATCTCCATGCAGTAAGGTGTAATCAAGCGTATACTAGAATCACTAGTCATGTATAGAGTCATAAAGTCTGTCTTAATACATAATGCAGCGATATGTACCTGAAGTTTTCAAACAATAGCCGCTAGAAGCTTCTGGTTACACCAGACTAAGTAAGGCTATAGCAGCAAACCTCCTAACGAACTGAGCAAGAGTTTGCTTTATTGCCCATGAATTCAACTTCTTTTATTTATTTCAAAATGATCCTAGTTTCACTTTAAAGGACAATAGCACTCAGTTTGAGCTTTAACACATGAAATTCACAAATCATCTTGTAACAGATTCCGAACTGGGCCCACTTGAAATTGCGTTTTTTGGGATATGCGACCTCCTGTGGGAGGAGAAGCGACCAAATTGGAACAAAATAACATATGGACAAAGTTAGCAGTTCTGTGTATCTCAAACAGGAAGGATGGGGTGCTCCTCCCTATTTCAGCCCTATTGATTACATTACATTCACGGGTGCATCAAGTAGAAAACAAAGAAGCTACAGCCCTAAACACTAACTCTAAAATCATAGAACATGAAACATATCCAGTGATAGCCCAACATTAACTGTTATTTTTAGAAGTTCCATAAGGGCTTTGAAACACTAGAATAGTGTTTCTACTGATGACCTGCAGAACAGTGGTGGTCCTAAGGATTAACATATGTGAATATGGAAGTTGAACAGTATTTGTTCTCAAGCCATTTGGATGCAGCTGACACTAAAGAGAACCCCAGTGAAGGTAGAGTGATGTTCAGAGATTCCTGTTGCAACATTGGTAGAATCACATTGCTCCCCTCCTTCAGGCAGACGCCAGTGTGCTTCTACTGTAATGTTGACTCCATAAACCATTCTGTTTAAAGTTTTTGCTCTCGTGCCTTTGTCTCATCCTCATGACAGTATGTCCTGTAGTCTTCAGTACTGTATAGCCACTTTGCCGTCACCTTCTGCCTCATCCCGTCTTTATGTATAAAGGTGATTTACACAGTTGTACTGTATGTAAATTTGTAAATTTATGATCTCATGGATGATTGTTAAAAAAAAAAAGTGGTAAGTGGTTAAAATACCAAAGTCCCCCCTCCTTCCCCTCCCACACACTTCACAAAAGTAAGCCGGCATTTTTGATATATCATATCAAAAGATGCTAATCCTGCAGTTCCAGATGCTGCTTCATGTTGCTCACAACACAACAGTAACGTTGCTCCATGTGTCTACGGCGCTTCGATTTTACATCAACAATTAAGCCACAGCCATAAAACCCACAATCACACATGCACTTAAACCTTATCCCTGTTTTCCATTATGTCCTCGTTCAGCTCTCCTTTCTCCATGTATGCTCTTATTTGCGTAACCGTAAAGAACTAATACAAATCCAGCTTTATCGTGTTGTATTTGCTATCAGTGTCCGTCCCTGCAGTATTCATGTTTTCTATCACTACATTTATTCTCAGTACTTTTTCAAAGTACCTCAATGATGCGATACTCTCCATGAGGTCGTTCGCTGCCGCAAACATGTGTCACCTTCCCTTTTACAGATCTGGAACTCACCAAAAAGCTAAGGCTCATCCCTCTCCTCCTCCTCCTCCTCCTTTCACCTCTTTGCTAACATCCATGTGTCCTTTGTCATAAAAATGTGGAGATGACGTTAACCTTTGTTGTCGGCATTGGCTGTCTTTGCTGCTCATTGACTTGTTCCTGGGACAAAATGAACTCCTCTGCTCACTTCTCTCATTCGTTTTGCAACCCCCCTCTTCTTCTCTTCAGCTACTATTGAAGCTATTGAGGCTGACGAAGGTAAATGGGTCTGGCCGCCCTCTTCTGTTGCTTTTCATGGCAATAGACAGGGGGCTCCGCTGGGTTTTCATCCATCTCGCTGGTGCTTGAATAGAGTGTGTTGGGTGTTTGGGCTAACAAAATGTGGCATAGTATTAACAGAGAAAAAGAAGTGAGTAGGAAAATCCTGTGGTCACACATGTTTTAAAGGGGAATAGATTTCATAGCACAGATTTTAAAATCACAGAGATCATACTGTGATTTTGAGTGAGTGCAAAGCAAATGCTACATGTGTTTTTTCATGGTTTGCAGGCTATTCTCAAACTGAAAATATGTATATTAGCTTTCAAGGAGTTATTTTCGCATTTCCAGTCTAGACAACTTGCTATACGACAATTTATCTACTTTCCTTTCCAATCCAGAAGTGAAAATATTACTGTTTATGCATCTTTGAATGGAAAATAATCAGACTATCTGGGTTCAGGATAGAGATCGTACTTGAGGAAATTCACACTCACATAACGTAGGAGGTGTAAATATATGGCCATCATCAGTTCATCTGGCAGCTGTACTGAGCTTTTACCAGATACTAGAGGCACCGGCTGGACCAACATAATGTATCCTATAAAGCTAGACAGCCAAATCGTCCCGACCCATGTATATTAGCTTAACGTAGATGTTTGTATCGTTGCATAAGTCGGCCGATAAGTAATATTTTGTTGCACATTTGCCAAAGTGTGGTTGAGGTCACTTAGAAGCAGTGTAGTCACTGTTAGAAGGTTTGTCCATTCGAGAGTAATCAGATATTTTAAATTTACAAATATCAGTCGGGCTACAGTATCTAGAAGTCATACAGTTAAAATATGTTAGTAAAGCTACAGAGAGATTCAAATGTTTAATTGTGCAGTTGCTACACTCTTATCTAAAGTTGTATAAAAGAAGATTAGTCCCTTACGCAAAAAAATAGTAATTTAAATCACTCAACATGGTAATTTTACTCCAGTCTATCTCTTACTTTACGAGATAGGGCCCCTGCTCTGCCCTCTCACAATACAGTGAAGTCTTGCTATGAAAGCTTACAATGGTATTTCCCCTTTGAAACAACAGAAGCAGTTGTGCATTGTTGTTGCTGTTGTATTAAGTCGAGTTGAATCTGAATCGGTTGAGATAAACGCTCCACAGGAGGCTTTGAAATCCAAATTGGATTTTCCCCAAAAACAGTTTTATTTACATCGCCATTGGTGCAAGAACAACCTCAACTGCAAGCTAAATAGTAGTTTGCTAGCTGCTATTTACGTTGGAATTGTCTAGTACTTCCTCTTTAGCCCCATAGAGGACAGTCCATTGTAGTGTCAAGACACTTCTCTGCTTCTCTCACCATGTGGATCCTCTGTGGCCCTGCTGTGTCGTGTTCTTTCCTGTGAGCTGCTAATAACCTGTGTCTGACCTGTGCTATGCAGCAACACAAGTACGCTACCCATCATGCCCTTCTCCACGCTCCCCCAATTTGTCGTCTGAAATTATGCCCCTCCTCATTCTAGTAACGGGTCATCTTCTGTGCAATCATAGTTTTTATGGCCATTGAGCCCCCCAGCCTTTATGAAAGGTGGAAGTAACAAACATTTAACGTTTTGTAGTAAGAAATGGGCTGAAATGTAACTCTATCAAGCTGAATACTGGAATAATATTAATAATAATGTGCCGTTGAATTGAATAAAACAGTGTTGAATTGTCAAATGTGGTGCCTTTGCATCAAATCAACCTGATTTTATTCATTTCAGTGGTATTTTAGGAAACCAGCAGTTTTTTAAATTCCATTGTTCAGTTGAATTGATCTTGTTTTAATTTTAGTCCACTCTAAATCCTATTGTGACCTCCACCCCTCATAACCTCCAGCGAACCCTTTATTGCTGCATGCTCCAAGCAGACTAAACAAGTCGTTAGCACCCCAAGTACCTCTGTAGTGTCTTTGTACGTGAGCTCAGTCTCAACGTGGTTCTATTTTGTGGACGTGAATGTCTTAGTGGGCTCCACTCCGATGTTGGTTTGTTATTTCTCCCCTCATTTTTATTTTTTTATTTTATTTTTTATTTTTTTTGTCCCTTTGATCATTCTCCTTCTTCCCTTTCTGTTGTTTTTTCAATCTGTGATGTGATGGGGCGATCTGGATGTTTGGGGTCCTCAGGTGTTCTGGGATGTGCCTGAGTAAAGATATGCTTTAATATTAGCCACATTTTGCATACAAATGATGAAGATTTATTGAAAAGCCGTGCAAGATTTAAATGGTCCAGTGTTGAAAATGGGTTCTCGCAGATGCTGATTAAAGCATAGATTGGTGGCACAGTGGAAGACCTGTTGACCCTAATGCCAGGAGTCCTCTCTGTAGATTTAGAAAGATTATTTAATTCTGTTGTCTGTGCATTCATATAATTTTGAAACTCTGGTGTTAATGTGTTGTCATTTCATAAAATTGAGTTATATCTTCTTATATGAATTGTTCATCTGTTATTACTTTAACTACTAAACATATGGAAATATGCTGTACAATATATGCTGCTGCCCTTTAAAAACATAATAATCATATCAATGGTTGGAAATTTAGTTCAGCCTTATCGATAGTACAGATTTGTGTCGCATCATACATACTAGTTTTTATGTTCAGTTGAAGGAATAAGTCAAAATTTTGGGAAATATGCTTGTACATGTTATGGCGTAGAGTTAGATGAGAAGATTGAAACCACTGTCATATACAGTGAGTCCGGTCATTATAAGACTTCAGTCAGCAGCTGTTCAGCTTAGCTTAGCTAGCATTAGCGGCTACTTGTAGTAATAGTCCTGCATCTCATTCCACATAATATCGAAAAGGTTGATTCTGCGCATTTTTTGTACGGATTAAACAAAAGTAGTTAACGTGTTAAATAGGTAGCTTTAGAGGTTTAATTTGATTACTTTCCGACAAAGCCACGCTAGCAAAGCCAGTATGTATGCTATGCGAATTGAACTTCTCATCCAACGCTACTTAAGAAAGAGGAAAAGCGTTTTTTCCCAAAATCCCTAAATTATTCCTTTATCTTTAGGGACCAACATCATGCACTTATCGTTATTGTTAACAGGCCTTTCAGTTATTCATTTTTTAGTGGATGACTTTCAGTTGAATTAGCCGACAGCTCCTCAGATGCAGTCTTTATGTTGTCGATTTTCAGAGTTATTTGTTACAACAATTCCATGAACCAAGACCAAACCAAAGATAAGCCAAGTCTGGTGATGTGTGGGTGAATGTGAGCAAGTGTGTCACCATTCATTTCATCATTTAATCTCTCCCCTCTGAAAACACTCCTGATTTCTCGCCTTCTTTGTCCTTTTTTTTTTCTTGCATCTCAACAGCCATCAAAGGCTTCTCACCGCAGCACAAGATCACCAGTTTTGAGGAGGCGAAGGGTCTGGATCGCATCAACGAGAGGATGCCGCCACGGCGAGACGCCTTGCCATCCGACGCCAGCCTCAACTCCCTCAACAAGGCCCTGTCCTCGGAGACCAACGGCACAGACGCCAAGGGAAGCACCAGCAGTGGCAGCAACATCCAGTGAAGGCCATCAGCAAGCGCCACCTTGGCCAACGGGGCCGCCCCGTCCCCAGCCTCATCACGGCCTGCCACCGCAGAAAAGGGGCAAAGGGTGAAGGAGTGGAAAGGAGGGGGAGTGTTAAGAGAGTGGAGGGGGTAGGAATCTATGGCTCACACTGGGGGGACATCTCACTTGCTAGTCTTTGGATATGCCTTCAAAATATTAGTTCATAGTCAAATCTGCTAAGTTATTGCCGGGTCACATTTCTGAACGGTCACTGCAGTATGTCAGAGAGAGAGACAGAGAGGGAAAGATCTTAAAGGTGATATATTTTATTTTATTTTCCTTCGAAAGACCCTTGCTCATTCACACCGGAATGGAAAGTTGTGTAACTTCTTACTAACTATTGTACGTTTACAAAAATACAGCACTAAAAAGGACAGAACATGAGATAATGTTTTTAACATATAAGGGTGTACAAACTAAATAAGGACTATTTATTGATAACTTTTTTTTGCTACTCTTATAAAATAGCTCTGAAATTAATTAGGCAGTCTTAAAAAGAATGTTGCAATGTTGTCGAAATGCCAAATAATGGAACGTTTTATGGTTTTGTACATATTATGCTTACCTCAGGTTCTTTTGGTGTGTGCTTTGACCTGGTTTTTCTGTATAATGGCTAAATAACTCGGTAATGAATACCTATTTTCTTGAGTTTCATAACTGGAATTTACATTTACCTATCTATCATTTGCAAATATGTTTATTTTTTGTCTCTTTTGGAAGGGGGGATGGGGTACATTTATTGTGGCTTGCTGGAATTGAGTGTTAATTTTTCTCTTTTTAAGTATTGCGAACAAAGTAAAGATAGAGAACCTATATTGTGTAAAAAAAGAATACAATAAACTTAAAGTGTCTGCCTATGCATGTTTTATAAAAATCAAACAAAGGAAATAGAAAATCTGAATACCTTGGCTGTGGAGGCCTGTTTTGAGATATATTGCGCTTTAGTGAACATATACTGGATATAACTGCATACTTTCAATTAACACCATGATGCTCTATGCCTTCAACTTCTTTTTGTAATTGAAGCATTTAATTATCTAAGATGGATGAGAAATCATATTTTTAACCTGCGCTTGTAAGTGCACACAGTCCAATTAAGCATGTTTGACAATTCTTGTGAGGTGTGTGGTTACACGTGTAACTCAAAAATGCATGATTAGCTGTTTGTGTCATATAACAGGTAAATCAGTTTTGTTCTGTTTTGTAAATGTGCCACAGAAAGTGTAATTTGATTATTATTCCTATTATTATTTGGAACTCTGCTTTGTATATCAGTTACAGGTTTGATACTGCTCAATACTTTAAGATGAAACAAAAAATACTTAGATCTTTTTTAAGAACTGCTTAAGTGCCCAAGTAATTCACTACACGACATGAAGCCTTGCTTTTGTAATTTAACTTCAAAACTGTTGGCAGATGAGGCATGCACTTGCAACTATGAAAAAGTATTTTATATAACTGTTCAATAAAAATGTGCATGAATTTCAACTTGAAATGAACCTGCTTCTCCTGTATGTGTGTGTGTGTGTGTGTGTGTTTGTGTGAGCGCGTGCGCATGTGAGTCCTACAGTCCTCCGCCAATGAATATGCAACGAATATGTAAAAATAAAATCAAATACATAATACTCATAATCCTTCGGGCATATTTTTGCATCGCAAATGAATAAAAGCTGCATTTTAGAGCTACGTGATGGTCTGTGTTTTCCAATAACATTACAGGAAACACACTTGACATCACCCATAATTCAAACCTGCAAGGAAATCCAAGAAGCCAACAATAAAGACAATGAAGTCACCATATTTATCAACTTCATTAACATTAAGAGACAGGAAACAGATTTAAAGGGCCATCACTCACATACTTTATTCCATTTGTAGCTATCATCCTTACACTGCTATGTGTTCAGTCTCTGTAAATTAGTCTTGGTCTATATCTCTGCTGTTTACAGTTCCACTCAACTGTTGAATTTGGCGTTGACTGGCCAGTAAGGTCAATGAGGAAATTGCTCCTTGGCAATTCTGCAGCAAAGGTGTTTCCTCTTCATCGACCTTAGTGACTTCTTTGATTAAACCATGAAGACAAAGCCAAGATTGCGCAAGCATACCTGTGTAAACAGGAGACAAAGATCTGCCGTCTTTCTCCACTATACGAAGAGGAAACGCTGATTAGAATGAAGAGGACTTTTTTAGGTATAAAAACAATAATAAAATACCCCTACATAAAATAATTGAACTAAGCAGCCTGCATTTTCTGGTCCCTGGTTTCTGAAGCGTCTTTCTTTTTGGTCTCTTCAGCTGAAATCAAACACAATGCTCAAATTAGAGGCAGCAAACTCTGACATCCTGTTTTTTTTGGGAGTGCCAAAAAACAGGAGCTAGATTTTCAAGGCCTCTGAGGTATAATAAGAAAAACACCCGAGTTTGATGTCAATGAGACAATGAAATCAACAGTAAGAGTAGCATGGTCATAATGTTCAGCAGCAGAAAATCTCTCCTTGGTGCCATGTCCACAGCGTTTGTAACGCAGCTCAAAAGCAATGATAATCTGACATATCTTGACGTCAAACTCATTAGTAGAAATTAGATTCATCTTATGGTAAGTATCCTCAAGTGGTCGGCATAGTGACCCAGATGGGCATCTCCATGTTTTCTGCAAGCACTGTTACATAAACAATGAAGAATAGTAAAACATCATGGCTGTGATTTTAGCAGCTGCTTTGGGCTATCAAGGCTCTTGGTCATTTTTTCCAATCAATATTTGATTGTGACTTGATGTTTTGTTATTGCATGCATGTGACGGTTGGTATGAATCTGAAATGCGTGCTAGTGTGTGTGTGTGTGTGTGTGTGTGTGAGATGCGAGTGGTTTCCTGAATCAGTGTCACCATCACTTATTCCAGATATCTTTGTTTATTTTACACGCAGCTCTAGATATAGTTTTTCTAATGTTTGGTTGACATCTTTTATCAGAGTGATGATAAATTAAATTGTTTTTGTGCTGTCAAAGCAGGTGGGTATGTCCCAGTCTCCTCCCAACCGGTCAAGTGGTATGAGAGAGGGAAAAAATAAGTGATGGGAGTTGACGGTGCATTCAAACTCAAAAGTGAGATTCCTGTTAAATGGACATAGGTTTGCACCCACTGGCTGCATTGTGCAGGTCTCCAAAGCCACCCACTTTACGTCATGAAGGGAAGCCAGTGTATTTCCTCCCCTTTCTTTATCTAAAGGAAGTGCCAAAATAAGCATTAGCAGCGGAGCGTCCAAGCTTGGGACACCTTTTCCACTGGCCACTCGGTTGGAGTCTGAGGAAGAAGTCAGAGGAGTTCACGGACGCAGAGTGACCATGAAGACTATGAGGGTTCTTGTCCTTCTGTTCGTGTCTGTCCATGTCATCACATCAGGTGGGGGAACCTTTAAACTACTTTTGGCTGGGATACATTCTGTTAAATATCACAGAATCAGAGCTGAGGGCCTTTAAAAGTTTTCAGATCTCCTTAACTGAGAGCAGTCAGTTGAAGCCTATGCATTGTCAGTACACGGGGAAATGGAAAAATGGCCTCCTTTACTAATGTGTAAAACTAAATGTTATCTCATAGTGGTGATTTTAAACAATTAGGAACTTTCCTATCAAGTTTGTAGGAGAGAAAAAAAAATTATTTGTCATGAGAAACTAAATGCATTTCTTTTATTGTGTTGTGCAGCATGATTATCTGTCAGGTCATTTTCTCTTATAACGTTGTTCTGCTTTGGTACGTCCAAAGATCCAGAGTGTTGTTCAAAAGATACTCACTACTTTGAACTCCACCTCTGAGACATCCACTCAGAGACCGTATTTCCGTTAAAGCTGAGATAACCTCTGTGTGTGTGTGTGTGTGTGTGTGTGTGTGTGTGTGTGTGTGTGTGTGTGTGTGTGTGTGTGTGTGTGTGTGTGTGTGTGTGTGTGTGTGTGTGTGTGCCTTCAGTTGTCCTCCACAGTTATTGCAGACCTTTGTACTAACAAGTAAGAAAACAGAAAGAGGTTATTATTTTGCCATCATGAACATGAGGTATCAAGCGCAAATCAAAACCTCAGGAATGAAAAACACCAAGTACCAAGGTGACAAATGAGTATCTCTCGGTTGAAGGAAAGGGGAAAAAAGAGGGTGGCTCTTGATTTGTTTGTTTTCCTTGCACAGAGCAGAGCTTAACTGTTCTGCATTGGACAGATAAGTGATCTAACAGCAGATAGCCAGTGGGAACCAAACTGCCCCCTCTCTCACAGAGACAACAAAATGTCCCATATGGTACCAAATCTACTTCCAGCGTTTAGCAGAAAACATCTAGAGGAAACACCCTCGCCCTGGCTACAGCTCACCCAGCAGAGGCATTTTGAGATTTTTTCCCTCATGGCACATAAGGAAACACAACAAGAAGAAAATAAATAAATATTCTCTTGAGAACATGTCACAAAAAATGCCATGAGACTTGACAGGGACTTTATTTATTTGAGACTTTACTCCAGGTGCAAACATTCAAGTCTGAAGTTTGTGAATGTATGATTTTCACTTGCCCCAAAGGACTGTAGACATGAATTTACTCAAAGCATTTGAGACTTTAATTGACACTTGACACAAAAAATACTTGGACTTGATTCTAAGGACTTAAAGGACTTGATTTGAGACTTGCTCCAAAATACTTGAGACTTGATTTTCTGACTTGTTGACTTTTTCCTTCTGATGAGACTTATGATCCAGACAGAAGCGCACGTGATCTTTGCTGAAACGTGCAGTTCAACAATAGTGCGCTTGAGACAGGATGCAGCTTCACACCCTTCGAGCAGAGGATATCCACCTCAACACGCTACAGCCTCCACTGCTATCTTAAATTCTTATCCTCAGTCTGACACTTGGGGCGAGGACACCCCTTTGTCTCAGACACTGGGCTTTAAAGCAGTGCCAGACAGGGATGATGCAAATATGCAACTGTGGTCCTGAAATAGAAAATCTGTCTGAGGAAATGTTTTACGTAGATAAACAGATTGTGGTGTTTTCATGATGGAAGCATTCCTAGATATCACATTAGTTTAAAATATTGCCCTCAGACCACTCTTCAGCAATCAAAACATTAAGAGCAATGAAAAGGCTCATAAACATTTTCACCACTCTGTGAATAAATGGGTTACTGATTTCACAAAAAAACTGTATTCTAACTGTTGTTTTTCTGCTTGACAGTTTCAACAGATGAATCAACACCATCAACAACACCAAAAACAAGTTGCATTAAAGGAAATTTCTACATTTTGGGAAATAAATTTATTTGCCTTCTGGTGGAGAGGAAGATAAGAAGATCAATACCACTCTCATATTTACAAGTTGAAGTGTAAGGCTACAGTCAGTAGACATTTAGGTTAGCTTAACATACAGACTGGAAAAAAAGTGAAATAACAGACTTGGGTCAGTCCAAAGACAACAAAACCTGCCTACCAGCACTTCAATAGCTCGATAATTAACACATTATATGTCCAGTGTGTAATTTGTGCAAAAACCACAATGTAAAAATGACAATTCACCATTTACAGGGTATTACATGCTAGACTGTTTCTTAGCCAGGGGCATTAACTTCCTGGGAGTTTCTGGCAACTGCATTTTATGGGAACACATAACTCCCTGTAAACGTCAAGTTCCTGTTTATAAGTGTTAAATAAAATGTTAATTAATACTCTTTAGAGATACTGGTAGGCTGGTGTTGTTATCTTCTGACAGAGCTGGGATAGCAGGCATTGTGCTAAGCTAATTAGCTTCTGTGCTGCCGTGCAGACATTTAACACTGTATGATAGTGGGATCAACCCTTTCATCTAACTCTCCACCAGAAGGCAAATAAGCATGTTTCTCAAAATCTCAGACTATTCCTATAAATAAAGTTAAATACTGAAGTCAAAGTCATTGAAATACCATGTTTTTAAGTTTGGTGAGTCGAAGTGTAAATTTAGAATTTACATTCCTGCATCTTTTCCTTCCTTGTTGAGTCCTCTGATAATATTACAGTGACCATTTTGATTCTATATAGAAACATGACCTGAGTTGAGTTGTGATTTTTATTTTTCTACAAATCTTAAAAAAATACCAATTTACATGTCATTATCTATCTTTTTT